>CM057451.1:190075000-191325000 GCA_016271365.2 Neoceratodus forsteri | reverse complement strand
CTAAGATCAAAGGGGATAAGGGGGAGTGTTTGGATGAGGACCAAGGAAAAGCATCTATCCTAAATAGATACTTCTGCTCAGTATTTGCTGGGGAGAAGGTAGGGCAGGGCCCACAGCTCAGCACCATGGACACACAGAGGGGAGGGAGGTGTGACTAATTCCTTCACAAAAGAAAGGGTCCTACAAGAGCTCGCTAAGCTCAAGGTGGACAAGGCAATGAGACCTGATGGCATACATCCCAGGGTACTAAAGGAGCTAAGAATGGAACTAGCAGAGCCATTAGCAGAACTGTTTAGTGAGTCTCTGAGCACAGGAGAGGTCCCAGAAGACTGGAGAAGGGCTCATGTGATCCCGCTCCACAAGAGTGGTAGCAGGGAGGAAGCAGGGAACTACAGACCAGTCAGTCTTACCTCAGTAGTGGGCAAAGAGTATGGAGGCAATCCTTAAGGAAAGGACAGTACAAAACCTGGAATCCATAGGAGCACAGGATCCAAGACAGCATGGGTTTACAACAGGAAGGTCCTATCAAACTAATCTCATAGATTTCTTTGACTGGGTAACCAGAGTGGTGGACCAAGGGGGTGCAGTTTATGTCACCTACATTGATTTCAGCAAAGCTTTCGATACTGTTCCACATAGAAGATTGATTAATAAGCTGGGTAGGCTCTGGGTGGGTCAGAAGTTGGTCAACTGGGTGGCAAACTTGTTGGCGCGCAGAAAACAGAGCGTGGTGGTAAATGGTATACAGTCAGAAGAGATGCATGTCACAAGTGGGGTACTTCAGGGATCTGTCCAGGGGCCAGTCCTCTTCAATATCTTCATCAGTGAGATTGCAGATGGACTGGAGGGTAAGGTTTGTCTGTCTGCAGATTACATCAAGATCTGCAACAGAGTAGATTATCCAGATGGGGTGGGCGGAATGAGAAGAGATCTGGATAAACTGGCAAAATGGTTGGAAGAGTGGCAACTGGGGTTTAACGCAAAGAAGTGCAAGATCATGCACACAGAGAAGAGAAACCCTGAAGCCACCTATAGGTTGGGAGGGGAGTTGCTAGCAGTCACAAGGGAAGAAAGAGACTTGGGCATGATTGTCACAGAGGACCTGAAATCATCCAAGCAGACCACTAAAGCAGTAGGTAAGGCTAGAGGGATGTTGTGGTGTATCAGTAGGGGTATTGCAAGTCATAAGAGGGAGGTAATAATCCATCTTTACAAGACACTGGTGAGGCCCCATCTGGAGTACTGCGTGCAGTACTGAAGGCCACACCTGCACAAAATGGAGGCCGTTCAGAGAAGGCAACCAAAATGGTGCAGGGACTGCATCAGAAAACATATGCGGACACATTAACGGAGCTCAATATGTATACCCTAGAACAAAGGAGGGAGAGAGGTGATATGATCGAAACATTCAAACATTTAAGGGCATTAACAATGTGAAAGAGTCTAATGTTTCAATATAGGAAAAATAGCAAGGCAAGAGGACACAGCATGAGATTAGAGGGAGGCTGATTAAGGGGTGATGTGAGGAAGTTTTTTTCACAGAAAGGGTGGTGGATGCATGGAATGGCCTACCTCAGGAAGTGGTGGATATGAATACAGTTCAGGGCTTCAAACAGGCATGGGACAGGCATAAGGGAGCAATACAGATGAGTATGAATAGATAGGCCATTGACAGAGTAAAGGCCTATGGCACATTAATAAGGTAGACAAAATGGGCAGACTGGATGGGATTTTCGGTCCTTATCTGCTGTCAACTTTTATGATTCTATGTTTCAAACAAATATACTGCTAGTGCGCTAAAAGAGTCGCTTGCAGTAGGATCCGTGTGACTGGAATAAGCTTTGACAGAGAGTCTCTCTTTTGAGGTCAATGAGCTCTGAGGTGATATTGGATATCCCTCATCTGAAACCTGGCACCTGGAACTATACCTGTAGTAGAGGCCATGTGCCCAAGGAGCTTCAGGAAGTGTCTGGCTGGCCGGACAAATGAGTGTGCCAGGGTTTGGAGGGTTTGCACCCTGTCAAAAACAGTGGGGGAATTTAAGAATGCATGGGACAGACATAAGGCAATTCTAGTGGAAGGTAGGAGGAGGAAGGCTGTTGGTAAAACTAGGATCTGCAGCTTATCCAGTAGGTATGGAAATGGGCAGATGGGGTGGGTCAAGCAGTCCTTACCTGCTGTTAAAGTTTATGTTTCTATGTTCAATGGGAGCACAGCTTTGCCTAGCTGAGTGTCTAGTTCTGCTCCGATGAACTTCAGCAGCTGGGCTGGCTCGATGTGGGACTTTTCTGAATTGATGAGGAAGCCCAGGGACTTGATGGTGTGCTTTGTGAGGCTGAGAGAGTCTCTGATATTTTGGAGAGACTTGTCCACTATCAGCCAGTCGTCTAGATAGGGGAAGACAGACACTTCCCGTACTTCTGAGGTAGGCTACCACCATTGCCAGGCACTTTGTAAAGACCTTGGGAGCTGAAGAAAGGCCGAATGGCAGAGCTGCAAGCTGGCAGTGGCCAGAGGGTAGTCTGAACCTGAGATACTTTCTGGGACGGGGCCAGACTGGAATGTGGAAATAAGCATCATTCAGGCCTAGGGAGGTTAGTCAGTCTCCCTATTGTAAGGATGGGATTACTACTGACAGGGTAACCATCCTGAATTAGGGATTAAACAGGTGCTTGTTCAGGTACCCGAGATCTAGAATGGGTCACCGGTCCCCATTTTTCTTTTGGGTGAGAAAGTATCTGGAGTTGAGGCCTTTCCCCCTTTGTGAGAAGGGGACCCTTTTCACTGCCTTTACTGACAGGAAGAGTCTTGACCTCCAACTCCAGCAGAAGTCTTTCTATGGGAGTCACAGGGTTTAGGCTCCTGTGGCCCTGCTGAGTGGGATATTTTTTTGATCTGCAAGGTAAGTCCTCAATCCACCACTTCCAGCACCCACTTGTCTGCAGTGATGGATTGCCAGTGGTGGAAGTAGTGGGTCAGCCTTCCTCCTACTGCTAGAGGGGAGGCAACCTGGGCCTTCCATTCAGGGGTTTTGTTTAGTTTGAGCCTTGGCTGAAGGGGCAGGATCAGCATGTCTCTGAGCCTTTCTACTTCTTCCGCTAAAGAAATCTCTCATTTGAGCGTAATCCAAGGGCAGTGTCATAGGATAAAAAGCCCTGGGATAGTAGTTCTCTTTAGCTGAACTGCTCCGATAGGTGGTTTTGTATTCCTTCATCTTTTTCATGTATGCCTCTGTTTTGTCCCCAAAAAAATAATTTATTCTCACAGGGGAAATTCATAACTTTAGTCTGTGTGTCCTGGAAGAGGTCAGTGGTTCCCAGCCAGGCAAAGCACCTGAGAGAAACGGCCTGAACCATGGCTCTGGAGGCAGTGTAAATAGCATCTACAGCCTTATGAAACTGATATTTTGTGGCTTCCAAGGCAGTCTTAACAGTTTCTGCCAGGTCCTGGGCCACCCTGTCTGGGGCATGCTGGCTAATAGCCATAACACAGTTCCAGAGAGCTTTCTGGTATTGAGCTGTGTACGCCATGTAAGTAGAGAGGTAAAGCAGCAAGGACGCTGTGGTGTAAGTTTTCTTACCCATAGTATCCAGCTTTCTAGATTCCTTTTCTGGAGCCTGAGATGATAGGGGCATGTTAGCTTTATCACAGGCTGCGGCCTGTACCACTCCTTCATGATCTGGATGTATGCAGGCATACTCAGCATTGGTTTTATCAAGCTGGTAATCTTTCTCTATTTTCTTATCCACTCCAGGGATGGAGGTGGAATTCTGAAGTAACTTGAAAGTAGCCCTGTGAAGGGATTTATGGATTGGAAAGGGTAGCTTTTTTTTGGGAGGAGGAAGACCCATCATATCTAAGAAGTCTGCCTCCTCATCGCCATCAGTGGTCTGTTGGATAGAGAGATCCTGAGTATCCACCATGTGTTGGACAAAGGAATAGGAAGAAAAATCCTCCTGGCCATTGGAAGGAGTGCCAAATTCCTGGTCAGTAGATACATCTGGTTCTAAGGGTTCACCCTCCTCTTCATTATCACCTTCATCAAAATAAATACCCTGGCCAAGACCAGGGTCAGAGGGAACAGAAGCAGTAGGACCATGTGGAGTGTTAAATAGGTTACCAACAGACTGAAAGGTTTGATATACAGTAGTTGCCAAGCCTTAGTCATTTCCTCTGCAGAGGGCATATCTTGTTGCGACACTGACATCTCCCTTTGCATTTCAGCAGGAGGGGCAGTGATATGTTTTTCTTCTCCTTTTTGTGCAGGCACTGGATCAGAAACCTGCTCAGTGCGTCTTTTTTTGGCTTGGTCATTATTATTTATCAGACATTTTCGGGGCCGGGGGTCCTTGGAGGATCTGTCTTTAGATTTCTGAGAGGAGACCCCTCTTTTGAATTTTTACTAGAGGGGAGGCAGACTGAAAAACCTACATTTCTAGCCTTTTGGCTCTTTTTCTAACTGTTTTAGAACAAAATTTAGTGCAAAGTTCAAAGTTAGTAAAAATATGGGCTGGACCCAAACAACTTAAACAAAGGTCATGGCCATCTGCCTTGGCAACAATTTTAGATCACTTTATACAACTTTTACAACCAGTGGGTCCAGTCCTCTTTTTAAGTCTATCTGACATGCCAGTTTGTCAGAAGACCTTAAAATACTGGTTCCCTGAAAGGGAAAAAGAAAGATTTTTGTCGGTTCCCAAACGCTGAGGAACCATTAGAAAACGGTTCCCTGAATTGAAAAAATATAGAGAAAAAAGTAATTGAATCCCAGCATTGCAGAGGAACAGCTGCTGCAGCACAACTGAAGGAAAGTACAGTTACGTAAGAACTTACCGTAACAGCAGATCTTCGAGAACAGCTCTTGCAGCAGGTTATACCATTAGAACTGAAGCCGGCAGGCGTCAGGACCCCACGGAAAAATTCTAGCTAGCTAGCTTCAGCGGGGACGGCCCCCGACGTCGGTCCCGCTTCCGACGTCAGGCGTGATACAAAAGGGGGCGGTCCCACCAGATTCCCCAGTTTTCCCACCGGAGACTTCTGGCCGCAGGCTGACATTGAAATGGGAGACCAAGGATTCGCCGTCAGAAGACAGAAAGATATAAATCCCTGCTCAGGAAGACTGAGCCATGCCTCCTCAAAGGGGGAAGGTGGGCGGGAAGGTACCTGCTGCAAGAGCTGTTCTCGAACATCTACTGTTACGGTAAGTTCTTACGTAACTGTACTATCTTACTTCGAGACACAGCTCTTGCAGCAGGTTACACCATTAGGACTGATTCCCAAGCAGTGACGCTGCCAGAAATTCTGGGAGGAGGAAAATAGGAAGTACATTCCAGGTCCTGAACCTAGGACAGGAGACCTGTAGCAATCGCTAAGGCTAAAACCAGCTCTTCGGCCTAGAGGCGATGTCCAGGGCTATAATGCCTGATAAAGGTATGCACAGAGTCTCCAAGTGTTGCAGCACAAATAGCAGAGGTGGAGACGTTTCTGAGTGCTGCAAAGGATGTGGCCACACCCCTAGTAGAATGACCCCGGACCGAGCCCGGGAGGGGCTTTTGTTTTATATCATAACAGTAGGAAATACACTGGACAAGCCAGCGAGACAGAGACTGTTTGGATACTGATTGGCCCATCATTCTCTCAGAGAAGGAAACAAAAAGCTGTTCAGAACTACGAGAGGGCTTAGTTCTGTTGAGGTAATACCTCAGGCTGCGGTGAACATCCAGGGTGTGGAGCAAAGCCTCTCCTCTATTTGAATAACTCGGGAAGTAGACCGGAAGGTCAATGTCCTGGTTTAAAGAGAGTGAAGAGACCACCTTGGGTAAAACGTTAGGATTCGTCCTCAGGGATACTCTGTCCCGGTGGAAAACTAAATAAGGCTCTTGCACATAAGAGCGTGAAGCTCAGAAATTCTTCTCGCTGAAGTAACAGCAACTAAAAATAACGTTTTCCATGACAGAAAGCGTGAGCTCATAATCCGCGGCAGGTTCAAAGGGGCGCGTGAGCTGTTCCAGGACAAAGAGCAGATCCTAGGGGCACAAGGTCCCTAATGGGAGGCCTAAGGTGTAACACTCCCCTAAGAAATTCCCGAGAGGCGTCCAATTGAGCTACTGTACGATGACCCACCGGGAGGTGATAGGCAGAAATGGCACAGAGGTGCACCTTAATAGAGGAGTAGGCTAGGCCTGAATGAAAAAGAGAGAGGAGGTAATCCAAAACTACTCCCACAGGACAACCTAAAGGGGATAGATCACGAGCACGTGACCATAAACAAAAAGCAGCGCCATTTCATGGCGTCACGTCACTTATCGTTGCGGCTTTCTGGCTGCAGAAAGAACCTCTGCAACCTCTTGCGAGACCCCGTGACGCAAGATGACTATGTCTCTAGGAGCCAAGCATGCAGGTTCAGAGAGCGTAGGTCTGGATGGACTAATGAACCATTCTCCTGAGACAGGAGGTGGGAGCTGAGCGGCAATGGGAGCGGGGGTTCCCGAGATAGTTGCACCAACAAAGGGAACCAGATCTGTCTGGGCTAGAACGGGGCCACCAGGATCATGAGTGCGTGCTCCCTGCGCAGTTTGAGAAGAACTCTATGGATCAACGGGAAGGGAGGGAAAGTGTAGAGGAATCTGTTCGCCCAGGAGAGGGATAACGCGTCTCGCCAGAAAACACCAGGCCCTGGATCTAGCGAGCAAAAATTGGGCAGTTTTGCATTGGATGGGGATGCGAACAAGTCTAGTTCTGGAATTCCCCAACGAAGAAACAGATCCTCTGCTATCTCTTGAAGAAGTTCCCACTCGTGGACTCTGGCCTGGGATCGACTCAGGCCGTCTGCAATTGTGTTGTCCACCCCGGGAACATGCACAGTGATCAGATTTGCACCGTGTCCGATTACCCAATCCCACACCCTCATGGCCTCCCTGCAAAGGGGGTAAGAGTGTGCGCCTCCTTGTTTGTTGAGGTAATACATCACCGCCGTGTTGTCTGTCTGAAGCAGGAGAGTACACGGTGGGATTACTGACTGAAAGGCCTGCAGGGCATAGAGAACCGCCCTCATCTCTAGGACATTGATATGGAGATGAGCTTCCAATGGGGTCCACGTACCCTGGGACTTTACCCCGTCCAGGTGTGCCCCCCACCCAAGACCTGAGGCATCCGTGGTGAGGGTTACCTCCGGGGATGGCGCTACAAACGGGACGCCCTTGGAGAGCGACCCGGGGACTAGCCACCACTGCCAGTCTCGGATGACTGAGTTTGTGATCCTGACCGGATGCTGCAAGTGGTCTTGCCTTTGGTCCCATTGTACCTTGAGCGTCCACTGGGTTACCCGCATGTGGAGCCCTGTGAAAGGGACAGTAGGAATGGCCGCAGCCATGTGTCCGAGCAAGCGAAGGACCGACCTGGTGAGTGTGCGATCTTGTTCGGCGACAAATCCCTTATGAGGGATCTGATGCGCTCCGCCTGTCGTCCGAAGAAAAGCTCTTCCCTGAACAGTGTCCAGGACTGCGCCTATAAACTGCAGTTTCACGTGGTACCAGGAGAGACTTCTCGTAATTTATGAGAATGCCCAGAGATTGGAACAAGTCCTGGGTGCTCTGAACCGCGAATAACAACGCCTCTCTGGAGGCGGCCATGAGAAGCCAGTCGTCGAGGTACGGGAACACATAGTGGCCCTGTCTCCTCAGAGATGCTGCCACGACTGCCATGCACTTGGTAAGGACCCTTGGTGCGGATGACAGACCGAACGGAAGAGCTCGGAACTGAAAGTGGCCAGAATCGGACGGAGGTCCCCTGATTTCTTGGGAACCAGGAAGAAGTGGGAATAATATCCTCGTCCTCTCTGGTTCTCCGGGACGTACTCTATCGCTCCTTTTCTTAGGAGAGCGAGTACCTCTTTGTGGGGGTCCTTGAAGGGGATCTGTTTCCCACAAGCACACTTGGAGGGATGACCGGAGGTCGGACAGGACATCAGCAACAATCTTGCTTGAAGAAAAAAGAATTTCCCGGAGGAAAGCTCTGAACCACGCGTTGCGCGCTAGACTGGAACCGAAGGGTCGAGACATGCAAGTCGACGGCGGGAAAGAAATACAGGTTACTCACCTGTAACAGGAGTTCTAGGAATGGTATATGTTGTTCATCCACACTTATTGGCAGGTATCCTTGCCGCTTTAAATCTTGCCGGAAGGTCTTCAAGCTGGCTCCTCCCACCCACCCGGGTGGTATAACTCTCGGCTCCGCCCCATGACGCCAGATCTGGCCCGCTGGAAGCTCAGGTTGTGCGTCGAAACCGGGGAGGTCGGGTGGGTCGTGTGGATGAACAACATATACCATTCCTAGAACTCCTGTTACAGGTGAGTAACCTGTATTTCTAGGGACATGGATATGTTGTTCATCCACACTTATTGGCAGACTCTAGCAGTTCTCCGGGAGGAGGAGGCAAGACGCACACCCCAATACTTACTTGGGAAAGAGACTGAGAACCGAGGCCCCAAAACCAGCATCCCGGCGTGACTCAAGGTCGATGTGGTAATGGGTAATGAAGGTGTTTGCGACTTCCAGGTAGCAGCCTGCAGATTTCCTGGATAGGGACGTCCCTGGAAGCAGCCACCGATGCAGCAGTATGGCGGTAGAATGAGCTCTTATCCCTCTGGGAGGCTCCATGCCCGTCAACTTATAGCAGAGATCTATGCAGGAGGTGACCCACCTGCTTATCAGTCCGCTTGGCTAGGTCTGCCAGATGCTGCTTCAGCGTAGGTGACAAACAGCTGGCGAACCTCTCCCAATTCAGCCAGTCGCTCTTTGTAATAAGCGGCGCGCTCTAGGGTCAAAGTATGGAGCCTATATTAGGCCTCCAGGTGTGACTGGGGTAGAACACGGCAAGTCAACACCTGGTTGAGTGAAACTCCGACACCACCTTCTGGAAGGAATTTCGGGTGGAAGCGCAGACAACTCTTGTCCCTGTGGAAGACCAGATAAGGAGACTCGATGGAAAGCGCCTGGAGCTCTCCCATCCTTCTGGCTAGCGTGATAGCCCCAAGAAGGCGGTGCTTCCACGACAGGTGAGAGAGTTCACACCTGTGCATTGGTTCGAATAGCTTGCCCATGAGCTTTGCCAGTACCAGCAGTAGATCCCACGGAGGTGGAGGTTCTCAGACCGAGGGGAAATGTGATCAAGGCCTTTGAAAAAGCGCCAGACCACCTTTCTCCTCGGCCACTGACTGCTTCCCCGCCCGCGCCCGTAAGCAGAGATGGCTGCCAGGGTGCACCCTTAGGGTCGCCGACCTAAGCCCTTGATTAGAAAGGGACCATAAATAGTCCAAGATGCTTGCCAAGGAACAGGAGGAAGGGTCCAAGCCCTTGCCTCTGACACCAAATGGGAAAACCTTTTCCATTTGAAGGCATAGCATTTTCTGGTCGACTCTTACGGGATGCCTCAACTACATTGAGGACCTCGTCGGAAGACCCAAGGCCTGGAACTCTAGCCGCTCAGGAACCAGGCCGTCAGGTGCAGGGATTGAAGGTCCGATGGAACACCTTCCCTGATTGACTGAGAGCAGGTCCGGGCGAGCTGGAAGCTGCCAGAGTCCTGGAGCTGAGACTGAGGAGATCTGGGTACCAGAACTGGCGAGGCCAGTCTGGGGCTATCAGAATCACCTGCGCCTTGTCCTCCTCGCTTGAGAAGCACCTTGTGGATCAAGGGAAATGGGGAAAGGCATAGAAGAGGCCCGGGTCCACTGCCTCGAGAAGGCATCCCCTGCAGCGAGCCCTGCTGAGGGGGGCGGCATGGAACAGTTCAGCCGCCTCTCCTGAGGCAAACAGGTCCACCTGAGGTGCTCCCCAATGGGAGAACAGATGCTACTCATCGCAGGGAGAGACCATCGTGGGATGCAGCCCCTATCCGGCTCAGGGCATCGGCCAGGGTGCTGGAGCCCCTGCCACGAATGGCTAGGAGATCCGCCTCCAGGCTGCGACAGTGACCAAATGCGGAGAGCTTCCTTGCATAGAAGCATGGAGCGCTGGCCCCGCCCCTGGCGGTTTAGATAGTACATGGTCGTGGTGTTGTCCGCCTGGACTCGGACCACTTGACCCCGGAGGAACGGAGCAAAGGCGGTGAGAGCTAGGCGGACCGCTCGGAGCTCCAGCAGGTTGATGTGGCATCGGACTCCCATGGGACCAGAGGCCGGGCCCGTGTTCCCCAGATGGGCACCCAACCCATCAGAGAGGCATCGTCGATAGAGAGACCGTCGGCTCGGGCGGACAAATGGGATGCCTCCTGCAAATGACCTGGAACGATCCACCACTGGAGAGCGCCCACATCCCCTGTGTCACCGACACAAGCTGGTCCAAAGGATCGCAGCTGCGTGACCACTGGCTGGCCAGTCCTCATTGAGGACGCATGTTCCAGCGGGCCCAACGGACCACGCTGGTGCAGGCCGCCATGAGACCCAGGAGGCGAGGAAGTCCCGGGCAGGATGCAATTGCCCAACCAGAAATGATTGGGCAAAGGAGGAAAAACCCTGCCCCTGTCCGCCGGAGCCACGCCTCTGGCTCAAGAGAGCCTAGGCTGCGCCCGATGAACAGAATCACCTGCTCGCTCGAAGTCTGATCTGGCCTCGCTGATAAGGAGGCCTAGTTGAGAGCAGACCTGGAGGGCCAGATCTCGACCACTCCACCTCCTGCCTGGAGGAGCTGCTATCAGCTAGTCGTCCAGGTAAGGGCACACCGGACCCCTCGGCCGGGAATGCTGTCACCACTGCCATGCATTTGGTGAAGACCCTGGGAGCTGGAGACAAGCCAAGGGCATGGCTTGAACTCGGAAAGGATCCTTCTGCTCGAAGCGAAGGAATCTCTGGTGAGACGGACGGATAGGGACGGAAAACGCTGGCCCTGCAAATCCAGAGAGCAGAACCACACGCCGCTGCTCCAAGGATGGTATTATCTGAGCCAGAGTGACCATCCTGAAGGTTCGAGACCTTGGAACTTGTTTAGGTCGTGAGGTTGAGAATGGGCGCCAGCCCCCGTCTGCTTCGAACCAGGAAGTACCTGGACACGAACCCTGGTCTGAAGGAGGGTCCTCCACCTTCTTATCACCTCCTTCTGGAGGAGGAGAGGATGTCGGCTCGACGAGCCGCCAGCGAGGCTGGGGACCTGAGCCCTCGGGGGCGACGGCTCTGAAAGGCGGTGCCTGCTCGAATTTAGAGGCAGGCCTCTTCCCACCACCTCAAACCCACCTGTCCGTGGTAACAGCGGACCAGGCGGAATGGAAGTGCTGGAGCCCTCTCACGGGGACCTAGGGTAAGGTGACGGGATGGGGCGGCCCCTCAGCCCGTCACTGGGCAGGCTTGGAGGAGGGACCAGCCGAGGGACTCCTGGGCTTTTTCCTCCCTGCCTCCTGTTAGAGGAAGCCGCGGCTTGGGTTTGGGATGCCAAGGCTCGAGCCTGCTGGCCCTGACGTTGTTGGCCGGTCGCGCGTTGAAGCAGAAGGACGCAAAGGGCTTAGGCTGTGGTTTGCAGCCTTTGTCCTCTGAGCGGAAGAGACCGAGTCCAAGGTAGCATTGGACTCTCGATCCTCTGCAGGTGACCTTCCACCCCAGGGTCAAGAGGTCAGTCCCCAAAGGGAACATCCGCCAACTTGTGCTGGGTATCCGGAGTAAAGGTGGATATCCTCAGCCAAGCCGCGACGCATAGCCACTCGCGGCCGCCACCGACCTGGCACATGAGTCCCAATATCCAAAGCAGTCTGAGCTGCTGTTTGGCCACTGCCCTGCCCTGGTCCTGCACCTGCTTGACCGTAGTCTGCAGATCCGCGGGAGATGAGGAATGACCTCATCCAGGGAGCCCAACAGGGCATGAGAAAATGTGCCATGAGGACGGCCAACTGGCCTGACGGGGTCGAGAGAGGACGATCATAGACTTTTCGCCCGACATAGTCCAATTTCTTGGATTCCTTGTCGGAGGTTTGTCCACATCCTGGCGCAGCGGCGCGCCGAAAACGCTGTCGGTAACCAACCCTCAGCAGAGGGTGTCTCAAAACCGGACAGGAACCGGTAGGGACCGATACTTTCTAGCCATCCTGGCCAAGGCGAGACAGGAAGCAGGGCTGCAAAAGCTCTAGGGCCGGACCGACTATGGCCTCGCCACCGGAAAGGCCTCCTGAGAATCCTCGGTCCAGGATCTCCGTGAGGGGATATCTGGCCCGCTTGGAACGGGTTCGAGCTTCCCGTGGACTCCGAGATGAGCCGAGCAGTCCTAAGAAGGACGACGGGCTATCGCCCATTGACTGACCTCCTCCTGAGGACTCCAAGTCCAGTCGCTGGAGAAAAGGAGGAATTATCCTCGACCCAGACGAAGTCCTCAAGAGCTGCCTATGGCCTGAGCCACCTCTACCTGCCGAGGTTGGTCGGGAGTGAGGGTAACCGACAGCCGATGGGTAGACCTTAGCCGACCGAGAATCCTGGTCGGAGCCCCAAATAGTGGCTGTGGAGGCGGGGTTCCACCGAATCAGTGGAGCAGCTGGTTTTGGCCGAACAACCGCCTGGGTACAGGCCTCGGTAAGTCGAGGGGCTGGTCGGGCCGCCCGGTGACAGCCGCTGATGGCCGGGAAGGCGACAGCGCCGGCCTTACTCCTGGTCAGGAGAAGCTGTTACATGAGGTCCCTGACTGCCGATTTACTTACGCCAAGCCTCCTCATCCGAGGAGGAGGATGAGGATTTGCGGACGAGCGGCGACGCCTCTTACGTGGTGCCGAGATCGAGGACCGCCTATGACGGCGGATCGGCTGGACCGCGAAGAAGTCCGAGACCGAGAGCCTCGGCTCTTCCGAGGTCGATGCGGGGAAGTGTCGGCAGGAACCGGCACTCCCTTCGGCTCGGAGGGTTCATCCGAGGGCTCCGGAACCGGAGGCACAGGCAAGCCCACGGGATCCTCAATTCCCCCCGGGAAAACCGCGGTGGGAGGAATCTCGGCTTCTATTGGCGACAGCCCATCCAACGGGTCGAGAAAAATCTCGACTTTGTCGGCAGGAGTCTCAGTCGACTGACCTGACGGGGCACCGTGAGGCCAGTGGCCAAGCCGAGCGATCGACCGAAGTCGACGGTCGCATTACTCGGGAGAGGGACCTTCCCGCCCCAAGAGCGCCGACGGAGGGATTTACCCTTGTCCTCTTTGGACCGAGAAAAGGTCCAGACGTTGGCCCTTCTCCCTTAGTGGAGAGGGACAGACAAAGCCCTTAAATGAAGCTGTGTAGGAAGAACCCAGAGAGAGGGATAAATGCCGCGCCGAGGAAGATACGCCCGCGCCTTCTTCGAGGGGCGATCATCTGCTCGAGCGGATCCACTGAGCCCGCCGCGTGACACCGCTGACCGGGCTCCTTAGACTTCACCGAGGGAAACGCTTCAGGACGGCCCAGTTGCAATCGGGCAGCACGGTCTCGAGGACGAGGCCGCAGAAGGAAGAGCACAGGTCGCAGTCCCGCGGGTCGTGCTCAAGGCCTAAACAGTAGACACACGTGAGTGTGGATCCATCCGAGACATCTTCTGATTCGCAGGGCATCTCCTAAAACCGAGTCGATTGTCCATCGTAGTCACAGGGATCAAGACCAAGTCTTTTAGCAAAGAAAACTTTCAAATTGCAAACGGAATAAACAGGAACCAGTCGCAAACGAGGCTAAGGAGGAACCTGAGCTTCCAAGCGTAAGGAAGATCTGGCGCCATGGGGCGGAGCCGAGTTATACCACCTGGTGGGTGGAGGAGCCAGCTTGAAGACCTTCCGCAAGATTTAAAGCGCAAGGATACCTGCCAATAAGTGTGGATGAACAACATATCCATGTCCTAGAACTGGGAATCTGGCGGACCGCCCTTTGTATACCACACTGACGTCGGAGGCGGTCCCCGCTGAAGATAGCTAGCTAGAATTTTTCTGTGGGGTCCTGATGCCTGCCGGCTTCAGTTCTAATGGTGTAACCTGCTGCAAGAGCTGTGTCTCGAAGTAAGATCTGGAGTAACAGGGAAGTGATTTAGACATCCTGCATATAAGTATTTTGCTTTAACAGCAGACCGAAACCTGTTCAACAGAGTGCATATATGTGATAGGGGTAAAGGGGGGAGTCCTTTCAGTTATCCTGGATAGATGTTGTTTCCTAGCAGACCTACCTTTCATCCGGCAAGGGTGTAAACTGGTAACTTTTTAGGAGGACGAGTGCTGAAATTGGAGGTCGCGGTGTGGGACAGGATCAGGGCTGATGCTCTCTCGTGAGAGTCGGGAGTGGGCCCTAATCCCACTCTCCCCGGACTGCTACACATATATAGGGGGACGCCTACCCTACAATTAGTGGACGGGATTGCCAGGTGCAGACCATGCTGTCCCTATCCAACGGTTGTAGACACAGGATGGGGGAAAAGGCATATTTTTGTTTTAATAGGGTAATCTCTCCATTAGGACAATAACAGCATACACAAGGAAGTGTTGTTTGGTGTGTTATGGGGATATTCTGAGAGAGACACTTAACTAAGGCGAGCATAGCAGGTATGTCACAACCCTACTCAGCAGGTCAGCCCTCTACTCCCAAAGTGCCAACCTCCGAACGTAGTATTGTGAACAGGAAACAGAAACAGGATAACCCTCCTGTCTGTTTTGTGGGTTCGAATCAACCTTTGGTCTCAGTTCTAGAGAAATTCAAACTGTGAACCTCTTGCTAGCGTACCTAATGTACAGGTTCAGATAATTCTGCTCTTCAGGGGGGGCCAGATATCTTTTGCCTATGGGCACCTAACCAGGTGTACAAAATGAACCCTTACAAGCTCTAATTAAGACCTCAGATAACGCTTACCTTTTCCCAGTTTGGTATTACCATATAAGCTCATGCACAGTGTTGTCACACTCTAAACCATCCACGCATCACAGGCAAAAACAGAAGGACTTGGAAGACACAAATAATCTATTTAAAAATTAGATGTTTACTTAAAAATAGATAACAATATAAAATGTAACACACAGAACCATATATCACAAATCATAAAAATCTTTTAAAACAATAAGGTTTAAAAAGTGCAAATTTCCTACCACCAGACAATTAGTCTTGATCTATCTAATGCATCTCTTATAGTGCTGCTAGCATGTTGTAGCTTTCAGAGTCCAAAAACAAGTGCGTCTAAATGGAAAACAGAATACTGTTTAAAAACTGCCTTTGCCAACCTCTCTGCATGAGGTCACCTAGCTCCTCCCTGTCAGAATACTAAAATTATACAACCAGGATGTTATCACTCAGAAGGAAAATTAAATAAGGTTAATTTCTAAGTCCTTCTTTCATCCATGAGCAACATCCTTCTTTTACAGACATAAGAGGGACATTTATGACTTCGCACCAGTGTGACATAACCTGGTTTGCCTCCTCTAAATGTCATAAAATGGATATTTCTATCCTGTCATCCGGCAAAGCTACAATTAGCTAGATAAACAGGAGATGCTTAATTTAGGCCTCTTCAAGCCTGTAATTATCTCTTGGCCTTCCAGGTAACACCTTATATCTAAAACCTGGGAGGGGTTGGGGTGTCATTCCACAGGCTGTTTCAGTAGGTCTCATGAGAGACACTCAATAACACATTTTTATATTAAAGAAATCATAGATTAATCAGAACCAGCTGTCTGAGTGTCACAGGTACTAGTAGTGTTCAACTGTTAGTTGGGAGCAGTCAGGATGTAGAGTGTAGAATGGGGAAGAGGGTGATAGACTAGTGAGAGAAGTACAGGGAGGGACTACGTGGCACCTGTGAACACGTGTCTGAGCTGTCTAAGGTGGCAGCAGTAGTGGCATAGTTTCCCAGGATCCATGCTGGGTGTGGGTCAGGAGCCTGCATAGGGAAGAACAAGCATGATCAGCAAAGATAGGAGGAGGCCAGTGTGGGGGAAGGGTTGGGAGTGGGGAAGGACCAATCAATGGGTAGGGAGGATGGGAACAGGCAACCAGTCAGAGCAAGGGCTAGGGAGGGTGGTATGTTGCCAAGGATGCGGAGCAGCCACATCCCTGGGAGTGGCATGGAGGGCTGAAGGCTACAAGGTGTGCCGGCAGATGAGTCAGCTAAGGGAGGAGACTGGGTGGCTGAGGAGGGAGCTGGAAGCAAGGGAGGGACAGGTTAGGGTAGACTGTGAGCGCAAGGGGAACCCATTGAAACACACAATATAGCCAGCAGGCCGGCAAAAGGAAACCCCAGGGGAATCAGGAGGTGGGCTGCACAATCCGGTGCAGTCACATGCAGGAACTGGAGAAGGGGTTGGATTAGTCGAGGGGACAAGGCTACAGCAGTGCCAATGCAAGGTTATAAGCCTCAGGGAAGGGGGGCTGAGAACAAACAGGTAAAGGGATTACCAGCACAAATAAATTCAATGTTGTGGCTAGTTGGCAGAAGGAGGGGCCGGGTAGTGGAACTACTGAGTTGGTTAAGGGGGAGGTCACTACCAGGGAAAAAGGATGCAGCACAGAAATGGCAGGTGCTTGCTGTAGCCCAAATAACCATAGTGGCAAGGGGTAGCAGGAAGGTGGTAAGGAAGTAAAGCCAGGGATAGAGGAGCAGGGAGGTGTAGGGAAGGAGCAAACAGTAGGCAGCAAGGGTGAGGCTGGAACAAGGATGAGGAAGGAATCTTGGGTAGAGGGGACACGATACTCAAGAAACGCATGGGGAAACAGTTGTGGGGAGGGTGGCAGTGTGGAGGGCAGTGTAAAAAGCATGGGGAAAGGAAAGGGGGGGACACAAGGGGAATGGTTTAGTAGGGGAAGCCGATACACCAGACATAGTTGGTAGGGGGGTGAAGTGAGGACACAGAATGGGGGAAGAAAAGGGGTGGAGTAGCTGGGGGGATGGGGGGGGGAATGTCAAACAACAAGAGGGAGAGCACGCTAAGAAGAAGAGACTCATAATTCTGGGGAACTCTATAGTTAAGGGGGTTAGATAGGGTGCCAGAAAAAGCAGCATCTGGGTGGAGTGCATGCCTGGCATGACAGCAGTTAGGGGGGAACCACACATCACTGTACACCTGGGAACAAACAATCTGAAGAAGATGGATAGAGGAGGTTCAGGACAGCTTCAGGGAAGTGAGGAATCTATGCAGTGGGGTTGGGGGGCACAGTAGCATTTTCAGAAATCCTGCCAGTGCCACGAGCAAGTAAGGACAGGAAATGCAGAATCAAGGACTTCAACAAGTGGCTGAGAGAATGGTGTGAGTCCACGGGGTATAGATTGGTGGAAGAGTGGGGTAGCACATGGCAGAACACAGATCTATATGCAGGGGACAGGCTACATCTCAGTAAGGAGGGTTCTGGGGTGTTAAAGCAGAGACTAAGGGAATTTATCAGCGAAAGGTATAATTTAAACTTGCTGGGAGGGGCTATGGAGGTGGACTGAAACAGGAAAGGAGGTCCAGAGGACCTCCCCCCACAGCACTGATACGGCCTAATTTGACTAGGATAGGGGGGTGGATGGGAAGGTAAGGAGGCAGCAGGGAGAGGTTCAGGGTGGAGGGTGGTATCACTAAATACTAGGAGTCTGGGAACAAGATGGCTGAGTTGCAGACACTGATGGCAGAAGGGGAGGTGGACATAGCTGCCATTACTGACACATGGGCAACCCAAAACCACAACTGGGACTTGGCCATCCCAGGATTTATATTATTCAGGAGGGACAGAGAAAAGTGTAAGGTGGTGAGTAGCCATTTATGTAAGGGAAGGGACTGGATGTATTGGGGAGGAGGAGGGCAGGTAAGAAGTCATTTGGATACAACTTCACGTGCCAAAGGGGGCTAGGGTCCGATTGGGGGTTGTTTATAGGCCCCCAACCCAGAAAGGGGACATGGATAGGGAGCTAGGAGAGCAGCTTAGGAGACTCTGTGGCAAAGGGAGCACCGTGGTGGTGGAAGACTTCAATCTACCAGGGGTGGAATAGAGCATCCCAGCTACCACATATGCCAGGGAGCAGATCCTCCTGGAAGCATTCCAGGATGGCTTCCTGACCCAAAGGATAACAGTGCCAACAAGTGAGGGGAATATTCTTGACCTGGTGCTGGAGAATGGGGAACATGTCACGGATGTTGAGGTGGAGGAACCACTGGCAGGTAGCGATCACCACGCAGTGTGGTTCTCAATCAATTTGGGTAGAGAAATCGCCACTACAAAAACTAAGGTCCTGGACTTCAGAAGAGCATTCTTTGGCAGGACAGGGCACTTACTGAGAACACACATAGATAGCATCCACCCTCATGGACGCAGAACAGAAATGGGCAATCATAAAACAAGGACTGATCGAATTCACTAAAGCTTGTGTCAAGAGCCAGCATAAGAAATCCAGGACCAAGCAATCAAGCTGGATGACTAGAGAGGTAGCGGAGAAGGTGAGGGATAAGAGAAGGGCTTTCCGGACCTACAAGAGAACCAGCAGGGCAGAGGACAGAGAGGATTATGTGAGGAAATCAAGGGAAGTGAGCAGAGCGGTGAGGGCTGCGAAGGTGGCCAGGGAAAAGAGATTAGCGCAGGGGATTAAAGAAGGGGAAAAGGATTTCTTCAGGTATATCGGGGAAAAGAGGAAGAGCAAGGATCAAATCGTTAGGATCAGAAAAGGCAGTGGGTGGGTAGATAAGGGGTCTGAGAAGACAGAATTACTCAATGAGTATTTCTGTTCAGTGTTCACAAAGGAGAGGGATGGGCCCATACCCGAAGGGAAAGAGGGAGCAGTAAAGGGGGTGAGGCAACCACAGATGGGGTTATCACGGTGGAAAAGATGCTGGAGGGTCTTAGGTCCCTGAGGGTAGACAAGGCACCGGGGCCAGAAGGAGTTCATCCCAGGGTGCTGAGGGAGCTGGCAGAGGTCCTGGCAGGGCCACTGGTGGACCTGTTCAACACTTTGCTAAATACGGGATGTGTGCCCAGGGATTGGAGGGAGATGCACCTGATACTTTTCCATAACAGTGGACCAAAGATGAACCAGGGAACTATAGACCGGTGAGTCTTACCGCAATTGTAGGAAAGTTGATGGAGTCTATCCTCAAAAACAGGCTGGTGCAATTTTTTGAGCTAATTGGGGAAGGGAGGATACAAATGGAAGAATTGAGGGAGGTAGAGTCCTAGAGGGACTGAGGGCAGACAAGGCATCAGGGTCGGATGCTATCCACCCCAGGGTACCGAGGGAGATGGCGGAGCTGCTGGCAGATCTGTACAGCACTTCTCTGGAGTCGGGATGTGTGTCACTTGACTGGAGGATGGCACATGTAGTGCCATTACACAACAGCGGACCAAGGGATGAACCGGGTAATTATCATCCGGTAAGTCTCATCTCCATTGTGTGTAAACTCCTGGAAAGGATACTAAAGGAAAGACTGGTGTTGTACCTGGAGAACAACGGTCTCCAGGATGTGAGGCAGCATGGGTTGGTTTCGGGGAAGTCTTGTCAAACCAACCTGATACAATATTACGACTGAGTGACATCTAAGCTGGATAAGGGTCATGCGGCGGATGTTCTTTACCTAGACTTCAGCAAGACCTTCAATTCGGTGACTCATGGGCGGCTTGGGGGAAGCTAACTGGTGTAGGGGTAGGAGCAAAAATGATGAACTGGATTACAAGCTGGCTGAGTGGGAGGCTGCAACAGGTGGTGGTGGGAGTGGAGCTCTCAACTCGGAAACCGGTGATGAGCAGGGTGCCACTGGGCTCTGTGCTGAGACCTGTATTATTTGGGCTCTTCATATCAGACACTGCGCACACGGTGTTTAGCAAGGTAAGTCTGTTCACAAATGACACCAAAATGGGAGCAGTGGTGGCTGGAGAGGAGGGATGGAAGCACACCTGGCAGCTTGGGTTCAATGCCAAGAAGTGCAAAGTGATGCACTTCGGAGCCAGGACCCCAGGATACAGTTACTGGTTGGACAGTGTCCAACTGTCCACATCAAACAAGGAGAAGGATCTGGGGGTGCTGGTGTCTGAGGAAATGAACCACTCGGCACAATGTAGGAAGGCAGTAGCAAAGGCAAACAGGATGCTAGGGTGCACAGTAAGGGAGATTACATCTAGAAGTAGTGAAGTGACATACTGCCCCGGTACAGGTCCCTGGTGAGGCTGCACTCGGACTACTGCGTGCAGTTCTGGCACCCTTACTTAAAAAGGGACATCAAACTACTGGAGGTGGTGCAACGCAGAGCAACAAAGATGATCCTGGGGTTGGGGGATAGACCTTACGAGGAAAGACTAAGAGAAATCAACATGTATACCCTGGAGGATAGAAGAGAAAAAGAGAGAGAGAGAGGGGGCATGATCAAGACCTTCAAGTACCTGAAGGGGATGAACAGAGTGGGCTTCAGGTGTGGGTTCACTCTCAAGAGCGGAACAGAAACCAGAGGGCACTCCCTGAAGTTGGAGGGGGACAGATTCAGGAGGGAAATGAGGCAATATTTCACTGAAAAGGTGGTAGCAGGGTGGAATGCACTACCTGAGGAACCCGTATCATTGCAGACAGTGGGAAGCTTCAAGAGGAAAGTACATACCGGAAGGGGACAGGGTGAGGGGAGAGAGGAGATGGAGGGTGGGTGGGGGCAGCTACAGTCTAATGGACTGATGTGCTGCACACTCGAGCAGACTAGATAGACCAGAAGGCCTTTATCTGCTGGCAATTTCATGTGTTCGTATGTATAGGAAAACATGGTCCCTTTCAAAAACAGGGAATTGCAGCCCAGCCTGCGGCACAGCAGTAAGGCTACTGCTTGCTGCACCAGCAACCCGGGTTTGGGAATAGACTCTGGCGGCTGGGGGGAGGAGGATCGAGTGCCCACAGGTTGCTCTCCTCCTCCGGGAGGGGTTTGTTGCAAGTTCCGCCGCTCTTTCGCCATCTGGGTGACCATGGGTGGAGGTGCAGCGGGACAGCACGCAGCAGGGTGGGAGGATGTATGCCGGGAGTTGGGGCACTGGCATGTTGCGACGTGCTCTGCCCCTTGGCTCCCCTAGTGCGCCAACTTCCAGAAGGAGGGCACCGAAAAGAAGAAAAACCCAGCAACGGACAGTTGGAGACAGGACCTGGCTGCCCGAGAGAAATCCACAACCAGGCTCCAGATGGGGCCTGTGCAGCATACCCGTCGCACACTCATGGACTGGAGGGGACTATGGGGGTCCCTCTCCTCCCGGCCCGGGGGACAAACCGAGGTCAGATGGGGTGCAGTGCCAGGGACTCAAGAAGGAGTTACCTGGGGAGGACCTACGGGAGCGCACACATCCTAGGGATCCTCGAGGATAGGGTCCTGAGTGGTGAGTAAGGAGGCATAAACAGAGAATAAAAAACAAAACAAAACAAAAAAAAAAACAGGGAATTGCGAAAATAGTAATATTAAAATATAAAAGCTGTGGATTTTTTACCTCAGAAGCAGTATTTAAACACAGAGAAAAAAGTGAGGGGACCTCAAAGGGAACCGCTACAAGGGGAGAAACCGCAGCTTCAGGGAGCAGAAAGGAACCATGGAAACACACAAAAAATACAATAAAAATAACAGAAAACAACAAAGGCAGCACTAACTTTAAGAAAATGCTGACTTTTAAGGAAAATAATTGCTTTAAGCAAAGATGTGACGAGAGAGATCCGGGGCAGACTTGTCCAGTCAGCGGAAAAATTAATCTGACTGACTCACAGCTACAGGCAGCACTCTCTCACTACGACCTGATAGGCTAATTCTCCTGGCATCATTAACATAAACTTCACTGTATTAGTCAAGCATACTGAGGGATTCCAGGGCTGAGAATGTATGGATTTCACGGTTCTACCCGAGGCCTGCAGGTTGGAAAGAATATCCTGCACATCAGCCCCAAATAAGTTATACCCCTGGATGGAGCATTCAGGATGAATTGCTGATCATCGTTAGCAAAACCAGCCACTCTAAGTCAGGAATGCCTTCTGAGGCAAACAGCAGAGGCTGCTGCTCTGGCAGAGACATCAGAAACATCATAGGTGGACCATAGGTGTTTACCTATGCTAGCACCTGCAGATAAGGCATTAAAGTTTCTTGTTGGCCGGCCCGGTGGCGCTGAGTGTTGAGATGCTGGACGCCACACCTTGCTCCACGCCGGCAACCCGGGTTCAGAAGCAGACTAGAGTCGCTGGCGGGTCAGTTGGGGGGGAGCCTTTGAGGTCCCACGACAGCTCGCCGTCTCCAAGGGAGGGTCGGTTGGAGGGTCATTGCCCATCGCACTTGTCCGACTCCGGGTGGAGGCTTGGGGGATTGCAAGCTCCCATTAGAAGGGAGACGGGCAGCCCAGCATGCAGTAGACGTCAGTGTCTAGCGCCATGACATCGGGGGTTTGAGCTGCGTGGGGGAGGAAGGAAAGTGGGAAAACACCTGTCGGCTCCGGGAAGATGGGCTTCCCGGGCATGCCTTCAATGTACCCCCGCTCGCCGACTATCTCCAGACCGGAAGAAAGTTGATTAACAGGGTCCGCCCCACCTCGTCCCTGCTCAGGGGGTAAGCACAAGCTACATGGGGGTGCTGGAGGTAAGTATCAGTGGGCAGGGTGGTAGAAGGATGACCCCTTGGATGCCCTGAAGGGTCGGGGCTGACAGGTAGTGGGGAGAGGAAAAAGTACAATTTCAAAAAAAAAAGTTTCTTGTTTGGCACTGTCCTCAGGGAGGGCTTGGGCTACTGCTTTGGCCGTCCTCCAAAGAGTATTCTGTTATTTCACCATATACGCCTGGTAACTGGTCCTTAGCGCTAGGGATGCTGAGGCATAAGTCCTCTTGCCTATGACATCAAGTTTCCTGGACTCCTTGTCCGGAGGAAGAGAACTAAGGTGCCTAGGGGCTTTAGACTACCATGAGCTGCATTTATGACTACTGAATCTGCCTATGGCTGCCTGCAAAGGAGGGCTTGCCTGTAAGGGTCTGGTAGAGCTTATCTGCCTTCCTTGGTATGGCAGATATCATATTTGGTCTGTGCCAAGCACCCAAGGTGGCATCCTGCAGAGCTGGCAGGAGGAGAGGGATGACTATTGGTGGGGTAGCAGGTAACCCTAAGAAGCCCACCAGGTTCTTCTTAGTGACATCTTGTTCTGCATCAAACCCCCACTGCAGAATGAAGCTCCTGCATCACTGTGATGAAGGAGGGATCTTCAGGAGGAGACCTACGGGTACAGGTAAGAGTCTTCACTTGCAGTAGAGAACTAGTTCTTTTGTATTGTTCCACAAAGTCCTCTCCTCTTTCCTCCTCCTCATCCACAATGAGCTCGGGATTATATTCTTTGTTTTTATCGACATGGTCTGGAGGATGCAGTGGTGGCGCTGAGGAAGCTGTCAATGGCCTAGAAGGTACTGGGCATATCAACTGAATAGGTGTCCCCACAGGGGTTTGCTGTAGAGATCTCATCAGTGGGACAGTCGTCAATGGAGGAGGAGGAGGAGGAGGAAGCAAGCACTTAAGTATGTCCGTAAATGATGTCAGAACAGCCTGCACATCAGTGCCTGTATTTGTGTTGACAGGAATGCCGGCAGATGTTAATGAGGTATCTGAAGGCTCTGACGTTTTATGCAGTACACTGGCTGTGATAGGCCTGGAGGTGCTAGAGGTCGACCTAGCTATGTCAATGGTCTGGGTGATGAGCTGCGATGCCACTGGAGCGGTCGAAGAACCAGGGGAGGTCAAGGACTTATATTTGGGCCTGTTCCTGTACTTGTAGTGATGAGACCCAGACGTTTTCTCCTGGGAGTTGGATCTTTTTGACCCCGAGGAACAGGCCAGCGATACAGTGGAGGTTTCCTGGCTGAGCTCCTTCTCCATGCGGACCAAGTGCTGTTCAAGAAAGTGCTTTTCTAAAGCTCCCTTTCTGCATCTTCGGGAAGCCGCATTAAAGCTCTTACAAATTGGGCAAGCCTTCACGTTGTGGTCCGGGCCTAAACTGCACACACAGACATTGTGCAAGTCCCTGGAGTAGATTTTTTCACCACACCGCAATATAAAAAAGTTTTGACGGCAACGGCTCAGGAGATGACATACATGCCACTGAGAATTACTTTAAAAAAGTGATTATTTTTAAACTAAGAAAAACGTTGATTGAAGTAACAGCATTTCCATGACAGGTCTTACGAGTAATGGTCGATGGTAGGAAAAGAACTGAGGAGGGCAGGGGCCGCACTGTGTCTATATAAAGAGAGCTGATGTAAGACGTTGTCGTGGGCGGCCCCTAGTGGACTGCTTACAAAACGTTTCTGTGTGATCCTAGTGCCTCAAGGCTACAGTACTATAGGTGTGGCCTGATGAAAGAGATATCCTCGAAGATCATCAATAATTGTACACATAGTGCTGGACTTATGTACTGTTCATTGATGTTTTCTGCAGTGAGCAGTATACAATGGGACACAAAGATATTGACATTTTACTACTAATTTAGACACATTTTAGTTTTCTGTATTTCACATTCCCTGCATTTTTGTTTCCCTTTTATTGTCTTGAATCTGCAAAAATGTCAGCACACAGTATCTGCAGAAATTTATTTTTATTTGCATCGTGCTGAATACCCACCAGCCTATTTGGGGCCTTAAAGAGGACAGGAAATAATTTCTAATTTGCAGCAGTTGTTAATGCTTCTGCTTTCAGAAACTATATTCATGCCATCAACTGTTCCATCTTTAATTGCACTGAAATGTGAGTCGAAGTAAAAAAAAATGTGTAATATATTATACGAGAGGCATCTGTTCTTAGCCAATCAGAATTCAGAACTGCCATCAGTTATTGTCCCACAAAACTACATAACAGAAACTCCAGAGTTGGTTATTCACCTAAACCCCGCCCACAGAGTTAGTCATTCAACCAACCCCTCCCACAGTCAATCAAACTTCCGCCATGCCTACAATAGGTTATTCACATCCACAATTCCTGACTGCGTGCTGCCGACCCCCCCCCCCGTGTCACTAATCCTCCTCAGACAAGGCTGCGCTGCTGCACAAGAAAATAACTCACTTTAGAGCTGAAAAAGCTGTTTTCCTTTTCCTGTGCCCCATTCTGACCGTGACCCTCCCCCCCATGCCACTCACTCCTTCCACTGCTGCTCCGCCACCTGACTCCTGACAGTCCCCTGGCCCGGTTGGCCAACCCGCTCACACTCACTTCCTTTGATGAAGCTGAAGACTCCCACAACAGCCAGATTGTTACTGGCCGACACATTACATAAGTTCACTGCTGCCGGTCTCTCTGGAGTCCCTCTGTCTCAGTTGCTGGCAGGCAGACACCGATGTTGGCACATGCTTCCTCACACTAACCCTAACATGAAGGAAGGAAGGAACAAGGAATGTGCTTACGGGGCTCCCACTGATACTGACCTAGGCTTGTGCCATCTGATTTGCCAATTGCGCTTTACGGTACTGCACAAAAAAATCCCTTCAAAAGTCACTTCATCTCGTACAATAGTAATAACATTCAGTGAGCTGGAGTATACTTGCAATAACTGGCTGGTGTGGGTTGCATTAAATTCCTTGACCATTTAATGACCCTCACTAGCCGCTTATTGCTTCATATACTCCAACTCACTGAATGTTATCACTTAAATAACTGGTGACCCCCTATAATGCTTTGATATGCATTCCTGATAAAATGCCATAATAATCCACTGAATTCTGTAATAACTCGACAGCGGGTTATTAAGAGCGTTTTCTTCCTTACACTCTCTCTTCATTGTATTTGTGCGAGAAGAGTGGCTGCTCAGGGACACACGTGCTCGCACAAATACAGCTTAGTTTTTCTGTCTGTTGAAACCTTGCACCAGTTATTATAAAAAATAATGCCTGTGCAAAGTTTGTTTTATGAACACTTTTTTACACACCCTTGGTGTGTAATAGTTTCATAAACCCCAAGAGTGTCGCTCTTGGGGTTTGGGTTTTATGGATTATCACACACCTTAGGTGTGTAAAAAATCCTCATAACATACACCTGCACAGGCATTATTCTCTATGTATTGTCTTTTTTATGTGTAACACTGCTGCAACACACTGCAGTTTCTCTTTGTGGAACCATAAAGTTGGAGTTTTGATGGTGTCATTATTTACTGAACCCTGAGCACTGCTCTGAGAAATCAGCAGCTCATTATCGGAGTTCTGTAAACAAGCTGGGACTATGAAAACCCCAAATAACTGGTTCCATGAACAGAACTGTACAGAAGGTTGTCCATAAAATAAAAACAGTATGACATCATTTTTCAAATCCTAGAGCTGTGTCTATGGCCCTGTAGCAGGGCACTGGGATGTCATGCACGCAACTTGAATTCAGGAATGAAGTTGGGCAGCCACGTCGGGAGACAGGCCTGGCTACAGTAGCTACAGCTTGGGAGCGTGTCATGGTGGGTTGGTGGTGAGCTCCAGTGCTGCAGCCATCCCCTAAAGGGGGACCACAGAGGTTGCTCTCCAATCGGAGCACGTTGTGTGCACCCGAGACCAAGCAGGAGGCTCTGCCCATCCAGGGAAGGAAAGATGGCTCAGGGGAAAAACTGGGTGTGAAATCCCAGCTCTCATCATAAAAACAGATGCCATACATTCAGGGGCCCCACGCCATGAATCCAACCACCCGCTACCGGATCCTGCACTGGGACAGGGGGAGGGCAGCCTTTCCTTAGACTCCCTGACACCAGGGGTGTGGGTGCTGGCTGGCTGTGATTACAGCCTGATGGTAAGTTGAGGCTGAGGGGAGAAAATACTCTGTGGAAGAAAAAAAAAGTATCTCTTGGCATGAATATTAGTCCTGTAAACATTTAATACAGTCCTTGTGGGTAAACATGTATACTTCTGCACGTTTTTACAGTACTATGACAAAACTGCTGGTAGAAGGGCTTTCATCTCAGCTTTTTTTTATCGGACTCTTATATTTCCAGTTTCAGAGTTTGGAAGGATTTGCACATTTTTAGCTTTACCACCTACCTGATCCTTGCAAATTTTGCCAACAGCAAAATAAGTAGATTTCGGGTTGGAGAAATAAAGACCTGAAACTGCAGCAGCAGGAGCCATGGCCAGCGATTCAGTTAGTCTAATTCCTGTAATAAAGTACACAGAAACATACTTTAGTATGTGAATGTGGTCCTTGAAAAGGCCAATCTTTTCTGGTGCAACACATTCTTCCCCAAACTGCTCTACAAATGCACTTACCACTGCAGATTTAACGCTCATTCAATCTAAGGCCTCCTTGAAAAATTGACAGAGAGCCAGCAATTCTAAATTGTTCATTTTGGTTTCATAAAATGGACCCAGACCCCAAGCCTCCCTCTGGGACCTGTGGTCTATGCAGGTATTCAAATCCAGGTCTTCAGCAGCGAAAAAAGCTGTTGCTTTATCAAACCACCCAGTCTCTTCCCCTATTCCCTCAATTTCTTTTTTCTATCAGTTAATTCTCAGGCCTAATTGGCACATTTAAGGCAAGCCCCCGTGATGTGTAATGTATTCTGCTGATGCTACACTAATGAAGTTCATAGCAGTGCACTGCCATTCAGATATACTTTAATACCAAACAAGTATATAGGGTACTATCACACTTCAAAAGGCACAAGCCTTATTGTAAAAGCACTAGAGCAAGGATTACAGCATAAAACATGCTAGTAGAAAAGCCAGGTTTTAATGATGCAAAACTTACACACACTGTTCCTCTAAATGCAAAGCACCATGGGTAATATAAAAATCAGCATGAATAATTTTTTTAGGTTCACCATGACTTACGGCATCCACTTAAGGGGAACCGAAGACATGGGGGGTGTCGGGTCTGTATGGTGTGGGGTGGTGGGTGCAAGCGCCCGCCACACAAAAGCACCTCCCAGCCAGCCAGCTGAGAGAGAGATAAATGCAGTCTCCATCGGTGGCAGACCCAGTGTCTAGAAGACTACAGACGCCGAGGCCAGATCCCAAAGTGGTGACAGGGGAGCAGAGCACCAACACAACTGATGAGGCCCCAGAAGAGAGATAGCCCTGAGAGGGACTGGACCAGTCAACAGTACCCCCCTATACTCAGGGTAGGGAAAGTGGGCAATGGGGGAGGCCTGAGGTGCCACCATCAACCAACAGAGGGCCGGTCAGATCAATGGCCACCTGAAGCCAACCCTGATGGGGGAAGCAGCAGGCGCCACTGTTGGCGGGCAGGAGCCAGCCCCAGACAAAGCTGGGGTAGTGAGGTCCAGGCCAAACCCCATGCATAGAAAAACAGGGGGAGGCAGTTGATGGGAGATGCTCAGGTGTCCGTCGATGGACGACCAGCCGCAGCTGGGAGAAGGAGAGCTGCCCCAGTACTCCAAGCCTGAGAGTGCAAAGGGTGAAGGGGCTAAGGCCACGAAGAGACAGAAGGTAAGATAGCCCCATGGCCAAAGAAGAAAAAATCTTGCCTATTGGCAGAGCAAGCACAGAGAAATGAACTTGCTGCAAGTCCAGGAGAGCTCGAAAGGCTGGCCTGCGGGCCTGCGAAAGGCTCAAGTAGGCTGCAACTGCGAGGAACAGACTATGAGCTTTCCCTGATGAGTTCTCCGAGATGCCTCTGGTGGTCTGGGTGGGGAAAAAGGCATGGCTCTGTTTTCCAAGCAAGGACCCGCCAAAACCGACCACCAGGCCACAGCCCCAGATCCTTCTGCTGTAGGATTAGCAGGAAATACGCGGGGCCTCCGAGGAAGATAAAAGGACAATTTTTACAGTCCCAGAAAAAACAAAGGGTAGAAAAGGAAAATTGCTTATAAAAATGGAAAGCAAGTTGAACAAAACAAAGACTGCACTGAAGCTTCCGCGGTGATCCCTGGATCCGACGAGCACTGGTCGACAGCAGGAAAGAACTGAGGCAGGACAAGGCCGCCCACGGATATATAATAGGAATGATGTCAGACGTCGCCATTTACGGCCCTTGGTGAAATGCTTCAGAAAGTTTCTGTGTGGTCCTAACGGCTATTAGTTCCATAGGTGTGACGTGATGAAAGAGACATCCCTGAAAAGATACATAGATACAGATGGAAGAACAAGGTTTTGTGGCCACCCTATCTGCTCAGCCCCACTTAAGGTTGGATATGAGAGCTGCAGAGGCCATTCTCTCCTTCACCCCCCACAACACACTCCTCCTACTGCTTCATTTTGTTTGTTTAATTATTGTTTTCTGTCCCGTGGAACTGGCGGGAATTCTGGCACCCTTTCAGGAGGCCTGTCTTCCAAGCTTATCCCCGGTCTAGCTCCTAATCTGGTGATTCTTCAATGCGTTCCTCCTGTATGGGCAGAGGGAGGAGTGCCCCCCAGAGCACAATCCAGAAGGCAGGCAAGCCACACCATCCTCGCTACCCAGGCCATTATGAGCCTGCTAGTTCCATTTTCCGGTTTTCTTCTCACACCCTGTGCCACCGGCTGCGCATGCAGCGTGTGGGAGGCATGCGCACGCCGCTGCTCCCAGCGCCTCCTTATTCGTGCTGCCCACCCACCTGCACTACCCTCAGTCCTCCACCTGGGGGAAGCTGTACTGCGAGGATGACAGGTCCCTCCCTGGTAGAGGAGAGCTGCCACGCGGCTGCTCAATCCTGCTTCATCTCCCCCCCCCGACAACCTAGGCTTGCTCCCAAACCCAGACTGCTGGCATAGCGTGAGGTGTGGTGTCCAGCGCCCCCGGACAGGCTTGTTCTCCTACTGCTTCTACCAGTCCCATATGTCTGTCCCATGCGTGTTTGAATCCCTCTACTGATTTGGCACAGACAACTTCATCTGGCAGACTGTTAACAAATCTACCACCCTTTCCTTGAAAAAATATTGCCTGACATCCTTCTTGTAACTCCCCCCTGCCAGCTTCATTGAATTTCCCTGGTGTCTGTGTTCCCACTCAGCACGAACAGCTCTCTGCTGTCAACCTTCTTTATTCCATTAAGGTATTTGTACATGTCTATTTTATCCCCTCTCTTTCTTCTTACATCCAGGGTGTACATGTTGAGGTCTTCCAACTCTCCTCGTAGGACTTTCCCTACCTACCCCTGGTCTGGATCATTCTGGTCCTCCTCCTCTACGTTATCTCCACTCTGTTGCAATCTTTCCTCAAAAGTGGATTCTAGATCACATGCAGTACCCCAAGTGATGAATCGGTACGTTGTGCAACATGCACTTATTTATGAGGATACTATACCCACTCTACTAAGTAAGCAGAAATTTCTCTAGGCTTACCTTAAAGGCCTGTGCTTGTTCATATCCACCGTCTCCAATGGGAGGATGTTCCATAGGTTCAGTCTTGTGGAAGAAGTACCTCCTAATGTTACCACTGAATTTAGAACCTCCGAGCTTCAGGGCAAGACCCCATGTTTTTTGTTTTGTTTTTTAAATCACAAGCATTATTTTACTACCTCCACAGACCTGGCAGGGCCTCGACCCCCGAGGTACATCCTCCAGCCCATTATGCCATCATGGGTCCTGCTGGTCCCAATATTTTCTCCCCCACTGCAATGTAGGTGCAGCAGCTGTCTCCACCTCAGCGGAAGCAGCCAAGCACCCTGGGCATGGACCAAGTCCCTTCTTGCTGTGCTAACGCGCAGAGCACAACCCCCCCCCCGAGGAAGGAGAGCAGTCCTCCAGACGCTGGATCTTTACCTCCCCTGGCCAACCTCCGAATGACCTGAGTATGTCCCTGAACCCGGGTCACTAGTGTGGTGTCCAGCACCTCAACCCTCAGCACCACCAGGCGGGCCTATGACCCCATGTTTTGCTGGAGGACACCAGACTGAACATCTCCATCAATTTAATGTTATCCATACCTCTGAGTATGTGGAAGACTGTGATCATGTCCCCTTAGCTTCCATTTCTGCAACATGTGAACATGTTTAGGGCCACAAGTTTTTCCTCATAGCTTTTGTCCTCAATACCCCCAATCTTTTTGGTGGTCTTGCTCAACTGCCACAATGTTATTTTGTACTGATGAGCCCAGCATTATAAGCAGCGCTCCAAATGGGGTCTGACTGGGATATACTAAAGTGGCAGGATTACTTCTCCTGCTCCGACAGTCCCTCCCTTTCTAAAGCACCCAGTATTCTGGTGAACCTATTAATAGCAGCCATGCACTGCTCTTCGTACTTTGGCCCCTTGGTCTTTATCTTCCTCCACTTAAACAAGGGAAGACCCATAGAGTGTGTAAGTCCTACCTTTGTTTTTCCTCTCTAACTAAGCAGCTTGCAGCTGACTACAGTACAGTGAATTTGAGCCTTTAGGGGTCTGACTAACCATCCAGCATGTTCAGGTCCTTCTGATTTTTGTCCCCATCTTCAAGAGAATCCACTATCTGGGTCAGCTTAGTGTCATCTGCAAACCTGAGCAATCAGCTGGAGACCCCAGCATTCAGACTGCTGATGAAAATGTTGAACAGCATGGGCCCCAGAACAAATGACTGAGGGGTGCCGAGTACAGCACTCCATTTCGAGCAGTCCTCATCCATCTCAGTCCTCTTAGCAATCCACTTTGTATATGATTATACTGTATGCGGTGGCGCAGTAGCACCCCTATATTTAGGGCTGAGCAGGGGATCTATGTTAAACCTCAAATGTTTAACTTTAATATCTTCGCAACTATTCAATGGATTTGCACACATTTTTGCATGTGTAAGCTCGTGGTGTACATCTTTTGACTTGGCAAGTTTCGTTCTGGTCAGACGTGTGGATTCTGAGATGCAGATAGCAAAAAACACAAAAGTTTGCTGGGGTTTTTTTGCTGTTTTTGTCATCACTTTGCACACAAAGATTTGCACACAAGACAGTTTGGAATTTTGGTCTGAAATTTTCAGGGTAGAAAGGGCTTGGTCCACAGATGTGCTGCACGGGAAGCTGGGGGAAAGCTGGAAGCTGTGGGAGCGGGAGTGAAAATGGTGAAATGGATAACAAATTGGCTAAAGGGTAGGCAGCAGTGGGTGGTAGTGGGAGGAGAACTCTCAGCACCAAGGGCAGTGACAAGTGGGGTGCCACAAGGATCGGTGCTGGGGCCGGTGTTGTTTGGGTTACTCATAGCTGATGTCTCACATGGGATCCGAAGTAAGATCAGTCTGTCTGCAGGTGACACCAAAATGGGGGCAGTGGTTGATAACATTGAGGGTTGGAAGGGGCTACTGGATGACCTAACTAAACTGAAGGAATGGTCAGAAAACATGGCAGTTGGGGTTCAATGCCAAGAAGTGCAAGGTAATGCACTTCACAGCAAAGAACCAGGGAAGGGACTATCAGCAGGCAGGGGTACAGCTGGGTAGCACTGTGGGGGAAAAAGACTGAGGGGTATTTATAACAGGGAGCATGAACAACTCTGCTCAGTGTAGGAAGGCAGCAGTGAAGGGCAACAAGATACTGGGGTGCATAGCGAGGGGAATCTCCTCCAGTACAGGTCATTGGTCAGGCCGCACCTGGAGTACTGTGTGCAGGTCTGGTGCCCGTACCTGAAGAAGGATGTCAGATTGTTGGAGGGGGTGCAGCGTAGAGCAACAAAGATGATCCAGGGATTGGAGGGCAAGCCTTAAGAGGAAAGGCCGAGCGAGCCAGATATGTATTCCTTGGAGGAGGGATGGGGGACATGACTGAGACATTTAAGTACTTGAAGGGGATAAATAAGACTCGAACAGAGGGGATCTTCCAATTAAGAAGCGAAAGGGACATGAGAGGGCACAATCTCAGACTGGAGGGGGGAAGATTCAGGAAGGAGGTAAAGTTGGTGGGCAAGTGGAACACTACCACAGGAGGTGGTGGTGGCCTGTAAGACGGTGGGCAGTTTCAAGAGGGGATGGGACAGAGTGAGGGGGACAGCAAATCTAAGGAGGGGAGGAGTGGGAGGGGCAGCTGTGAAATGAGGGGCTAGCTGCACAATCGAGCAGACTCGACAGACTGTGAGGCCTATTTCTGCTGGCATTTGTGTATGTTTGTATTTGCCCTTCTCTCATTTGGGGAAAAAAGTTATTTAAATTTTGAAATTTCAGTTTTTGAGCATGTTCAGTACACTCTACTGGATAGCTTCCTGGAATGAAAAAAGAATTTGGTCCAAACAAAAAGGGCCCTTTTTCATTTGGAGCCAATCCTTTTACGTTTCAGCCATCTTGTTTTCCGTTTTTCTTAACAAAATATTTTTTATTAAACACACAAAAATGATATCCTGCAGAGACCAAAATATGTAACTTGCTGATCAGGACACCGTTAGGTGGATTCTGCCATTAACTGCTGGAGAACTGACCACAAAATGCATTTTTTTTTTATCCTTTTTCATAACTCACTTCAGCTTTTGCCTTATGTTTTTTTTTTGTTCAAACGAAAAGGATCTCCTGATACGGAAAAAGATTTTGGACTTGTTTGTTTTCCGGATTTTTCTGTATCATCTTGTTTGTTCAAATGAAAAAGGATCCCTTCATATGGAGAAGGATTTCGGACTTAAGTTTCTTTCCGATTCTTTTTTCGTCTGAAGGGATCCTTTTTTGTTTGATATTTTCATTCGTTCAAATGAAAAATGATCCCTTCACATGAAAAAGGATTTTGGACTTAGTTTTTTGCCGATTATTTTCTCATTTGAAGGAATACTTTTTAATTTCGGTTTTTCGTTTGATACAGAAAAGGATTCCTTCAAATGAAAAAAAGGACTTTGCAAGACATCCTTGTAATTCTATGAATTTTCCCTGGTGTCTACTGGCACCCCCCCAACCTTCCGATCATCATACCCCTAATGCTTTAATTTTTCCCTGGTGTCTAGTGGTGCCCCCCACTCTTTGATCGCCATCCCTGTCATTTTTTTAGTTTTCCCCTGGTGTGTAGCGGCACCCCCTACCCTCCGATTGCCATCCCCGTAATTTGTCTCATTTTACCCTAGTGTCTAGTAGTGCCCTCCACCATCCAATCATCACGCATAATTATTATATTTTCCTGGTTTCTACTGGCGCCCGATTGCCGTTCCTATAATACTTTTTTCCCTGGTGTCCAGTGGCACCCCTACCCTCCGATCGCTGTCCCCATAATGTTTTTGTCATTTCTCTGGTGTCTAGTGGCACTCCCCACCCTCTGATCACCGTCCCCGTAATATCGCTTTTCCACTGGTGTCCGATGGCACCCCCACCCTCAGATCATCATCCACGTAGTGTTTTTGTCATTTCCCTGGTATCTACTGACCCCCCACATCTTCAGACTGCCATTCCAGTAATATTTATTTTTTTCCTGTGTCATTGAGGCACAGGTCAGGAAGCATAGGAAAACCATGAGCAGTTTCAAAATTCGCGAATAGCATTTTATTTTTCTCAATAACAGCAAAATAAAAATAAAAATCTTCAGTTTAACTATTTACAAAGGCAGTACAAACAGGTAAAACAAAGTCCTTCACTCTCCTTGTCTCTCCAACAAAAGCAATGCTGGTCTTCTATAAGTCTGTCTAGGCAATCGTTAAGAGAGCCTGCTTCTCACAGAATGTTCTTATCAGTTTCATTCCTTGCAGGTGCAGCAAAAAGAAAACAGTAACCTAGAACTGACCTCTTGTTTAAAGCTCTGCAAAAGGCTTAAAAACTGCATCTTAGGTTAACCCCTTGAGTTCAAAATAGCTTTTTGCGATCATTTCAACAGTATACCAATATGCAGTTTCAAACAAAGGGATCCCAGTATCAGTGACATTTCCACATAAAGATTCACATATTAAGGGGATACGTGATAGCAAAGTATGCGAGCGCTGAAATATCAGCATGAGTAGCAAGTGAGCTCAGGGGTTATCACGAGTGCGGAGCCACGAGTAATTAAACCCCGAGCCCACTTGGTACAAGTGCTGATATTTCAGCTATCACATACTTTACTATTACGTATACGTTTTATATAATAGTGGTCTGCATGCCTTATTAGTTATTCATTATTCATATTGCTAGGTTTTGTGCTATTTACCTTTTGTTGAGGTGTCCGTTTTTGTTGTTGTAGTCATCCGCAGGGGGTTGTGCATTCAGCGATGTAGTGGTCATGATGTATACATAGTGGAGATATCTGGTGTTGCGTAGAGAGAGTACTGATAACTTTTACGTTCTCCACTGTGTACACATCATTTTTTGATTGTTGCTCTCTAGTGGTGATCTGGGGTTTTATCAGATACCTTATCAGCAAACCCCTTTTATATAACTTTTTATTCCCGCAGATATGCAAGGGGGAAGAAAAGACAGAACAGCAAGTAAAGGCAGAGATATAGCGAGAGATGAGAACTGAGAAACTGTCAGGAGTGATCAGTTCCTAGGTCTCACAAGAAAATTTGGTTGGGCAACCAGACACAGAAGAGACCAAAAATAAGAGGCTAGAACAGATCCTTGCATTTAAACCCTTTCTGCATAACAAATGGGACAGGGCCTTATACAACCCTCTCACATACCCCTCTTTAAGAGGGAACCTGTTTTACAAAAACAGGTTTCCAAAACTTTCTTTGTATTATCTTCTAGCATTAGCTTATAATTTTTACAGTTCAGTGCATATGCAGCATAGAAAACAGAGAAGTTTCAACTCACATTTTTTCAACCTTCAGAATTCTCCATTCCTGATCCATGTCTTGACAAAAAATCAGCATGGACATTCTCTTTCCCAGATTTGTACATCACTTTAAATTTAAATGGCTGTAGTGCCAGTCACAACCGTGTGATTCTAGAATTTTTATCTTTCATTTGGTTAAGCCAACAAAGAGAACTGTGATCTGTTACAAGTACAAAGTTGGCTCCTAGTAAGTAAAACTTAAGGGACTCCATGGCCCATTTGGCTACAAGGCATTCCTTTTCAATGGTGGAGTACCCTTTCTCTCTGTGGTGCAGTTCCTACTTATGTACAGAATAGGATGTTCTTTCTCATCTATATGCTGACTCAAGACTGCACCTAGACCTACCTCTGATGTATCAGTCTGTAACAGAAATTGTTTCTTAAAGTCTGGGCTTCTTAAAACAGGGGCGGAACATAATGCAGCCTAAATGGTTCAAAAAGCCTTGTCACACTCTGGAGTCTATTTCACATTATTCGGGAACCATTTCTTTGTGAATTCAGTGCGGAAAGTTGCAGGTGCAGCAAATAGAACACAGTGACCCAGAACTGACCTCTTGCTTAAAGCTCTGCAAAAGGACTAAAAACTGCATCTCAGGTTAACCCCTTGAGTTCCAAACAGCTTTTTGCAAACATTTCAACAGTATACCTATATACAGTTTCAAACAAAGGGATCCCAGTATCAGTGACATTTCCACATAAACAGTCACATATATTTTTATACCAGCAGATACGCAAAGGTAAAGAAAAGACAGAACAGCAAGTGAAGGCAGAGATATAGTGAGAGGCAAGAATTTGGAAACCCAGAGTGATCAGTTACTACGTCTCACAAGAAAATTTGGTTGTGCAACCAGACAGAGAAGAGACAGAAAAGGAGAAGACAGAACAGACCCTTGTGGTTAAACTCTTTCTGTATAACAAACGGGACAGGGTCTTATTCAACCCTGTCATACCCTGGTGTCCAGCTGCACCCCCCCACCCTCCGATTGCCGTCCCCATATTATTTTTATATGTTCCCTGGTGCCTAGTGGCACCCCTTCACCCTCTGATGCCGTCCCTGTAATAAAAAAAACTTTCCTCAATGTCTTCTTTTTCCTGTAAAAAATAAAATGGCTCCTTGCCAATCTGACATCCCCCACCCCGACCTCCCACTGTGCACCCCCCCCCAAACTCACTCATTCACTCACCTGAACAGGTCCCAGTGTGGATATCCACTCTCCGATCAAAAACATGTCTTGCTGCTGGAATCACTGACTGTGATATACACTGTAGAAACATACACACCTAATGGAGTGAGCTTTAGGACTGAGAACCCAAAGGACTGCACTCTGATTTGTTTTAGGGTTGGGGGGGTGTTTTAGGGTTGGAAACCCTAAAATCACATTTCCCTACTTTTTTTGCTTTACCCTAAGCTCTAACTGTTGCATTAACGCACTTTTTTGCAAAGAATATATATCACACACACAAACACATATACAGTATAACCACGATTATCCAAATTCAGAGAGATACATCACTTTAGTTCGGATAATCGAGAGGTTCGTAAAAACAAGTGTCTCATTTAAATGGATGGGAATTGCCGGTTGAGGTTTGTACTATAATACAAAGTGCTAAAATAATACATTCAAACTGCACATCTGCCACAAGACTGCTGTAAAAGAATTTTAATTGTATGAAAAAAAGATCAAGAGGTTCCAGATACAGGTGCCAACTGCTCTTATTGACTCAACCAGCGACTCTCTTTCTGTAGCAGAATTTGCCTTTGCACTGAATATACAGGTTACTCACCTGTAACAGAAGTTCTAGGAGTGGTATATGTTGTTCATCCACACTGTCTGGCAGGTTCCTTGCCACTTTAAATGTTGCTGGAAGGTCTGCAAGCTGACTCCTCCCACCCACCCGGGTGGTAAAACCCTCGGCTCCGCCCCATGACGCCAGATCTAGCCTGCTGGAAGCCAGGTTGCGCGTCGAAGCCGGGGAGGTCGGGTGGGTTGTATGGATGAACATATACCACTCCTAGAACTCCTGTTACAGGTGAGTAACCTGTATTTCTAGGGACGTGGATATGTTGTTGAATCCACACTGTCTGGTAGACTCCTAGCAGTTCTCCAGGAGGAGGGAGGCAAGGCATGCACCCTTTACTTAGGAAATAAGGACTGGAGAACAGAGGTCCCAAAACCAGCATCCCAGTGTGACTCAAGGTCAATGTAGTAATGAGAAATAAAGGTGTGTGCTGACTTCCGGGTAGCAGTCCTGCAGATTTCCTGGATAGGGACATCCCTAGAAGCAGCCACCAAAGCAGTGGTATGGCGGGTAGAATGAGCTCTTATCCCTCTGGGAGGCTCCATGCCCGCCAACCTATAGCAGAGATCTAAGCAGGAGGTGACCCACCTGCTTATCATCCACTTGGCTGCAGGTCTGCCAGGTGTGGCTTCAGCGTAGGTGACAAACAGCTGGCGAACCTCTCCCCAAACTTCGGCTGTTCGCTCCTTATAATAAGTGAGTGCTCTTCTAGGGTCCAGAGTATGAAGCCTATATGCGGCCTCCGAGGTGTGATTGGGGTAGAACACCGGCAGAGTCAACACCTGGTTAAGGTGAAACTCTGACACCACCTTCGGAAGGAATTTCGGGTGGGGGCGCAGGACAACCTTGTCCCTGAGGAAGACCAGATAAGGAGACTCGATGGAAAGTGCCTGGAGCTCTCCCATCCTTCTGGCTGGACGTGATAGCCACCAAGAAGGTGGTCTTCTCGACCAGGTGAGAGATGTGCACCTGTGCATCGATTCGAATGGCTTGCCCATGAGCTTAGCCAGTACTGAGCAGGTATATCCCACGGGTGGAGGTTCTCACACCAGAGAGATATGTGATCAAGGCCTTTGAAAAGCGACTCAACCACCTTTCTCCTGCGCCACCGACTGCTTCTGCCGCCCGCGTCCGGGTAAGCAGAGATGGCTGCCAGGTGCACCGTGCGGTCACGACCAAGCCCCCAGCTGACAAAGGGACCCAGGTAGTCCAGAATGCTAGCCAAGGAACAGGAAGAAGGGTCCAACCCCTTGTCCTGACACCAAATGGAGAATCTCTTCCATTTGAAGGCACAACATTTTCTGGTCGACTCCTTACAGGATGCCTCAACAATGCTGAGGACCTCGTCGGAAAGACCCAAGGCCTGGAACTCTAGCCGCTCAGGAACCAGGCCGTCAGGTGCAGGGATTGAAGGTCCAGGTGGAGTACCTTCCCCTTGCTGACTGAGATCAGGTCCGGGCGGGCTGGAAGCCACCTCGGGAGCCTGGAGCTGAGGCGGAGGAGATCTGGATACCAGAACTGGCGGGGCCAGTCTGGGACTACCAGAATCACCTGCGCCTTGTCCCTCTTTGCCTTGAGAAGCACCTTGTGGATCAAGGGAAATGGACGGAAGGCGTAGAAGACGCCCGGGGTCCACGGCCTCGAGAAGGCATCCCCCTGCAGCAAGCCCTGCTGGGGGGGGGGCGTGAAACAGCCTCAGCTTCGCATTCTCCCTGGAGGTGAACGGTCCCCCTGAGGGGTGCCCCAATGGGAGAACAGATCTTGTACTACCTCCGGCAGGAGAGACCACTTGTGAGATGCAGCGCCTATCCGGCTGAGGGCATCGGCCAGATTGTTGGAGGCTCCTGCCACATGGATGGCTAGGAGATCTGCCTCCGGGCTGATCACGAGAGACCAGATGCGGAGAGCCTCCTTGCACAGAGGGAAGGAGTGGCCCCGCCCTGATGGTTGGAGGTAGACGTGGTTGTGGTGTTGTCTGTCTGGACCTGGACCACTTGACCCCGTATAAACGGAGCGAAGGCGGTGGGGGCTAGTCGGACCACTCGAAGCTCCAGCAGGTTGATGTGGCATCGAGACTCTTGAGGAGACCAGAGGCCGTGGGCCCTGAACTCCCCCAGATGGGCACCTCAACCCATCAGAGAGGCGTTGGTCGTTAATGTGACCATCGGCTCGGGGCAGACAAACTGGATACTGTCCTGCAGATGAGCTGGGATGATCCACCACTGCAGGCCATCCCACATCCCTTGGGTCACCGTCACCGGCTGGTCCAGAGGACCAGAGCGCTGTGACCACTGGCTGGCCAGTCCCCATTGCAGGGGACGCATATGCCAGCGGACCCAATGGACCACACTGGTGCAGGCCGCCATGAGGCCCAGAAGGCGCAGGAAGTCCCAGGCAGGACGCAATTGCCCAACCAAAAATGACTGGGCAAAGGAGGAAAGGACCTCGGCCCTGTCCGCCGGGAGACAGGCTCTGGCTCTAAGAAAGTCGAGCTCTGCCCCGATGAACTGAATCACCTGCGAAGGCACGAGTTCTGATTTGGCCTCGTTGATGAGGAGGCCAATCTGAGAGCAGACCTGGAGGGCCAGATCCCTGAACCGCTCCACCTCCAACCTGGAGGGGGCTGCAATCAGCCAATCATCCAGGTGAGGGTACACCCGGACCCCTCAGCACCGCAGGAATGCTGTCACCACTGCTATGCATTTGGTGAAGACCATGGAAGCTGGAGAGAGGCTGAAGGGCATGGGCTGGAACTCGTAAAGGGATCCCTCTGCTCTGAAGCGGAGGAATCGCTGGTGAGACAGATGGATTGGGACATGAAAGAACGCGTCCTGAAGGTCCAGAGAACAGAACCACATGCCAAGTTCCAAGGATGGAATAATCTGAGCCAGAGTGACCGTCCTGAAGGTGCGTGGCCTTAGGAACTTCTTCAAGTCATGCAGGTCGAGAATGGGGCACCAGCCCCCCCCCCGTCCGTTTTGGGACCAGGAAGTACCTGGACACAAACCCTCAGTCTGGAGGAGGGTCTGCCACCTCTTCAATCACCTCCTTCTGGAGAAGTAAGGCAATGTCAGCTCGACGAGCCGACAGAGAGGCTGCGGAACCTGTTGCCCCCCGTGGGGTGACGGCTTGATAGGGAGGGAACCGCTCGAATTCCAGAGGCAAACCCCTGCTTACCACTTCTAGCACCCAGTGGTCCATGGTGATAGCAGACCAGGTGGAAAAGAAGTGTCGGAGCCGTCCCCACACGGGGGGAACCCAGGGAGGAGTGACAAGGTTGGGGGCGACACCCCTCAACCCAGCTTGGAGGAAGGGCCCGCTGGGGGACCCCCTGAACCCTTGCCTCCAGGCTTTCTACTGGAGGAAGCGGCAGACTTGGCCTTAGGGCGCCAAGTGTGTGCCTGCTGGCCCTGGTGCTGGTGCTGCTGGGCCAGACGTGCCGCGGGGGTGGAAGGACAAAAGGACTTACGCTGCTGCTGCTGGCGGCCTTTGTCCTTCTGGGCAGACGTGACCAAGTCCAAGGTGGCATTGGACTTCTCGATCCTCTGGAGATGGTCTTCCATCCCCGGCCCGAACAAGCCGGTGCCCAGGAAGGGAACATCTGCCAACTTGTGCTGGGTGTCCGCCGTGAAGGTGGAGATCTGCAGCCAAGCTCTGCGGTGCATGGCCACTGCGGCCGCTACTGATCGGGCACAAGAATCACCAATATCCAACGAGGTTTGGAGCTGTTATTTTGCCACTGCCCTTCCCTGATCCCGCACATGCTTGACCATCGTCTGACGGTCAGCCGGGAGATGAGGAATCACCTCATACAGGGAGCCCATAAGGGTGTGTGAGAAATGTGCCATCAGAAGTGCCGAGCTGGCCTGACAAAGGCCTAGGGAGGAAGCAGTGTAAACCTTCTGCCCCGAGTAGGCCAACTTTTTGGATTCCTTATCGGGTGGTTTGTCCACGTCCTGAGCGTTCCTGGAACGTCGGAAAACGCTATCAGTCTCTAACCCCTCCGCAGAGGGATGCTCCGAGAAACCGGAGAGTGAACCGGTGGGGACCGCGTACTTTAGAGCCATCCTGGCCGAAGGCGCAGGACAAGATGCTGGCCACTGCCACAACTCCAGGGCAGGGCCAACAATGGCTTCGGCCACTGGAAAGGCCTCTGTAGGGGAATGCCCTCGGTCCAGTATCTCCGTAAGGGGATACTTGGCTTGTTTTGAAATGGTTCAAGCTGCATCCCAGTGGATTCTGAGGTGAGTCGAAGCAGACCCAAAAACGAGGATGGGCTCCCGTCCACCAACTGGTCCCCTGCAGACTCCAGGTCAAGTGGCCTGGAGAATAGGGAGGAGTCGTCGTCAGGCTCCGAGGAGTCTGCGAACAGCTGCCGAGCACCAGAGCCACCCTCCACTTGCCGAGGTCGATCGGGAGTGACGGTGACCGACAACCTATGGGGCAAGCCCTGACCCAACCGAGAATCCTTGATCAGGGCCCCAGTCTTCAGTTGTGGAGGTGGGGGTTCCACCACAATAGGTGGAGCAGCCGGTTTCGGCTCCTCGATCACCACAAGGGGTTGTTTCGGCCACTCCGGTGACAGCCACTTAATGGCCGGAGAAGGTGGTGGAGTCGGCTCGTTACCGGTCAATAAAAGTTGCTGCCATATCAAATCCTCGTAGTGCCGACGCAACTTGCACCAGAGCCTATCCTCCGAAGATGAGCAGCGACGCCGCTTTCAATGGTGCCGAGACCGCTGACGTCAGCGGGATTGGCTGGACCTGGAAGAGGACCAAGACTGAGACTTTCAGGGATGCCGAGGGTGGATCAGAGAGGGGACTGGGGAAACCCGCCCCTCCTTCGGTTCAGGGACCTTGACCAGGTACTTCGGCACAGGCAAGTCCTCGGTAACCACTGGGGGAACTGGTGAAGAAGGGTTGTCGGCTTTTCCTGTCGACAAACCGTCCGACAGGTCGAGAAGAATCTCGACTGCGTCGATGGATATCTCGGTCGGCTGACCTGCTGGGGACACCGTGAAGCCAGTGGCCACAGCCGCAAACCTCGGCCGAAGTTGAGAGTCGACGGTCCGGTGAAGGGGATCTCTCCCGCTCCCACGAACGTCGACGGTGGAACTTACCTATAGACTCCTTCTTCTTGGACTGACTGGAACGTCCCAGAGACCCTTCTCCCTTAGTGGAGAGGAACTGACAAAGCTCCTTAAAAGAAGCAGAGTAGGAGGAGCCCAAGGAGAGTGGGATAGTTGCCACGGCCGTGAAAGAAGATGATGCGGACTGGGCTGCCTCCTCGAGGGTGATCATCTGCTCCAACTGCTCCACGGAGCCCGCCGCCGCGGACACCGCTCAACAGGCTTCCTTAGACTTGACTGGCGGCTACCGTTTTTCGGGGCACCCGAGAAGAAGTCTAGCAGCGCGGTCCTCCAAGACCAAAGCCGAGAAGAACTTGCACAATTCGCAGGCCTGCACATCATGGCCAAGCCCTAGGCAGTAGGCGCACATGGAGTGCAGATCGGTCCAGGACATCTTCTGCCCACAAGAGCACCGACGGAAGCCGGGAGTCGATTTGTCCATCACAGCCACAAGGGAAGTCGAAGACCGTAGTCTTGTAAATTTTAAAATTAGTTTTGGAAAATCTGAAGAGTTTGAATCCAGCCTAAAACGCAGAGTGCTAAGGAGGGAACCTGAGCTTCCAAGCAGTAAGGAAGATCTGGCGTCATGGGGCGGAGCCGACGGATTTACCACCCGGGTGGGTGGGAGGAGCCAGCTTGAAGACCTTCCGGCAACATTTAAATTGGCAAGGACCCTGCCAGACAGTGTGGACTGAACAACATATCCACGTCCCTAGAAACTGTATTGTACTGATTGTCCCAGTGTACTTCAATGTGGGACGTGTGACCTGCTCATTTTTCTCTCTAGTCTTGAAGGGGTACTAATATAATGGCATTTGAATTAGCTCAAGACACTCCATTTTTTGTGTTGATCACTTCTTGGCATGCTGGTAGCTGTTGGAGGATACCGCGAGGTGACAGGGCTGTTATAAGTTATGCCTTTTTTTTAGTTAAATGATCAGCGCTGGCTCACTCCACAGGTGGGGAATTCCAGGAGAGGTTGGGAGGGTTTGGGGTCCCACTGTCCCAGGTCAGTGACTTGCCAATGGCCAGGGTGACCCCCTGGACTGCCTCCACTGATCGGACCCTCAGCTGCTCCCTGTGAGTTCCGCCGGGGGAGGGGTGAGCCGCTATGGACATACAAGCCGCTGCTGCATGCTGCAAACCTGCCAACAGCTCCAGCAACTGCTTTTTTAGTGGTCATTCCTGTGTTACCCTTATTGACACAGCAAGCCATAGTATGTACGTTGCCTATTACTAGAACTGCTTAGATAACCATCTTTAAATACCGTGCTAACTGACCACGATTAAAAACCATAGTTAGCGTGAGGGACATGGTACAAGTTCAGTTAATCCAGCGGTTCGGATGATATGGGTGTGTGAGATAATCGCGGCTGTGTGTATGTGTGAAAATATATATATATAGGCACGGTCGCATCCCATAGTTAGGGTTGAGTAGGCAGTTTAATGTTAAATCACAAATTTTGCACTTTAATAACTTCACAACCGTTCAACGGATTTGTATGACAATTTACATGCACGGTCTCTTAGGGTAGATCTCCGGTTGAGTTGAGTTTTGTTCTGGTTGAATGTGTGGTTTCTGAGTTCCAGAGAATGTAAAAAGTGATTTTTCACTCACTGACTGCTGTTTTGTTTTCTTTGAACTTGCCTACATCTTGTTTGGAATCTTGGTCTGGAATTTTTAGGGTAGTAAAGGTCCAGCCCACAAATGTGTCTTTTGCTAGATAGAAACATAGAAACATAGAATTTGACGGTAGATAAGGACCGCTTGGCCCACCCAGTCTGCCCATTTCCCTACCTACTGGATAAGCTGCAGATCCTAGTTAACCAGCAGCCTACTTCTTCCTACCCCAACCCCCCAGAATTGCCTTATGACTATCCCATGCATGCTTGAATTCCACCACTGATTTTGACTCCACAACCTCCTCCGGAAGGCCGTTCCATGCATCCACAACCCTCTCTGTGAAAAAATACTTCCTTAAATTTCCTCTGAGCCACCCTCCACTATCTTCAAATTGTGCCCTCTTGTTCTTGCACACCTCTTTTTGAAAGATGCTACCCTCTTGGACTTTGTTGATTCCCTTGAGGTACTTGAAAGTTTCTTCATGTCCCCCCTCTCCTCCTTTCCTCGAGGCTATACATATTAGCTCCTTAAGTCTCTCTTCATATGTCTTCCGGTGCAGACCCTGCACCATTTTAGTTGCCCTCCTCTGGACAGCTTCCATCCTGTCTATGTCTTTCGGAGATTGGGTCTCAGAACTGCACACAGTACTCCAGATGGGGTCTCACCAGCTGTCTGTACAGAGGGATAATAACTTCCTGTTTTCTACTGGTGATGCCTCTCCCTATGCATCCCAGTATCCCCCAACCCTCCTTGCTGCCCTCTCACATTGCTTGCCCATCTTTAGGTCATCTGATATGACTACCCCCAGGTCCCTTTCCATTCTTGTTGTTGTTAGTATCTCACCCCCATTGTGTACTCTTCCCCTGGGTTTTTGTTTCCCAGGTACATTACCTTGCACTTCTTAGCATTGAATCTAAGCTGCCATACATTTGACCATTCCTCTAACCTTGCCAAGTCCCTTCTCATCCTTTCCACCCCCACCCTGTGCATCAACTCTGTTGCAGATCTTAGTGTCATCTGCAAACAGACATACTTTTCCTTCCAGTCCTTCTGCAATGTCGCTTATAAAGACATTGAAGAGGACAGATCCTAATACTGAACCTCATGGTACCCACTAGTAACCCTCCTTTCTTCTGAGTGGACTCCATTTACTGTAACTCTCTGTGTCCTATTCTCCAGCCAATTCTTTACCCAGGCTGTCATCTTGGGACCCACTCCCAGGCTGGCTAACTTGTATATTAATCTTTTGTGGGGACTGTGTCAAATGCCTTGCTAAAGTCTAGGTAGGCCATGTCCACAGCCCTCCCTGATCTACTACTTTGGTCACCCAGTCAAAGAAATCTATCAGATTCGTCTGGCATGACCTTCCGCTGTGAATCCATGCTGCCTAGGGTCCTGTGCCCTCTGGCCTCTAGATACTCGACAATTCTTTCCTTTAGAAGTGATTCCATCATTTTCCCTATCACTGAGGTTAAACTAACAGGTCTATAGTTTCCTGCTTCTGCCTTGCTCCCACTTTTGTGAATGGGAATCACATCTGCCCTCCTCCAGTCCTCGGGTACCACTCCATCCTCCCATGATTTGTTAAAAAGGGTAGTCAGTGGTGTCACTAGTTCTACTCTTAGTTCTTTTAGAATTCTGGGATGAATCCCATCAGGCCCCTTTGCTTTGTCCACCTTCAGTTTTAAGAATTTGTTCAGAACCCTTTCTTCTGTAAATGGGCCAGTATCAACTTCTGTATCCAGAGTGTTACTACTGTTTGTTTTATGTACCTCCCCCTCTTCCTTTGTAAAGATGGTGAAAAAATACTAATATGTTTCAAAGTTATTTCATTTTACAATTTTGACAAATTTAGTTCTGAGCATGCTCAGTAAGCACTTCAAGATAGCTGTATGAAATGAAAAAGGAATCCTGTTACATATTACAATATTCCTTTTTTCATTTGCCACCATCTTTTGTTTCCGTTTTTTTTTTTTGGGGGGGGGGGAATGTTCAAAAGTCACAAAAATGACATTCTGGAGACAGCCCAACACATCTATCTGGCTCATAGAGACCATTTTAGGTGGATGCTGCACTTAAATGTTGAAAACATTATCCCCAAATGTGTTTTTTGTTGCATTTTAGATCCTTTTTCATGACCGCGTCATATGAAAAAGAATCTTTTTCTGTATCACAAGTCACGAAAAAAGATTTTTTGTTAAGGGAAAATCCATCTCCCTTTGCCGCATCTTGTCATGATCACTGTCCCCACTCAAAAAATGGATTCTTTTGTTGCAGACTTGCAATATGTACAGCTTTGCTGTCAGAGGGTCCATCCCCTGTATTGTTTTCTTTCGCTAGTGTCTAGTGGCATCCCCACCTGCCGATTGCCCTCTCCGTATAATAATAATATTTCCCTGGTGTCAAGTGGCACCACTCCCACCTGCCAACTGTCCTCCCCCTTAATAATATGTCCCTGGTGTCTTGCAGCACCCCCACCCACTGATTGCTGACCCCATTCCTGAAATAAAAAAATGTTCCTCGATGTTTTTGCCTTTTTTTACCTACAAAAAAGAAAACGACGATCCAAACCCCCCACCTCCCAGTACACCCCCACACACCCTCACTCACCTGAACAGGTCACAGGGCGAAGATCCACTCTCTAATCGAAGACACGTGTTGCTGCTGGAACCAGCAACTGCAATATGAGAAACTAATGTAAATGCGGTTCAATGTATTTCAATGGGGTTTTCAACTTTGATGGTAACTTGGCCATTTTTGCGTATCTTAACACCAAATTTTCAACACGGCCTTTTGGGGACCCCACCTCATGAACAATGTCAGTGGAATCATGCAAATCTGGCCCGTAAGGTGATTTTGCAGCTGCATAGTGAAATCAACTTTCGGGCATGATTTGAAAATGTTCACTACCTTTGTTCATGAGGTGGGATCGTACAAAGGCTATGTTGAAAATCTGGGGTCAAAATATGTAAAAATGGCAAAATCATGCGCATACGTTTAAATTTAGCTACACCCGCTTGTAACTTCGGCAATTTTAAACATTTCCACCCCAAATTTTTAGCATAGCCATTTTTTTTACATCACCTCATGAACGTGACAGCTGTCATTTTTCAAATCCTGGCCAAAATACGTTTTCACACCTGTGGCATGGAATGACGTTGCGGTGGCACAGAATGACGTTTCGGCAGGGATCTGAAAATTCTCAGCCCAGCGTTCATGAAGTGGGGTAATGACAAGGCTATGTTGACAACTTGGTTGGTGTTTTGGCTGAAATGCTTCCACGGCAACATACCTGTATGCATGGCAAACACTGTTGAAATCCAGCACAGGGTCGGTGGTGCTCTACACTACAAACTTCAGGACTAGAAAAACAAGCAAAAGTTGAGCACTCACCACCTCAATATAGGATGCCAGGCTAGGTGTAGGTTAATAAATATTTTACTGTAGAACACGCTGACACAGGCTGCTGTTGCATTTTGGATCATGCAGATCTTTTATCAAAGCCACATACACACACCTCAGTGTTCCCCGTTCATTGTTTTAGCACAATGGGCCACCACCCTATAGTTTTCTACCACCTCCCTATTTTTTGCCATCACCCTAACTGTTTTATAATAAAATCCTCCAAAATGGTCTTGTACCACCATTCTTTATTGTACTTTTACCCTGCACTGATAGCAGTGCTCTATACCTTACTAAAAAACGCTTATGCACAGGCACTGTGCATATAGGATTCCACGGGATAATGCACCCTTGGCCCCAATCACCACTGTCACCGCCCTAAATTCCCAGAGACTGGGGAACCCTGCACCTTAAATAGCAGTTAATAATGATGCCATCATGACATGTCACAATTTAAAAACATTTTTTGTATAATGAAGATGCAATAAAACCACGTTGTCAAGCAACTTAACATACAGACACAGAAATAGACTCACAATAAATTCCAAGCTAAAATAATAACAGATCACGATTGAATATGCTCATATCTTATTCATAATCACAATTTCAGATTTTTACTTTTTTTTTTTTTTCCAAACTCTATTTTTTCTCCCACCACCACCGAACTCTCTCCTGCGACCTCCTGTCCGCCATGTCTACCTCCCTGCATTGCTCGGTTAGCCCCTCCACTCCTCCCCGGCACCAGGCATCCCAGGACTGCCTCCGGGAGGTCACCCAGCCCAGGGCGGTCTATCTTTAGTATTGAGCCACCGGGCTGGAGAGGAGGGAGAGTGGAGGACAGAGCCCGACTTCAGGAGTATGGACCGCTAGGGAGGCGCCATCGGCTATCAGCGGGGGTTTCGTTTTACGCTCCTGTGGAGCCCGGCTGCTGGTTGGGCGACACACTGCCACTGCCCACCCCTGGCATACACCACAACGCTACTTTCGACTACCCCCAGCCTCTGCCAGAGGTTGCTCATTAAGCGGTCATTGCCCTAACCTTCCGAGGAAGAGAGAGCAGTCCTTTGGACGCTCAATGTCCCCCCCCCCGCTGACCTCCCGAACGCCCAGGTCCATTTCCAAACCCGGGTCGCAGGCGTGGCGCAAGGTGTGGCGTCCAGTGCCTCAACCTTCCGTGCCACCGGGCCGGCCAGATTATTACATTATGGCACAGTATAGATAACAATAAAGCAACAACAGTGAGACAAACAACCAAAAGGACATCCTGTGCTGACAGTGTCATTAGAGGCAGCGCATGCAATGCAGACGGTACATAAGAAAACACAGATAATGAGCTGCAAATGGAAAAAAAAATGCTGGGAGTGAGGAAGGGAGAAGGATGGAAGACAGGAACCATGAATTAGACTAAATCAATAACTTAAGACATAATATATCACACTAGACAGAATAAATACATTTGTACATGTTAACAAATAACTATTAGTTCAGTGCATTATATTACCTCTTTCTTATAAATTGTCTAAGACCTATGTTAGTATTGAGACCAGGTTTTTTATTTGCACCCAAAGTTAAAATCCAAAAAGATTCCGTCTGAAGAACCAAGTTATTAATCTGCACCCCCTCCCACCCCGTGAAGCACTGAATTTTTTCAATCCCTTGAAATTTAAACACACGTTCCTGTCCATCTTTAGCTTCCATTATATGGCAATCTGTGGCAAAAGTTATATCCTTCCTTTCTATAGCCTGTATATGTTCTCCCACCCTGGTTTTAAGACTCCTGTTTGTTTTTCCTACATAGAGTGCTTTACACTGGCATTCAGCAAGGTAAATAAGTAAGCATTAATGCCCGACGAAGGAGGCTTCTACTGGGGAATTAATGCATGGTTGGGGGGGTTGTGGCACGAGGCTTTGGCACCCCCTTTGCAACCTTCCTCGTGTAAGGAGTCCAATAAGTTGGACGCCGGCTCCTTCGACGTCCACCTGGATTCAGCCAATAAGTCGGATGTCGGCTCCACTGACACCCAACCGGCCAAGAAGCCTGCGCCAGACCCCTTTGAACAGTCTGACACCCCAGGCTCTCCGCAACGCCTCACCATGTTGCCCTCTGAGGTCCCCGTATCCCCTCGACTGACCCACGGGGATTATAACCCTCCTTCCCCGGTCATCACCGAGGACACTGAGACACTGCCGTCAGGGCTCCCTCCTCCTGTTCCGGACCCTCTGACACCAGATCCTCAGACATTGGTTCTGACGCCATTCGGCGTCCCTCTACCTGACGAAAGGCCCATTCCTCAGTCAGGATCATCGGACCCGCTCGACGGTATACCCACGCCAGGCCATTTGCCCACAGGGCCAACGTTTCCACTGTCTGGCCTGCCAGCAAGGCCTCTGCCAGGTCGCTCTGCCCCTGGTGCCCGGGTACCTGACATCACAATATCTGGTGCCGCAATACCCAGACCCTCAATATCCAGTGCACCCAGTGCCTGCAGCACATAATATCTGGCGCGCAGTACCCGATCCTCGGTACCCGGCCCGGACTACCCGCTGTTGGGTTACGGATACTCCTTTTATGGATACCCTCAATATCCATATGCCCCCACCTCCTCCACCAATCCTCAACGGCCGGCGGATCTAAAGGAGACCTTGGCCTCCTGGTGGGCTGAGGCCAAGGCTCAGCTCACCAGGGAAGTTGAGTCTCGTCTCCTGATGCCAGACCCTAAACAGGATCCTCTAAGTTGGAGACTGGAGACTCCTTCCCCCCTACCCGACACCAGAGGAGAGCCCTCTGGTGCCCGAGGCGGGGAAGATACACGCCCCAGGGAACTTCCCAGAGGGGCCGTCCCTCCCCCTCATAGGGAGGAGTCTTCTTCCTCTTCATCATCTTCAGTCACGGACTCTGAGTCCGGCCACTCTGACCCCAAACATGAGCCCCATACTCTGGAATGCCCTAGGCCGAGGGATCCTCCGAAGTGTCCTCCGGAGGACCCTTCTTTTCTGGAGATACTGAGGAAAATCCAGGAAGTTAGTCAGTGGCAATCAGTGAAGCCAGACCCACAGCGTAAAATACTTGCTGCTCATCTGGATCTGCCAGAGATCGCTCCTACACTGATCCCACCCTGGATACAGCCCCACACAGATCTTGTCTACACCATTTGGAAACAACAATCTGCGTTAGCCCCCTTCCGAGGAAGGCAGACAGTCTATACCAGGCTCCTGAGGGTGTAGACTTTCTTAGCCTTCACCCCAAGGCAGATTCAGTCGTCATCAGCGCCGCTCACGGCCGCTCCACCAATCCCAAACACCTCAGCTCTTCTCCACCTGATAAGGAATCCCGGCTTCTGGATCAGTACGGGAAGAAGATCTATTCCTCTTCTACCCTAGGCATCAGGGCCCTTAACTATGTGGCACATATGGGGGATTTCTAGCAGACCATCCTTAGCTAGGTGGAATCTAAATTGGACTCCCTTCCTGAGTCACAGACTAAACAGGAAGTGAATGACCTTGTCCGTTCCGCTCGCTCAGGATGTCGGCACATGCTACGTGCCACTTACGATGCGGTAGACACAGCTGGAAGGAGCTCGGCCTTCGCCGTAGGCCTACGGCGTCATGCCTGGCTCCACGTGTCAGGTTTGGTCCCTGAGGCACAATCCGCTATACAGGATGCTCCCTTCAGGGTTTCGGTGCTGTTCGGGGGTGATGTCAAGGACATCACTACCGAACTGCAGGAGAAGGGTACTGCACTCAAGTCTGTCCAAACTATGTACAGACCCCTCAAGGGCAGCGGCGTCCTTCTCATCGCCAAAACCGACAAAGACAAAAAAAAACCATAGGGCAAACGTGCCAACAAACGTCTGGCCCCTCCAGCAACTAAGACTCCCCCCAGCAAAAAAGCTGCGGGAGCCTCAGCTGCTGCGCTGCCCCACACCTCCTGACTCCCTGCCTCTCGAGGTTCCAGAGGAACCGATGTGGGGGAGATTCTCCTCCCATCTGCCAGGTTGGAAGAGGATAACATCAGATGCTTCGGTGCTCCAGTTGATATCGGCAGGACACTCAATACAGTTTCTGTAGAAACCACCCTAAAGACCCCCACCCCAGTCACCTTACTCCCCGCAACATTTTCCTCTGGTCCTAAAGGAAATCATCTCCCTTCTCTCGAAGTTGGCAATAGAGCCAGTTCCCACCCATCTTTCGGGAACAGGTTACTATTCCCATTTCATCCTAGTTCCAAAGAAGGCGGGAGATCCGAGGCCTATCCTAGACCTCAGCTCCCTGAACATGTTCGTGGAGTACAAATGTTTCAGAATGCTCTCTTTGCAGAGCCTTCTATCACTACTTTGGCAGGGACAGTAGCTATGCATGCTGGACATGCAGGATGCTTACCTGCATATCCCCATATGCCATTCCCACTGCAAATTTCTTCGGTTTTGTTTCAGGGGGACCACTACCAATTCAAGGCCCTCCCATTTGGGCTTTCCTCGCCCCAGTGTTTACCAAATGCCTGTCTGTGGTAGCGGCCCACCTGCGTACCCAGGTAGTACAGGTATTCCCTTACCTGGACGATTGGCTCCTGGTGCCCCCATCCAGGGAGGAACTCCTGCACTCCTTTTCCCTTGCCCTGCAGGTTTTTACTAGCCTGGGTATCACCATCAACCAGGCCATGTTCCACTTGGTCCCATGCCAATGCCTCCAATTTATAGGGGCGATTCTGGACACGACCACCGGCAAAGACTTCTTGCCTCCGGACAGGGCAGACACCCTTCAGAACCAGGCTCGTCTTCTGTCCAGTCACAGGAGGGTCAGAGCCAGGTCAGTCCTCCGTCTCCTCGGGCTAATGGCAGCTGCCATTCTGACAGTCCCATTCGCTCAGCTCCATATGAGGATCCCTCAGTGGACACTTCAGTCTCAATGGGACCAAACCTGGGGCAATCTAGACCAAGATGTACTAGTATCAAATCCCATGATCAGGGACTTGCAACGGTGGATGGTTCAGGAGAACCTGTGCCTGCGAGTTCATTTCTGCATAGATATGCCCTCCCAGACATTGACGATGGAAGCGTCAGGAGAAGGCTGGGGTCAGACAATGTGTGTAGTCTGGTACCTCAACAAGCAGGGAGGAACATGTTCCTACTGTCTGTGCCAGGAAGCGATGAGAGTCTGGCATTGGGCAGCCCAACACCACCTTCACTTGACCGCAGTTCACGCTCCAGGAGTGGAAAACAAACTAGCAGACCAACTCAGTCGGTCCTCAGCCAGGTCCCACGAATGAGAGCTGGATCAAGAAGTTGTAAACGACATCTTTCAGCGATGGAGAACACCTCAGATAGACCTCTTCGCCTCTCCCCAAAACGCAAAACTTCCCACCTTATGCTTACTCGCTCCGGGGGAGACATTTTTTGGCGGGACGCTCTATCTCTCAGTTGGAGGGACAAATTTGTTTATGCTTTCCCTCCCATTCCTTTAATTCCGAGGGTCCTGAACAAACTCAGATCGGAGAGAGCTCAAATGATTCTCATTGCTCCCTTCTGGCCCAGGCAAGTTTGGTTCTCTCTTCTGCAACAGTTTTCAGAGGAACCTCCACTTCCCCTTCCTCTGTCGCAGCAATTGTTGACCCATGATCAGGGGACCCTTGTTCATCCAGGACTCAAATCCCTTCATCTCCATGCGTAGCTCCTGTAGACTGTAGCTAAAGCCTGCTCTGGAGTCTCTCCTCTAGTAGCGGACATTTTGGTGGAGGCCAGGAAGCCTTCCACGAGGTCCACCTACACCATGAAGTGGAAGCGATTTTCTATTTGGGCAAACTCAAAAGACTTCGAGCCTTTCTCGTGCCTAGTCAATAAAGTCCTGGACTACATGTGTCACCTCTTCGATCTGGGTCTCAGCAATTCTTCGTTGAAAGTCCACATGGCAGCTATCTCAGCCTACCATATTCCCTTTGGAGACAGGACTTTTGCTCAATTGGAAGTCTCTAAGACTTTCCTCAGAGGGGTTCTCCATTTGAGACCTCCCATCCGCATTCCTGCCCCTCCTTGGGACTTGAATTTTATGCTTGAGGAGCTTACTCTACCTCCCTTCGAGCCAACAGCTACAGCTGATTTGAAGTTCCTTTCTTGGAAGACACTCTTCCTAGTGGCCATTACTTCTGCTCAGCGCATTTCTGAGCTTCAGGCCTTGATGTATAAAATCCCGTACTTGATTTTCCACAAGGAATGTGTGGCTCTATGCACCAACCCTAAGTTTCTCGCCAAGGTGGTGGCTGAATCTATGCTGAATCAATCCATGAAGCTATCCACTTTCTTTACCCAACATTTCAATCAAGGGGAGTACCTCTTGCATACTTTGGATGTTCACAGAATCCTGCGATACTACACCACTCGGACTAAGGATCTCAGGAAGACTGATCAGCTTTTTGTCTCGTTTGCTCACAAAAGAGAAGGCAGTGCTGTTTTTAAGCAATGTCTATCAAAATGGATGGCACATTGTATCACTTTCTGTTATGACAAGTACAAAAACCCTTCCGGATCAAGTCAGAGGTCACTCCACCAGAGGAGTAGCTGCCTCTGTGGCTTGTTTCAAAAATGTGTCAGCGGCAGACATCTGTGCAGCTGCAACTTGAACTTCTCTCCATACCTTCACGAAACACTACAGTTTGGACATCGCCTCTCGTCGTGGCCGGGCTTGGGTTGGCTGTCCACCACAAGGTCTCCCTTTCATGAGACCCGTTCAGCCCTGAGGTTCCATGCTATGGATAACAATTCTCCTCCCGAGTGCTTTTTCTTGTTCCAGACTGCTTGGGACTCAGTCCTATATGTGAATAACTACTGAAAGAGCCCTCTCGAAGTAAGATAGTCCAGTTACATAAGAACTTACCGTAACAGTAGATCTTTGAGAGAGGCTCTTGCAGTAGGTACTGCCTTCCCGCCCTCCATCCCCCTAAGTTTTCTTTGCTTCATTTCCATGGGGGGAATATCCTCTTTTCTCTCGTCTTGCCTCTTTTGACCTTTGGTGGGAAAGAACTGGAAGGCAGGCGTGGAGGACCGCTCCTTTATACTTACATCGTATGACGCTGGTCACCTGATGTGGGGGAGGTCCCCTGCCAGAGACTGCTAGCTATAAACTTTTCCGTGGGGTCCTGACGGCTTAGTCCTGTATGTGAATACCTACTGCAAGAGCCTTTCTCGAAGATCTACTGTTACGGTAAGTTCTTACGTAACTATACTTTCTTGCTGTACTAACATATATCAATGGGGAATGTCTGTTTAGGTTCCACTGATATGTCTATTCCAAGATATTTAATGGATTTACAATGCCATTTATACTGGTGTCTGCTTTGTAGGGTTGTTGAGGGTGGGTCGCCTATATACAATATTTCTGTTTTTTGTGGATTTATGTATTTTATTTATTTATTTATTTTGCAAGTAAAACTTACAAAGCAAAATTGTACAAAGGAGGATAGCATAAAAGTTTACAGTACAGACAATACATTCTTATAAAAATCTTGTGTACGACACCCCCTTTGTGGTACAACATGGGAGGGAATTCCAAAATGAAAATATATACTGAAAAATTTCACCCAACGCATGCAGCTAGGAAGACCAACAGGGAATCTTAACAGATTGAGCAAAAAGGTTTTCCCTCTTACCAAAGCGACTATAAAGTCTTACTGATTCCCCCAATTCAGTCTACTTATATATATATTCCAATCTTATACCCAAAACTCCCAGAGAAATTAAATATTCATTTCCCCTTTACCAGACATATCCCAAGTCATTATAAAGCCCCAGCAACACTGAACAGGAGTTAAGTAGAATATTTGTTTTAACCCTCAAGTGGCCCCTATTACTCCCAACATGAAAAGAACAGCAATAGAAGAACTAGATATAACAACTCCCTCATTTTGTTATGATATATTACAAATGCAAGTGGAACTGAACTTAACCCACTGTAATAATGGCCCCACATATATTTTCCCCAGAGGAGTGAAGACCAGTGGCATCATGTTAAGTAGTAAAATGAATCAAAATTAGCTTAACAGTTGCATTTATCACAAAGCGGGATCTGGATTAAAGTCCAAAATAAACCGTCAATACAAGATGCTCTCAGTTCCAGAGACGGGCCATTAATTACCACAGGCCCAGTCCCCACAGCATGAGTCTACTTTACCCGGATACCCCAGATGATCAGTCGCCATCAGACGAGGTTCCTTCCTCTTCTTCTACCCCCTCCAGCTCCAATTCAATTTTCAGACCATCTTGCCAGCGTCCTGCGGTTCATTGAATAATACTTCTGCCATTCCACATTAACGGAGTTTGCTTACATGAAGTAGCTGGTGCTGCACTTTAAGTTGGCTGGCCGGCTCCTCAGCCCTTCATCAAGGTCTTGCAATGTTGACGGGTGCTGACGAGAGGTCCGAAACAGCATGACTACGTCTTCACCATATTTCAGGACTCTACGACGCTGGGCAATTGCAAGAGCCCGATCTCTGTCCCCAATTCCTGTGCACACTATTAGGAAGGTTCTTGGAGTCGATGAGTCCGCTGCAGCTCTTCTAGGGATAATTCTATAAGCCTTTTCCAGGGATAGAGTAGGTTCAGTCATTAGCTCCTCAGTATGGCCAGCAAAAAACATTCTGGCAAAGATCAGGCTGTCCTCCCCTTCAGCATTCTCTGACAGTCCAGTAACTCGTAAATTGCGCTCTCTTGCCTGTTTCTCTACTGTCTCCAGCCTTTGACGAAGGTGTGAGTTTTCTTTTATCAATTTAGTAGTGGCATCTGTCGATTTTAGGATGGAAGATTCAGAGCGTTGAACAATAGCTTCACATTGCTCCAATTTGGTTTGCAGATTAGAGACTCTCGGAGTGAGAGTATCAAACTTTTTGTCTAAGTCTTGCACTGTTTTCACGAGCTGATGGAGCATGGAAAGTATGGAAGCTAGTGAGGCCTCCTCCCGTACCTTATCAGTCAAGTCACCTGCTTCTCCACGCTGATCAGGCCTCTCCTCCTTGTTCTGCTTTTTAGGAGCAAAAAAGTTGCCAGCTGGAGCCCCAGCCCCTTTAGTTTTGCCCATCTTGTCAATTTTGTCAATTACAGGTAGTCCAAGCACTCTAGAGGAGTTTCTGGTATTTCAGAAAAGAATAAGTTTGAGTTTTAATAGTTTTTAAAATTCTTCTCTGGGAGCTTCAGGAGTTCGCTGTTCCTCTCAGCTGCTCAACAGCCCCATTTGTGTATTTATTTTATAGTCCGATGGGTTTTCTATTCTCTTTAATCCTTGTTCTAGTATCAGGAGAGAGGACTCAGGATCTGTGGTATAAAGCAAACGATTGTCTGCGTATAATGCGACCTTGTGTTCCTGGCCTGCTGTTTCATATCCCCGTATCTCATGTTGCCTAAAATATTGTGCAACTGGTTCAGCATATAATGCAAAAAGGTAAGGGGACAGTGGGCATCCCTGTCTCGTTCCTCGTGTGAGAGACAATCTGGAGGAGCAAGATCCATTAACTACGGCTTCTGGGTCAGAATATACCCCCACACCATTATTAATAAAGTCTTTGGGGAAGTCAAATTGAAGTAAAATTCTCTGTGGGAAGCCCCAGGAAACCCTATCAAATACCTTTTGGGCATCTAAGCTAAGAATTAACAATGGGTTATGGTTCAAGGTAGCATGCTCTATTAAAAAAAAAGGTTTCTTTTTATGTTGTCTGCAGTTTGGCGTGTGGGAATAAACCCTGACTGGTCTGGATGGACTAAAGTCGGCATTATATTATCCAAACAATGTGCTAAGATTTCTGTGTAGATCTTATAGTCCTGGTTCAACACCGAGATAGGACGGAAGGAGTCGCATAGATGTGCAGGCTTGTTAGGTTTTAGAACTGCCAATATTGTGGCCTGTGACCATGAATGTGGGTATTCGGCCTTTAAATGGCTTTTTTGCATTGCCCTTGTCAGAAGGTCTCTGACCCATTTCCACACTATTTTATATTTCTTATTGGGTGATAGGTTGTGTAAGGGGTAGGGCCTGTGCTTCTAACAAACGAGGGAGGTTTAGAGAGGAAAGAAAGGAGTCCATTTCCTCTCTGGATGGGGGAGGGTCTGCTCTATATAATTTAGTGTAATATATTTTGAAAGCATGGAGAATACATGATGTAGTGTAACACATCTGACCTGTCTGTGGATCCTTAATTTTAGTCACCGTGGTTTTTTGTATTTGTTTTCAAAGGCGATGGGCCAGCCTGGGCTCCTCCTTCGTAGTATCTCTGGCGGAGCCAGAGTAGTGCCTGTTCCGTTTTAGCTATTAGTATCCTCTGTATGGCATGTCATGTAGCACTTATCTGGTCTATGAGGGTATTATCTACTTGTGTATGTGCAGTCTGTAAGAAGGCCAATTGATCCTGTAATTTTCTAAGCCAGGCTTCCGTCCTGCGCTTTTTCTGGGTCGCATATGCCACTATATGTTCTCGGAGGACAACTTTAATGGTATCCCACAGTAACTGAGGTGATGTCTGAAGAGAGAGATATTATCCCTCACAATCTTCGGTATTTCATTTTCCAAGAGTGATTTCACCCTGGGTCTTGGAGGACTGAGGTATTTAGTCTCCAATATGTGTTTTTCCTCTGTCTAACTCTCAAGCTCTAAGGTAATAGGGGCATGGTCTGAAAATACAGGTTACTCACCTGTAACAGGAGTTCTAGGAATGGTATATGTTGTTCATCCACACTGTCTGGCAGGTAGCCTTGCCGCTTTAAATCTTGCCGGAAGGTCTTCAAGCTGGCTCCTCCCACCCACCCGGGTGGTAAAACTCACGGCTCCGCCCCATGATGCCAGATCTGGCCCGCTGGAAGCTCAGGTTGTGCGTCGAAGCCGGGGAGGTCGGGTGGGTCATGTGGATGAACAACATATACCATTCCTCGAACTCCTGCTACAGGTGAGTAACCTGTATTTCTAGGGACATGGATATGTTGTTCATCCACACTGTCTGACAGACTCCTAGCAGTTCTCCGGGAGGAGGGAGGCAAGGCACACACCCCCTACTTACGGAATAGAAACTGGAGAACCGAGGCCCCAAAACCAGCATCCCGGCGTGACTCAAGGTCGATGTGGTAATGGGTGATGAAGGTGTGTGCTGACTTCCAGGTAGCAGCCCTGCAGATTTCCTGGATAGGGACGTCCTTGGAAGCAGCCACAGATGCAGCAGTATGGCGGGTAGAATGAGCTCTTATCCCTCTGGGAGGCTCCATGCCCGCCAGCTTATAGCAGAGATCTATGCAGGAGGTGACCCACCTGCTTATCGTCTGCTTGGCTGCAGGTCTGCCTGGTGCGGCTTCAGCGTAGGTGACAAACAGCTGGCGAACCTCTCCCCGAATTTCAGCCGTGCGCTCCTTATAATAAGCGAGCGCCCTTCTAGGATCCAGAGTATGGAGCCTATATTCGGCCTCCGAGGTGTGACTTGGGTAGAACACCGGCAGAGTCAACACCTGGTTAAGGTGAAACTCCGACACCACCTTTGGAAGGAATTTCAGGTGGGGGCGCAGGACAACCTTGTCCCTGTGGAAGACCAGGTAAGGAGACTCAATGGAAAGCGCCTGGAGCTCTCCCATCCTTCTGACTGACGTGATAGCCAACAAGACGGCGGTCTTCCACGACAGGGGAGAGAGATCACACCTGTGCATTGGTTCGAATGGCTTGCCCATGAGCTTTGCCAGTACCAGCAGTAGATCCCACGGAGGTGGAGGTTCTCGCACCAGAGGGGAAATGTGGTCAAGGCCTTTGAAAAATCGCCAGACCACCTTCTCCTGCACCACCGACTGCTCCCCGGCCCGCGCCCGCTAAGCAGAGATGGCTGCCAGGTGCACCTTAAGGGTCATCGACCTAAGCCCTTGCTGAGAAAGGGACCACAGGTAGTCCAATATGCTCGCCAGGGAACAGGAGGAAGGGTCAAGGCCCTTACCCTGACACCAAATGGAAAATCTCTTCCATTTGAAGGCGTAGCATTTCCTGGTCGACTTCTTACGGGACGCCTCAACTACATTGAGGACCTCGTCGGAAAGACCCAAGGCCTGGAACTCTAGCCACTCAGGAACCAGGCCGTCAGGTGCAGGGATTGAAGGTCCAGATGGAACACCTTCCCCTGACTGACTGAGAGCAGGTCCGGGTGAGCTGGAAGCTGCCTCGGGAGCCTGGAGCTGAGGCTGAGGAGATCTGGGTACCAGAACTGGCGGGGCCAGTCTGGGGCTATCAGAATCACCTGCGCCTTGTCCCTCCTTGCTTTGAGAAGCACCTTGTGTATCAAGGAAAATGGGGAAAGGCGTAGAAGAGGCCCGGGGTCCACGGCCTCGAGAAGGCATCCCCTGCAGCGCAGCCCTGCTGAGGGGGCGGGCATGGAACAGCCTCAGCCTCGCTTCTCCTGGAGGCAAATAGGTCCACCTGAGGTGTGCCCCAATGGGAGAACAGATCTTGTACTACTTCGGCAGGAGAGACCACTGTGGGGCGCAGACCCTATCCAGCTTAGGGCATCGGCCAGTGTGTTGGAGGCTCCTGCCACGTGAATAGCTAGGGAGATCCGCTCCAGGCCGCGCAGTGGACCAAATGCGGAGAGCTTCCTTGCATAGAAGCATGGAGCGTGGTCTCCGCCCTGGCGGTTTAGATAGTACATGGTCGTGGTATTGTCCGTCTGGACTCGGACCACTTGACCCCGGAGAAACGGAGCAAAGGCGGTGAGAGCTAGGCGGACCGCTCGGAGCTCCAGCAGGTTGATGTGACATCGGGACTCCCACGGGGACCAGAGGCCGTGCGCTCGGTGTTCCCCCAGATGGGCACCCCAACCCATCAGAGAGGCATTGGTCGATACAGAGACCATCGACTCGGGGCGGACAAACGGGATGCCCTCCTGCAGATGAACTGGAACGGTCCACCACTGAAGAGCGTTCCACATCCCCTGGGTCACTGTCACTAGCTGGTCCAATGGATCGCAGCATTGAGACCACTGGCTGGCCAGCCCCCATTGAAGGGGGCGCATGTTCCAGCTGGCCCAGCGGACCACGCTGGTACAGGCCGCCATGAGACCCAGGAGGCACAGGAAGTCCCGGGCAGGGCGCAATGCCCAACCAGAAATGATTGGGCAAAGGAGGAAAGAACCTCGGCCCTGTCCGCCGGGAGCCGTGCTCTGGCTCGAAGAAAGTCGAGCTCTGCCCCGATGAAAAGAATCACCTGCTTCGGCTCGAGTTCCGACTTGGCCTCGTTGATGAGAAGGCCGACTTGAGAGCAAACCTGGAGGGCCAGATCTCTGGACCGCTCCACCTCCTGCCTGGAGGGGGCTGCTATCAGCCAGTCGTCCAGGTAAGGGTACACCCGGACCCCTCGGTGCCACAGGAATGCTGTCACCACTGCCATGCATTTGGTGAAGACCCTGGGAGCTGGAGATAAGCCGAAGGGCATGGCTCGGAACTCGAAAAGGGATTCCTCTGCTCGAAAGCGAAGGAATCTCTGATGTGACGGACGGATAGGGGACGTGAAAGAACGCGTCCTGCAGGTCCAGAGAGCAGAACCACACGCCGCGTTCCCAGGATGGTACTATCTGAGCCAGAGTGACCATCCTGAAGGTCCGAGACCTTAGGAACTTGTTTAGGTCGTGCAGGTCGAGAATGGGGCGCCAGCCCCCCGTCCGTTCCGGAACCAGGAAGTACCTGGACACAAACCCCGGGTCTGAGGGAGGGTCCGCTACCTCTCTCATCACCTCCTTCTCGAGGAGGAGAGCGATGTTGGCTTGGCAAGCCGACAGTGAGGCTGCAGACCCCGAGGCCCCCCGAGGTGCGACGGCTCTGAAGGGCGGGCCTGCTCGAACTCCAGAGGCAGGCTCTTTCCACCACTCTCAACACCCACCGGTCTGTGGTACCAGACCAGGCGGAAAGAAAGTGGGAGCCCCGCCCCAGGGGAACCTGGGGTGAGGTGACGGGGTTGGGGCGACACCTCAATCCGTCACTGGGCAGGCTTGGAGGAGGGACCAGCCGAGGGACCTCCAGGGCCTTACCTCCCTGCTTCCTGGAGGAGGCCGAGGGCTAGGTTTGGCATGCCAAGCTGTGCCTGCTGGCCCTAGCGCTTGCTGGGCTGGACGCCATGGGCTAGCGACCCAAAGGGCTTAGGCTGTGGTCTGCGCCTTTGTTCTTCCAGCGGATGAGACCGAGTCCAAGGTAGCATTGGACTTCTCGATCCTCTGCAGGTGACCTTCCACCCCAGGGCCAAAGAGGTCGGTCCCCAGGAAGGGGACATCCGTCAACTTGTGCTGGGTATCCGAAGTGAAGGTGGGTATCCACAGCCATGCCTGATGGCGCATAGCCCCTGCGGCCGCTACTGACCTGGCACATGAGTCTCCGATGTCCAGAGCAGTCTGAAGCTGCTGCTTGGCCACTGCCCTGCCCTCGCACCTGCCTAACCGTGGTCTGCAGGTCCGCAGGAAGATGAGGAACTACCTCGTCCAGGGAGCCCAACAGGGCATGAGAGAAATGTGCCATGAGTACGCCCGAACTGGCCTGACAAAGGCTGAGGGAGGACACAGCGTAGACTTTGTGCCCGGCATAGTCCAATTTCTTGGACTCTTTGTCGGGAGGTTTGTCCACGTCCCTAGCGTTCCCGGCGCGCCGGAAAACGCTGTCGGTAAGTAGCCCCTCGGCTGAGGGGTGTTCCGAAAAACGGCATAAGGAACCGGTAGGGCTGGCATACTTCCTGGCCATCCTGGCTGAGGGCGCAGGACAGGAAGCAGGGCACTGCCAGAGCTCCAAGGCCGGGCCCACTATGGCCTCAGCCACCGGAAAGGCCTCCGTAGGGGAATCCCCTCGGTCCATTATCTCCGTAAGGGGATACCTGGCCCGCTTAGACACAGGTTCGAGCTTCATCCCAGTGGACTCTGAGATGAGCTGAAGCAATCCCAGATAGGACATAGGGCTATTGTCCATCGACTGACCTCCAGAGGACTCCAAGTCTACTCACCTGGAGAAGAGGGAGGAATCGTTGTCGGACTCGGAAGAGTCCGCAAAGAGCTGCCTCGGGCCTGAGCCACCCTCCACCTGCCAAGGTCAATCGGGAGTGAGGGTAACAGACAGCCTATGGGGCAGGCCCTGAGCCAACCGAGAATTCTTGGTTGGAGCCCCAAATAACCGCTGCGGAGGCGGAGGTTCCACCAGAATCGGTGGAGCAGCTGGTTTTGGCCAAACAACCAGCCTGGGAACAGGCTCCTCGGGTAAGTCGAGGGGTTGTTTCGGCCGCTCCGGTGACAGCCACTTAATGGCGGGGAAGGCGCACGATCGGCTTGTTCCCGGTCAGAAGGAGCTGTGCCATATGAGGTCCTCGATCGCCGACGTAATCCACGTTGAAGCCTCCCTCGTCCAAAGAGGAGGACAGGACGAGCGGCGCCGCTACTGCGGGTGCGAGATCGAGACCGCCATGACGGCGGATCGCTGGACCGCGGAAGAAGTCCGAGACCGAGACTGAGAACCTCGGCTTTCTGAGGATGGTGCGGGAGGGGATCGGTGGAACGGCCTCCGGCTCCGACGATTCACCCAAGGGCTCCGGAACCGAGGCACTGGCAAGCCCACGGGATCCTCAACTCCCACCGGGGAAACCGAGGAGAAAGGATTCTCGGCTTCGCCTGACGACAACCCGTCCAACGGGTCGAGAAAAATCTCGACTGCGTCGACGGGAGTCTCGGTCAACTGACCTGACGGGGACACCGTGAGACCAGTGGCCGAAGCCGAACAATCGACCGAAGTCAATGGCCGACACTCGGGGAGAGGGACCTTTCCCGCTCCCAAGAGCATTGACGGAGGGACTTACCCTTGTCTTTCTTTTTGGACCGAAAAGAAGGTCCAGCAGACGTTGGTCCCTCTCCCTTAGTGGAGAGGGACAGACAAAGCTCCTTAAAGGAAGCTGTATAAGAGGAACCCAGGGAGAGCGGGATAAATGCCGCGGCCGAGGAAGATGCGCCCGTGCGCCTCCTCTTGAGGCAATCATCTGCTCTAGCTGATCTGGCCGAGCCGCCGCCGGAAACCGCCGACCGGGCCTCTTTTGACTTCACCGGAGGAAAACGCTTCTCGGGACGCCCAAGTTGTAGACGGGCAGCACGGTCTTCGAGGATGTAGGCAGAGAAAGAAGAGCACAAGTCGCAAGCCTGCGGGTCGTGCTCAAGGCCTAAACAGTAGACACACGTGGAGTGCGGATCCGTCCTAGACATCTTCTGCCTGCAAGGGCATCTCCGAAAACCGGGAGTCGATTTGTCCATCGAGCTGCGAGGGATAGAAGACCGAAGTCTAGAAATGCAAAAACTTTTAAATTCGCAAAAACGAAGAATTAGGAACCAGTCTTATACGCAGAGCGTTAAGGAGGGAACCTGAGCTTCCAAGCGGTAAGGAAGATCTGGCGTCATGGGGCGGAGCCGAGAGTTTTACCACCCGGGTGGGTGGGAGGAGCCAGCTTGAAGACTCTCCGGCAAGATTTAAAGCGGCAAGAATACCTGCCAGACAGTGTGGATGAACAACATATCCATGTCCCTAGAAGATAAATATTAGGGCTGTTAACTAAACTAATTCTGTCTATGTGTTTGCTGCTTATGCAGAAGTAGTCAAGATGTGAATAATGCTTATGGGCATGTGAGCAAAATGTGAATTTCCTGGCTGAAGGGTATACATGTCTCCATGTGTCTATTAATCCAGTTTCTTTCAGAAGTCTATTCAAATGGCATTGGCCTGTTGTGAGAGGATGCACACTAGAAGCCGACGAGTCTAAGGTGGGGTTCAGGAGACAACTGTAGTCTCCTACTACCACCAGAGTTCCCTTTTTATATTACAGTACTGTGTTCATCAGCTGCTGAACTGTCGAGGCATCACTACTTGGGGTACGTAAATATTAGCTATGGTATACTCCTGGTCCCTGAGCTTGCCCACAGCTACAGCCAATCTGCCTTTGGGGTCTGAATATTGGTGACTAACTTCAAAAGCTGAATTTTTAGGGATCAGGATAACTACCCCTCTGCGGCGTCCCCTGTAATAGGCAGACTCAATAATCTGTGTAAACCCAAATTTTAATAATTTCTGGTATTCAGAAGATGAAAAATGAATCTCTTGGAGCAAGAGTATAAATGCCGTGGACATGTTCTTGATAAAAATATGTGACAAAGTATTTGAAAAAATTATAACAAAGAGAGAGTTCTTATGAAAATATTTTCTCTTTCTGTTAAAACAGTTCTTAAAATTCCCCGTGAACAAGCTCAGAGGAGCGAAACGTAGGGGACTCTAAAAGAATAAAAGAAGTGAGAAAACTATTAAGTTGTCAAGAGAACTCTTCTTGAAAAAAGAATTATTGAGTGAGGCCTGGCAGAGAGGGAGGTGGGCCTGGGGTCCAGGGCTCTACGTACATGTTAAGTTTCCATAGGCATATCTGCATCTAGCATAAGCATGGTGCGCAGTAATGTTTCCGTGAAATCTGCGATGTTTCTACCCTCTGCTCCCTCCAGTACTGAATATATCCTGATATTCTTTCTTCTGTGGCGATTCTCCGAATCCTCTTTGTCTCTCTGTTGTCAGCTTGCAAATCTGAACCACCTGTTGTAACTGCGTTCGGATCTGTGTGAGCGGAGTTGAAGTAGCAGCCTGGTGCTGTTCTACCATATACACTTTTCCCTCTAATGCCATGACGTCTGATCTTATTTCCACAAGTGAGTCTTTAAAGTTTTTGAAATCGGATTTAACGTCTGTTAATTCTGCCAGGATTCTATCTAGTTTACTGTCCATTATGGAGTCTAAAGTTGCCTCCGAGGTCACTGATTTGTGTGTTCTTTTAGCTTTTGCTGCCTTCTGAGTTGCTGACTCAGTTGAACATTGCAAGTTGGCTGATTTTTCTGAGTCAGAGCCGTTTCCCCCTAAAATCCACGGTTTCTTGTGGTAGGATAGAGAATCGGTTGGTGCTTTCCATTTCAGGTGCATAAACCTGTCCTCACCAGTTCATTTTGCAAATAGTGGGGTTTTAATTAATACTGTTTTTAGGAGAACAGGCTTCTCGGGGTGAGGAGCTAGTAGTCTAAGCGGCCATTCGGGTAGCGACGTCACTGGTAGTCGGGAACTAGTAAGCTTACTGAACATCTTTATCTAACAAACTAAAATAAATGAAAAACTGTCACCAAATAACAAAGATGTATGTGTGAGATTGAACAGCAGGTGAATATGAGATTCAATTTTTAAGTGTAACTCATAACGTTGCAGTACAGCTTTGAATATAAAGAGCTTTAACAGTAATAGCAAGGCAAATGTTTATGGGAATAAAATTAGTAGCTGATAAATTTTGTGCTGATGAAACAATATTGTATTACTTAGTCTTTAAAGAGACAGTAATGCATTATGATGGAAATAGAGAAACAAAGTTTATCATTGCCTTACAGTGATTAAACATCAACAGAGATATGAATCTATGCATTAACATTATGCCAAAACGTAATATGGTCTGATATGGAGATATTTTGTTTGATCAAAAATACAAATATAAAAAATAATTAAAAAAAAATAAGTACAGAAAAATGAATGTTATGTTTGTATATTTATTTAGATCCTTACCCCTGATGAAGCCCAGGGTTGGGTGAAAACATTGGGCAAAAGGGGGTTGCTGTCTTCAAAGTAAAGCAACAAATAAAAGGAAAGAGATTTTACACAGAACAAGTGTGGCTGGTTGATGAACAACAAAACCTTTTCTCAGTTTCATACTTGTCAGACATGTCACAGAAATGTTGACTTCTGGCCATCATTTATTATTTTTCAAACATTAAATAAACACTAATTTAGTGATTTTCAGCACTTCTGTATGCCACTGAAAGAACCACTGAAGTAATTCTGGTATTGTGAATGTGCAGAAAAGATTTAGAAGGATGACACATACGAGGTGTGTGTCAACTGCTTCGGCCTCTCTCACAACATTAAAGCTTGTGAGATTTGTAGGTGCTTCAACTTCGCTACGAGGTAACAAAGGAAAAGACCACTTGAAAAGTTTCTCTTGAAGAAAACTTTGGCAGCAATGGAGAAGCAAATGCAGGAAAAATTTGCATCACCTGCCCCGTTGACCGAATTGCAGTCATAGAAATCAAAAGAAAAGTCGCTGTCAGGAAGCCACAAACATAAGCACAGGAACAAAGAAAAAGACTCCTCATTGAGATCCAGGTTATCACTGTGGCTGCAAGGTAACCCTTCTACTTCATCATCATCATCATCTGTCTCGGCAGCAATGACAACAACCCCCGACCGTCAACCAGACACCAAGGTCAGGGCATGGCTTAGACATTACTAGGCCCATTACGGATGGTACATTGCAGCCATCGCAGAGTCTTTACCCTCTGTCGACTCTTAACAGTCACGACCCCAAATACAGGCGTCGTCGACACACAAGCACTGCTGCTGTCATTTTCAGAAATGATATAACACTTACTTCCAGGCTTACCTGAGCAACCTGCTCTGCCACTGATGGGAATTACAACTTCCTAGTCCCTGTGAATGCCTCAAACCAGCATGCTGCAAAGGAGGCCTGCTCAATCACAGCCAGCATCGCTGTCTTAGACTTCTATTCCCATCACCGAAGGAGATGATGATGATGAGGTTGAATATAATCCGGGCCTCATAACGAAGGAGGATTATGAGGAGGAGGGATACCTGGCAGCAGCTCCATCCTACTGAAGTGAGGACTCTGTGGTGAACACTCCAAGGTCACCCCCAGAGGATCTTTTCAGTCCATGATGCAGAAAATGCAGGCTGCCATGAGCTTTACTTTGGAGGAAGACTATACAAAGAAAAATTTAATGGAGTTCTTGGAGGTGCCAGAAACTCCATCCATTGTCATTCCTCCATTATACCCTGCTTTGGAGGATGCTACATTTGCAGCCTGGTATAGCCCCAAATGCCATACCAGTTGTATATTAGTGGTGGGTGAAGTGGCCATAATTCGCTCTGCGAAGTGATTCGCGGAGTAGTGCAGAATCCGCGAAGTAATCCGCAATGTGAAGCGGATTACTCTACGTCATAATGAGGAATGGGAAGTCCACTGAAAACAATGACTTTGCGTTACTCTACCGTCCCCCAACCACTTCTCCACCAATTTTAGAGAGAAGTACATTGAGATCAATGTACTTCACATCACTTCACCCTGTTGCTGAGCTCCAAGGTGAATTTTGCAGTGGTTCATGGGACTGCAGGTCACATGGGCTCTAGATTATTCTGCATAGCCTCAGTTCTGGGTAGTGTGTGTGTAGGTAGCTGTAGGAGACAGTTTGCTCTCAGAGCTCTCTGTGATTCAAACCCTCTAAAAGCTGTTAAAAAAGCCTTTTTGATTCATTTTTTTGCTCAAAATTTAGTGCATCGATTGTAGGAAACACTCTGTGCTCATATCATCGAGTGTTTATTGTTTGCGTATGGATGTTGAATGTTAATTTAGAGCATCCAGTCTGTGTACTGACAGACACTTGAATTGTGCTTTGGGGAGGGGCGTATCTGTGGTGTAAGTAGATTAATTGGGAGAAAAAGGCAGTCTTTCTGTTTTGGTTATATTTTTCTTGTATAACTGTGTTAACAGTTCTATTTTCAGTAATTCTTGACTTTTTTTGCTGATTGTTGTGGTGCAGCAGTGCATAATTTCAGTTTGTTTAAAATACATGGTTATATTACTGAAGTTTTCAATTTGCTATGCATTATTGGTAGTGTGTGTGTATGTGTGAGAGGGACGCATTCCATCAAATCAGACACCTTTTATTGTGCCACAGAGTAACCGCAGCAGTGTGAACCTGTTATCCACTGCACCTGCATGATTTTTTTGTATTGCTTTCTTGTGGTATCCTTATTCGTAGTGGACTGTCACTGCAGTGCATTGCACCCCAGTCAAGAATCATGATTCACATCACAATATCACATCATGAATCACAAAACTAAATTTTTTTTCGATTTAGTTGCATGTAAGCCTGTTTTGTAGCATCTCTTGAGGCTTCACCACTGTAGTCATTGATAGGAGTTTTTAAATTGGGTAGTTTTGTGATACAGGTCATTGGGGAAGTACAGCTGTAGGCATTCGCGTTCCCGTACAGCATGTGACTTACAGCACTGTAAGCCATGTGATGTGTGGGGGCCCGGGGGCTGCCAATATTGCTGTCACTCCGCCTTAATTAGCGTTAAGGTGGAACGACAAGGTGAAGTGATAATTACAAGGTGAAGTGAGCCTTTCATGTTGACCACTCCACGTAGCGGAATGGCAAGGTGAAGTGCCCACAAAAATTTAAATTAGTTGCATCTCTACTGTACATAGAAAGGCTGATAAGATGTACCCTGCACCATTAATAAGCTTTACTATGCAATTCAGCCAGAAACTGATTTGGTGGTGATCACGGCTGCCCATGATAAATCCAGGACACTGAAACACATGAGCTCTCTCCCTCCTGACAAGGAAGACAGGAGATTGGATGTCATGGCAAAATGCACTTATACCTCTGCCTCATTAGGCGTGTGTGTTGTTGTGTATTGCAAACTACCACACCCACATGATTAAATACCACAATAACCTGTGGAGAAGTGCCAAGGCTGCAGCACAGGCCTTATCTGAGGGTAATGCCAAACATTTGTTAATTAAAACCCTGACTGCAATGGCTGAAGTGGGTAAACATTTACTCTGTTCAGCTTATGATGTTTCAGATGCATCTGCCACGGCAGCTGCATCGGGCATTAGCCTGAAGCAGACTATTCATGGCTTAGACTAGCAGGTTTTGCAAATGATGCCCAGGAAGCAGTTTTTTGGTTTTTTTTTAGTTATCTTTTTACCTTCTCCTACGCTCTGGCTCCCAGCTCTCCTTCAGGTCCTTCCTAGTATCTACACTCCTGGCGATCCTCTTCCTGAGCTCTACCCTCTCCACATATCGCGGCCAACCCTCCGAGTTGTCCCGGAGTAACCCATCTCCAGGCGGGTCGCCCTCCTTCGAGGGGGGTCCGGGAAACCCCAGCGCTCTGTTTTTTCCTTACATGCTCAAGGGTGCCGCTGCGGAGGGGCAGGCTCCCCGGAGGTTCCGGGACATGCAGAACACGGAGGCCATTATCCAGTAGGGCCAAGTTGTTTTCCGGCTTTGGATTGTCCCTCCTGCTCTGCTGCATGTAGTACCCTGGTCTCCACGGGGTCACTAAAAGAGTGAGACTACCCTCCCAGCCCACCCCAGGAGAGAAGCAGTCCTCTGGATGCTCAATCCTCTCCTTCCCCAGCCAGCCCCCGAGGACCCGAGTCCATTCCCAAGGAAGCAGTTTCAAATGCTCCTTTTAGAGACAGAAAAACTGTTTGGATATGATGTTGAAGCAGCATTAAGAGGCCTTCAATCATCCAGGATGACTGAGGTCAGTAAAATCCTTGTACCCAACACCAGGCAGATGCAGGGGTCAGTTTCGTTAGCCCATTGCCAGAGGTGGCTAACAGGCCTACAGACAACAAGGAAGAGGTAAGGGTGCTGGAACCTTGTCAGCCCCCCTCCCTTACCACAGATGCCCATTCAAAAGCACCTAAAAGTGGTGGTATTGCCTAAACCGGCTCAGTTGGACTTGCAGCAATACATGCCCCAACCACCACTGCCGACAGGGGTGGTTTTAGGGGCCATCTCTCCCTTCATCTGCGTCAATGGAGGGAGATCAACATAGACAAACAGGTACTGGGAATTACTGTGAAAGGTCATGCTCTGGAGATTCTGGATACCCCTCTAGATTCATCTGTCACCTGTCTCAACTTATCCCCCCGGACACATATCCCAGTTGAGAGATGAGGTGCAGGCCTTACTCCACAAACATGCCACTGAACCTGCTCCTTCCAGGCGGAAAGTACAGTTACGGAAGAACATATGGTAACAGTAGATCTTCAAGAGGAGCTCTTGCAGTAGGCAACACCATTAGGACCGAAGATGGCATGCTCCAGGACCCCACGGAAAACGTCTAACTAGCAGTATACAACGGATGACCTCCCCATGACGTTTACCTGCCCCTCGACTTCTGCCTATGGTATAACTGGGGCGGTCCCCCAGCCCAACCTCAGTTCTCCTGACAGAGACCCCGACACGTATAAAAACTGGAGAACCGAGGTGGTTCCTCTACACTGAGGAAAATGAGGTAACAGTGATGGAAAAGCAATCACCAGGAGGATGGAGGGAGGGAAAGCAGCACCTGTTACAAGAGCTCCTCTCGAAGATCTACTGTTACGGTAAGTTCTTACATAACTGTGCTATCTCACTTCGAGGGGGCTCTTGCAGCAGGCAACACCATTAGGACCGAGTCTCAAGCAGTGTAAGAACTAACCCCAGTCAGTTGGGAGGAGGTACAAGTCAGCGTAAGGCTCTCAAGAGAGCAGGCCCTACAGGACTGCAAGTCCAAAAACCTGCACCATGCCTAGATGCAACGTCTAGACAGTAATGTCAAATGAAATTGTGGACAGACCTCTAAGTGGCAGCTGCACAAATATCAGCTACTGACATGTTCTTGAGGGAAGCAAAGGAAGCAGCTATGCCCCTGGTAGAATGGACTTTGAACGGTCCTGGCAAAGGCTTGTTGTACTTGCGGTAACAATAAACAATGCACTAGACTAACCATTTGGACAAACACTGTTTTGAAAAAGGGGGCCCCTTCTTTCCTAGGGGCCAATGAAACAAACTGATCGGATTTTCTGAAGGCACGGGTGCGGTCTAAATAATAGCAAAGCACCCGATGAACATCCAGAGTATGCAGTAAGGCATCCCCTTGATTCGAATACTCTGGGTAATACACAGGCAGGTGGATGTCTTGATTCAGAGTAAGCTCAGACACCACTTTAGGGAAGAAACTTAGGATTAGTCTTCAAGGACACCCAGTCCTTGTGGAAAACTAAATAAGGCGCTTTACATATCAGAACCTGCAGCTTGGAAATCCTTCGAGCAGAAGTAATAGCAACTAAAAACAATGTCTTCAATGACAGAAAACATATCTCACAGCTCGCGGCAGGTTCAGAGGGAGGCAAAGTAAGCTTTTCTAGAATAAACAAAAGATCCCAAGGCGGGACAGGGTCACTGATGGGAGGTTTCAGATGCAGTATGTCCCGCAAAAAAGTGCAGGAGAGGTCCAGCTGGGCAAGTGTCTTGTCTTTGATAGGGGCATGGTATACAGAGATGGCAGATAAATGCACCCTAAGCGAAGAGCAACTCAGACCTGAGTCCGACAGGGAAACAAGGTACTCTAGAATGAGATTCTCTGGACAGGTGAAGGGATCCATGTGACAGGCGGTGGCCCATATACAGAACTGCTTCCACTTCACAGCATAAGTGGCTCTAGTGGAAGGTTTCCCTGCTGCCACTAGGACATCTGCCACCCGGGATGAAACCCCAAATCGGGCAACTGCTAAGTCTACAGAAGCCATGCGTAAAGGTGAAGTGACTTGAGGTCCGGATGAATCAGAATGCCCTGCTTCTGGGAGAGCAGGTCAGAGCACAGAGGCAGGGGAATCGGAAGTTCCACCACTAACTGCTTTAGGAGTGGAACCACATCTGGCACAGCCAGTAAGAAGCTATAAGGATCATCTCTGCCCCGTGACTGCAACTTGAGAAGAACCCTCTGCAGTAATGGAAAGGGAGAGAAGTCGTACAGAAAAGTTCAGTTACTTGAGAACTTACTGTAACAGCAGATCTTCGAGAACAGCTCCTGCAGCAGGTTACACCATTAAGACTGAAGCCGGCAGACAGCAGGACCCCACGGAAAACTTCTAGTTAGTTACATACAGCCGGAGACTGCCCCCGATGTCGGCCCACCCCTGACGTCCCATACATCATAAAAGGGGCGATCCCCGGCATCCCTCAGTTCTCCCTCCGGAGACTCCAGCATAGCGATGTGATTCTGATGGTAGACAGAGGATCTGCTTCCAAAGGAAGACTAACATGAACTCCTATTGCAGAAGCAGCTGACCTCCTGAGGGGAAGGTGGGTGGGAAAGTACCTGCTGCAAGAGCTGTTCTCGAAGATCTACTGTTACGGTAAATTCTTACGTAACTGTACTATCTTCCCTCGAGAAACAGCTCTTGCAGCAGGTTACACCATTAGGACTGAGTCCCAAGCAGTGATAAAGATTACCCCTAAATTTGGATGGAGGATAGGAGAAGGGTGAAAGGGAGCCCCCTCATGAAAGAAGCCCCTGCGGGATGGCAAGGCCAAAGCCCGCTCTGCACCTGGAGGCAATGTCCAGACTGTAATGTCTGATGAATGTGTGCACTGTGCTCCATGTAGCTGCTGTACAAATGGTAGGAGTTGAAGCATTTCTCAGGGAGGCAAATTATGTTGCCACCCCTGTGGTGGTGTGACCCTGTACCAGTCCCAGTAAGGGTTAGTTTTGCTTCTGGTAGCAGAACACAGTGCAGTTTACCAACCATTTTGAGAGTGTCTGTTTAGACACTGGTGCCCCTTATATCCTGTGGGCAAAGGACAAAAATAACTGGTCAGACAGACGGTGTGGTCTGGTCCTAGTCAGATAGAACCTGAGTATCCTGTGCACATCCAATGTGTGCAGGAGAGCCTCTCCCTTATTGGAATACTCCAGGTAGTAAACTGGGAGGTCGATATCCTGGTTGAGGGTTAACTCTGACACTACCTTGGGTACAAACTTAGGACTGGTCCTTATCGATACACTGCCCTTATGAAAAATCAAATATGGCTCTTTGCAAGAGTGCTTGGGAGCTCAGAAATTCTCCTTGTAGAGGCAACTGCAACTAAAAACAAGCACCCTCCATGAGAGAAGGCGTAGTTCGCAATCTGCGGCTGGCTCAAAGGGAGGAAGTGTGAGCTCTTCTAAAACAAAGAGAAGGTCCCAAGGAGGGATTGGATCTCTAATGGGTGGCTTCAAGTGGAGGATGCCAAGCAAGAAGGTGCATGACAAGTCCAGTTGGGCTAAGGATTTGTCCCAAAAAGGTGCATGGTATGCAGATACTGCAAAGAGGTGCACCTTTATTGAGGAGTAACTCAGCCCTACTTCTGATAAGGAAAGGAGATATTCTAACACCGATTTCACCAGGCAAGTTAAAAGGTCCAGGTCACAGGCTGAGGGCCAAAAGGCCAAAAGCACTGACACTGAGCAGTGTCAGTGGTTTAGTAGGTAGCACACTCGCCTCTGAGGCCGGGAGATCAGAGGGCCGTGGGTTTAGTTCCCACATCTGGCGCTTGGGTTAATATCCCAGTACTGACACTGTAGTGCAGCAAGAGAGGGGTGCTGCACTTATGAGCAGGGCCCCTACTTTTCTGCGGCACAGTGGGACCAAGTTCTGCGGCAAGACTACCTTTTGCCGCAGAACTTCATGGTGGTTTGTAATTATGGAAGTTCCATGGCACTAACAAACTACCACATCACAGTGTCAGCTTGTCATCCTGACTTCACTTTCATGGCAGTGGTTATAGCAATCAGGATGGTGGAAAGCACAGTAACACTAGTTCAAAAAATAACAGACTTATAAAAATAATTTTATGCCTAAAAAGGCAAAACAAATGTCTCTCCCTTAAGGTCCTAGCCTGTTGCATAAATGGCATATGCAGAGGGGATCTTATGTGATAAATAAGTTATTTCTATAGGCATGCTATCTATCCCCCAATGAAGTTTCCACTGTCTATCACTTATATATTTGTATGTGCTTTCTACATCACTCATGAGGTTCCCACTGTGTATCACTTATATATTTATATGCAGTCTGTAACATAAATACAAATATGCGTGTGTGTGTGTGTGTGTGTGTGTGTGTGTGGTGAGAGAGACAGAGATATTGTGTGTGTGTGTATATATATATATATATATATATATATTTTTTAATTTCCATGAACTTGCACCCTCATTCATACAGGTCCCATTGGAAATGGAATAGAGGAGTTATTGCAAAACTCATTTTTCATGTCAACCTGCTTTCCCTGACACACTGCGTAACACCATCAGGCCGTGACATGCATGTGAACCAATTGTGAGATACAGCTCTCCGGCCCATCACAATGTGTCCACCATGTGACAGAACACTGCACCATACCTTCCCAGGCTCCGAGCAGTGATGTGTTCTCTGAACCTGAGTTGCCGGCATGGAAACACAGCATGCTACCCTCTGGCCCAACAACCGTTCCTGCACACAACATTTCTGAATAACTTTTAGGTGATTCTATCAACCAATGACTATGTAATCAATAACCCTGGCAAAAATGCGTAAAGTGCAATTATTTATTTAACAGGTCTATTCTTTCAACAGGTCTACACATTATTATATTTCACTTTTCTGGGCATAATTTCTTTATTTTTCTTAAAAATTTAGACAGTTAAATTCATTTTACTAGTTATTCATTTCAGATAGCGTCTCTATACCTTAAAGGCACAAATAGGTCTGTACAAAGTGAGGTATGGACTTAAAAGGTCTGTGCTATTGACAAGGTTTTTGTTTAAGTTGGCCCTAGTGCAATAATGTAAGACTGAAAATTGTATTAGGCTGTAGTGCAGGTTGAGCAAATATCACCATGCATGATGTGCTGTGCCACCGTCTCTGGCAGTGGGAGTTGTGGTAGATAAGTGTTCATTTCTGTTGCAGAATGCAGCCATTTCATTAGCTAATGTATGATATAGCAATGATAATATCACATTCTGAACATGTAGGGGGGGTTTGGATATAAAGAGGGGAAGGGAACCAGATTCTATGTATAAACAGAAATATTAATAAAAAATCACCAAGAAGAGTGAATTCTGTGGCACCGCAGAAGTTCTGCGGTAGACTGCAAGTTCTGCGCAAAATTCTGCGGCCGCAGAATTCTAGGGGCCTTGCTTATGAGGTGCCGTCTTTCAGATGAGACGTTAAACCAAGGTCCCATCTACCTGGATTGGTGGTAGTTCAGGTGGATGTTAAACATTCCATGGCACTTATTGAAAAAAGTAGAGGAAGTTTTTACTAACAGCCAAAAACAAAATACAGCAATAAATGACAACTGAAAAAATTCAAGTCAAGAAACCAAAGAAAACCGAAAGGTATGCATACAATATGAGGGGAAAAAAAAAGACAAAATCAGTGGGGGCCAATTTATCCTACCCACCCTATATCGTGCCATAAATGATTACATACCATAGAACCCAATGTCCGGAATTCATTCCCATAAATGGTATCTAAATCACACTGAATATGAAAAAAAGGTCTTGCAGTCGTGTCACTTTGTTTTGTAGAAGTCTGCAACATCTTGATAGCCACATTGCCCATTTTATACATGCAAACACTACAAAAAGTGTACCCTTCTGCCACTTATTCCATGCTTTAGGTATTTGGCCCAAGACAAGAATCTCATATTGCACAGTAGAAAATAAAAGTTCATTCCACCAATGAGCCAGAGAGCTCCAAAAGTTCTGAACGCCAACTTCTTAAGCACAGAGACAATCTATGGCATATTGCCACGGAAACGGGCCGCCCAGCTGACAGGCTGGTCTATGCTGCCGCCCGGAACAAATGTACATGGGCCACTCGCAAAGCAAAGGCTGAGCACTATCAAGCCTCCCTCAATTCCTCATGGGGGAATGCTAGGACTTTCTGGGACAACATTAAGCAGCTGAATGGTGGCTGTGTTTCCCCACCTTAAGCTTATCAACATTAATGGTTCGGTCTCCTCAGACCCTGTCCTTGTGCCAACCACCTCAACAATTCTTTCACAGACCTTAGCCGGTGCTCCCTGATAATTTCTTCGCTCCCCTCCCTCCAGGTCTGTCCTATTCTCTCACACCTTTGTTCTACTTGCCAAGTCACTGCCCAGAAGTCAGACCTTACTTACTCAAAGCCTTAAAAGTAACACAATTGGCAATGCTCCTTGATCCCAGTCTTCTCCGTCAGGTTCTGGATCTAGTTCTCTCACCAATCACCAGCCTCTTTAACAAATCCCTCTGCCTAGGGCAATTCCCCTCTGCCTAGAAGATAGCTACTGTCACCCCAATACACAAGGGTGGTGATAGGACCCTCCCTAGCAATTATCGGCCTGTCTCAATCCTCTCTCCTCTCTCTAAGGCCTTAGAAAAAATTGTGGCCACCCAAATCTCTGAATACCTCAATAAATATAGCATCCTCTGCCCAGAACAACATGGTTTCAGAGCAGGCCACAGCACCAATACTGCCCTCCTGGAGTTCTCTAACCTTCTTCACACCTCACTGGACTCTGGCTCCCTAGCAGGTACAGTGTTCATTGATTTATCAAAAGCCTTTGATACTGTCTCCCACCCCTTCCTGCTAGCTACCCTTAGTCACTTAGGCTTTGACACTGGGCCTGTTTCCTGGTGCTCCAGCTACTTGTCGGCCCGCTCACAATGTGTGAAAATCAACGGGAAACTTTCCAGTACCTGCCCTATCCGCTCCGGAGTCCCTCAGGGCTCTATTCTTGGGCCCTTGCTCTTTTCCCTCTTTCTCAACTCCCTGCCCAGTGTACGCACTGGGAAAATCCTTCTTTACGCAGACGATGCTGTACTCTTTGCCTCCGACCGTAATCTCATCTCACTTCAGGTTTCTCTGCAGGAATCCTACAATAGCAGAAGCCTGGTTTACTGAGCACAGGCTTGTAATTAATCTAAAGAAAACCAAAACCATGCTCTTTGCCGACCCCCAAAATAAATCCAGTAACTATCCTCTCGCAATCCACTCCACCTCTAAACTCCCTATTGAGCTACTTCACTCTTATAAATATCTAGGTATAACCTTTGACCCTGCCCTCTCTTTTCATGCCCACATCTCTGCCCTTGCCTCAGCCTCTAACTCTCGGCTGGGTATCCTCTATCGTCACAAAAACTGCCTCCCCACGGATGCCCTCTGACTTGCAGTCTCATCCTCTGGTCTATCTCTGGTAGACTATGGCCTACCTGTGTATGGTGCAGCAGATCAGACTGCCCTGAACAAGATCTGCCTCACCTTAAACAAGGCCTGCAGGCTCATAACTGGGGCTCCTAGTCTAACCCACACTTGCCATCTTTACACCATGGCTAATCTACTCAACCTAGATGAGCGCCTTAAATACCAAACCTGCCTCCTAACAAAAAATCTCTCCTTGGGCTATCCCCACGGGTCTGTCAACCACTATCCATCGTACTAACCCTACAGTGCATACCCGCATATCCCTGCAAAACTGCACTAGTTATATCTAGGGCGAGAACCTCGCAAGGTCAAAGGGCTTACCCCTACAGAGCCCCCTGTTGGTATAACGCACTCCTTGCCGGAGTCACTCATGCCACCTTGTTATCGAACTTCAAAACTAGTCTTAGAAATTACCTGCTCTCAACATGCAGCTGTACCTGCCTCTAAGCCTACTCCTATCCTCCTAGACAAGGCTCACTGAGCCGTTCTCTGACCTTCTGTCCAGCTCTACCTTTACTTGCTACTATCTTCCCCACACTCCTCTTCTGATGTCTTCCACCCAGCCTTACCTTTATTCTTCCCACTGAATCAATCTCCATGTAACTACTACATATTGTCCACACTGTAAAGTGCACATGTAAGCCTGTTTGTATACTGTGTTTGACAAATGCCTGGATTTTCTGGCTGCTTCCTAATTGTTCTCAGATGTTTTGTCTGCTTGGTTGTTGTTTTCCTGCACTGTTTTGTCCTCACTGTGACGAGGTACCTTTGTAAATGAGCCTCTGGCTCAAAGGTTGTTAAACTGATGTTCCAATAAATAAATGAATACAGTCAAAAAACAAGTGTTGAATAGTTTCTAGGTGGCCCTGACACTCAGGTTCAGGGCAAATCCTTTCCGAGAGTTTGTGTTTCTGATTGCTTTTGACATTTAACTTTTGATGACCATAAATCCAGTTCATATCCTGCATTTTACAAGGTATTCTGGGTTCTATCATGCTAGCCAACAATAAATCTGTATCAATGTGTTCAGGAACAGGAAGTAATGGGTCTTCAAAATAATGTGCATTCACAAAAAAAGAATAAAACAATTTCTTACTAAGAGAAACAAACTAGCTGAGCTCAATTTTCCATAATCTGATATATTTTAAAGTATCTTGGACATAGGAAGGAAGCAATTTTTCAGAAGTATGCCACTTTCCCCTTCCCCAAGCCGTCAGCAAGGTAGTACCCCACAACTGCATGCAAACCACACCCCTCTCCGTATATCCTAATAACACTGGCCTTATGGAGCTACAGAAAAAATTACCAAAGACATATACCAATGGCTGTAACATATTAAGGCCTCCAGATTTCCATGGTCTATAGGTATGTGCCCTTTTTATAGGATTCAATCTGCTACACCAGCGTAATTGAAAAAAAGGACGCATTACCTTTGCATGCGTGTGAAAAGGCAATGGGAACACATAGGACACATATAAAAAAATAGGAGCAATATAGGCCCAAAGAAGGAAGACTCGTTTCCGTCTCGTCATCTTCCCGGACTGCTACCGAAGCACTTTTTGGATTGCCAAATCATACACAATATCCCAGTTATGTTGCAAGGCGTCACATGTTCCAAAATAAAGACCTAACAATTTCACCTTATCAGTAGTAATTGGTATATCAAAATCTACAGCAAAATCAGCCACTCCCAAAACTAGGAGAGTACTTTTATCGTAGTTGATGGACATGCCAGTGGAAACCCGGAGTTCATTCAGTATCTGCAGTACCCTCTTACCAGAACTTAGGTCTGTCACTGAAAAAATACAGTCATCTGCATATGCCAAGACCTTTGCAAACACGAAACCTGTTGATGCAACAATGGGCATCACCTGATCATCCCCTGCTATTAAACACAACACCGGGTCCAAACCAAAGACATACAACAAGGGGCTGAGAGGGCACCCTTGGCGCACCCCATGAGATAAAGATACAGGTTGACCCAAATGCCCATTTATCAATGGTATAACCTTTGTAGCAGAGTATAAAGTACGAAATAAATTAATCAGTGAAGTAGTATTCCATATTGCTGTAAAACATTCCATATATGAGATTGCTGGATTGCATCAAAAGCTGTTGCTTGATCTAACGATAACAGGTAACCCCTCAAATTCCGCTGTAATCCCTGCTCAACAATTTCTCGGAGATAAACAAGATTTTCAACAATGTTCCTACCACGGACTGCACACGTCTGGGTAGCTATCAATAATTTTTGAGCAATCCTGGATAGACATGCTGACAAGACATTAGCTAGAATCTTATAGTCAGAGGTCAATAAACTGAGAGGCCTCCTATTTTTTAAAATCTTAAGAGTCCTCTTTCTTACATAAAAAGATCATTATACCATGTTGCATACTATGACCAAGATGGAGTTCAGACCAAATGGCTGCAAAAAGTAAGTGTAACAGTGGTAACAATAAATCCAGGTAACATCTATAAAACTCATTCAGTATCCCATCTATACCAGGTGAAGTACGGGTTGACAACTTTAAGACTGCGGCACGAATCTCATCAAAAGTAAATTCTGCCTCTAAACTCCCCCCATCTTCTGGTGATAAGGAAGGAAAATCAGAGTGCCAAAAAACTGATCAGGAGGTCCAGTCTCTACATCCTGAAACACAGACTGTATATGCAGATGTACAACCTGACAAATATCCCTTATATCAGTTACTACATTCCCAGTGGAATCCTGTAAAGCTGACAGAATAAACCAAGTAGAAGCTTGAAAGGGCTCATCAAATGGGTTCACCTGCTCACGCGTACCCGTACATAAATATTTCTGTTGAGAATAATACCTGTCTTCCCGTACTTTAAGAAAACATCATCTTCTTGAGATCCAAAAGTTTATGATGAGCCTCACCGTCTAATGATGTTGTGTGGGAAAGTAATTTCAAATACTGAGCCCGGTGACCTAAGTAAGTCAAATTTTGATCTCTTGCTTGTGCAGTAGACAACTGAATAAATAACTGCTTCAAGTCCATCTTCGTGTCCTCCCACCATCAAAAGGACTATCATATAAAAAACATAAGTCAGAACAAAGTGCAAAAAATGTTGTAGTTGTACTCTCATGTTATCCCCCTGTAAAAGAATCATATTCAATTTCCAGTAGGCACAGCCCATCAGAAGCTTTTGGTAACTCCCTATGGATACCTTGACCACCAGATGGTCCAAAGTCTCCAGAGGAAGAACAGAAACCCCTGACACTGATATTCGGTTGGACAAAAACCAAAAATCTATACGAGAGGATAGGGTACCCTTAGAAAAAGTATGTAAGGGAGGAACATGCAAAATATCATAAACATCACTGAGGTCACTGTCTTTGGTAATCTGAAGTAAAGCATTAGTATCACAAAATATTTTTTGAGTCTTACAACCCCAATCACGAGGGGCTAGGCCACAGTTAAAATCACCCCCCACAATACCAACTTTGAGGTGTGTAAATATAGAGCTATACACCTAAAAAGAGCAGAGCGATCAGCCTTTTGTTGTGGAGCATAAATATTAATAACTCGGTAAACACAACCATTCACAATCATATCAAGAAGCATATCACGACCAGGGGAAATATCCAGAATACTCAAAACTTTAACAGCCACCCCAGAAAACAAAAAACCCAAGCCAGAGCACTGTTCCTCACCCAAGGACCAGAGGGAAACACCCCATCTCCAATCTGTCTCAGCCATTTTAAGGTCAGATAATGAATCCAACCGTGTTATCTTGTAATAATATAACATTTCCTTTACTTTCCCTCAAGCTAACAAAGGTAACCCTTCTCTTCAACTGTGATTTTATACTATTAACATTGATAGTAAGAAAGGTATAGCATAAACATGATAAATGAGGAGAAAGCATCATAGAGTTAAATAGAGCACTGTAATGAAACAAAAAAAAGAAAAATGTAATTTCCTTTTCTTCTGTTTTTTTGGCTTCGGTTTTGGCCCCGGGCCTACGTCCGATATTGGTTCAGGATGCAAGGAGGTCACCGAAGAGATATCTGAGTCAATACCGTCATCATCCCCAGCTTGTTCCAACAAGGGAGTATAAGGATTCTGCATGGGTACCAACAGAGGATCTGTAGAAACTTGCTGTATATCTGGTATGGCTTTAGCAGCCTTAGATCTGGTTACCCTCTGAAAAGAAGAATCTTGATGTAAAGAAGGAGGCGTCCTGGCCAAATCTCCCTCATTCACTAAAAATTACCACCAACAGCTTAATCTGGTTCGAGGTCAGTTGGGATTCATCTGTATCCACGTCCCCCGGGTCGTGCCTGAAAATAGGCAGAATTTGTCTAGTGCACTTACCCAGTCAGCAAAAACTAAATAAATAAATAAAATAAATAAATAAAACCTGCGCCATTTCATGGCATATGTGTCACGAGTAGAGGGTTTCCTTGCTGCCACTAGGACGTTGGCCACACTGTCCGAGACCTTATGGTGAGACACTGCTAGGTCCTTAGGAGCCAGGCGTGCAGGTGTAAGGATCTGAGACTCTGGTGAATCACAGACCCATTGTCTTGTGACAGTAAATGTGAGCTTAGTGGAAGAGGAAAGGGTGGCTCACTCACCAGTTGTTGGAGAAGAGGAAACCATATCTGTCTGGGCCAATATGGGGTCACCATAATCATGACAGCTCCCTCGTCCTGCAGCTTGAGCACGATTCTCTGGATCAGTGGGAAGGGAGGAAAGGCATAGAGGAACCTGCCTGTCCAGGAGAGGGATAACGCGTCTTGCCAGAAAACACCAGTCCCTGGATCTAGCAAGCAGAAACTGGGCAGTTTTGCATTGGATGGGGAGGGGAACAGATCTAATTCTGGCATCCTCCATTTTGCAAACAGAGTTTGTGTGCCACTGGTTGTAGGAGCTCCCATTTGTGCACACTGGATTGAAATCTTCTGAGTAGATCCACCAGCACGTTCTGTAACCCACGAACAGGAACTGCAGACAGAGTGATATGTATGCTCTACTGCCCAATACCACACTATCACTTCTCAACAGAGCTGGTATGAGTGAGTGCCCCCTTGTTTGTTGATATAGAACACTACTAACAAATTATCTGTCTGTATCAGTAGATGTCCCAGGGTTGGGTCCATTTGCAAGGCCTGAAGGGAGTAAAGGACTGCCCTCATCTCGAGGATATTTATGTGAAGGGCTCCTTCCATCCCCGACCATAGTCCTTGGGTCTTTTTGCCATCCAGATGGGCGTCCCAGCCTGAACTTGATGCGTCTATGGTCAGGATCAGTGAAGGGGTAGGAGATAGGAAGGGAACTCCTACCGTGAGGTGTTCTGGGACCAACCACCACTGCAAGACTCAGAGGATAGACTTGGAGACCGAGACCAGCTGATCTAAGTCGTCCTGGGCAGGGGAGGTGAGCACATGCCCCTGGCGTCACTGAGTGGCTCTGGTCCCTGATGTCGAACCGACTTGGCAGATGCCTTGACTGGAAGGGTGACAGGCAAAGACACACCACCTGTGGAGGACCCGGTCGAGCCACCTGGCTGAGAACCCACCTGATGTAAGGGCCTGAGATTCAGGGGATAAAGTCCTCAGCCCCAAAGAACAACCACCCGAGATGGTGATAAGAGCGGTTGGTTTGACCACTGGGAGCCCGGAAAGAGAGACGGCTGCCAGAGTGGAAGGGGCTGACCTCCCATGTGAGGAAGACCCAGGGTTGGTTCCCGATTTTTGCAGGGACCTGGAGCAGAAAGCTGACTGGGATTTATCCCTATGCTCTCCCAGTGTTTGTGCTTTCTACTGGACTACTTCTCCTTGTGTGAAGAAGAGATCGAAGCCTCAGAGGCCAAGGAAAAACAGCTGCTTTTATGGAGCTCCTTTTCTATCGCTGATAGTCTCTGCTGCAGCAGAAAGGCTTCCATGGTCTTCTGGCGGCGTGTCCTGGTGCGCTGTGTAAAATCCTAGCAGTGCTGGCAGGCTTCAGTGTCGAGGTCCGGGCCTAGGCACAGCAGACAAGAAGCATGGCCATCCTTGTGGGGAAGCTGCTTTCCACACACACACACACTTGGTCCGTCGCCACTCTGAAGAGGAAGATGGAGAAGAAAACATGCAAGAAATGCTGAAAAAAGACTATTACTAAAATAACAAAGCATGGGTAAACACGCAGAAAATGGCGGTTGACAATAACAGAAGGTGTCCACGTAGGTCCGACTTGCACGGGTCGATGGTGGGAAAAGAACTGAGGTTGGGCTCGGGAACTGCCTCTTTTATACCATAGGCAGATGTCAGGGGTGGGGCGATGTCAGGTAGCGGTCCCCCATTGTATACTGCTAGCTAGAAGTTTTCCATGGGGTCCTGGTGCCTGCCAGCTTCAGTCCTAATGGAGTCGCCTGCTGCAAGAGCCCCCTCGAAGTGAGATCAGAGGATTCTACTCCAAGTACTTCCTAGTCCCCAGATGGACAGGGGATCTGAGGCCTGTACTAAACCCCAGAGACCTCAACTTCTACACAGAGTACAACAAAACTAAAAACTAAAACAGAGTACGAGAAGTTACGTATGGTTTCTCTGCAAGCTCCGATTCCCCTGTTGCAAACATGGGGCTGGATATGCTCGCTGGATATGGAGGATGCTTACCTTATATAAAAATCAGGAAGCATCCCAGAAAATATCTCAGACTTATGCTGGAAGAAGAGCATTACCAGTTCAGAGTATTGCCCTTTGGTTTATCTTCCGCACTATGGGTCTTTACTCAATGCTTGGCAATGGTGGCAGCAGCCTTCTACAGGCCTATATGTTTTTTCCCTACCTGGACGACTGGCTCTTAAAAGGTCCACTCCAGGGATCAACTACTACATACCTTGGCTTTAACCAGGAAAGTGTTCAAAGTCCTAGAGGTTAGAATCAATCTGCCAAAGTCAGTACTGACCCCCTGTCTAAGTCTGCAATACACAGGGGCAGGCTTGGACACAGCTCAGGGCTGCGTGTTCCTGCCTCTGGACAGGGCAGAATGCCTCATTGTTCAAGCACTCGTGATATACAACAGTTAGTATGTCCCAGCCAGGACTTTGCTATGCCTTCTGGGACTAATAGCAACAGCCACTGTCACTGTGCTATTGGCCAGCTTGCAAATGAAGATGCCACAGTAGGCCTTAAGAGTCCAGTGGCACCAGATGAACGATGACCTAGACAAACAGCTGCTAGTCACATGTCACTTGCGAAAAGCACTGATGGTGGATGGACCACAAAAACTAAAGGGCATCCCATTCCTGACTGCAACCTCAACACAGACTCTCACCTCAGATGCCTCAGCATCTGGGTGGAAAGTGCACCTGGGACACGATCAGACACAAGGTACTTAGACCTAGGTGGAGACAGGATTGCATATACATGTCCTGGAGATGACAGCTGTGTTATACAGCCTCCAGGAACCCCCCAGTACCTCTATCGCTGTGTAGGGGCCTGTTGTCACAGGACAAGGGGTCTCTGGTCCATCCAGACCTGATGTCCCTAAATCTGCATACATGGCTCCTGAAGACATAGCCATGGCACGATTTGGAGTATCACCTAAAGTGGCTGGTGTTCTAGTGGCTGTCACAAAACCCTCCATTACACACACCTATTTTCTGAGGCAGAAGCGGTTTACATTGTGGGCTGCTTCCATGCAAATGGATACATTTATCTGTTTGGTCAATGTACTGTTGGAATACTTGCTGTCCCTGTCAGATTCTGGGCTTCAGTATTTCTCAGTCAAGGTACATTTAACTGCTATTTCAGCTTTTCATGCCCGTGTGTATGGCCACGCAGTTGCCCAATTAGACGAATAAAGTACTTTTCAGAGAGGTATATTACACATGAAACCTCCCATTAGAAAAAATCCAGTCCCAGTTTGGGACCCGAATTTAGTTTTGGAGAAGCATGCCTGATTAGCTATTTTATGTATAGCCTTGTATTTTTACTTGCTGTTACACTTGTGCTGCTCCGTACTAGGAGTAGTACTGTTGTTCCCGTTTATGCATATGTATATCCCTTACTTATCCGATGTCATGTTTGTATGCCCAGGCCCACCTTGCAAATCAGCTTGCTCAACGGTGCTTCACTTGGTAAAATAAAGATTGATTGATACTCTAACTCCTACTGAACCAGCCTTGAGTTGTGGCTTATGCTTCCTTTCATGGAAAGCATTATTTTTAGTTGCAATCACTTCTGCATGAAGGATTTCAGAACTACAGGCTTGATGCACTAATGTAAATGTGCTGTGTGTGTGTGTATATGTGTATATATATATATATATATATATATATATATATATATATATATACACACACACACACACACACACATTTGTCATACCTACCTTGTTCTATAATGTTTATATGTTGTATTTCTTCTCATCTACTTTGTACAGATGTTGGCACATTTCCTTATGTCTGTACCCTATACCCGGGTCGCTCCTGTAAAAGGGACTGCATTGTCTCAGTGGGCTTACCTGGTTACCAAAATTCAAATAAATAAATGAATAATGTGTGAACCTCCCTACTTGATTTTCCTGAAAGACAGAAGTTCTTTACATATGAATCCCAAGTTCTTACCAAAGTATGTGTCTGAATTTACTTTGAATCAAACCTTCTAGCTTCCATTATACTACCATGCCAATCCAGGGGAAACATTAGTCCATACTTTTGATGTACACAGAATTCATAGCTATTATATGAACTTCACCAAGGACTGCAGAAAACTCTTGCAGCATTTTGTTTCATTTACCCCTGGTGAAAGAGGGTAACCCTGAGTCTAAACAGTGTCTGTCTAAATGGATGGCACATTGTAGTATGTTCTGTTATAGAAGTATGGTACGGAAATTCCTGGAGTGGTTTGGTCATTCCACAAGAGGTATGGCCACTTCTGTTGCTTGTTTTCAAATGTTTCTGCTGTTGAGATCTGTGCAGTTGCCACATGGAGCACTGTCCACACCTTCACCAAACATTACAGTCTGGACATTTTGTTTCGCAGATGAGCAGGATTTGTCCTGGCTATATTACAGGGCCTGTTCTCTTGAACATGCATGTATAATCCACCCAGAGTGTCAGTTTCTGGTACTGCTTTGGACTCGTTCCAAAGGTGTGGCCTGAGGAAAGAGATATCCTCAAAGAAAGTAAAACAGTTATGTACTTACCGTAACAGCAGATCTTCGAGAGAATCTCTTTCATCAGGTTATGCCGTCCTACCCTCCTTTCCCCTTAGGGGTATGGCACTGGATTTCCTGTCTTGCTTCACTCCACAGTTCCCTTTTCCACTTTTGCCTGGTAGACTGGGTGCCAGCATTATCTCCTGGTTCCCCACAGAGAGGTCCTCCAAGCATTATCTCCAGCAGGGAACTGAGGAGAGATGGGGCCACCCACATTTATGTAGACACTGGCACCTGACTTCATGGTTGGCCCCTGGCTTGCAAAAGTTTCCACATGGTCCTAACGCTGATGTAGGTATAGTTCCAAAGGTGTGGCCTTATGAAAGAGATTCTCTCGAAGTTCTACCAGTATGTAACTGTTCTTTTCCTGCTCTGTCCTGAGGAAGTAATGCATGTCCCTTCTCTGTTCAAGACTGCCTCTATGTACTGCAGTCTCTGGGACGGATTCAACACTGACTCTGGCACATTCACTGTGATCCCCAAGTTGAACGCGGACATGTCCGAGACAGTATGTTGTAGAACTTTTCTGGAGCTGGCTTTCAGCAGCCAGTGGTACAGATAGAGGAACACATACAGGCCTTCCCTGTGAAGGACTGCTGCCACTATTGCCAAGCATTTGGTAAAGACCCATGGCACAGGGGACAAGCCAAAGGGTAATATTCAGAACTAGTGATATTCCCCCCTCCAGCACAAAGTGGAGGTATTTCCTGTATGCTTTCCTGATCTTTATATGAAGATAAGCATCCTTATAAAATGGGTAACGAAAATCATGTGTCCTGATTGGTTGTTAGCTGTGTGTTGGAATTGTCTAACACACGGCTAGCAACAAGTTCAGGTAACTACAGCCACAGGTACAAAATAAGGTATTAAAACGTCAAATAGAATGTTCAGTTTTTGAATCGCCGTCATTTTTTTGGCAGTAGCCCCTAAGTTGCCCAAACCTGTAAACCTCCCAGTCATTTGTGATGACAGTTCATACCATACACACACACATATGAAAAGGTTTTTAGTCTGCCATCTTCATGTTTCGTATTTTAATAAGAAAAACATTCTGAGCTGCGGTTTAACTCCAGCCAGCCACTGGCCCACCCGCTTGCTTCCCATTCTGCGGACAGTTTTAACCCAGGCTTTTAGTGAGTGTCATTGTTGTGAGCATCCAACCAGCCCATGAAGGGGAGGGCCACATTTTCTCATGGAGAGGCATATAAATATTGTGGCACTAAAACACACTTTGGACCAGCAAATAAAATTAAAAAAATAGCTGCTTCTAACAGCTTTCTGCAGCGCGTGATTCCCCGCTCTCACATACCCCCCACCACCACCGCCTCTCTCGCTCACCTTCCAAGACATCTCAAAGTTAAATAAAAACATTGCTCCTTCTAATAAACATTCCCCTGCTGAGTTGCTCTCTGCCTGCCGCCCACTCGCACAATTGGACCCACAATCTTTGCTGAAGCTGCTGCAGTTTTCCTCCTGCCCGGTCGCTCAATCGATTGCGTGTTCGCTGTCCTGTCAGAAGAGTAACAGAACTACCAATGAAAACGCACTCAAAATAAATAAAAACCTCTCAGAAATACATAAAAATTTAAACTATAACACACACAGCAACTGCTTATGGTGGTGGTGGTGGTGGTGGGGTGGCGGCTGTTGAGTCATGACAACCAACTAAAGGCAAAACTCCATGACAACCAGCCAAACCTATGGTGGCCACTGTAGATTAAGAATCTGAATGTCAAAAGACAAAGCAAATGCAGGCGGAGGAACTATTTTATATTAAAGTACACTATTAATTTTATTTTTTTTACTGTTGTAACATATAAAGTAAAATATTTACCTCTATATAAAAAAAGTCCCATTTTATAAGTGCAATAAAACACTCCAGGGTGTGCGTTAGTTCTAACGCATGGTTAGGGGGCTGGACGTACTCAGCCTGTGGCCTCGTGCCTCACTATGCCCCCCCCCCAGCTGTGTGCTAGAACTGTTAACGCACACCCCTTATTGCTTACTTCATATCTTTCACAGAAAGAGTGGTAGATGCCTAGAACAGCCTCCTAGCGGAGGAGGTGGTGAGGGCAAAAAACTGTAATGAGATTCAAGAAGGCATGGGATAGGAATAAGGGAACCTTAGTGGTAATGAAAGGGGGGTAAAGCCGGAGATCAAGTAGAGTCTGCGATATTACAGCAGGTAAGGAAAATGGGCAGCCTAGGCAGGCCAAGCGGTCCCTATCCGCCGTGAAATTCTATGTTTCGATATCCACAGACACTTCTTCCCTCAGAAGGGGCAGATGTCCCCCAGGATAACAGGAAGTAGGCAGAAGATGATCTGGAGAGGTTTTAGCTCCAAAGCATGTCCCCTTGCAATTATCTACAGGACCAATTTGTCTGTTGTAATCTCCCTCCACTGTTCCAGATGCAGGGAGAGTCTTCCCCCACAATCACCCCTGGAGGCATTCGTGGAAGTGGGGGTGGGTCCAGGTACAAGTCAGGTGGAGCCAGTGGGGCCACTGGCACCTGCTGTGGGTGCTTTCTGTATGGGTACCGGGGGGACTATGGACAGCTCTGGCAGCAGGCTGACTAAAGGCTTCCTTCCCAGACCTCAGAGTCATCCTGGATGTCTGAAGGCCTCTCAGGGCTTCTTCAACATCATATCCAAAACATTCTGTCCCTCTAAAAGGGACATTCAAAATGGCCTGCTGCTCATCTCTGGTAAATCCTGCTACTCTGAGCCAAGAATATCTACTTATACAAATGCCAGAAGCTGCAGCCCTGGCAGAGGCTTCTGAGATATCATATGCTGAGTGGAGCAAATGTTTGCTGACCTCAGCAACTGGAGTTAAAGTTTTGAGCAACTCATTCTTGGCTGAGCCTTCAGGCAAAGCCTAAGCTGCAATCCTTGCATCTTTCCACAGGCTATTTTGATATTTAATTATATGGGATTGATGATTTGCAGTTCTAAGACCCAGTGAGGCAGAGGCTTAAGTACACTTGCCCATAATGTCCAGCCGCCTAGATTCTTTATCTGAAGGCACGGTACTCAGGTGGCCTAGACCTATCATTTGCAGCCATGATGATTACAGAGTCATTTTTGTGGCTGGTTAGCATAATAAGGCTTAGCAAACAGAGCAAGATACTGCTTATCAGCCGTTGTAGATACAGCAGGCACCGAATTAGGTCTGTGCCATGCAGCAAAGGTAGCACCCTCTAATGCAGGATATACAGGTGGAATGATTATGGAGGGAGAGATTGGGACCTCCAGGAATTCCATCAGGTTCTTCTTTGTGGAATGCTCTTCCTCCACAGCAAAATCCATGGCAGCTTGCATCTGCTGCATTGTGACTTGAAAAGTGGGATCCTCAGGAGGAGATCTTGGAGTATTCACTACTGAGTTCTCACTGGAGGATGAGAAGGTAGAACTAGGCAGCACATGTTGTTCTCCCTCATATGCCTCCTCTAAAACCATGAGGTCAGGATTGTACTTCATCTCCTTGTCAACTTCTCTGTCAATGACGGGGGACCCCAGAGTGCGCTGGCAACACTGTTGGAGGCTAAGAGGCAGGAATCTATGACTAGCTGATAGCTGGTATTGACAAGGGTTGAGTGCCTGCAGGCCCCATCAATGATACAGCCTGTATAGGTAATCCAGGCAGTATGCGTTGTATCATTTCTGATAATGACGCCAGCACAACTTGAGAGTCAACAACGCCCTGGACAGGGGCCATGACTACTTGTGTGAACGACAGGCCCTGGCCCACCAATGATGGCATTGTACTGTCCATAGCAGGTATGGCCAAGCTTAAGCCAAGTCCCGACAGTTGGGGGCTGTCGTCAACGCCACTGGAGCTTATGATGATGCGACTGATTTACCTCGTCTTACCAGTGACCCGGGACCTCGCTGGTGAAGAAGACCCTTCTTTATCCTTATGCTTGTGTCCTGACAATGACGATGGCCTGAATGTTGATCTTTCATTGTTCCGGCCCTTCGATTTTGGCGGCTTTTCTCAGCCAATGTGGAGGAAGACACTGATGCTGGGCCTGATCCTTCTCCATGGCAGTTAAAATTTTAACGAGAAGGACATTTTCTAGAGCTTTCCTGTGGCATTGCCTTGTAGCCTGATTGAAGCTCTGGCAAATCTCACAAGTCCTCACATTGTGAGACAGGCTCAAACAACATGTCCAGACTTTGTGGCTTCCTTATAAATTTCATCTCCACACTTACAATACCGAAATTAATCTTTTGGCAGCATGCAGAGACAACAAAATTCACTGTAATATAAAATAAATGATAGACGGCAAACGCTAATCGACAATCTTTCCTTCAGCAGGTCCAATGAGGATGATTGACAGCAGGAATAGAACTGAGGAGAGATGGGTCTGCCCATGTTTATATATACGCTGATGTATGGTGTCACCATGGGCAGCCACCAGCTAGCAAAACTTTGAGAGTGGTCCTAGCACTGATACCAGTATAGTTCCAAAGGTGTGGCCCAATGGAAGAGGGAGCCTCGAGGAAGGTCACCACTTTTTGGCTATTTTTTTTTTTTTTTGCTCTCAGCTATAGCCAGGACAGTAAGGAATTCTGTTACGAAACATTCAGAGCTGAAGGGGCTTATGCCAAGGGTACGTCTTTCAAAGGTTTCATGAAAACATATTAATTGGTTCCAGAGTTATAAGGTTTAGAATTTGGCTTCTGAGTATGCTCGGCAGGGTTTTCAGAATAACCCTCCCTTACAACCCAAAAATTCTTCTTTCGCAAGCCGTTTTAGGTCACTACTAATTGTGTTTTTGGGTCATGAGAATTTCTTTTTAGGTCGTGACGGCCACCACCTTGTTTTTTTTCTTGGGCAAAAAAATGAGAATATATAAAAATGAGTTATTTAAATAAAAAAAAAACAAACAAAAAAAAAATACATACATTTTGCTAAATAGGACCCATTAAGCTCAATTCTAGTGTTTATTTTTCAAAAAATGGGCTAGAAGAAAAGGTTACTCACCTCTAAACTGTAGGTGTGGTATATGGTACACATCCACACTCTGGCAGTTCCACTGGAAGGGTGATGACTGGTCGGAAAGTTTGCAAGCTAAGCTCCTCCCACCACCCAGGCAGGTATATCCCACGACTCCACCACCTGATGTCAGATTGTGCATGCTAGAAGCAGGATCACATGCCACTTGCCAGGGAAAGCCAGGTGGGTTGTGTGGATGTGTACCATATACCACTCTCAACGGTAACAGTAGAGTAACTTTGTCTTTTGGGGCATGGATATGGTACATTATCCACACTCTGACAGACTCCAAGCAGTTCTCTGGGAGAAGGGAGCAAGAAGCACACCCCTACTTGGTGTACAAAGACTGGAGAACTGAGGTCCCAAACACGCATCCTGGTGTGACTCAAGGTCGACGTGGCAGTGGGAAATGATGGTGTGTGCTGACTTCCAGGTAGCAGCCCTATAGATTTCCTGTAAGGGATATCCCTGGAAGCAGCCACCAAGGCAGTGGTATATCTGGTGGAATTAACCTTAATCTCAACGGGAGGCTCCCAACCAGCCAACCTACAGCACAGGTTTCAATGCAAGATGCGATCCACCTTGCAACTGTACACTTTCCTGCTAGTCTGTCAGGTGCGGCTTCAGAAGTGACAAACAGCTGGCGAGTCTGATTCCAAATCCCAGCTGTATGCTCAACACAATAGGACAAGTGTTCTCCGCAGGTCCAATGTATGGAGCCTGCAGTTGGCCCCTGAAGAGGGGTTAGTAAAACATACCGCTAAGTTAATCACCTGGTTGAGGTGGAACGCCGATAGCTTTGGAAGGAACTTTGGATTGGGGCAAATGACGACTCTGTCCCTGTGGAAGATCAGATAGGCAGAGTCCACAGAGAGCGCCTGGAGCTCCCCAATCTTTCTGGCAGACGTGACAGCCACCAGGAAGGCTGTCTTCCATATTGGCTCAAACAGCTTGCCCATGAACACAGCTAGGACCAGCAGTAAGTCCCATAGTGGAGGTGGATCATGCGCCGGAGGGGACAAGTGGTGAAGGCTCTTGAAATAGCACCAGACCAACTTCTCCTGGGCCACCGTCTGCATACCATCCCGCACATGGTAAGCCAAGATGGCTCCCACGTGCACCTTAAGAGTCATCGCTCGCAGTCCCAGCTAGGAAAGGACCAGAGGTAGTCCAAGATGCTAGCCACCAGGCAAAGCAAGGGGATCAGGCTAAGGCAAACAGAAGAAAGCTGTGATATATACAGGAAGGACCAGTGCTCACTACACAAGGGCAGCCTGCCCCAAGCAAATAGACAACAGTCAGGAAGTAGTGGTACTCAACAGATGCAGGAATGCTGTAGAATTGAAGCAAACATTAATTTATTCCTGACAAAGGGCCTTTGGTTACTTACTTTAACTCATTCACACCACAGGAGCTCTTTGAGAGTTCCACCACTAGTGTCCTGTATACTCTTAACACTGCATCCTGGGCCTTTCTAAGCAAAATCAAGCTATAATCAGCATGCCACAAACAAATGCGAATACCTCATGAACTGTAAGAGCTACACACAAAGTACATGTGGCAAAGCTGTTCAGCACAAAATTACCTTTCCAACGGTGGTATGAAATCAATTGTGATCAATTCGTTTTTTATTTTATACTAGCTGAAATACCAAAACAACTGTGATTTTTCTTGTTTTCAGATTTATTCACAGTGCTTAGGTGAGGCTTGAGAGACAAATGTCAGCCATGCGCACCATACCATAAACAAATGCGAATAACTCCTAAAGTATACGTGATACACACAAAGTATCAGTGGCAAAGTTTAGCACAAAATGACCTTTCTAATGGTGCTATGCAATCAATTCTAAGCAATTAATTTTGTTTTTAATATTTAGGTAAAATCTGCTGACTTCCTCCGACGTTTCCAGGCCTGAGTGAAAGCTAGCCGAGTATGTCTACAGTTGTTATTGGCCTGAGTGGCTATGCTTTCAGATGCCACCTACTGTACAGGCGTATCCAGGCCTGAATAGTAATCCAGCGTGTCTCTGCTCCTCCAGCACTAACTCCTAGTGACCTGACTCAAACAAGTCTTCATTTGAGTCGAGGCACTAGGAGTTAGTGCTGGAGGAGCGGAGACACGCTGGACTACTGTGTTAAAGTAAGCAACTGAAGGCCCTTTGCCAGCAAGTGGAGCAAGCTGCCTGCCCTGGCACCAAATGGAAAATCTACTGCACCTAAGAGTCAACTCCTTTCTGGACCATTCCACAGTGTGGAGGACATCCTCGGATAGACTTGTGGCCTAGAACTGTAGCCGGTCAGAAACCAGGCTGTGAGGTGCAGGGACTGAAGGTCTGAGTGCAGGACCATCCCCGGCCTGTTGCTGAGGCTGAAGAGATCTGAGTACCAGAACAGCCTTGGCCAGTCAGGATCATCAGCACCTTGTCCTTCCTGACCTTTACCAGAACCCTGTGGACCAAGTGGAAGGGAGGAAAGGCATACACAAGAGCCTGGGGTCCAGGGCCTTGTGAAGGCATCTACCTTCAGTGTTGTGGACGGTGGGTGGGTGGGGGGCAAACAGTCTCAGTTTGGTGTTATCCCGGGAGGCAGACAGATCAACTGAGGGTAAGCCCCACTGGGAAACAGGTGGTTCACCAACTCCTGATTCAGACACCACTCATGTGACATCTCTCTTGCCCAGGTGAGAGCAGCTGCCAGCTGACTGTTCTCCCCCACAATGTGAATCGCCTAGAGATTGGCACCAGGGTTACGCACAAGGGTCCAGGTGTGGACTACGTCCTGACACAAGGGAAGAGTGTGTGTGCCACCATGTCTAGTCAGGTAAAACATGGTCGTGGTATTGTCTATTGTCCATCTGGGCCTGAACGACCTGACCCCTGATCAGCGGAGCAAATTCCATGATGGTGAGCCACACTGCATGGAGCTCCAGCAGGTTTATGTGGTGACAGGACTCCGTGGGAGACCAGAACCTATGAGTCGTGTGGTCCCCTAGCTGCGCTCTTCACTGTACCAGAGACATGTGTGTCATCAGTGACGGTTGGCTCTGGGTGGATGAATGGGATTCCTTCCTCCAGATGTTCTGGGACTAGCCACCACTGGATGGCATCCCACATTGGCTGGGTCACCGTGATCAGCTGATATGGTGACCTAGGCACTGGGACCACTAATGGCCAGCTCCCACTGGAGGGGGCACATCCACCAGCGGGCCCAATGGACATTGCTAGTGCAGGATGTTATGTACCCCAGCAGCTGCAGGAATTCCCGGGCAGGGCGCGAGAGCCTAATTTGAAATGATCAGGCATAAGAGGTAAGTTTCAGTGCCTGGTCCGCCAGGAGGCAGGCCTTAGCCTGCAGGGAGTCTAGTTCTGCCCCAATTAACTTGATTACCTGCTTTGGTATCAGTTTGGACTTGTCCAGGTTGACAAGAGGCCCAACTCTCTGCAAGTCTGTGCAGACAGGGCTGTGGATCTCGCAACAGCCTTTCTGGATGGACTGGCAATCAGCCAGTTGTCCAAGTATGGGTAAACTCTGACCTCGAGGCACCACAGGTGGGCTGCCACCACTATGATGCACTTGGTAAAGACCCTCAGAGCTGAGGAAAGGCTGAACAGCATGACCTGGAACTAGTACAGGACCCCCTCCATTCGGAACTGGTACAGGCTCCCCTTCATCTGGAACCATAGGTACCGGCAGTGGGACCTGTGAATGAGGATATGGACAAATGTGTCCTGGAGGACCAGGGAACAGAAATGAAAATGATGTAACTATCGTAATTCTTGATCTTCCTGTATATCTTCACCATTCATCATTTGGTGGGTATAAGCCGGAGGCACAGTACCCCATGGGAGCATTTTTTTTTTTTAAAGAGGAGGGGCCGATGCCAGGCCAGTGCCACCTTCGAGGCCAACGCACTGCATGGTGCTCAAGGGTTGGTCAGTAACCGACACTGACTCCTCCTCCACTTCAGTTCTGCACGCTGGACAGTGAAAGCAGAGACAGAGAAAGGACAGAGGGCGAGGCAAGGGAACACAAGGGATTGGCAAAAGGAAAGAATATAAACAGAAAAAGGAATAATGCCGGCCAGAGGACAGGTGAGAGAAACCTAGGGGTCTGGAATAGTGGGCCCCAACCTCTGGGCAGGCAAGGGAGGGACAGGGTAAGGGAGGAGAAAATGAAAGAAGAGAAAGATAGAAAGTGACAGAGAGGAGAGGAGGTGGGAGACCCCATCACACCCCAGCATAGGTCCAAGAGCTCCCAGAGGACCACGGAGAGAGGCACTACTGCCCAATGCTAACTTCCCCATGAATGTTTTTTTTCTTTTTTTATTACAGAAGGAGGAGCAAATTCCGCAATCCCTGAGATGAACAGAAGGCAGAAAGGCTATGCTGGGTGCCAGTCCAGCAGGGCAGTAACCATCCAGGCGCTAGGCTTGAAAATGCTCTCTGCTTAGTCCAGAGAGGTGAGGGGGTGGCAGGGGTCTCCCCCTCACAACCTAAATACTCTAGGGTGGGGAAAGAACCACCCAAGTGCAGGGTCTCCCTACACTAGAGACTTCTGCAGCAAAGTGAGCCAAGAATGGATATTGTGTCCTTCGCCAAGAAGCAGGAGGGCAAAAGGATATCTTGGAGAAGATGCCTCCCCCTCATACAGATCTAATAGATCTAGAAGGGGGACCTAGGCCCAGAAGAACCCATTCAGAGACCAGAAGGGAAAGCACGACCCCAGAGGGAACAGGGGGTTGGGGGTCCCCAGCTGCCCTCCCGAGAACTCTTTGAGCCTAACAGGTACCCTCTCCCCCCAAGCTGGAGACCCGAGTTGGCCAGCCAGACGCTAGGAGGGTCTGGAACTGAGCCAGAGGGAGGATCCCCATCAGGGTCTCGAGAAGAGAGCCCTGGGGAGCATCAATGAAGAGGGGCAAGTGCCCCTGCTTGCCCCCCACCCCACGGTGGGTCTCTGTCATTTTATGGAAGGAGCAGAGAACCCCGAGGTACCACTGGGGCCCCGCCCACAACTGGCCTCAAGGGGGGGCAAGCAGGGAGGAGGCATCGCCCCGAGACTGAGGCCCAAGATGGGATGGAGGGCGGGAAGCAATGATGAAGGGTGAAGCTATACAAGAAGATTAAGAATTACAATAGGTATGTAATTTTCATATCTTCCTGGTACCAGTCTTCACCATTCATCACTGGTGGGTGATTTCCAAGCCCCCCGAAGGGGAACTGGTATCTCCCTGAGGGAAATTTTTCCCTCAGCCCTCTGTGGGGGAGACATAAGGAGAGGAGGCCCACACAGGCCAAGTTAGGCCTGTGATTGGTTAGGGTGAGGCAGTGACTCCCTTTGCCTGGAAGAAGGAAAATACAGGTTACTCACCTGTAACAGGAGTTCTAGGAATGGTATATGTTGTTCATCCACACTTATTGGCAGGTACCCTTGCCGCTTTAAATCTTGCCGGAAGGTCTTCAAGCTGGCTCCTCCCACCCACCTGGGTGGTATAACTCTCGGCTCCGCCCCATGACGCCAGATCTGGCCCGCTGGAAGCTCAGGTTGTGCGTCGAAGCCGGGGAGGTCGGGTGGGTCGTGTGGATGAACAACATATACCATTCCTAGAACTCCTGTTACAGGTGAGTAACCTGTATTTCTAGGGACATGGATATGTTGTTCATCCACACTTATTGGCAGACTCCTAGCAGTTCTCCGGGAGGAGGGAGGCAAGACGCACACCCCAATACTTACTTGGGAAAGAGAGACTGAGAACCGAGGCCCCAAAACCAGCATCCCGGGCGTGACTCAAGGTCGATGTGGTAATGGGTAATGAAGGTGTTTGCTGACTTCCAGGTAGCAGCCTGCAGATTTCCTGGATAGGACGTCCCTGGAAGCAGCCACTGATGCAGCAGTATGGCGGGTAGAATGAGCTCTTATCCCTCTGGGAGGCTCCATGCCTCAACTTATAGCAGAGATCTATGCAGGAGGTGACCCACCTGCTTATCGTCCGCTTGTGCAGGTCTGCCAGATGCGGCTTCAGCGTGGTGTGACAAACAGCTGGTGAACCTCTCCCAATTTCAGCCGTCGCTCTTTGTAATAGCGGCGCCTTCTAGGGTCCAAAGTATGGAGCCTATATTCGCCTCCGAGGTGTGATTGGGGTAGAACACCGCAGAGTCAACACCTGGTTAAGGTGAAACTCCGACACCACCTTCGGAAGGAATTTCGGTGGGGGCGAGGACAACCTTGTCCCTGTGGAAGACCAGATAAGGAGACTCGATGGAAGCGCCTGGAGCTCTCCCATCCTTCTGGCTGACGTGATAGCCACCAAGAAGGCGGTCTTCCACGACAGGTGAGAGAGACACACCTGTGCATAGGTTGAATGGCTTGCCCATGAGCTTTGCCAGTACCAGCAGTAGATCCCACGGAGGTGGAGGTTCTCACTGGAGGGAAATGTGATCAAGGCCTTTGAAAAAGCTGGCCAGACCACCTTCTCCTTATGCCATCGACTGCTTCGGCCCGCGCCTGCAAGCAGAGATGGCTGCCAGGTGCACCCTTAGGGTCGCCGACCTAAGCCCTTGATTAGAAAGGACCATAAATAGTCCAAGATGCTTGCCAAGGAACAGGAGGAAGGGTCCAAGCCCTTGTTGACACCAAATGGAAAACCTTTCCATTTGAAGGCATAGCATTTTCTGGTCGAACTCATACGGACGCCTCAACTACATTGAGGACCTCGTCGGAAAGACCCAAGGCCTGGAACTCTAGCCTCAGAAACCAGGCCGTCAGGTGCAGGGATTGAAGGTCCGGATGGAACACCTTCCCTGATTGACTGAGAGCAGGTCCGGGCGAGCTGGAAGCTGCAGCGAGTCCTGGAGCTGAGACTGAGGAGATCTGGTACCAGAACTGGCGAGGCCAGTCTGGGGCTATCAGAATCACCTGCGCCTTGTCCCTCCTCGCCTTGAGAAGCACCTTGTGGATCAAGGGAAATGGGGGAAAGGCGTAAAAGAGGCCCGGGGTCCACTGCCTCGAGAAGGCATCCCCCTGCAGCGAGCCCTGCTGAGGGGGGCCATGGAACAGTCTCAGCTTCGCGTTCTCCCTGGAGGCAAACAGGTCCACCTGAGGTGTGCCCCAATGGGAGAACAGATGCTGCACTACCTCCGGCAGGAGAGACCACTTCTGGGATGCAGCCCCTATCCGGCTCAGGGCATCGGCCAGGGTGTTGGAGGCTCCTGCCACATGAATAGCTAGGAGATCTGCCTCCAGGCTGCTTGCAGTGACCAAATGCGGGCTTCCTTGCATAGAAGCATGGGCGCGTCCGCCCTGGCGGTTTAGATAGTACATAGTGGTGGTGTTGTCCGTCTGGACTCGGACCACTTGACCCGGAGGAACGGAGCAAAGGCGGTGAGAGCTAGGCGGACGCTCGGAGCTCCAGCAGGTTGATGTGGCATCGGGACTCCCGCTGGGACCAGGAGGTCGTGGCCTGTTCCCCCAGATGGGCACCCCAACCCATCAGAGAGGCATCGGTCGATAGAGAGACCGCGGCTCGGGCGGACGAACGGGATGCCCTCCTGCAAATGACCTGGAACGATCCACCACTGGAGAGCGTCCCACATCCCCTGTGTCACCGACACAAGCTGGTCCAAAGGATCGCAGCGTTGTGACCACTGGCTGGCCAGTCCCCATTGAAGGGGACGCATGTTCCAGCAGGCCCAACGGACCACGCTGGTGCAGGCCGCCATGAGACCCAGGAGGCGCAGGAAGTCCCGGGCAGGGCGCAATTGCCCAACCAGAAATGATTGGGCAAAGGAGGAAAGAACCTCGGCCCTGTCAGCCGGGAGCCGCGCTCTGGCTCGAAGAGAGTCGAGCTGCGCCGATGAACAGAATCACCTGCTTCAGCTCGAGTTCCGACTTGGCCTCGTTGATAAGGAGGCCTAGTTGAGCAGACCTGAGGGCCAGATCTCTGGACCACTCCACCTCCTGCCTGGAGGGAGCTGCTATCAGCCAGTCGTCCAGGTAAGTGCACCTGACCCCTCGGCACACAGAGGAATGCTGTCACCGCTGCCATGCATTTGGTGAAGACCCTGGGAGCTGGAGACAAGCCGAAGGGCATGGCTTGGAACTCGAAAAGGGATCCTTCCGCTCGGAAGCGAAGGAATCTCTGGTGAGACGGACGGATAGGGACGTGAAAAAACGCGTCCTGCAAATCCAGAGAGCAGAACCACACGCCGCGTTCCAAGGATGGTATTATCTGAGCCAGAGTGACCATCCTGAAGGTTCGAGACCTTAGGAACTTGTTTAGGTCGTGTAGGTCGAGAATGGGGCGCCAGCCCCGTCCGTTCGGAACCAGGAAGTACCTGGACACAAATCCTGGGTCTGGAAGGAGGGTCCTCCACCTCTCTTATCACCTCCTTCTGGAGGAGGAAAGCTGTCGGCTCGATGAGCCGCCAGCGAGGCTGGGACTCGGATGCCTCCGGGGGCGACGGCTCTGAAGGGCGGTGCCTGTTTGAACCCAGAGGCAGGCTCCCCTCCGTCACCTCCAAAACCCACCTGTCCGGTGGTAACAGCGACCAGGCGGAACGAAGTGCGTGGAGCCGCCCCCACGGGGGGACCCAGGGTAAGGTGACGGGATGTGGGGCGACACCTCAGCCCGCCACTGGGCAGGCTTGGAGGAGGGACCAGCCGAGGGACCTCCTGGGCCTTTCCTCCCTGCCTCCTGTTAGAGGAAACCGGCGGCTTGGGTTTGGGATGCCATACCGAGCCTGCTGGCCCTGACGTTGCTGGGCCGGGCTGCCAGAAGGACGCAAAGGGCTTAGGCTGTGGCTTCATGCCTGTCCTTCTGGAGCGGAAGAGACCGAGTCCGATGTAGCATTGGACTTCGATCCTCTGCAGGTGACCTTCCACCCCAGGGTCGAAGAGGTCAGTCCCCAAAAGGGAACATCCGCCAACTTGTGCTGGGTATCCGGGTAAGGTGATATCCTCAGCCAAGCCTGGGCTGACGATAGCCACTGCGGCCGCCACCGACCTGGCACACGAGTCCCCAATATCCAAAGCAGTCTGGAGCTGCTGTTTGGCCACTGCCCTGCCCTGGTCCCGCACCTGCTTGACCGTAGTCTGCAGATCCGCGGGGAGATGAGGAATGACCTCATCCAGGGAGCCCAACAGGGCATGAGAAAAATGTGCCATGAGGACGGCCGAACTGGCCTGACGAAGGCCGAGAGAGGACGCAGCATAGATTTTTCGCCGACATAATCCAACCTTGGATTCCTTTGTCGGGAGGTTTGTCCACATCCCTGCGTTGCCGGGCGCTGGCCGGAAAACGCTTGTCGGTAACCAACCCTCAGCAGAGGGGTGCTCCAAAAACCGGACAGGGAACCTGTAGGGACCAGATACTCCTGGCCATCCTGGCCGGCGCAGACAGGAAGCAGGGCGCTGCTGAGCCCAGGGCCGGACCCACTATGGCCTCGCCATCGGAAAGGCCTCCTTGAGAACTCGTCCAGAATCTCCTGAGGGGATACCTGGCCCGCTTGGAACGGGTTCGAGCTTCATCCCGTGGACTCCGAGATGAGCCGCAGTCCTGGAAGGACGACGGCTATCGTCCATTGACTGTCTCCTGAGGACCCAAGTCCAGTCGCTTGAGAAAAAGGAGGAATTATCTCAGACTCGACGAGTCCTCGAAGAGCTGCCTCTGGCCTGAGCCACCCTCTACCTGCCGAGGTCGATCGGGAGTGAGGGGTAACCGACAGCCGATGGGTAGACCCTTAGCCGACCGAGAATCCCTGGTCGGAGCCCCAAATAGTGGCTGTGGAGGCGGAGGTTCCACCGAATCGGTGGAGCAGCTGGTTTTGCCGAACAACCGCCTGGGTACAGGCCTCGGGTAAGTCGAGGGTTGTGGCCGCTCCGTGACAGCCACTTAATGGCGGGAAGGCGACTCGCGGCTTACTTCCCGGTCAGGAGGAGTTGTTGCCATGAGGTCCCTCGCATCACGACGAATTTACGCCAGTTTCCTCGTCCGAGGAGGAGGACGAGGACGAAGCGGCGCCGGCTTACTGTGGTGTCGAGATCGAGACCGCTTATGACGGCGGATCGCTGGACCGCCAAGAAGTCCGAGATCGAGTAATCGAGAGCCTCGGCTCTTCCGAGGTCGGTGCGGGAAGTGTCGGCAGGAACCGGCACTCGTCGCGCTCGGAGGGTTCATCCAGAGGCTCCGGAACCGGAGGCACAGGCAACCGCAAGGATCCTCAACTCCCCGTGGGAACCGGGAGAGAGAATCTCAGCTTCTATGGCGACCAGCCCGTCCAGCAGTCGAGAAAATCTCGGACTTGGTCGACAGGAGTCTCAATCAACTGACCTGGCCAGGGCACCGTGAGGCCAGTGGCCGAAGCCGAGCGGTCGACCGAAGTCGACGGTCGACGACTCGGGGAGAGGGACCTTTCCCGCTCCCAAGAGCGTCGACAGAGGGATTTACCTTTGTCCCTCTTTTTGGACCGAGAAAAAGGTCCAGCAGACGTTGGCCCTTCTCCCCTAGTGGAGAGGGACAGACAAAGCTCCTTAAATGAGGCTGTGTAGGAAGAACCCAGAGAGAGCGGGATAAATGCTGCGGCCGAGGAAGATCACGACCCGCGCTGCACTCCTCTTGAGGCGATCATCTGCTCGGGCTGATCCGCCGAGGCTTTCCGCCGACACCACCGACCGGGCCTCCTTAGACTTCACCGGAGGGAAACGCTTCTCGACGGCCCAGTTGCAACGGGCAGCACGGGTCTCCCGAGGACGAGGCCGAGAAGGAAGAGCACAGGTCGCAGTCCCGCGGGTCGTGCTCAAGGCCCAAACAGTAGACACACGTGAGTGTGGATCCGTCCGAGACATCTTCTGATCTCGCAGGGGCATCTCCGAAAACCGAGTCGTTTGTCCATCGCAGTCTGCGAGATCAAGACCAAGTCTTTAGCAAAAACTTTCAAATTCGCAAAACGGAGGAAATAGGAACCAGTCGCAAACGCAGAGCGTTAAGAAGGGAACCTGAGCTTCCAAGCGGTAAGGAAGATCTGGCGTCATGGGGCGGAGCCGAGAGTTATACCACCCGGGTGGGTGGGAGGAGCCAGCTTGAAGACCTTCCGGCAAGATTTAAAGCGGCAAGGATACCTGCCAATAAGTGTGGATGAACAACATATCCATGTCCCTAGAATCACCATTGAAGTTCCTGTCTCATCCTGCGGGAGAAGAGGCGGGTCCCCTGGAAGGAGGAGGCAAGCACCCTTCACCGGGCCAGGGGTGTTAACCAAGAAAGGTGAAGGCACACCATCCGCCTAATGCAGATCGCTGTCCCAGATAGTCTGGATGCCACCTCATTGGTATTATTCAATGTCCTTGCCTGGTGTCTTGCAAGCTCCAGACCACATGCGGAGAGGGCGATGGCTTGCTTGGTTGCCTCCATATCAGGCATTGATATTAGTGCTTGGACTAACATTGACCATAGGTGCCTGTTGTAGGCAGCATGAAGGTCCTGATACGATGCAATGCAGAGCATAAGGCGCACCAAGAAGAAGATTCTCCTCCTCCATTGGTCAAACTCCACAGAGTCAGCCTCTGGAGGCTGGTCGTGCCTTGGGCATCTACTCCCAGTAGGAGTATCCAGGAGACTCACTCCCAAAGTAGGGTGAGGCAAAGCCCCTGGAGACCCCTGGGGTGCGCAATGCCTGCGCTGGCAGTCCATCGGGGCTGGAGAAGGGGCTAATGGACTCTGCTGGATACAGTGCAATGCTTCCTGGAATGGAACAGGCCAGGCAGACACCACCAGGTAGTCTGCACTGAACTCACTCAAAAAAGTGCATGTTGCCCACTCAGGATTCCGTCTTGCCACCCTGGAAACATGGAGCTCATTGACCATCCTTGAAAGGAAATGCTGCTAAGAGGTCTGGTCAGAGGACAGGTGGACGGAAGGGTTCTCCTCCTCAGGGGAGGAAGATGAGGAGTCCAACAAGTCTGAAGAATCAGAGTTCGGCTGATGCTGGGGAGACAGGTGGAAAACCTGCTTGTCCATTGCTCTGACATAGCGGGGGAAAGCAGCCGTGGCCCTGAACTGTTACCAGGTCAGAGGCCCCGAAGGACCCAAGTGACCCGGGAAGTGGGGAGGAGAAGGCAGAGGGAGGGGGAAAAAGCAGCCTTGGCGGTTGAGTGTGCCCTCTGCCAGGACTACGAGACCCTGAAGATGATCCAATGCCAGGGAAGGATCCACTGGCCTCCTCAGTCAATGGCCGCTCAACCAGACTGAAGCGGTCAGGACTGATCCCAGAAGAGGAATCCCCCTTGTGGGGCGCCGGGGCTGTGTAGGCTCAGAAGGGCAGCCCCTAGCCCCACGCAACAAAGTCTCACTCAAGAAAATGAGGGAGAGAAGGAAGGTTTGTTACTGCAACCTCCCGAGCCCCGTGAGGGCACTAAGGGAGGCCGCACCCGCCTCCCCCTACCCCTCCGACTCAAGATGGACCTTCCTTGTTCCCAATCGCTGGGACTCATCCACCCTCGACGCATCCACAGGGGAGGCTGCTGGCGCGGGATTCCCCTTCTCCACCTCGGGGGACCGAGCGGTGCCCAAAACAGTGCTGGCCCAGGATCCGGGGCTGGAAAACTCAATTCCCACTGGATCAGAATCACCACCAACACAAGACATCCTTCTGGCACCGCTAGCGGCACCAGAGAACCTCTCAGTGCCAGGGCCAGCACTGGGGCCTGCGTCGACTGTAATAACCGGCCCCGAAGGAAGAGGGGATTGGAAGAGCGCTGTGGTACTGGGTGGAGGAGAGCCTTGGAACTCCAAGAAATCAGATTGCCAGTCTGGATCCGCCTCACGATCATCCTCCAAAGAAGAGGAGATCCAGAAGACTTCCAGAGAGGCTACTCCCAAGGCCCTCTTACCCTCAGTGCCGTGAACAGTGCTGTGGGAAGACCCAGCACCGCCCGCAACATCACTCTGCTCTCTGGAGCCGCGAACAGCTCCAGGATCAAAAGTGGCTCTGATGGGCAGTACTGAGGAAACCACCAGGCCAGGCCCTGCAAGTGTAGGCTGTGACACCGGGGGGGCCTCCACCTCAGAGGAGGTGTCAGCCAACATGGTGCCCCAGAGGAGCCAGACCATGCCTCCAGCACCAAAGAACAAGCCTCCACCCTGGCAAGGCTCAAAGGGGCAGATGCCCCCTCCTCCACGGTCCATACAGAACCGGGAGGGGACCCCAGAGGAAGGGTCAAGAGACCTGCATATGGTGTGTCCAGGACACTGGCTATGGCTCCTTTTGCAAGGAGCTGAGCAACATCCTCCTTGAGGGCAGACAGCGTGTCCTGAGACACCCGGACTCTGGAGGTGTGAAGAGGCGGTAGGGTAGGAGAGATTCAAAATCAAGAGAGAGAGTCCTCTGCCCACTACATGTAGCACCAACTCATCCACTGAGATAATGGAACATGGCAAGAAGAGACGCAACCTGCCACTGACAGGAAGAGCAGTTGGGGACAGGACAGTAGAGGGATGACACCCCCCCAACCCATCACTGTGAAGGCTTGGTGGGGACACTGGCAGCTGCTGCTGGAGGGGCACTGCTACTCCTGCCTCCCTTCTTTTTTGGACACTAGCCCCTGGACTTGGGACGTCAGGTCTGGAACTGTCCCTGCTGGGTAGGTGGTGACTGAAAGGACCAGTACTGAAAAGCTGGTTTCTTCGACTTTTTCTTTGAGTCCCTCTGGGATAAAGTCAGCAAGTCCAGGTTGGCACTGGACTTTCTTACCGCATGAGATGTCCTTCCACCCGGGGCAAAAAGGTCAGTGCCCAAAAAGAGAGCATCAGCTAGTCTCTGTTGGGTGCCCACCACGAAGGCGGACAAGTACAGCCATGCCCAGCAATGCATGGAGACAGCCACTGCCACCACACAGGCACACGAGTCGCCCATGTCCAAGGCTGTCTGAAGCTGGTGTTTAGCCAGCAACTGACTGAGGTCTCAGATGAGCTCCACCACCACCCTCTGCTCTGAGTGGAGGTGGGGAGGACCACGTCAAACATGCTCATCATGGCATGGCCATAATTGGCCATCAAAATGGCACAGTTAACCTGCCTTAGTGTGACAGGGCTCAACACCGTCCTGTCCCAGTTGTTATGGAGAAAGCATTTAAATGCAAGGATCTGTTCTATCTTCTTCTTTTCTGTCTTTGCTCTGTCTGGTGTTGAGACCTAGGACTTGATCACCCTGACGGTCTTGCAATTCTCTGTCTCTCGCTATCTCTCTACCCTCTCTTGCTGTTCTGTAAATATATGTGAATCTTTTTGTGGAAATGTAATTGATTCTGGGATTCCTTTGTTTAAAACTGTATATAGTTATACTGTTGAAATGATTGTAAAGCTATTTGGAACTTAAGAGGTTAACCTGAGATGTAATGTTTAAGCCTTTTGCAGAAGATGTAAACAAGAGGTCAGTTCTGGGTCACAATGTTCTGTTTACTGCACTTGTTGAAACTTACAAGAACACTGTGTGAGAAGCATGTTATTTTCTTAATGAGCTCCTGCGCAGACTTGTAAAAAGGAGCTCCAACATTTTACAAAAGAGAGACACAGAGACTGAGAAAGACTGAGATTGGAAATTGAGAAGAAACCCACATGGACTTTCTCTGTTTACACTGCCTTTGTAAATAGTTATACTGAACGATTTTTTTTATTTTACTGTTATTAATAAATCACTTGTGAATTTTACAACTGCTCCCGGTTTTCGTATGCTTCCTGACCTGCGCCTAGACGACACTTAGACCTATGGTAGTCGCAACGTACACCTTTCTTGTGGTGTGGTCAACCTTATGGGACTCCTTGTCTGGGAGCCTGCCCACATTCCCTTGGTGCCCCAACCTACGGAATACCAAGTCGCTATCGAGCCCCTCCACGAAGGGGTGGTCTAAGAACCTGAGAGGGAGCCAGTAGGAACTGCATACCTGTAGACCACATGGGGCTGAGGGTGCCGGGCAGGATGCTGGATGCTGCAAAAGCTCCAGGGCTGGTTCCAAGATGGCCTCAGCCACAAGAAAAGCAATCCCTGGGGATGCATCCTGGTCTAAGATGTTTATAAGAGGGTATGTCACCTCTTCTGGACTGGTTTTAACTGGACGCCCATGGACTTATATATGAGGTGAAGTAGTGCCCCGAATTGCACTGGCCTCTGGTCGATGGAAGGCTAATCGACCCTATCCCTGTCGAAGAGTGGAGCCCCAGAGGGGGCCATGGACTCTTGGTCAGAGAAAACTGAGGACTCCTTAAAGACAGCTATCAGTCATAAATTGCCAGGACCTCTGGGGAATCCTCACCCAGGGTAATCCTCACTGACAACTGGCCTGGCAAGTAGAGTGCCGAATGGCTGACCTCCTCAGATGGAGCGCCAGTCAGTGGTTAGTGGGTGGCGGCTCCACTGTGATCAGAGGAGAAGCAAGTGTTGGCTGCACCCACGGAACCTGGCCCAGCAGGGTAACCACTACTGGTTGACTGGGGAGATGGGGACCTTGGGGTACAGCCCTACCAAGCACCATGATGGCCCACTGCTGCCAGAGGAACTCATCATAGTTTTGTGGCGGTGCCTCTCCTCAATGGAGGATAAGGAGGTGGAGGGGCGCTGATGGTGTCACTTCCTGGTTGAGCGGAACTGAGATTTCGAATGCCTCGACCTAGACTGTCAATCTCCAAGTTAAGAGCAGGCAGGGTCTTCCTGTGGGTGGCCATAAATCACGAGCCAGCCCACATTAAACAGCATAAGCGTGGACAACCCGACCTTGGTCAGAGGCTTCTCCTGAACAGGGTCGACCAGAAGCATCGATCAAACCACGTCCTCCTGAGTTAGGATCAGGAGTACCAAGGTCTGTGAGACATATTTCTTCAGCCTCATCCAACAGTGGATTGTCTGGGTGGAAAAAACTCTTGACTGGCTGGTTGACTAGAGTTGAGATCAACTTGACTCAACAGCAGGGCCAAAAAGCCCTCCACCTGCCCCTCGACTGAGGGAAGCTCAACCTCTGCCGAGCAGTCAAGTGCACAGAGAGACCATGAGGACAGAGATCTCTCTCCATCCTACAACCGGCGTTGGTGGTGAGAAGACTTCTTTGACTTCATCTCTGACCAGGAGCAGTGGAGGGCAGGGCTCTCCCCCATGGTCTGGAGGGACCAGCACAATTCATAAAACTGACCTCTGAAAGTCCCTCTGATGCTGGACCCAGCTGGGAACAGTGCCAAGGCTGAGGAGGTGCCTGCTGCAGCCAATGTATCTGCTTCAAGGGCAGCAACTAAGCTGCAGACCCAGCAGCTGTCATGGCCTTTTATGCTGCCCTTCGAGTGGTCCTTTGGATCCTGTCCTCAAGGGACTCGGAGCATGGAGAGACAAAGGCCACACCCAGCCACATCATGTTGCCTGCCCAGGCAGTATACACATGTCATCTGGATTGGTGACTGACATCTTCTTGCAGCACTGAAGACAAAACTTAAATCTGGGCTTTTTTTGATCCATCACAAAGATAAAATGGAATCCAGGAACCTGCTAAATATAATAAAGACTTGGAAAACTTTGAAAGAACGGTTTGCCAATGATGCAGAGAAAACCCTAAGTGGAGCGTGAAGGAGGTGACCTATTCTTCCAGCAGAAAGAAAAGATCTGAAGTCATAGGGCAGAGTCAGGGATACATTCGCCAGGGTGGTGGGAGAAGCTTAACTTGTAAACGTCCAGTGGAACTGCCAGAGTGTGGATAATGTACCATATCCATGCCTCTAGAAATACCTTTTCTGGACCTTGTTAAATCCTTTGGCAGTCAGATTACTCAGACGGCCGACTCTTGAGTTGCGAGCTGGGAATTTCTATGTTGCACATTTAAGTACGCCCCAAGAATCTGCAACAGAAGAATTCTGAGTGCGCTCCAAAACTGGAATTCTTGGGTACCACTTAGATGTGTGACCAAAGAATGCAATTTGTTTTAGTGCACAGGAGAAATTCTTGTGTCACACTTAAATGTGCGACACAAGAATTTCATTTTTAGTAAAAGTGAAAACTATTTGCATCTCACATACTTCTACTCATAACCTGGCCTTTTTACAATATTTTAGCACACAATTATGAATACAGTGGCCCAGTGCGCCATGCACAACCCACTGATGCTGCATGATGCGATATTTAAAAAAAGGAAAAGTCGCCTGCACAAATCCCGATGCGCGGGCGCATCGGTAATGTATGCGAAGGCACAGGTGTGGGGGCGTGCCCATGCGCCAAACTGCAGCCCGATATTCAGCCGGGCCGTGCAGAGTTATGCAGGCGCAACCTACCTGCGCCTGCACAAGATACACTGAAAAAAAAAAGGAACAAGTCAAGGGCCACCCACAGGTGAGCTGCCGCATTGCAGGGGTGCAACACAGCAGCTGCCACCTGTGGGTGGCCTCAACTATTCCGCCCGCGCCTGGCGGCACCCCATACCCGATCGCGGGCTGAAGTGTCACTCCTCCATTAGCCCGATCGCGGGCATAATGGTTATCGTCCCCACCCCCATTAGCCCGATGCGGGCATAACAGTTATCGTCCCCCACCCCACAGTAGCCCGATCTGTGGGCATCAGACTTCCCCAAGTCCAATATCCCTGGTGGTTCAGTGGACCACGGCGGCATCCTCACCCCTCCCACATCCGAAACCCTGGTGATCTAGTGGCCCCCACCCCACCCACCCACAGAGCCCCACCACGCTCCCCCGTCAGCGGCAGCACCCACCCACCTGCCGTCCGCCGCCCGCCGACTGACAGCTCGGTAGGGCTGCGCCCATTGGTTCAGAGCATGAGCCAATGGGCGTGCAGCTCTACCTAAGGCAGTCAGATATGTGAATGAATTCATTCACATATCTGGACTGTCTCAGGACGGCATGAGCACGCCCATTGGTCATATGCTCTGAACCATGGGCATGTAGCCCTACCGGCGCTGTCAGTCGGCGGTGGCGGGGCGGGTGGGTGCTGCCACCCGCCGCTGAGGGGGGGAACGGGTGGTGGGGCCCGTGGGCGGGCCACCAGATCACCAGGGATTTCAGACGGGTGAGGATGCCGCCACGATCGGGCTACTCGCGGTCTACTGGACCACCAGGGATATTGGACTTTGGGAGGTCTGATGCCCGCCATCGGGCTACCGGGGTGGGGGACGATAATCATATGCCCGCGATCAGGCACGGGGGTGGGGACGATAACTTGCGCCCGCGACCGGGCTACTGGGCGGAAGGGGGTAGAATACCATTATGCTAGCGATCGGGCTACTCGGGGGCACCACTGTTCTGCCTGCGATCGGGCTGCACGTGGGGGGGACATTACTTTTCTGCCCGCGATCGGGCTGCAGGGGGCGTTGGTCCCCAACGGCTGCTGCCTGGCAGGGCGCCAGGTGCAAGTCGTCGGGGATCGGCACACCTGCATGCTAATAGCATGCAAATGGGGCCATAATCAGATGCAACTGGCCCCCCCCCGTGCGCCTTGCATAAATTATGGCCCCATTTGCATGTCACCCTTTGAATATCGCAGGTGCTGTGCATGGTGCAATGGAACTTGCGCCACCGCATCTCAATACTCCACTCTGACCACTGCAGTTACGCATAGTGGGTGGCTAGGGCTATATTCAAAGTTACACATAGCTTAACTCCGTGAATATCACCTGGCCACACCCCTGCGCAACTATTTTGAGCGGCGCAGGGGCTTGCGCCACAAAATGGCGCAGTTTGAATATCTGTGCCAGTGTTTACATGACCCTACTTCATGAGCAAGGATGATGAGAATTTTCAAATACAGGTCGAAAGGTGATTTTGCAGTTGCTCTTCGAAACAACCCTTTGGGCAGGATATAACACATTCTAGTGACAATGTTCATGATGTAGGGTCAAAATGAAAAAAAAAAAAAGTTCTTTGGCCCTCAGCTTAGTGAGATGCCCAATTCTTCTGTTTCAAGCAGTGAATTCTTGATTCATACATTTAAATGTGACATAAGAATTTTTTGTGTATTCCAAAAATTCTTACTTTTCTGCTGGTTTAGTTCTTTGAGCGACCCAATAATTTTTGTGCAAACAAAAAAAAAAAACACTTTGGGGCTGTACAGAGATTTTAAAATGATGATGAAGAATTATTTGGTTGCACATTAAGTGCAACATGCTCTTTCCTTTGCCAGTGGGTCTATATTGATTCACCTATGATATAACAGTAACTAAAGGAAGGGAATGTAAACTGTTAAAAATCAGTCACTGATTATGCTTTGACCCAGTAGGTTACTCTTTTAGAGCCACACTTTTTACACCAGTAGGTCCAATACAACCCAAGTTTTAAAACTCTCAGTGCTGTCACTGAACTAAAGAAAACAGTTTTGGGGCTATACAAAGGTTCTGAAATGAGGATGAAGAATTATTTGGTCACACGTGTGACCCAAGATTGTTTAGGTGAACTTCAAATTCTTGTTTTGTGAATGGCTGAAGATTTTTAAGTGCGATCTAAGTATTTTTAGCTTGCACATTAAGTACAGTAGTGCGATACTGGCTCACAACATAAAAAATTAAAATTACCTGGAGGACCAGCCGGGGAGAAGGATAGAGCGCCCTTGGGGCTGCTCACCTTCTCCAGGGGGGATGCCCGGCATGCGAGGACTCCTGGCGGAAGCCAGGAGGAATCCTGGGCGCCGCGCCCAAAATTTCAGAGGAGCTGGGTGGACACAGGACATCACTGCACGTCCCTGCCCCTAGGTTTCAAGGAAAACCTTGCCTCCGCAGCCATTAATGATGCCCACCCCTGGCTCTAATTAGCCTCCCAGGCCGGCTCCTATCCTAGTTCCATGACTGCGTGCACTGGGTCCAGGTGCTGCACCCCACCCGAGGGGAACCGGGAGAGGGGGTGTCAGGAGTTGCAGCCAGTATGGAGGTGGGGTTCAGGGTCTGTGTCCGGGCCGAAGACCTGGCGGACAACAGCAGCATAAAAGAAGAGAATTTCTAAAAATTTAAATGACGTACTCACCGCAATTCTTGATCTTGTAAGAATAATTTTACCATTGATTCACACCAGTGGGTGCTGAGCCATTGGTGCTGGGACACTGCGGGAGCCAGAACCTTCAGGAGGACTGGTGCTGAGGCAAGCTGCATGCACACATGGAACCGTGTAACAGGATCATGCTGCATGGCTTACCTTGGCACCAGCCCTCAACTGCCTTAGTACCTTTTTCACCGAGGAAGTGCAACATAACCTAACTACCACCTATGCACTAAACCTAAGGACATAAGGTATCTCTGATGACCCATGTAAGAAGGGTCAACAAACCAGTAACAGAGCATGTTCATAGCCCGAACCAAAAACAAGGGGTGAAGACCAACAAACAGACTGCAATGAGCCCCGAGGATGGCAGGTGGGCTTGAGAATCAACAGTGAAGACATTCCTAGAAGATCAAGAATTACAGTGATTATGTAATTTTCTTATCTTCCAGGAATCAGTCTTCACCACTGAATCACACCAATGGGTCAGAGTACCAAGCTCAGACAAAGACCCCTAGACTAGGGCGGTAGGAGCCAAAACTCACTCAGGACAGAAGTCCATTCAGGATAGTCCTGCCAAAAAGAGGCATGTTGCCTGGCATGGACATCCAAGGCATAGTGCTTAACAAAAGTGTGCACTGTGCTCCAGGTTGCAGCGTGAATCTTTGCCCAGGGCATGGCAGCTGCCCTGGTGGAGGGGACACGTACCTGCCCTTCCAGCTTGATCTGCACCATGGCATAGCAATGGCATAAACAGTTCACAGTCCATGTAGAAATGCACTTGATTTTAACAGGATGCCCCTTTTGCCTGGGATCAAAGAAGACAAAGGGCTGTTTGGATTGTCTTAAGTCCTTAGTTCTGTCCAGGTAAAACTCAAGGACTCTCCTACCATCCAGAGAATGGAGAACGCATTCGCCTTAATTCTGGACACTGGCAAAGTAGGTGGGCAGCACTAGATGCTGATTCAGATGGAAATCCGACACCACTTTCGGCAGAAACATAGGATGCATGTGAAGATCTATACTGTCCCTGTGGAAAACAGTATACTGAGGATCTGTGACCAAGGCCTGAATTTCAGAGAACTGACAGCCAAAGTGATGGCCACTAGAAAAGCTGCTTTCCAAGTTAAGAACTTTAGCTTACAGGTCGCAAGAGGCTCCAAAAGCTTGCAGGTGATACAAGGTCGATATACCAGGCAGCTACTGGCTTCCAGATAGGGAACCTTATGTGTAAAATGCCCTACAGGAACCTCTTAAATTAGTGGCAGCTGAGGCAGATGGAGAGCTCATGCTATGCAGATACAGCACACAAGTGGACCTTGACTGTGTAATACTGCCAGCCAGCATCAGAAATGTCCGGCAAATATTCCAGCACCTTGTCAGGTGGGAACCGAAAAGGGTCCATGCAGGTTTTGGAGCACCAGACAGAAAATCTTTTCCATTGGCTGTTTAAGTCTTCCCAGTAGAATGTTTACAGGCATCCATATGTATTTCAGAGACCCTCCTAGATACCTTGCACCTGTTCACTGCTACCTCTTCAGGAGTCAGGCCTGAAGGCAAAGGGAGCACAGGCTGGGATGCATCAGGCAACCCTGAACATATGAACATATGAAATGCCAGCAGAAACTGGCCTCATGGTCTATCGAATCTGCTCAATTGTGCAGCTAGCCCCTCGTCTTGCAGCTGCCCCACCCACCACTCCCCTACTCATAATCACCCCCCCAACTCTGTCCCACATACAAACATACAAAATGCCAGCAGAAACTGGCCTCACGGTCTGTTTGAGTCAGGATGTCTGTCAAGGCCAGCAGGGGGGTGATCAGTATCATCTTGTCCCCGTGTCCCTCCCATTTCAGCAACACCCTCTGTACTAAGGGATTGGAAGGAACGCATACAGGAAAAGATTTTGCCACTGCAGTCAGAATGCATCCTGACAGAAAATGGCACCTCATGGATTTCTGCAGCAGAATCAAAGCAGTTTGGCATTGAGTGGGTATGCAAAATTGTCCACATCTGGGGTGCCCCACTGGTTGAACAGTGATCTCATGACATCTGGAGCTAAAGACCATTTGTGAAGCTTGGCCTCTGTTCATCTGAGTTCATCTGCCAGAGTGTTCTGGACTCCTGGTAGATAAATGGCTTGGAATAGGACCCTGTGCTAGGGGCACTATTCCTACACTCTCATCGCCTCCCTGCAGATAGGGTAAGAGTGTGGAGTGTGCTCCTCCTTGTTTGTTGATGTAATATATACAGTTTAATCTGGTTCAATTTCAGTTGGTTCCATCTGTATCCCCACCCTTGGGTCGCCCCTGAAAAAGTTACTTCTAGTCTCAGTGGGCTTACCCGGTCAACAAAATTCAATAAAAAAAATAAAAAGAACATCCCAGACTTCTTGTCTGTCTGAAGGAGGCCTATTTTGTGGCTGACAAGATTCACTAGAGCTCGCAAGCCATTCAAAAAAGCTCTAATTTCCAACACATTAATGTAGAAATGAGTCTCTGACATTGTGTTTGGAGGCCTTGACAGTGGGTCCCCACCCCAGCAGGGAGGCATCTATGTTGAGAGTCAACTGAGGCTTCAGTTGAGAGAAGGGAAAACCTTGCAGGATATGTCCTCCACTGATCACCATGTGGGTGCCCAAATGAGGGACTTGGTCACCTCAGCGGGGTAGTTCTGAGGATGTAATGCTTGCGACTGCTGTGCACTAAGCATCCAGTTAGTCATTCTCATGTGCAACAATCCCAGAGGCACTGTAAACACTGAGGAGGCTATGAGACCCATCATGCATCGCATAAAGTGGGCCTGAACAGATCTGTGCTACTTTATGCAGCATGTCATCTGCAGGATCACCAGCATTCTGCGCACTGGAAGGAAGGTCTGGGCCTTGGTCATATCCAGAAAAAGCTCCTATGAACAGTAGCCGCTGGGAGGGTTAGAGCTGAGACTTTTCTAGATTTAGCAGAAAATAGAAACATAGACTTTGACGGCAGATAAGGACCACTTGGCCCACCCAGTCTGCCCATTTCCCTATCTATTGGATAAGCTGCAGATTCTAGTTAACCAACAGCCTACTTCCTGCAACCCCCCACTATAATTGCCTTATGTCTGTCCCATGCCTGTTTGAATTCCCCCACTGTTTTAGACCCCACAACTTCTCCAGGAAGGCGGTTCCATGCGTCCACCACTCTCTCTGTGAAAAGAATTTCTCACATTACCCTGAGCCGCCCCTCTAACTTTAAATTGTGCCTCCTTGTTCTACACATCTCATTTTCTGAAAGATGCTACCCTCCTGGACTTTGTTGATTCCCTTGAGGTACTTAAAAGTTTCTATCATGTCCCTCCGTCCCTCCTTTCATCAAGGGTATACATATTAAGCTCTCTTAGTCTCTCTTCATATGGTTTCTGATGTAGACCCTCCACCATTTTAGTTGCCCTCCTCTGGACTGCTTCCATCCTGTCTATATCCTTGCGTAGATGAGGTCTCCCAAAACTGCCACAGTACTCCAGATGGGGTCTCACCAACTGTCTGTATAGAGGATAACCACTTCCCTTTTCTGCTTGTGATGCCCCTCCTATGCATCCCAGTATCCCCCTGGCTCTCCTTTTGACTTCTCACATTGCTTACCAACTTTGGGTCATCTGATATGACTACACCCAGATCCCTTTCCATTATTGCTGTCGTTAGTACCTCCCCTGCTATTGTGCACTCTTCTCCTGGATTTTTATTTCCCAGGTGCATTACTTTGCACTTCTTTGGAAATAAAAATCCAGGAGAAGAGTACACAATAGCAGGGGAGGTACTAACAACAACAATAATGGAAATGGAACCCCCATGTAGGTAAGGAACTGAGAGGCCATTGCCACTGCCTGTTCTGTCTAATGCCTGGATGGACTGGCTATCAACCAATCATCTGGGTAAGGGTAAACCTGAAGTCCTGTATGCATCTTGCATATCCAGGGAATCTACCAATCCTGGGGTTTCCGGAAAGGAAGCACAGACCACAGAGAAATCATTCTGACTTTTTCTCAATCCATGCACCTGTTCAGGTTTCTGAGGTCAAGAATTAGGCGCATACCCCCTGATTTCTTTGGTACTAGGAAGTAGTGAGAGTAGAAGCCTGTGTTTTGTTCGGACTCTGGCACCATTTCCACTGCCCTGTTGCACAAAAGGACTGCAATTTCCTGTGCCAGAAGCTCTGACATATGGGCTGATCAGAGGAGCTGCCTTATGGGTGGATAGTCCAGAGGGATTTCTGTGAAGTCCAGGGAGCATCCCTCCCAGATAACCCTGAGGGCCCAGCTGTCTGTCATAATGGATGTCCACTGATGGTAAAAGTGGGTTAGGCATCCCCCCCACTGGGGAGGAGAGGTCTGCCTTAGGCAGTCGGGGGAAGACCAGGATTGGAGCTTCAGAAGGTGAGACTGGGTATTGGGAATCCGTGCCTTAGGCTGCGCCTTCTTTTCAGGTTGGGGAACCTGCAATTTGTTTTGGGCTTCCTTGCCTTTCTCACAAAAGGGATGCCAATTCTGAAGGAAATTACACCCACCCCCACCCCCCTTCCACCGGGTTAGCAGGAACTGACCTGGAAGTCTTAAGTGTCATTCTAGTTTTCTGAGATGCCTCAAGAGACTTTTCTACCTACTGGCCAAACAGGTTAAGTACCATCAAATCACAGTATCATAGTAATTTGTCAGCAGAAAAGGACCACCCTGGTCCATCTAGTCTGCCCATTTCCCACCTGCCCCTACTTGTCTCCACTTCCCAGGGATATTTTCCTCTGCCCAACAGCCAACCCCTTGTGTCTGTCCCAGGCCCTCTTGAATTCCTCCACTGTTTCTGCACACACCACCTCATTAGGTAATCTGTTCCAGGGTTCCACCACCCTCTCAGTGAAGTAGCATCTCCTTACATTACTCTTAAATCTTCCCCCTTCCAATCTTAAATTATGACACCTTGTTTTAACTCCTACTTTCCTTTTGAATAATCTACCTTCATTCATTTTATTTATTTTCTTCATATACTTAAAAGTCTCTATCATGTCACCTCTATCTCTTCTAACTTCCAGCGGGGATAGATTTAATTCTCTCCATCTAGTCTCGTATGGCTTCTCTTTCATACCTTGCACTATCTTTGCTGCCCTTCTCTGAACCCTCTCCAACCCATCTATATCCTTTCTTAAATGAGGCCTCCAGAACTGTAACCCGTACTCCAGGTGTGGTTTGACCATGGTTTTGTATAAAGACATCAACACCGTCTTCTTCCTACTTGTTATACCCCTTCCTATGCACACCATCATTCTATTAGCTTTACCTACTGCCTTACTACATTGGTCTTGTACTTTAAGGTTGTTTGAGATTATAATCCTCAGGTCCCTTTCCTGTTCTGTTTGCTTTATCAGTTCTCGCCACAGTGAGTACTCAACCAGTGGATTTTTACGCCCCACATGCATCACTGCACACTTCTTAGCATTGAACTTCAGCTGCCAAATGTCTGACCACTTCTCTAGGGTGCTCAGACCTCTCCTCATGGCCTCAACCCCTCCTGCTATGTCAACCCTATTGTATTACTTTGCATCATCCACAAAAAGATACATTTTCCCTTCAAGTCCCACTGATATGTATGTTAAAAAGGACTACTCCCAGTACTGACCCCTGAGGAACACTGCTCATCACCCTCATTATCCTAGAATGAACACCATTTACCACTACCCTCTGACTTCTATCCTTCAGCTAGTTTTCCACCCATCTAGTTATTTTCTGTCCCACCCCAGGCTCTCTGTATTATTTACTAGCCTACAGTGAGGAACAGAGTCAAAGGCCTTACTGACGTTCAGCTAGGCCACATCAACTGCTCCCCCTTGATCAATAACCTTTGTTACCTCATCAAAAAATTTGATCAGATTTGTCTGTCAAGATTTCCCACTAGTGAAGCCATGTTGCTTTCCATCTAATAGTTTATTGTCCATTAAGTATTTTACCACTCTTTCCTTTATTAAGATCTCTATCACCTTACCCACCACTGGTGTGAGGCTGACAGGGCGGTAATTCCCCGCCTCCTCCCTGCAGCCCCCATTTTAAACTGGTACTGGGTTCGCCATCCTCCAGTCACTCGGATCCCTTCCCCCGTATCCAGGGATAAATTAAATAACTTTGTCAGATGTGATGCCAGCTCATCCCTCAACTCTCTAAGAACTCTTGGATGCAAACCATCAGGCCCCATTGCCTTATCTACCTTTAATTTTCCAAGTTCTTTCTTTACTTTGTCCTTACTTAATGGGCTTTGATCCATCCCACATTCTTCTCTTCCCTTCCTTCCTCTTTAACTCAGTTCCCTTCCCCCTCCACTGTGAAAACAGAGTAAACATAAGTACTTAGAACCTCCGCTTTCTCCAAGTCACTCTTGACATTTATAACCCCCCACCCTCAACTTCACAATCCCCTGTCTGGTTCTCCTCTTCTCCCACACACATCTAAAAAAAATGTTCTATCCCCTCTTTTGGTATGTTTAGCAATTCTCTCCTCTGTTTCTGCTTTTGTTCTCCTAATCAATTTCCCTGCCTATCTCAGTTTCTCCTTATAATTAACTTTGCCTATCTCACTCTGAGTTTCTTATATCTTCTGAATGCTATCCTTCTATCTCTTAATGCCTCAACAACATCCTTATTAAACCAAAGAGGCCTCCCTTTTTTTTTTTCTTATCCTCCTTATACATAGTTCTGTGGCTTTTAGTATCACCCCCTTGATACATCTCCACAGTTCCTCTACTTCCTCTATCCGGTCTTTGCCTTCCATTTCTTTTCTGTAAATCTCCCTCATTCTTTCAAAGTCTGCCCTCCTGAAGTCCAGAACCTTTGTACGGGTCTTATTTGTTATTCTCTCTATTTGTATCGTGAAACTCACTGTGTTATTGCCGTCGAGGCACAGGTCAGGAAGCACAGGAAAACCAGGAGAAGTTGTAGAATTCACCAAAAATGTTTATTTACAGTAGCAATAACATAAAAAAAAAAACTTGTTCAGTATAACTATGTACAAAGGAGAAATAAGAGAGTTTTCCTTCAGTCTATGTCCCTTTTCTCCTCTATCCCCAGCAATTGCAGCTTAGCTCCCTTATAAGTCCTTGCAACCCCCACTTGTAACAAGCATCCTGTCCTTGTAAATATCAGGCAGGTGCTGCTAGAACACAGCGTGCTTGCTGAGGCCGCTTTTGAAGCTTTTGCAAAAGGCTGGAAGATTTGCACTCAAGCAACCTCTGGAGTTTACAACAGCTTTCTGCAATCATCTCAAAATATAATTATATATATTTCAACAGTAACACTATATATTTTCTAAACAAACGTGATCCCATTATTAGTTACATTTTCATACAATGTTTGTCACATCTTTTATATTAGCATATATGCAAGGGAGGAAAAGACAGACAGCAAGAGAGAACTGAGAGACAGTGAGAGGCAAGGAATTGTGAGACTGTTCAGGGTGATCAAGTCCACAGTCTCACAGGAAAATCTGGTTGTGCAACCAGACAGAGAAGAGACAGAAAAGGAACAGATCCTTGCATTTAAACACTTTCTCCATAACAAATGGGACAGGGTCCTATTCTACCCTGTCACAGCTATGATCACTTGTACCCAGGCAGTCTCCCACCACATCTTTAACACAGTCCCCGTTTGCGAGTACAACTTCCAGTATATTTCCCCCTCTTGTGGACTCCTTAACCAGCTGTTGTAGAAATGATCCCTGAGGCGCCGCAAGTACTTCCCTACTTCTGGCAGATGTTGTCTTAGGGATTCCCCATTCTACATCAGGCATATTAAGGTCTCCCAGTAGTACAAACTCCCCTTTCTTCTACTCCCTTTGAATTATCTGCATCAACTGCTTATCTCTTTCCTCCCCCTGGTTTGGAGGCCTACATATCAGTCCTATTCTTAATACAGCACCAGGCTTCTTCTCTAATGTAACACAAAGGAATTCTATCTCACCATTTTCATCCTGTTCTTTTTGCTGCTTTAATGGTCTCCTTGACATACCATGCCACCATTCACCCTTCCTACCCACCCTGTCCCTTCTGAATGGACTGTAACCCAGAACACTAACATCCCAAGAATTATGCTCCGATCACCAAGTCTCTGTTATAGCCACAATATCTAGGCATTCATCCACCATGTTATTTTATGTTCATAACCTGTTGTTGGACATCCTGAGAAAAAAACAGCAGAATGTAGCCAGGAATGACTTCTGATACAAATGTTTGCAGTGGCAGAGTGAAAGGCAGTATAAAAGGCATCCTCAGCAGCTCTGAGCTGGCTGTTAAGACTCAATTCCATGTGTGGCAGTCAGCAGAATCTTGTATATAGTTTAAGAAGATAGCCACTCCTCGACATTTTCCATTCCCATGAGGAAGAAATCATTTTACAGAAGCACAATTTATAAAATTTCTGATGTTCCTCCTCTAACAAATGTGTCTCTTGCAGAAGCACAAATGTTGGATGAGTTTTCCGGATGGCTGATATGATCTTATATTGCTCTACCGGGCTGCTAAAGCCATGACATTTTAACAGCAAATCAACATAGGGTGACTAGTTATGACAGCAGATTACTGTAAGTAAGAACTCTAGTTCACAGTGTCGGTGTCAAAAATATTATCCAGCCCCTGTAAGCTAGCTGCAGGGTGGATTCTGTAGCCAGGCACATAGTGCTTGCTGGGGAAGCAAACTAGTGCTTGGCAGTAGTATAATACATTAGAAAAAGGAGCATAGCATTGAGATATTCATACAGATGCTAAGACAAGCACAAACCATTCACAACCAATAAACAACAAACAAGTATCCAGTGGCCTGTGGTGGGAGGCAGGGGAAAAGTACAGTTTCGTACTTACCGTAATGGTAGATCTTTGAGAAGATCTCTTGCAGGTCATACAACTGGCTGTCCACTAAAGGACGCTCCTATCGATGATAGCTTTCACCAGCAGTGCTGAATGGGGGCCCCCCCACAATGACATCAGTCTGTACATACGTATAAATACGTGGGGGACCCCAAATGGCCTCAGTTCACAGCCGGTGACCAGCTCACAGAGCAGGACACCGAGGAGACCTGAGGAAATGCCCATGAGGACGATGAGTAGAGAAAATGAAGACAGCTCTCCTAGAGAAGAAGGGGGAAGGAGGGAGGAAACATGACCTGCTGCAAGAGATCCTCTTGAAGATCTACCGTTATGGGAAATATGAAACTGTACTATCTTCTTCAAGGGCATCTCTTGCAGCAGGTCATACACTTGGTATGATTCCCAAGCAGTCAAACAGAAAGGGCAGGTAGGACAGGAGGCCCTGCATGACAGCACAACAAAAGGAGGTGCAGCACCTGGAGGCCACATCAAGACTCTGGTGTCCAGTAAAAGTGTGGACGGTAGACAAAGTGGCATCACAGATATCAGTGACAGAGACACCTCTGAAGCAGGCAGCAGAGGTAGACAGAGAGCTCTGGTGGAGTGCATGTGCATAGCTCTGGGAAGAAGCTTGTTGTATTTGGTGTAGCAATAGGTTGTACAGGGAGCTAGCCTATTGGACAAAGGCTGCTTCATGACAGGGTGTCCAGCCTTGCAAGGAGAAAATGCAACAAAGAATTGTGTGGATTTACGAGAAGACTTAGTACGAGTGAGGTAATAACTCAGGATGCAGCGTATGTCCAAAATGTGAAGAACAGACTCTCCCGGATTAGAATAATCTGGGTATGGACGGGCAAATTAAAAGATTAGGTGAGCATGAAGTCCAAAAGCACCTTTGGAAGGAACGTGGAATTGGTGCGGAGTAAGACTCTGTCTTTATGAAAGACCAGGTACAGCTCATGGCACGGGAGGGTCTGGAGTAACGAAATGCACCTGGACAATGAAACAGCAACCAGGAAAAGGGCCCTCCAGGCCACAAAGCACAGGTCATGGTAGCTGCCGGTTTAAACAGTTCAAGGGTTAATTTTTCTAAGATGAAGTTGAGGTCCCAGGGCAGAAGGGGATTCCGGGTGGGGGGCTTGAGATGGAGAATGCCCTTGAGGAATAGTGGCGAGGTCTATCTGGGTGACCTGCTGGTCCCCAATAGGTTTGTGGAAAGCCGAGATGGTGGCTAAATGGACTTTAATGGAAGAGTAGCTGATGCTCTGAGATGAGAGGGTGGAAAGATACTCCAGGATGGGATGTAATGGGCAGGAGTATGGATTCAAGCTCCTGTGTCTGTCCAGATGGCAAATGTTTCCATTTGGCAGCATATGTCTGTCTGACGCTTTCCTAGAGGTCAGCAGAATGGTGGGCACAGCGGAAGAGACATGGTTCTGAGCTACAGTATAAAGACGTCCCCAGCAGAAGCCAAGCATTTAGATGAAAAGATTGGAAATTGGGGTGGAGATGGGTTCCTCTGGTCTGTGTGAGGAGATCCAGTGGAGAGGAAGGGGAATGAGATCTGTGACCGACAGTTGCTGGAAGAGGGGGAACCAGAGCTGCCGGGACTAAAACAAGGTGATAAGATTCATGGAGACACACTCTAGCTGGAGGAGTGGTATCACTGAAGGAGAGGAACGGGTGAGAAGGCATACAGTATAAGGCCCATGCCAGGAGAGCAACAGTGCTTCCAGGGAAGGGCCTTGTGAGGCTGGAATGATAGAGCAGTAGCGGCGGGGAAGTCTGTGATTGTCCAAAGAAGTGAATACATCGATGTCCGGAGTACCCCACTGGTGGAATATGTTGTGGAGTACCATCAGCGCCAAGGCCTAGTGGTGGCCCTGCATGGACAGGTGAGTTAATCTGCAATGATGTCTTGGGCTGCAGGAATGTGGACTGTCACCAGATGAAGGCGAAAAACTACAGCCCGATTCTAAACTGTCACGGCGTTCTGGCACAGAGCTTGAGACTGCATACCCCTTTGCTTGTTGATATAGTATATTACGCAAGTATTGTCTGACTGGACCAGCAGGAGTCCGGGGGCAAGGAATGGCAGGAAGGTCGGAAAAGCCAGAGATACAGCTCACATCCCCAGAATGGTGAGGTGGAGGGATGCTGCTGGACCCCCCCCCCGACGTAGGGAGAAGGCGGCCATCGTGAGAGTTTTGGGAGGGAGGGCAGAAAATGTACACCATGTGGGAGAGTCATCAAAATCCCCAGTCTTTTGGTGCCATTGGCAGCGAAGGGCCCACTGAACCGGGCACACGTGGAAGTGTGTGTATGGCAGAAGGGGCAATGGCCATGGTCATGTGATCAAGGAGTCGAATGTATTGACGCGTGGTAAGCAGTTGAGCTGCACGGCAGTGCTGGGAGAGAGAGAGACAGAGAGATGAGTTTTGAATCCTGTCCTGTGGCAGAGAGGTCCCGCCATGGGCTGTATATCTAAGATTGCACCGATGTACTGGAGGCATAAGGATGGTGCCATGTGGGACTTGGTGACAGTAGCAGTGATACCTAGATCCTGGAAGCGCTCCATAGTGCATGTGAGGGAGTGTAGCAACTCTTCTTGCGAAGACACATTTATGAGGCAGGCATCCCAGTATGGGAACATGAAGTATTCTTGGCGAGGAAGGGTGGCAGTTAGAACCACCGGGTACTGTTTGAAGACCCTTGGGGCAGAGAACAGCCCGATGGGCAGGCCACAGAATTGGTAAGTGTATCACAGGAGTTGTAACCAGAGGAACTGTCGAGGGGCTGCATGTAGCTGGAGGTGGAGATATGCGGCCGTCATGCAGAGGGCGCATAGCCAGAACTCAGCATCTAGAAGAGGCAGGACCAGGTGCAAAGTGAGTATGCAAAATATTTTGTACTGGATGAACCAGCTCAGATCTGAGCTGAGGCTGACGTGGGGAGGAGGGGGATGGGAGTTACAGAGTAGGTCCCCAACGAAGGATATGCAGGACCCTTTCATCTGATGTAGGCTGTTTCCAGGCCTCGAAATGTAGAGAGAAGTGACCACTCTGGTAGATCCAAAGAATCAGCCAAAAATCAGCATCTCTGATCTTGGTGGTTGGGTGTGAACTGCATGACCTGCTGTAAGTGGGTCGTAACTGCCAGAAAACTGGGGCATCTGGAGGAGAATAGGGAGCATAGAGCCTGGGATCCTCCTCCAGCGAAGACTGAGCAGAGGCGCTGGAAGAGGTTCACGTACCATCATCATCAGCTGGATCCTCTTCTTCCTTCTCCACAAAGGAGTCCAAACCCTCTTCTTCTAGGGGATGGAAAGAGAAAGGTGGGGTAGGCGCATGGTGAACAAGCATTCTAGGAGGTGGCCTGCATAACTTCCAGCACAGTGTGTCACAACAGAGGCCACGTCGACAGCAGGAGACGTCGACAAGGCGGAGGAGTAAGTCGGAGGAATTCCTGTGTTCCCCATGCGGGGGGACACACAGAGGGCCTGGGCTGAGGCTGTGGACTAAGCCTAAAGCCGACAGGCAGGGAAGTCATTCCCGATGCCTCAACTGCCGGGCCCCAGCAAGAAACAGGCTGCAACAGCGGCGGTGAGGACAGTAAGTCCGTCACGGCAAACCCCTGACCCATGCTAGAGGGCCGTGTAGTAGGGGCAGAAAAACAGGGCTGGTCGTCAATGAGGGGCCATGCAGTGATAGTCAATGACGGACCAGTCCCACAATCATCATTGATGATGGACAAGTCCCCTGCTGAAGGGACTGGCAGTCGACGAGGGCCAAGCACAGATCGTTGATGAAGGACCCAGTCCCATGCTGGAGGGACTGGCATTCAACGAAAGCCAAGCAGAGACTGTTCACGATGGCCCAGTCCCACAATCATTGTTGACGATGGACTGGTTCCCTGCTGGCAGGGGAACAGATAAGGGGAGTAAAGGAGTATTTTACTACAGTTTTTGACTGAAATACTCCCACTTTCTGATTTTAGGAAGTTTTTTCCCACCCTGCAAATTTACAATATGAGATACACATGTACAAAGATGGCAGTACCATGAGATGCAAGCAGCCATGGCACTACATAGGAACCCGTAGGGGTGGGGACAGGAGTTGCTCACTGGCTAGTTAGGAGGACTGTTACAACATGACAAAACTAAAAATAAGGTCACAGTATGACTCCATGTCGTCGAAGCACAGGTCAGGAAGCATAGGAAAACCAGGAGTTGTAAAATTTGCAACAAGTGATTTATTATCAATAACAGTAAAATAAAAATTAAAAAAATGCTCAGTATAATTATTTACAAAGGCAGTATAAACAGAGAAGTCCATCTGGGTTTCTTCTCAATTTCCAGTCTCAGTCTCTCTCTCTTGCAAGAAACTGCAGCTCTGTTTTTATAAGTCTTTGCAACCCTCGCTCGTTAAGAAAACAGCATGCTTCCCACACAGTGTTCTTGTAAGTTTCAACAAGTGCAGCAAAAAGAACATTGTGACCCAGAACTGACCTCTTGCTTACAGCTTCTCAGAGAGTTTGCAAACAGGTTAACTCCTTGAGTTCCAAACAGCTACTACCCCCAATTTCATTTGGTGTGACACCCTATTAATAGTGAGAGTCACTTGGCTGGTGAGATAGTATTGAGTGTCCCCGTGGATTCAGATGACACCACTACCTGGTCCTTTTGGACACTGTTTTCCCAGCACTTCAATATGCACTAGGGTCTGTCTGCGTCCCAAATCTGTAAGTCCCTACACAGTCTTATCTCCCACAATCACATCTGTTAAGTACTTGCCCAAATTTGCTAAGGACAAATCTACTCCAGTGTCACTCTTCTTACTCCAATTTCTTGCAACATAACCTGGCTTATTACAGTTATAGCAAATGACATCTTTGGGTACAGATTTGTTACCCCCACCAGAGTGCTTATCAGACTTGGAGTTTAAATGGGAAAAAGAATTTCTTACCGGTGCTTGGCTGTTACCTCGCTGCTGTGGTGTTTGTCTGGCCATTTGATAGTCTTCGGCCAAAGAAACAGCCTTTTCCCTACTTTCAGGTCGGTGTTCTTTCACCCAGATCTGCACGTCTGTAGGTAGGATGTTGATGAATTGCTCCAAGGCAAATGTGTTGATCTGTGGGACTGTTATGCTCTCTGGCTGAAGCCATTTTATCAGGAGTTCTCTGAGTCAGGTGAAGGCGTCTCAAGGATTGTCGACTGAGTTGTACTTCAGAAATCAAAATCTCTGCCTGTAGGTCTCTCCTGAGATGTCATATCTTTTTGTTTTTCGCTTTTCACCAGGTCATAGTTTTCTGACTGTGCAGTGTCCATATTGCTGTAAGCAAGTTGAGCTTTCCCTGTCAGGTAAGGTACCAGTCTTATTGCCCATTACTGCTTTGGCCACTGGCAGGCTGTGACAATCCTTTCAAATGTTGTCAGGTATGCTTTGATATCGGAGGGACAAACCTTTGTAAGTTTAATGTATTTCAAGTTGCCTGTGTCCTGTTGCTCATCTGGATCTGTGCCAGATCCTCTGATATCCTGCAAGGCATCCAGTCACCGCTGCTCCCGTTGCTGCATCTCTTTTCTCTGTTGTTTGAGTTGTTGCATTTCTTCTTTTCTCTGTGCTTCTAAACGTTGAAAAGTTCTCTCTGCTGCATCTCCTCTCTTTTCTGTTTCTCCATCTCTTTTTGTTGTATAGCCCACCACTTGAAAAAGGCAGTCTGGTTTTCAGGTTCTGTCACTGCCTGTTCCTTTTCTATAACTGGTGCTAGCTGTACAGTCTCAGCTTGGACTTTTGTTTGTGCTAGTTTGGCTGCCATTCTCCTAGTAACCACTCCTGGGCTTGCTGCTGCAGAAACCATACATTTTTTCTATGCTTCCTTAGTACCAGATCTAGTACCCATGCACGAAACTCCTGGCTTAGAGTATGCACAGCATAAATCCCACTTTGGCTGACACCAACTGTTGTCGAGGCACAGGTTAGAAAGCATAGGAAAACCAGGAGCAGTTATAAAATTTGCAACAAGTGATTTATTATCAACAACAGTAAAATTAAAAAAATTAAATTGTTCAGTGTAACTATTTACAAAGGCAGTATAAACAGGGAAAGTCCATCTGAGTTTCTTCTCAATTTCCAATCTCAGTCTCTCTGTGTGTCTCTCTCTCTCTCGCAAGAAACTGCAGCTCTGTTTTTGTAAGTCTTTGCAACCATTCCCCCCGCTCATCAAGAAAACAGCATGCTTCTCACAGTGTTCTTATAAGTTTCAACAAGTGTAGCAAAAAGAACATTGTGACCCAGAACTGACCTCTTGCTTACAGCTTCTCAGAGAGTTTGCAAACAGGTTAACCCCGAGTTCCAAAAAGCTTTTTGCAATCATTTCAACAGTATAACTATATACATTTTGCGCAGGACCTAGAAGGCAGAATTTCACTGTTCGCTGATGACACAAAGCTCTGTAACAGAGTAGACACACCAGAGGGTGTAGACAGAATGAGAAGGGACCTGCAGAAACTTGAAGAATGGTCAGGGGTTTGGCAGTTGAAATTCAATGCAAGGAAGTGCAAGATAATGCATATGGGGCACAAAAACCCTGGCACAACATATCAGTTGGGGGGTGAGGATATAGCATGCACCAAGCAGGAAAGGGATCTTGGAGTTATCATCTCTGATGACCTCAAGGCAGGGAAACAGTGTGACAAGGCAGCAGGTAAAGCAAATAGGATGCTGGGATGCATAGGCAGGGGCATCACCAGCAGGAAAAGGGAGGTAATAATTCCACTATACAAGACACTAGTGAGGCCGCACCTGGAGTACACTGTGCAGTTCTGGAGACCTTACCTACGTAAGGACATAGACAGGGTAGAGAAGGTTCAGAGGAGGGCAACAAAGATGGTGCATGGATTGCATCACAAGTCCTATGAGGACAGGTTGAAGGCACTGAACATGTACTCCTGGAGGAGAGGAGGGAGAGGGATATGATAGAGACATACAAGTATCTTACAGGAGGAACAGGGTGCAGGAATGCACGATTTTAAGCAAAAGATGTTCCAGGACTAGAGGGCATGGGATGAAGTTGGAGGAGGACGATTCAGAGGAAACGTGAGGAAGAATTTCTTCACAGAACGGTGGTGGACAAGTGGAACACCCTGCCAGAGGAAGTGGTGGGGGCTGAAACAATCACGGGGTTTAAGAATGCATGGGATAGACATAAAGGAATTCTGGAGGTCAGGGGTAAGGGGCAACAGACTTCCTGGAAAACATAAACTGAACTTACAAACTTAAATGGGCAGACTGGGTGGGCCATAAGCCCTTATCTGCCGACACTGTCTATGTATCTATGTATTTCAACAGTAAAACTACACACATTTCTAAACAAATGGATCCCAGCAGCAGTTACATTTCCACATAATGATTCATGTATATTTTTATACTAGCAGATATGCAAAGGGGGGGGGAGAAAAGACAGAACAGCAAGAGAATGTACAGAGAGATAGCGAGAGGTAGAGAACTGCAAGACCGTCAGGGTGATCAAGTCCTAGGTCTCACGAGAAAATTTGGTTGCGCAACCAGAGAAAAGGCAGAAAAAGGAGAAAATAGAGCAGATCCTTGCATTTAAACTCCTTCCAATGTGAGAAGGCAGTAAGGAAGGCTGGGGGGATACTGGGATGCATAGGGAGAGGCATCAATAGTAGAAAACAGGAAGTTGTTATCCCTCTGTACAGACAGTTGGTGAGACCCCATCTGGAGTACTGTGTGCAGTTCTGGAGACCCCATCTCCACAAAGACATACAGTGGAGGCTGTCCAGAGGAGGGCAACCAAAATGGTGGAGGGTCTGCAACAGAAGACATACGAAGAAAGACTAAAGGAGCTTAATATGTATACCCTTGAGGAAAGAAGGGAGAGAGGGGACAAGATAGAAACTTTCAAGTACCTCAAGGGAATCAACAAAGTCCAAGAGGGTAGCATCTTTCAGAAAAAGAGATGTGCAAGAACAAGAGGGCACAATTTGAAGATAGAGGGGGGACGGCTCAGAGGTAATGTGAGGAAGTATTTTTTCACAGAGAGGGTTGTGGATGCATGGAACTGCCTCCCTGAGGAGGTCGTGGAGTCAAGAACAGTGGGGAATTCAAGAATGCATGGGACAGACATAAGGCAGTCCTAGTTGGGGGGGGTAGGAGGATGTAAGCTGTTGGTTAACTAGGATCTGCAGCTTATCTGTTAGGAAGGAAAATGGGCAGACTAGGTGGGTCATGCGGTCCTTATCTGCCGTCACAGTCTATGTTTCTATGTTTCTCCATAACAACTGGGACAGGGCTGTATTCAACCCTGTCACACTCCACAGCAGTATTAGACAATCAGTGACTGCAGGCGTCCAGTGGGATTGAAACTTGATTTAGATGTGGGGGGTACAAGATGGGCCACTGGATGACAGTACTACCATTTGGATGAAGATACTACCAGGTGTAAGAAGGTAGTAGTAAATACTTCTGAGTCCTAAAAAATTATCTGGATCACTGCCTGCTGGAGGGACTGGTTGATGATGAGGGCCAAGCAGAGATCATTGATGAAGGACACAATCCCATGCTGGAGGGACTGGCCATCAACGAAGGCCAAGCAGAGATCGTCAACGATGGACCAGCTCCATGCTGGAGGGACTGGTCATCGACGAAGGCCAAGAAAAGATTGTTGACGTTGGGCCAGCCTCATGCTAGAGGGACTGGTCATTGACAAAGGTGCAGAAGTCATTGATGAAGGACCCAGTCCTATGGTGGAGGGATGGGTCATCGATAAGTGTAAATCAGAAGTTGTCGAGGAAGGATCTAGTCCCATGGTGGACTGACGAGCCAGTGACTAAGGTCTAGTACTGGAATCTGTAGCAGCATTCTTCCACCATGGTACTTACAAAGAATGGAACTCGAACTGGAGTTTTATTTCTATTTTATAAAGAAAAACAAAAAGGAAAGAAAGAAAGTTAGAAACATAGACTTTGACAGCAGATAAGGACCACTTGGCCCACCCAGTCTGCCCATTTCCCAACCTATTGGATAAGCTGCAGATTCTAGTTAACCAACAGCCTACTTCCTGCAACCCCCCACTATAATTGCCTTATGTCTGTCCCATGCATGTTTGAATTCCCCCACTGTTTTAGACCCCACAACCTCTCCAGGAAGGCGGTTCCATGCATCCACCACTCTCTCTGTGAAAAAGAATTTCCTTACATTACCCCTGAGCCGTCCCCCCTCTAACTTTAAATTGTGCCCCCTTGTTCTTACACATCTCTTTTTCTGAAAGATGCTACCCTCCTGGACTTTGTTGATTCCCCTGAGGTACTTAAACGTTTCTATCATGCATGTCCCCCCGTCCCTCCTTTCATCCAGGGTATACATATTAAGCTCTCCCAGTCTTTCTTCATATGGTTTCTGATGTAGACCCTGCACTATTTTAGTTGCCCTCCTCTGGACTGCTTCCATCCTGTCTATGTCCTTGCGTAGATGAGGTCTCCAAAACTGCACGCAATACTCCAGATGGGGTCTCACCAACTGTCTGTATAGAGGGATAACCACTTCCCTTTTTCTACTTGTGATGCCCCTCCCTATGCATCCCAGTATACCCCTGGCTCTCCTTACTGACTTCTCACATTGCTTACCCAATTTTAGGTCACCTGATATGACTACACCCAGATCCCTTTCCATTATCGTTGTCGTTAGTACCTCCCCTGCTATTGTGTACTCTTCCCCTGGATTTTTATTTCCCAGGTGCATTACTTTGCACTTCTTTGCATTGAATCTAAGTTGCCATATGTCTGACCATTCCTCCAACCTTGCCAAGTCCCTTCTCATCCTTTCTACCCCCCCTTGTGTATCAACTCTGTTACAGATCTTTGTGTCATCTGCAAAGAGGCACACCTTTCCTTCAGACCCTCTGTAATGTCACCTATAAAGACGTTAAAGAGGACTGGACCCAGTACTGAGCCCTGAGGTACTCCACTAGTAACCCCCCTTTCTTCAGAATGTGTTCCATTCACTATTACCTTCTGTGTCCCATCTCCAGGGGTAGTTTAATATGCACTTTCCTCGTCGATGAAAATATCTACACACTTGCAGTGAAAGCAGAACGTCAAGTGAGTTGGGAGACGGCAGAAAAAGAACTGAGGCCACTTGGGGCCGCCCACATATTTGTACGTATGTACAGACTGATGTCATCATGGGCGGCCCCCCATCAGCAGAGTTGGTGAAAGCTACCGTTGATAAGCGTGCCCTCTAGTGGACACCCAAGTGTATGACCTACTGCAAGAGATATCCTCTAAGAAGATCAGTATTTGTGACTTCCAAGGTAAGAGAGCAGGAAAATAAGCTCTCTAAGTTCTAGAAAAGCCAGGCACAAAGTGAGGCCCAACCTAACAGGTAGGAGGTGGGTTGAGCAACTGAGGCACTGCAGGCCTCCCAAATGCAAGGGGTTGGAATACAGGACAAATAGGACCACCACCAAAACATGAAAGCACAGCACCTAGTGTAACAAACAGAATATGTGCAGCTTCTGCTCCCTGAAGATCATATATGTTTGCAGCAACATGAATCTCTATAAAAGGAAATAAATGGGAAACTGGTTAATTACAATACAGCTACCCCTGGAAATGGGACATGGAAGGGGAAAAAAGAAAGCATGTTCACTGTTGGTAGTGATAGGTTTTACAGTAATTTAATGTAGCAGTTCCATAAGCTCAGAAGCAGGTCTGCTAATGAGTGTTTGTGTGGCCAATCCTTCCCCTCCCGGTTCCCATCATCAGCAGCAGGACAGGCTCAGGCACTGCCCATGGTCTAAGATGTTAATGGAGTATGTCAGCTGTGGCCAGCGGGCCAGTATATCGAATTAATGTGCTTCCATGATTCTGATCACTCTAGTATCCACGAGTGGGCTCGGTGTGCTGTGGGCAGCAGTGGCGTCCCCCCGTCCCCACACTGACAAGGGCTGTGAGACCCCCCCCCAGCCTGCTGTCCCACCTATTCACAGTAAGCACTGATTAATCCTAATCAGATCACAGCTGACAATAAAATAAACTATCAAAATGCCCAGGCTGGTAAGTAGAGTTTACTGTGGGAGGTGGATAGGCAGGAGTGAATCATGAAGGCTATGAAAAGTAGGGTTGTGATACAACCAGACCTGCTATACCTACTCGCAGCTATGAAAGTAGGATATAAAAAGCTATCATTCTACCAGCTTAACATGTAAAGTTACATCAGTTGGTGGTAGTACTATAAGATGACAACCAATCTGAAATGCAGCTCCTACCATTATACTGAGGGAAAAGTCAGTAGCTACAATTCAATGAAGAAAGGCTGCTAATCCTCACCTCCACTCATAGCCATCAAATTAAGAAAAATGTAATCAGCTGCATATGTTCAAGAGTTGCATACCTTGGTAAATGACTGAAGCAAAGTTTGCACATCCTTAATCGTAGCAGCCACCTATGTTACACACAATATTTTTATTTATTCAATCTCGGATTACAATACCTTTGAGCTCAAGGTGCTCATTTACAAAGGTTACACGTCAGTGGGAAGGGGTGAACAAACATACAGAGGCGGTAATACAAAGACCAGGTTTTAAAAAACAGTAAAGTACATACTTTAATTATCTAGAATTAATAACCTTAGTAATGGAGAAGAAAGGAGCGGGGAGGAGGGATAAGAGGAGGGAAGAAGAGGGGTAAGCAGCCAGAAGGCCTTGTCAGTAGGAGTAGAAAGAGTGGCAGGTGCAGGTAGTAGGTAGGAGGAGAGGTGGTGGGGGTGGGAGAGTGTAGGAGGATATAGCAAGGGTTGGAAAGGTAAAGCTTTGAGGTGGAGAAAAGGGAACTGGAGTGCGCACAGGCAGTAGTATCATTAGGTGAAGCAGTCGCAGGAACTGTTTGTTGTAAGATGCTGACAAAGCCTGTGCTTGAAAGGACCTAATCTTGGTATGGATAGGATTTCATTGGGAAGTGCACCGAACCCAAGTGGGGCTCTGTAAGCAAATGAATGCTGCCCTTGAGATGTCCTGCACCTAGGAATCTTCAGAGATTGATGGGCTGAGCTTCGAATATGCTGGGAGCTGGAGTGAGGGCTAAGGAGGTTCGCAGTTCTGGGGGGCCGAGAAGTGCTTTTTAGCTAACAGGTATGTTTGGTACTGTATCCTTCCGCTTAGTTGAAGCCACCCAGATTGGCCGCATGGGTCACATGTGTGGGTAAGGCGTGCAGCACCGGTGAGGAGTCTGCACACCTTATTTAGTGCAATAGTGTAGACGTCATCTCCAACTTCCACAGTTTTTGCTTTACACCACTGAACACCTTGTAGTGTGTTCATGTGGTGCATGATGACATGAAGGAAGAGAAGAATTATTTCCTCATTGTAGTGAATCAGCCCTCTTGCTGCACCCAAAACCAAGTCTTTCTACTGCAGATGCCAGCACCATAAGTAGGGTCTTTGGTGTACCATAAGCATGCTAAAGGAACTAAGAAAGGAGTTAGCAGGACTACTGACAGCCTTGTTCAACAAATCATTAGAAATAAATGTGGTTCCAGCAGACTGGAAGCGGGTGAATGTTGTCCCTCTCCATAAGAGTGTGCAAGGAGGAGGCTGGTATCTATAGGCTAGTCAGCCTAACCTCAGTGGTAGGAAAATTGATGGAATCATTACTCAAGGACTTTATATCTCAGCAAGAGTCAGTGTCTTTTGAGATTAAGTAGACAGATACTTTATTAGAAGTAGAAGGGGTCTTATTTAGGGTTAAAAAAAAGAAAGAAAAGAAAAAGTCAGTGTGTGTTCTGTGCTGGGAAGGGTATTGTATCAGCTGACTTTGCTAAACCAGTAGAAGGAGAGAGAGCTTAATTGGGGGTGTGGCTTAGACACTATAAAAGCAGGTGACTCAAATTACAACTTCCTGTTGCTAGCCTTTTTTCTTACTAATTGCCCTCCATCCCACCCACCCAAAGCCAGTTTTACTTTTATAGCCACTGGATCTGACTGTCAACAGGAACTTCCTGTTTGGCAGTAGGAAGGGAAGGATCATAGAGAAACATTGGTTTTGTCAACCTAAAGGAAAAAGTAGCTCACGCTCTCCCCCACAGCTGCTGGTGGTCTGACATTGAGCAAGGAAGAAGGAGGCTACTGAAAAGATAGGAAGTTGCTGTCCCAGAACAGGAAGGGTGAGAGTTGTAAGGAGAGGAGAGTAAGCATACAGAGAAACAGGAGAGGGACACAAAATAAGACATGATAGGGTGGTGCAGTGCAATGACTGTGGGCGGCAGTGTTCCGGAGACATTCTGAGGCTGCGATGCTGCCCTATTTGCAGGCACCTCTCTGGTCTGAGAGAGGAGGTTGCCTGTCTCCAGGCTGACCTAGCTAGATTCAGGAACCTCCTCCCCACCCAGGGACCACCAGGGCCAATGCCACTACCTCAGAGGTTGCCAAGAAAGAGGAGAGGCTGGACCAGGGTGGGCTCAGGAAGGGAGAGGGTGGTGGAATAGAGTTGCATCCCTCCAGCTGTATCTCTCCACAATTCATTCGCTCTTCTGGTGGATAGTGGTTCCTCTATGGAGGCACCTGCAGTGGAGACCAAGGAGGATGCTGGGAACCTTCACAAAGGAGACCCTGAGGAGGGTGGCATGGGACCCCACAGGGGAAGGAAACAACTCCTGGTGGGGGACTCAATCATTGGGGGGGTAGAAATGAGGGAGGAAGGGGGAGAGGGAGGTAAGGTGCCTTCCTGGCACCATGGCTTGGAGGGACAGGAAGCGAATCCTCAGGATCGTGGGAGGAGCTGCACGAGGGAGGGAGCTGGATGCTACTGTCCACCTGGGGAGAAATGACCTGGCTAGGAATGGGATCAGAGCAGTGCAAGATGAGTTTGTAGAGTTGGGGAGGGGCTTAGACAAGTAGCGCATACTGTAACCTTCTCGGAGGTGCTGCCTGTCTATGGCAAGGGTGATGCTAGGGCACTCGTCACCAGGGAATTCAATGAATGGTTGAAAAACTGGTGTGGAGCTCAGGGTTTTGGCTTCATTGGGGACTGGGGAGCCACCTGGAGGGATGCAAACCTATACTGGTGTGATGGTCTACATCTGTCCGGGGGGGAACCAGGATCCTAGGTGAGAGGTTTAGATGCTTTGTGGCAGGCATTTAAACTATCCAAGGGGAGGCACTGAAAGGAGCAGGAAATCCCAGCCTCCCCACAAAACATGGTAATTAGTGAGGTAAACACCAAGGTACAGAAGTTATTAGGGAGCAGGACAGAGGTAAATATAAAAAGGCAAAGGCAGTAAGGACAGGAATGGGGCTAAAAGGGTAAAGCTATCAAAAGTGGAGGGTGATGAGTACCAATGCCCGTAGTTCTGTGTAACAAGCTCCCTGAACTAGTGGCCTTGACGGAAGAGGTTGCCTGGATATTGTGGCAGTCACAGAAACATGGTACACAGAGAACCATGACTAGGATGTCAACATACCAGGATACACAATCTACAGGAGGGACAGGGAGGGTAAAGAGGAGGAGGAGTAGCTCTCATGTAAAGGAAGGGATCAAAGCAACAGAACTAAAGAGTAAACAGGGAACAGATGAGGCACTCTGGGTCACCCTGGAGACAGGAAATGGCACCACAACCGCACGGGGTTGTATACAGACCCCCATCTCAGGGGAGGAAAGGACAAGGAAATGATAGAAGGCTTCCTTAGAATGGCAGAAAAAGGGGAGATATTGTTGATGGGGGACCTGAATATGCCAGATGTTAACTGGAGCACCTTTGCTGCAGGCACATCCAAGAGCAGGATCATTCTTGATGCCCTACAGGGGGCATGCCTCAGACAGCTAGTATTAGAACCCACTCGGGAGGGAGCAATCTTAGACCTGGTACTGTCAAATGGGGACGGAGAAAGAATCTCAGATATAGAGGTGGGTAGCCATCTGGGAAGAAGTGACCACCAAACAGTGTGGTTCACGATAAACACAGCCATACAATCAAGCCATACAAAAGCAAGAGTATTGGACTTTAGGAGGGCTGACTTTGGGAAAATGAGAGAGTGCCTTAGAAAAGCACTAGCAAACAGGCAAGAAGGAGGGGTGGAGGAACAATGGGGAGTAATCAAAACAGCCATCACAGAGGCAACAAGCCTTTGTGTAAAGCAAATCAATAAAACGAATAAAGGAAAACCGCTATGGTTCTCAAAAGAGGTGGTAGGAAGGTTAAGGAGAAAAGGATAGCATTCAGGAAATAGAAGGAAACACAGAAGGAGCAGGACAGAGAACTTTATCAGTTAAAGCAGAAAGAGGTTGGAAGGCAGTCAGAATAGCAAAGGCCCAAACGGAGAAAGGATAGCCAATTCTGTTAAGAAGAGGATAAGACCTTTTATAGGTACATTAGGAGTGAAGAAAGACCAAAGGAGGGATACTGAGGCTTAATAAAGGGAGGGAATGTGGGTAGAGGGGACGGTGAAAAGCAGGGATACTGAACGAATATTTCTGCTCAGTATTCACAAAGGAAGAGGAGGGGGAGGTACCTAAACCAAACAAGAGAAACACTCTGAAGATGGGGGTCAATACCAGTCCATTTACAGAAGAAAGGATTCTGAAAGAACTAATAAAATTGAAGGTGGACAAAGCAATGGGGCCTGATGGGATTCACCCAAGAATTCTAAAAGAACTAAGGGTAGAACTAGTGACACTGCTGGCTACTTTCTTTAACAAATCATGGGAGGATGGGGTGGTCCTGAGGACTGGAGGAGGGCAGATGTGATTCCTCTTCACAAAAGTGGGAGCAGGACAGAGGAAGGAAACTATAGACCAGTTAGTTTGACCTCAGTGGTAGGGAAAATGATGGAATCACTTCTGAAGGAAAGAATTGTTGAATACCTAGAGGCCAGTGGGGCACAGGACCCAAGGCAGCATGGATTCACGATGGAAAGGTCGTGTCAGACAAATCTAATAGATTTCTTTGACTGGGTGACCAAGTAGTAGACCAGGGAGGGCTGTGGACATGGCCTACCTAGATTTTAGCAAGGCATTTGATACAGTCCACACAAAGATTAATACATAAGTTAGCCAGCGGAGTGGGCCCCAAGGTGGTAGCCTGGATAAAAATTGGCTAGACAACAGGACCAAGGGTAGTAGTAATGGAGTACACAGTGAAGAAAGGAGGGTTACTAGCGGGTACTGCAGGGTTCAGTACTGGGACCCGTCCTTTTAATGTCTTTATAAGTGACATTGCAGAGGAACTGGAAGGAAAGTATGTTCTTTGCAGACGACACAAAGATCTGCAACAGGGTTGATACACAAGATGAAGTGGAAAGGATGAGAAGGGACTTGGCAAGGTTGGAGGAATGGTCAAATGTATGGCAGCTCAGATTCAATGCAAAGAAGTGCAAGGTAATGCACATGGGAAACAAAAACCCAGGTGAAGAGTACACAATGGGGGGTGAGATACTGACAACAGTAAAAATGGAAAGGGACCTGGGGGTAATTATATCAGATGACCTAAAGGTGGGCAAGCAATGTGAGAAGGCAGTAAGGCTGGGGGGATACTGGGATGCATAGGAAGAGGCATTAATAGTAGAAAACAGGAAGTTGTTATCCCTCTGTACAGACCGTTGGTGAGACCCCATCTGGAGTACTGTGTGCAGTTCTGGAGACCCCATCTCCACAAAGACATAGACAGAGTGGAGGCTGTCCAGAGGAGAGCAACCAAAATGGTGCAGGGTCTGCAACAGAAGACATATTAAGAAAGACTAAGGAGCTTAATATGTATACCTTTGAGGAAAGGAGGAGAGGGACATGATAGAAACTTTCAAGTACCTCAAGAGAATCAACAAAGTCCAAGAGGGTAGCATCTTTCAGAAAAGAGATGCAAGAACAAGAGGGCACAATTTGAAGATAGAGGGGGACGGCCCAGAGGTAATTGGAGGAAGTATTTTTCACAGAGAGGGTTGGGGATGCATGGAACAGCCTCCCTGAGGAGGTCATGGAGTCAAGAACAGTGGGGGAATTCAAGAATTCATAGGACAGACATAAGGCAGTCCTATTGGGGGGGGTAGGAGGAAGTAAGCTGTTGGTTAACTAGGATCTGCAGCTTATCTGTTAGGTAGGAAAATGGGCAGACTAAGTGGGCCAAGCGGTCCTTATCTGCCGTCAAATTCTATGTTTCTATGTTTCAAGGAAAGGACTGTGACATACCTTGAATCCAGCAGACAGCAGGATCTGACAGCATGGTTTCACAGCAGTGCAGGTCTTGCCAAACAAACCTGACAGATTTCTTTAACTGGGTGACAAGAGAGATTGATTAGGAAGGGGTGGTACAGTAGATGTGGCCTACCTGGATTTTAGCAAGGCCTTCGATACCGTTATGCATGAAAGGCTAATAAACAAATTGAGCATCCTGGGAGTCAGATCTAGGGTTGTTAACTGGGTTAGAAATTGGCTGAGCGGTAGGACACAAAGGGTGGTAGTGAATGGAGTTCAGTCCATAGAAAGGGAGGTGACCAATGGGGTGCCTCAAGAATCGGTGCTAGGCCTAGTCCTCTTTAATGCCTTCATAAGTGTCATTGCAAAGGGGCTTGAGGGGAAGGTGTGCCTCTTTGCAGACAACATAAAGATCTGCAATAGGGTAGACACACTGAAGTGTGTGTGTGGAAAGAATGAGAAGAGACCTGGGCAAGCTGAAGGATTGGTCTAATTTATGACAGTTGAGATTCAACGCAAAGAAGTGCAAAATGATGCACTTGAGTTACGGGAACCTGAGACAGGACTCAATTTGGTGAAGTTACTGTCGGCCACCAAACAGGAGAGGGATCTAGGAATAATTATATCTGAGGACCCAAAGGTGGCCGAACAGTGTGAGAAGGCAGCTAGAAGGGCCAGCAGGATCTTGGGGTGCATAGGGAGAGGCACCACAAGAAGAAACAAGATCTAGCCAGAGCTGACAGGGATGTGAAGAGCTACCAAATGACCAAAGTTACACATGTACGTAGAAATTATTTAACCCCACGGGTGTAACTTGGCCATTTTTTGGAGGTGTTGCACTAGATTTTCAACATGGCCTTTTCGGGACCCCTCCTCATGAAAAGTGCCAGTGTCATTTTGTTCATGTGTCCCGAAAGGTAATTTCGCAGAGTGAACATGCTATTCAATGCCACAGGTGTGAAAACACGTTTTGGGCAGGTTGAGGAAAATGACAGCCGTACTGTTTTGAAGGAGGCATGCAAAAATGGCAATGTTGAAAAGTGGAATGAAGAATTAAAATTATGGTTAGAGCGCAGTAGAACTGCACAATGCACGCTAAATGCAGTCATTTTTGGGAACTTTTTCTCACTTGCAACATGGGCTTTTGGTACCCCACGCCATGAACAGTGGCACTGTCATTTCATGAATTGCTCAGAAGGTGATTCCACAGTGACCGCAAAATCACCTTTGGGACAGGGTAACAAAATGACAGTGACAGTTTTTACGAGGTGGGGTCCCAAGAACCCCATGTTGAAAATTTTGGGCAAAATTCAAAATGGCCGATTTATCAGCATAAGTTGAAAACCCCACTGAATGGCATTATAGCTCGCTCACCTTTGATTCTTCAGTTTGCGGTTTATCTTTGGAGAGTGCAGATGTGTCCCCGTCCACAGAAGAAGACAGTGCCGACCTCGGAGGTAAGTATGGGGTAAGGGGGTGTGGGAGGTGGGTGTTCAGTGGGAGGGTGGGGATTGGGGAGGGGACGAGTGACCGCTTTTTACAGGAAAACATTTGGGCACACTGGAGTGGGCTCCCATTGTGCCACATGAGTGGGAGGGTTGTACATTATGCTGACACGGGATTGGGCACCCGATCTGGCGGGGGAGGCGACGACGAGGAACCATTTTATTTTTACAGAAAAAATATATATATATATATATATTTGGGCATTCTGAGGTGGGTTCCAGTGTGCCACATGACTGGGGTTGTACATTATGCTGACACAGGGATTGGGCACCCGATGGTGGGTAAATGAAAATCTTTGGGCATACTGGGTGGCTCCCAGTGTGCCACGAAGTGGTGAAGGCCACAGAATGCCGCTGAGCTGGCAGTGACGCAGCTGGCAAGAGGCAAGCCGCACTTTGCGGCGGCGCAGCCGCGAAATGGCAGTTTGCCATTCACACCGATGATGGCACTAGCAGAACCGCGCATGCACGCCGAAGTCGACATGCACAGTTCATGCACTGGAAATGCAGAAGTAACAGCTGAAACAGTGCGGTTGTTATTCAGAGCGCCGATCATGGCAGAGGGTTTCAAGCTCTGTTGGGCATTCGGAAGGATACTTCCAAATGTCCAATGGAAGGTTCCATGATCGGCCATTTTTAGAGCCACGATCCGATCCCAATAGGGCTGTAGGCTCCGTCCACAGCCCTAAAAAGGAGGTGATGATGCCACTATACAGCTCATTAGTGAGACCTCATCTGGAGTAGTGTCCAGCTTTGGAGGCAGTATCTCAGGAAGGACAGAGTCAAGGCAGTCCAAAAAGGGCTACAAAATGGTACAGGGGCCACACCAGAAGTCATTCGAGGAGAGGCTGAAAGATCCCAAAATGTATTCTCTAGAGATGTGAAGGGGGGGGGAGAGACATGATAGAGACGTATAAATACCTTAAAGGGATCAATAAGGTACAGGAGGGTAGCATCTTTCAGAAAAGAAGATAGACAAAAACTAGCGACATGAGATGAAGTTAGAGGGAGGAAGAATCACGGGTAATGTGAGAAAGCCGCAGATCAACTACAGTCTGCAGCATAAGTTAAAGGTAGAACAAATGGGCAGACTAGTCAGGCCAGGCAGTCCTTATCGGCTGACAAATTCTATGTATCTATGTATTTCGGATCGCTGAGGCTTGTCTTGGGGTAATTCTCTAGCTTTGGTGATCGAGAAATTGTTACATCTCATTACCCTCGGATATCTAGCTCCTCAGAAATTGAGTCAGGTGTTCTCCTTCAGTCACTACAAGATGACCAAGTATTCGTACATCGGCAGCTCTTAGAGCATTCTCGAGCTGTTCGATGCAGCTTTTAAGTGCAGTTTGTAGTAGTCAGGGCTGCCTTCACCATTGTTCTGCCTGCCACTGCCTCCGTGCCTTTTACCATTTCTGCCAGCGCCTCTGTCTTCGACTGTACCACTACCATCCTCTGGGTAAACACATCGAGTTTGTTGTCAATCTGCTGCACTGATTTCATTAAGGTGTCCACAGAGATTTGTAGTGAGTCCAGAGAAGCTGATGTTTAGCCTGTCGATGTTGTAGCACCCTCCACATTTTCAGTCTCCTTGGTAGCAGCTCTTAGCTGAAAACAGTCCTGTTTCCTGCCCTTAGGGTGCACCATTTCTCCCAAATAAAGAATCAAACTGCTCAGCAAGAGTGTTCCATAAAATGACTGGATGAACAACCTCTCTTCTGGATTAAAAAAGATTACTTTTATTTGAAATTAAGGGCTTCAATGGAGGAGCTTCAAAAGCCTGTTGTTCCTGGCTACGTGCCTAACTCTGCCCCCCACCCCCAGCCTAGCCCCTTCATGCTGACCTGCCCAACCTCATCACTTGGCCTCTCTTGGATTAACCTTATCTCCTAATTCCCCCATGACTTATCCCCCATGGTGGGGGTGGCGGGGCTCCCCAATTCCCACTGCAATAAGATCCAGATGGAGGACGGTCAAGTCAATGATGCAGGGTCTGAGCTGGCCCCATGGCACTGAGGGATGAGGCGCTGGATGCCAAACCTCACGCCACGCCGGCGACCCGGGTTCGGGAACGAGCCCGGACTGCCGGGGGTCGGCAGGGGAGAGAGGATCGGAGCATCCGGAGGACTGGCTCTCTCCTCTCTTGGGAGGGATTCAGGGGTAGCCTGGCGCAGCAGTGGCCCCCGTTGGAGACCAGCGGCACTGCAGCACACAGGGGCTCACAAACAGGGAAGACGCTGGGTGGCTGCCTTCCGGACGTGAGTGGGAGCACCCACGTCGCGGGCTGACAGCATTGCACATCCCTCGTCTGGGGCGTAAACTATGTAAATAGCCCCATCAGCCTGGGTAGGCGACGGCCATCCCGGTGCCGAACCGCCACACGCCCAATACTCGAACTCTGCCACTGTCCTTTCAGACTCTTCGGGCCCTTCATCCTCCTCGGGGCTCAGGGAAAAGTAATGCCCTTGAAGATGACAGGGTTCACAGTGGGCAGTAGAGCGGCATAGGCGAGTAGATAGGTCCGAGAGAGTTCCGCTACCTGGGGGGAGATAAACAGACTTGGGAAAAAAAAAATGATGCAGGGTCTGCGGAAGGTCAGTCATCCTTCAAAGGCCAGAGTTTTTCTCCTCCCAGCGGCTAGGGTGCACATGCGAATGCACGCAAACGTTTGCAACCTGGTACCCGCTGGCAGCTTTAATCCTTACAAAGCTGCTCCGACTGCACTGCCAACTGTGGTCACCCAGGTGTAGTATTACAGCAGAGTCAGCTAACTCCCCAGAGAAGGAGTGCGTCCTCTGGGATGCACAATCCTCCCCCACCCCAGCCCACAGTGACCCAGGCTCATTCACAAATCTGATTCACCAGCACTGTGAGCGGTAGCCCTACCGCCACACTTACTGGCTCCTTCAAAGTTTTGTTAAATTTTTCATATAGGCTCAAAACATGATTTCCATATGGTATAATAAAGTTTTTCTGCCAGGATTAGTATTCCCTTTTTCAATTGTGATCTGTGATGATTTTCTGTCCTCTCTGTTGCTACAGAGCGAATGATCTGACAGCTGCTGCTTCTCAGAAATCAGCACTGCCATATACTTGCAGTAGGACCCTGAGTCAGTTACTTAAACTCTCAATGCTTTAGCCAACCTAGTTGCAAAAATGGACAAAAAAGTAGGAACTCACTGAAAACAATATACTGCATTTCCACTGGGCTATTCAGAGTAAACAGTTAAATAATACACAGGAAAAGAAATTATATACAATATGCAGGCACCTGTGCTCTCCTCGATGTTTGCCAGCTTCCACATTGTCACTTTTTCTGTATGATCTGGCTGGATTGGATACCCAGGAGCTGGACGGATTCCCTCATACTTGACTTTAAACAAGTCTGAAGCGTCCAGTTGTTCATCACTGCAATACCTCCAGAATTCCTTTCGAACTCGTTCATGAAGTTCTTCTGCAAAGGCCTTTGGAGAAAAAAAAACAGCACAACTCAATGTTGCAACTAGCACCACTGCAATGGTTGTTAAATCTATCTTGAGCCGGCCCGCCGGTGCAGCGGTGGGATTTCCGCTTGTGACACTGGCGACCCGGGTTCGGAACGGACTCGGTCGCTGAGGGTCGCCGGGGAGAAGGATAGAGCGTCCTATGGACTGCTCTCCTTCTCCGGGGGGAGGGATGGGGAAGTGCTTGGGGTCTGCGCGACTCCTGGTGGAGACCAGGTGTAGCGCGACTACCGACCTCAACAGTGTGTGCGTCGGAGGCGGGGCAGGACGCTCCGCGTCATTGCACGTCCCCGCCTCCCGGAAAAAGGAAAAATGGGAGTATGCCGCCGGGGCCCTTGATGAAGCCGGTCACAGCTTCAATTAGCCCCCTCAGGCCAGCCCTCCGACCTAGTTCGACGCCTGCGGCATGTGTCCCCTGTGCCACAGCCCCACCGTGGGGGGTAAGCCACGGGGTATCGGAAGGGTGCGACGCTGATGTGGGGGGGTGGAAGCGTGAACGGCAGATGGTACCGGGCTACCGGCGGCTGGAGCAGAAAATAATAATAGGAAAAAAAAAAAAAAATCTATCTTATGATGGCAACCAAAATGTATTCAACCAAGTATTGTGATCTAATGCGTGTCCGAAGTCTTGTGATGACGCAGCCTATTCAATCCAATAGTGCTGGGGCTTACGGTTATTCTGATACTCTTCAAAGACTGACAGGTAGCATGACAAGGTTAGCCAAAGGAATCCGGCTCAGCCCACCTCGGTTTAGATGTAAAGAGAAAAAGTATTAAATCTGGTGGAGTCCATGTCCAATAAAAGCTTAGCTAATGTACAAAGGATTAGATCACCAGGCTCGCTCACAAGACAATTTCTAACAAGCATTTGTCAATGCTGAATGTTTGCTTGCAGGTATGTGCTGTGCAAGTGTTTTGCACTGATAGGCACTACAGACAAAAGCTGTTAATTTTTATTATTTATTTATTTTTTTTTTAAATTTTGACCTTCAACTTTTGAAGGTTAGGATTTGCCTTATAGACATGACATGTACCATTTATAGTATACTGGCTGAAATTTCATTTTGCATCAGAGGTGCAAAAACACATCTCGTCCAGGATTTTAAAAATGACACGTCATGTTTATGAGGTGGTATGGGAAAATAGCTATGTTGAAAGTATGGAGTCAAAATATTGCAAAGTTGTGAGTGAACGTGTAACATTCACTCATAACCTGGACATTTTACCGTATTTGTACACCAGATTTTCAGCATAGCCTTCTTTATATCCAACCTAATGAACCCGGCAGGTGAACATTTTTAAATCCCCACCAAAACGTAATTCCGTGCCATAGAAATGCTATTCTGCACCACAGGTATGAAAGCACATTTTGGCCAGTATTTGAAAAATGACAGCTGTCACATTCATGAGGTGCTGTGAAGAAATGGCTATGTTGAAAACTTGGGGCCAAAATATTGAAAGTTACCAGAGTTATGAGCCTGCGTTTACAGGTTTCAATGTAGGCTCATAACTTTGTTGTTTTTGAATATTTTTTAAGCCAAATTTTCAACATAGCCTTCTTATGACTATATACCTCATGAACAAGGGCGGTGAAAATTTTCAACTCCTGCTCAAAAGGTGATTTTGTACAGTGACTGCAAATTCACCTTTTTGGACAGATTTCCCTAATTTTGTTACCACAGTTCATGAGGTGGGGTCCGAAAAAAGGCATGTTGACAATCTGGGGTAAAAACATTCAAAACTGGCCAAATTATGCCACTAAGTTCAAAACCCCACTGAAATACATTATTTATTTACTTAGCTTTTGTTGACCAGGTAAGTACACTTGACAAGTTACATGCCTATTTTCAGGAACGATCTGGGAGAGTACATTGAAGATACAAGTACAAGCATAGTACATGACAATGAGTATCGCTAAGTACACTGAATCGAGAGAGCAGGCTAACAGAGATAGTTTACTGTAAGCAGTAATAGATAATATACATACATACAAAAAGAAAATAAATAAATAGTCTAGGTTATTCAATGGCAGGGACAGTAATCACTATGTAAGTGAGACCATTAGCAGATCCACAGAAACAGTTAGTTCCCGAGTATGATAATTAAGCAAATCACGTGCAACCAAATGTGAGTCCAATGCAGAGACCATGAATTAAGGAGGCTTGGGACATTCACAAGCGGAGGTCAGTTTCAGATGTTCCCACAGGGAGTTCCGGAGGCACCAGTGGGAGGGGGAGGCACGAACATGGGCAGGAAGGGAGTTCCAAAGCCTAGGAGCACTTGTAGCGAAGTCACTGTTCCCCCCATAAGGGTACAGGTAAAGGGGACTTTGAGCACCCCAAGACCCTGAGACCTGAGGGAGCAGGAGGAGGAGGAGGGGTCAGCAGGCTTGAGAAGCTGTGTCAGCCCCAGAGGGGTGCCAGTTCTGATCACTTTTCCCACGAAGCAGCCCAGCCCAAAGTTCACGTGATTTGCCAGCCAAGTTTATCATATAACTCACGGTGATGGATGAGCAGCCAGGGTAAAGCAACAGATATTATTGTAGGTCGTTGCTACCGAGTAAAGAGAACCTTGGAGGTGCGGGTAAACTGGAGAAGGCCATAGCTGAGTGAAGGGAGCAGCACACCCCTGGCAAGAGCCAGACGAGCGGCAGACGTCAGATTTTTTTTTTGCCCTGTAAGCAAGACCCAGTTTGCAGTTTACAGTTGTGCAGACATTTAGGGTGTGACTCCCTAGGTCCAGTTGGGGGTAAAGTGTCACTCCAAGGTATCTGATTGAAGTTGTGATTAGGAGGGGAGCACCATCAGCACCACTGACACACAGGGGGACGAGGGAGGCCTTGATTTTGGCAGATGACCCGAACAGCATGGCCTGACTTTTTTTCAGGTTAAGGACCAACTTGTGTGATGATACCCAGGACTGAATATTCTGAAAGTCCTCAGTCAGCTGAAGGTTGAGAGCCCCAATGTCCCGGGAGTGCGCCAGGATGACCAGATCATCCGCATATAGGGTGGCACTGCAGTTGGTTACAGTGGCTGGGAGATTAACAAATGCAGAGAAGAGAAGGGGCCCCAGGACAGAGCCCTGAGGGACACCAGAGGTCACTGACGTGGGATCAGAGAGGACCTTGCTGAATTTGGTTAGCTGTACTCTGCCCTGAAGGTAGTTTGCAAGCTAATTCAGGGCAGGAGGGGACAGGCCAAGGGACCGCATCGGAGTACAAAGTAATGCATGGTCCACAAGGTCAAAAGCCTTTGACAGGTCAATGAATATGGCTCCAGAGAGTTTACCCTGGTCCTTGGCCACCCTGATGCTAGATGAGACAGAGACAAGGGCCGTGGACGTGCTATACCCTTTTCGAAAGCCATTAAACTGCATATCTGATTTCCTCAGTTCGTGGTTCAGCTCTGAAGAGTGAAGATGTGTCTGGGGTCCAGAGAGGATTATGACTTTGGACCCCTGGAGGGTAAGTAAGGGCGTGGTGGGGTTGTAGATGCTAAGTGGGAGGGTCGGCTGGGGGGGACTAATGGTGCAACAGAAATTGATGGACGGTTTTCTTTTTATAGGGTTTAAAGGGACACTGTCAGTTTAAAATTGCAGTTTTTTATTTATTGTTGAATGAAGTCTGACAGATAAAAGGAGATACTATGCTGTTCCTTTCAGGGTTGCGTGTGTTTTTTTCATCTGAGTGACCCCAGAATGTTATTTTATTGTAGTTAAGGTTTTTGGTGGGGTCACCTGAAAACTATGGCTCAACCGAGTTACGTGCTCATCCCCATAAATGCCATGATGCTTTCTGTTAGCAGGGGAAGGGCAAGTGCACTGGCAAGCATAACCTCCCCATAATACGCACTGGCTGCATATTTTGTAATAAATAGGAAACTGGTTAAAAACTGTTGATGGCTAAACCAGAATATCCTCAGCATTCTAACAAATGCAATTACTATTTCAAATGTTATGTTTCTAGAATGCCAAATATTTTGCTATTTCATACTATTAAAAACATTACAGAACACAAATTTCAATCAAAGATTTTAAGTTTCTTACATATCAAATATGAACATACGAAGAAGCCAGCAGAAGAAGGCCATTCTGTCTATCAAGTCTGCTTGTGTTACAGGGTTCACAGTTTGAGCTACTGTCCCTGCCCCCTCTCCCCACCCCTCCCATCCTTCCTACCCATGACCCTTACCCTCCCCCCATACCTGTCCCAGCCTCTCTTAAAGTTGCCCACTGTCTTCAACGATATTATCTCTTCTGGCAGCACATTCCAAGTGTCCACCACCCTCTCTGTGAAGAAGTGCTTCCTGACCTCCCTCTTAAACCTCCCACCCTCCAGCTTAAATATGGGAGAGTGGTCTATTCTTACCGACCATTAATTTCATAAAGTTTAAAAACATTCAAGATAACTAGGGCTTAACCTGCCCAGCCGATTCCCCTACTTAATGTTAATACAGCCAACAACTGTTAAATAGGAGAATTTAATTCTATATAAATATTTACTGAAGCTTTAAAGCATTAGCAGGGCAAACGTGCACTTTCCCAAGAAACTCTGACACCAAATGCTTTTAGCAAGTTTTGGTGCCACCTACTGGTGGGTTGGGCACGGCATGGAGCCCTTCAGAGCTCAAGTGTGCATGCACAGGTGATGTCATCACGCAAGTCCTTATGGGTGCACGCAAGTCCATGCCCAATTCAGTGAATGAGCATACTGTAGTATATATAGTGTGCCTGACAGAGCGCACATTGCTCTAGAAATGTAGAAAACCTCAGAGCCATGCCAGGAGTCCATCCAACTCAGGTAAATCCTTTGAAAGGACAACAGAATGCTGTAAAGTCTAAAGACATTGTAATAATCTTTAAAAAGTGAGATGTTTGAGTTCTCTCTAGCAGGCTCTCATACAGAAACATGGGATGGCAGTCACAAATGGCATGATTCATGTATGTCTGTTTGAATTACTAGGAGACAATGCAGTATGTTAACAAAAACACCCCATAATAACCCCATTGTGCAAAACAAAAAAAACTGAAAACCTTTTTCTCATGTTTGAATTTTTAAGGTGGAATGCCTTAAGGTGGATAACTGAAAGAGAGCTATGGCTAACATATCTGTATTTTTCTAAACAATTGCCTTTGTCAGAACATATAATGCAAACTAAAGAAAGTTAATATCCAACAGATGGGGCAGCATATATAAAAAAGCAAGTGAATTATTGTTATTGTGGTATATTTAGGTCTCTACTGTAAAATATGATATGAATATTGAATGAAAAGAGTCCTCTGAAGTGATTTTTTTTAATGGCATTAAATAGGAATGAAAGAAAACAGGATATAAACTTTAAAAAAGGAAACTGGCCAGTATCAGAGGTATGGCTGCAAAATTACATAATCTTCAAACAGTATGTGACTTAATTTTGTTTTTAAGAATTGAAATATAATTCAATTATTTATATGGTTTAGTTTTATTTATACTGTATTACCAGTCTCCCTGTAGAACTGGTATTCCCCGAAATGGTTGGTGACTGGGTTATGATTAGATGTTTATATTACTGAGAAAATATATTTGAATAAAATATTCTCATTTTGAGAAATTATCTTGGTGATTGAGAGAGCGAGCCAGGTGATCCAGTCCTTTGTAAGTATAACAAGGTTACTAACTGACCTCTCCCTCGAGATTGCAATCACTCCTCTTGATGAATGAGGCCATTTTGGTTCCAATAACGTTAATACACAGCTTTACCTGTAAGTATTAGATTTCCATATGCAGTGTGGCTCAGCAGCCTAAGGCAGTAGACTTCTTTGACTTAGTGTTGCACCAAGAACCTGTATATTACGCGCAACATTGCCAGACTTAATATGCTTGTTAAATAGAAGTTGTACTGTGCATGGGAAAATCAGGTTACTCAACTGTAACAGTAGTTCTAGGAGTGGTATATGGTGTGCATCCACACTTCTGGCAGTGTTCCTTTCCCCTTTAAATCCTGCTGGAATGCCTTCAAGCTGGTTCCTCCCACTCATGCAGGTGGTAACTCTCCTAGCACTGCCCTGTGACGTCATATTGTGTCTGCTGGAAGCAAGATCAGTGAGCCACTTTCCAGGGGAGGTCAGGTGGCCCGACGGGGAGTCCGTGGGCCGAGGGATCGACCAAAGTTGAAACCTCTGAGGAAGTGTTGGAATCTGAAGCCCTAGAGCGCTCATGATCCCACAATCGATGACAAGACTTTTTCTTAGCCTCTTTCTTCGATTTTGATTTAGATTTTATGCCCGAGGGACCCTGCCCAAGAGTGGGAAGGGCCTGGCACAGATCCCTGAATGCCCCTGAAAAGGAGGCACCCAAGGAGAGTGGCAAAAAGGCTGTAGCCGATGAAAGATTCTGTTGCAGCCTGGGATGCAGCTTCTTCAAATGCTATGAGCTGTTTGGCAGACCCCGCAGCCGCTGGCACCACCCAATGGCATCCTTGGCCTTAGCGGGAGGATACCGATCGTCTGGGCATCCCAAAAGGAGGCAAGTGTGCCGGTCTTCCAAGGTCGACAGATGGAAGGTGTGGCACAGGCTGCAAGCCTGGGGATCGTGCCTGTGGCCCAGGCAGTAGACGCACATGGTGTGCAGATCCATCGGAGACATTTTCTGTCCACAGGCACATTTCTTGAAACCCAGCGCCAACTTTGCTTTGTCTGTTATGGATGATGAGAAGGAGTTGCTTGAAGACAAGATTTTAGCAACTGAAGGGTTTTATTAAAGCAAAGGGCCTGCTCAGCATGAGAGCGATAAGGAGGGCACCTTCTTCCAGTGGAAAGGAACCTCTGATGTCATGGGGCTGTGCTAGGGGAGTTACCACCCAAGTGGTGGGAGGAGCCAGCTCAAAGACATTCCGGCTTGTTTTAAAGGGGAAAGGAACACTGCCAGAAGTGTGGATGAGTACACCATATTCATGTCCCTAGAAAGGAAAGTTACTTACTAGCAAACTCTTGATGTTCTTGGGTATCTCCCCCATACGGCCACATTATTCAATCCTAACCAGAGGTAAAACGACCCACAGGAACCAGAACGTTTGGGTCTGGAAGGGCTGATGTATGCTGCCAAATGTACACAGGCACTGTATTTAGCACTGCTGCCCCAAACACCTCAGTACCTTTTTTTGATTGTCTTACTGAAGAGGATAGAAAGAAACAACTACAGAGAAAATGGAAAATGATTAGAACGTGTTCGCAACACTTACATAAGAACTTACCGTAACAGCAGATCTTCAAGAGAATCTACTCCATTAATCCACACCTTTGGAAAGTACAGTTATGTAAGAACTTACCGTAACAGCAGATCTTCGAGAGGAGCTCTTGCAGCAGGTAATACCATTAGGACTGAAGCCATCAGGCATCAGGACCCCACGGAAAACTTGTAGCTAGCAGTCTGAGGCAGGGGACCGCCCACGATGTCGGCTCGGCCAGACGTCAGACGTGGTATAAAGGGAGCGGTCCCTTGGAGCCACCTCAGTTCTCCTGCTGGAGACCCGGCTAAAAACAAACTGGAGAACCGAACAGGAATTTCCCACCATGGTCTGAAGATATAATACCTAAAAAGTACTATCCTGGGGGATGGAGGTGGAAACATCTGTTGCAAGAGCTCTTCTCAAGATCTACTGTTATGGTAAGTTCTTCGTAACTGTACCATCTGTCTTAGAGGGTGGAGCCTTGCAGCAGGTAATACCATTAGGACTGAGTCCCAAGCAGTACCCAAGGATAGGCCCAGGTCTGATAGGGTGGTGGGACATATGTTAAAACAGCTACTGATAAGCATCTATGAGAGAAGGCCCTGCAGGACTGCTAGTCTGAAACCTGCTCTCCTTCTGGATGCAATGTCCAGGCTGTAGTGCCTGATGAAAGTGTGGACTGAACTCCACGTGTCAGCAGCACAAATGTCGGCTGAAGAGACGTTCTTGAGGGCTGCAAAAGAAGAGGCCACCGCTCTGGTGGAATGGCCCGATAGCACCCGGAAGAGGCCTGTTATGGTGCTGATAACAGAATGAGACGCACTGTACCAGCCAATGGGCTAGTGTCTGCTTAGAAACAGGATCTCCCAGCATTTGCTCAGCGAACGAAACAAACAACTGGTCTGACTGTCTAGAGGAGCGAGTCCTGTGGATGTAATACCTCAAAATACAATGAATGTCCAAGGTGTGCAACAGTGCTTCATCTTGGTTTGTAAACTTCTTATAATAAACCGGAAGGTTGATGTCCTGGTTAAGGGTCAGCACGGACACCACCTTCGGTATAAATTTAGGGTTTGTGCGCAGATTCACCTTGTCCCTGTGAAAGATTATGTAAGGTTCTTTACACATCAGAGCCTGGAGCTCAGAAATCCTTCGAGCAGAAGTAATAGCTACCAAGAGGAGGGTCTTCCATGAGAGGAACTGCAGCTCACATGAAGCTGCCGGCTTGAAGAGAGGAAGGGTGAGTTTCTCTAGGACAAAAAGGAGGTCCCAAGGAGGAAGGATGTCCCTCTTGGGAGGTCTGACGTGTAAGACCCCTTGAAGGAAGGTATTGCAGGCATTAAGCTGTGCTAGAGTTTTATCTCCTATAGGGTCATGATATGCGGAGACCACAGACATGTGCACCTAGATGGATGAGTAGCTCAATCCTAAGTCCAGAACGTGACGGAGATACTCAAGCACGTGCCTAGCCGGACAACCCAAGGGATTTAGGGCGCAGGTCAGCCTACAGACAGAAGCTGCCCATTTCAGAGCGCATGCGTGGCCCTGGTGGGAAGGCTTCCTTGCTGCAACCAGAATTTCAGCCACCCTGCTTGACACTCCTAGTCTCTCTTCCACTAGGACTGCATGAGCCAAGCATGCAGGTGAAGAGATTGAACAGCAGGATGGACAAGAGTTCCCTGTTCTTGTGAGAGCAAGTGGGTGGAGAGTGGCAACTGAACTGGAGCCTCCAGAGACAGTTGTTGGAGCAACAGATACCAGATCTGACGAGGCCATAGAGAAGCCAGCAGAATCATTCTGGCTCCCTCTGACTGCAATTTGAGTAGCACTCTCTGAATGAGGGGAAAAGGAGAGAAGGCGTACAGAACTTCCCTGTTCAAGAGAGGGACAAGGCGTCTCGCCAGAAAACACCAGGCCCTGGAACAAGCGAGCAAAACTTGTGCAGTTTGGCGACGCAAAGATGTCCAACTCTGGACAGTCCCAGCGATTGAAGAGGCCGTCTCCGATATCTTGGAGCAGTTCACACTTGTGGTTTGGAGAGGTAGAGCGACTGAGACTGTCGGCGAGAACGTTCTGGACCCCGGGCAGATGGACTGCGATGAGGTCCAATCGATGTTCCACTGCCCAGTCCCACACTCTTACAGCCTCCCTGCAAAGGGGGTACAAGTGAGTTCCCCCTTGTTTGTTGATGTAGAAGACTACTGGTGTATTGTCTATCTGCACCAGAAGAGGACCTGGTGAAAGATGGTCTCTGAATGCGGTTAACGCATTCAACACTGCTCTCATTTCCACAACATTGTTATGTAGAGAGCTCTCTGTGACAGACCAAGAACCCTGGGTCCTGTGATCCCCTAAATGAGTCCCCCAACCTGACAAGAGAGGCATCTGTGGTTAAAGTCCGAAGAGAGGAAGGTTTTCGGAAAGGAATTCCTCCCTCTAGACTGTCGTGACAGAGCCACCACTCGAGAGAATGATGAACTATTGAACTACCCGAGAGATCCGGATTTGGAGATACAGATCATCCACCAATTGGTCCCCTTGAACCCTGAGGTGCCATTGTAGAGTCCTCATATGGATTCTGGCTAAGGGTACTGTGGCCATGGCTGCTGCCATGTGTCCCAAAAGCTGCAGGACCACCTGGGCAGGGGAGGATGGGGTCCTTTGAAGCCCGCTGGCCAAACCCCGAAGGCGGTCTGCCCTGTCTGGAGGCAGAAAAGCTCTCCCCCGTCTGGTGTCCAGAATAGCCCTGATGAACTGCAGCCTTTGCGTCGGCCAGGGGTGTGACTTCGGCCAATTTAATGTAATGCCCAGGGAGGAAAACAGAGCCTGCGACTCTCTTAGGGTGATTAGGAGCTCCTCCTCTGACCGAGCAGAGAGGAGCCAATCATCCAGGTAAGGGTAGACGAAGAGGCCTCTCCTGCAGAGAGCCACCGCTACCACCGCTAGGCATTTCGTGAAAACCCTGAGGGCTGAGGAAAGGAAGAAGGAGAGAACCCGGAATTGGTAGTGCTCATCTCTGAAGCTGAATCGCAAAAACTTTCTGTGGGACTTCAGGACCTTGATATGCATGTAGGTGTCCTGCATATCTAGGGAGCACAGCCAGTCCCTTTGCTGAAGCAGGGGGAAGAGGCCTGCCAGGGTGACCATCCAAAACCTCTGGTATTTTACTAAGAGGTTCAGCGGGCTCAGGTCCACAATTGGGCGAAGGTCTCCCGTTTTCTTTGAACGAGGAAGAATTGGGAGTAGTAACCTTTCCCTTTCTGGGTCTGTGGGACCCTTTGAATGGCTCTTTTCTCTAGGAGCTGTTGAATTTCGGCTTCTAGGAGAAGGCTGTGATCCAGTGCACAACATGATGGGGGGGGGGGTGTCCGTCGGCATACAGATTAACTCTATCGTGTACCCTTTCCGAATGGTATCCAGACCCCATTGGTCTGCAGTGATACTGGACCATTTGAGTGGGTAAAGCGCAAACCGCCCTCCTATCTTCTTGCTCTGCCTGTCCGCTTGGGAAGGAGGGTGGCAGAGGGAGTCAGGCTGAGGGGGTGGTGGGGACCTGGGCCCTGGGAACCTTGACGGGCAGGGTGACCATGCCTCTTGAATCCCTTGCCGTGGGACTGCTTGCTCCCCTGAGCCTGCCCTTGACCTCTACGAAAAGGGTGCCGACGGGGTTCCTGAGGCTGGGTTTTGTACAGGCGTTGTATGTCTGCCACCGCTTTCCCTTACTCCTGTAGTTGTTTTACCATTTGTTCGACTTTGGGGCTGAACAAAACAGGACCCTGAAAAGGGGAATCCAGGATGGACTCTTGCAAGTCTGGCTGGAAGCCCATGATTCTGAGCCAAGACTGCCATCTCATACAGATTCCGGAGGTGGCTGCCCTGCAGGCCATGTCTACGGCGTCATACGAACACCAGAGAGCGTGTTTGTCCACATCCAGACCTGACTGGGCACACGTTAGAATCTCTTGTTTGGAATCTGAGTCAGGCATAGCTTCCACGAGGTCCACTGTCTTACTCCACAGTGACTGTTGATATGTGGGCCATAACGTTCAATGACCTGATGGCCCCAGTGGCCGAGGAGAAGACTTCACGACCCCAGGCATCAAACTTCTTGGAGACGGGGTCGGGAGGTTGCGAACTCAAATGTTTTCGTAGAGATCCCCTGCTGTGGGCAGCTGTGAGAACCAATGAATTGGCCTTTGGCTGTTCTGCCAGGAAGGGATCGGACTTGGGGGGCTTACAGAGTCTGTCTGCCTTCCTTCCTAGGGACTGCCAGGATGGAGGATGGGGTCCTCCAAGTCAGGCGTGTTACATCCTGGAATGGTTCCACAAATGGTGGAATCACTAAGGGTTTGGGCTCCTTCACCCCGAGGAACTTGGCCAGGCGTTTACGCTCTGGGTCCAGATCCTCTGTGTCACACTCATATATGGACTGGATGTGCCTCATGATGTCAAAGAAGTGGGCATCATCTGGCGGGGACCTAGGGGAATCCTTAGGTTCCCGGTAAGGGGAGGGTTCCCTGTCTGCGAAATCTGAATCCTCGTCATCCTCATCCAAGGAAGAAGGAGATGGAGATTAAGATGAAGGCTGTTTCCTTTTCTTCCCCTTGGGATGTGGACTTGGGTGCTCACCCTAGTTTCTCTGAGGTTCTGGGGGGTTGGGGGACCCATGGGTGGCGGTGGAGGGACCGTGTCTGGGGGTCTGTATACGAGGTCCCCTTTCACAGTATTCCACCAAGTGGTGAACAGACTACCAATGTCTGCTACCGGGATGACCGCAGGGGCCAGCATCAGGTCTGAGGGACCAGGCGTCGGTTCCTTAGGAGGCGAGCGTTTGGGGTTCCTGACCAGCAGGCATGGTCCGAACCTGAACTGCCAGGAGTGGCGACCGGTAGCAGCTCTCATCTGGAGGGGCTTCGGTGTGGCCTTATCGGGTATCTGGTCCCTCATCCGGTGACTGTGGTGCAGGATGATGGGGTAGGTGACTGCTAGGTTTGTGCTGGTCTGGAGGAGGGCACACCTTAGCCTGAGGGGGAGGCGTCTGAGCCTGGGTGACCTCCTGCCTACCAGAAGGTTCTTCTGCCCTTTTTTGCTTCTCCGAAGAGCTGGGCCTGTTCGAGGCCCTGGGCAGGCTTTCCTGGGTCGACCCTGAGTATTTAGAGGTCAATGAGCCAGGGAAGAGTGGTGGTGTCCCAACGAGGCTGACTCCTGGTGTTTGCCCTGGGAAGAGGCAGGAGCGGACTTAGTCGTGCAGGAGCGTTCGGACGTCTGGGCCGGAACCGAACCTGATCTCTTACTGGGGGACGATGAAGACGGCATCTGCTTCGCTGGCGACCTGGGGTGGGATTCAGACCTAGCTCGATCCTTTTCCTTGTGGTGATGTTTCCCCCCTGAAGGCATGGCCTTGGGTGGGGAAACCCTGATGGGAGAGGATGAGCTGGCCCCTGATCCGCGCTGCATGGCTGTAAGTTTCTTCTCTAGGACGAAGGGCTTAAGAGCATGCGGCCTTCTGGCACGAGTCTTCTGACTGAATTTCTGATAATGTGTGCAGGTGCCGGGCTGGTGTTCCAGGCCTAGGCAGAGGAGACAGGCCATGTGGCTGTCTTTGGCCAGGATCTGCTTCCCGCACGCACACTCTGACTTTCGCTGCGGTGGTGAGGGTGTCGACATAAGACGATGATTAAATAGGAGTCTAAGAAATAACGACTGATCTGTTCGGCGGCTGTCGCATCACAAAAGAGGCATCCGTGCAGCCGAACTCACGCAGGGCCGACGGCAGGAAAAGAACTGAGGTGGCGACAGGGTACCGCCCCCTTTATGCCACGTCCGACGTCGGGCGGAGCTGACGTCAGGGGTGGTCCCCTGCTTCAGACTGCTAGCTACAAGTTTTCCGTGGGGTCCTGATGCCTGACAGCTTCAGTCCTAATAGTACTACCTGCTGCAAGAGCTCCACCCTCGAAGACAGATCTGTAAGACGTCAATGTCAGGACCACATGGAAACTTTTTGCTAGCTAGGGGCCCCCCACAATGACAAGCAGTGTTGACATGCATATTATGTGGATGGCCCCATCACTCCTCGGTTTCCGGCAGGAAATTAGCCATGGAGAGCCACTAACCATGAGGAACCAGGAGATTAGACCAGTACTAGGCAAACAAGTAGAGGCATGGGACTGGAGACAGGATGCATGAAGTTAGGTTTTAGGCACAGCATCTGATGCAACCTTCAGGATACAGAACAGGGGGGGAAGAAAGGAAGAGTACGACATGGCCTGATGGAAGAGATTCTCTCGAAGATACTAAAATTACGTACTTACTGTATTTTGTAATCTTCTAGGACCATCTTCACCATTGATTCACACCAATGGGTTCTGAGCCAGAGGCTCTAAGAACCCAGAACTTTTCAGAAGAGACGGCATCGATGCAGGCTGCTTGCATGCGTGGCACCACAACACTAGCTCACTCTGCATGACTTATCTCAGCACTGGTCCTCAACCACCTCAGTACCTTTTTTTTTTTTTTAGACAGAGGAGGGGCAACTTTAACCTAACACTTAAACACCTAACAAAAGAGCATAAGATCGCCCTTGTGACCCATGTAAGAAGGGTCAACAACAAAGAGAGCCGTGTCTTCACATCCCAACCAAGAACAAGGAGTGAAGACCAATGAACAAACAGAGTGAGCCTGGGGGATGGAGGGTGGGTGTGTGAATCAGTGGTGAAGATGGTTCTAGAAGATCAAGAATTATGGTGATGAGTACATAATTTTAATATATTCCAGGACCAATCTTCACCATTGATTTACACCAATGGGTTACTGTATCAAGCTGAGAAGAAAGTCCCCTGGGCAGGGCGGTAGGAGCCGGAGCTCACTCAGGACAGGAGTCCATTCAGGATTGTCCTGCCAAAGGAGGCATACTGCCTGGCATGGACATGCAAGGCACAGTGCTTGATAAAGGTGTGCACTGTGCTCCAGGTGGCAGCTCTTCAAATATCAGCGACAGGAACAGAGCGAATCTCTGCCAGGGACATAGCGACCGCTCTGGTGGTGTGGGCATGAACCTGGCCCTCCAGCTTGACCGGCACTATAGAATAGCAGTGGCGGAGGCAACAAACAATCCATGCAGAAATGCATTTCATCGTGATCGGCTGACCCAGTCAGTTGGAGTGAATGGAAACGAAGAGCTGTCTCAACTGCCAGATCTTCTTAGTTCTATCAAGTACAACGTGAGGGATCTTTTAACATCCAGAGAGTGGAGGGTGCACTCCCCTTCATTCTGGAACTTGGCAAAGCAGGTAGGCAGTACCAAAGTCTGGTTTAAGTGAAACTCCGACACCACCTTTGGCAAGAAGTTGGGATGGATGCAGAGAACCAACTTGAATGTGTAGAAAATTATATTCGGAGGCTCTGTGACCAATGCATGCATCTCAAGAGACTGTGGGCAGAGGTAATGGCAACCAGAAATGCAGTTTTCCAATTCCAGTTTTAGGAATTTTAGGTCACTTGTAGTTAGGGGTTCAAAGGGCTTTTGGGTGAGCATGTCCAACACAAGGTTAAGGTCCCAAGTGGCTATGGGTTTCTTGACCGGTGGCCATGTGTGTAAAAGGCCTTCTAGGAACCTCTTAAATAGAGGCAGTTGAGCTACAGAGAGGTTCTGAACAGGCTCGTGATATGCCAAAACAGTGCACAAATGGACCTAAACTGTAGAGTATTGCAAGCCTGCATCACAGAGATCCAGCAAGCACTCCAAAACCCTGTCTAGCGGGCATTGCAATAGGTCTATATGACATTTGGAGCACCATTCAGAAAACTGTTTCCATTTGGCTATGAAAGTCTTCTTGATAGAGAGCTTACGAACAGCCAGAAGAATCTCAGAGACACACTATACCTGCCCACTTCTATCTCTTCAGGAGCCAGGCATGGAAGATAAAGGGAGCACAGGCTGCGGTGAACAAAGCATTCATCAGGAGGTCTGCCTGGAAAGGGAGGACTCTCGGAGGGCTGACTGACAATTTGTTGAGCAGGGGAAGTCACATCTGTTGAAGCCAGCATGGGGCGACCAGAATACCCTCTGAACTAGAGGAATAGAAGGAAATGCATACAGAAAGCTATCTATCCACCGCAAGGTGAATGCATCCTGATGGAAAATGCCATGTTCTGGATTTTTGGAGCAGAATCAAGGCAGTTTGGTGTTGAGTAGGGATGCAAAAAGGTCCACCTCTGAGGTTCCCCACTCGTTGAACAGAGACTGCATGTCTGGTGCCAACGACCACTTGTGAGGATCTGCTTCTGTTCAGCTGAACTTGTCCGCTAGACTGTTCTGATCCCTTGGCAAACAGATTGCCTGGATCAGGACTTCTTGTTTTGGACACCATTCCCACACACTTGCTGCCTCCCTGCAGAGAGGATAAGAGTGTGCTCCCCCTGTTTGCTGATATAGTATATGGCAGACTTATTGTCAGTCTGGATGAGGACTATCTTGTGGCACACCAAGTCCACCAGGGCCCTGAGGGCATACAGGACTGCTCCCATCTCCAACACACTGATGTGAAGGTGAGACTCCGTAGGGCTCCAGACTCCCCGAGTGTGGTGGCCCTGACAGTGGGCTCCCCATTCCAGTAGAGATGTGTCTGTGGTAAGGGTTATCTGAGGCTCTGGTGCAGAAAAGGGAAGACTCTGAAGAAGACTGTCCTCCTGTGTCCACCATGCAAACAATCAAAGCAGAGGCTTTGTCACCTTGATGGGATAAGACTGAGGATGCACTGCTTGAGACCACTGCATGCTGTGCATCTACTGGGTTGTCCTCATGTGCAGGTTAGCCAGAGGTACTGTTAAGATGGAGGAGGCTATGAGACCTAACATCTGCTGCATGGAGTGAGCCTGAATGGATTTGTGCTCCACGATGAATCGAGCCATCTGAAGGATGGCTTTGCTTCTGTCCTCTTGAAGAAAGACCCTCATTTTGTGGTGTCTCAGAGGACTCCAATGAAGAGAAGCTGATAAAAAGTTGAAGCTGTGACTTCTCTAGGTTTAACAGGACCCCCATGGAGGTCAGGAACTGAGATGCCATGAGACAGCTCGTTCCTCCCGTTTTCTGCTTGGACGAGCTGGCAACTAACCAGTTATCCAGATAGGGAAAGACTTTGAGTCCAAGTTTTTGAAGGTGTGTGGCGAGAACCACAAATCACTTTGTAAAGACTTGAGGTGCCAAGGATAGTCTAAAGGTCAGGTCCCGGAACTGGTAATGCTGACACAACACCACAAAACAAAGAAATTTGTGGTGGCTGGGGTGGCCTGGAATATGCTGGTAGGCATCCTGCATATCCAGGGAAACCAACCAATCCTGCAGCTTGAGGAGGCCGAAAACTGGGACGGTCCATTCTGACCATGCCCCCCCCCTCACCATGTCACTCCCACGGGCACTGACTCAGACAACACTGTGCACAGTCAGTTATATTTTGCTGCTTGCTCTGGCCATGCCGCCCCACAGTAACACCAGTAGCAAACATTAAAATTAAAACAAATCGTTCTGCTGCAGCAAGTTCCAAATCATGATGTACAGAAAGTTCATTACAAGCAAACCTACATTAAATTGTGATCAGACATTCAAGTTGCATGTATAGCTCCTCCTGACAGTCCCATCCAAACCATTTACACTCACCTCATATGCTGAGTAAACTTCACGTCAGTGACTCCCACCACACCTGATTGTTTTCACACACTTCTCTATAGCTGATCAGGTTCCGGTACCTTAGTTCCCTGCTGCCAGTCTCTTTTCTGTCTGGAGTCCCTCTCAGCTGCTGTCAGGCAGACATCAACATGTGCTTGTTTGCACTACTACCCAGTAATCTAACAGGAAGGAACATGTTCTACTGTGCTCCCACTGACCTCTTTGCAGTGTAACACAGGCGCCAGGGTTGAAGTTACAAACTGCTGTCCAGCCTGAACAGTGCCAAAGTGGTGCTGAAATAATGATCACTCACGGATTAGCAGTCAGCAAAAAAAAAAAAAAAAAGGGACAAAACTGGGACAAGTAAGCAAAAACTGGGACAAAAGTGACATTTTGCAAAACTTGTGGGGACACTGGGACATGCTGTCTAAAATAGGGACTGTCCTGGGAACATAGGGACTGTTGGTAGCTTTAGGACTTGAGCTCCCCTGCCTTTGCCTCGAAAGGACTGCTTGCTGTGAGAAAAAACTCCTCCCTTTCTCCTCTGGGGGTGAGAAGGGTCAGGTCAAGAAATCTTAATGGCTGTTCTGATCTTCTGAGAGGCCTCAGAGGACTGCTCTACCTGTTGACTGAACAGATAGGAGCCACTGAAGGATACGTTCATGACCTGCTGCTGGATGTCGTTGAAGAAACCAGACATCCGAAGCCAGGAGTGCCTTCTAATGCAGATTCCTGCAGCAGCAAAGTGACAGGCAATGTCAAAGGCATCCATTGCTGCCTTCAGCTGGTGACTATTATACTCAGGGCCATGGGTAACAGTCTGAAATATTCTCAGCTTACTCTCTGACTCAGCCACGAAACTTGAAAGAGGTCCAATGGGCATACTTGTACTTGGAGAAATGCACCTGGTAGGTGGCTATCCTCATGCTAAGGGTAGCTGAAGCGAAAGTTCTTTTCCCCATCGTATCTCTCTTGTGTGGCTACTTACTGATAGGTTGCGCTGTGGACTCCTGGGGCATAATGGCTTTGTCATTCTCAGCCAGAATGACAATCTTGTCAACAACAGGCTGGGAAGCCAGAATAGGCCTGTCTTTAGGGGCAGCCTACTTATGGTCTATCTGCCGACAGTGGGAGGGAACAGATATAGGCCTGGCCAACACTGTGTCCAAGAGAGTCTCAAATGCAGAGGAAAAAGAAAGTATAAGGTTGACTGGCATAGTGGAAATGCTGAGCCACTCCACATAGAGACATTTCCCTGGGTCAATGGCAGAAGGATCAGAAGCAAGGGTTGTATACATGTTGCGAAGAACAGCCTGAAAAGAAAGATCCTCCTATGGTAGATGAGAAGGGAATGCAGCTGAATTATCCATATAGTAAAGAGAGTTATTGTCAAGAGTTATTGTCACTGCTCTCGGAAATAATGAGGTCAGTGTCAGATGCACCCCCCTCCAGCTCCTCTTCGGAAAGAGGGGCTAGGAAAGGAGTGGACCCAGAAATGTCTAACCCAGCTCTAGGAGTTGGAAATACAGGCGACACCGGCACTGACAGAGGGAGCCGGCAATGGCCTCCGTGCTGGCAAAGGAGGAGCTGGCACCGGGCCCAGTGACGGAAAAGTACAGTTACGTTGGAACTTACCATAACAGTAGATCTTTGAGAGAGGTTCCTTCAGTAGGTCATCACTTATAGGACTGGAGCCACCTGGCATCGGGCCGCATGGCAGACTTTTCTAGCAATCCCTGACGGGGGTCCACCCACCCGACATCACGTGACCGACGTCAGTGTGACTGTATATAGTTGGCGGTCCCCATGCCCGCCCTCCAGTTCTCCTGCCGGAGCCAGGAAGAGGCCTGACAGCAGGAGCGAACAGGATTTGGAGACCCTGTAAAACACAAAATGAGGGGAAGGAGGGAGGCAAAAATATGACCTACTGAAGGAACCTCTCTCGAAGATATACTGTTATGGTAAGTTCCAATGTAACTGTACTATCTTACTTCGAGAGGATTCCTTTAGTAGGTCACCACTTACTCATTCTTGCCCTCTCCCCATCTCCATCCTATCTACCCCCTCTCTACCTTCCCTCCCCCTCAAGACCTATACCTGCCACGCTCTTTCTTCATCTCTTTCCTCCCTCTCTCTCCCTCTCTACTTTTCATGGCACTTATTGTACTGAAGCTTACTACCTTCCCATGTTGAATTTTCTTTTGTTACCAATCATGTTTTTTCCCCTGTATTTACTGCATCTTAACCTTCAGTATTCAGTATGTCAATGTACTTATTACACACTGTTTTCATCCTGATCTGTACTGCATTCATGTGCTGCGTCACATGTTTATTGTTTGTCTGTAAACCGTTTCCTCCCGGGTCGTGCCTGAAAATTGGCATTGTTTGCCTAGTGCACTTACCCAGTCACCAAAAGCAAAATAAAAAATTAAAAAAAATAAAAATAAATACGACAGAGTTCCAAGCAGTCCCTCCAAAGAGAGACCAAGAGAAACTAGGGAGGAGGAAAACTAAATCCAACAGAAAAACTGGAATCCAGAATGGACCCAGTCTAGGACAGAAGGCCCTGTAACACAGCTAGGTCGAAACCAGCCCTCCGCCTAGAAGCAATGTTCAGACTGTAGTGTTTGGTAAAGGTATGGACAGAACTTCAAGTGGCTGCAGCACAGATATCAGCCACAGAGACCTTTCGCAAAAAAGGCAGCAGAAGCAGCCATGCCCTTAGTAGAATGACCTCTGATTGTACCCGTCAAGAGGTTTTTCATACTTCTGGTAACCATACCTAATGCAGCTGCCCAACCATTTGGAAAGGCCCCGCTTAGAAACTGGTTTGCGCTTCGATCTGGGGCCAAAAGAAACAAAAAGCTGATCACAGCTACGGAATTCTTTAGTCCGGTGAGTGTAACACCGGAGAATCCGATGTACGTCCATGGTATGGAGGAGTGCCTCACCTCTATTAGAGGGGGATGGATAGTATACAGGAAGCTCTACTGATTGGTTCAGTGTGGCTTCTGACATCACCTTGGGAAGAAACTTCGGATTTGTTCTGAGGACCGCCCGGTCCCTGTAGAAAATCAGATAGGGCTCCTCACAAACCAGAGCGTGAAGCTCCGAAATCCTCGGGGCTGATGTGATGGCAACCAGGAACAAAGCCTTCCAGGAAAGGAAGCGCAAATCACAGCTCATAGCTGGCTCAAAAGGAGGAAGGGTGAGCTTTTACAAAAACTAAGTCCAAATCCCAAGGAGGAGTTGGGCTGCGGATAGAGAATCCCTTTCAGAAAGGTTTTCGAGACTTCCAACTGAGCCACAGGTTTACCATCCCCTAGCTCGTGGTATGCCAAAATAGCTGAAAAGTGGACCTTTAATGATGAATATGAAAGACCAGAGTCTGAGAGGTGAAGGACATATTCCATGACTTGAGGGGCAGAACATGAGAAGGGGTTCCAGCCCTTAGCGGTCGCCCAGATGGAAAACCGTTTCCACTTCATGGCATAAGTGGAACGAGTAGAGGGTTTTCTGGCCTCAATGAGGACCTGAGCAACCCGGGAGGAGACCCCAAAGCGAGAAATCGCTATGTCTGCAGGAGCCATGCATGAAGATGCAGAGTCCTGAGCCCTGGATGTAGCAGTCAACCTTGATCCTGAGTCAGGAGGTCATAAGTCACTAGAAGTGGAACTGGTAGTTCCTTGGAAAGCTGTTGCAATAGCGGGAACTAGATTTGTCTCAGCCAGAGCAGAGCGATGAGAATCATCTTTGCCCTCTCTGCCTGAAATTTGAGGAGGACCCTCTGGAGAATGGGAAATGGAGGGAAGGCGTACAAAAATTTCCCTGTCCAAGAGACAGACAGCGCATCATGCCCTGGAACGAGCGAGCAAAAACTGAAGTTTTGCGTTGATTTGGGAGGCGAAAAGGTCGATTTCTGGACGCCCCCAATGTAGGAAGATTGATTCCACCACTTCCTGGTGTAATTCCCACTAGTGAGCTAGGGTTCGAGATCTGCTGAGACTGTCTGCCAGGACATTTAGAACGCCTGGCACGTGCACAGCCACGAGGATCAGATTGTGCTGGACCGCCCAGTTCTACACCCGCATCGCCTCCCTGCACAAGGGGTACAAGCGAGTTTCTCCTTGTTTGTTGAGGTACCAAACTACCAACATGTTGTCCGTTTGGACCAGCAGTGATCCCTTGGGAAGGAGGGTCTGGAAGGCCTGCGGTGCGTACAGGACAGTCCTCATCTCCAGAACGTTGATATGCAGAGAAGTCTCCAGGCTGGACCACAGTCCTTGGCTTGGTGTTCCCCTAGATGTGCTCCCCATCCCATGTTCAAGGCATCCATGGTCAGGGATGCAAAGGGAGCTGGGTTCCTGAAGGTAAGACCACAAGAAAGGTTGCAGGGATCCCTCCAAGAAAGCAATTCTTTCTGAACCGCTGAAGAGACCAGCACTGGATGGTCCAGGTCGTCCAGGAGTTGATCCCACTGCACCAGCAAGGACCACTGAGTTACTCTCATGTGCAGCCTGGCGAGGGGAACCGTGGTGATGGAGGCCGCCATCAGGCTGAGAAGGCGCAGAATCTCCTGGAACGGAATGTTCCTGGAGGAAGCCACTTTGGAAGCCTGACAGACCAGTGTCTCCACCCTGTCTGGAGGGAGGAAGGCTCTGCAGTGGACCGTATCCAAAACTGCCCCAATAAACTGAAGTTTCTGGGTAGGGGTCAGAGAAGACTTGGGAATACTAACAGTAATCCCAAGTCTGCTGAATAGGTCCAAAGTGAAGGAAAGAGCGTCTAGTAGAGAGTCCCTGGACGGGGCCGAAATCAGCCAATCATCCAGGTAAGGGAAAACCGCAATACCCCTGCGGCGTAAGAAGGCCGCAACCACTACCAGGCACTTGGTAAGCACCCGGGGTGCTGAGGACAGGCCAAAGAGGAGCGCTCGGAACTGGAAGTGCTCCCTTGGAACTGAAACCGCAGGAACTGGCGGTGGCTGGGGAAGATGGGGATATGCAGGTAAGCATCCTGCATGTCCACAGCGCACAACCAATGGTTCTCCAGAAGGAGTGGAAGGAAGCTCTGGAGAGTCAGCATCCGAAATTGTACTCGACAAACTGGTTTAAGTTGCTTAAGTCGAGTATGGGTCTGAAATCCCCCATCTTTTTTGAAACCAGGAAAAAGTGGAAGTAAAACCCCTTTCCCCTTTGCCAGAGGGAAACGTGCTCTATTGCTTCCTTGGGCAAAAGACTGTTCACCTCTTCTCAGATGAGAAGAGCCTGGTCCCTTGAGTAGCAGGATCTTTTTGGTGGAGTTTCCAGCAGAAAGTCCAGAAACTCTATTGTGTGTCCGACGGACACTAACTGCAGGACCCATTCATCGGAGGTGATCGCTCTCGACCCCTGCGCGTGGCGGGCGAACCTCCCCCCTCACCTGCTCCCCGTCGGAAGACTGGGGAGGCAGTGGGGAATGGGAAGTCAGGAAGTGGGCGGACGTTCAGGGAGAGGACCCTCTGCATGTCTCTGGTTCTTGGAGGCAGGAAGGGTAGCTGTACCCATGGCCTTACACTTCCCCTGGCGGCGTGCCAGGGCTTGCTTTCTCTGCCTCCAGATCCTTTTCCAAAAGGGCTGCTGTTGTTGGGTCCCCGATCGGTACATGAACCTCACGGACCTGAGGGCAAGACCTCTGTCCTGCAAGTTTGTGATAATGTCCTTGGTGTCCCCACCAAAGAGTACCGAGCCCCGAAAGGGGGCATCTTGAATTGCCGACTGAACTTCATTAGCAAGTCCAGAAAGGCGAAGCCAGGAGTGCCGTCTAAGGGCAACGGCAGCTGCAGAGGTGCATGCCACAGAATCGACCGAGTCGTATGTGGCCCGCAAAGCATGCCTACACGAGAACTTGGATAGGTGAAGATCCTTGACAAGCTCCTCCTTCAAGGCCGAGGGATCCATGGCTTGGACCCGAGCCTCTAACCTGGCCAAGGTAGCTTTTTGATGAGACAGCATATGGGCCACATAGTTAAGGGACCGAAAGGCGCATGTGGCCGAAGAATAAATCTTTCTCCCTAACTGGTCCATCTGCCTCGACTCCTCAAATTGCTCATGTGCTTTGGTGCTGCAGAGCGGTCATGAGCAGCAGAAATAACCACAGAGTCAGCCTTAGGATGTGTTTTCAAGAACAGGGCATCCTCCGGCGCCCAGTAAAGCCTGTCCGCCCTTTTGGGGACAGCCGGAGGGAATGAGACATCTGCCAGACGGTAGTGGTGAGGTCTTAATGAAGTCCAATCCATGAAGGAGTGGGGACCGGAGACAGAGACTCTAAGTCCAGATGTTCTGCAAACCTCTGCCTCATGAGGTCCTGATCCTCTGACTCCCAGTCAAAGAAATCCTTCATGGACCTCAGAAGGTCCAAAAAGGCAGGGTTCTCTGGTGGTGATTTCGGGGAAACCTTGCCTGTCGGGCCCTCAGTTTCCTCCGGGACCTCCTCCGGAGAATCGTCAGCCCCCTCATCATCATCGGCGGCGTCTGCCCCTTCGACAGGACGGTGACGGATATCAGGAAGAGAGACGTCCTGACGAGTCTTCCCAGAGACATGTATAGTAGTTACGGAAGAACTGCTCAGGCAAGGGGACCTGGGAGACTGTGGGAGATGGAGACTCGTCTTCAGGCCCGACACCAACTCAGACCGAGACCCCTGCCACCAAGACTGAATCAGGGTCTTGAAATCTGGGGCAACCGGAGGAGGTGGAGGGGGTGGTGGAGCTGGTTGAGGCTGAGGGGGAGGAGGAGGTGGCATTACCAGTAGTGGGGTAATGATAGCCCTGGAATCCCTGGTAGTGAGAGCAGGAATTGAACCCAGGGTAAAACTGCCCGTAATGACTCCAGTCTGGAGGGGGGTCAGCTGGGTAGTGGTCCCCAGGGAACTCCTGCAGGTAGTGAGGGACAGTTCGGGGTCAGGAGTAAATCCCCGTTGTCATGTCTGGTGGCGGGGGTACCCACGTCAGATGCGCCATGGTATATATAGGTAAGGGGACCGGCGTCGGGACAGCCCACACCAGGGGACTGACGTCGGAACTGGCACCACCAGATTCGGTGCTGGAAAAGGATCTGGCATCAGAGGGGCCGGCGTCGGAATGGGATGAAGGGGCCCTGACGGCAGGACTGGATCTGGCGTCGGGGCCAACAGCTGAGGCCGATCGATAGGTCCAGGCTGAGGGACTGTCATCGGGATGTCTGGCGTCGGAGCTAGTGGCTGGGACCGATCGCTAGGTCCCGGATGAGCAACAGTCGTCGGGACATCCGGCGTCGGGGTAAGGTTCACTGGGTCCTCTGGCAGGATGATGGCAGGAAACGGTGCCACAGGAATCCTGCCTAAAGGCGGAGGAGGAGGAGCCTCCACATTAAGGCCTGCTGGCTTTGGAGAAGCCGCCTTCCCCTTGACCCCGAGTGGAGAACGCAGAGTTGACCCTGTGGAATCGACTACATCGAGGGGTTCTCCGCTGTCTTCACTGGAGACACCCACCGTTGAAGTGGAGGGTACGGGCGGAGGAAGAAGAAGGAGAGGGGCTTTCTCCCTCTGGTTCCGCTGGACGTCGGGTGAGGCACCATTAGGCCCCGTTGGGGGAAACACACTTGTGGGGCTGTCAGGGACGGATGTCTTAGCAGGTGACATAGGGCAGGCGGGGGAGGCCCCGGCTGACTTATCGGCAGGTGCTGGTGAGTCCCCACTGACCAGGAGCTGGCTTACGGCTGCTCACGTGATCCCGAAGACGAAGGTCGACTTATTGGCTGGCATGGTGTGGTTGTTGGAGGGTGACGATCGACTGACCCGCTGCGGTCCTACCAGACTTACTGTCTGATTTTCTGTGCAGTGGCTGGGCCTTGCTCGTCGAGGGCCTTGTGTCATCTGCTGAGCGCTCTCGCTCCCTAGACTTCTCCTTGTGTTTCTTCGATGTTGAAGATTTATCTGCCAAGGACTCTCTCAAACGGTCCATCTTCTTTTCTAGAGAAGCCAGGTGGGCTTTCAAGAGATGGGCCTCCAAAGCCTGCTGCCTCCTTTTCTTCATGACCTGGTTGAAGGTCTGGCACTCCGGGCAGGAGAAGACAGGGTGGTCTGGGTCTAGACAGAGGACGCACCTGAGGTGACCGTCTTTGTGCGGGATCTGCATGCCACAAGACGAGCACTTCTTCAGTGAAGACATCAATGAAGAGTTGCAAAAAGGAAGAATCTTTGGCGAGGGAAAATCCGATGCAAGATACTTTCTCAACGATCGCTATATGAAAATCTGCAATGCGACTGACACGAGTCGACGGCGGGAAGGAACTGGAGGGTGGGCGTGGGGACCGCCCACTATATACAGTCATGCTGAAGTCAGTCACATGACGTCAGGTGGGCAGTCCCCCATCAGGGATTGCTAAAAAAAGTCTGCCATGCGGCTCGATGCCAGTCTTATAAGTGATGACCAAATGAAGGAACCCTCTCGAAGTAAGATCAAGAAACACAGTGCCAGCGCCAGCAAAAGGGGAGCAGGCACAGGAGACGGTGTCACCAAAGAAACTGGGTCTGGCGCCAAGGGCTCTTGCACTGGAATAGGCCCCAAGGAACATGATCCAGGTGCCAAGCCCAGTGCCACCCATGGTGTTGGAAGGTCCAGCTGGCACAGAACTGACCGGCGAAGGTAGATGGGCCGGTCCCAAGACAGGATGCGGGGGGATGCGGCCAGTGGAACAGGCATCAACGGTGTGGTCACTGGCAAGGACCCAGAGGCAGCTGCGGAAGCCAAACATTCTAACTGGCTAGAGTGTTCTGACTGCGGCTCCAATGCCACTGGCCCCCTCCGGGGGCCCAGAGACTGCCCTGTGAGAAAGGACAAGCAAGCCAGATGCTGTACCCACTGTTCCATAAGAGCGGCCCAGTGATGAAAATGCCCACTAGAGTCCCCACAGGAGGGACTCTATGTCAAGACCGCGCAGTGAACAACAGCGTATTAATAACTGTGCCACGGGGTCAGTACAAATCCGCATGGTCCGAACCCATGCTAGATTATATACACCAACTCCGAAACCGTGCAACACTGTTACGACTGCGCGGTTTTTGACTGAGCGTATTTGCTGTTGTGGTTTTGACCAGACACCCAGAGGAGGACAGTGAGTGGCTCTGAGCCCAAGACCTTGAACGCCCGCAAGCAGAAACCATCGGAGACACCGACGGCACTGGGGAGGGCCTCCTGCTCCTGGACACTGAGGATCTCATGACAGACCTACCAGAGGGTGACTTTGAGCAGTACCTTGTCTTCCCCTTCCGGCGGGAAGAAGAAGAACTCTAGGTTGAGCGGTGGCGGGTCCCTGACCGGGATCAAGAATGAGCTTGCTTCTTTTTGTGTTTTACAGGAGGGTTGTCGTCCCTCCCAAGCACAGGACCACCTGTTGTCAGAACCCTCCCTCGGAGAGGGAAGTGGACCAGACACAGCCCAACTGCTGCAGCAGCATACCTGAAGAGGTTCCCTACCATCATCGTCGACGTCCATGGTCCTCGACCGTTGTTTAGTATGGCCGAGAAAAACTGACAGAAAACTATCTTTTTTTTTCTTTCTTTTTTTAAATACTAGACTGACACAAAAATAAAGTCTAGCTTTAAATACGAAGACAGAATGCTGTTGTCATACAGACGTGAGGTTCTAAATCCTGGCGGGTGAGCAATGTTGTCACTGAAGTGCACTCAACAGCAGGGAAAAAAGGAAGAGAGGCAGCTGAGGGCCGCTGCCGAGGAAAGCCATGCAATGTAAGCTAGTCTTGTGGTGCCGTGCATATGCGCAGCCTTCCTTAGTGCCGGCTCTCCTGAAAAGTTCTGGCTCTCGCAGGGTCCTAGCGCCTCCAGCTCAGAACCCATTGGTGTGAATCAATGGTGAAGATTGGTCCAGGAAGATCTACTATTATGGTAATTTCTTATGTAACGGTTCTAGCTTCACTGAGGATATCTCCTCCAACTGGCTACCTGTTGATCCATTAGGACATTTTTGAGAGCCTTTCTGCATCGCCTGAGTGTTGTTTGGTTAAACTTCTGGCAGAGCTCACAGTCAGAAACTTTGTGGTTAGGCCCAAGACAACAGACACAGAGAGAGTGTTCATCTGTTGAAGCAATCTTCTTTCCGCAGCGACAGAAGAGAGACGATGAAGGATTAACTCTTGACACAAACAAATTGAAGGAATCTCTTTTATTAAACAGACTCTAAAAAGTAAGGTTAGAAAAGCCGTCGGTGAAAAAAGGTGCAAATACTGCGAAGCTTCCGTGGAGACCCATGTGAGTGAGTCGATGACAGGAAAGAACTGTAGAGTGAGTGGAGCCAATCATGCCTTTATAGGGTTCATGACGTCGACTGTGTGGGTGGCCCCAGTTGTACTGCTGAAAATCTTCCATGTGGATTCCCCTTCACTGACGGTGAAGGTTCCTACAGTGTTACCTGATGACTGAGATATCCTTGAAGATCTGCTGACAACTACACTCCTAGGGAATAAGCTAGATTCCAGATCTTCACTGCTTCCATGCATAGCTTTGAAGATTATGTCCCTCCCTGTTTGCTGATGTAGTATATGGTAGATGTGTTGTCTGTCCTGACCAAGACTGACTAACCTCTGACATGGAAGATGAAAGCCTGTACAGCCAGACACACTGCTCTGAGCTCCAGAAGGTTTCTATGCTCCTGGGTCTCCTGTGAGGACTACACTCGGCTTACCGTTAAGTCATCCAGATGGGCACCCCAGCCCAGAAGGGAGGCATCTGTAGTTAGCACCATTGTGGGTAACTGCTCAAGGAAAGGCACACCCTCCCTAAGGTAGCCTTTTTCCTTCTACCAGTCCAGTGCCTTTAAGAAAGACTTTGACACTGGCACCAACCTTGATGGGGGTCTCACCTTTGGGACCAATGGGCCCTTAGGTGGTACTAGATGCCTCTCAGTTGGAACCTGGCACCGGTCACCAATGCTGTAAACGAGGCCATGTGACCCAATAACTGAAGGAAGTCTCTTGCAGGCCTGGGTTGGCCTAATCTGAAGGACTTTGCTAGGTCTACCGGATTTTTCACCCTCTCCTGAGGAAGGAAGGCCCTCCATTGGCGAGTGTCCAATTCTGCATCTATAAAGTCCAGTGCTTGTACTGGCTCTGTCTGGGACTTTTGAGTGTTTATTATGAAGCCCAGCCCTCCAGGGTGTGCTGAGAATAAAGGAGAGAGGCCTTGGCCTCCTGGTGTGACTTCCCTGCAACTAGCCAGTCATTGAGATAAGGGAAGACCATCACACCCTGCCTTCTCAGATGAGCTGCCACCACGGCCAAGCTCTTTGTGAACACGCTGGGAGTGGAAGATAGTACGAAAGGGAGGGCTATGAACTGGTAGTGACTGTTTCCTACCCTGAACCTTAACTATTTTCTGTGATAGGGCTGACTGGAATATGGTAATAGGTGTCTTAAGTCCAGAGATCCTAGCCAATCCCCTTGCTGAAGGGATGGTATTACTGATGCCAGGGTTACCATCTTGAACTTTTCTTTTTTCAGGTGCTCGTTCAGGCATCTCCGATCTAAAATGGGTCACCACTCCCCATTTTTCTTGTGGGTCAGGAAGTACCTTGAGTTAAAGGCCCTTTCCCCACTGTTATGGAGGTACCTTCTCTGCTGCGTTTGCTTGCAGTAACTTTGTTATCTCAGCTCCAACAGGATTTTCTCTGTTGGGGTGGGAGGTGCAAAGTTTTTGTGAACCTGCAGTCTTGGAAATCTTTTGAACTGCAGGGTCAGTCCCTGATTCACTACTTCCAGGATCCATTTGTCTGCAGTACTGTTTTTCTATTCCTGGAAAATGTGAGCTAGCCTTTACCCCACTGGCAATGGATGGACGACCTAGGCCAGCTTGTCAGGGGGTTCTGCTTAGGCTGGGCCTTGGCTACTGGGGTTGTGTCTGCACACTCAGAGCCCATTCTGCCTCTGAAGAAACCTCTTCGCTGGGAGAAATCATAGGCGAGGAAACCACGAGGGAAAAACCTCCTCCCTCTACCTCGCCTTCCATAAGGCCTGCTGGAAGTGGAGGCCTTTTCCTTTTCAGTACTGCTCTTATAGGTGGCCTTGTACTGTTCCACCTTTTTCACGTATACCTCAGTCTTGTCACCAAACAGTGAATTTGAAAATCCACTGCTTTCATCCGAGTGTCCTGGAAGAGTCTGGTAGTTCTGAGCCAAGCAAACCTCCTCAGGGACACTGCATGAGCCATAACCCTTGAGGCAGTATCACTCGTGTCCACTGCCATGTGAAAGTGATACTTGGTGGCATCTATTGCAGTCTTAGTAGTTGTCTACTAGAATCCTGTGCCCAAGTCACCAGATTCTTTCTCACTCATAGTCAGAATGAAACTCCACAGAGCTTTCTGGTACTGAGATGTGTATGCCATGTAAGCTGGCTGTTTTAAAGGTAGAGAAGCTGGTATAAGCTTTCTTTCCCATGCTATCCAGTTTCCTGGAATCCCTGTCAGGAGGCTGGGAACAGAGCGGAACTTTAGCCTTGTCACAGGCTGCCGCCTGGCCCAGCCCCTCATGGGCAGGGTGAGAATATCGGTACTCAGCACCCTCCCTGTCCACCTGGTACTTTTTCTCTGTCATTTTACTGATACCAGGGGTAGATGTGGGTGTTTCCATGAGCTCATATGTTACCTTCTTAAGGGATTTATGAATGGGTATATGCAGCCTCTTGGTAGGGGTAAAACCCATCATATCCAAGAATTCCACTTCATTCTCATCCTCAGCTGTCTCCTGGGTAGTGAGATTGAGGGAGTTGACCATTTGCCTCAGAAATTAGTTATGTGAAGAGAAATCATTTGGAGCACGAGGAGGGGAGCCAAATCCCTGCTCTGGAGAACTGTCAGTCTCAACATGTTCTCCCTCCTCCTCCTCCTCCTCCTCCTCGTCTTCAAAGAAAAACTCAGCCCCTTCCTCTTCCGGTACCGGGGCAGGTACTGGAAATGGGGAAGGGGGGACAGGTATGTTCTTGAGTGATCCCACAACCTGGAAGGCCTGGAAAAACTGCCCTGCCTTGGTCATGTCCTCTACCGAGGGCATTTTATTCTTGTCCACTGACGTCTCCTTTCCTTCCTCAGGAGGAGAGACAGCAACATGTTTTTCTTTTTGTTTTTTCTTTGCAGGCACCATCTCCAGTACCTGCTCAGAGGTACTTTTATGTTTACTAGTCACAGGGCTCCCACATTCAAACACCTTGGCTTCTGATCCATCCTTTGTCCTTGTTATTGCTTTGAGGCACTAGATCCTCATCTGAGCCTCCTGGTGACGTGGAGTCAGACTGAGAAGCCATAACATATTCCAATGTTTTAGCCCTTTTCTTAATAGTTTTAGGGCAAAATGTAATGTAAAGTTCACAATTAAGAGAAACTGTGATCTGGACCCAGCCACCTCAATCACAACTCCGGGCAGTCTGTTTTAGCCAGGAGTTTGAAACAAGTTTTACAATTTTTAAAGCCTGTAGGTCCTGTTTTCTTTTTCGGTCCATCAGTTATGCCAATTGAGATGACTCCAAAAACGGTTTGGTTCCCCAACAACAGAAAAACAAAGTCTGTGGTTCACTTCCTGCAAAAAAGACAGAACCACTACTTTATCAGCATTTAATTTACTTTAAAAAGAAGATAAATGCCAACTGCATCTCGGTTCCATCAGAAAAAGGGAAACGGAACAAACAGTAACTGCTAAGTGGTAAAAAGGGAAAAAGAAAGACATTTCTCCATACTTACCATAATTTCCTTTTCTGTTAGTTCCAACATTGTCAATGAGTAGTCAGAACAGATGGGTTATGTGCACCCGTACTAGTAGTATAAGATTTTATTTATTTTGGTCACCCTTCCCCGAAGACTCAGGGCGCCCTTACAACAAATAATAAAAAATACAGCGACAGCAATGGAAAACAATCATACAATATATAAAACTTTCCCTACTAGGGGAAATGGCACAGCTCAAGGCTGTAATCAGAATAGAATCCTCGGCACATGAACACTGAGGACAGCAGCAAGTCTCCAGTCACTGTTGTCCACGCAGTGCCTCTAAATATGGAAAAAATATATCCGTAAGATCATACCGGTCATCTGACATGAGAGAACACAAATCAGCTGTGTACACAGATAAGACTTTAACCAGAATAAAATACAGTAAACAGCTGCCTACCTCGTCAGACGGCGGAGGTAAGGGATCATGGCTCATCTTCCAATTCATCAATGTCCTGGAAGGTCCTGCAGCATCGAATCAACTAGAACAGACTTATCACAGGAATTAAAGTAAACCAATAACACTGGGAGAAATACTGCATACAGTGTAAGCACTCACTTTCAACAAAAGGAGGCACCCTTGGTTAACATCAAATTCAAACTTGTCAAATCTGCATGCCAGTAACCAACACACAAATGGTGAACTGGTCTCTTTTTTTTTTTTTTGCATATCTATATAAACACAAGTGCAACGGGTAAACTATAGAGGGATGTTTAGACAGACTTACAGTTAGAAACTATAACAAAACAATGGCCATACCAGCGCTGGCATACCAGACAATGTTATCCCGCAGAAGCAAGGATCCCAGGTGAGCCCCGTTGACAATGTTGGAGCTGACAGAAAATTATGCTAAGTATGAGGAAATTTCTTCTTTCTGTAGGACTCCACATTGTCAGTGAGTGTTCAGAACAGATGGATTCCAAGAAGCAGTACCCATGAAACAACTGGATGGGGGAGAATATTGTCCCATATGTCCACCATGTACAGGAAGGAATTTACCGAACTGCCGCCTGCAAATTCAGTGACCAAAGGCACATTAGCAGAACTTTGAACATCCAATCTGTAGTGTGTGGTGAATGTGTGGCCAGAGGACCACGTAGCTGCCTTGCACAATTCTAAAACAGACTCCTCTCCTCTCTCTACCCAGGAGGTGGCCATAGCTTTGGTGGAGTGATCCTTGATGAGGGTCAGAGGCCTCTTCTTTTCTGCAACATAAGCCTTGCCATTGCAGGCTCTCACCTACCTAGCTAGGGTGGCCTTGATGTTTTTTTGTCCCTTTTTGGCTGCTCTGAAAAGAATGAACAACCTATCTGATTTCTGGAACTCAGCAGTCCCTCTAAGGTATGTTCTAACAACCCGTCGCAAATCCAGCTTATGAAACTCTTTCTCCTTTGGGTGAGTAGGTTATAAACAGAAAGATGGGAGACAGATTTCCTAGTTCACATGGAAGGCTGTGGAGACCTTCGACATGAAAGACGGGACGGTTTTACGCACCACCTTGTCCTTATGCATAATGAGATATGGTACTTTGTGGGACAAAACCTGGAGCTCACCAATCCTTCTGGCTGAGCACAAAGCAGCTAAGGGAACACACCTTGTAAGACAGCACGTCTAATGGCATGGATGAAAGCGTTTCAAAAAGCCCCATACAAAGAGCATTCTGAACCGGATTCAGACCCTATGGAGGAACAGAGGATCGGAACAGAGGTTGTCTCCTGCTGACAGCACGCAGAAAATAAATAATCTCCCAGTTAGTCCCTAGAGATGACCCCAACGAGTCTCCAAAGGCAGACACCTGACCTCTCAAGATGCTCAAGGCCAAACCTTTCTCCACTCCTTCCTGCAAGAAATCCAGTATCTACGGAACCCTGGCTCTAGAAGGCCAAACTGGCAATTTTTTCTGTCCTTTTTGTGTATTCAGCACTGGATTTACTCACAAATTTTTGAATGGAATAAAACCTTTTTGCATTACAAAGGTGATTTTGCATCCTAATTTGAGGAGTGCGACTGCTTTTGTTTGTGCTTCAGGTTGCTGGCAGCCCTGTTTGCACCCCCCTCCCCCCACACACACAGTATTTCAATGAGCACTGGTCTTTTTGTCTTTAATTTGTTTTAGATATTTTTCCCCCCGGCTCAAGCCAAAAAGGTGGTCCATACGCAAGCACTGGCTGCCAATGTGAAATTCTTCCTGGCAGCCATCAGGGTGTTTACTACCTTCTTAAAGAACCCCTGATTCAGAAGTCTCCTCCATTCAGGAGCCAGACCATGAGCTGCATCACCACAGGATTTGGATGCAGAACCTCCCCCCCCCACCGAAAGGTGAAACAGTGCATGCTGAGCTAGGTTCACCAAGTCTGAGAACCACGGTCTTCTGGGCCATTCCGGAGCTATTAGAAGAACGCTTCCTTTGAGTACCTTATTTTGCACATGACCTTGGGAAGGAACAGCACAGCAGGGAAGGCATACGCTCTGCCAAAATTTCATGCTTGTGACAAGGTGTCCACTGCCTCCCCCAGTGGACACTGGTAGCGGCTGAAGAACTGTTGAATTTGAACATTCTGGCTGGAGGCAAACAGGTCAATCTGAGGACGACCAGACCTTTGACATAGAAGGTCAAACACCTCAGGGTTCAACATCCACTACCCTAGATGGACATTTTCACGGCTTAGCCAGTCAGCCCGAATGTTCAACTCCCCCACCAAGTGAACTGCTGATAGAAGATTCTCCTCTGCCCACAGCAAGAGATCGGTGGCTTCTTTCAGCATCTCCCTGCTCTTTGTGCCTCCTTGATTGTTTATGTACGCCACCATGACAGCATTGTCTGACCTTATTTTCACTTCTGACTGCACCAGACTTCGAAAATCAAGGTAAGCGAGGCACACAGCCCTCATCTCCAGAATGTTTATGTGTAGGTGCTGTTCCCTGTGCTGACTAAGTCCACTGAATGGGAATGTGGTCCAGGACTGCCCCCCAACCTGAGAAGCTGGCGTCAGATATCAGAATCAACTCCAGGGGCCTTCTCAGGAAGACCCCTTCTCAGATTCTCCAAACTCACCCACCAACTCAGAGAATGCCACAGGAATGGTGAAATTGGGATCCTGGCCTGATAATTCTCTGATGTCAGATCCCAGGCAGACAGCAACTCAATCTGTCAGGGCCGCATGTGAAGGTGAGCCAATGTAACTAGTTCTGTTGTCACCGTCATGAGGCCCAGAATTTGAAGAAAGCTGGGGGCCAAAGCAAACAACTGACTTCTCAGCCACTGAACCTTCCTCAGCAGAGTCTCCCTCCTGGCTGGCAAGAGGAAGACCTTCCCCTTGTCCATCCTGAACACTACTCCAAGGTGCTCCAGGGTCCGAGATGGCTCAAGAGAGCTCTTTTCTCGATTCATCACCCAGCCGTGGGACTCCAACACCTCCAGAGCCCAGGTCACTGATTTCCTTGCCAACGGTGCAGACAGTGCTCAAATTAGCAGATCACCCAGGTAGGGATAGTCATGATGTCCCTCCTGTCGGAGTTGAGCCACCAGAACTATAAGCACCTTCAAGAAAACCCTGGAGGCTGTTGTCAGGCCATATGGGAGCACCCTATACTGGAAGTGCTGTCCCAGGACCGTGAACCTGACTCTGATGAGACTGTTGTTTGCAGACGTGGAGATACGCATCCCTCAGATTTATGGAAGTTAGACAGTCCCCCCGCTAGACAGTTCAGATGACTGAACACAGGAACTCCATCTTTTTTTTTTTTTTTTTTACTCTCTTTATCACTGCTGCCCTGGAACTCTCTCAGGCATACCTTGCTCACCACTGACTACACTACTACACGCCTGAAGCCCGCCCCACTGGGAAATCAGGGACAGACACTCCCCACCTCCCTCAGTCTGCCAATGGACCCATACTCACCGAAGCCAAGGCAGGTCGGGGGACTGGGAAAGTCTGTGGGTTCAGCCTGGTGTTGGGTGTGTGGCAGTGGGGCATGGAAGGTTGCTGTCACCTATCCAGGGAGCAGGGTTTTTCTTGTGTTCCCTCCTGGAGCACGGACGTGCAATAATGTCTGCGCACCAACGTGCTGACGTCCACCGACACTCCACACCCCTTGATACGGCATCCCTCCTGTAGTGCCCCCAAACTCCATCTGGGGACTGCTGCAGAGCAATGCAGGACCTACTATCCACCCCCGGAGAGGAAAGCATTTCTCTGGACACTCGACCCTTCTCTCCCCAGCCAACCCTTGGTGGCCCGAGTCCATTCCCGAACCCAGGTCGCCGGTGTGGCATGAGGAGGGGCATCCAGCGCCTCAACCCTTTGCACCACTGGGCCAAGGAACTCCATCTTGAAGGACATGTGGCGAACAAACTTGTTTAGGTGTTTCAGATCCAGAATAGGCCTGAAACCCCTCCACCCAACTTATACTATACTAGGTTCTTATACTAGGAATTGAACGGAAGAAGGCATCCTGCCCATAATTACAGTTCCCCACCTGAGTGGGACCACATCCCTTTATTTTCTAATAACCATTGATCGATATCCCTTTTGAATTCGTTGACTGATCCCCTATATATCTCTTCATTTGGAAGTTTGTTCCATATTCGACCTGTTCTACTAATATAATTGAAATATCTATTATTTTTCTTTACAAATTCCACCTTAATTTGCAGGCCTCTGTTATATTTCTATTCCTATTTGCTTTCTTAGGTTTTCATCCTTTAGGATATTATAAGTGGTAAGTAAATCACCTCTTATTCTTTTCTGTTGTAGAGAATGTAACCCGGTTCTTCTGAGCCTTTCAACATAACTGTATTTCCCACCTGATCCTATTGTTTTTGTACAACATCTCTGCATCCTTTCCATCCTATCCATCTCTCCCTACATATACGGATTCCAAAGCTGTGACCCAATAAGCCATGTATGGTCTCACATAGAGTGGTAACAGACATCCCATTGTTTTGTTGACAAAATACCTTTTAACGTTTCTTATTGTACAATTTACTTTTTGCATCACCTGTGTCCTATGTCTTTTAAAACTCAGGTTCTCATCAATTATAATACCACAATCTCTCTCCTCTCTTGTCCTTTCTATCAAAACACTATCTAATATGTACTGTTGTACCTTATTTTGTTTTCCCAAATACAGCACCTTACATTTATTTATTTATTAAATTTTGGTAACCGGGTGAGCCCACTGGGCCCCAGAGCTCCCTTTTTCAGGGGCGACCCGGGATTTACTTAACATAAAATATATCACAGATATGGTAAGTGTAGTGCATACATACATGATACAGGTTATACATAGATTACAGTAGTGTGTCTAAATGGCATCTTGTTTTCCCTTGCCCATAGTTCAATTTTACCTAAGTCTCTCACCATTTCATTTTTTTGTTCTACTGTACCCACTACACCCCCTAGCTTGATATCATCTGCAAATTTAATAACACGATTTGATATACCTTTATGTAAATCACTAGTACAGATCGCAAACAGCACGGATCCCAATACGGAACCCTACGGAACCCCACTTCCCACCATTGCAGAATTTGAGTATGTACCTAACACCCTTACCCTCTGTGTCCTTTGCTGCAACCAGTTTCCAATCCAGTTCACTATCCTACCATCTAAACCTATTTGAACCATCTTATTTATTGCATTCGTGTGTGGCACGTATCGAATGCCTTCTGAAGGTCCAGATACATTATACCCATTGGTGTGGTGTTATTTAAGTTCTTATTTATGAATTCATAGAAACTTAAAAGATTCTTTATACGTGCCCTATTTTTTCTTAAACCCATGTTGCGTTTGATCCACATATCCTAGTTTTTGTAAATTTTCTTCTATTCTGTTCTTCAGAATGGTTTCTGCTATTTTTCCCAAGACAGTTGTTAGACTAACTGGTCTATAATTAGATCTTTCTGTTCTTTGTCCCTTTTTAAAAAGTGGCACCACCGTTGCCCATCTCCAATCCTTTGGTACTTCACCATTTTGAAAAGACATATTATAAATCAGAGCCAGGGGTTCAGAGATAAACTTATCAGGAACTATGAAACAGATCGAGCAGAACCCCTGGCCTTGTCTGCTGGGAGGCACTGGAACAATCACCTCGATTTGAGTGAGGTGATCCAGTGTCTGTAACACCACTTGTCTCTTCACAGGGTCCTTTGGAACTGGGGATGGCAGAAAACTCCAATTTGAGGGAACTGTTGAAAATTCTGTTGCATAACCTAAAGCCAGAATTTCCAGAACCCAAGCATCTGATGTTATCTGGGCCCATCTTGTGTAAAAATTGTGCAGTCGCCGGCCTGGTGGCGTAGAGGGCTGAGGCATTCTGCCTTACCTCGCGTCACGCTGGTGACCCGGGTTCAGGAACGACCTTGGGTTGTTGGGGAGCTGAGGAAGGGAGCAGGACTAAGCAGCCTAACAGTATCTGTCCTCTCCCGGGGAGGCTGTTACCCTTCCCCCCGGTAGTTCCGCCACCACCAGGTGGAGGTCCAGTGGTGGTGTAAGCAGGAAGGGGCGGCACGTAGGGAGGGCATCTCAAAGCACAGCATGTGCATGCCCCCTCATGCGCGTGCACACCTCAGATGGGGGTGGGTGAAAATGGGGTTAAAAACCTATAAAATATAAATGGAAAAAATAATTTGTGCAGTCTTCCACCAAGGGGGGGGGGGGCAGAAATGGGTCCACATACACTTATTATGAAGCACCCACTTTTTACCATGGACCTCTGTTGCGTCTTTGGGCAAAGGCTCCTCTGCTACTATTGCTCTTGAAACCAGAACAGGCTCCTTTACTCCTCTGGTTCACAAAGTTCGGAAAGAGATGAAAACCTCCTCGATACTGCTTCTTTTGGCTGCCTCCTTGACCTTTTGAAGTTGAACCAGCTTTCTGCTGTTGCTTTCACATTGGAAGCCTTTTTATCTGGATAGCCTTCACAATATCATCCAGACCAGAACCAAACAACAAGTCTCCCTCGAAGGCTAAGTTAGTCAAAGTCAAAGTCAAAGTCAATTTTATTTAAAAAGACGCCCAATCTCAAAGGCTCTGGGCACCGCACAAAAACTACAGTAGGTCATACCGTATACATTACATTAAAATATCATACACATAAAACTGAATCTCCAAAAGCCTGCATAAATAAAAAGGTCTTCAGACGACTCTTAAAGGCCTCTATAATGGGGGCCTCTCTCACTTTGAGCGGCAACGAGTTCCAGAAAGCGGGAGCAGCAACTCCAAATGATCGATCCCCTGCTGATTTCAACCTTGCTCTCGGAACTTTGAGGAAGCCACCACTAGAGGAGCGGAGATCCCGGACAGAGGTGGACGGTACCAGGAGATCAGAAAGGTAACCAGGGCCCTGTCCATGTAGGGTCTTATAGGTGAGAAAACCCACCTTGAACAATATTCTCCACCTGACAGGCAGCCAGTGCAATTCGCGCAGTACCGGAGTAATATGACAAAACTTACTTTGTCCGGTCAAAAGCCGGGCAGCAGCGTTTTGCACTAGCTGCAGTCTGCGAAGAGAAGTTCCAGAGACCCCAAGATAGAGGGCGTTACAGTAGTCAAGCCTAGAAGTGACTAAGGCATGTACCAAAGTAGGGAGGTCCAGAGCCGGAACAAGGGGCTTAATCCTGGCGATATTTCTAAGATGGAAAAAACAGGAACGAACCACAGAGGATATCTGAGCCTCCATGGACAGGTTCCTGTCAAAGATCACACCAAGGTTTCGCGCCCATGGGAGGCCATCAATGACACAGCTCCTAGCACAATGCCAGTCGTGGAATCAGAGGCCATCCCATCAGAAGCTCTGTTCGACTCCACTACCAGTACCTCAGTCTTGTTAGGGTTCAGTCACAGCCAGCTGGAAGACATCCAGTCATTTATCTCAGCCAGACAGATATTCATCACATCCACTGCATTTGATGTTCTTAGAAAGGATAGGTATAGTTGAGTATCATCAGCATAGCAATGAAAACTCAAACCATACCTCCTAATGATCTCCCCAGGGCAGCATGTATACTGCGAACAACATTGGGGCCAATACCAACCCTGAGGGACTCCACTAAAGGAGGCAGGGTACGGATGAGAGTTACCCATCACAACCCGCTGCCTCCTGTTAGTAAGAAATGACTCAAACCATTTGATGACAATACCAGTGAGTCCGCATAACTCCCTCAGGCGGAAAAGCAACACACAATGGTCCACAGTATCAAATGCTGAGGAGATATCGAGGAGAACAAGAATTGTCTTGTCCCCCCGATCTCTAGCCCTGAGGAGGTCATTTTGCACCCGAACTAATGCAGTTTCAGTGCTATGTCTGGCCCGAAAAGCTGACTGGAAGGGATCATACAACTCGTGGGTCATGAGATGTTCCCCGACTGAAGTGATACCACCTTCTCAACAACCTTTCCCAGAAATGGAAGATTGGAGATAGGGCATGTACTTACCTAATCTCCGGGTCCAGAGAAGCTTTCTTTAAAAGGGGTCTCACCAGAGCCTTCTTCAAGGCATCCGGAAAGACACCCTGACTCAGGGGGCACCGGACAATCAGGGCAAACACCGGGCCAACAGTGTCAATGCACCTCATCAAGAAGCGCGTTGGCACCGGATCCAATTCACAAAAGGTATACTTCAAGTTGGCCGCTATCTCAATGACCTCATGAACCTCCACTGGCCTAAACTCCCCCCACCTAGAGAGAGTGCTCTTAGAACACAACTGACGACTACTGACAGCAATGATATTACTGGCTGAGGAAACCTCCCGCCGGATCACAGACACCCTGTCCGAGAAAAACCGAGCAAATTCCTCACAATCCTCATTCGAGGAAACTCTTCCGGGCTGAAGACAGAATGGATGAAGAAGTCTATCAACAGTCCGGAAGAGTGAGGTTGGTCGGCTTCTCCCAGCAGCAATCTCCCGGGACAAAAATATTGCCTTCTTTTGGTTGAATGCCTCCTGATATGCTCAATAATGCGCACACAGGACCAGTCTGTCAGCCCCCAGACGGGATTTCCTCCAGCGATGCTGTAATCTCCGACCCAGCTTCTTCATTTCCCTGAGATCACCATCATACCAAGGTGACCTCAGGTATGAAGTTCTGGGTCGTACACGGACAGGTGTGAGGGAGTCAATGGCGCCAGATAGCACCTCATTACAGGCGTCTACCCCAGCATCAACCGCTCCAACGCATGCATCACCCACCCTTGATAAATCAACTGCCGCCAAATAACCCTCAGGGGTAAGATCTTTTAACGGGCGGCAGAAATGTCTCAGAAGGGGAAGAATTTATGACGGGAGCACTAAACGTGAACTTCACCGTGCAATGGTCAGACCAAGCTACTCGATCAATATCAAGATCAGCGATCTCAAGTCCCAGTGAGAACACCAGGTCCACTGTGTGGCCATCCTGGTAAGTGGGCACGCCAACAGACTGCACCAGCCCCAAGAGGGACATACTCTGCAGTAACTCACCGGCGCACTTTTGACTTCTATCCTTGGCCCAAACATTGAAGTCCCCAAGAAAAATACATCTTGGGGAATCCAATGTTTCGCCGGCAGCAAACTCGGCGAATTCCTGCAGGAACCCCCCCCCCATCGGATCAGGAGGGCGATAGATGAGGAGGATCCTGCAGCCAACGCCAAGTCCTCGCAACGACCACACACTCAAATGAACTTCCTGGGGTTCCACGGTACTGCGGTGAAGTCCAGGTTGATTTAAAACAAATAGCTACACACATCCCCTACGATTTTCTCTGGGCAGTGCACCACAGTGTATCCTGGGGGACTGAAGCCTCAAAAACAGGCCAGCATCATCTCCTTCATTTGTTCTGGGATGCACGCCAGGTCGACTCAATGAGACCAGAGCGCAATAATAGCCGCCTTGTTTCTGATCGACCTGGCGCTGCATAGCACTGTTGCCAGAGGTATTGAGGGTGATGCAGCCCCAGAGGTCACCTGAAATAGGCACCAACCACGCCTGGCTTCTCCTAGATGCTCTATTTATTCCAGGGCGCCTCCTGACTTAACCACCTCAATCCTTGATCAACCTGCTCCTGGTCATCCCACAGCGCATGCGCAAAACAATCCCCCACAATCCCCACTTCCCTACAACGTCTGATAGTAATATCAGATACAGGAAGGGGGATAAAGGGACGAAGCGCATGCAGCTGCGAGTTCCCATAGACAATCCTAGGCCCTAAGACTCGTCTAACAGAACCCCTACACATATCTAATTAAATAAGCCAAGTGGCACATATAAATCTGCAAGCAATACACATAAAACTCTACTTTACGATAAAACTGGTTGACATACATAAACTGTTATAACATAGTATAATTCCCACCTCTCATCCAGAACAAGCAAATTTCAGCTCCGAGTGGCGCTCACGCTAGTGAGCGGCGCCTGCGTTTAAACAGTTCCTCCCCACTCCCACACACCAATCAGCCGGCAGCCCCCCTCTCATAGCTCCAGCTCCAGCTGGCAGCGAGTTTGTGCAGATATCACACAGCCTCTCACGCTGTGTCAGGCACAATAGGGTTAAGTGGGCAGACAAATGAGAAATGCAGTCCAGAATAAATAAATCCAGCAATCCAGATAGGTACTTCGCAGCTAGTTCACAGCTGCAACTAGCTGCGCTCTCACCAGGTAACAAAGGGAAAAACACAGAAATGTTAAACAGCTTGGTCTTCGAAGCCTGATCAGTGATGCAATGTCAAAGCCACACTCCTCACACAGTGGACACAACGTGATAAGCGGAGCAAGCTGCATGCATATCTTCTCCACTGTGGCCTCCCGTAAGAAGGTGGAGGCCATGGATACCAACTGCAAAATGCTCGCCACCTCCAAATCTGGAGGAACGAAGCTGCTCAGGGTCGTAACCTGCAACAATAAAGAGGCACAGGAGGTGTGTAGGTTTGAGCCATTGGAGGTGAAGATTCTTTTGCGTGAAGCATCCACATGCTTGCTGTGTGACTCCACTAAGGCCAAGGACCCTTCTATTACGAATAGTTGTGTGTCTGATGGAATTAGGAACCACCTTATTCGCCAGAGATGGAGTTTCCCACATGTGGGTATTTTCTTCCAAAAATGGGAAGCACTGCACTTAAGGCTTCAGCAGATATTTTATTTGGTCTGCACCTGCCCATTCTTGTTCAAATAATCTGGTCACAGTGCATAAAGTTTGGAAAACACTTTGGAGCGGAGGAGGATGCAGACAGGACAGGGTTGACATCTAATGCCTCCATAGATTGCACCTCCTTCTGCTGTAATGTCCTACATGCCTATGCTATCAGATAGGACAAGGATTTTGTATCAAAGAGAGGAGGGATAGGAATCCTCCTCTTTGGTTCTGTTTATTCCCCTTCCTCTTCAGAGGGTTAGTCATCATGATCATCAAGTAACTTCTTTGGGTCAGGATTTTCCCCAAGATCCCTGAAATCCTCTTCCTGACCCTCTGTATGGTCAGGGTCAGGATCTGCCTGCAGATCTGTAACAGCAGCCCTCTCCTGCTGTGGCACACCTGGACATGACTGTGTGGGCCCCCTTGACCTGAGGGGTCTGGATTGGGGTCAGGTGTGTCATATGGGATGTCCTGCAGAACACTGGGGTCCCAAAAGCTCTCCTAAGAGCAACAAGAAAGACTTGCACAATTCTGCTTTGCTATTTCCACTTGGTACACCAGGTGCACCCCCCCAACTTAAAGGTGTGACTGTGGGGAACCATAAGAGATATATTAGCTTGAGTAACATAATGGGGGGGGCAACAGGAGCCCAGAGGAGAGGGGTTGCTTTACCGTTTGCAGGTCTTACATCTTTTGAAAATTAGAGGTCTCCGATAAGCCATGATGCCAAAAGGAAAATAGTCCTGCAGGTGCCCAAGAGTTAAAGACAAAGTTCCACCAATACTACACACATAGGACTACTAACACGATCCCTACCTCTGATTGTGGGGGAAAGGCCAAGAGCTGGCTGTCAGTGGGGTGGATGCGGACAGCCAGTTGGGCTGAATAAAACAGCAAACACAGAGCCAGAGTCTGGCACAGGAGAAAATGGAGGCGTGTGCGCTCACTCAATGGTGCACATGTTTGACTTTGGCACATCGGGAGGGGGCACGCGCACAACACAGGCGTGTCTAACGCACACTGAGGCTAAAGAAAGCCTCTGAATAAAAAGGCATGCATCAAAAAGATGTAGTGAGTGGGGGGGGGAAAAAAACTATGGGAAGTTGTGCGGCTCCATGGAGCCAAGAAGAAAACCACCATACAACCCGAGCAAAAGAGAAGCCTACTAATTCAGGGAAAAGTCTCTAATCCTACCCAGAGTCTAAAAGGCTCACGTTCCAGTCAGGCTTTTATTTATTCATTTTTCTGTTTGTCACTTTCAAGAACTGAGGAAAATTAATGGGGAATGTCCCTTCCAACAAGACAGCCAATTAAAGGGGAAATGTCCCCTCAAAAAAATAGTGCAAAGAAGCACCTGCCAGGCAAAAATCACAACCAAAAAGACCCTACAAGACTTTGGGGGTGGGGTGGGGGAAGCAACGCCCAAAGACTTTTTTGTAAAATCAGAGACCCGTTAAAACAGACACTCCTGGGCTATGTGACAGATGTGGCCACCAACTGAAGCACAGGCAATGGAAATGGGAAGAGCAGGTTAGGCAATTTGAAAGAAGCAGCTTAACAGGCACAATTTTAATTTAGGGGTGCTCCCTGTCACCAGGTAGCCCCAACCTGCTATGCAGAACTGCAGCCCCAAAAGCTATAAGTCAATTTGTCTTCAGAGAAGCTTTTTAATTCTTTCCCCTTCAATGGCACAGCGAAGACTGAACAGTTGCTGCTGTCCAAAATGCATAGGTGCCTAGGATTCTATCCTGATTACAGCCTTGGGCTGCACCATTTCCTCTAGTAGGGGTGCACATAACCCACCTGTTCTGAATACCCATTGACAAAGTGGAGCACTACAGAAATTATGAGATTTTTTTTGGACAAAACTAGTGGTTTCATGAGTGGGAAACCTCAGCTCAAAGGCCTCTTTCCAGTTATGTAGAACCAATTAAAAACCAGAGAATAGTGATAAGCAAAAGAAAATCTACACCTAACTAATGCAGAGGATCAAAAACTCAAGAAAACTAAAGTAAAGTACTAAGAAATATAACAAAAATTTGTCAACGGTGCTGAAGAACCAGAAGCTGTTTGGGGTGACTTCCTCCTCAGGCAGAGAAATAAATCTGACATTGGAAGGGAAGAGCGGAGCGTGACCACACAGCAGAGGTTTGAATTTCATTCTAAGATTCCGTACTTAGCATAAAATGTTACCCTTTGGGGCAGCTCAACGCAGCAGACAGACTGCAGTGGTTACACATAGCGAGGGATTCCTGGGGTTTGACATCAGTCTGTCCCTGGTAGGGATGATGTAATAACCCTACCTGCCATTACTGAATCCAATGAAAACATGTAACACAAGAATGTTTCACTTATGCTGTATGTTGAAAAACTTCAATAAAGTATAAATTGTTAAAAAAAAAAGAAAAAAGAGTGCTGTTTTACTGATAAAACATCACAGGGCAGCTTTAAACAACGTAAAGCTTCACTTTTACATGGACTGCAATTTAATGTCCTTCGGGCAACTGAAGGAAGAATTTAATCTGGATCAAAGGGACTGTTTACAGGCATTTTCAAATACATTACCTAGCTGCACAGCTGGGCTTGCAGATTAATGAAGCATACCATACTTCCTTAGTTCATTTTATCCTCCCCATATTGAGTGGGACGTTAAGACAACACAAAGTAACCAGTTCATATAAATGGTGACAATTAGTTAGAAGACATTGATTAGATGCTTCTGAATGCCGCAGATAACCTAAACATTCTTTCAGATACACGATTAATCATGTTGGTGGGACTGTGGTTGTGACGTGGCCTCACATACGCACATATTTTGGATCTGTCCCATCCTCCATCCCTTTTGGAAGGGTCTGGAAAGGGAGATCCAGACTACTACAATGAATTATGGAAACCTTACCCTACAAGCAGTTCTGTGGTTTTCTCCTGGTCCAGTTAAGAATAAGGTCCACTTATACCTTTTAGGTATACTTTTTACTGTTGTCAAAAAAAAAAAAACAATCACCCGCCTTTGGCTCAAACCAGAGCCACCTAAATTAACCCAATGCAAGATATTATCCGGGACAGTTACAGGATGGAAAACATTACCTCATATCATCAGAAAACAGAAGAGTAGGTGCAGAATAGATGGAACCCATGACCGCATTATATTACCACAATTAGACCAGACATTATTCCATGAACAATGTAGATAACTTATTTCCAAACTGGAGGATGGGACACCTCATGGGGTCTCATGCTCGGTGAAGACCTCTAAAGATTTCTGGGATGAATGTAAATGAGGGGGGTGGTTATATATTTGAGACTTGGACTTTAATACTTGTATGATTTCTGTATACCGTAATTGTTTCCTTCTCTCCTGAATGTCATGTAATTTTATTGGAACTGTATAATTAATGGCATGTAAACAAAAAACCTTCAATAAAATGTATGTATAAAAAAAACTAATAAATAATGGAAAGCAATGTAGCCTAGTGGTAAGTGTGCAGAACTGAACCAGGACATTCAAATCTCACCAAAGTCTCTTACTTGCCAGGTCTTCGAGATCCCACTGAAAGTAAAGCATGCACTGTAGCTTAGCTATTCAGCAAAAACAGCATAAGTTTCTATGCCTCACGGTATTCCCCCAAAATAAAAATAAAATGAAATCCAGTGTTTCAGTGCAGTTGTCAAATTTTGGTGTTACAGTTTTTGTTTAAAAAAACAGCAAAAAAAAAAAATGTAAAAATAAAGGATTTCTGCAAATCTGAATGCAACTGATGAAAATAATTCAGAGATCTGCTGATACTTCAAAGATATTAAGTACTCACCTCTGCAAGCCTGTCTGCCAGTGCTTTAACCATAATGCTATTGTAGTCGTCATAGTGCTTCTCATACTCTCTGCTGAGTTCTTGTGCCCCAAAGCACGCCACTGCAAACAGGCCAATGTAATCTGAAATCCCAGAGTCTTTGGGGGCTATGAAATCAGAAATGCAGTAGTAGGGGTCTGTAGAAGCCAAGTCCTTTTCTGCCTTTAAAAACCAGAGAAAGCAGAAGGTTTTAATTGAAGAGTGAAGTAAAAATATCATGAGGCACCTAGTCAGTTGACCACTTGGAAACTGGCTAGCAAACCTCCACCTTTTGGCCAAGTACCCTCAACGGGAGCCCTGGATAAGTGGGAGAGGTCACAGGCAATACTCAGTACTTACATGGGGAGCATCATTATGAGCCATATACTATATTTTCTAATACAGTGTGATTTAGCTTCTGCCTGACAAGGACCCAGACAGTACTTTACCAGTCCTGGATCTACATTGCTGATGATGTAGGTGACTCTCACTCACAATCACTATAAAGAGCATGCCAGGGGCTCAGTCCTTCATCCCATCTTGTTCTTCATTTTCCTTAAAGACCAGTACCTTGTGTAGCATTGTTTCCCCTTAGATGAAAAACATTTTAATACTTTCAAAGCACTCCGTGTGTCGACTGCATGCCCCCTGCTGCCTAAGTGCCAGATCATTTTCTCCGATGATGAGATCAGTCACATTGAAGGTTCCCTAATCCTCAGTTTGGTGAACTGCTTCCTTTATAGTGTCAACCCAGTTATTTTTAGAACCCTTTACAGTTTTCTGGCTGTTTTTATTTAATCTCAGCCCAGATCACTATTAGAGCCAAGAATAGTGCTAAAAGTGCACCTTTTGCAGACTGAAAAAAGTGGGAGAATCGTGCATACTGTATATTTCAGTTCAGATTCGTAGCATTCATTTTATTTTTTTCTCTAATGAAACTGCTTTTTAACAGATTTTAAACACACCTCCTTGTGACTTCAAAAGCCAGGCAGGGGGCAGAGTCCAGTTTCAAAAAGTGTGAAGCCTGGACAAATATACTTCAAATATCAGCATTCACTTTCTTTTAAGTGCTTAGGCTCTGATCACAAATTGGAGTACCATAATAACTGTATTTTTCTGGCTGAAAGCAGAAAATCTTTGTCTGCTTCTGCTTCAAACACTTTTTTCTGTGGAAAGCTCCCCCTATGCAGCCCAACTGCCAAGCACAGAGACCCCTCAGAAAGTGAGGACGGTGCTGCTGTTAAATCACCAAAACCCCTCAGAGACGACTCTGAAAGTGGGAGCAACTGTTTCTATATCAGTCCTTAGGCTGGCTCTCTCCCTCTGCAGGGCCATTTTGAATATGCTATGGGCTGTCTAGTCAACACCTCTCTCTGGAACTCACATAATTCCCCATACTCCTTGCTTCTCACAGACAGGGTGATAACTTGGTGTCTCAGGGTCTCTTCTGTTCCTCCCCGTAGTCTCCCACGTATCTACTGTCATGGGAAGCAAGGCTTTCTCTGTTTCTGCCCCCCTACCTCTGGAACAGAATACCACCTGCTATCCGTATGTTATCCTCTCACCAGTCCTTCAAACTGAAGCTAAGAGACTGGCTCATGTCTCAGGCCACCTATGCCTGCTCCCCTGGAAACACCCTCGCTAGAAATCTGCCTTAGGGGCCCAGTATACCATTTGCCTTACTTCCTAAGTACTGGCTACTACGTATACAATTCACATGTTTTTGACTCCATTGTGATAATGTTGATTGTTATAGTGTAATCCCTTATGCACTTTATTTGTAAACCTTGGACTGCATGAATTATGTCTTGATTTGCTGTAAGTGTATGTCCTAGTTCTCTGCAAGCAGAGAAGTGTTGCTTTATTTGTCATTAACTTGTTTTTTATGCCCTTAACTCCTATTTTTAAGATATGATGTTTATGTATCACTGTTTCCGATACCACTGTACTCACTGTATTATATGTACCTACTGTTTTATAACTTGTACCTATTGCCTGTGCCACTGTATGGCCCGGGTTGCAACTGAAAATGGTCCTTTGGATCAGTTTGCTCACTCAGTTATCAAAAACATAAATAAATAAATAAATTCATATGACTTTTAAAACAACAAGATTTATGCCGGCCTGCTGGCGCAGCAGCAGTAGTGCTACCACTAATGTCGCCAACGACCTGGGTTCGGAAGCAAGCCTGAATGACAGAGGAATGGCTGGGGTGAGGAGGACTGACTGTCCCATGGACTGCTCTCCCCCCTCTGGGAGGGGAGGGTAGGGAAGCTCCCTGTGCTCACCCGACCCCTGGCAGAATCAAGGGGAAGGGGGTCTGACAGCTGGCGCAAGCAGCTGCTGGAGGTGGGGCAGATGCTGGCATACATGCCCTTGATGTCATTGCATGTCCCAACTCCCAGAGAGAAAACCGAAAACCTGGGTAGTGCAGGATGCCACCCACCTCATGCCGCAGGTCCTACACAACTGACCCATGGTACTCCAGAGACGTATACCGTCGTCCGACGGGAGAAAGAGCCCTCTCCCAAATGCCCACCCTAGGGGCAATCCGGGATGACTCCGGGCGGTGGATGTCGGGGCTGGGTGCGACGTAGGGCCGAAGAGGGCCAGTCCTGGGTATACAAAGTAAAAATTAAAAAGAATACAAAAAAAATAAAAATGTATTTAGAAAACCTGAAAACCCATCTGCAATTTTGCCTTTTGATCAAAAAAAAAAAACATAGGTCTGGATGGCCAGGTCCCTGGACCTCTCCACCTCCTGTCTGGAGGGACCCGTTATCAGCCAATCATTCAGGTAGACGTAAACCCAGACTCCTCAGTGCCTCAGGTAGGCTGCCACCACTATGATGCACTTGGCGAAGACCCTGGGGGCAGAGAACAGGCCGAATGACGTGGCCTGGAACTCGTAGAAGATCCCCTCTGGCCAGAAATGAAAATTACGTACCTACCGTAATTCTTGATCTTCTTGGACGAGTCTCCACCACTCATTCACACTATTGGGATCTGCGCCGGAGGCACTAGGACCCATCGGGAGCAAACTTTTTGTTGGAGGGTCGGCGCCAGAGATGGCGCCGCGAGGAACGGCGCCGCGAGCCCTAGCTTGTGCAGTAATGACTATCTCGGCGTCGACCCTCCAACCGCCTCAGTACCTTTTTTACCAAGGAGGTGCAGCGTAACTAACCTAGAAGGGTAGCCTAACCTAAAAACCGGACATAAGATAGTCCGGGCGACCCGTGTAAGAAGGGTCAACAAAGAAGCCTTCACAGCCTCAAGATTTGAGGGAGTGAAGACCCACAAGAAAGGTGAGCTTGGGGGATGGAGGGTGGGCGTGTGAATCAGTGGTGGAGACTCGTCCAAGAAGATCAAGAATTACGGTAGGTATGTAATTTTCATATCTTCCTGGACATAAGTCTCCACCACTCATTCACACTATTGGGAGAGTACCGAGCTAATAATCCCCCGAGAGGGCGGCAGGAGAGACCAAGAGCTCACGTTTCTAGGACAGAAGTCCATTGAGGATGGCTCTGCAAAAGGAAGAATGTCGTCTGGCATGGACATCTAGTGCATAATGTTTAACGAAAGTATGCACTGAGCTCCAGGTGGCCGCATTGCAGATGTCTGCAATGGGCACGTTGCGGATTTCCGCTAGGGATGCCGCGACCGCTCTGGTAGAGTGAGCGTAAACTCTACCCTCCAACTTAACCTGCGCCATGGAATAGCAGTGACAAAGACACGCCACTAGCCATGGTGAGATACATCTGATAGCGACAGGTTGACCCAGCCGGGTCTCACTGAAGGAAATGAACAGTTGCTGAGCTTTACGAAAATCCTTGGTTCTATCCAGATAGAAACGCAAGGCCTCTTAACATCCAAAGAATGAAGAGAACATTCCCTTCATTTTGGAAGTCCGCAACATAAGAGGGAAGGACCAAAGGTTGGTTTAGATGAAATTCTGACACAACTTTAGGAAGAAATTTCGGATGAGTACGAAGAACTACTTTGTCCTTATGGAACACAGTATACGGAGGGTCTGTGACCAGGGCATGTATCTCAGAGACCCTGAGGGCTGAGGTAATGGCCACTAGGAAGGCAGTCTTCCAGGTGAGAAATTTTAGCTCACAGGTAGCCAGAGGTTCGAAAGGTTTCCGAGTGAGCATGTCTAGCACAAGATTAATGTTCCAGGCAGCGACTGGACGTCTTGTAGGAGGTCTGGTATGCAGAATCCCCTTAAGAAATCTCTTAACCATAGGTAACTGAGCCAGAGTTAAGGAAATAACGGGTTCATGATACGCTGAAATGGCACTAAGATGAACTTTGACTGTACAGTACTGCAGACCCGAATTTGAGAGGTCCAAAAGGTACTCCAACACCTTATCTGGTGGACAGGAAAAGGATTCAAAGAGGACTTTGCACACCAGAGCTTAAAAACGCTCCACTTGGCTGTGTAAGTTTTCGAGTGGCTGGCCTGCTGCAGCCAGAAGAATATCTGAAACTCTTCAGAGACATTGAACCGGTTTACTTGACCTCTTCAGGAGCCAAGCATGAAGGTGAAGTGATCTCAGGTTGGGATGGACCACTGGTCCCTAAGTCAAAAGGTTCATCTGCAGGGGAAGTGGTCTCGGAGGAACTGCCAACATATTGTTGAGTAGTGGAAACCACAGCTGCAGAGACCAAAAGGGAGCAATGAGAATAATTTTGTGCCCCTGGGATTCGAACTTGAGGAGTACCCTCTGAATTAGAGGAAGAGGTGAAAAGGTGTAAAGAAAGCGTTTTGTCCACCGCAGCCTGAACGCATCCTGACAGAAAATGCCAGGCCCTGGATTTCTGGAGCAGAAGAGAGGCCGTTTTGCGCTGAGTGGGGATGCAAAAAGGTCCAGGTCTGGAGTTCCCCACTCTTCAAATAGTGACTGAACTATGGTTGAGTCGAGAGACCACTCGTGAGGGTCTGTCTCTGTTCTGCTGAGATGGTCTGCCAGTTCGTTCTGAACACCTGGCAGGTACACCGCTTGAATTAGAGCCTCGTGCTCCACGCACCATTCCCATACCCTCATTGCTTCTCTGCATAAGGGGTAAGAGTGAGCCCGCCCTGCTTGTTGATGTAATACATCACTGCTTTGTTGTCCGTTTGAAGGAGAATGTTCTTGTGACACAGAATGTCCTTCAAAGCTTGGACCACATAAAGGACTGCTCTCATTTCTAGGACGTTTATGTGGAGTTGGGACTCGATTTGAGTCCACGAACCTTGAGTGTGGAGAGCCTGACAGTGAGCTCCCCACCCCATTAGGGATGCATCCATGGTAATGGAGATCTGATGGTCCAGAGGAGCAAAAGGATACCCCTCCAGGAGATTGCTCTCTTGAGACCACCAGGTGAGTGACCTCTTTAAAGGTTCTATCACCCTGATGAGATAGGACTGCGGGTGAGTGGTTGGGGACCACTGAGTACTGAGCATCCACTGGGTGGTTCTCATGTGCAGACATGCTAGGGGTACAGTGAAAACTGGGGATGTCATGAGGCCTAGCATCCACTGCATCGAGAGAGCTGTGACTGAGCTGCTTCCCCCGATGTGACAGGCCATTTGAAGGATATCATTCCTCCTGTCTTCTGGAAGAAAAGCCTTCGCACAGAAGGTGTCCACAAGAGTCCCTATAAAAAGGAGCCTCTGGGAGGGCTGCAGTTGCGATTTCTCGAGGTTGAGCAGAACTCTCATGGACGTAAGGAAGCGCGAGGCCGTCTCCATGGCGTCCAGAGTCCCCTGCCTGGAAGGGCTTGCTAGAAGCCAATCATCCAGATAAGGAAACACCTGAATTCCGACCTTTCTGAGGTGCGCTGCGAGAACTGCACAACATTTTGTAAAAACTCGCGGCGCCGAGGATAGCCCAAAGGGCAGGACTCTGAACTGATAGTGCTGTCCCAGAGCCACAAACCTCAGGAATTTGTGATGCCTCGGGTGAACAGGAATGTGCTGGTAAGCGTCCTGCATATCTAGGGAGGCTAACCAGTCGTGTTGGTGGAGCAGAGGTAACAGGGTTCCCAGAGAAATCATTTTGAATTTCTCCTTGGGGAGAAATTTGTTTAGCTTTCTGAGATCTAGAATGGGGGCGCATTCCGCCGGACTTCTTTGGAACCAGAAAGTAATGGGAGTAGAACCCCGTATTTCGTTGGTGCAGTGGCACCACTTCTACTGCCCTGTTGTTCAGAAGGCCCTGAATCTCGGCGGCGAGAAGGTCTGACTGAAGGGTTGACAGCCTGGGCTGTCGTTTGGGGGGGACGATCCGGAGGAGTCTCAACAAGATTGAGTGAATATCCCTCGCGAATGATCCGAAGGACCCATTTGTCTGAGGTTATGGACTTCCACTGGTTGTAGAAGTGCATCAGATGACCTCCCACTGGAGAGGAAAAGTCCACCTCGGGCAGCTGAGGTGGAAGCTGGGCCGACAATTCATAAGGTAGCGCTGGGCGCTTTAGGCCCTTGCGCTTTCTGTTGCGCCTTCTTTTGAGGTTGGGCAGGTTGGTTCTTATGGAAACTTCCTCTGCCTCGAAAGGACTGGCGATTATGAAACTGTCTTTTACTGGCATGCCCTCGAGAGGGGGCAGGTCGGGGCCGAGTCAACTTAATGGCCGACCTAGTCTTTTGTGTAGCTTCCCAGAGCTTGCTCTACCCGAGGACCAAAAAGATATGCACCATCAAAGGGCAATGCCATCACCTGCTGATGCGCGTCATTCGTAAAGCCCGAAGTACGCAGCCAGGAATGACGCCGGGTGCAAATACCAGCAGCCGCTGAACGGGAAGCAGTGTCAAAAGCATCCATGGCTGCTTTAACCTGCTGGTTATTAGATTCAATACCTCTGGTAATGGTTTGAAGAAGCTCTGGCTTTGAATCCGACTCCGGTAGGGCTTCAACCATCTGTTTAATAGAATGCCACAGGATATACTCATACTGAGAAAAATAACCTTGGTAACTAGCAATACGCATACTTACAGTAGAAGCAGCAAAGACTCTCTTACCTAAGGTGTCTATCTTATGAGATTCTTTGTTAATAGGTCGAGCTGTAGTAGCTTGAGGAAGAACGACCTTATATCTCTTGCCAGGACTACAATAGAACTTAAAAGGCTTGAGATGCCAAATGGGACGATCCTTGGGAGCTGAATATTTCTATCAATGGATTTAGCATACAAGGGTAAGAGCAGGATTACTCCATACCATTTGAGACAGCGTCTCGAATGAAAGCTGAATCGGAGGAGTCAAATCCGTAGGGATCTCCGAGGCATGAAGATATTGGAGTCTCAACAATTTCCCAGGATCAATGTCTGTAGCCTGGAGAGAAAGTGTGGAACTCAGATTTTTCAACAGAGACTTAAAGGATAGGTCCTCGACCACAGGCTCTGTAGCAGTAATAGATCCTGCTTCGTCCAATTCATCACCCAACCGAAGGTCTGGGCCAGGCTCAACGTCATCTCCTGACAGTCCAGGAGGGACTGTATGGACAGGAAAGGAATGAAATTCAGAAGAGGAGGAAGAAGGAAACAAGTGAAAAGAGGAGTCTCCGAGAGCCGCCGGCGCCGAGGAGGCGCACGGCACCGAGAACGACGCCGCAAGGCCACGCAGCGCTGAGGACGGCGCCGAGAAGCCGCACGGCACCGAAGATGGCGCCGAGAAGCTGCACGGCACCAAGGATGGCGCACGAGCGCAGCATCGATGCCGAGGACGGCGCCGAAAACACTCCCAGACTCCGAAAAACAGGTTTTGAAGGAAGAAGAGCAGGAGATAAGGGCATCGGTGTGGCCCCCTGTGCCGCAGCCATGTGAGGGGGGGGGACACCTAAGCGCGGAGTTGACAGCACCGAAGAAGGTGCCGCGCGACCAGGGAGGTCCAACCGCCCTACCTGGTCGCCCAGAGAGCCCGAAGGCCCACGAGCGACTGAGCCAGGTAGCTGAACCAACCTCCGAGCCCACTGCTCCATAAGAGCGGCCCACTGATGAAACTGCTCATCTGAAGACCTACCTGCGGGCGGGGTAGGGCTCCGATGTTAAAGCCGTTGGCTACCAGAAGCAGAGGTTGGCGACTCCGAAGGAGGAGACCGGCAACTAGCCCCGATAACCGAGCGTCTATGCGCAGACATATCAGAGGGCGACCTCGAGTGATCCTTCTCTTTTTAGACTTGCGGGCGAAGAAGGCACCGAGGCGAGCGGTGCCGAGTGCGACCGTTTATTTTTATGCTTCGGAGGACCACCCATCCCCGGGCACTGAACTGACCATTGTCAGACCCTCCCTCAGGAGAGGCAGCGGACGGACCCAGCCCGACTGACTGAACAGCTCTCATCTGAAGTCTCCCTACCGTCACCTGACCTGCTCATGGTGAAACTCCGTCAAAAGGGCGAGACTTCTTTATAGTATTATTTTAAAAATAAGAATAAATTTAAGTGATACTGTATCGAGATAATACTATAAAATAATAAAACTGAAAACTATGCTGCTAGTTTGAAGTTTGACTCGACAGGCGAGCGACGTCGTCACTGAAGTGCACTCGACGGCGGGAAAAAAGGAACTGAGGCGGTTGGAGGGTCGACGCCGAGATAGTCATTACCGCACGAGCTAGGGCTCACGGCGCCATCTCTGGCGCCAACCCTCCAGCAAAAAGTTTGCTCCTGATGGGTCTTAGTGCCTCTGGCGCAGATCCCAATAGTGTGAATGAGTGGTGGAGACTTATGTCCAGGAAGATCCGGAGGAATGGGTGGTGCGACGGATGGATTGGGACACAAAAAAAAGTGTCCTGAAGATCCAGGGAGCAAAACCACATGTTCTGCTCGAGAGATGTAGTAGTAGTAAAAATATTTATTTTTAGACAGGGTAGTACTTTAGGTCCTAAGGCCCATTTACAAAGTTGTCCTGTTTCACATTCATACAAGTTACAGTACAGTGCATTTATAATGTAACAAAAGACATGGACAGGTATCATACAACATCCTTAAATTTCCTATCATAGCCATGATAAACAAAGATTATCAATAATACATTTTATCATTCATATCTAACTAGTAAACAAAAACACACAGATCTGAGATAGAGTGACCATCCTGAAGGTGTCCTGCCTGATGAACCTGTTCAGGTCATGCAGCTCTAAGATGGGGTGCCAGCCCCCCATCCGTTTTGGCACCAGGAAGTACCTGGAGACAAACCCTGGGTGTTCGGAAGGGTCTAAGACAGGAGTCATGACCTCCTTGTGCCGGAGCTGGGCTATGTTGTCCTGAAGGGCAGACAGGATATCAAAAGACACTAAGCCCTCCTGTGAGGCACAGGCTCTGCATGGCGGGTAAGCCTTGAACTCCAGAGGCAGGCCCTGACTGACCACCTCGAGGACCCACCTGTCCGTGGTCACGGAGGACCAGATGGAAAGGAAGTGGCGGAGCTGGCCCCCCATGGGAGAACCCAGGGGAAGCATGGTGGGCATGAAGGAGGAACCCCTCATCCTGTCACTGGGCAGGCATGAAGGCAGAGGGGAGCTACTGGGGCTGCATCCTCTCGGCTTGTGGATGACTGCGGCCACAGACTTTGGTTAAGGTCACCAGGCCTGAGCCTGTTGTCCAGCTTGGGGCTGGGCTGGTTTGGCCACAGGAGCAGAGAGGGACTGAAAAGGCTTCTTCTTTGGCTGCTGAGAGCCCTTGGGATTCCTCTGAGTGGGTGTCACCGAGTCCAAGGTGGCACTGGACTTCTCGACTGCGAGTGAGATGACCCTCGAACCCAGGCCCAAACAAGGCATTAACCAGGAAGGGGACATCTGCCAGCTTGTGCTGGGTATCCGCCGAAACGGTCAAGATCTACAGCCAAGCCCTATGGCACATGGACACCGCGGCCACCACGGACCAATGTCCATGGCCGTCTGGAGCTGTTTGGCTACAGCTCAGCCCTGATCCCAGATCTGCTCGACCATGGTCTGGAGGTCTGCTGGGAGATGAGAGAGGATCCCATCGACTGTGAACAGAAGGGCATGGGAAAAGTGGGCCATCATAAGGACGGAACTCACCTTGTGAATACCAAGAGACGAGGCAGCATAGACCTTCTTGGCCTTATGGTCCAGCTTCTTGGACTCGTTATCGGGCAGTCTGTCAGCGCCGCCCACGTTGCCTGAGCGCTTGAACATGGAATCCATCACAAGGCCCTCAGCTGCGGGGTGCTCTGTGAACCCCGAAGGCGGCCTGACAGGGACTGCATACTTGCAGACCATCCGGGCTGACGGCACAAGGCAGGAGACCAGATGCTGCCACACTTCCAAGGCAGGGCCCAGAATAGCCTCTGCCACTGGGAATGCTTCCCCAGGGGAATCACCCCAATCTAGGATCTCGGTGAGTGGGTAATGCACCCGCTTCTGAATGGGCTCCATCTGGAGACCCGTGGACTCTGAGTTAAGATGGAGAAGGCCCATAAAGGAGGTAGGGCCTTCCTCCATCAAGAGATCCTCGGTCGACTCTACGGCCACCGAACGAGAGTGCAAGGAGGAGTCCTCAGACTTCGAGGACTCATCAAAAAGGGGTCTACCACCAGAGTCCCCACTGACCCTCCAAGGACGGACAGGGGTGATGGTGACCAACAGCAGATGGGGAAGACCTGAGGCCCAGCGGAACTCCTTGGTTGGAGTGCTGGTCTTCAGCTGTTTCAGCAGTGGCTCAACCTGAATCAACGGAGAAGCCAGTGGAGGCTGAGCCGGGACCCAGCGGGTCAGTTCCTGCCAAGGTGGAGAAGGCGTCGGCTTCTGGGTGAGAGCCAAGTGATGGCCGGGGTCGTAGCCGGAACAGACTTTATCCAGGAAAAAACAAGCTGCTGCGACATCAAGTCCTAATAGCGTTGACACAACTTGCGCTGAAGCCTCTCCTCACCCAAGGAGGACGAAGAGTAGCGGTGGCACTGCTTCTCTGATCACCGACAGCACAAGTGGTGTCGATGTAGGCTGCCGACTTGGGAGATACAGAGTGGGGGTCTCGGTGGGGGCCGGTGAATGCTGAGGAACATCCGGGTCCGGAGTCTCCCGAGGAAGGGGTAGCAGATAAGTCAACTGATCCATTCCCTGGGTCAAAGGCAGGACCGGACTCCTGGATCAGGAGGTGTTAGCCTCTTAGGGTGACAACAGGTTGACTGGCTCAAGAAAAATCTTGATCGGATGATTGACCTGCATCTCGACCAACTGACCGGACTGGGAGACTCAGGGACCAGCGGCCTGGGCCAATGCATTGACCGAAGTTGGAACCTCCAGAGAAGCACGGGAAATGGAAGCCCAAGAGCACTCCTAATCCAACAATAGGTGGCAAGACCATTTCTCTTCTCTTTTTTAGATTTTGATTTGTGCTTGGAGGAGGGACCCTGCCCAAGGGTGGGAAGGGCGTGACACAAATCTTTGAAGGCCCCAGTGAAGGAGACACCCAAAGAGGTGGCAAAAAAAGCCAAAGCCGAGGAAGCCTGAGCCATGGCCTGAGCTGCGGCCTCCTCGAATGTCACAAGTTGTTCGGCAGACCCCGCAGACATGGAGACCACCCAATGGGTGTCCTTGGATTTGACCGGCGGGTCCCGATAGTCTGGACAACCTAAAAGTAGGCGGCATGGCGATCCTCCAAAGTGGACATGTGAAAAGTCCGGCAAATGCCGCAGGCCTCAGGATCGTGCTTGTGGCCTAGGCAGTACATGCACATGTTGTGCGGATCCATTCGGGACATGTTCTGCACGCAGGAACATTTCCGGAAACTCGGAGCAGACTTTGCATTATCCATGTCAATGGCAAAAAGAAAATAGCCTGAAGACCAAGTTTTTAATGAATTTGAAAAAATAAAGCAAAGCCCTCTTCAGCACAAGAGCGGTAAGGAGGGAACCTTCTTTTTCCAGCAGAAAGGAAGCTCTGACATCATGGGGCAGTGCCGAGAGAGTTACCACCTGGGTGGGTGGGAGGAGCCAGCTTGAAGACATTCCAGCAAGCCTTAAAGGGGAAAGGATCCTAGAAACATAGAATTTGACGGTAGATAAGGACCGCTCAGCCCATGCAGTCTGCCCATTTCCCTACCTAATGGATAAGCTGCAGATCCTAGTTAACCAGCAGCCTACTTCTTCCTACCCCAACCCCCTAAAATTGCCTTATGACTGTCCCATGCATGCTTGAATTCCACCACTGTTTTTGACTCCACAACCTCCTCCGGAAGGCCGTTCCATGCATCCACAACAGCCTCTGTGAAAAAATACTTCCTTAAATTACCTCTGAGCCGTCCCCCCCCCCATCTTCAAATTGTGCCCCCTTGTTCTTGCACACCTCTTTTTTTGAAAGATGCTACCCTCTTGGACTTTGATTCCCTTGAGGTACTTGAAAGTTTCTATCATGTCCCCCTCTCCCTCCTTTCTTGAGGCTATACATATTAAGCTCCTTGAGTCTCTCTTCCTATGTCTTCCGGTGCAGACCCTGCACCATTTTAGTGCCCTCCTCTGGACAGCTTCCATCCTGTCTATGTCTTTACGGATTGGGTCTCCAGAACTGCACTGAGTACTCCAGATGGGGTCTGACCAGCTGTCTGTACAGAGGGATAATAACTTCCTGTTTTCTACTGGTGATGCCTCTCCCTATGCACCCCAGTATCCCCCAGCCCTCCTTGCTGCCCTCTCACATTGCTTGCCCACCTTTGGGTCATGTGATATGACACCCCAGGTCCCTTTCCATTTTGTTGTTAGTATTTCACCCCCACTGTGTACTCTTCCACTGGGTTTTGTTTCCCAGGTGCACTACCTTGCACTTCTTAGCACTGAATCTAAGCTGCCATACATTTGACCATTCCTCTAACCTTGCCAGTCCCTTCTCACCCTTTCCACCCCACCTTGTGCATCAACTCTGTTGCAGATCTTTGTGTCATCTGCAAAGAGACATACTTTTCCTTCAGTCCCTCTGCAATGTCCCTTATAAAGACATTGAGAGGACCAGTCTAATACTGAACCCTGCGGTACTCACTAATAACCCCTTTCTTCAGAGTGGACTCCATTTACTATCTCTCTGTGTCCTATTCTCCAGCCAATTCTTTACCCAGGCTGTCATCCTGGGACCCACTCCCAGGCTGGCTAACTGTATATTAATCTTTGTGTGGGACTGTGTCAAATGCCTTGCTAAAGTCTAGGTAGGCCATGTCCACAGCCCTCCTGATCTACTGCTTTGGTCACCCAGTCAAAGAAATCTATCAGATTCATCTGGCATGACCTTCCTGCTGTGAATCTATGCTGCCTTGGTCCTGTGCCCCTCTGGCCTCTAGATACTCGACCATTCTTTCCTTCAGAAGTGATTCCATCATTTTCCCTATCACTGAGGTTAAACTAACAGGTCTGTAGTTTCCTGCTTCTGCCTTGCTCCCACTTTTGTGAAGGGGAATCACATCTGCCCTCCTCCAGTCCTCGGGTACCACCCCATCCTCCCATGATTTGTTAAAGAGGGTAGCCAGTGGTGTCACTAGTTCTACCCTTAGTTCTTTTAGAATTGGGATTAATCCCATCAGGCCCCATTGCTTTGTCCACCTTCAGTTTTAAGAGTTCTTTCAGAATCCTTTCTTCTGTAAATGGGCTGGTATCAACTTCTATATCCAGAGTGTTTCTACTGTTTGTTTTAGGTACCTCCCCCTCTTCATTTGTAAATACTGAGCAAAAATATTTGTTTAGTATCTTTGCCTTTTCACAGTCACCTTCTGCCCACCCTTCCTCCCTTTTATTAAGCCTCACTATCCCTCCCTTGGTCTTCCTTCGCTCCCTGATGTACCTATAAAAGGTTTTATCCCCCTTCTTAAATGAGTTGGCTATCTTTACCTCAGTTTGGGCCTTTGCTGTTCTGACTGCCTTCCCAGCTTCCTTATGCTTTAACTGATACAGTTCTCTGTCTTGCTCCTTCTGTGATTCCTTGTACTTCCTGAATGCTTTCTTTTTCTCTTGAACCTTCACTGCCACTTCCTTTGAGAACCATAGTGGTTTCTTACATCGTTTCGTTTGTTTATTGCTTCACACAAAGGCTTGTTACCTCTGTGATGGCAGTTTTACTATTCCCCATTGTTCTTCAAGCCTCCTTCCTGCCCATTTGCTAGTGCATTCCTTAGGCACTCACCCATTTAGCAAAAGTCAGCCTTCTAAAGTCCAGTACTTTTGCCTTTGTAGGCTGACTCTATTGCTGTGTTTATTGTGAACCATACTGTTCGATGGTCACTAGTTCCCAGATGGCTACCCACTTCTAAATCTGTGGTCCTCTCCATCTCCATTTGAGAGAACCAGGTCTAAGATTGCTTCCTCTCGAGTGGGCTCCAATACTAGTTGTCTAAGGCATGCCCCTGTAGGGCATCTAGAATAACCCCACTCTTGATGGCTGCTGCAACTGCACTCCAGTTAACATCTGGCATATTCAGATCACCCATCAGCCATATCTCCCCTTTTCTGCCATTCTAAGTATACTTTCTATCATTTCCTTGTCCATTTCCTCCCCTGAGAAGGATCTGTGTCTAACCCCTATGCGGATTGTGATGCCTTTGCCTGTCTCCAAATTTACCCACAGTGCTTCTTCTCCTCCCTGTTTACCCTTTTGTTCTGTTGCTTTGATTCCTTCCCTTATGTAAAGAGCTACTCCTCCTCCTCTTTTACCCTCCCTGTCCATCCTGTAGATAGTGTATCCTGGTATGTTTACACCCCAGTCATGGTTTTGTGTGTACCATGTTTCTGTGACTGCCACGATGGCCAGATGTTCCTCCTCCATCAAGGCCACTAATTCAGGAAGCTTGTTACTCAGACTACGGGCATTGGTACTCATTGCTCTCCATTTTGTGATGGCTTTACCTTCTGTTGCAGCACCCCCCACTGACCTCTCTACCTCGGTCTTTTTCTCATTTAGTACCCTGTTTTGTAAGGAAAGGCTGGGATTTTCCTGCTGCTTATCAGTGCCTCCCCCCTTGACTAGTTTAAAAGCTTGCCAATGAAGCATTTAAACCGACTGCTCAAAAGACTTGTTCCCTTCCTGGACAGATGCAGACCATCCTGCCAGTATAGGCTGGTGTCCTCAAGTGGAACCCCAGTCCCCAATGAAGCCAAACCCTGTGCTCCACACCATTTTTCAACCATTCATTAAACTGCATGGTGCAAGTACCCTCGCCTCACCCATGCCATTGACAGGCAGCACCTCTGAGAAGGATACTGTGTGCTACTTGTCTTAGGCCCCTCCCCAACTCTACAAAGTCCTCCTGCACTGCTCTAATCTCATGATGAGTCAAATTTGTCCCTAGGTGGACAATGACATCCAGCTCAGACTCCCGTGCAGCTGTTCTCGTGATCCTGAGGATGCGCTTCCTGTCCTCAAGCCATGGCACCAGGCAGGCACCTTCAGTTCTCCTGCTCCCCAGTTCTATCCCTAATAATTGATTCCCCAGCAGGAGCTGCTTCCTTTCCCTGTGGTGTCCTCTGCCTCCTTCCTGTGGGCTCCCTTGTGACAGTTGTCCTCAGCCTCCTTAGTCTCCTCTGCGGGTGCATCCATGGGGGCCTATGCTCCCACAGAATGGTTATGGATTGTGGAGTGGAACAACTGATTGGGTGCCTCTGTTCCACCATCCTCACCCTCCCTGAGCCCACTGTGGTCCAACTGCTGTGCTTTCTCGCAACCTCTGAGGTAGTGGTGGTGGCTCTGGTGCTCCCTGGATGGGGGAGGTTCCCTTCCTACTGTCCAGTGTAGCCTGGGGGAAGGTTCCCTTACTACTGTCCAGTGTGGCCTGAAGATGGGCAACTTCCTCCCTCAGGGCAGAGAGTTGTCTGCAAATAGGGCAGCATCTCAGCCTCCAGAAAGACTCCCGGAAGACTGCTGCCCCACAGCCATTACATTGCAGTACTCCCCACATGTTTATCTACTTTTTTTTGTGTGTGTGTGTGTGTGTGATTGGTTTGTTATATAGAAATATATATATTATACAATGTGTATGCTTATATTGTCAGTGCAGTGTGCTAGAGAGGATATGACAGTGATATGCACCAACTACTCTTGAGGAAATGATGTCAGAACCCCAGGTATAAAGGAACTATTTCCAGGGGTGGTTGGGTGAGGGGTGGGCAGGGGTTGGGCCTAAACTGTGCCCTCACAAAATAATCAGCTAAAAGCTCTGACCCACCGCTGCGATGAGTGCCTTCCTGTCAGCAAGATGCCCTACACAACAATTTGACAGAGAAAATACCCTGCTAATCAAACAGAGAAAATCCAGACATCCAAGTCAGACACAGGTAAACCTCCCAGCCCCAAAACAGCCTGGTGGTTTGTGCTCTGAAAGCAGTCAGCCCCAAAATAAGTCAGCTGTGCTTTAAACTCTTCCTGCACTGAAAATCTTAAGAATTGGAACAAAAGTAAAGCTAGATCCACCTCCCTCTGTTGCTTGAATGACTGTCTTTTCCTGATAATTCTAAGTTCCTTATTTCACCTTTCAGTTAGAAGTAGCCTCCACCTGCAGAATATCTGTTACAAACCAAAGACAACTGTAAGGTTCACCTCCCTCTGTTGTGAGCACAACTCGCTTTCTTGCAAATCCTATGTTCAGTATTGCAGCTTCTAGCCAGAGGTAGCTTCACCTGAAGAATATTAGCTGTTGCCAGATGTGTGGACAAAACACCATATCCACGTCCCTAGAAATGAAAATTACATACTCACCATTCTTGATTTTCTAGGATTATCTTCACCACTGATTCACACTAATGGGTTCTGAGTTGGAGTTGCCAAAACCTTTCAGGAGGGTTGGCGCGGAGGTAAACTGCATAGCACACTCGTGTCACTGCGAGACAATTCCATGCTGTATGACTTACACTAGCACCAGCCCTTTAATGCCTCAGTACCTTTTTTAGCAAGGTGGTGCAACATAACCTAACTAGTACTTATGTACTAACCCTAAGGACATAAGACCTATGTAAGAAGGGTCAACAAACCAGTAGCAGTGTCTTCACAGTCCAAAACAAAACCAAGGGGTGAAGACCAACAAACAGACTGGAATGAGCCTGAGAAATGGCAGACAGGGGCGTGAATCAATGATGATGAGATTCCTAGAAGATCAAGGATGACAATGAGTACGTAATTTTCATGTCTTCCAGGAATCAGTCTTCACCACTGATTCACACTAATGGGTCACAGAACCAAGCTCAGACAAAAATCTGTAGGACTAGGGTGGTAGGAGTCAAGGCTCACTCAGGACAGAAGTCCATTCAGGATAGTCCTGTCAAAGAAGGCATGCTGCCTGGCTTGGGCGTCCAAGGCATAGTGCTTAACAAAAGAATACACTGTGCTTCAGGCTGCAGCTCTGCAAATATCACTAACAGGTACAGAGTGAATCTCTGCCAGGGCCGTGGCAACCGGTCTGGTGGAGTGGGCATGTACCCGACCTTAACCACACAAGCAATGCCTTTTCCAAGCACTAATACAGTGCCACAGTGTTAGTACTGTAACTAAAGAAGATCACCAACATATGTCCAGGATAGGATTTTAAGAAACCACACTCTGGACTCAGATAAATATAGCAAAGTATTTTACTTACATGTCCCATAAAGAACAGTTATGTAAGAACTTACTGTAAGAGATCTTCAAGTGGATCTCAGTCAACAGGTTACACCATAGGAACCTTCACTGCTAGTGGAGGGGGAATCCACACGGAAGATTTTCAGCAGTACAACTGGGGCCGTCAACAACCCTGTATAGGTGTGGGCAGCCCCGTTCCCTCCTCGGTTCTTTCCCTCCTGAGACAAAGGAAGCAAGGGTCACGCCCTGGGGAACTGAGGAGAGAAAGAAGGACCCAGCTCTAAATAAAAGCATGGAAACAGCAGATAGCCAGGTGCTGGACAGTAGCCCCAAACAGGGGGATGGTGGGAGGGAAATCATACCTGATGACTGAAATCCCCTCAAAGATCTACTGGTACAGTAAAGTGCAAGTCCAGAAAGCTCGACTCCTGGTCCCTGCTTCAGTAAGGATCCACTCTTACGATGTGTATGGTTAAATCATGAAAAAAAACGTATTTTCTGTAGAACGCCAACATACGAATGGAGACACACCTTCCCACAAACAAGCCAAACGTTTTTGCGCTGTCATTCCACACTTTCTCAAGGCATAGGTGGCTAAAAGTACTGTACACACATAAAGGTCTCAATTGAAACAGATAAGTGAAAAATATTTCATCCTAAAATCAAAGTGCTTAGTGTTTTTAACACTAGTGCTACAAATAAGATCAAATCAGTAAAAAGCCACCTTAAATAACAGGAATTAAAATGATTAAATAAATTGATATAAAACTTTGCCGGAAAGAAACATTTTGGCAATTTTGTTTAAAATCTTACCTTCCTCCAGGACTAAATTACTATTTACAGCTTGCCCCCATATTTATGAATTACATGAGAAGTGTGTTTTTTTGTAACTAAAAGTCCCCTCCTTTTTTTGATACAGAGAGATTGTTGTAAATTTTTAATGATGATGGTTCCAATCATATATGATGGTTCACTTGATTTATTCATCTTATGAATTTTTATAGCATGATTAAAAGTTCTTATAAAGTGAAGACAAATTAAAAAGTTTATTAGGCACTTTAATAGCACAACAATTGTATTTAGGAATGTTGTTTAACTTGTTAACAGAAATCTAAATATTAGCACTATTGCACTTTCCTTATAAAGTGCAATAGTTTGGAAAATGGTTTGGAGCATAGAGATTTCTATAGTTTATATAGTTCAGATGTTGAGTAGACTATTAATAACAATTTTTTGCGCTGGAAAGTTTAGGGTTACTTATTTATTTACTTTAGCACTCACACTTTGTAATGTATTTAATCATTTTAATTCCTTTTATTTAAGGTGGCTTTTTTGATCTTATTTATAGCACTAGTATTAAAAACACTAAGCACTTTGATTATAGGATGAAATATTTGCACCTATCATATAAGTGTCAATGCACGACAGAGGAGGGCTGTACTAGGGAATTAATACCCAGTTGGGGCACAAGGCCGAAGGCAGAGTGCCTCCAACCACCAACTGGGTGTTAATTCCCTGGCAGAGCAGGAGTCCAAGTGCATTTGTGTGCTTGTAACATGGCAAGCGCTACAAAAATTGACTGCTAACATTATTTCAAAGAAAAACACAGATGCAAATTTTTGTTTCACTTACTGTTTTTATTCAGTCCAATGTGTTTTACAACGTCAAACATCATTCAATATTGTGGCTGGTACAACTTATCCATTTACATTCTTGCTCTTTAATGTGGTCTAATAAACGCTATGACAAACATTTTTTTTTTTTAACATGGTGGTTATTTATAAAGATTGCTCGTACCTTCCTCTTTCTTTGGTGCATTGCGGTGCAGAGGATTATGGGACTACTTATTAACGTATTGATCGCTAACAAAAGTGTGTGACTTTCAATTAAACATTTGAACATTTTCACAAACTGTGCTTTCTGTTGATTTAACGGACATCAAACATTTGGATTTCAGTAGACTTTGCCGATCCTCTATCGGGTGATACGCCACTTGCGCTACTGCTCCCAGCCGCATAATAGTTAAAATGGACAGGCCCAGTCACTGTGAAATCACTGAGGTTGAATGGGCTCCAGGTCACAGCTTTTTCAGCATCGGGAGATACACTTGGTGGCTGCAGTTTCTCACTTTTTCTCCTCGACATTTGGAACATTTTATTATCTACGTGGTGGGTATTTGTTTTTCCTGCTATTTCATTTAGTTCAGGTTGTACAAACGGAGAGGTACCCACACTATTTCAGATGGCAAACAGCTGTGGTTCTCTGACTTTGGCTTGCTGTGTGTATTGCACTTTCATTTGTGGGTTTTCCTACACGCACTGACTTTAGCTTCTCTGGCGGCTTACTACCTTTGTTGTTACCCTTTTCCTTTGACATTTCCCCCTCATTGGTGCATTTTTTACAGTTTCAGAGGGATTTTCTGTCACTTTCTACAGTCATCTTGATAGGGACTCCAATAATATTTGAGGCTGGTCTCGCATCTCTGTCCGGTCACCGACATAATTTCTCTTGCTGCGAGACCAGCCTCTGACATCATCTGGACCGCTGTACTCCTTATCAAGTGTTTGGTGTATCTTGTGCTTAACTCAAGAGTCTGTGGATATCTGCACCATAAGCTCTCCAAGATAATTTTTGCCCATCGGCTTCTTAGAAAACCAGCACTCTTTGGTATCCAGCACTTGTTGAGGCATTTTAAGTGGGTGTAAATAAAATGCTGGGAGATTCTTTGGGCCACAAGCTAAGCAGTCTTTAAATATGGCCACAGGACAATTAGTACTGCCAGGTTGAACGTAGAGGACTCTACAAAAAGCTAGTTTATTTCCCTCCCAGATTTGATTGTGGTTCTTTGTATTTTCATTAAAAGCAACTGTTATGAATTCTATGCCATTATCATCTGTTTCAATTCTGAAAGAGTTATGAGTTAAGATCCGCTGCCCCTTTCTGCCATGTCTAGCTATGTCTAACTGAACCTCAAACTAAACTCTTCTTATTAGCCCATATGCTGTTTCAGGATTTAACTTGGCACAAGATCTGATCTTTTCAAGGTCTGAGGAGGAGATACAAGGGTTGTGAGATGCTGTATCTTTTCCAGCTCATCTGTATTCTTTAAGGATGGCTAGGAAAACATCAGCTGAGTTAAACTCTGGGCATCCAGCTATACTGATATTTCTGTTCACTTCAACCAAGTTTATGTATCAATTCAAGCCTGCTCTTAGCCCAATAAATGAACTAATATTATACTGCTTTCCCTCCTCTGTCCTAACTGTGCCATAGAAATTTCAGAGAAGGGAAGCTAGTCTAGGAATTTCAACAGTAATGATGTCAACAGAAATGTTCTGTGCTCTCAACCAGTCTGAAAAGACATTACAAGCACAATATGTATTTTTTTGTGTGTTTGCCTCGCATTTCTTTTTTTTAAGGTCGTCAAACTGCTTTTGGGTTAGCTGTGCATGTCTATGGCCATCGCTAACCTTCATACTGGTTGCTACACGTTCTGTGTGTTTTTTTTTGCTTTTATGTTTCAAGCTTGGTAGTGGTGCCTTTAAGATTGCTGATGGTACAGTCTGTTGGGATACCACGGACGTTGCTGCCGGCTTAGAACAAATATCAAATACTCCAGGTATGTCTACCCAAGACTCGATCCCTAGGGAGCCACACAGGTGAAAGTTTGCTATAATCTCTGCTCCACTCACCATTTTGTAATCCCCTTGTTACCCGGGGTTACTAGAATCCCAGTAAGATCTAGTGGTAGGCAGGGAAGGCAGCTTGTGAAACTCCAATTAAATGGGTTTCACACTGTCTCACTCTGTTCTCAGTCTCAGCTGAGACTGAGGGATGACATCACCATAGAACTGTCGCAGCTGCATGAGCCACAATGGAATCTGCAGCAGGGAGCTGGAATAGAATGTTGGGAGGTTTGAACAGTAGTCTGTTGGTCAGTTGGTGTTTGGAGCTTGCTGAGAGATCAGCACAGCAGCTCTGGTTAGGCTCGTGGAGCTTCAGCCCTGACATAGGGCTACATTCAGAAAAAGAAGGTGTGTGTTTCCACCAAAAGAGAGACACAGAAGATAGTTTTTAAAGTGGTGGAGACCGCTGATTCGGGTCTCAGTGCTCCATCCCTCAGGGGATGGGGAAGAAAGGTTTCCTGCATATTTAAGGGGCAACTCCCCTGGTTTTTCTACGAGTGGAGAAGCTGCCTTATTTGTTCCAGAGTTTTTGGGAAACAAGAAGATTTGTGAATCACCTGTGGGGCACCTGCAACCGGAGGGTGAGCTTCTGCTCTTTCTAAAGGGCCTATGTTTTTCACCCTGGGACTTGTGTGATAGTGGGGATTGGACTACTGAAATAGTGGGAGGCCTAGAGTAATAGGCTTAGCCAAAAAGTAAAAGTATGTTCAAGTCCTGCACTTATGGGAAGTCAAGACATGTAGAGGAGATGTGACATATGTCTACCCAGTAATCTACATTGCCAAACTTTCAGAAAAGAGTTGTTTAGTTTCCAGAGAAATGGCCGGGTATGGATTGTGGGAGCTGGAGGTGGGAGACCCCCCCCATCTTTAGTGACCAGGTCCACCTCTACGGATTTGCTCAGTGGATTTCTACTTTGCCTCATGCACTTGGCCAGTGATGAGGGAAGTACCCAGACGTGAGACTGGAAGGAAAATTCCCCTCCAGGAGTCGAAGGCTCTAATGTGGTTTGGGGAGCCACCAATTGGAAAACTGCATCATTTCCCACAATGGACCGCGGATCAAGTGGCCGGCGGGGGAGCCGGGCCAGTGGGGAAAACCCAAGTAGTGTACAAGTCGGGCTGTGTACCCAAAGCTGCGTGCAAGTCCGGGCTGTGTGCCTGGTGGGTTCAGAGCCTGCATTACCAGGAATGTAGCCCCGTGGGGGTCCGTCTATGCTTTGTTTGTTCAGCCTGGATGTGAATAAAAAGCCACACTGTAGAATCCCATTCCTGGTTCTGGACATTACAGTTATTGCTTCCTGTGTTCGGATTTACTTGGGTGCCCCTGTGCAGAGTAGCCAAACCTAGGCCCCCGTGCCGAGTAACCTCATCCTCCCCAAAACCAGTCCCCACCAGGTACTGCTGTCAGCTTCAACAGTATGCCACCTGTCGTTTTTGCTAAAAGGCAGGGGTGAGGGGTTACAATTTTGTTTCTGACAACATTTTGCAGTCTTCTATTGCTATATCTGTTCTCCGATGCGTGATGACATTACGCTGACCGCTAGGTGGGTGGGTGGGAAATTTATGATTGTGACATAACATTCTTGATTTAAATATTCGGCTAGCGCTTTTAATATGGACAGAGTTTGTACTACAAAATGAAGTGGGCATTACTAGGGAATTACTGCTTGCTTCATTTTGTACCATGGGGTGTGTTTCCACCTATCGTTATGCAGGATTCATGGCACTGATTAGTTGCCATGTTACAATTTAAATAGAGACCTTTATATGAGCGCAGTACCTTTAGCCTCCTATGCCTTGAGAAAGAGCAGACTGACCGCGCAGAAACATTTAGCTTGTTTGTGGGGAGGGGTGTTTCTATCTGTATGTTGGCGTTCTACAGAAAATTAAAGTTTTTTCGTGATTTAACCATACACATCGTAAGTGTGGATCCTTACTGCAGCAGGGACGGGGAGCCAAGCTTTCTGAACTGTCACACTTTGTGAGTATCTTTATTGGCTCCGTCCATTTACTTGAAGCCGCCCATCTCCTGTGACTTTTACGGTAAGTTCTTACATTACTGTTCTATCTTCTTCGGAGGTATCTCAGTCATCAGATTACACTGTAGAAACGAGTGCCAAGCAGTGACATTTGAAAAACACACAGTCTGGGTGGCTGAATCTCCATAAACTTAAAAAAGTAGTACTTGTAACACAGCCCTGCCAAATCTTGCAAGGGGTCTTGAAGCAATTTCCAGAGTGTAATGCTTGGTGAAAGTGTAGACTGTACTCCAGGTGGCTGCTGCACAAATGTCAGTGGTGGAGAACCCTTTGAAACAAGCCACCAAGGTAGCCATGCCTCTGGTGTAATGAGCTTTGACAGTACCAGGCAATGCTTTGCCGTACTTGTAGCAGAACACAATGCAATTTGCCAACCATTTGGATAAACATTGCTTAGAAACTGAAGTGCCCCCTCTACCTGGGGTGAAAGAAACAAACAACTGTTTAGACCTTCTGGACTCTTAGTTCGAAGCAGATAATACTTCAAAGTTCTGCGCACATCTAACATATGGAGCAGTTCTTCCCCTGGATTGTCACGCTCTCGAAAATAAACAGGAAGAAGGATAGACTGATTAAGTGTCAACTCAGAGACCACCTTAAGTAGAAATTTAGGATTTGTGTGCAAAGATACTCTGTCTTTCTGAAAAATCAAATAAGGCTCCTACACAGAGGCAAAGCTCTGAAAATTCTTTTGCAGAAGTAATTGCAACTAAAAACAGCTTTCCAAAAGAAAGCGCAAATGCATAGTAGTGACTTGCTCCATAGGAGACAGGGTTACACTTTTCCAAAATAAAATTCAAGTCCCAAGCCGGGACCAGGTAACAGTTTGGGGGTTTCAAGTGCAGGATGCCCCTGAGAAAGGTACAGGAGACATCCAGCTGAGCAACAGTGTGGTCACCCGCTCGTAAAAGGCAGAAATAGCCAAAAAGTGGACCTTAAGGGAGGAATACTGGAGACCTGAGTCAGACAAAGAAATCAGGCAGTCCAGGACATAATTCACAGGGCAGGTGAATGGGTCTAGGAAATGTTTGGCAGCCCAGATGGCAAACCGCTTCCACTTCATAGCATAAGTGTCACGGGTGTGCCGGCCCAGTGGCGATAAGGGCTGAGGCGCTGGAAGCCACACCGGTGACCCATGTTCAGGAGCAAGCATGGCCCGCCATGGGTCGGCAGGGGAGGAGAAGGACTGAGCGTCCCAGGGACATCTTTCTTTCTCCAGGAAGGGGGTCTCCAGACACTGGTGCATGCCTGGTCCCTAGCGGTGGCTGGGGGCTGGCATACTGATGCTGCATCTAGAGGGACAGAAGTGGAGTAGACACCTGATGGGGTGCGCATATGGAAGTGTGCGTGGCGCCGTTGCTGGCATCACTGCACGCTCTGCCTCTGGGGGGACCACACAACAGGAACAATGAAAAGGGCTCCCACCCAGTCAGGCAGCATGAGCTTCTGACCTCCGTGGCCCGACCCCGAATGGCTCCTCCTCTGATCTGGATCTGTTTCAGGTGAGCTGAACTTGCGAGGGAGCTCCTCACCACACTGCCATGGAGGGCAAGCCATGGGGGAAACAAGGGAGGTCGGCCTGATGTCGTGGTGTGGGCCGGGAGATCAGTCGGGATGTACAGCCGACCGGGAGCCAAGGGAGAAACAGTATAGCAAAAAATAAATAAGTGGCATGGGTGGAAGGCTTGCAGGTGACCACTAGGACGCACGTCACCTTGTCAGAGACCCCAAACCTGGCGATGGCTATGTTCTCAGGAGACATGCATGCAGATGGAGGGAACTGAGATTGGGATGGACCAAAGTCCCCTGATCATGGGTCACCAGAATCCTGCAAAGAGGCAAAGGGACCGGAGGTTCCTCCACCAGTTGCCGAAGCAGAGGGAACCATATCTGGCGAGGCCAGAATGCGGCTACCAGTATCATGCTGGCCCCCTCCATTTACAGCTCGATCGGCAGCCTCTGAATTAGAGAAAACTGAGGGAATGTGTACAGAAATCTCCCGCTCCAAGACAGGGACAGTGCATCTCACCAGAAAACTCCAGGCCCTGGATCTAACTAGCAGAAATTGGGCAGTTTTGCATTGAAAGGGGACGCAAAGAGGTCCAACTCTGGATGACACCATCTGTCAAACAGATCTTCTGCTACAGATGGGAGAAACTCCCATTCGTTCATGCTGGACTGAGACCTGCTGAGACTGTCTGCCAGGGTGTTTAGGAAGCATGGCATGTGGACTGCAGAGAGTTTCACAGACTGTGCTCCAGTGCCCAATACCACACTCTAATGGCCTCCCTGCAAAGGGGGTACGAGTGAGGCCCACCCTGTTTGTTGATGTAGTAGACCACACTCATGGACTGCCCGACTGCACCAGCAGCTGGCCTGAAGCAAGATGTTCCTGAAATGCCTGCATGGCATAGAGCATCACTCTCATCTTCAGGACACTGATATGCAGGGCGGCTTCCCACTGGGACCAGCAGCCCTGGGTTTCAAAGGGACCCAAGTGTGCTCCCCAGCCTAGACCCGAAGCATCCATAGTTAGAATCTGATGTGAGGAAGAAATCTGGAAGGGAACCCCTTGAAGATGATTCAAGGGGTCCATCCACCATTGCAGTACCTTGCAAACTGGGGAGGAGACCAGGACTTGTTGGTCAAATTTGTCTGTGTGCTGGTCCGATTGCACTCCAAGGGTCGACTGAAAGAGGCGCATGTGGAAGCTGGCCAGCGGAATAGTGGGAATGGCTGCTGCCATTACATCCAATAGCCTGAGGTACAGTCTGGCAGGAATGTACCATCTCTGAGTGATTCCTTGAGCCTGGGCCATAAGACATTCCGCCCTGTTTTGGGATAAGAAGGCCTTCCCCTGCTCGGAGTCCAGAACCACCCCTATAGTAGCGCAGTCTTTGAAACGGTACTAGAACAGACTTGGGCAGGTTGACCGTTATGCCCAGAGAGTGGAAGAGCTGGAAAGTGTGTTCCAGAGTCAGCAAGAGCTGTTCCCTGGATGAGGCCTTGAAGAGACAATCGTCCAGGTAAGGGAAGACATACAGTCCCTCTCTTCTGAGAACTGCTGCGACTGCTGCTAAGCATTTGGTAAAGACATATAGTGCAGAGAATAAGCCAAAGGCAGCACTTTCAACTGGTAATGCTCGCCCTGAAAGGCAAAACTAAGAAACCTCCTGTGAGCAGGAAAGACCGAAATGTGCAGGTAAATGTCCTGCATGTCCAGTGAACAGAGTCAGTCCCCGGTTCTGAGGAGGGCATGAGGCCTGGCAAAGTTATCATATGGAACTTCTTGTACTGGACAAAGAGACTGAGATCTTTTAGATCAAAATGGGTCTCAGATCTCCGGTCTTTTTGGAGACCAGAAAAAAACTGGAATAAAAACCCTCGCTTCTCTGTCGCCTTGGCACCAATTTGATTGCCTGCTTGTGCAGAAGAGACTGTACTTCCTCCCAGAGAACAGACAAGTGAGCTGGGGGACAGCTGGAGGGTGGGAGAAGGGTATCTAGAGGCTGCTGGATGAGCTCCAGGGTATGAACCATCTCTACGATCTGCAGGATCCATGCATCTGAAATTATGTTTCTCCAATGATTCAGATGGAGGAAGAACCAACTTACGACCACCACCTCCTGGGTCTGGACCAGAGGAGGGGGGTCTGGCTGAGGTGGGACCAGTTGTGGAGGCTGGTCTATCATTTTTGGGACACTTGGATAGTGCTCCAGTGTTGGAGGGGGTGGACAAGGAAGTCTGAGCTCTGCATCTACCCTAGGTACAGGGGGCTAAGCCTGGCCTATTGGCCTGTCTACGAAACGTAGACTGCCCTCTACTATGGGGCAGTGTGTGGTAGAGGGAATAGACAGATGTAATGGCTGTGTCAGAGGCCTGCAGATCATTCATGAGGTCCTGGACATCAGGGCCAAAGAGCCTGATGCCATTAAAAGGGGTGTTAAGCACCTTGTTTTGAACATCAGCTGCAAATCCAGAGATACTAAGCCAGGAGTGCCTACGAAAACATATGCCAGTGGTAGCTGCCCTGTCCACTGTGTCTACCATATCATACAGAGCCCTGAGGAGAAGTTTACTGATGTCCTCCGCAGTTTATAAGCATTGAAACAATTCTTGCTTCTGGGTGCCATCAGGAAGGGCTTGGGCAGCAGTTTTGCCCTTTCTCGAGTTGGCATTCTGGAATTTAACCATGTATGATGGATAGTTTACAATCCTCAGGCCCAGACTGGAGGAGGCATAAATCCTTTAACCCCCAAAGGTCAATCCTGCAGGATTTCCTTGTCTGGAGGGAAAGGAAATAAGGTGCTTAGGTGCCTTTGATCAGTCATGGGCTGCCTTGATGACCACAGCGTCCATTTCGGCCTGGGCAGCAAAATGAGGGAGGCCCAGAGGGGCATTATAAAGCTTGTCTGCCCTACATGGCATAGCTGGCACCATGTCTAGTCTGTGCCAGGCTGCCATAGTGGCATTCTTCAGGGCTGGCAGCACAGGAGGAATGATCTTAGGGGGAAATTCAGGAAGTCCACCAGGTCTTTCCTGGTGACATCCTTCTCCTCCTCAGTCTGGAATTCCATTATGGCAGACAATTGCTTCATGACATTAAAAAAGGTGGCATCCTCAGGAGGAGGCCTTGGAGTATGCTTGACTGAGTCCTCACTGATAGAAGAGGCAGTGGACTTATCTGAGATGAGGATTTCCTCCTCTTCATCCTCCATGTTATCAGGGAGGATGAGATCAGGATGATACTCCTCTTTGACACTGACCTCCTCGTCTGGGTCTGGCGTTGGATGTGCTGCCAGTGACCTGCAGGGAGTCTCCTGGGGTCAATGAACAGATGTCAGCAATGAAGCTGCCATCAATGTTGCCGGTGATGAGGGCCTACTGAAGGCACCCGACTGCCGAACGAGTACACTCGTGAATTTAGCAAGTACTTTGTTCAGGTCCATAGTGGTTGTCGATGAAGGGGGGGTTCAATGGCATGGGAACCGATGACCCTCCGTTCTGGGAGCCTGATGAGCCTATAGACCTGGGAGATGAAGGGGCAGGCCTCGACAGAGTCATTGTCAACAATGTATTCATCATCGACGGTGGAAGGACCGACAACCCGGAGCTCAACGGGTGACCACAATGAGAGTCGGGCAGAGGAGCTATCAGTATGGGTTTGGTAGGAAGAGAGACAGAGACCTGGACAGCTGGTCTCGTCGTCGAGGCGACCACCACTGATTAAGTGCACCACAAAGAAGAAGAGGCTGATGGGAACAGGATGCGCCAGAGACCGCTCGTGATCCTGGTCTTTTGTGACACCCCCGAGGACTGGTCTCAGGCCTTGAAGGCCTGGGAGCTTGAAGATCCAGTGGGCGACTGGGCAGCTGGGGCCCAGGAGGACCCCTGCCCAGAGCTGGCTACCTGTTGTTCCATGAATTGTTTCAGAGACTTCTTGCGTCGCCTAAGGGTAGTTTGATTAAACTTCTGGCAGAGCTCACAGCTGGACACATTGTGGTCAGGCCCAAGACAGCAGACACAGAGTGTTCGTCCGTAGAGGCAATCTTCTTATCGTTGTGACAGAAAAGAGAAGAAGAAGGATTAACTCTCGACATAAAAAAACAGGTTACTCATCCGTAACGGTAGTTCTAGCAGTGGTATACGTTGTTCATCCACACTTATTGGCATGTCTCTTTCCCCTTCAAGAATCGCTGCAAGTCTTCAAGCTGGCTCCTTCCACCCACCCGGGTGGTATAACCCTCGGCTCCGCCCCATGACACCAGATCTTAGCCTGCTGGAAACCAGGTTTGTGCATCCGCAGCCGGGAAGGTTGGGTGGGTCCATGTGGATGAACAACATATACCACTCCTAGCAGTTCTCCGGGAGGAGGGAGGCAAGGCGCACACCCCCACTGATGTTCACTTGGGAAATAGAGATTGGAGAACTGAGGCCCCAAAACCAGCATCCCGGCGTGACTCAAGGTTGATGTGGCAATGGGTAATGAAGGTGTTTACTGACTTCCAGGTAGCAGCCCGACAGATTTCCTGGATAGGGATGTCCCTGGAAGCAGCCACTGATGCAGCGGTATGGCAGGTAGAATAAGCTCTTATCCCTCTGGGAGGCTCCATGCCCGCCAACTCGTAGCACAGACTTATGCAAGATGTAATCCACCTTGCAATAGTCTGTTTTGCTGCAGGTCTGCCAGAAGTAGCTTCAGTGTAGGTGACAAACAGCTGGCGAACCTCTCCCCAAATTCCGCCATCCTCTCCTTACAACAGGAGAGGGCTTGTCTCAGGTCCAAAGTATGGAGCCTGTACTCGGCCTCCGAGGTATAATTAGGGTTGTATACTGGCAGAGTTAACACCTGGTTAAGGTGAAACCCTGACACCACCTTTGGAAGGAATTTTGGGTGGGGGCAAAAGACAACCTTGTCCCTGTGGAAGACCAGATAAGAGGAGTCCACAGAAAGCGCCTGGAGCTCCCCTGTCCTTCTGGCAGTCATGATATTCACCAGGAAGGCAGTCTTCCACAACTGTGACAACGCACACTTGTGCATTGGTTCGACTGGCCTGCCCATGAGCTCTGCCAGCACCAGCAGTAGATCCCACGGAGGTGGAGGTTCACGCACCGAAGGGGATATGTGATCCAGGCCTTTGAAAAAGCACCTGACTACTGTCTCCTGTGCCAACGTTGTCTGACTGGCCACATGCTCGAAATGCAGACATGGCTGCCAGGTGCACCCTAAGGGTCAATGACCAAAGACCGCCTTTGGAGAGAGACCAAAGGTAGTTGAGAATGTTAGCCACCGGACAGGACAGAGGGTCCAGGCCCTTGCCCTGACACCAAGTGGAAAACATTTTCCATCTGGAGGCATGACATTTCCTGGTCGATTCCTTTCTGGATGCCTACACCACAGTGAGGACATCCTCAGAAAGACCCAAAGACTGGAATTCTAGCCACTCAGGTACCAGGCTGTGAGGTACAGGGATTGAAGGTCCGGATGGTATACCTTCCCCTGATTGAGAGAGATCAGGTCCGGGTGTGCTGGAAGCCGTTCAAGGGGCCTGCAGCTGAGGCTGAGGAGATCTGGATACCAGAATTGTCGCGGCCAGTCTGGGGCTACCAGAATCACCTTCACCTTGTCCCTCCTCACCTTGAGGAGCACCCTGTGGATCAAGGGAAATGGAGGGAAGGCGTAGAAGAGGTCTGGGATCCATGGCCTCAAGAAGGCATCCCCCTGCAGCACAAAGCAGATGGGAGTGCATGCCGCCCTGCTCACTGAGGTAGTACATGGTCGTGGTATTGTCCATCTGGACTTGAACCACTTGACCCCAGAACCGAGGAGCAAAAGCTGACAGTGCCAGTCTGACTGCTCTGAGCTCCAACAGATTGATGTGGTATTGGGACTCCCCGGGGGTCCAGAACCCATGGGCCCCTTCTGTCCCCCATGTGAGCTCCACAGACCATGAGAGAGGCATCGGTCGTGAGGATGGCTGTCGGCTCTGGGCGGACAAATGGGATCCCTTCCTGCAACCGGTCCAGGGCGTCCACCACTGGAGAGCATCCAACATCTTCTGGGTAACAGTGATCAACTGGTTGAAATGACCATGGCGCTGAGTCCACTGGGCAGCCAGTGCCCACTGGAGGGAGCGCATGTGCCACTGGGCCCAAGGGACCATGGAGGTGCACGCCGCTATGTAACACAGAAGGTGCAGAAAGTACCGAGCAGGGTGCAATTGCTCAACCAGAAATGACTGGGCAAAGGAGGAGAGAACCTCCGCCCTGTCCACTGAGAGCCGAGCTCTGGCTTGACAAGAGTTGAGCTCTGCCCCGATGAAGCACATCACCTGAGAAGTGCACGAGTTCCAATTTGGCCTTGTTGATCAAGAGGCCAAGTTGGGAGCTGGTCTTGAGGGCCAGGTCCCTGGACCTCTCCACCTCCTGCTGGGTGGAACCTGCTAAGAGCCAATCATTGAGGTAAGGGTAAATTCTGCCCCCCCCCCCCCCGATACCTGAGTTGGGATGCCACCACTGCGATGCATTTGGTGAAGATCTGTGGGGCATGACTTTGAATCGGAGGAACCGTCAATGAGATGGACAGATTGGGACGTGAAAGAACGCATCCTGCAGATCCAGTGAACAGAACCACATGTTTCGCTCCAAGGATGGTATGATCTGGGATACAGCGACCATCTGAAAGGTGCGTGACTTGAGATACTGATTCAGGTCATGCAGATCTAGAATGGGGCGCCAGCCCCCCATCTGCTTGGGCACCAGGAAGTACTTGGAGACAAAGCCTGGGTCTACTGGAGAATCCGCCACTGGAGCTACTGCCTCCTTGAGGAGGAGCTGAGCGATGTCATCTCGGAGAGCCAACTGAGTATGGAGGGATACTCTTTCCTCCCAAGGGGCGCGGGATCGGCTTGGAGGGTGCTGCTCAAATTGCAGAGGCAGTCCCTGACTGACCATTTCCAAAACCCACCTGTCCGTGGTAATAACGGACCAGGCGGAAAGAAAGTGGCGGACCTGGCCCCCCACAGGAGGACCCAGATCTGACGTGACAGGAGAGGTGGTGGCAGCCCCGGCCCCGTCACTGAGCAGGCTTGAGGGAGGAGGATCCAGGACCTGAATCTCGGCCTCCTTTACGGACCTGGGCTTGGGCCAGGGGTGCCAAGCTTGAGCCTGCTGCTGCTGCTGCCCCCCCTCCTTGAAAGGGGGGTTGTTGTGCTGCAGGGGAAGAGTGCCAAAAAGGCTTCTTCTTCTGCTGCTGGTTCTTGCCCGAAGAATCTTTAGCAAAAGTAGCATCCAAGGTGGCATTGGACTGCTCAATACGCTGAAGGTGGCCAGCCACACCTGGGCCGAAAAGGTTGGTGTCCAGGAAAGGGACATCAGCTAGTTTGTGCTGAGTATCTGCTGGAAAAGAGGAGAGTCTCAGCCAAGCTCTGCGATGAGAGGCAACTGCGGCTGCCATTGAGCGGGCACAAGAATCCCCAATGTCCAGGGCTGTCTGAAGCTGCTGTTTGGCAACAGCCTGGCCCTGATCAGGGACCTGCTTGACCTTGGTCTGCAAGTCTGCAGGGAGGTGTGGGAGGACTTCAACCAAAGACCCCAAGAGGGCATGGGAGAAGTGTGCCATGATGGCTGAACTTGCCTGACGAAGGCCTAAAGATGAGGCCACACAGGCCTTTTGAGCTGAATGATCCAAGAGTTTTGATTCTTTTTTGGGAGGTCAGTCAGCGTCAGCACAACTGCCAGTACGCCTGAACACAGAGGCGGTCACCAGGCTTTTGGCTGAAGGGTGCTCTGTGAACCCTGCAAGGGACCCCATGGGTACTGTATACCTGCGGGCCATGTGGGCAGATGGAGCTGGACAGGAGGCAGGGCACTGCCAAAGTTCTAAGGCCGGACCAACTATGGCCTTGGCCACAGGAAAGGCCTCCGTCAGGGTATCCCCTCTCTTGAGGATGTCCATGAGTAGGTACTCAGCCTTTTTCTGGACAGGTTCCAGGGGCATCCCTGTAGACTCAGAGATGAGGCAAAGAATGCCCTGAAAGGACGAAGGACCTTCCTCCGTCTCTATCCCACCAGCCGATTCATCATCCCTGGGATGAGAATGTAGGTCGGTCTCATCTGAATCCGAGGAATCCGGATACAACGGTCAACCGCTCAGCTCACCTTCGACCCGCTGAAAGTGGTCCAGGGTGACAGTGACCGAAAGATGCCAGGGAAGCCCGGTGTCTGGCCTATCTTCCTTAGAAGGAGCCCCTCCCACAGGCTGCTTGGGTGGTGGTTCCACCACCATAGGTTTAGGCAGAACTGGAGGTTTTGTCGGCTCAGCAGGCAGGGCAGCCGATTTAATCAGCTCCGAAGGAGTCTGCTTCGGCCTAGGAGGCGAAAGCCAAGTAATGGCCAGGGTAGAAGCTGGAATCGGCTTGTGCCTGGACAAAATCAGCTGTTGCCACAAGGTCCTTGCAGCATCGGAGTTTCTGCCGGAGCCTCTCCTCATCCGAGGAGGATGAGGACGACCGATGGTGATGCCTCTTTTTTAAGCGCTTGTGGCTCATCCTCGGTCTGTCGGTCAAGGGGATCCTAGACTTCGATCGAAATCGGACGGGACGAATCAGTCGCTCAGAAGACACCAGCAGGACCGGCGATTTCCCAGGGTTGTGGACCACTTCCTCGACGGGATTCCCAGTGGGCTGGGTCTCCTCGTCGGGGAAAGAAAGGACCGGAGTCCGATTGAGAGACTTGTCAACTGGAGTCGGCGACAATGCGTCGATCTGGTCGATGATTATTTTAACGTCACTGATCGACACTTCAGTCGACTGGCCAGATGGCAAAGCCAAGAAGCCAGCGGCCAAAGAAGCAATTTTGACCAAAGTCGAGACTGCCGGTTCCTGGGACCACGATCTCTCCTGATCCCAAGAACGTGTTCGCCGAGACAAAGACAATCCCGGGTCCTTTTCCTGCTTATGGGACCGAGAGGAGTGCGTGCCCGGAGGACCCTCTCCCTTCGTTTGGAGAGACTGGCACAACTCTTGGAAGGAACCAGAGATAGTGGAGCCCAGGTTGGGAGGAACGAAGAAGCTCAGAGAGAAAGATTCCGTGGCACGAGCTGCTTCCTCCTTGAAGGCTTGCATGAGTTCCAATTTATTTATTTATTTTGCTTTTGGTGACCAGGTAAGTGCACTAGGCAAACAATGCCTATTTTCAGGCACGACCCGGGAGAAAACAGTTTACAGACAAACAATAAACATGTGACGCAGCACATGAAGGCAGTACAAATCAGGATAAAAACAATGTGTGGATATTAGATAGAAGTACACTGACATACTGAATAATGAAGGTTGAAGTACTGTGAAAACAAAAAAAATAAACAGGAATTGGTAACAAAGGAAAAATTCAAACATAGGAAGGTAGTAAGTTACAGTACAATAAGTGCCAAGAAAAGTGGAGAGGGAGAGAGAGGGAGAAAAGAGATGATGAAAGAGCGTGGCAGGTATGGGTCATGACAGGAGGGAAAGTATAAAGGGGGTAGACAGGATGGAGATGGGGAGAGGGCAGGAATGAATGAGGGTGCAAGATGGGTTAAAACAAGTGCAGGGATGTAAGGTGTGAAGGTGTTCCCGATGTAGTTTCTTAAAGGCAGCATGGGTGTTTGTTTGACGGATAGAGAAGGGTATAGAGTTCCAATATTTAGGAGCTGTGGAGGCAAACGCACGTGTGCCCATATTTGTTCTGCATCTCGGAACGTGCAGAAGAGCTTTATCATTTGATCGTAGTTCATGAGTGAGAGGTTGTAGTTCCAAGGCGGAAGAAAGGCATAGGGGGAGACCTGTTCTGGTGACAGAGTCAATTAGTGATCCAAAGGTCTGAAGATGATAGGCGGAAGGGCTAAGCCATTTTAAGTCCAAATAGAGGTGGCAGTGGTACTTGAAATGCAGTGAGGCAGCGGCATAGCGACAGATGCTATTATAAGTGGTATTCCATTTATGGAGGGAGGATTTAGATGCAGATAGGAAGATTGACGAGCCATATACTAGTGCCGGTATAACGAAACCTTGAGCCACGGCTAGTCTGGCTTGAGGGGTAAGTGCATAGCTGGTGTGATAGGCACTTCCTAACTTAGCATTTACCGACTTACAGATAGTTGAGATATGAAGGTCAAGGTCAAGAGATTCGTCCAGGGTGACACCGAGATATTTGAAGGATTTGGAAGAGGGTAGAGGAGAGCTGTCCGCACAGGAGATAAGGGGATTTGGATTTGCTTTAAGTCTGGCCTGAGAGCCAAACAACATTGAGTAGGATTTGCTAGAGTTGAGGACTAGTTTATTATCAGTGAGCCAGGTTTGGATACTGCAAAATCCAAGGCAAGGGATGGTGTGAGGAAGTTGAAGTTTTGCACTGTGGTAGATAACCAAATCATCCACGTAGAGCAGAGATGAGCAGTTTGGTGCAATTAAGGGATGTCATCAATGAAGATTGTTAAGAGTAGGGACCAAGAATAGAGCCCTGGGGTACTCAAACGTGGATCGAGTCAGGATCTGAGATTGCAGAATTAAGACCACAGCCTGTTGCCTGTCAGTCAGGTAGCTTTCAAACCAGGTTATGGTATCTGGGGAGAAACCAAAAGACTGAAGTTTTGAAAGAAGAAGTGAGTGGTTGACCAGGTCAAAAGCTTTAGTTAGGTCGATAAAAACTGCTCCAGTCAAGAGGCCTAAGTCCATGGAAGAATAAATGTCACTTGTCAGCTTTAGCAGGGCAGAGGTGGTACTGTGGCCTTTACGGAAACCGTGTTGGGAGCTAGAAAGGAGGTTGTATTTTTGGAGGTATTCAATTGTTTGTGTGGCGACTAATTTTTCCAAAATTTTGCTTAAGACAAAGAGTATAGCGATGGGACGATAGTTCTTGATTTCCTTTTGGTCTCCTTTTTTTGGAATAGGAGTGATTTTAGCAATTTTCCATATATTTGGGACTATACCACTGCATAAGGACATATTAAAGATTTTGGTTAGTGGGAGGCTATGAAAGGGCTCGAGCTTTCAAGAGCCTAGGTTGAGACCATCAGATCCAGGGATAGTGTTTTCATGGATGGAGAGAAGTAATTTTCTACTTCTCTTTTGAATGATCCGAACCTAAAGGGGTTGAGGTGGTGGTTTGGTGTCACAATGGGGCAGAGCAGTGTGAGCATTTGGGAAGGAGGACAGGTAGCTTGATAAATCTGAGAAATGGTGATTAAAGGTATTGGCTATGGTTAAGAGGTTGTGCAGTGTATACCGTTAAGTAGCATGCCATTTGTATGGGACTTTGATTAGACCCCAGGAGAGTTTTTATGGTAGTCCAGAATTTCTTGGAGTCACCAGAGGCATTTATTAGCAGGTTCCTGCAGAAGGCGCTTTTGGATAGACGGATGTTTCTTTTGCAAGCATTTCTTAGTGAGCGGTAACAGCAGTAATCAGATTCCAACCCTGTGGACTTAAAAAGGCGCCAGGCTTCATCTCTGGCCCTAATCTGGGTTAGTAGATCTTTTGTTAGCCACTTCGTCTGAGTACTGCAAAAGCGCCTAGAGATCCACGGGGCATGGAAGTCTTGGAGCTGACTAAATTTTGTAAGGAAGCTATCAAGGGCAGACTGGACATCTGATGCACTGTGAATGGAGGACCAGTCATCATGGAGAGGTCATCTGTAAAGTGAATAGGGTTGAAATTGGCAAGGTTGCGAAACGTTACAAGTCTTGGGGGCGGAGATGGTTTTTTATTTGAGCTACAAGTGCAGTAGATCGGGGAGTGATCACTGATTACATCTGGTAAGGTACCTGCGCACTTGATGCTATCAGGGTGGTTTGTAAGGATCCAATCGATAAGCGAGCTAGACTGAGAGGGAGCCTAACCCTGGTAGGGTCAGAGATCAACTGATGAAAATTGTGGCCTTGCACTAAGGTATGGAGGGCTTGAAACGATTTACTAGCCCAGTTTAGGTTTAGGTCACTCAGTACTAGGACTTCGTTATGGCCAATGGTACTATCTGTTAGTAAGAGAAGTTCTTCTAGGCCTTTTATCCCTCCCACAGGGGGGTTATAGGCACAAATTATATACAACTTCTTTGAGCCTAGTAGAGCGCATGGAGCACTTCACAGAGAGATAGGGCAGGAAGAGCATTTTGGACTAGCAGCAGGTGTTGTTTGAAGTAGATAGCAACTCCACCCCCACGCTTAGAGGCGGCCCAATCTTGCCTAATGAGATTGTAGTTGGGTAAAGCACAAAGATGGTCAGCAATAGAGGGCTTTAACCAGGTTTCTGAAAGGCACAGGATGTCAGGGAGGTTCTGTGCAACCCATGCCTCAAGTTCCGATAGATTGCGAAGGAGGCTCCTAATATTCATGTGCGCAATCCATAGTCCCTTGGAGTCTAACCAAGTTGCATGATAAGGTGACTGGTTAGTTGTTACAGGTCCAGGATTTTGCTCAATGTCCCCAGATAGAAGTAATGCTAGGCAAAGGAAGTGCCACAGTTTACGTTGGGTGGAAAGAGTTGGGAGAGGAATTTTGCAGACCAAGGGTTTATAAAGGGAGTAGCCTAAGTGGTAAATGAGTTTATGGGGAATAATAAGTAAGAAGGTGTCAAAGGGATTGAAACAGAGGGGGCTTAGGATTTTTAGTTAGGATACAGCCAAGTGAAGTTTTTTTTAGTTCTGAAAGGGACTTGGACCAAAAAGGGGTTAAAAAGGATCGTTATTAGTAGAAGAGATGCATAGATAATGGCCATATTGAGTATAATATTAGAAAAAGCACTAAGTGTCAAAGAATAAGCTAAGTCTTAGGGAGAGAAAAGGGGTTGAAGGGGTTAAAATCTTACTTATTTGTTTAAAAACAGTTTAAAATGCTGACTATTTTAATACGCCCTCTAGTTGTAGAGCAGTATAACCTGCTAATGGAAAACTGAGGAGATAGTAATTTTCCACTTAGGGACGTCAAAGGGGTGTGTTTAAGGCGTGGCCTAACCCTATAAAGCTAGGCCGGCCAAGGGTGGGTGGGGAGCAGTGGCGGCGGCCCTACAGGAAAGCCTCGGTCCCGAGCGAGTTTCGACCAGCCTGCAGGCCAGGGAGCTGCAGAGCGAGGGAGAACGGCTCGTATGAACTCGAGGTAAAGCAGCCCAAGAAAAAGCAAACTGCACTGTAAATTACATGTGCTTTGCTACACTGCAACAACCGTTTCCTTTTAGAGGAAAAAACAAGCTTATTTTTATGTGCTGCCGTTTAAGAGGTCCAGCTTGTAAAAGGCGCCAAAATTCAAAGGCAAACAAAGGGAGAAAGGCTGTGCGAAGTTTCGGTTTCCAAAGGCAGTTACCTTGAGGTCGGGGGCAGCTCAGGCTCGCGCTGGGTGCTCCAGGGCAAGGGGTGCGCCTCCAGTAGCTTCAGCTTGAGGTCGGGGCATGCTCAGGCTCATCGTGGGTGCCTGGGCAAGGTGCGCCTCCAATAGCCTCAGCTTGAGGTCTTGGGGCGGCTCAGGCTCGTCGTGGGGTGCTCTGGGGCAAGGTTGCGCCCTCCAGTAACCTCAGCTTGAGGTCGGGGGTGGCTCAGGCTCGTCGTGGGGTGCTCTGGGGCAAGGGTGCGCCCTCCAGTAGCCTCAGCTTGAGGTCGGAGGCGGCTCAGGCTTGTCGTGTGGTGCTCCGGGGCAAGGGTGCGCCCTCCAGTAGCCTCAGCTAAGGAGACATTGCTTGGCAGACCCCACAGCTGCGGAAACCGTCCACCGAGCCTCTTTGATTTCACTGGAGGGTTCCGTTTTTCCGGCCTCCCCAACTTCAGGCATGCGAGATGGTTTTTGAGGATGTTAGAGTGAAATGCAAGGGGAAAAAAAAAAAAAATCGCACTTTGAGGTGTCATGGTTGACACCCAGGCAATGAGACACACGTGATGTGGGATCAAAAGTGACATTTTCTGGCCGCATTTAACACCGGTGAAACTGGGAAGACTTGTCTTCATAATCAAGATAAGTAGTTGCGATCACTAATGCAAACTAGACTAATTTTCTGAATAACCGAAGGTTTTGAAGCCAGGGCCTACAAAATGCAGAAGCATGAAGGAGGCAACCTGAATCTTCAGTGGAAAGGAAGATCTGGCGTCATTGGGGGGCGGGGGTTATACCATCTGGGTGGGTGGTGGGAGCCAGCTTGAAGACTTCCGGCAATTCTTAAAGGGGAAGGGACATGCCAATAAGTGTGGATGAACAACATATCCACGATCCTAGAAAGAAAAAATCTCTAATAAGAGATTTAGGTAAGGATTAGAGGAAAAAATGGTCATAGGCTAAAAAAGGCACGAACACTGCAACAAAGCTTCAACAGAGACTGTGCTTGCAAGTCAACGGTGGGAAAGAACTGAGGAGGGAGCGGTCCGCCCATGTCTACACAGGGTTGCTGATGGCAGATGTCGATGGCGTGGGTGGCCCCAGTTGTACTGCTGAAAATCTTCCATGTGGATTCCCCTTCACTGACGGTGAAGGTTCCTACGGTGTAAACTGATAACCGAGATACCCTCAAAGAAGATCAGATGATACAGTGCAAGAACTGCCCTCACCTCCAGCATTTCTTGCACGTGTGCATTTTTGCCAAGGATATCAATAGAGGCTGCACCCCCTTATTTTAAACATTGTGTCAGTGACTGACACCAAATAGCCTCAGCAATCAATCACCATTTCACCAACCTCGATGATTAGAAGTTAGGGCTGCCCCCACCTATGCCTTTACAGATCTCTGATGTACCCCCCGACTGAAAAGACCCCAATTTCACCTAAGATTAGTCAAGGTGAGTGAGGTCCTTAAGCTACTTAAAGCCCTCAACAACAATGGCTCTGGAGGCCCTGATGGAAGTAGCCCAAGGTTACTCGAGGAAGGTGCCCGGTCCCTTGCCAGACCTCTGAACTGGATGATCAACAGGTCTCTACTTGAAGGTTACGTTCCGCACCAGTGGAAGGTGGCCATTGTGGTCCCCATTCACAAGGGTGGCTCGCCGAACAAACTGGCATTTATAGGCCCATCTCCCTGCTATGTACCCTTGCTAAACTGCAAGAAAGGCTAGTGTACGGGCAACTGAGAGACTACCTTGAGCTCCACCAACTCCTAGCCCCCTCGCAGCATGGCTTTCGGGCAAACCATGGGACAGATACGGCACTCATCAATCTCACAGTGGACGTATTCAGGGCACTGGACGTAGACATGTCGACGGGTGCAAACTTTATAGATCTGTCCAAGGTGTTTGACCTTGTGGACCACAACTTTCTTCTAACTAAGCTTCACGGCATAGGCCTTGATGCCCAGGCCCTAAACTGGTTCAAGGGCTACCTATCAGGTTGGTCCCAGAGGGTCATTTGGAAGGGACAGCTATCTGACCTTCTTCCCATTAAGGAGGGGGTGCCGCAGGGCTCAATTCTTGGCCCCCTCCTGTTCTTTCACTTCACAAATGACCTCAACCATCACTGCGTGGATAGCTCAGTTGTTCAATACGCTGATGATACAGTCATCTACCGGTCCATGTCTACCCTCCAGGACCTGGTCCCTCTCCTCCAAAGGGACCTAAATACACTTGAGGCCTGGCTTACATCTAACAGAATGGTCCTCAATGCAGCAAAAACAAAAGCCTTGCTGTTTGGCCCAAGATCTCTCGGCCAGAACAGGACCAATTCCTTACAATGAACTTCCCTTGCTGGAAAGAGTACAGACATTGTAGACAACATAAAATACCTTGGGCTAACTATCGACCAAGGTCTCACCTTTAAGTCCCACGTAGACCAGGCAACTACGTCCATCCATGGCAAACTTGGCACCTTGTACCGGCTATAAAAACAATTTAACCTGGAGGCAAGGTGAGCAATTGCTTCCAGTATCCTCCTTCCTACATTAACATATGCTGCCCCTGTAATTCAGGGTATGCCAAAGCATGAGGTCGACAGGCTTCAGGTGCTGTACAACAAGGTGGCGAGGTATGCGACACTGAGGCACCCAAGAAGCCACCTGTGTCTCGCTGGCCCAGCTTCAATGGCCTTCCTTTGAGGCTCGTCTTCAGTACCCCCTGCTCTGCCTTGCTTAAAAACTGCAGCACCCGGCTGCCCCACCTAGCCTTACAAGAATAATCATTCCTAAGTCTAACCCTCGTATACTCAGGATCACAGGTTGGTCCCTACTAGCAATCCCCAGAGTTGAGACTAACATGGGAGGCAAATCCTTCGCTCACCCTGCCCCTCAGCTGTGGAACATTCTCCCACCTTTAGTACAGGAAGCCACATCACTGTTAAACTATTGCACAAGGCTCAAGTCCCACCTGCTTGGGGCAAGCTCACGCCATTGTCAGGGTATTGGATAGTCACCCCCGGTCCCACATCCTACACCAATCCCTCTCCTTTTCTCTCCCAAAATGACTCCAAAAGCATGCCTCAACTCCCTCAATTGTTGCACTTATGTTCAATATATTGAAATATTGCCTTTATTGTAACCTTGAATTTCATGTCTACTTTCTCTGCACCCTGTACTACCTGACTGTACTGTACTGTACTGTTTCTGTCTCCTGGGTCGCCCCTGAAAAAGGGACCTTTGTGGCTCAGTGGGCCAACCTGGTCATCAAAATTCAATAAATAAATAATTAAAGTGATAGTGCATAAATAGTGAATTAATAAATGCAAGTATATAAGGTGTAACCAACACAACATTTAAAAGACTGTTAAAAATATACAACACTTAAAAATACGCAAGTGCCATACCACATTGAAAGATTAGAAATATTGGGGGGGAGGGGGAAGAAAACTAAGGAGAGTGTATGGGGAGGAATGGAGAAACAAGCAAAAATGGAAGCTTGTTCATTTTAACACCACAATGCATTAACTTCCTTATATATTATCAATAGACCAAAAAGGCGCAATAATTTACTACCTCCCCAACTGTCTTATTATTAATACTGCCATCAATGCTTATACAGTTCAGGTATTCAAATGTGAGTGTAGAAACATAGAAACATAGAAGTTGACAGCAGATAAGGACCTCAAGGCCCATCCAGTCTGCCCATTTCTTTTTCTACCTTATAAATGTGCCATCGGCCTTTGCTATGTCAGTGACCTATCTATTCATAGTCATTTGTATTGCTCCCTTATGCCTATCCCATGCCTGTTTGAAGCCCTGCACTGTATTCATAGCCACCACTTCTTGTGGTAAGCCATTCCATGCATCCACCACCCTTTCTGTGAAAAAGAATTTCCACATTCCCCTTAATCGGCCTCCTCTAATCTCATGCTGTGTCCTCTTGTCCTGCTATTTTTCTTATATTTAAACATGTTAGACTCTTTCACCTTGTTTATGCCTTAAGGTGTTTGAATGCCTCGATCATATCACTCTCTCCTCCTTTGCTCAAGGGTATACATATTGAGCTCCGTTAATCTGTCCTCATATGTCTTCTGATGCAGTCCATGCATCATTTTGGTTGCCCTTCTGGACTGCCTCAATTTGGTTAATGTCCTTGTGAAGGTGTGGCCTCCAATACTGCACGCAGTACTCCAGATGGGGCCTAACCAGTGTCTTGTACAGAGGGATTATTACCTCCCTCTTACGACTTGTGATACCCCTATAATACACCCTAACACCCCCCTAGCCTTACCTACTGCTTTAGAGGTCTGCTTGGATGATTTTAGGTCATCAGTGATGATGATGCCCAAGTCTCTTTCTTCCTTTGTGACTGCTAGCAACTCCCCTCCCAGCCTATAGGTGGCTTCAGGGTTTCTCTTCCTATGTGCATGATTTTGCACTTCTTTGCATTAAATCCCAGTTGCCACTCTTCTGACCATTCTGCTAGTTTATCCAGATCTCTTCTCATTCTGCCCACCCATCTGGATCATCTACTCTGTTGCAGATCTTGGTGTCATCTGCAAACAGACAAGCCTTACCCTCTAGTCCATCTGCAAGGTCACTAATGAAGATGTTGAAGAGGACTGGCCCCAGGACTGATCCCTGAGGTACCCACTTGTGACTTGCATCTCTTCTGACTGTATACCATTACCACCACTCTCTGTTTTCTGCCCGTCAACCAGTTTGCCACCCAGTTGACCAACTTCTGACCACCCGAGCCTACCCAGCTTATTTATCAATCTTCTATGTGGAACAGTGTCAAAAGCTTTGCTGAAGTCAAGGTGGCGACATCAACTGCTCCCCTTGGTCCACCACTCTGGTTACCCAGTCAAAGAAATCTATGAGATTAGTTTGACAGGACCTTCCTTTTGTAAACCCATGCTGTCTTGGATCCTGTGCCCCTATGGATTCCAGGTGTTGCACTATCCTTTCCTAAGGAGTGCCTCCATAATCTTGCCCACTACTGAGGTAAGACTGACTGGTCTGTAGTTCCGCCTCCTCCCTGCTACCACTCTTGTGGGCGGGATCATAGCTCTTCTCCAGTCTTCTGGGACCTCTCCTGTGCTCAGAGACTCACTAAACAATTCTGCTAATGGCTCTGCTAGTTCCTCCTTTAGCTCCTTAAGTACCCTGGGATGTATGCCATCAGGTCCCATTGCCTTATCCACCCTGAGCTTAGCAAGCTCTTGTAGGACCTTTATTTTGTGAATGAGCAGTGCTCACCTCCCTCCTCCCCTGTGTCCATGATGCTGAGCTGTGAGCCCTGCCCTACCTTCTTCAGTAAATACTGAGCAAAAGTATCTATTTAGGATAGATGCCTTTACAGGGTCCTCCTCTCACATGCTCCCTTTTCTCCATTAAGCTAGCAATACCCCTCTGGACTTTCTCCTTTCACTAATGTATCTATAGAAAGTCTTGTCACCTCTTTACTGTTCGTGCTAGTGTTTCCTCAGTTTGGGACTTTGCCTGCTCACTGCCTTACCTGCTTCCTTAGGGCAGTTTGGTATGCCTCCCTATCTTCATCCCGCTGTGTTCCCTTATATTTCCTGAAGGCCAGCCTTTTGGCTCTGACCTTTTCTGCTACTGTATTTGAGAACCAAAGTGTACACATCATTAAACAGTAGGACCAGACTTAGTCATAAAATACTATGCAAAAATAGGAGCTCATAATTTACTGTAAATTAATAATCATTTTAAGGAGTTCAAACTTTTATAAAAGGGACCAATTGTAACACATTATTCAAGCCTTGCTGTTTGGTGGTTTTTAATTTATATTGCCATGTTGTCTCATACCTAAGCAACCTGTTCTCCAGGTCCAAGCTGCACTGCTCAACACTCACTGTATCCCTCTGTATTTAAATGTGTGGTTTCTCCCACTTAGGCCCACATGCTTTGCCAGTGCATTATGCACAGCTCCGCTCACTACTGTCCTCTGATGTTCCTCAGTCCTCACTTTAAAGGGAAACGTTCATGTCCTTATGCCACTCCCAATTAGCATTTTCACACAGTGTTAAAAATTGACACCTACTCCCATTTGTTGTAATTGCATCTTATCTGGTTGATCCTGCCATCCCTCTCAAAGGCATTTTGTCTCAAGTGCCTCTAGCAGCGCATCCCACAATCTCCCTCGGCTGACATCAGAGCCAGACAGCAGCCAAGGGAGTGAGTGTAGTGTAAGCCTATAGATGGAGCCATTGATAGCTCTGGTTTGCAAGTTAAAGGTCTCGGTGCTATACTGAGACCAAGCATAGACTTGGCAGTTGACTGCCAGTCTATACTTTGTCTCTGTATAGCACCAAGACCTCTAAGTCGCAAACTGGAGCTTTTTTTTTTTTTTTATATATTTTCTTTTTATTGGTTGTTGGTTATTTCATATTGTACAATTACTTACATACTTTCAGAAATGATCATATACAAGCATAGATCATATATCAATGTAACATTTTGTATTACTTTGAGCAAACTGGAGCTTTTAATAGTTCCGTCCATAGGCTTACACTATACACACTCCCGTGGCTGCTCCCTGGTTCTGACATCAGCCGTGAGAGATTGTGGGATGTGCCGCTAGAGGCGCTTGAGACAAAATGCAGATGAGAGGGATAGCAGGATCAAGCAGATGAAATGTAATTACAACAAAAGGGAGTAAGTGTATTTTTAACACCGGGTCGAAATGCTAATTGGGGTGCCCACACTGAGGTGTGGGGCACAATGACGTGACATTTCCCTTTAGAAAGTCTTTTCATTTTTCCTAAACATAATACTGGACAAGCTTTTCATTCTGTGAGGTAAACCAATGATGTGATATTATAGTTGAAAAAATATATTTGTTGTATTTCCACAGGGTTACCAGTAATTTGTAAACTACTGCCTTGTAGCATTAGGCTACAAAATTTGCAATTATCATACCTGTGGGTCCCTGGTGATAAGGGGTTACATAAATCTGACCCATCATTACTCTTGTGGTGATCCAGGAAACTCTGTCCCCTTCCCGTAGGCCATACGTGGTTTTTGTTGCATTCTCTCCCTTAACTTTTCATCTAACTCTAACAAATGCCAACATCTATATAAAATAGCTCTCATCTGCTGGCACTGAGGGCCAAACATGGTGACACAGTTAAGAGTATTTTATTGTGAGCTCTTCCTCTATTTCCGGTACCCCTTCTACCTGTCCTTGCGAGTAACTCGTCTTATGTCACATCCCTCACATGGGCTTCTTTATCTACACACTGCCCATTACACCTGTTTCAAGAATTTGTCCCTCAGCTGTTCTGCACACCCCTTATAAACAATTTTAGTAGTGCAATTTTTTGAGCCTAATAAACTGGCTGTTTTCTACTGTGTATCTTGGATGGCTAGTTTGATAGTTTAGGATCGAATTCCAATCCATAGGTTTACAGAACAACAAACTCTCTAAACCTCCCTCTGCTGTTCTGTGTATAGTCACATCCTCAAAGTTAACCTGTGTAGGGCTACTATTCATCAAAAAGTTTAAATCTAGATTTGTGCCCTCCAGTCATGACACAAATGCCCTTCCACAATAAAAGAAGATTGTCAACGTACCTTTTAAACAGTACAATTTTTCTCATTCTCTACTGCATACAAAATCATGTTCCCATATGCCCATGTATGTATTTGCATAATTGGGGGAAAATGCCACCCCAAAGCAGTCCCTCTGACCTGTAGATAATACAGTATTAGTTAAGAGACAAAACGCACAAAAAAAAAAATAGCTCTGTTTCATCAGTACTAACCTCGTAAGGGACGAGATGACCTCTATACTCCTTGTGGTATAGTCTGTGTACAGGCACATAGCTTCACATAAGACATCCAATCCCATTTGATGGGGAGTGTTTGTATATAGTGCCTTTACATCAAGAGAAGCAAGGATTGTATTGGGGTAACTCATGTTCTTCACTGTATTTAGAAAATCAGCAGTGTCCCTAACGAACGATGGAAACCTCCCAGGAAGATCCCTGATGTATAAGTCTACATACTGTATACCTGTACTAACATACTAAAATGGCAGCAGAGTAGGCATAAGAGTCTTTTGTGTCTGCTCATTTGGTCAGCCTCCAATCTGGGAGCTGACCTTGCTGTCCCCTCCCAACCCCCTTAGGCTTCTCCATTCCAAGTCCGAGATATTCCCCCTGTATTGGACTTTGCCAGAACAACCCTACCCCTGTACCTGTCCCAACCCCTCTTGAACCTCTCCACAGTCTTTGCCTCCACTAATCCCCTGAGCAGCGCATTCCATGGTTCCATCACCCTCTCAGTGAAGTAGCAACTCCTCCTTTCCACCTGAGTCTTCCCCCTCTAGCTTCCACCTGTGCCCACTAGTTGCCCCCTTTTTCCTTTGGAACACCCCGACTGAGCCTCCCCTATTTAGCCCCAATCTGGCCAATAGTTCAGTGGTGATCATACAGATGACACAATGGCCTTCGGGGGATTATCTAATCACTTGTGGACCTTCGGCAGACAATATACAGTGGGTCAGACTGGTGTTGAAACAGTAAGATAATCGTATGTGTTTTTAGAAATAAGTGTAGATGATAAGCAGTCATACAAACAGCTATCAATTTCTTCTTTGAAAACATCTGTAGGGTCATTTGTTAGAGATCTATAAAATTCACCATCATGTAGCTGTGGTTAAAATCTGACACCTTCTGGTTGTATTTTTCAGATAAAGCCTCAGAATTCCGATTTCCCTCAGTGGTTACCGGACTACAAGGCCTCTCAACTTCACTGACTTCTGAATACCCCATATTGCCTTTTTCATGGAACAAAGCGCTGAGATTCAAAATTTGTGTGAATTTGTGTAAATCCACTATAGTACTAAACTCATTGTTTTGAGTTCGCACAAACAAAAGACCTTTCTGATCTAACTCTGTCAACTGATAATTTGAAATTTTACAATAACAGACTGCTCCGTTAGCTCCTGTAATTGTTTTTGTAGTTCATTTTTACTGAAACTTTTTCTCTTTTTTTTCCAGATACAAAAAGAAAAAAATACTCACCTTAGTAATGTTGTTTCTTCTAATGGAGTCTTGCTATATTATGACATATGCAGTGAGTCCCAACCTTCGAACTGCTCCGGAGGTGAAAGAGTTAACTTTCCATGCCAGGCATGGAACGCTGAGCTCAAGCTCGGTTGAAACTCTGTCTGTTGTTCTTCAAACTCAAACCGTCAGATCTTTACGAGCTAAACTCACTGAGGTCCTGTGTGGAAGCTGTAAACCCACACTAGCCAACTGGCTACTAAACATAAGAACACATTTTTTGGTCCCAAAACAAAGACTCAAGTCAGGAGACCCAAAAAATGAAAAACACAACACCAGCCACCCCAAAAAGGAGGGTGAAAACAACAAGGTGGGCATCTACTAAGTGCACACTGCACTGCCCACCCACATCCCCAAAACAGAGGTTCTGAGAGGGCAGGCAGGGGAGGTCATAATATAGTTAAGACTCCATTAGAAGAAACAACATTACTAAGGTGAGTAATTTTTCTTCAAACAACATGAAGTCTTGCTATATTATGACATATGCAGACTACACAGTACCTCCATGGAGGAGGGACAGAACCTACTAGAAATAGGCTTTGAAGCATTAGCCAGTTAAACCGAGCATCACTCCTAGCCTGGATGTCCAGGGAGTAATGCTTGGTAAAAGTGTGAACTGTTTTCCAGGTAGCTGCTTGACATATCTCTAGAATAGGGATGTCCTGGCAGCAGCCAGGAGGCAGCTGTACCTCTGAGTACAGTGAGCCCTCAGGCCTGAGGAGGAACCTTACCCAGCTTTTCATAACATAATTGGATAAAGAGACAATCCACCTGGCAATGGATCTTTTAGTGGCAGGTTTCCTTTATCAACCTCACCATAAGTGAGGAACAAGTTGGAGGAGTCAAACATGTGACCCTTAGTACGCTCTATGTAGTAACTAAGGGCTCTCTTCACATCTAAGCTGTGCAGCCTCCTCTCGCCAGAGGGGGAATGGTCAGTGAAGTACACTGGAAGAGATATAGATTGATTAAGGTGGAAATCTGAAACCACCTTGAGCAAGAAATACAGGTTACTCACCTGTAACAGGAGTTCTAGGAATGGTATATGTTGTTCATCCACACTCATTGGCAGTATCCTTGCCCTTTAAATCTTGCGGAAGGTCTTAAGCTTGCTCCTCCCACCCACCGGGTGGTATAACTCTCGGCTCCGCCCATGGCGCCAGATCTGGCCGCTGGAAGCTCAGGTTGTGCGTGAGCCGGAGGTCGGGTGGTCGTGTGGATGAACAAGATATACCATTCCTAGAACTCCTGTTACAGGTGAGTAACCTGTATTTCTAGGGACATGGATATGTTGTTCATCCACACTCATTGGCAGACTCCTAGCAGTTCTCCGGGAGGAGGAGGCAAGACGCACACCCCATATACTTACTTGGGAAAGAGACTGGAGAACCGAGGCCCCAAAACCAGCATCCCGGCGTGACTCAAGGTCGATGTGGTAGTGGGTAATGAAGGTGTTTGCTGACTTCAGGTAGCAGCCCTGCAGATTTCCTGGATAAGGCGTCCCTGAGAAGCAGCCACCGTTGCAACAGTATGGCGGGTAGAATGAGCTCTTATCCCTCTGGGAGCTCCATGCCCGCTAACTTATAGCAGAGATCTATGCGAGGTTACCCACCTGCTTATCGTCGCTTGGCTGCAGGTCTGCCGAATGCGGCTTCAAGCGTGGGTACAACAGCTGGCGAACCTCTCCCAATTTCAGCGTCGCTCCTTATAATAAGCGGCGCCTTCTAGGATCCAGAGTATGGAGCCTATTCGCCTCCGAGGTGTGATTGGGGTAGAACACCGGCAGAGTCAACACCTGGTTAAGGTGAAACTCCAACCACCTTGGAAGGAATTCGGGTGGGGGCGCAGGACAACCTTGTCCCTGTGGAAGACCAGGTAAGGAGACTCGATGGAGCGCCTGGAGCTCTCCCATCCTTCTGGCTGGCGTGATAGCCACCAAGAAGGCGGTCTTCCACGACAGGTGAGAGAACACACCTGTGCATAGGTTCGAATAGGCTGCCCATAGAGCTGCCATACAGCAGTAGATCCCACGGAGGTGGGGGTTCCCACTGGAGGGAAATGTGATCAAGGCCTTTGAAGCCCAGACCACCTTCTCCTCGCCACCCGACTGCTTCCGGCCCGCGCGGTAAGCAGAGATGGCTGCCAGGTGCACCCTTAGGGTCGACGACCTAAGCCCTTGACTAGAAAGGGACCATAAATAGTCCAAGATGCTTGCCAAGGAACAGGAGGAAGGGTCCAAGCCCTTGTCCTGACACCAAATGAAAACCTTTTCATTTGAAGCATAGCATTTCTGGTCGACTCCACGGGACGCCTCAACTACATTGAGGACCTCGCGGAAAGACCCAAAGCCTGGAACTCCTAGCCGCTCAGGAACCAGGCGTCAGGCGCAGGGATTGAAGGTCCGGATGGAACACCTTCCCCTGATTGACTGAGAGCAGGTCCGGGCGAGCTGGAAGCTGCCGCGGAGTCCTGGAGCTGAGACTGAGGAGATCTGGGTACCAGAGCTGGCGAGGCCAGTCTGGGGCTATCAGAATCACCTCGCCTTGTCCTCCTCGCCTTGAGAAGCACCTTGTGGATCAAGGGAATAGAGGGAAAAGTAAGAGGCTCGAGGGTCCATTGTACCTCGAGAAGGCATCCCCTGCAGCGAGCCCTGCTGAGGGGCGGGCATGGAACAGACTCAGCCTGCGTTCTCCGTGAGGCAAACAGGTCCACCTGAGGTGTGCCCCAAAGGAGAACAGATGCTGTACTACCTCGGCAGGAGAGACCACTGTGGGATGCAGCCCCTATCCGGCTCAGGGCACCGGCCAGGGTGTTGGAGGCTCCTGCCACGTGAATGGCTAGAGATCCGCCTCCAGGCTGCGCAGGTGACCAATCACGGAGAGCTTCCTTGCATAGAAGCATGGGCGCGTCCGCCCTGGCGGTTTAGATAGTACATGGTCGTGGTATTGTCCGCCTGACTCGGACCACTTGACCCCGGAGGAACGGAGCAAAGGCGGTGAGAGCTAGGCGGACCGCTCGAGCTCCAGCAGGTTGATGTGGCATCGGGACTCCGCGGGACCAGAGGCCATGAGCCTGTAGTCCCCAGATGGGCACCCCAACCCATCAGAGAGGCATCGGTCTGACAGAGAGACCGTCGGCTGGGCGGACGAGCAGGATGCCCTCCTGCAAATGATCTGGAGCGTCCACCACTGGAGAGCATTCCACATCCCTGTGTCACCGACACAAGCTGGTCCAAGGGATCGCTAGCGTTGTGACCACTGGCTGGCCAGTCCCACTGAAGGGACGCATGTTCCAGCGAGCCCAACGGACCACGCTGGTACAGGCATCCATGAGACCCAGGAGGCGCAGAAGTCCCGGGCAGGCGCAGTGCCCAACCAGAAATGATCGGGCAAAGGAGGAAAGACCTCGGCCCTGTCCATGGCGGGAGCGGCTCTGGCTCCGAAGAGAGTCGAGGCTGCGCCCCGATGAATAAAATCACCTCGCCGTGCTCGAGTTCGACTTGGCCTCGATTGACAAGAGGCCCAGTTGAGACAGACCTGGAGGGCCAGATCTCTGGACCTCCGCCTCCTTCCTGGAGGGGAGCTGCTATCAGCCAGTCGTCCAGGTAAGGTACACCCGGACCCCTCGGCGCCGCAGGGAATGCTGTCACCACTGCCATGCATTTGGTGAAGACCCTGGAGCTGGAGACAAGCCGAAGGGCATGGCGGAACTTGAAGAGAGATCCTTCCGCTCGAAGGCGAAGGAATCTCTGGTGAGGACAGACGGATAGGGGCGTGAAAAAGCGCGTCCTGCAAGTCCAGAGGCAGAACCACACGCGGTTCAAGGATGGTATTATCTGAGCCAGGTGACCATCCTGAAGGTTCGAGACCTTAGGAACTTGTTTAGGTCGTGTAGTCGAGAATGGGCGCCAGCCCCGTCCGTTGGAACCAGGAAGTACCTGGACACAAACCCTGGGTCTGAAGGAGGGTCCAACCTCTCTTACCACCTCCTTCTGGAGGAGGAGTGATGTCGGCTCGGCAGGCCGCCAGTGAGCTGGGGATCCAGAAGCCCCGAGGCGGCGGCTCTGAAGGGTGGTGCCTGCTCGAATTCCAGAGGCAGGCCTCTTCCCACCACCTCAAGACCCACCTGTCCGTGGTAACAGCGGACCAGGCGGAGCGGAAGTGCGGGCCGTCCCCACGCGGGGACCCAGGGGAGAGGTGGCGGGGATGGGGGCGACACCCTCAGCCCGTCACTGGGCGCAAGCTTGGAGGAGGGACCGGCCGAGGGACCTCCTGGGCCCTCTTCCCCTGCCTCCTGTTAGGAAGCCGCGGCTTGGGTTTGGGATGCCAGGCCGAGCCTGCTGGCCCTGGCGTTGCTGGGCGAGGCGCGCCGAGGGCACAGAAGGGCCGAAAGGAGCTTAGGCTGTGGTTTGCGGCCTTTGTCCTTCTGAGCGGAAGAGACCGAGTCCAAGGTGGCATTGGACTTCTCGATCCTCTGCAGGTGACCTTCCACCCCAGGGCCGAAGAGGTCAGTCCCCAAAGGAACATCCGCCAACTTGCTGGGTATCGATGAAATGGTGGATATCCTCAGCCAAGCCCGCCGGCAGCATAGCCACTGCGGCCGCCACCGATCTGGCACATGAGTCCCCTACATCCAAAGCAGTCTGGAGCTGCTGTTTGGCCACTGCCCTGCCCTGGTCCGCACCTGTTTAACCGTAGTCTGCAGATCGCGGGAAGATGAGGATGACCTCATCCAGGGAGCCCAACAGGGCATGAGAAAAATGTGCCATGAGGACGGCCGAACTGGCTGGCGAAGGCAGGAGAAAGGGCATGGCGGCGTAGACTTTTCGCCCGACATAGTCAATTTCTTGGACTCCTTGTCAGGAGGTTGTCCACATCCCTGGCGTTGCCGTGGCGCGGGCGCTGTCGGTAACTCAACCCCTCAGCAGAGGGGTGTTCAACCCGGACAAGAACGTGGGAACGCATCTTCCTGGCCATCCTGGCCGGCGCAGGGCAGGAGCAGGGCGCTACCAAAGTTCCAGTGCTGGGACCCTATGGCCTCGGCCACCGGAAGGCCTCCGTCGGAGAATCCCCTGGTCAGAGATCTCCGTGAGGGGATACCTGGCCCGTTTGGAAGCAGGTTGAGCTCCATCCGGTGAACTCCGAGATGAGCGAAGGCAGTCCTAGGAAGAGACGGCAGACTGCTCGTCCATTGGCTGACCTCCTGAAGACTCCAAGTCAGTGGCTTGGAGAAGAGGAGGAATCTCTGGTTCGGAAGAATCCTCGAAAAACTGCCTCTGGCCTGAGCCACCCTTCACCTGCAGTCGGTCGGGAGTGAGGGTAACTGACAACCGATGGGAGTAAACCCTTAGCGGCCGAGAATCCATGGTGGAGCCCCAGTGAGTGGCTGTGGGCGGAGGTTCCACGAGATCGGTGGAGCAGCTGGTTTTAGACGAACAACCCGGCCTGGTATGAACTCCTCGGACAGAGTCGAGGTTGTCGGACCGTTCGGTGACAGCCACTTAATGGCGGGGAAGGCGCGGGTGACTTATTCCGGCCAGGAGACTGTTGGCATAAGGTCCTCGTGCCGTCGGCGTAATTCACGAGGCCTCCCCTCATCGAGGAGGAGGGCCGAGGGCCGCGGCGCCGCTTGTGATGCCGAGACCGAGACCGCCTATGAGTGAGGGCAGCTGGACCCGAAAAGAGGTCGAGACCGAGACCGAAGTCCAGAATTTCAGGTCGGTGCAGGAGGTGTCGGCGGAACCGGCCTCCTTCGGCTCGGAAGGTCCATCCGAGGCTCCAGAACCGGAGGCACAAGCGAGCCACGGGATCCTCAACTCCTCCCGGGGAACCGGGAGAGGGAATCTCGGCTGCTAAAAGCGACAGCCCGTCCAATGGGTAGAAAAATCTCGACTTCATCAGTCGAGTCTCGGTCAACTGACCTGGCCAGGGACACCGTGAGGCCAGTGGCGAAGCAGCTGATCGACCAAAGCCGGCAGTCGGCGGCCGGGGAGAGGGACCTTTCCCGCTCCCAAGAGGCGTCGGCAGGAGGGACTTACCCTTGTCCCTCTTTTTGGACGAGAAAAGGTCCAGCAGGCGCGAGCCCTTCTCCTTTAGTGGAGAGGGACAGACAAAGCTCCTTAAAGGAAGCCGTGTAGGAAGAACCCAGAGGCGGGATAAATGCCGCGGCCGAGGAAGACTTGACCCAGCGCCTCCTCTTGAGGCGACCATCCGCTCGAGCTGATCCATGCCGAAACCCGCGCGCGGACACGCCAACCGGGCCTCCTTGGACTTCACGGAGAAGCGCTTCTCGGGGCGGCCCAGTTGCAATCGGGCAGCACGGTCTTGAGGGGCGTAGGCGCGAAAAGATGACCTGAGTCATGAAGCCTGCGGGTCGTGCTCAAGGCCTAAGCAGTAGACACACGTGGAGTGGATCCGTCGAGACATCTTCTGCCGCATGGGCATCTCCGAAATCAGGAGTCGATTTATCCGCCGCGGCGCGAGGGATCGAAGACTAAGTCTTTTGCAAAATATTATTTTTAAATCCGCAAACGGAGAAATAGGAACCAGTCGCAAACGCAGAGCGTTAAGGAGGGAACCTGAGCTTCCAAGCGGTAAGGAAGATCAGGAAGATCTGGCGTCATGGGGCGGAGCCGAGAGTTATACCACCCGGGTGGGTGGGAGGAGCAAGCTTGAAGACCTTCCGGCAAGATTTAAAGCGGCAAGGATACTGCCAATGAGTGTGGATGAACAACATATCCATGTCCCTAGAACTTCCTGTTAGTTCTGAGGACCACCTTATCTCTATGAAAGGAGATAAAATCAGGCTCCACTGACAGAGCTTGTAATTCACTTATGCATCTGGCAGAAGAGATGGCTACCAGAAACACAGTCTTCCAAGTCAAGTACTTAAGCTCTGCTGAAGACAAGGGCTCAAAGGGGGGTTGCATAAGCTGAGCAATGCAAACATTAAGATCCCAGGCAGGGGCAGGGTCCCTGAATGGAGGGTTGGTGTGAAGCAATCCCTTAAAAAACTTGGAGAATACAGGATGAGCTGAAAGAGAAGAGGGTTTACCTGCTGAAATAAAAGCAGACACAGCTGCCAAATGTACTTTTAGGGTAGCTGGTCTCAGCCCCAAGGTATTTAAATGGACCATATAATCCAGGACTGTAGGTAAATCAGCAGATTCTGGGGAAATATGCTTCCCAGAGCACCATATGGAAAATCTCTTCCATTTGGAATTATAGGTAGCCCTGGTGGAAGGTTTCTAGAAGCCTTCAGTATATCCATTACACCTTGGGAGAGGTGTAGATCAGCAGACTCTAACTCTTCAAAAGCCAGGCCTTGAGATTGAGAGATTTGAGGTTCGGGTACCAAACCCTCCCCTGAGCACAGGTTAACAGGTTGTGATTCCTGGGAAGACACAGGGGAAGATGGACTGCTAAGGACAGTAGGAGTGGATACCAGGGTTGTCTGGCCCAATCTGGAGCAATCAGGATCATCTTGCAGGATTAAGATCTGATTTTGACTAACACTTTGAACAGGAGAGGGAAGCGGGGGAAAAGCATAGAGAGACTTCCCTTCCCAATTGAGAACTAAGGTATCCAGAGGGACTGAGCCCAACACTGGGGACCTGCAGCAAAAAAGGGGAAGTTGGCGATTGTCTGGGGCTGCAAAAAGATCTATCTGCGGGGTGCCCCATCTGGCAAATATTACCTCCAGGACCAGGGGGTCCAGTGACCATTCGTGATGGCCCTGGGAAATCCTGCCGAGAGCATCTGCCAGGACATTGTCCTTGCCTGGGAGGTGAACTACCGTAGGGAGGTGTTCAGGGAGTAAGCCAGAGACCACAACTTCATTGCTGTTGCACAAGGCCGTAGAGCGAGTGCCTCCTTGCTTGTTGATGTACCACATTGTGGTGGTGTTGTCTGTTCTGACCTGTACAACTTTGTTCTGAACAGATTTGGAAAGAATTTGAAGTGCTAGAAAAACTGCTCTGAGTTCCAACAGATTGATGTGGAGCAGAGATTCCTGAGGGGACCACAATCCCTGGGTAGTGAGGTCGCCCATGTGAGCTCCCCAACCCAAGAGGGATGCATCTGTAGTAAGGATTAAGAAGTGAGACTGAGTGACAAAGGGACTCCTTGTCTCAGATTGCTCTGATCCTGCCACCACTGTAGGGCTTGGATCAGGGTTCGAGTTACTGGGATCAATTTGGTTGGGGTCTTTCCTTTGAGACCAAAAGGCTCTCAAATGGAACTGGATGTCCCTCATCTGAAATCTTGCTCCTGCACTACTGCTGTAGAAGCAGCCATGTACCCCAGGAGCTGCAGAAAATGCCTTGCTGTGAGGAGACCTGCAGGGTGAATGAGGAGGCCAGAGAGACCAGGGTCCTTGCCCTGTCCAAAGGAAGGAAGGCTCTGGCTTTCTCTGTGTTCAGCTCTGCGCCTATGAAGGTGAGGAGCTGGACAGGCTCTAGAACTGACTTTGAAAGATTCAGAAGGAAACCTAGAGAGGTGAGCAGTTGCTGAGTTATCTGTAGATGTAACTTGACTTGTTCTGGAGACTGGCCTACTATGAACCAGTCGTCCAGGTAAGGGAAGATGGCAATTTTTTGCCTTCTTTGGGAAGCAACTGCTACTGCCAGGCATTTTGTGAATACCCTTGGAGCAGAGGTGAGGCCAAAGGGCATTGCTCTGAACTGGTAATGGCCTGAGGGCAGCTCGAACCTGAGGTACTTTCGATGGGAGCTTCTGATGAGAATATGGATGTAGGCATCCTTTGAAGTCCAGGGACACTAGCCAGTCCCTGGCCTTAGAGAGGGTAGAATAATTCCCAGAGTCACCATTTTGAATTTTGGTTTTAAAAGGTGCTTGTTTAAATATCTGAGATCCAGGATGGCCGCCATTCTCCTGTCTTTTTGGGGTAAGGAAGTACCTGGAGTACAATCCTTTGCCCTGGTGTAGGGTGGAACCCATTCCACAGCTCTGAGAGCCAGGAGGAAGAGACCTCTGCCTCTAGGGCAAGTGCCTCTGGTGGATTTGCAGGTGGAAAGGATCTGGTTCTCATCTTTGGAAATTTTTGAAGCTGAGAACCAGTCCCTGGCTTACTACTTCAGGACCCACTTGTCTGATGTCAGACTTCCAGTCCTGGACAAAGTAAGCCAGCCTGCCCCTACAGGTAGCTGAGAATCGGCCCTGGCAACCCCATCAGGGTGCCCGCTTGGCAGGGGCTTTGGGCTGAGGGGTGGAAGCAGGCCTGCTTGTACCCCGTCTGCCTCTCCCTCTAAAGAACCCCCTCTGGGTATAAGCAGAAGAGGAGGCCTGGGCTTGGTAAAAGGGCTATGAAAAGTCCTGCCCCTGCCCCTGGAAAGCTGCCTTTGAGGGTGGCCTGCCTTTCCTTGGCCTGTGCACTCCTAGGGTGATCCTATACTCATCCATTTTCTTTTCATGTAATTCTCTGTCTGCTCCCAAACAGAGAATTACCCACAACAGGAAAATCCATGGCCTTAGTCTGGTATCCTGTGACAGGCCAGTATATCTGAGCCAAGCCATTCTGCGAAGTGCCACAGATGTAGCCATGACTCTTGATGACACATCATTAGAGTCCACTGCAGCATGGAATTGCACCTTGGATGCCTCAATACCATCAGCAGCCACCTGCTCCAGCTCCTTGGCAAGCTGGCCAGGGACCTATTTTGCTAGAGCCATAACAGTATCTCATCTGGATTTCTGATATCTAGCAACATAAACCATATAATTTGCTTGTCTGAGTCCCAAGGATACTGCCATGTACTGTTTCTTTACCATGGCATCAATCCTCCTGGAGTCCTTGTCAGGGGGGTGTGAAGCCAAGGGAATATTTGCCTTGTCACAGGCTGCAGCCTGCACTACCCCAACATGGCTGCATTGTTGTGTAAGAAACTCCGTATCAGAGCCTGACAATGTGTACCTCTTGTCCATTCTCTTATCCACAGGAGGTATAGTGTGAGGAGTTTTAGAATTTTAACTGTTTCAAAAGATTTATGCAAAGGAATAGACAGTCTCTAGACTCTGGGATATCCATCATTTCCACATAGTCAGGCTCCTCTTGATCATCCACAGCTTCCTCCATAGTGAGCTGGAGGTTTCAGCCACTTTTTATAAAACATAAAATGAAGAGGGACTCAGAAAGCCTAGGAGGAGACACTCTGAAGGTCTGTCTGGGGAGATGTACGGGTCAATGGGCACATCCAGACTTTCAAATCCAGTTCACTCTCCTCCATCCTCTTCCCTCCTCCGGTTCATAATTCCTCTAAATCATACTCTTGAACCAGTGGAACCGGCCGGAACGCACGCTTGTCTTGATGGTGCAGCTGGTTCGGTCGGAACCGGGAAAGCAACTGGACAATTTTAATCGCTATGGCTATTTCTTCAGCGGTTGAGAGGAAAGTTTTGGCTCCACACCAGCTGATTTCCTAGTCCTTTGCTGGATCCGACTCCTCAGAAGTCAGATCTCCTTTTGCCGAGAAGTCGCGCCTGGTCAGGCACTCCCTCCGTTCGGTTGGGACCCGAACCGGGCTTGCCATCCGTTCAGCGGACTTTTTGGCCTCCCTTTCCCTGAGCCTACCAACTCTCTTTTCCAGGGTAGCTGCAGGAAAATTTTTACAAATCTGGCAGTCTGCATTGAGGTGGTCAAACCCCAGACAATAAACACAGGTGGTGTGGGGGTCAGCCTTGGCAAAGACTTCCCCACAGACACTGCAGTGTTGAAACCCAGTGGGCCCAGTTTTTCTTTTGGGTTTCTCAGACATAGTGCCAGAACCAAACTTACTCATTTATGGCAATCCGCCAGGTAAGACCCTCTTATCGGTTCCCAACCGTGTCACGGGTCGTGGAAAAAAACGTAATAAAATCCTTTTTTTTTTTAGAACCGATAAGAACCGGTAACCACACTCTAAATGACAGCCGTTTACAAGTTCCACACAGAATAGAAATTAATGTAAAACCTATCTAGTACTCACAATACCACAGACAGAGTCTGAACCGACCGGTTGCGGTTTAAATTCGGTTGAAAACCGAGAAAAACAATACTTTAACTGACAAAATGAACCGAGCAGAAGGAGAAATCTCCGGAGCGACTGTTCAGTGAGACGGAGTAAAGAATCTAATGGTTTGAGTTTGAAGAACAACAGACAGAGTTTCAACCGAGCTCGAGCTCAGCGTTCCATGCCTGGCATGGAAAGTTAACTCTTTCAGCTCCGGAGCAGTTCGAAGGTTGGGACTCACTGCATATGTCATAATATAGCAAGCCTTCATGTTGTTTGAAGAAAACATAGAAACATAGAAACATAGAATTTGACGGCAGATAAGGACCGCTTGGCCCACCCAGTCTGCCCATTTCCCTACCTACTGGATAAGCTGCAGATCCTAGTTAACAAGCAGCCTACTTCTTCTTACCCCCACACCCTAGAATTGCCTTATGACTGTCCCATGCATGCTTGAATTCCACCACTGACTTTGACTCCACAACTTCTCCCGGAAGGCCGCCCATGCATCCACAACCCTCTCTGTGAAAAATAATTCCTTAAATTACCTCTGAGCCGCCTCTCTCTATCTTCAAATTGTGCCTCTTGTTCTTGCACACCTTTTTTGAAAGATGCTACCCTCTTGGACTTTGTTGATTCCCTTGAGGTACTTGAAAGTTTCTATCATGTCCCCCTCTCCTCCTTTCCTCGAGGATATACATATTAAGCTCCTTAAGTCTCTCTTCATATGTCTTCTGGTGCAGACCCTGCACCATTTTAGTTCCCTCCTCTGGACAGCTTCCATCCTGTCTATGTCTTTGCAGAGATTGGGTCTCCAGAACTGCACACAGTACTCCAGATGGGGTCTCACCAGCTGTCTGTACAGAGGATAATAACTTCCTGTTTTCTACTGGTGATGCCTCTCCCTATGCATCCCAGTAACCCCTAACCCTCCTTGCTGCCTCTCACATTGCTTGCCCACCTTTAGGTCATCTGATATGACTACCCAGGTCCCTTTCCATTTTTGTTGTTGTTAGTATCTCACCCCCATTGTGTACTCTTCCCTGGGTTTTGTTTCCCAGGTGCATTACCTGCACTTCTTAGCATTGAATCTAAGCTGCCATACATTTGACCATTCCTCTAACCTTGCCAAGTCCCTTCTCATCCTTTCCACCCCACCCTGTGCATCAACTCTGTTGCAGATCTTAGTGTCATCTGCAAAGAGACATACTTTCCTTCCAGTCCTTCCGCAATGTCGCTTATAAAGACATTGAAGAGGACCGGTCCTAATACTGAACCCTGCGGTACCCCACAAGTAACCCTCCTTTCTTCTGAGTGGACTCCATTTACTATTACTCTCTGTGTCCTATTCTCCAGCCAATTCTTTACCCAGGCTGTCATCTTGGGACCCACTCCCAGGCTGGCTAACTTGTATATTAATCTTTTGTGCGGGACTGTGTCAAATGCCTTGCTAAAGTCTAGGTAGGCCATGTCCACAGCCCCTCCCTGATCTACTACTTTGGTCACCCAGTCAAAGAAATCTATCAGATTTGTCTGGCATGACCTTCCCTGTGAATCCATGCTGCCTAGGGTCCTGTGCCCCTCTGGCCTCTAGATACTCGACAATTCTTTCCTTCAGAAGTGATTCCATCATTTTCCCTATCACTGAGGTTAAACTAACAGGTCTGTAGTTTCCTGCTTCTGCCTTGCTCCCACTTTTGTGAAGGGGAATCGCATCTGCCCTCCTCCAGTCCTCGGGTACCACCCCATCCTCCCATGATTTGTTAAAAAGGGTAGTCAGTGGTGTCACTAGTTCTACCCTTAGTTCTTGTAGAATTCTGGGATGAATCCCATCAGGCCCCATTGCTTTGTCCACCTTCAGTTTTAAGAGTTCTTTCAGAACCCTTTCTTCTGTAAATGAGCTGGTATCAACTTCTGTATCCAGAGTGTTACTACTGTTTGTTTTATGTACCTCCCCCTCTTCATCTGTAAATACTGAGCAAAAAATATTCTAAAAATACATTCCATATAACAATATTGCAGTAGCAGTGCAATGAGATGTTTTACATACAATTGGAATTAATCAAACTGATATCTAAAGCAGTACAATGCCTAGCATTTCAGGCACAGCAGATATCCATCTAAACCTGGTATCTAAGATAGGCTAAAGAAAAATTCTGATGTTTATAAATTAAATTTCTACACAGCCTTAATCAATCTTGTATATCACTGAACCTTGTGACTTATAGGTTTACAAATAAATGGAGATTAAACAAAAGGTTTAAAAGAGAATGATAATATTAATAAAATAAAAAGACAAAATAACAAAAACTGTGTCAGCTGTCTTTATCTTTTATTATGTTATTGTTATTTCAATTGAGGAGGTCTAATTTATTCCCGGGGGGGGGGCGACATTTCCAGATCAGGAAAGGAGAAAAATGAATATATCATTATTTGAGTTTATTTCAATCCCCTCTGGGAATGCAGAGAGGGGAGGGTAAAGTAAGGATAATGCAAGTTTTCCTATGTCTGGGGGTTTACCCTCATGACCCATCTGGTCCATCGATTCTGGTAGACTTCAGCCCTATTTTGTAAGTTATGAGTTAATTGCTCAAAGCCTTGTATATAATTTATTATATTAAACCAGTCTTCTATCATGGGAGGGCTAGGTTGCAACCACTTCTTGGTTATTGCCTTATAAGCCGCCCCCAGAAGGACTGACCATAAATATTGGGGGTCTTAACCTTTTAGATCTCTGAGAGGCAAACCCAGCAAAAGATTTTCTGGTCTGGGTTGTTCCTGTAAGTTAAGAACATTTGAAATTTGCCGAGAGACAGAGTGCCAGTATGCCTGAATGTTTGGGCACCGCAAGAAAATATGAGCATGAGAGGCATCAGTGGTACCACATAATCTCCAACAGATAGGTGTAGTGCCCGAACAACGACTGGCAAGAAACTTGGGCACCAGGAAGAATCTGGTGCGGACCTTCCAGACATATCCCTGCCATCATGGGGAGAGAGTAGTGGTCCATGTCTTATACCATATTTTAGGCCAGTTTGTCTGCAAAATAGGGAAGCCCATATCCTGCTCCTATCGGATTTTCAAAGCTTCTGAGACATGGGCTTGTTGTGACAGTAGGAACTTATACAATTTGGAAATTGATAGTCACTTTCGGTGGCAGTCCAGATTTGAATAAAAGGGGAAGCATCTTCAAAGCTTTGGTTTTTAGAGGTTTGTATTCTAAATTGGGAGTTTATAAAGTCTCTGATTTGGAAATAATAAATTAAATCATTTGAGTCCCAAGATAAATTTTTTGAGCTTCTGTAAAGGATATAACTGCATTTTGCCTAATTACTTGCCAAAGGGCCCATAGGCCTCGGGACATTTGGGTAGTGTAGCAGGGAAACTCTTCAGTTGGGGTAAAAACAGGGTTTGTAATAAACCATGCATATTTCCAGTTATGAACAGTGTTTTGAGAGTAGCCCATTGTCCAGCCCTCTAGAACAGGGTTAGAGCTATTTGATTGTATTGTTAACTGTTGTTTCAAAATGGGTTGTAGAAAAAATGGCTGCTGTTGGAGAAAGTGCCTGGAATCTCCCTAGGTCCATCTGCTTCCAGTGCACTGTGTAGGATGGATTTCCCCAAAGGAGGGCCAGTCTCATCTGCGAGGAGTTCCGGGAATATTGCAGATTCGGGAGGGCTATCCCTCCACGTTCCTTGGGTTGCATTAAGAAATGTGATTTTAACCTTGGTTTCCTGCCTTGCCATACAGTGCCTTCAGAAAGTATTCACCCCCCTTGGATTTTGTCACATTTTGTGATGTTCCAAACTCAAATTAAAATACATTTATATGGGATTTTTTTGTCACGTATCTAGGCAAATTATTCTATAATGTCACAGTGGAATGAAACTTCTGGAATTTTTTGTACATGTAATTTAAAATAAAAACCTGAAATGTCTTGATTTGATAAGTATCCACCCCCTTTGCTATGACACTCCAAATTGAGCTCAGGTGCATCCAATTTCCTTGTGAGATCACTCTAAAACTTGAATGGAGTCCACCTGTGGTCAGTTCAAATGGCTGACATGATTTCAGAGGAAATACACCGGTCTATATAAAGTCCCACTGTTGACAGTGCATGTCAGAGCAGAAACTCTACCATGAAGACCAAGGAGCTGTCCGTAGAACTCCGTGATAGATCTGTGAGGAGGCATAGGTCTGGGAAGGGGTATAAAAACATTTCTAGGGGGTTGAAAGTTCCCAGGAGCACAGTCAAGTCCATCATTAGGAAATGGAAAGATTACGGAACCACCCAGACTTTTCCTAGAGCAGGCCGTCCTCCCAAACTGAGCAACCGGGCAAGAAGGATCTTGGTCAGGGAAGTGACTAAGAACCCAATGACCACCCTTGACAGAACTACAGAGTTCCATGGCTGAGATGGGAGAACCTGTCCAGAGGACAACAATCTCTGCAGCACTTCACAGATGTAGCCTCTATGGGAGAGTGGCTAGACGGAAGCCACGCCTGAGAAAAGGCCACATAATAGCATGCCTGGAGTTTGCAAGAAGGCACGTGGCAGACTCTGAGACCATGTGGCAAAAGATTCTCTGGTCTGATGAAACAAAATTTGAACTCTTTGGCCTGAATGCAAAGCGCAATGCCTGGCGCAAACCGAACACAGCTCATCACCCGTGTAACACCATCCCTACCATGAAGCATGGTGGTGGCAGCATCATGTTATGGGGATGCTTTTCAGCAGCAGGGACTGGGGCACTTGTCAGGATAGAGGGAACAATGAATGGAGCCAAATACAGGCACATCCTTGAGGAGAACCTGCATCAGTCTGCAATAGACCTTAGACTGGGGCGAAGATTTACGTTCCAACAGGACAACGACCCCAAGCATACAGCCAAAGTAACACTGGAGTGGCTTCAGAACAAGAAGGTGAATATCCTTTGAGTGGCCCAGCCAAAGCCCAGACTTGAGTCCCATTGAGAATATGTGGAACGACTTAAAGATTGCGGTTCACCGATGCTCCCCATCCAACTTGACAGAGCTTGAGCAAATCTACAAGAAAGAATGGGAGACAATCCCCAAATCCAGATGTGCAAAGCTGATACAGACATACCCAAGAAGACTCAAAGCTGTAATTGCTGCCAAAGGCGCTTCTACAAAGTATTGACTCAGGGGGGTGAATACTTAAGTAAACAAAATATTTTTGTTTCATAAATTTTTGTTACACAATAAAAATATTTTTGCCCCTTTAAATTGTTGAGTATGCTGTGTGAATCAAGGGGGAAAAATCATTTCAATGCATTAAAAATTCTGGTAGTAACACATCAAAATGTGACAAAATCCAAGAGGGGTGAATACTTTCTGAAGGCACTGTAAAAAGTGAGAAAGGACAGACTGCCACTGCCACTGTGAAAAGGACCTGATGGAGACAACGCAGGGAACACATTGAAATAAATATAATAGCCTTGGGAGGGCATTCATTTTAATTGCCTGATTTCTAGCATAAAAAGAGAGAGAGAGGAATAACAGTCCATCTCCTTATGTCTGTTTTAAGATTTTTCATTAAAGGTGAATAGTTTAAATTAAACAAGAACTTCAAGTCTAGAGGGATTTTAATATCTAAATTTTTTAAATCCGATAGGTCCCATTTAAACTCAAATGTGTCTCTTATCTGAGGTGTAGGGGTGTAATTACAGGCTAGTACTTCTGTTTTAGAGGTATTTAATGAGTAGCCTGCCAAATTGGAAAATAGTTTAAGTGTTTGAAACAGGTGGGGAAGGGAGGTATCTGGGTTGGAAAGGTATACGAAGACATCATCTGTGAACAAGGCTAACTTATGTTCCGTATTGCCAAATTGTATTTCTGGGAGATTTGTATCCTGTCTAATATGTTGGGCTAGTGGTTCAATATACAGGGCAAATAGTAAGGGGGAGATTGGACATCCCTACCTGGTTCCTCTCTGTAGTGAGAATGTTGGAGATATATGGCCATTAGATCTAATGTATCCTTGTGGGTTTAGATAGAATTTGAATATAAGATTTATAAATTGGTCGGGAAATTGAAATGAAGTTAGAACTTCTCTTAAGAAGGGCCATGAAACCATATTAAATGCTTTTTCCGCATCTAGGCTAAGTAAGAGAGAAGGGATTTTTTGTTTAGTTATATGTTCAATAAGGTATATACTACGTCTAATATTATTCTTGTGCTTGGCGTCCCCAGACAAAGCCACTTTGGTCCTGGTGGATGACAGTTGGGGCTATTAAGTTTACGTGAGAGAATTGCAGCTAAAATGTTATAGTCACTATTAAGAACTGAGCTAGGATGGTAGCAACCAGGCAGGGATGGGTCTTTGTTAGGTTTGGGGATTACAGAAATTACTGCACAGTGCCAGGATGGGGGGATAGGGACTTTTGGGGAGGACACTTGTAAAATATAGGAGAAAATTCCTGTTTAAAAGTTTTATAGAATTCCCTTGGAAACCATCAATTCCTGGACATTTATTTGTTTTAAGGTTACCTATTTCTGTGAAAATTTCTTGGGCAGTTATTGGGGCCACCAGAGTTTTTGCTAAGGTTTTTGAAAGCGTTGGTAAATTGAGAGAGCTTAGGAAGTCTTTAATTTGAGATACTGGGGGATGTTTGGGGGGGGTGTATAGATAGGAGTAGTATTTAACAAAAATATCAGAGATCTGGGGTATTGAGTGCTGTAGAGGGCTTTTAGGAGAAGGTCTCAGGCCTATTATTTGTGCTTTAGCCTGCTGGATTCTCAAACGCCCAGCTAGTAGTTTCAAGGCCCAGGGGCCTCCTTCATAATATGTTTGCCTTAGAAATAAAAGCTTCTGTTCTACATAATAATTAAGAGCTTATTAAGTTCTTGCTTCAAGGTTTTTAATTTTTTTGAGAGTTCAGATGTGGGTTTTACTTTTTGTTGTTCTTCTAGGGTTTGTATATGTATTAATAATTCACATCTATTTTTCTCTCTCATTTTCTTTCTCCTAGCTGCAGTTTCAATGAACTTACACCGACACAGGGCTTTAAGTGTATCCCAGAATATAGAAATGTGCATTTCCGGTGTATCATTATCTAATAAAGCTAGCTTTATCAGGTCCTGCACCTCTCATTTAGTCTCTTTGTCTCTAAATAAAGATATAAGGAGGTGCTGGAGGCCTCAATAGGGGAAAAAGACCTAGGGGTCATGGTGGATGCATGTATGAATAACTCTGAGCAGTGCAGGAGAGCGGCTAGCAAGGCAAACAGGATGTGGGGATGCATCGTAAGGGGGATCACCTCTAGGAGCAAGGAAGTGATTCTGCCGCTGTACAATGGACTGGTTAGACCACACCTTGAGTACTGTGTACAGTACTGGAGACCACACTTAAAGAGGGACATACAGCTCCTAGAGAGGGTACAGAGGAGGGCAACAAAGATGATAAGAGGGCTAGGGGATTTGACGTATGAGGACAGACTTAAGGAGCTCTGCCTGTTTTCACTGGAGGAGAGGAGAGACAGGGGGGACATGATTGAGGTCTTCAAGTACCTCAAGGGAATAAATAGGGTAAACATGGAGGGATCTTTAGACTAAAGCAGGGAGGTATCACCAGAGGGCATGGTTTGAAGTTGGAAGGTGGAAGGGTAAGGGGGGGAAGAGGAGAGGTTTTTCACTGAGAGGGTGGTGGACCCTTGGAATGCACTGCCTGGTGAGCTAGTTCAGAGATCCACAGTGGAGGGCTTCAAGAGAGGATGGGACAGACACAGAAAGTGGATATATCAGATGATGTCCTGTCCCAGTGGGGTGGGGATGGATGATACGGGTTTCTGGAGCACAAGGGATGGGAGGGTCTCGGCACCCAACTAAGGATCTAAAGTTCGAGCAGATTCGATAGACCGTAAGGCGTAATCTGCTGGCAAATAGTATGTTAGTATATATTTAATCTCCAGACTGTGTTCTTCTGGAAATGGTCAATTTTAATCTGGAGGAACATGGGAGCATGATCCGACAAAACAAAATCACCAGTCCAGGTCTTTTGGGCAATCTGCATGTGTTCTTGGGACACTAAGAAATAGTCAATGGCAGAGTAACTTTGGTGGACTTGTGAGAAGAACGTGCTGTATTTACTCGGACCATTGAGATATCTCCAGGTGTCTACAAAGCCCATCTCTCTCAATAGCTTGGACAGATCTTTAGTCTTCTTTTCCAGTCTGTGTCGATCAATACCCTGCCCCAATGCCAAGCCGAGGTTCATGTTAAAATCCCCTCCACATATTAAAGAGCCCTCCATCCACTGTGTTAACATAAGGAAGAAAGATCTGTAATTAGGAAAATCTGTGTTAGGTGGAAAATAAACAGATGCTAGGGTAATTGGCTTCCCATTAAGTTTACCTTTCAGCAAAACATACCGTCCCTCCTTGTCAATCAATTTATCTGAACACACAAATGGGGTCCTTGGGGGAATCATAATAGTTGTACCCCTCCTTATGCCTCCCTTGTAGAAGGAAGCATAAACCTGACTGAACCCTAGGCGTTCAAATTTCGATGCTCTGCATTGGAGAGGTGAGTCTCCTGAAGCACGACAAAGTCAGCTCCCGAGTATTTCAGAGAGGATAGAATCTTTGAGTGTTTAATTGGACTTGTAACTCCATGTACATTATACGTATTGTAACACAGCACGGGGCAGAGTTGTGGAAGGGCGTTATCTACCAGCACATCTGTTCCATTTTCTCTCTGCCAGGACTACAAAGCATGGTGCACACACTACAAGCCCCAGAAGGCATTGCACCACAGCTCCAACTAGCTGAGTGCTTGATTAAGAACTGGTGCAGGAGAGTGACTGCCTGCATAAAAGAGAAGGCTCAGACAATTGCTCTCTCTCAGTACCTGATTAGGAAACAGGCGTGGAGGCTGGCTGGTGAGCATTTGTAGCAAGAAGGAAAGAAAGAAAGAGAATTTTGCATCAACTAACTTCCCGGCTTTGACCTTTTGTTTGGAGTGCGACTATGAATTGGATCTTGACTTTGGACTGGCTGAAAACCTGACACTGGTAAATGACTCATTTGAAACAAAGTACAAGAGACTCTTTTCTGATTTGGTTTGTTTGCCCCAGGAAATAGCTTAGCTATCTGGGCTATAGACAGGGAACTAAAAATTCACTGTGTAGGTAGCGCTCAACAAAGAGCCAGGTATTATTTTCTTTTGTTTTGTTTGCATCCTGAGTTATTTTTGAATGTACCTCTCTCAGTATTTTTACTAATAAACATACAGGCATAGTGCTGTGTGACCCTGAATATCCTGTGTCGTGGTGCAAAGTGTGCTCATATCCCCAACTACAAGATCCCAGTGCAACACAACCCCCCTCACTGTGTTACAGTATATAATGTCTAAGACATCATACCCCAAGAAACACAGACAACAGCTGTATATTACCCAAATCTGTACCCCAAATCGCCCCCCATGTCTAATATATTCTTGTATAACATCTCTACCTATCCTCCTAAAAAGTATTTGGAACTTCTCATTTACATTGCAATTCGATTTAGCTGACAAGAAAAAAACAAGAACAATAAAGTGCCTACTGGGTACTAATCTTATTTACAGCAACGCACTTCCAAGGTAGGAGGTCTACTAAGTGAAGTGACCTCTGCACCCACCATATTAAAGGCATAGGCAATTAGAAGACAGAGGTATTCCTCCTTATCAGGAGGACCTCTTCTCGGGTCAGAGTGGCGTTAGGCCCAAACAGTGTTGCTGGCACAATGGGAATATTGTCAACGAGCTGATCTGCCTAGTAAAAGGAAGAAAACATTTTTTTTCTTAAAAAAAAAAAAAAAAAAAAACTAGGTACATTTTATTTTCTTTTTTAGATATATAGGTTTTATACAAGGAGAGGGGAGAAAACAACTGTTGAAATGAGAAACCCTTCAGGTTTCTTATGTACCAAACTGGTACTTTTATCCCCATGCTTAATTATCAAGGGAGAGAACATTTAGGACGAAATAGCTATGCTCTCTCTCTTTGAAAATGAGTCTGACCCCTCCCCCAGCCCAGCCGCTTCACTAATATAAAGTAAATGGCCTGTTGCATCAAATAATGTTATTTTGGACTTGCATCTATAGATTCTCCCTGTAAAAAGTCCATAAATAAACATTTCTTCCGAAGGTATACAAAGAGTGTTACTTGCAAGGATTCTGGATGCTTCAACCCCTTCCAGAACCTGGTAGCACATTCATTTACAAGGTACAATATGGAAGTTCGCTTATGTGAAACAGAAAACAGAAAAGTTCAGCTTCTTGCTGCGAGGGAATCGGCCATGGTAAAAGTGTTGTTGCACCCTCAAGGTGGATGTAATCCAAGCGACAAAGTCTGGAGAAAAAGACGAGCTAAGCCTTCTGGGGACAGGATGCACGACAAACCTAATAATTTATGTTCTCGTGGTCTGGGGAGCGTGGCGTAGAGAGAAATAGGATCTGCATGGAACATTACCATATAGAATCAGTCAGCCTTCCATTTGCTGTAAGTCGTGCTCTGAGACTCCTGGGATCTTTTTAAGTAGATCTTGGAAGTATTTAATAGTTTCAGAGCTGGTGTTCAGTGCTGGAGGTCTGTTTTTTTTTTTTAGCACAAACCAGTTGCCACTCTTGGCTCTCCTCTCTACATTTTAGACTGGGGGGGTTAGGGAGCTCAGGAACCTCCAGGCCCCTCTTCTGTGCTGCTTCCCAGACTGCTTGAGGCGTATTGTAGGTTTCGGGGCCTTCCTTCTAAAAGACCCTCATTCAAGCACGGTACGGTGTTTGGATGCGTAGGTTCTGTGAACGCAGGATCTTAATCAAAGGGAAGTATTCCTGACGTTGCTTCTGTATATCTGGGGGATAATCACGGTCGAAGAAGAGCCACGAGTTCAGGTATTTAACTTCCCTTTGCTGCCATGCTTTCTTGAGTATATCCTCCTTTGTTCTGAAGCTGTGGAATTTAATTATGACCGAGTGTGGTCTCAAGGTCTGGTCCTTTGGTTTAGGGATGAGGACCCTGTGTGTTCTATTTTTAATTTGTAACCTTGGGGTAGATCAAGAACAATCCTCAGTAGATCGGATAAAAATTCTGCCATGTCTCCCTCCTCTGCTCCTTCATGCAGCCCATAAAGCCTAAGGTTTTCCCTCCGGGATCTACTTTCAAGATCGAGACATTTTCATTCTGTGGCTATTGCCTGCAAACAGCGTGCAAACACGGTTTTCCCCAGATGTTGGAGGCCATCCTTAGTATTCGAAATTCGTTCTTTAGCTTCTTGTATGCGGTTTTCAACCTGGTTAAGCTTCAGATTTAATTGTTTAAATTCTGTTTTATTCTCGGCCCGCATATCTTTAAGTTCTTTCATCAGTGAGTCGAATCGTGTTCGGGAGAGATGCTCTCTCTCCTCATCAGTATCATAGGCCTGTCATCAGTATCATAGGCCTGGTTTGCACCATGCTGGTGGAAGACAGCGAGGCCTCATGTTAGGGAAGTATGTCTACAGCCTGGGTTCTCCTTCTCTCCTCTCATTTGTTGAGATCGATTTCTTGTCCCCCTATCTTTCTGCAATCCTCAGGTCGCCACTTAAGATGAAAATTGATCAGATTTTTACGTTTTTGGAGGAATTTTGATCGCAGATCAGCATGGGGTGCTCCATTTAGCTGCTGGTTGGAGTTGTGCCAGAATCAGAAGTTAGTTCCTGTAATTCTTGCTGAAATTTTTCAGCTTGTTGCACACCTGGCCCCGCTGCTGGGTTTGTTGGTTCTGTTGCCCATTTCCTCCTATACCCATGCCTCCAACCCCTTGTGCCCCTCCTCGTGTGCCTCCTGGTGGCTCTTGAAAGCATGCGATTCAAGGACTCTTCCTCAGGAAAGGCTGGGGTAGTTGTAATGTTGGATCTGGTGCACTGGGGTCGGTCAGGCCTTACTCTAAGAAGGGATTACTTTCCTGGGCTGATGCATCCCAAGTCAGAACTGCTTGTATAAATGTCTCTGGTAGATATCTTGTTCGAATTTTTCAATACAGATCTCAGCTTGTCCCCCGACTTCTTACTCCAGTCAACAATCCTTCCATTAAACACAGAAACAAAGACTCTGACAGCAGATAAGGGCCTCTTGGCCCACCCAGTCTGCTCATTTTTTTCTACCTTCATTCTTGCCACAGACCCCTACTTGATCTACAGTTCTCCCTTCCCCCTTTACCTCTACGATTTCCTTGTTCCTATCCCAGGCATTTTTTAATCCCTCCACTGTTTTTGTTCCCACCACCTCTGCTGGTAGACTGTTCCAGAAATCTGCCACTCTTTCTGTGTAGAAGTATTTCCTCACACCTCTCCTGAATCTCCCCCCTTCCAGCTTCATAGCATGTTACCTTGTTCTAGAGCACCTTTTTTTTCTGAAAAATGCTCCCCTCTTATACTTTTCTTATCCCTGTGAGGTATTTAAAAGTCTCTATCATATCCACCCCTCCCATCTCTCTTCCAGGGTGAACATGTTGATCTCAGCTAGCCTCTCCTCATAAGGCTGTTGATGCAGACCCTGCATAATTTCAGATGCCCTCTTCTGGACCGACTCCTCTCTGTCTATGTCCTTCCTGAGATGTGGGCGAGGGATCAAGGTGAACGTCAATTCTCATCCTCCTTGATCTCTCCTCAGTGTTTGATACTGTGGCTCATGGTGTGTTGCTGGATTGCCTGTGGGAGCTTTGTGGACTCACTGGTACTGTCATCAACTAGTCTGAGTCCTTTCTTGGAGGTAGGATGCAAAGGGTGGTGATGGGAACTTTTTCCTCCCACCCAATGCCCCTGTCCTATGGAGTTCCCCAGAGTTCAATTCGCTCAGGAGTTGGGACTGGCCAGTCCGGATAACTGGAGATTTCTGGCTGGGCCCCCCAGCTATGTACAGTATAGCGTATCAGTGTGTCTATGGAGAGGGGCAGCACTGCAGCAGTCCGTGGATCACACGCAACTGAATGGTTAACCATGGAGGAAAGAAACCACCAAAAAAAAACTAAAAAAAAGAGACGTGGGTGGGGATAAGTGAGTCACACTGTGATGGAGGCAGTATAGAGCAGTGGTTTAGGGCTCTGAGCTGCAAACCTAGAGACCGGGGTTTGAATCCTACAGCCCCCACTTGCATACTGTGTGACCCTGAGCAAGTCACTTAACTTCCTTGTGCTCCCAGATCGCACCTGGAAACTAGCTTCGGCTTAGTGTGCCATTCCTGGTTAAACAATTTCCCCTTTCCCTATGTTGCGCTGGGCCCTTCTACCTTTGTTGTTCTCCATGGGGCGCCAGCACCACCAGTCAGACAAGTGCTCCTAATGTAAGACGCAGCTTACCCCAGAAAAACAAAGGAAGGATTAAATGCAGAAACTAAGGAAAAATAAATCAGACACGGCAAATCCTATAACGCATTCGCTACATGACTGTTGACTGAAGAATCATGTAGCAAAGACGTGATAAGGGCATGACAGGGTCTTGACCCTAAGCTAAATTGTTCAGCAGTTTGTTGGGGGAGTGGTGAGCTCTGAGAGCGGCTTCTTCAAAAAACAGGTTTTTACCTGTGCTGTGCCTGATTTCAGTCTAATGCTCAACCTGATCGGACCCTTCCATTTTGGGTTTGGGCTGTGTGTGTAATTTTTTTTATCTGAGACTCTACTTCAGAAGATCATCATCCAGAGGTGGTGACGTGCAGTGTGACCAAGAGGCCCAACAGAAGGGCTAAACAGTACTGGATTGGTTCACTGTACTGGGACTCCTTCCATTCCTTCATATGTGACCACCAAGCACATACAACAGAAGAGTCTCTTCGGTTTGAGCAGCCAGCCAGCATGTTGCCCATGCGACACTGAGTAGAAGAAGCCAGCTGATTTGGTGGTGTGGATGACAATGCGGTGCCTCAGCCTGACATACTAGTAGTCAGACCAGTAAGTCTTCCAACCCTTTCTTTTACTTTGCAGGAAGCTAGCTAGCCCAGCAAGGTTCTTGTTGCCGCTGTCCACCCAGGGCCGGATATGGATTTACCCTTAAGCTACGCCAGTGCGCAGGAGCCAGGCCTTTGTTTTCTGGGAAGCCCTCTGAACAGTTTACTTTATGAGCGTGCCTACCTAGTAGAATTGTTTTTTTTTTTTGGTGTTTCTTGCCTGCCTGACTTGTGACGTTAATAGCTTTTGGGACTCTGATGGGGATGGGGAGAGCAGTCCAGAGTTGATCATAAAAAAAAAAAAAAAAATAATAAAATCTGATGCCATGCCACAAGCAAGCAGGTGGGGGGTGGGTGCTCGTCGGAGGTCCACTCTAGGACAGACAGGCATTATTTTGCGATGCTGTGCCAAGCATGGACTGGACGGAGGGCCCACCTGCCGTCCAGATGCAACACTAAGAGTGAGGAGGAGAAAGTTGGTTTGCTGAGTTGCAGGCAGCACAGCTAGCCTAGTAGCTACTAATAAATGGAGGACAGGAGAAGACCAATCCAATCCATCTTTATTTCTATAGGGCCTTTCAAAACCAAGGCACTGTACAATTTATAAATACAATAAAAACTGAGTTTACAAATACTTAAAAATCAAATCATTACACTCCAACTCTAATCCAGGAAAGCCAGTGAAAACAAATATATTTTTAACATCGTTTTAAAACTACTGATGGTCAGGCATTCCCTTAACCGACAAGGTAGAGAGTTCCATAGGGTTGGTGCTACAAATGAAAAAGCACAGGCACTAGATGTTTTAAGATGAACCCTGGGAATCTCCAGCAATCCCTCGTTGGCGGATCGAAGCGGACAATTGGGGGAGTAGGGAGTCAGGAGATCTTTGAGGTAGTCGGGTCCCTGTTCGTGTAGGGCTTTAAAGGTAAGTAAGCCTTCCTTATAGGTAATCCACCACTGAACTGGCAGCCAGTGCAGTTTGCGCAGGACAGGTGTAATATGACTGGACCTAGAGGTACCAGTCAACAACCTGGCTGCAGCGTTCTGCACCAGCTGCAAGAGGCGGATATCAACCCCTGACAGCCCTAGGTAGAGGGCATTGCAGTAGTCAAGATGGATAGTAATGAAGGCATGGACCAGTGCTGGAAGGTCACTGGGGGGAATCAGATGTTTCACCCCGGCAATATTCCTCAAATGGAAAAAATGAGGATTTGACCACAGCCGAACCTGAGGCTTCAGGGTCAAGCCATCGTCCAAAATAACGCCCAGGTTTCATACCCGATCTGAGGTGGCGAGCTGGGCACCATCAAGCCAAAGGCCAGACACTTGCCCAGCACCAACATCCGCTCCCAGATGACCCAGTTCCACAACCAGCACCTCAGACTTATCCGGATTTGGTCTCAGACAACTAGAGCTCATCCAGTCTTTGATCTCGGAGAGGCAGCTGTTTAGAACAGAGACTGCATCAACCTGACTGGGTACAAAAGACATATACAGCTGAGTATCATCTACATAGCAGTGAAAACTCAAGCAGTATTGCCTAATGATCTCTCCCAAGAGCAGCATATACACTGCGAACAACATGGGTGCCAATATGGAGCCCAGGGACACCCCACAAGGCAGGGGAAGGGCATCAGAGTAATAAATTCCTGTGACCACCCTCTGAAACCTGCCTATCAGGAAAGATCGAAACCATTTGAGGACTGTATCTGACAGTCCACAAAGAAGCCGCAGAGTCTCAAAAAGCACCTCATGGTCCACAGTGTCAAAAGCTGCTGAGAGATCGAGAAGGACCAAGATGGTACGAGCCTTTCGATCTCTCGCCATTAGGAGATAATTTAATACCCGAACAAAGGCAGTCTCCATGCTATGCCTCTTCCTAAAACCAGACTGGAGAGCCTCATAGACACCGAGTTACTAAGTGACTGTCCAACTGCACCGCAACCACCTTCTCAATAACCTTCCCAACAAAGGGAAGGTTAGAGACAGGTCGGTAGCTAGCTGGATCGTCGGGATCTAAGAAAGATTTTTTTAAGGAGTGGTCGAATGACCACCTCCTTTAAGGGGTCTGGAAAGGTTCCCTCTCCAAAGATCTCCAAACAATTTCAGATAGGATCAGGCAGATAACATCTACACATTCCACCAACAGGGAGGTAGGGCCCAGATCCAAACTACAACAGGTTGGGCGCAAAGTTTGGACAATCTTCACGATGTCCATGAATTCCGGTAGGCGGAAATCTGTCCAGACAGACTGGGCACTCATCACCTCCTGTAGACCCCCAGAACCCCTCATGGAGAGAGCTTGGCCGATTCTGGACCTGATGCTGGCAACCTTATCTGTGAAGAATCGAGCAAGCTCATCACACTTAATTTGTGAAAAAGCTCTGCCAGACTGCAGACAGACTGGATTGCACAGTCTGTCGACAGTACGAAAGAGTTGTGCCAGTCGGTTCTGCGCAGTAGAAATCTCCCTGGACAGGAACTCTGCCTTCTTGCAGGTGATTTCTGATTAATAGACATTATAATGCTCCATCAATCTAAGCCTGTCAGCATCCAGGCCAGATTTCCGCCAAGCTCTCTACAGCCTTCGACCACTCCGCCTCAACTCCTTCAAGGAACCATCATACTACGGGGACCTTGGGCGAAGAGTGAGTGGTTGACCAGAGGACAAGGAGGCAAGAACAACTGGGTGAGGGTTGGAGCTGTGAAGTAATGTACAGGGGAGCAGCAGGAGCGGTAGCACAGGTATTTGCTGGGCCGAGCATAGTTTTTTATCTGCTAGATGTTGTTTTCCTTTTTTAGGATACATAGGTTTTTAGTTATGAACCTGGAGACATATGTTTGAATCCCACCAATTCCACTTATTGTGTAACCTTAAGCAAATCACTTAACTTACTTTCCCTCTGCTTAACATCCTCTCTCCCTCACTCTTTCTCTGTGCTAAGCCCCCCCAGAGCTTTCCTTAACCCTCTCAAGTTATCTTGAACTCTCAAAGAATGCCTTAGAGCTGCTGCCACGTTGCAACCTGTTAATGGATTTGAAAGTATTTTGGGATACATCAGAGTGTGTGAAAGAAAGGTACTACATAATCCAAGTTCCTGTCCTTATCCAGCAAGCACGTAATGTGAAATTCTTAAGGGAGATCTTCAAGTTTAACACTGAGTTGTTCCCCTATGTAACTATTCATATGAGGCCATCTGGTGTTGGTACTGTCATGATTAATAATAAAGTGTAGCAGCATCCTCAGACTGGACAGCAACATTTCTTCATGCGGGGGTGCTCTCCATGATGACAGGGTCTCACATGCACCTATTCACTTGCAAGAACGTTGAAGAGGTGCTGACAACACACAGCACGTGCCCCCACATCTCAGCCTCTGGAGGTGCCCTGCCAGGGCGTTGAGATTAATCATTGATTTTGTTTTATAGGGGGACTCTTGGCTCCTTGCAGCAGTGCTGTAGGACTGAGGTCCTGATTTAGAAAATGTAATATAATATTGACAGGTGGGGAGAGTTTTCACAGAAGCAACTACATAAAAACCTGCACTACTTGTAATCATTACATTGCATTTTGTTAAATCGGGAGCACATGTTACCGCAGCACTGCTGCAAGGCAGGGAGCTGTGAGTTCATGGTTCTCAGCATTTTTGCAGGGTGACTAAAAGTTCACCTTAAATCAATGGGACCTAAGCCTCCGAAACAGAAAGATACGATGACTCATACCAGTAACGGAATAACTTTATTCCAGATGGAACACCAGCTACATAGAAACACTGAAACATAGACCGATGGCAGATAAGGACCACTTGGCCCACCGAGTCTGCCCATTTCCCTACATATTGGATAAGCTACAGATCCTAGTTAACCAACAGCCTACTTCCTCCTCCTACCCCACACTAGAACTGCCTTATGTCTGTCCCATGCATTCTTGAATTCTCCCACTGTTTTTGACCCCATGACCTCCTCGGGAAGGCCATTCCATGCGTCCACCACCCTCTCCATGAAAAAATACTTCCTCACATTGCCCCTGAGCCGTCCCCATCTTCAAACATCTTCAAATTGTGCCCCCTTGTTCCTGCACATCTCTTTTTCTCAAAGATGCTCCCCTCTTGGACTTTGTTGATTCCCTTGAGGTACTTAAAAGTTTTTATCATGTCCCCACTCTCCCTCCTTTCCTCAAGGGTATGTATATTAATCTCTTTTAGTCTCTCGTCATATGACTTCTGGTGCAAACTCTGCACCATTTTAGTTGCCCTCCTCTGGACTGCCTCCATTCTGTCTATGTCCTTGTGGAGATGGGGTCTCCAGAACTGCACGCAGTACTCCAGATGGATTCTCACCAATTGTTCGTACAGAGGGATAACAACTTCCCATTTTCCACTGGTGATGCCTCTCCCTATGCATCCCAGTATCCCCCAGCCCTCCTTACTGCCTTCTCACACTGCTTGCCCACCTTTAGGTCATCTGATACGACTACCCCCAGGTCCCTTTCCATTTTTGTTGTTGTTAGTGTCCTCCCAGTGTGTACTCTTCCCCTCAGTTTTTGTTTCCCAGGTACATTACTTTGCACTTCTTTGCTGTTACTTTATGGTTAAAAATTCAGGCTACAGTTTGTATGCCAGGGCATACCATTGTCAGTAAAATCTGGGCTACAGTCTGTACTCCAGAGCATACAATGGTTAGAACCAGGGCCCCCATGGCCCCATTTCCAGGTGGCCCTTTGCTTCTCAGTCCGATCCTGCTTTCACCAATGTTATTCACGGTGTATATGCTACCCCTGGGTGCTATCATTAGATGTTACAGATTAGGTTTTCACTGCTATGCAGATGGTACCCAGCTGTATATGTCACTTGCACCCGAGACATAGGGTGCGGTCTCTGTCCTGAATTCCTGCCAGGCCAAGATACAGGACTGGATTTACACCAACTGGCTGAGGCTCAACTCAGACAAGACAAAAGTATTAGTGACTGAGCCTGGTTGCTGGTGAGGGGCTGTGGTCGGGGGGGGGGGCACCAGGCTAGTACTCGGTTCTTCTTCTCTTACAGCCTCAGTAAGGGTGAAGAATCTGGGCATTATTTTGGACAGCGAACTGATGCTGGGGACTCAGGTGTTGTCCATTGTCTGAAATGGATTCTGTAATCTCAGAAATATTGCCCGGATCAAACCTTTTAGCCCACTCAGTGACCTACCCTCACTGATACATGCCTTTGTTATGTCCAGACTCTATTACTGCAATGCCTGTTACCTGTGGTTAAATGGAGGGCCCCTACGTTGCCTGCAGCTGATGCAGAATGCTGCGATGTTGTTGATGTGTCTCCCAAGATCTTGTCATATAACCCTGATTCTACGCAGACTGCACTGGCTGCCGTAAAGTGGCAGATCTCCTTCAAGGTCGACTTGCTGACCTATAAAACCCTGCATGGACTGGGATCTAGCTACCTGCAAAACCTTTTGTTTCCTCACCAAACCTCCCAACCTCTCCACTCCTCTGAGGTGGGCCTCCTAACAATTCCCAGGGTTCAGTTAAAACCCTCCAGTGAGTGAGCCTTTGATGTTGCTGCACCGACCCTGTGGAATTCACTCCCCAGATCTCTGAGTAAGGCCCCCTCACCGGAGGCTTTCAGAAGGGACCTGAAGGCCCATCTCTTTACAGAAGCTTTTGGTCTACCCTAGCGATTTTAATATGGTTTTATACTTATATCAGTAAATTATTTTATTATATTATTCAGTTTATTTATTATGGGGTGCAGGCACCACCTGGGAGAGGAATGGGGGAGGCAGGAGGTAACTGATACAGGGATTACAGAGGATAGGACGCTGAAAGGATTAAGGGCACTGAGGGGGTATAAGGCACCGAGTTCAGACGGTAGTCACCCTGGGGTACTTAAGGAACTAGCTGAGATCCTGGCACAACCGTTGGCTGACCTGTTCAATACCTTCTTGAACACAGGATGTGTACCACTGGAGTGGAGGATGGGCCATGTGGTATCCATTCACAAAAGTGGACGCAAGGATGAACCCGGCAACTACCGACCAGTCAGCCTCACATCAACTGTGGGAAAACTGATGGAGACGATCCTATAAGAGAAGCTGGTGACCTTTTTGGAGAACAATGGTCTCTAGGACGGTCAGCAGCACAGGTTTGTCTCAGGAAGATCCTGCCAGACAAACCTGATTGACTACTATGACTGGGTGACAAGGGAACAGGACAAAGGCCATGCGGTGGATGTCCTGTATTTGGATTTCAGCAAGGCCTTTGATTTCATGCCACATGAGAGGCTGGGGGGGGCTGGAATATAAAGGGGTGGGAACAAAGATGGTGAACTGGATCACCAACTGGCTGAAGGGTAGGCAGCAAAGGGTGGTGGTGGTGGGGAACTCTCATCACTGAGGGATGTAACGAGCGGGGTGCTGCAGGGATCAATGTTTGGACCAGTGTTGTTTGGGATCTTCATTACTGATATCTCTCCAATTGTTTAACCAGGATTATACAATGGCAAAAAAAAATCCTGGACTCTGATTTGTCAATCTTGGGCTGGACCCGTGATGTTATCCCAGCACAACATCACGGGTCTAGTCTCAGCACTGTGAACCCATTTGGATGACCAGCAGCATATCTCTTTCTTTGCATCGCCTCTTAAGAAACAAAAATATTTTTCCACCCTAATAAAAACATTCTTTAAAACTTATAACAACGAGCCATTGTATAATAGCAATAATGCCCTCCAGGGTGTGTCTAGTTTGGGATAACATCACGCCTCAGTTGTTGGACGCACTCAGCCTGCGGCCTCGTGCCCAACCACCTGAGGCGTGACGTTATCCCAGCACGATACACACCCTGTTGGGCACTATTGCTTAAGTAGCACAGGGAAGTTAAGTGACTTGCTCTGGGTTACACAGTATGCAAGTGGGGGCTGTGACTTTCAAACCCAGGTCTCCAGATTTGCAGCTCAGAGTCTTAAGCCACTGCGCCATACTGCCTCCCTCATGGGGTCCGGAGTAACATCAGTCTCTTCGTGGACAACACAATGACAGGAGCTGTGGTAGATGACATCGAAGGATGGAGGGGGCTGCAGGAGGACCTGACCACACCACAGGAGTGGACGGAGGCATGGCAGTTGGGGTTTAACATCAAAAAGTGCAAGGTATTGCACTTCAGGGCTAAGAACCAGGGGAAGAGCTATCAGCTGGGGAGGTACAACTGGAATGCACCAAGGAGGAGAAGGATCTAGGGGTGTTCATAACAGGGAGTACGAACAACTCTGCTCAGTGCAGGAGGGTGGCAGCAAAAGCCAACAGGATGCTGGGGTGCATAGCAAGGGGAATTCCCTCTAGAAACAGTGAAGTGATCCTGCCCCTCTGCAGGTTGCTGGTCAGGCCGCACCTGGAATACTGTGTGCAGTTCTGGCGCCCATTCCTGAAGAAGGACATCAGATTGTTTGAGGGTGTACAGCGTAGGGTGACAAAGATGATGCAGGGATTAGACGGATACTCCTATGAGAAGAGGCTGGGTGAGCCAAACATGTATTTCCTGGTGGAGAGGAGGGATGGGAGGACATGACTGAAACTTTCAAATACCTAAAGTGGATTAACAAGACTAGTACAGAAGGGATTTTCCAGATCAGAAGGGGGAGGGTCACGAGGGGGCACCAGCTGAGACCGGAGGGGGGAAGATTCAAGAGGGAAGTCAGGAGGCAGTATTTCACAGACAAGGTGGTGGACAAATGGAATACTCTGCCTGTGAAGGTAGTAGCCTGTAGCATGGTAGATGGCTTTAAGAGGGGATGGGGTGGAATTATGAAGGGGGGGTGGGACACTTGCAAGTTGAGGGGCTAGCTGCACAATCAAGCAGACTTGACAGACCATGAGGCCTATATCTGCTAGCATTTTCGTATGTTCAAGATTGTGGTTTCGTTTTGTTTTATTATCGAGGTTTTACTGTTTGATACTTTGTACATTGTTGAGCTTTCGGGAATAAGTGCTTTCAAGTTAGCATGCTTACTTGCTGGTCTCCAGAACTGGACACAGTACTCAAGGTGAAGTCTTACCAGTGATCTATACAGTGGCAATACCAGCTCCCACCTTCTGCTGATGATACCCCTCTTCCTATGCACTCCAGCATCCCACTAGCCCTCCCGACTGCCTTGTCGCACTGCCTGACCGCCTTTACATCATCTGATATGATTACCCACAGGTCTCTTTCCTGCTTCATCACTGTCAATAACACTCCACCTATTTTGCTCTCTGCCCTAACTGCATTATTATGCACTTTTCTGCATTAAAACACAGCTGCCATACCCCCGACCAGACCTCCAGTTTTCTAAGGTCTCCGCTCATCTGTTCCCCAACTCTCCCCCCCAACCCCCAGTTTCCACCCTGTTACAGATCTTGGTGTTGTCTGCAAAGAGGCAGACCTCCCCCAACCCCCCAGCTCTTCTGCTATGTCACTTGTAAAGTCATTAAAGAGAACAGGTCCTAGCACTGAACCCTGAGGTACTTTGCTGGTCACCTTCCCTTCCTCCGAATGAACACTGGTGACATTGGCTCCCAAGGGATGAGGGACAGGTGCCAAGCTCGGGGTCAGAACCAGAACTGAATTTGGCACTGGGACCAGTACCGGGCTAGGTCCCGAAGGAACCAAAACGGGCGCTGAGATTGGCGCCAGACCTACAGCCAATGACCCAGTCAGCAACAAAGTGGCCAGCAATTGTACCATGGCCAGTCACAACACAGTGACACTGGATGAAGGTGTAGCCAGTGGGACAAGAGTCTGTGGCATGGTCACTAATAAAGGCTCAAGGGCTGCTGCCACATCCAAATGCTGTACCCAGCCTGAGGGCCTGGCAACCAAATCCAACTGCACCAGCTCCAAGAGGTCAGGGATCAGTTCTGCCAGCAGAGGCACACGGGCCAGACTCTGCAGCCACTGCTCCATAAGATTTGCCCAATGGTGTAACTATGAGTCCCCACTTACAGACAGAGAGGACTCTGGGCTTGAGACCTCTACCTCCTAAAACCAAAGCTAGTGATGACTGGCCTCTGTTCGATTTCAGTTTGTCTGCCAGAGTGTTCTGGCCACTTGGCAGACAGGCTGCTTAGAGCAGAATCCTCTGTTCCAGGCACCATCCCACACACTGATTGCTTCCCTGCAGACAGGGTAAAAGTGTGCTCCTCCCTGTTTGTTGATGTAGTACATGACAGACTTGTTAGTCTGCAGGAGTAGTGCTTTCTGGCTAATTTGGTCTACTAGGGCTCTCAGACCATAAAGAACCACTCGCATCTCCAGCACACTGATGTAGAAAGGAACTCCTGATGGGTCCCAGACACCTTGCGTTTGGTGGCCCTGACAGTGGGTCCCCCATCCCATCAGGAAGGCCATCCAAGGTGAGTCTCACCCTGATGCTCCAGCTGGGAGAAGGGGAAGCCCTGGAGGAGCTGCCTTTGCCTCAGAGGTTGCCAAGAAAGAGGAGCGGTTGGACCACAGTGGGCTCAGGGAGGGTGAGGGTGGTGGAACAGATGCGCACCCCTCCAGTTGTACCTCTCCACAATTCATATGCTGTTCTGGCAAAGTGTGGTTCCTCTATGGAGGCACCCGCAGTGGAGACCAAGGAGGATGCTGGGAACCTCCACAAAAGGAGACTCACAGGAGGGTGGCATGGGACCCCACAGGAAAGAAACAACTCCTGGTGGGAACTCCATTGTTAGGAGGGTAGAACTGGGGAGGAAGGGGAGAGGGAGGTAAGGTGCCTGCCTGGCGCCATGGCTTGGAGGGACAGGGAGCGAATCCTCAGGATCGCTGGAGCAGCTGCACGGGGGAGGGAGCTGGATGTCACTGTCCAACTAGGGACAAATGACCTTGCTGAGAAAGGGAACAGAGCAGTGCAGGAAGTGTTTGTGGAGTTGGGAAGGGGCCTTAGACAAGTAGCATGCATGGTAACCTTCTCAGAGGTGTTGTCTGTCTATGGCATGGATGAGGATAGGGTGCTCCACATCATGGGATTCAATCAGTGGTTGAAAAACTGGTGCAGAGCTCAGGGATTTGGCTTCACTGGGGACTGGGGGTCCACCTGGAGTGATGCAGGCCTATACTGGTGTGATGGTCTGCATCTGTCCAGGAGGGGAACCAGGCTCCTGGGTGATAGGCTTAAATGCTTCATTGGCAAACATTTAAACTAGCCAAGGGGAGAGGCACTGGAAAGGAGCAGGGAAATCCTAGCCCCCCCCCAAAAAAAAAATATCAGGGTAGTAAGTGAGGTAAACACCAAGACAGAGATGTCGATAGGGAGAAGGGCAGGGGTAAATGGAAAAAATGACAAAGGCTATAAGGACAGGAATGGGGCAAAAGAGGGTAAGGCCATCAAGAAATGGAGGATAATGAGTACCAATGCCCGTAGTTTGGGCAACAAGCTCCCTGAACTTGTGGCCTTGATGGAAGAGAGATGCCTGGATATCGTAGCAGTCACAGAAACATGGTACACAGAGAACCATGACTGGGATGTTAACATACCAGGGTACACAACCCACAGGAGAGACAGGGAGGGTAGAAGAGGGGGAGGGGGAGGAGTAGCTCTCTATGTAAAGGAAGGGATAAAAGCAATGGAACAAAAGAGTAAACAGGGAGGAGAAGAGACACTGTGGGTCACCTTAGAGACTGGAAATGGCACCACAATCCGTACAGGAGTTGTATACAGACCCCCCATGTCAGGGAGAGGGAATGGACAAAGATATGATAGAAGGCATCCTTAGGATGGCAGGGAAAGGGGAGATACTGTTGATGGGGGACCTGAATATGCCAGATGTTAACTGGAGCACCTTTGCTACAGCCATATCCAAGAGCAGAGCCATTCTCGATGTCCAACAGGTGGCATGCCTCAGACAGCTAGTTTTCGAACCCACTCATGAGGAAGTAATCTTAGACCTCATACTCTCAAATGGGGACAGCAAGAGGATCTCAGATGTAGAAGTGGGTAGCCATCTTGAAACAAGTGACCACCAGTGTGGTTCACGATAAACGCAGCTACAGAGTCAAGCCATACAAAAGTGAAGGTACTGGACTTGCGAAGAGCTGACTTTGGCAAGATGGGAGAGTGCCTTAGAAAAGCAGTAGCAAACAGGCTAGAAGGAGGGGTGGAGTAACAATGGGGAAACATCAAACTACCATCACAGAGGCAACAAGCCTTTGTGTGAAGCAAATAAACAAATCAAAACAAAAGAAAAAGCCACTATGGTTCTCAAAAGAAATGGCGGGGAAGGTTAGGGAGAAAAAGATAGCATTTAGGAAGCATAAGAAAACACAAAAGGAGCAGGACAAACTGTACCAGTTAAGGCAGAAGGAAGCAGGGAGGGAAGTCAGAATAGCAAAGGCCCAAACTAAGGAAAAGATAGCCAACTCGATTAAGAAGGGGGATAAAACCTTTTATAGGTACATCAGGGAATGTAGAAAGACAAAGGGAGGGATAGTGAGGCTGAATAGAAAGAACGGTGGCTGGGCAGAGAGGGACAGTGAAAAAGCAGGGATAGTGAACGAATACTTCTGCTCAGTATTCACAAAAGAAGAGGGGGGAGGTGCCTAATCCAATTAACAGAAGCACTCTGGATAGGGGGGTCGATCCCAGTCCTTTCACAGAAGAAAGGGTTCTGAAAGAACTCCTAAAACTGAAGGTGGACAAAGCAATGGGGCCTGATGGAATTCACCCCACAATTCTAAAAGAATTAAGGGGAGAACTAGTGACACCATGGACTACCCTTTTTAACAAATCATGGGAGGATGGTGTGGCACCTGAGGACTGGATGAAGGTGGATGTGATTCCTCTTCACAAAAGTGGGAGTGAGACAGAGGCAGGAAACTACAGACCTGTCAGTTTGACCTCTGTGGTAGGAAAAGTGATGGAATCACTTCTGAAGGAAAGAACTGTTGAGTACCTAGAGGAAAGTGGGGCACAGGACCCAAGATAGCATGGGTTCACAGCGGGAAGGTCATGTCAAACGAATCTAATTGATTTCTTTGACTGGGTGACTAAAGTAGTAGACCAGGGAGGGGCTGTGAACATGGCCTACCTACACTTTAGCAAGGCATTTGACACAGTCCCACACGAAAGATTAATAATCAAATTAACCAGCCTGCGAGTGAGTCCCAGGGTGGTAGCCTGGGTAAAACACTGGCTGGACAACAGGACACGGAAGGCAATTGTAAATGAAGTCCACTCTGAAGAAAGAGGGGTTAATAGTGGGGTACCGCAGGTTCGTTCTGTCCAGTCCTTTTAATGTCTTTATAAGTGATACTGCAGAGGACTGGAAGGAAAAGTGATGCCCCTTTGCAGATGATACAAAGATCTGCAACAGGGTTGATACACAAGGAGGCATGGAAAGGATGAGAAGGGACTTGGCAAGGTTGGAGGAATGGTCAGAAGTATGGCAGCTTGGATTCAATGCAAAGAAGTGCAAGTAATGTACCTAGGAAAAACCCAGGAGAAGATTACACAATGGGGGGTAGTAACAACAACAAAATTGAAAGGGACCTGGGGTAATCATATCAGATGACCTTAAGGTTAGCAAGCAATGTGAGAAGGCAGTAGGGAGGGCTGGGGGGATACTGGGATGTGTAGGGAGAGGCATCACCAGCAGAAAACAGGAAGTTGTTATCCCTCTGTACAGACAGTTGGTGAGACCACATCTGGAGTACTGTGTCCAGTTCTGGAGACCCCATCTCTGCAAGGACATAGACAGGATGGAGGTAGTCCAGAGGACGGCAACTAAAATGGTGCAGAGTCTGCAAGAGAAGCCATACGAGGAAAGATTAAAGGAGCTTAATATGTATACCCTTGAGGAAAGGAGGGAGAGGGGGATACGATAGAAACTTTTAAGTACCTCAGTGGAATCAACAAAGTCCAAGAGGGTAGCATCTTTCAGAAAAAGAGATGTGCAAGAACAAGGGGACACAATTTTAAGATGGGGGGAATGTGAGGAAGTATTTTTCACAGAGAGGGTGGTGGATGCATGGAACAGCCTTCCTGAGGAGGTTATGGGGTCTAAAACTGTGGGAGAATTCAAGAATGCATGGGACAGACATAAGACAATTCTTGTGGGGGTAGGAAGAAATAGGCTGTTGGTTAACTAGGATCTGCAGCTTATCCTGTAGGTAGGGAAATGGGCAGACTAGGTAGGCCAAGTGGTCCTTATCTGCCACCAAAGTCTATGTTTCTATAACCACCATGAGAGAGACCAAACCACAGACTTAGTCACTTGGATGAGGTAAGTCTGCAGAACTGCTTGTAGTCTTCTCTCTGAAAGGAAAGCCCAGGCTTGGGATGCATCCAGAAGAGCTCCTATGATCAGCAGTTGCTGTGAGGACTGGAGCTGAGACTTCTCAAGGTTCACTAAGACCTACACTAAAGTAAGGAATGTGATAGGGTGGAATAGGACCCTATCCCAGTTGTTATGGAGAAAGTGTTTAAATGCACAGATCTGTTCTGTTCTATTCCTTTTCTGTCTCTTGTCTATCTGGTTGCACAACCAAATACTCCTGTGGGACCTAGGATTTGATCACCTCAGCAGTCTCGCAATTCTTTGCCTCTCACTGTCTCTCAGTGTTCCCTTGCTGTCTGTTTTTCCTCCCTTGCATATCTGTTGATATGGGATTGTATGCAGATCATTGTGTGGAAATGTAACTGATATTGGGATCCCTTTGTTTAGAAAATATATAGCATTACTGTTGAAATGTATATAATTATAGATAGAGATTACTGCAAAAAGCTATTAGAAACTCAAGAGATTATCTGAGTTCAATTTTTAAGACTTTTGCAGAAGAGCTGTGAAAAAGGGGGATCAGCTCAGGCACACTGTGTTCCTGCCTTGCACCTGCCTGAAACATACAAGAACAGGATGCCTGTTAAGAATGGGGTTTGGAAGGACTTATAAGAGCTGAGCTGCAACTGCTAGAGACAGAAGTATGGACACAGAGACTAAAGAAAAACTCAGATGGATCTTCGGTTTATTTGGCCTTTATAAATAGTTATACTGAACAAGTTTTTTTTTTTATGTTACTGCTAGTGTAAATAAACATTTTTGGTGAATTCTACAACTGCTTCTGGTTTTCCCTATGCTGCCTGACGTATGTCTCGACAACAAGGAACTATGAAGCAGTGGTTACTGCCGGTTCCATCTCCTGGCTGGACAGTCTTGAGATTAGCCAGTTGTCCAAATACAGGAAGACTTGGGAGTCCTAATTTCTGCAGGTGTACAGTGAGTACTGTAACAAACATAATAAAGACTTGTGAGGCCAAGAAAAGCTCAAAGGGCAGGCCTCTGAACTGGTAATGCTGCCCCAGCACTACGAAACAGAGGTATGTGTGGTGGCTGGGGTGTACCAATATGTGTTGATATGCATCCTTCATATCCAGGGATGCTAACCAATCCTGAGGCTTCAGGAAGGGTAGCAGAGAACCTAGAGAAATAATTTTGAATTTTTCTCGATCCATGAATTTGTTTAGATTTGTGAGGTTAAGAATAAGGCACATGCCCCCTGATTTTTTTTGGAACTAGGATGTAGTGGAAGTAGAATCCTATGTCTCATTCTGGCTCTGGCACTATTTCCACTGCCCTGTAGCTCAGATGGCTCACAATCTCCTTCACCAGAAGCTCTGATATATGAGCTGACAAGAGGAATTGCCTTCTGGGCAGACCGTCTGGAGGGATTTCTGTAAATCCAGAGAGTATCCCTCTCGGATGTTCCTGATGACCTATTTGTCCATCATAATGTACTCCCACCGACAGTTAAACTGTGTCAGGCACCCCTTGGGGAGGAGATGTCTCCCTTGGTCAGCTAAAGCAAGACTGAGGCCGGAGTTTCAGACAGTGGCACCAGATACTTTTGGCCTCTGTGCCTTCAGCTGCACCTTCTTCTGAGGCTGGGGAGGATGACTTTTGTTTTTGGCTGCCCTGCTTTCACCATGAAAGGACTGCAAGCTTTGAAAATAACCATATCCCTATCCCTTTTGAGGGTTAAAGGGAGCTGGTCTGGAAGTCAACGGTCATTCTAGTTTAATTTGACACCTTAAGAGACTGTTCCACCTGCTGTCCAAACAGGTAAGTTCCATCAAAGGGAACCTGTTGCTGTAAATCTTGGCCTTAAGCTGGTGGCTGCTGGACTTAGTATCTTGTTTGCCAGTCAGCAGAATATCTTGTTTAACCTCTGGTTCTGGCAGAGACTTCAGCTTGCTCCAAAGGGTATAATCATACTTAGAAAAATGCCACTGGTAGCTGGCAATCCTCGTGCCCAGGGTAGCCGAAGCATAGGCTCACTTGCCCACCGTGTCAATCCTGCATGACTCATATTAATGGGGTGCACAGCGACTTCTTGGGGACAATGGCCTTATCATTCTTGGTAAGAATGACAACAGTATCAGCTATGGGTTGAGTGACTTACACTGGTTTAACTTTAGGAGTAGAGTATTTTCTGTCTGCCTGCTTGGGGGACAGCCGCCAGTGAAGCAGGTTTGTGCCAACTGCATCAGATAGGGTCTCAAATGCTTAGGGATAGGGGGAACTAAACTGACCATTATATTAGTCACATTTATGAACTCCAGCTGAAGACGCTTACCTGGTCAATGGCTGCTGGCTCGAAATTCAATGCTGAGTGCATATGCCTGAGCAGAGCCTGAAAAGGGAGATCCTCCTGAGGCACCAACACAGTAAGTAAGTCTGAGGTCTCTAAACTCTAGAAGAGGTCATCTTCACCACCTTCAGAAATAATGAGGTCTGGATCAGACTTGTCCTCCTCTACACCCTCCTTAGAAGGGAGCAGAAGAGGGGTTATGGTCACAGGCCCAATAATCCAGTGCATAGCTGCAGCAACACTGACACCGGCTCTAGCCAAGAAAGATGAGGGACTGGAAATAATGGCAGCACCAAATATGGCACTGAGGAGGTCCCTCGTACCGGCATAAATGTGACCGACAATGGCACCGTGGCTGGCTCTATCCCTACACAGGACAGTGTGATGGGCCACTAGTGGGACAGACGGCATTGCCACCGCTTGCAAGGACCCTGATGCTGCTGCTGGATGTGAACATAGTACTTTGCCCGGTGGCACTGCCTGTGGTACTCTTTCTCTGGCCCTGATGGGCCAGGGATCGGACTCCACTTGCAGTTCCACTTGGGCCCGACACTGTACCCACTGTTCCATAAGAAATTCCCAGTGGTGGAATTGTCCACTGGAGTCCCCACTTACGGTGGGGGAAGGGGGGCTCCAGGCCCGAGACAACAATCTCCCAGAGTCAGAGGGCCTCTGTGACAGTTAGGGTGACTGTAAGGACCTCTGACTCCAAGAAACAAAATATCTTGCAGCAGACCATGCAGAGGGCAACCTGGACCAGTGCCGTTTCTTCTCCTTCCTACGGGAAAAGGAGGAAGTTGAGGCCAAGCAGTGGCTGGACCTGATGCAGAGTGTGAATGGGATCGTCACCGCTTGTTTCTGAGCTTGCAGGTGAACTGTACTTCCTCCTGGGCGCTGGACCGCCCATGCTCAGAACTCTTCCACAGAGGGGAAAATGGACTGGACACAGCCCCACTGCCAAAGCAGCCTGCCTCTTCAGGCTTCCTACTGTCTTCCATAGCCTTAGATCATTGAAGCTCAACGTGGCTTAGATAATACTATAATAAGGATGTGACAAAATATATTAAACTGACACAAAAATAACAAACTCTACCTTTAAACACTAAAAAAGAAGTTACGCAAGAACTTACCGTAACAGTAGATCTTTGAGGGGATCTCAGCCATCAGGTTACACAGTAGCAACTTCTCTATCGGTGAATGGAGAATCCACACAGACGATTTTCAGCAGCACAACTGGGCCCGCCCAAGCCGTTGTCTGTCGACATCACTAAGCCTATAAAGGCATAGGTGGGCCTTTGCCCTCCTCAGTTCTTTCCCTCCGAAGACAAAGGGAGCAAGGTTGATGCCTTGGGGACCCAGCGAGAGCAGGGACATGGCTCTCAGATAATGATGGAAACAGCAGACAGCCAGGTCCTGAACAGGAGCTCAAAAAAGGGGGATGGTGGGAGGGAACAGACCTGATGACTGAGATCCCCTCGAAGATCTACTGTTACGGTAAGTTCTTACATAACTGTTCTGTCTTCTTCGGGGGTATCTCAGTCATCATGTTACACCATAGGAACGAGTCCCAAGCAGTGACAAGAGTATATGGACAGTCTGGGAGGCAGGATCTCCATAAACTTAGGACAGGAGATGTGGAACAACCTACCTGGTTAAGGAGTTTCTTAAACTTAAAGACAGAAGACCTTGAAAGCTGAACCGGTCAAGGAACTCCATAAACTTAAGATAGGAGTCCTTACAGAACAGCCCTGCCAAATCCTGCATAGGCTCTAGAAGCGATGTCCAAACTGTAATGCTTGGTGAAGGTGTGAGTTGTACTCTAGGTGGCAGCAGCACAAATGTCAGTGGCTGAGACCCCTTCGAAACAAGCCACAGGGGCAGCCATGCCTCTGGTGGAGTAAGCTTTGACAGCACCAGGCAATTCTTTGTCATGCTTGTTGTAGCAGAACACAATACAATTTGCCAACCATTTAGATAAATATTGCTTAGAAACTGAAGCATCCCCTCTATCTGGGGTGAAAGAAACAAACAACTGCTTAGACTTTCTGTACTCCTTAGTCCTGAGCATGTAATACTTCAAAGTTCTGCGCACATCCAAAGTGTGGAGCAGTGCTTCCCCGGGATTGGCATGCTCTGGAAAATAAACAGGAAGGTGGATTGACTGATTGAGTGTAAACTCAGAACCCACCTTAGGAAGAAACTTAGGATTTGTGCACAAAGACACCCTGTTTTTCTGAAAAATCAAATAAGGTTCCTCATACCAGAGGGCCTGAAGCTCTGAAACTCTTCGAGCAGAAGTGACTGCAACTGAAAAGAGTGCTTTCCAAGAGAGAAAATGTAAATCTCAAGTCGCAACTGGCTCAAAAGAAGACATGGTCAACTTTTCCAAACTAAAATTCAAGCCCCAAGCCGGGACAGGAAAATGGATTGGGGGTTTCAGATGTAGGATGCCCTGGAGGAAGGTACAGGAGATATCCAATTGAGCAATAGTGCGGTCACCCACGGGCTCGTGGAAGGCAGAAATAGCCGAAATGTGGACCTTGAGGGAGGAATACTGGAGGCCTGAGCCTGACAAAAGAGATCAGGTCATCCAGAACAAGCTTCACCAGACAGGTAAAGAGGTCCAGGGAATGTTTGGCAGCCCAGATGGGACCTCAGACTGGGATGGACCAAGGTCCCCCAATCCTGGGTCAGCAGATTCCTGCAAAGAGGCAGAGGGACCGGAGGTTCCTCTGCCAGTTGCTGAAGCAGAGGAAACCATATCTGGTGAGGCCAGAATGGAGCCACCAGTATCATGCTGGCCCCCTTCCATCTGCAATTTGATCGGCACCCTCTGTATTAGTGGGAACAGAGGGAATGCATACAGAAATCTCCTGCTCCAAAAGAGGGACAAAGTGTCTCACCAGAAAACTCCAGGCCCTGGATCTAGCAAGCAGAAATTGGGCAGTTTTGCGTTGTGTGGGAACACAAAAAGGTCCAACTCTGGATGACCCCATCTGTCGAACAGATCTTCTGCTACGGATGAGAGAAGCACCCATTCAAGCACGCTGGACTGAGTCCTGCTGAGGCTGTCTGCCAGGGTGTTTAAAACGCCTAGTACGTGTATGGCAGATAGTGTCAAACTGCGGTCCAGTGCCCAATACTACACTCTCATGACCTCCATGCAAAGGGGTCTGACTGCACCAACAGCTGGCCTGAGGCCAGGTGATTCTGGAGGCCGCAAAAGGGAGCAAACACTGCGACAGCTCTTACGTGGAGACTATGCTTGCAAGTCAATAGCGGGAAAGAACTGAAAAGGGCACGGGCCCGTCTACATCTTTATAGGGTTAGCGATGTTGGCTGACGTCAATGGCGTGGGCTGGCCCAGTTGTACTGCTGGAAATCTTCCACGTGGATTCGCCATTCACTGATGGTGAAGTTCCTACGGTGTAACCTAATGACAGAGATACCCCCAAAGAAGGTTTGAGAGAACTGAACACTGTTATCATATAGTTATGAAGCTGTGACTCCTGGCTGGCAAGCAACATAGCACTGATGCGCATGTGATGGCAGGGAAAAAAGAAACTGAGGCTGCCGGGGCTGGTGCTGACATAACCAAGTGACTGTGTGCACTCACTCACAGATCTGTGCACGCATGTTGCTTACCTCAATGCCAGCCTTCTGAAAAGTTCTGACTTCCACTGGGTCTTACTGCCTCTGGCTCAGACCCACTAGTGTGAATCAGTGGTGAAGACTGAGTTTTAGAAAAGCTGCCTTATCTTTATGGAAAAGAGCATACAGAGGATCTCTGACCAAAGCATGCATTTCAGATACTCTGTGAGTAGAGGTAATAGCCCCTATAGAAATACTGCTTTCCAGATTAAAAACTTCCAAGTCACATGTTGCAAGGGGCTCAAAAGGCTTGTGACTGAGCATATCTAACACAAGGTTCATATCCCAGGTAGCAACTGGCTTCTTGATGGGAGGCCTTGTGTGCACAATGATATTCTGGAACCTATTGAAGAGTGGCTGCTGTGCCAGACAGTGGGTATAGTCGGGATCATGGTATGCTGAAATAACACATAAGTGGACCTTTACTGTGGAATACTGTAGATCAGCATCAGAAAGGTCCAGTAGGTACTTTTAACCTTGTTAGGTGGGCACTTAAAGGGGTCCATGCAGGTTTTGGAGCACCAGATGGAAAATCTTTTCCATTTGGTTATGTAAGCCTTTCTCGTGGAAGGTTTACAAGCATTCAAAAGTAATTCAGAGACCATCTGAGATACTCTATACCTGTTCACTTCCATCTCTTCAGGAACCAGGCCTGAAGCTGAAAAGAGCACAAGTTGGGATGGAGCAGGTGACCCCGTGTCAACAAGTTCATCCTGAGTGGTACAATCCTCATTTGCTGACTGAAAGTCTGTTCAGTAGAGAAAATGAAAATTACGTACTCAAGGTAACTGTTGATCTTCCAGAATATCTTGACCATTCATTCACACTTATGGATCTAGGGCCAGAGGAACTAGGACCCCATGGGAGCAAAGTCTTTTGCAGCCTTGGTGACTGACACTGGTGCCGGTGTCGCCCTTGAGGCAGACACAGTGATGCTGCGCTTGTGGGTTGGCCAGTAACTGATGCTGGTCCACAACCTTCCTCTGTTCTGTTAGTCAGGAGAGAAATTAGTGGCAGAAAAAAAAAAGAGAGGACAAAAAAGCTACAGATCTCTATGCCCAAATGGATAGCAAAAGGATATAGGTCATAAAATCATAAAAATAATAAACCCGACTACCAACTTAGAGAGATTATGGGATGGGCATAAGTGTCACAGGGGTAGCAGGTGAAAGAACCAAAGCCTATTTGCCACCTGGGCAGGAAGCTGGAGAAGGGTAGTAGCCTTGGCATGTAGCTCTGGCTAAATTTAGGAAGGACCTTGTACTCTAGAAGGATAAGGACCAAGGATTAAACAAAGGTAGAGAAGAAAAGTGCCTGAAGCAGACTGAGAGCACTGCTGCCATCCACCTGTCACGCCAAGAGAGTGAAGAAAGAGAGCGGAGGAGGAGGACCCAGCACCAAGGTGTGGGACTGGATAGGTTGAGAGGCTGAGGAAAGAACAAAAATAAACTCCCTGGTATCTGCTTCTCCAAGGACTGGAGGTGGGGACTGAACCTTTATAGGAGGCTATGCTGCCGGGCAGCAGAGCTAAAAAATGCAAGGTTAAGACAGGGACAGCACCCTCTAAGAGTGTAACCCAAAATTTCCCAGAGGGAGAATGGGAAATGAAGGGAAGTTAGGGAAAAGGGTAGAAACCCTTTTACTTTTTGTGTGTGTTTTTTTGTTTGTTTGTTTTTACAACATGTACCAGAAGCGTGGAAAGGGCCAGAATGACCCAATTCCCACAAGAAGGAACATGAGTATCCCGAAGAGGAAAGACCACTGAGGGAATGGCAACAAGATATTTATGTGCTCTAGGAAAAACACAGGGCGAGTTGCTCAGAGGCCCTAGTTCTTACCTGCGTGGGGATGGTGGACAGGGTTGTGAATGAATGGTGAAGATATTCTGGAAGATCAACACCTACGGTGAGTATATAGCTCTCCTATCTTCTAAGAATCAGTCTTCACCACTCATTCTCACTTATGGCTCAGAGTACCAACTCTCCCCCCAAAAAAGAGAAGAATTGGCTCACTCTGAGGGAAATAGTTTTTCCCTCAGCCCTCTATGGGGTATAACCATAGGAGGACAGGAACTCCTTACAGGTCTAGCAGGACCTGAGACTGGCCAGGGGCAGGTGGAGGCTCCCATGGCCTAGGAGCAGGAAGGTGCCCTGACAGCTCATGCTTGACTCTGCAGGAGAAGAAATAAGTCACTTGGAAGTGTGAGTTAAGCCCTCTATGCCAGGCCAGGGGTGCCAACCAAGAAAGGCGAAGCCAAGCCATTTGCCAAATTCAGACTGTGGTTCCCCCCAGCCTAGAAGCTGCTTCATGGCAACATAAGTCGTTCTTGCTTGGTGCCGGCCAGCTTCAGGTCCTGGGTGGAAAAGTGTATGACCTACCTGTTTGCCTTGCAATCTGGCATGGACACTAAGAGCTGACTCAGTGTTGCCCACGAGTGCTTGTCATAATCTGCCTGACGTGCAGAGATGACATTCATGGTGGGCACCGCTACAAAAGCCCTTCTGCTCCACACATCATACTTCACAGATTCAGTGTCAGGAGGACGATGATACACCAGGCACCTAGGCCCAAAGGGGGGTCTGCAGTGCCAAAATCCCAGCGGGATCAGGCATGGACCATGGACACCCCATCAGAGTGCAATATCTGCACTAGACATCCCTAGAGACTAGAGAGAGGGCAAAGGGATGGAGCCAGAAATTCCTGGACACCTCCAAAAATGGCTGGGGCCATGAAAGAATGACAGTGGTGTCTCTGCTGTATTCGCCAAGGATGACAGCATCAGGGTAGCAGTATTGTGATGTGAAGTGTTGAAGACTCAACTCCTGCATCATCTCTGCTAGGAATTACTGGTACTCAGCATCAGAGGAAGTATGACAAAGGGGTCCTATTTATCGGAGGAGGAAGTTGGAGGGGGGAGCTGGATTCAGGAAGTGGTGGTGCAGGGGACTCAGGTCTGAAGATAGCCAGATCAGCGCTAAGGTGGTATTCTTGGAGCACAGCAGTTGCTGTCCTGAACTGATCCCAGATTACGGGCCCAAGAGGACTGAAAATGCCTGAAAAGGTTGGGGGGGGGGTAGCAGAGGAGGAGGAGGAGGAGGGTCATGAGAGACCAGGCCAGGTCTTCTGCCAGGACTGCAAGAATGCTCAAGAGACCTCACCCGAGGGGAGGGCCTGGCAAACTCACCCATCTGAGAATGACCAACATCAGTGAACTGGTCCAGACAGTGCCCTTGAAGGGAAGCCCCAAGGTGGGGAGAAGGGAGCTGTATACATTCCATGGGGCAGCCTCGATCACCACCGGTGACAGGGTGTCAGTTCTGGAGAGAAACTGGGCCCTGAACTAGTGGTGCGACTCCTGCCAGAGCTACCACCAACTCCAGGGGTAAGCTGTGGGTCCAGTACTAAGCCTCTTCTCCTCACTAGTGCCAACCCTGACCCTTGGGCAGAGCCCAGGTTCTAGGATGAAAATCCCAGGAGAGTGCGCCTCAGACACGGCACCACGAATGGCACAGGCCCTATCTCTGGCAGGCACCAGGAATGGAACTGGCAGTACAAATGGTGCCAGAAGGGGCCCTAGCACCGACCACAGAGACCACCCCTGAGGGAACTCCCTGCCCCAAGCCAGGCCTGGAATCAGACCTAAGAAGGCCACAATCCTCATCAACCTCAACCAAAGACCCAATGTCAGCACCAAGATCTTCCCCCGGGTCATCTGACGCTCGGGAAAAGAAATTACCACAAGCTCAAGAGCATGTGAATGACCAGCTCTGGAGACCTTCCCTCCTCCGGCACCACGAATGGTGCAAGAGGCGGCCTGGTCTTGCAGTCAACACCGCCCTGCTCAGTGGTACAGGCCTTAGTACCAGGAGTCAAGGCTGTGCTGGGTCGCAACACTGAGGTGCCCACCTGTGAAGACCCAACATATAGTTTTGGCTTCACAATCAGGGGTGGGGGAGGGGACATCTGCTGCCCCGAAGGGCCAATGAACTGGGAGAGGTTCTCAGCTGGTTTCCCGGATGAGACTGACTGTTTACCAGACCCCTCACCCAGGGCCTCCGATGTCTTGGTGGGGTGAGCACATGGAGAGCCCTGGTCTTCATTACTATGTATAATACTGGGAAGGGGCTCAGGGGAGGATCCCAGGGACCTTACCTTGGCATCCCTGGTGCAATGCCTGCCTCCGAAGGTGGGTGGATCATGGCCACACCTTAGCATATGGAGTTCAAGGGTGCGGCAGTCCATCGAGAAGCAGGCACTGCACCTATTCAAATGGTGGCCGATGCTGAGGCAGGTCGAACAAATATCATGCTGGTCCTGAACTGCAGTGTGGCCCTCAAAGGAGCAATGACACACAGGCAGCTGCTGTGACTCTTCTGATTTTATTTGTTTTTGATTACTGGGCAGGTGCGCTAGGCATATAAAGTGCCTATTTTCAGGTATGACCCGAGAGGTTACAAGGCAAAACAGTCAAAAGGTATTGCAACATTTTGAAGCTGAAACATTGCTGCAAGTCATGGGGAACCCTCGCAAAGATAAGCATCAGGGTGATGGAACTAGATTCAGGACTGCTCCGGGAGCCTCCACCACGAGGGTGACACCAGGCCGAGACCCTGAGTATGAAGAGGGCACAGGAGAGGAGACACTGCAAACCCTGGGGAATAAGTTAAACCAACTTCTCTTATTGGTGGCAACTTTATCCACAAAATTTGACTCCCTCACTTCACGAGTGACCACTGTCGAGTCCACCTTGAACCAGTTACCAGTGTAGGCCAGGAAGCTTCAAAGCTAATTCAGCTACGGGGCTGTAACTTCCCTGATAAAAAGAAAATACACATCTGAGATCGCGGTTGGAAACGCTGGAGAATCAGACACAGGCTAACAATGTGCGGATCCTTGGGTTAACTGAAGGTTCTGAGGGGGACCATCTGGTACTATTTTTGCAGGAATGGATTGTGAGTCAGCTAGGCGAAGAAGTGATCCAGGTAGTCCAAAAGATCCAGAAGGCATACCGGGTTGCCTTTCGAGGCCGTCAAGATAATTCAGAGGCCCCACGCACGGTTCTGATGATGCTGTACGGGTTGGGATCGACGGATTACCTGTTAGCCCTAATAAGAAGGAAAATAACTCTTCTGCATTATGGTCAGCAACTAAAGTTTTTCCCCCGATCTCTCCTACGCCATGAGACAAAAAAGAAAACTATTTGATGGAGTGAAGGTGCTCCTACGGGAGGCAGGGACCCCTAATGGACTGATTTTTCCAGCTCGCATGCGGATATTTCATCGGAACAAAGTCTTCCTCTTCTCTGACCCAGCAGAGGCTCTTAAATGGGCCCAACGGAATCTGCCATCTCGAGGAACAGACAACGTGGAGGATGATTCGATTTCAGATGAGGAAGCTACCTGAAAGGCCTTGACTTATCATTGAGAATAGTTATACTGTACTGGTAAAGGGACATGGAGGGGGAATACATAAAATTGGTAGCATTGCCTTTCTCTGCCCATTAATTTCATTTTTCATATAATTTTTATGTGTTGCCTAAGTGGGCTATCTAATAAGAATGGGCATGGGGGTATAGTGGACTTCTATTTTTGTTTTGTTTGTCCTGGACTAGTGAATGTGCCAATTTTGTTATAACAGGAATCTATGGGTTTAATATAATTCCCTGTTGGACTGTTAAAGCACGCCTATTAAGCACAGTTTCAGCACCTTTAATTATTTAAACAAAATAATCAGTGCTGTCTAATTAAATAAATGTAATAGGGAACAAAGTCTGATTAGTTCTATACATGTTACTACACTATTGTGTATTTATTGTAGTTAAGCATGGTCCTTGATCCCTGCTTGCAGGGAAGAAATTCGGTCATCTAATAGCGTGGACTATAAGGATAAAACACCATGCAGCTCTTGGACTCTATACAGTAATAGGTTTATAAATACAACGAATATTTTTAAGTACAGCTTTACCCTCCAAAGATGTATCTTTTTTCTTTTAACGATTAAGATGAGAGTATTAAGAGGAGTGGTGCCCTCAGGAGGAATAATACTTGTAATGTTAAAAGAAGGTATAGTGACTGTATGTTCGTTTTTAAAAGAATAAACATAAAGTTTACAAAAAAGGTATTGCAACAAGGAAAAGCACACAGATTTACAACTGAGGCATGGTCAGGGAAACCATGACATAGTGATAAATTCTATACAGCAGCAATGTTCGATAACTCAGTGAGATAAAGATTACACAGCAGCAGTGAACAATGTGTATAAAACAGTAGATACTCAGTCTCAGAACAACATTAACAGGAACAAATGACATAACTCTTAGTGTGCCAAGTACAACACAGTTGGCAGTAGCAACATTGTGGGAGGAAAAAAACAGGTTACTCACCTGTAACAGTAGTTCTAGGAGTGGTATATGTCATTCATCCATCCACACGAACTGGCAAGTCCTTTCCCTGTGAATATCTTGCTGGAAGTCTTTAAGCTGGCTCCTCCCACCCACACGGGTGGTACATCCCACGGCTCCGCCACTTGATGCCAGATCTTGCCCGCTGGAAGCAGTGATTGTGCGTCGGAGCCGGGGAGGTCGGGTGAGTCTGTATGGATGAACAACATATACCACTCCTAGAACTACTATTGCAGGTGAGTAACCTGTTTTTCTATGGATGTGGATATGTTGTTTTATCCACACGTATTGGCAGACTCCTACCAGTTCTCTGGGAGGAGGGAGGCAAAAAGCACACCCCCTACTTAGGGAACAGAGATTGAAGAACTGAGGCCCCAAAACCAGCATCCCGGCATGACTCTAGGTCAATGTGGTAATGGGAAATGAAGGTGTTTTCTGACTTCCAGGTAGCAGCCCTGCAGATATCCTGGATAGGGACATCCCTAGAAGTAGCCACCGATGCAGTGGTATGGTGGGTGGAATGAGCCCTTAGCCCTTGGGGAGGCTCCCTACCTGCCAACCTATAGCAGAGATCAATGCATGATGTAATCCAGCTGCCAATCATCCACTTGGCTGCAGGTCTGCCAGGTGCGGCTTCAGCGTAGGTGACAAACAGCTGGCGAACACCTCCCCACAACTCCAGCCGCGCGCTCTTTATAATAAGACAGCGTTCTTCTCAGGTCCAAAGTATGGAGCCTGTATTCGGCATCCGAGGTTTGATAAGGATAGAACACCAGCAGAGTCATCACCTGATTCAGATGGAACTCTGACACAGCCTTCGGAAGGAACTTCGGGTTGGGGCGCAGGACAGCCTTGTCCCTGTGGAAGACCAGATAAGGAGACAACAGAGAGTGCCTGGAGCTCCCCAATCCTTCTGGCTGATGTGATAGCCACCAGGAAGGCGGTCTTCCACAACAGGTGTGACATCTCACACCTGTGCATCAGTTTGAATGGCTTGGCCATGAGCTTTGCCAGTACCAGCAGTGGATCCCATGGTGGTTGTGGTTCACACAAAACGGAGGGAAAATATGGTCGAGGCCTTAGAAAAAATGCCAGACCACCTTCTCCTGTGCCACCATCTGCTGACCGGCCTGTGCCTAGTAAGCAGAAATGGCTGCCAGGTGCACCTTAAGGGTCACTGACTGAAGACCCCCTTTAGAGAGAGACCAAAGGTAGTCGAGAATGCTAGCCACTGGACAGGACAAAGGGTCTAGCCTCCTACCCTGACACCAAATGGAGAATCTCTTCCACTTGAAGGCATAGCACTTCCTAGTCAGTTCCTTCCTAGATGCCTCAACTACAGTGGGTACATCTTCGGAGGCACACAAAGCCTGGAACTTTAGCCACTCAGGAACCAGGCTAGCATGTGCAGGGACTGAAGGTCCAGGTGAAGGATCTTCCCCTGAATGACTGAGAGCAGGTCTGGGCATGCTGGAAGATGCCTTGGGAGCTGAGGCTGAGGAGATCAGGGTACCAAAATTGGTGGGGCCAGTCAAGAGCCACCAGGATCACCTGTGCTTTGTCCCTCCTGACCTTGAAAAACACCTTGTGGATCAAGGGAAGTGGAGGGAAGGCATAAAAGAGGACTGGGGTCCATGGCCTCGAGAAGGCATCCCCCCTGCAGTGAGCCCTGCTGAAGGAGGCAGGCACAAAACAGTCTCAGCTTTGCATTCTCCTTGGGGGCGAACAGGTCCACCTGAGGGGTGCCCCACTGAGAGAATAAGCTGTGTACTACCTCTGGATGGAGAGACCACTTGTGAGACGCCTCACCCACACAGCTGAGGGTGTCCGCCAGCTGATTTGAGGTTCCTGCCACATGAATGGCTAGGAGATCTGCCTCTAGTTGGTTCATGAGGGTCCAAACGCAGAGAGCTTCCCTGCAGAGAGGCCAGGAGTGCATGCCGCCCTGTTTGTTGAGACAGTATATGGTTGTGGTGTTGTCCGTCTGGACCTGAACCATTTGACCCCGAAAGAACGGAGCGAATGCAGTTAGCACCAGCCGGACTGCTTGAAACTCCACCAGGTTGATGTGGCATCGGGATTCCTCAGGGGTCCAGAGCCCATGGACTCTGTGGTCCCCCATGTGGGCACCCCAGCCCATGAGAGAGGAATCGATCATCAAGATGACCAACGGGTCAGGACGGAAAAACAGGATCCCTTCCTGCAGATGCTCTGGGACGGTCCACCATTGGACAGCATCCCACATCTTCTGGGTCAGAGTGACCAGCTGGTCGAAATGACCTAGTCGCTGCGTCCACTGGTTGGCCAGCTCCTACTGAAGGGGGCATATATGCCACCGGGCGCATCAGATCATAGAGGTGCAGGCTGCCATGTGGCCCAGAAGTCACAGAAAGTCTGGGGCAGGGTGCAAGTGCCCAACAAGAAAAGATTGGGCAAAGGAGGAGAGAATCTCCGCCCTGTCTGTCGGGATCCTGGCTCTGGTTCGGCAATAGTCGAGCTCTGCCCCAGTGAAGCAAATCACCTGCGAAGGCACGAGTTCAGACTTGGCCTCACTGACCAAAGTCGATGCAGGTCTGGAGGGCCAGATCCCTGGACCTCTCCACCTCCTGTCTGGAGGGACCTGCTATAAGCCAATCATCCAGAAGGGGTACACCCTGACCCCTCAATGCCGAAGATGGGCCGCCACCACTGTAATGCATTTGGTGAAGACTCTGGGGGCCGATGGCCAGCCGAACGGCATGGCTTGGAACTCGCAGAAGGTTCCCTCTGCCCGGAAGCAGAGGAACCTTCAGTGTGATGGATGGATCGGTACGTGGAAGAATGCATCCTGCAGATCCAGAGAGCAAAACCACATGTTCTGCTTGAGAGATGGTATGATCCAAGACAGAGTTACCATCTTGAAGGTGCGAGATCTGAGAAACTTGTTCAGGTCGTGTAGATCTAGAATGGGGCATCAGCCTCCATCCGTATTAGGACCAGGAAGTACCTGGAAATGAACCCTGGGTTGACAGGGGGATCTGCGACTGTGACTACCACCTCCTTGTGGAGGAGTTAGGTGATGTCTCGGAGAGCCGACTGAGTGTCCACAGATACCGTCTCCTTCCGTGGGGCATGGGCTTGGCTTGGTGGGTATGGCTCAAGTTCCAGAGGCAGACCCTAGCTAACCACTTCCAATACCCACCTGTCCATTGTGACAGCAGACCAGGTGGAAAGGAAGTGGTGGAGCCGGACCCCCACGGGAGGACCCAGAGTGGGGGTGATGGGCATGGGGGTGATCACCCCCATCCCGTCACTGTGCAGGCTTGGAGGAGAAGGATCCGGCCGTGCGACCCAACCCTCTGGGCTTACGGGCCGCTGAAGCCCCTGACTTGGACTGAGGGTGCCAAGATTGAGCCTGCTGCTGCTGCCCAGATTGGTACTGGGCCTGCTTGGCCGCAGGGGCAGAAGGGCAAATGGGCTTCTGCTTCTTGGAACCCTGAGGTTCCTTCTGGGTGGAAGCAACAGAGTCCAAGGTGGCACTGGACTTCTCAATGCGTTGAAGGTGACCATCAACCCCTGGGCCAAACAAGTCAAGTGTCCAGGAAGGGTACATCTGCCAATTCATGCTGGGTGTCTGCAGTAAAGGTTGAGACCTTCAGCCAGGCCCTGCGGCGCATGGCTACTGCTGCCGCGACCGAACGGGCACAGGAGTACCCAATGTCCAGAGCTGTCTGGAGTTACAGCTTTGCAACAGGCTGACCCTGGTCCCGGACCTGCTTGACCATAGTCTGAAGGTCCATGGGGAGATGGGGAAGCACCTCATCTAGAAAGCCCAGAAGGGTATGGGAGAAGTGTGCCATGATGACAGACGAGCTCACCTGACAGAGACCAAGGGAAGAGGCAGCACAGACTTTCCTGGTAGAGTGGTCCAGTTTCTTGGACTCTTTGTCCGGAGGTCTGTCAGTGTCTCCTGAATTGCCCGAGTCAGTCACCAACCCATCAGCCGAGGAGTGCTCCGTGAACCCTGAAAGGGAGCTGATGGGGACCGCATACTTGCGGGCCATTCAGGCTGATGGCTCAGGGCAGGAGGCAGGGTGCTGCCAAAACTCCAGGGCCGGGCCAACAATGGCTTCAGCCACTTGGAAGGCCTCCGTCAGAGAATCCCCTTTATCCAGAATGTCTATCAGGGGATATCGAGCCTGTTTTTGAACAGGCTCTAGTTTCAACACCGTGGATTCAGAGAGGAGATGGAGGATGCCCATGAAGAACGTGGGACCCTCCTCCGTTGACAGACTTCTATGCGATTCCTCGTCGAGTGGACGGGATACAGGGAAGAGTCCTCGGACTCCAGATAGATCGGCCGACCACCTAAGTCACCTTCAACTCACCGTGGACGGTCGGGGAGTAAGAGTGATTGACATCCTGTGCGGAAGGCCCTTGGCAGGCTAAGACTCCTTGACAGGAGCCCCTGAGGGAGGCTGTTTAGGTGGCGGCTCCACCATTATTGGTGAAGAGGCCGGTTTCAGCTGAGTCAGGAGGGCCTTTACCGGCTCTGCAGGTGGAGGGTGGTATCAGCCAGCTACGGAGGGCAGCCATGTGATGGCCGGTGTGGACGCCTAGGTCGAATTCAGACCGGCGAACACCAACTGTTGCGACATGAGATCCTCATAGCGTCGATGCAACTTGCACCGAAGCCTCTCCTCTTCTGAGGAGGACGAGGATGAATAGCGGTGGCACCGCTTTTTGGAATGCCCAGAGTGGCGTTTGTGAGTTCTCTTCAACCTCTCGGACAAAGATGACCAAGACCTGGTCCTCGACTGCCATGGGGACCGACACAGGTGTTCAGAAGGAGCTGGGGGAGAACCGTGGCTCCTCCAGGTCCAGGCCAGGGACCATGGACAGGTTCCCAGCAAGCTGGATCTCCTCCTCAGTAGGTCCAGTCAGGACCGGAGTCCTGAACAAGGAGTTGTCGGTCTCATCTAGTGACAATAGTTTGACGGGGTTGATAACTGCGACCAGGTTGTCAGCCCATGTCTTAGCCAGCTGACTTGAAGGGGGCAACGTGAAGCCAGTGTCCGAGGCTGCAATTTCGAACGAAGTCGAAACTGGAGATTTCTGGGAATGAGACTTCTCTCAATCCCAAGAATGATGACGTTGAGTCTTCTCTTTCTCTCTCAACTCCTTAGAATCGTTTTCCTTTTTACAGGAGCTGTGTGAAGCTGATGGGCCCTCCCCCTTGGTCGGGAATGACTGGCACAACTCCTTGAAGAGCCTGAAAAAGTTGAGCCCAGTGTGAGCTGGATGAAGACCGGAGCTGAAGAGGACTAATCAGCGGCCCGAGCCACCTCCTCCTCGAAGGCCTTTATTTGCTTGGGTTATTCAGCGGACTCCACAGCTGCGGAGACCACCCAATGGGCCTCTTTAGATTTGACCGGCAGATTCCGTTTCTCCGATCGGCCAAGCTGTAATTGGGCGAGGCGATCGTCTAACATGTTCGGCTGGAACGACTGACAAAAACTGCAGGCCTGGGTATCGTGACCCAGGCAGTAGACGCACATGGCATTCGGGTCAGTGCGAGACATCTTCTGCCTGCAGGGGCACAGGCGGAACCTGGGCAAGGACTTGTCCTCCATCACGGTCACGATCAAAGATCGTAGCAGTGAAACTCTAATGAGTTTAAGTTTCAGTAAGCAATCCGAAGAGTCAAGCACCAGGGCCTACTCAACGTGGAGCGGTAAGGAAGGAACCCGATTCTTCCATGCAGAAAGGAAGATCTGGCATCAAGAGGCAGAGCCGAGGGATATACCACCCGGGTGGGTGGGAGAAGCCAGTTTAAAGACTTCCGGCAAAATATTTAAAGGGAAAGGACATGCCAATAAGTGTGGATAGAACAACATATCCACAACCCTAGAATAAATTATACACCAAAGACAAAGAGAAAGTGATAGAATGTGAAATTTCCACCATAACAGAGGAGTTTTAGCAGAAGACAGACTTAGATCAGTAAGCAATAAGTGCAAGTGAAGTAAAGCTAACATGGATTTGCAGTGGCCTGCAGTGCGAGGGAAGGGCATAGGATAGTTCAGGTTGAAACAGAAGGAAGTGCAGGGGTCAGTTGGTGGAACTGACGATGTAGAATCCGTTTAAAGCTAGACTGAGTAGGAGAGAGGCAGATAGCAGCAGAAATAGAGTTCCAGTAGAGAAGTGCAAAATGGGAAAATGCCTGAGCTCCCATAGCTCTTTTACTTCTGGGGACTTGTAGAAGAACTGATCCCCAGAGCGGAGGGCGTAGTGGTGGCTAGGTTGAATCAGTATTTGTGCTAGTGTGGATGGAACACCAGAGCGAGAGATACTGTCAGTCAGGGAGCCACGAGAAAAGAGACAGTTTGCAACAGGGGAGAGTCAGTGAATGGTGCTACATAGCTGGAAGTGATGGGTGAGGCGATGGGAGGCCAGGGCAAAACGACAGATACTATTCTATGTGGTGTCCCACTTATGTAGACTAATTTTAGTAGCACCAATATATGTGACGAAGCCACAAGTGAGTGCAGGAAGAAGTATACCCTGTGCAATAGCAATTCTGGCGGACGGTGTTAGGGCATGGCTTGTTCTGTAGGCCAGTCCAATTTTGGAGTTGATGGCCCTGCAGGTGTTAGCAATGCGGAGGTCGACATCAAGTGAGGTGTCAAGGGTGATGCCATACTTTAAAGAGTTGACATTTTCAAGAAAGGAACCATCACAGCAGGAGAGTGATAGCTGACCTGGACATTTCTTTAATCTTGGAACAGATCCAAACAGCATAGCTTAAGTTTTGTTGGAGTTGAGTACTAATTTGATGTTAGAAGGCCAGCCTTGGATGAGGCGAAAATCGGAAGAGAGAGTAGAGTTAAGGTCAGTAAGCTCCTCGGAGCTGTAATAGAGAACAAAATCATCAGCATAGAGCAGAGATAAGCAAGTAGAGGCATTGTGTGCCCCGCTCCATCAGGAGACTCGTATGCACCAGCCCCGCTTTGCTGCCTTACCTGGAATCCCGGGTGGACCTCCATGGAGCCGTGGCTGTACCCCCCCCCCCAGGCGGGTACGAGGTGGGGCCTGTACACCCAGAGAATTCAAATTTCGTTGGGTCCCCCGGTGATCAGGCAGGCAGGCAGGCAGGAGCCATTAAGGTCTGTGCTTGGCGCTCCTTCCTCTCGGTGCTCCGGCGTATTTTTCCCTGTTCTTAGAGGAGTGGCATGCAGCCAGACATCATGGCATCACTGCCTTCATCACCACTCCCCAACCCTCTCTGTGTACATCTGCGCTTGCTGTGCCTCCAGCTTCCACCAGGGGTCAGTCAAGCACTGAGCGTGGATCCCCCCTTCCTCTTGGGAGAGGAGAGCTGTCTTCCAGACGCTCAATCCTCTCCCTTCCTGCCGACCCAAGATGGCCTGGGCTCATTCCCTAACCTGGGTCGCCGGCATGGCGCGAGGTGTGGTATCCAGCGCCTCAACCCTCAGCGCGACTGGGCCGGCCAGGGTACCCAAATGTTTATCATAGAGAGTTCAGGGGTAGCAGAGTTATATTTAACATCTTGTTGCCCATCAGTTAAATAGCTGTCATGCCAAGCTACAACTTTGGGGCAGAAACCAAGGGAAAGCAATTTGGCCTTCAGTAGGGAATGATCAATAAGATCAAAGGCCTTAGTTAGGTCAACGAAATCTGCTCCAGTTAAGAGGCCACTGTTCATTGCAACTTTAGTGTCGTTTCAGGAGGCCTTCTTGCCCTTGCGCTCCTCAGAACCGGACATGGCACTACAGACAAAAAAAAAAAAAACAAGAAAAAAGACAGACAAGAATTTGGCATCATATTAACAATAATAAAAAAAGACAGCAATGAAAGGGTTCAGTGTCCGGGGGTATAGCATCAAACTAACTGAGGAAAGGTTTGTGACGCAGTTAAGATGACAAATGCTCCCACATTGTGCACCAGACGGCTGGAAAAACAGAACTGAAGAAGGTAGGTAACTGGCATCAGTTACTGGCCAACCAACAAACAAAAATGGAAATTACGTACTTACTGTAATTCTTGATCTTCTTGGATGAAGTCTCCACCACTCATTCACACGAATGGGATTACACCAGAAGTGCTAGGACCCCGCGGGAGCCAAAAAACTTCAGGAGGGCTGGCGCCGGGATAGGACTGTGCATGCGCAGCACTGCAAGACTAGCTCATGCCGTATAGGCTATCTTGGCATCGACCCTCCAACCGCCTCAGTACCTTTTTGACCGAGGAAGTGCAGCATAAACTAACAAAAGAAAAGCTAACCCTAACTTTTGGGCATGTGACGGCCCGGATGACCCATGTAAGAAAGGTCAATTCAACAATGTCTTCACAGCCTGAACAACAAGGAAGTGAAGACCAAAATAGAATGAGTGAGCTCGGGGGATGGTGGGTAGGCGTGTGAATGAGTGGTGGAGACTTCATCCAAGAAGATCAAGAATTATGGTAAGTACATAATTTCCATATCTCCTTGGACTAAAAGTCTCCACCACTCAGTGGGAGACTAATGGGAGAGTGCAGAGCTAAAAGTCACCCCCCCCCCCAAGTAGGTGGTAGGAGACAGAGCTCACTCAGGACAGAAGTCCATAAGGATTGTCCTGCTGAAGAAAGTTTACTGTCAGGCATGGATATCCAGAACATAGTGCTTTACAAAGGTATGCACTGAGCTCCAACCCACCACCTTGCAGATGTCTGCAATGGGTACTTTACGAATCTCCACCAGGAAAGCTGCAACCACTCCAGTAGAGTGGTGAGAACCTGGCCTTCCAACTTGAGCTGTGCCATGGTTAGTAGTGTCGAAGACATGCTATTAACCAAACAAAAATACATCTCATGGCAGCAGGCTGACCCAACCAAGGCATTCAGAAAGATACAATAGTTGCTCAGATGAGTATCTCTTCATTGAGTTGATGTAGAATTGCAGAATCCTCTTAACATTCAGATAGATAAAGGGAACGCTCTCCTTCATCCTGGAGTTAATGAAGTAAGTAGGGAGAAGCAAAACTTGACTAATGGTAACTGAGCCAGTGACATGTTGTCTACTGGCTCAAGATAGTCCAAAAATGTGCAGAGGTGAACATTCTCTGCCGAGAAATGCAGACCTGTGTTCGACAGGTCCACGAGGCACCCCAAAATTTTACTTGGTGGGCAACCAAAAGGGTCCAGACGGACCTTGGCACACCAGATGGTGAAGTGTAACCACTTAACTGCACAAGTCCTCCTGGTGGAAGGTCTATGCCGGCTAAGAAAATTTCTACGATTGTCTAGAAACCTAAAACTTGCCCACCTTCAGCTCCTCAGGAGCCCGGCATGGAGATGAAGGGAGTGCAGGAAGGATGGACCAAAGTTCCTGTGTCAGACGGTCCACTTATAAAGGGAGTCGCCTCGGGGGAACGTCTAACCGACTGTTTATCTACACAAATTATATCCACCGAGGCCAGTCTGGGATGATGAGAATCATCCTGCCCCCGTCTGCTTACAACTTGAGCAGCACACTCTGAACTAAGGGAAGAGGAGGAAAGCATACAGGAGCATCTTGTCTACTGCAGTGAATACATCCTGACAGAAAACACCAGGGTCTGGATTTCTGAAGCAGGAGGCTTGCGTTGAGAGGGAAAGCAGAAAGGACCAAGTCCAGACTGCCCCACTCGTCGAATAGCGACTGCACAATGACTGAACTGATGCAACGTGCTCAAGGCACCACTCTCAACTCCCCACAGCCTTCCTGCACAGAGGGTAGGAGAGTGCTCCACCCTGCTTGTTGATGAAAACATCACAATTCTGTCATCCGTCCGAAGTGGGATCACTTTGTGGCAGAGGGCCTCCTTCAGGACTTGGAAAGCATATGACAGCTCTCATCTCTAAGAAATTTATGAGAAGATGATGCTCCTCCTCCTGGCTCCACACCTGAATGTGGAGGTCTTGACAGTGAGCTCCCCAACCGATCAGGGGTGCAACCATGGTGATCGTGATCTGGGATTTAGAGGGTAAGGGTAGACCTAGCAGAAGCTAGGCCAACTGCGTCTACCATGTAAATAATTTTGTCCGAGGTTCTGTCATTTATGCGGAGGATTGCAGATGCGTGGTCGGAGACCACTATTTGTTGCGGACAAAGGCATAAGTCCCAGCATCCACTGCATTGAAAAGGGCTCAGACAGAGTCACTTTCCGTAAGTAACAAGACATCTGAAGATGTTATTTCTTCTGTTCTCCGGAAGCAAGAACCCTCGCTTTGGAGGTATCCAGAAGGACTCCTATGAAAAGGAGCTGCTGTGAAGGTGAATCTGGCACCTTTCCTGAATCAGAAAACCCCTCCTGGAAGAATGCAACTGAGAAGCTGTGGCAACTGCTTCCTGAGACTCTAGCCCAGATGGGCTGGCTTGGAGCCAAACATCCATGAAGTGAAGGCTTGAATACCGAGACTGCAGTGAACTCCTCCCTGAACAGGTACTTGTTTAACCTTTCAAGGTCGAGAAATGGGTGCATGCCACCTGTTATCTTGGAACCAAATAAAGGAAGTAGGAACCTGTGTTCCAACTCGCCGTGGAACAACTTCTACAGCTTTGAGGCCCCATCTCTCAGAGGAAAGAGGGTCTGATAGAGAGGCAAACAGACTGGGCTGCTACCTGGGTCTACGGAAAAATCTCAGTGAAATTGGGAGAGTACCCCTCTCGGACAGTCCTGATGACCCATACATCCGCTGGATTGGACTTCAACTAGTTATAAAACCAAATCAGGTGAGCACCACTACCACCAAGAGGCGTCCACCTCAGACAGCTGAGGTGGGACCTAGGCTGGATCCAAGAGGATGGTACTAGGTGCTTTATGACCCTATGCCCTCTGCTGCGATTTTGACAAAGGCTTCCAGGCCTCTACCTTGAAAAGACTGGCTGTTACGAGAATGATGACTGTGCCATCCCTCTGAGGGGCAGCTGAAGTCCGAGTGCCCTCCAGAGCTCAATCTGAGGGCCGAACCAATAATCACTGCCAAGAAGATGATAATCACCTGCTGCCAATGGTAGCCACCCTAGGGGCAATATCATAGGGGTTTAGAAAAGCTTTTAGCTGATTACTGGGCTATAAACCCCTAGCAATGGAGCGGTAGAGTCCGGGAGGCTCTCGACCACTGAATTTAGTGTGTTCCACAAGGTGTACTTGTGCTCAGGACTGTAAGAACTCTAGACGTAGAAGTCTGCTTTGGTTCACAGATGAAGTCTGAAATGTTATGGTGAATCCCATATCCCTGAGGAAAAACTGAAAAGAAGAGCTTCCATCACAGGCTCTGTTGATACAGAAGGTTTGCATTCCAGCCCCTAAAATGAGTCATCCGCTGCGTCTCCAACAAAGTAGGACAGGAACAGCCTCATCCAGATCCACTTCTACCCCAAAAGAACCTCCAAAAGGCAGGTCCAGGCCAGAATTACAAGAGACGCCACCACTCGGAACGGCTTCGAGGATTTCGGTGCCATTCATGGTGCAGGCACCACCAGTAGCGCCGGCACCACTCATGGCGCTGGCAACACAAGTGGCACCAGGCATACTGGCCCTAGACCTGAAGAAAAAGGGGGAGCAGGAAAGCGGTACCCATGCTGGCCCCTGCAGAGGAAAAGGTGAGGGGGTAGGCATGCGGGGTCGATGGCGCTGGCACCGGGGAAGGCACTGCATATATCCTGCCTGCCTGACTCGGCCGTGGCCCAGTGGCTTAGAGGCCCGAAGGACCCAGAACCGGGTCCACTGGCAAAATAAACTGGGCAGACGTCGTACCCCCTGCTATAAAAGAGTGGCCCAGAGGTGATCCCCTGCTCCAGACACCACTTCCATAATGCACTCCTCGTTTGTTAATGTAGTACATGACAGAATTGCAGTCTATCTGGAGGACAGTTTTGTGACTGATTAGGTCCACTAAGCTTTCAAACTGTACAAAACTGCTCGCATCTCCCACACATTGGTGTGGAGGGGAGTCTCTGATGAGTCTGAGAGACCTTGTGTTTGGAGGCCCTGACACTGGGCCCCTACCCCAACAGGAAGGCATCTGTGGTAAGAGTCACCTGTGGCTCCGGTGAGGAGAAGGGGAAACCGTGAAGGAGGTTCTCTTCCACTGACCACCATGTCAAGGACCAAATCAGGGGCTTGGGTCACCTGAATGAGGTAAGTCAAAGGGTATGATGCTTGTGACCACCATGCACAGAGTAGCCAGTGGACTGTCTTCATGTGTAGGTGTGCCTCGGGTATTGTGAACACTGAAGAGGCTACCAACTGAAGAGGCTACCAGACCCAACATGCGCTGCATGGAGTGGGCTTGCACACTTTTACACTCCATTTGCAGAATTGCTTGTAGTCTGCTCTCTGGAAGGAAACCTGGGTTGTATCCAGAAGAGCTCCTGTGAATAGCAGTTGCTGGGAGTGTTGAAGATTAGATTTTTCAAGGTTCGGCAAGACCCCCATAAAAGTCAGGAACTGAGAAGCAGTGGCTACTGCTCGTTTCATCTCCTATCTGGATGGCTTGGAATCAGCCAATCGTCCGAGTACAGAAAGACATGGAGTCCTAACTTCTTGGGGTGCACGTCAAAAACTGCAATGCACTTTGTAAACACTTGAGGTACTGAGGAAAGCCCAAAAGGCAGGACTCTGAACTAGTAATGCCACCCCAGCACTATGAAATGAAGGAATCTTTAATGGCTGTGGCGGACTAGTATGTGCTGATACGTATCCTGCATATCCAGGGATGCTAGCCAGTCTTAAGGCTTTGGGCAGGATAGCAAGGAACCCTGAAAAATCATTTAGAATTTTTCTTTATCCATAAATTTGTTCAGAATTCTGAGGTAGAGAATGGGGCGCATGTGCCCTGATTTGTTTAGAACTAGGAAGTAGTGGAAATAGAACTCTGTGTTCTGTTCTGACTCTGGCACTAATTCCACTGCCCTGCTGATCAAAAGGCCGGCAATCTCCTTTGCCAGAAGCTCAGAGTTGCCTTCTGGGTGGATAGTCTACAGGAATTTCTGTAAAAGCCAGGGAGAATCCCTCCCAGATGAGCCTGAAAACCCAGTTGTCCATTGTGATGGATTCTCACAGGTGGTAAAACTGGGTCAGGAGTCCCCCCCACCAGACAGGAGAGGTTTGCCTTAACCAGTTGAGGCAGGACCAGAGACGGAACTTCAGACAGTGGCACTAAGTGTTTTCAGTGCCTATGCCTTCAGCTGCACCTTCTTCTGAGGTTTGGGAGACTGACTGCTGTTTTGAGGTCTCTTGCCCTTGCCACGTAAGGACTGCTTGTTTTGGAAACAGCCATGTCCCTTGCCCCTCTGAGGGTGAAAGGGAGTTGCACTGGAGGCCTTAAGGGTGATTCTAGTTTTATTAGACACCTTAAGAGACTGCTCCACCTGCTGTCTGGATAGATGAGTTCCATCAAAGGGACCATTCATCACCTGTTGCTGGATGTCCTGGGTGAAGCCAGCAGTCTACAGCCAGGAATACTGCCTGATGCAAATGCTGGCAGCAGCAAAGCAAGATGCGACATCCATAGAGACTTTAAGGTGTTAACTCTTTAAAACTCAATAAAATATACTGAATTTAAAAAGGAAAAAAAAAAGGTGTTAACTCTTGGACTCAATATCTTGCTTCACAGTCAGCAGAATATCCCGTTTAGCCTCTGAATCTGACAGAGTCTTTGCCAGAGACTTTACCTTGACCCAAAGAGTATATTCATACTTAGAAAAATGCCCTTGGTAGCTGGCAATCCTCATGCCCTGGGTGGCTGAAGCATAGCCTAGTTTGCCCATAGTGTCACTCATGCGCAACTCCCTATCAGTGGGGTGTGCAGTGAACTCCTTAGGAACAATGGCCTCATCATTCTCAGCAAGAATAATAGCATCCTCTATGGGTCGAGTAACATACTCTGGCTCATTTTTAGGAGCGGTGTTACTTCCTGTCTGACTACTTGGAGACAGCTGCCATTGAAGCAGATCTCTACTAAACCACTTCCATGTCCAGTGGTACCACCCAAGGTATCGGGTTCACCGATCCCAATGGGTCAGGGACCGGATATGCTAGCAGTGCCATTAGGTCCATATGCACCCACTACTGCCATAAGGAGCTGCCCCGTGGGGGAACTGCCCACCGGAGCCCTCACTTAAAAGACAGAAGAGGGCTCTACCTCTCAGGCCCAGAGGTCCCCATTGGTGATGCTGAGGACCTCTGACTCCAGGAATTCGAGTGTCCTGCAGCAGACCTCAATGAAGGTGACCTTGGCCAGTGCAGTTTCTTCCCTTTCTTATGAGACGAGGAAGAGGCTGAGCAGTGTCTTGACCCTGATGCAGAGAGGCGCAGGATTGGGACAACTTCCTTTTGTACTTACAGGAGGACTGCCTTTCCTCCCAAGTACTGGGACGTCTCTCATTAGAACCCTTCCATGGAGGGGAAAGTGGACCGGATGCAGCCTGCCTCTTCAGACTCCCTACTGTCCTTCATGGTCACCAACCACTAACACTCGATAGGGCTGAGAAGATTAAGTTAAATTTGTGACAAAAACTAAAACTGATATAAAAATAACAAATGCTAGCTTTAAACACTAAAACTGAGAAGAACTGAGTGCTGCTTTCATACAGACAGGAGGTTCTGACTCCCATGTGGGGCTGGGGGCGGGGAGTGGGGAATCAAAGCACTGATGCACACTCGATGTCAGGAAAAGGAAAGAGTTGGTCGAGTGCCAGTGCCGAGCTTAACAGGTGGCCATGTGTGCTGACTAATGGTGCCACACGTGCATGCTGCTTACCTCAATGTCAGCCGTCTGAAAAGTTCCAATTAAGATCCACTAGTGGGAATCAATGGTGAAGACTGATTCTTGGAAACTTAGATTGTACCTGTGTGACTTTCAGTGTGATGGCTGCCTGTTAGGATATACCTTTCATCACTCCTCTAACCCTCAGTTTTGTTTTTTTTTACCTGTAGAGCTCCATATTCTCCAGTGCAGCGTTGGGGAAAGTTTGGTGACAATCTTCGGCAAGTGTTGATTCTGTTTCAGACCGCTAATCATCCAAAATTATGGACGTGAACATGAAACAAGCTCTCCCGAAGCACACCCTGCTGCTGCCAGTAAAAGAAGAGGCCTCAAAGCGAGCTAAGGCACAGGATACGGGGTCACTGTCTCAATCCACTCCCCAGGCCATGCTAACAGAAGCCAAATTCATCGAGGAGCTGGCACCTATGAAAGAGATATTGGAACTGCTAGTAACGGACCTTAGAGGAATGCAGGCTTCACTGGACCAGTTAAGTATTTGTACCACCGATAATGAGGCCTGCATTTCCTTTTTAGACGACTGGAGGAACCGAACAGACCCTGAGCTTACCTCAAGGCAGCGGGATAGAAAGATGGAAGGCTGGCTGGAGGACTTGGAGAGATGGTCCCACAGCAACAATTTAGTAATTCTGGGTCTCTCTCTGAGGGGGAGGAAGGATCGACAGCCCTAGCATTTGTGCAAAAGCTGTGTGAGAACCTTGCAGAGCCATCGCCTAATGGACCTTCCTATATCATGGAAAGAGCGCACCGCTCTCTGAGCCCTGCACCCCTACCCCCCCAAAGACCCTTCATCTTCCGTCTGCTCAATTTCTTGGATAAACAACATATCTTGGACCAACTCCGTGAAGTGAAAGAACTCCAGTGGGAGGGAAAGAAAATCAGACTGGTGCAAGATCTCCCGTATATGGTGTGCCAACGAAGATCAGCACTGTACCCTATAGTCACCAAATTCATAGCTGCTGGAATCCGATATAGGATGTGCTACCCTGCGACAGTGCAGATCAACAAAGAAGGGCAATGGCTGTCTTCTGAATCTCTAGAGACTGCTGCGGGTGAGTGCAAACGATTGTTCCTGGATCTCTTCAAGTGACTGGGCTTTACATGTATTACAAAGGCACTGTATGGCTAACCCTCTGCACTGAGATGACTTGCATTGTGCATGCTTGATATTACTCCCACTCTTTCCTCCACTTACTAGCCTAACTCTGGCTGTTATCCCTCCTGTAAGTGAGTGGATCTTCTGATTTGTATCCTAGGATGGGACATAAAGATCCCTCTGCTCTGCTCCAGTTCTTCATTCTTAGATCCTGGAAAGCCCTGCAGCCCACTACAGTCTGGATACCTGCTTTCTCTTTTGGACTGAGACTATCCATTGAGACCAGGACAGCAGGTCATGGCTCATTTCCTGACTCAGTTCTACAGTCATGTCAGGAAGTTACTACCACAAAACTTTGGCTTTATGGAGCTGTGCACTGTGCCTCCTCGTTGTAACTGTGCTTGCTATAATTTCAGGATCTGCGATTGGTAACTCTGCAGTTAACTAAGCTGTGGACTCCAAGAGACTTGCTGGGGACATATAGATAGGACTGTTAACTCTGTTGCTAATGTTACATTGTTACAGTAGTCCCTCATTATAACGAACTGCCTTGGGTCCGTCCACTGATTTAGTTCGTCATAGTGATGGTACGCTATAGCTGAAATAGTTGAATAGTTGGAATGCATGTAGTTTATCTTTTTTCTTCTCCATTTCACTTTTATGACTGCGGTCAGACAGTTAATAAGGTTACAGAGGACCTATGGGGCTAATTTACAAATCTGTTACATGTTACTTTGCCAATCTTAAGTGTAGCCTATTTAAGGAACAACTACAACTGTTTAGCTTTTTTCCTCAGGGGAAGGGGGCACATGCTGTGGGCAGTTTGATAAACATCATGCCAAGCTTGATAGTAGCAGATCAGTCGTACGGACTGGGGGCAAGTATGTTGTTACTATGGGATTTAGATGGATGTCAAGGGGTGGGTGGGGTTGGGGGCTGGGAAGGAGGGAATGATCCTGTAGCTTCATTTTTATGCAATTGTTTTCTCCATTGTGTTGATGGGGGGAAGGGACACTCTGTTGCTTTATTTATTTCATTAGACTTTATGCTGGGTCTATTAACAGCTTCGGGGCCAGTTGTGCCTTGTGGTTACTACATGTGGGACATTGAATCAGGCATCAGATATCCACTAAAAGAATGGGCCCTGTACTTTTTTTTTTTTTTTTAATTTACTATCCTTTTCGCTGTAGCTGGCCGCCGATCATTCGCTTGATCCGAGACCTCCTCCCACCTCCATTTTGCCTGCGCTCTTCCCGGGCAAACACCCCCAGGGGTGGGGTCTAGCTCTGGCCCGTATAGTGCCGTGATCCTAGTAACTAACTGGGAGAGCCGACCAGGAGGCTAGCTGAAGCTGGGCAGGCTTCACAGAGGTGGCCAGCTCGTAAATTTTTCCCGTGTGCTGGGAGGGACATGCAATGGCGACCAGCGTCCGCCCTGCCCCGACATGCTGGCGTTGGTGCTGTAGTCCTGACCGGCCATCAGATGTCCACAGTGCAGGCACTACCACCTCCCCCCAGGAGAACGAGAGCAGTCATAGGACACTCAATCCTTCTCCCCCGGCCGGCCCTCTGGCAACCCGAGTCTGTTCCCAAACCCGGGTAGTTGGCGCTGCAGGTCGGCACCCTGCGCCAGCAGGCCGGCAATAGGTCCTGTACTTGAGGGCTGGTTTATTTTGGGATCGGGGAGGAGGGATATGTAGGGGAGTATGCTCCTGGTATTTAAGCTCACAGGTTCATTAGCAAATTTGATTCCGCAATATGAGATGAGTGTCTTGGAAGGTTAAGGGTGCTCGGTCGAGGGTCAAGAGATACCACATTTTAAAACATCTTAATTTGATGCATTGCCATCTGGCATTTCTCGAGGAGACTAACTTACTGGAATCGGAAGGAGCCCTATTCCGTAGGTGTTCTATAAGTCAAGTGTTTGCAGCAGATAACTCAACATCACAAAGGGGGGTAGCAATTTTGATAGCCTCAGGGGTCCATTTTCATATGCTACACTCTATAATAGACCCATAGGGCCAATATATTTTATTGAGGGGTATGCTGGACCATACAGAAGTCCTTCTGGAGTCAATTTATGTTCCCAATAAGGACACCCCAGAGTTTCTTTACAGACCTGTTACCTTGGCCCCCCCTTATGTCGCCTCCCTATTATTTTGGCAGGTGACTGGAACCTAACCCACACTCCAGCCTTAGATAAATCCCTTTACCGTGGGAAGGCCCTTTCTCCTGGCCAAAAATCTCTCCACGAGTTTATGGAGTGATTCGGCCTTATTGACACATGGCGACTCCCGAATTCCAAGGCTCAGGAATATACCTTTTATTCCTCTTTCCAAAAATCTCTAGCTCGAATTGACTACTTTGTGGTCAATAACATGGTACTATCGGGTCTGTTAGGCTGTGGTATTGAGCCAAGAGTCCTCTCAGATCACGCTCCGATCTGGTTGGAGGGAGCAGTCTCACCTAACGCCTATAAAGACAGTACCCTGGAAACTAAACACTCAATTGCTTCATGATGAAAGAATTTTAAATCAGGTTACACACCTTATATCCCAGTTCGTACTGCATAATGCTGGCTCGATCCAGTCAGTGGACAAATTATGGTGTTCATTGAAATGTGTCCTTTAAGGGGAATTTATTCAGCTATCTGCCACTAGGAAACACAAGCAAGTAGTTGCATCTGTCTCTTCTTGACCATATAAAAAAAAAACTAGAGACATCTTTTCCACAGAACCCCTCTGAGAATGGCCAGTCCAGTGGTGCTGAGGGTTGAGGTGCTGGACGCCACACCTCGTGCCACACTGGTGACCCGGGTTTGGGAACGAGCTTGGGCCACCGGGGGTCAGCAGGGATTGAGCATCCGGAGGACTGCTCTCCCTTCCTGGGGAGGGTGTAGGAGTATGTGCCACTCCTGAGTGATCTCTGGCGGCAGTCGGGGGGGAGGCGCCATGGTACCTGCGGTGCAATGCTGTTGCAGAGGTGGAGCTGCAGTGGACATTATGACGTCACTGCACGTCCGAGCTCCGACGAGGGAGGGAGACGGGGAGGAAAAAGCAATAAAAAGCCCCTATTGGCCAGGTGAAGCGACGGCAACCTCCAGGAGCCAGGCCTACATGCCCAATGTCATCCGCAATCCCCAACTCTACCCCCTGGGGACCCTCCACCTCTCCAAGAAGGTGGGAGAGCCGGGGTCCAGATCCCGATGCAGTCGTCAGGGAGAGTGGTTCAGGTGGGTGGTCAGGAGCTGCAGGCTGAATGAGGATGCCTGAGAGGAGAGATGCCCCGGAAGGTAGGAGATAAAAAAAAATAGCTATAAAAAAAAAAAAAAAAAAAGAACCCTTCCGAGAAGGATTTGGAGTGCTTAATTGCTCTTAAGGACCTATATGCGGAAAGCCTGAGGGAAAAGGCCGAATATGCCCTATTCAAAACCCATACCTAATATGTTGAGCAGGGGGACAAGGCACGTCATCTTCTTGCACTATAACTTAAAAAAACAAGAGAAGTCGTGTACAGTGACTGTCCTCTCTTTCCTGGTGGATAATACCCCTCGTTACTACCTCGAGGGAGATTGCCCGGGAGTTTGAAACCTATTATTGCCAGCTTTACAGTTCTCCAGAGCAGGTCCCTACAGGGGGAAGAGATTAGGTCCTACCTGGCAAACACTTCCCTCCTTGACTCCTGCATAACAGACCTTTCTTACCAGCCCTGTTACCCTGCTAGAAATCACAGATGCTATTCGTTCCCTGCCATTGAATAAGGCCCCAGGGCCAGATGGCTTTCTGTCCTCTTTTTATAAAGTATTCGAAAAAGACTTGACCCCCCGCTTCATCAACTTTTTATTACCTACTTCTGTAAATTTGGACTCTCAGACCCTATGCTATTAGAAGAACTAATTGTGATATTACCAAAACCTAGCAAATCTAGGGATAGGGTGACAAATTATTGCCCTACCTCTCTTATGAACTAAGATATTAAGATATTTGCCAAGATATTAGCTGCATGTGTTGCACATGCTTGGGTGGACCTACTTAGTCCCGAGCAAGTAGGGTTTGTGAAGGGTCAGTCTTCTGATCATTTAAGAAAGCTTTCCTACATCTTCTCCATGTCCGGGGAGGCCACCCAACCTACGGCGTTGGTCTCCTTGGACACGGAGAAGGCTTTCGACAGAGTCAGCCGGCCTTTTATGTTCGAAGTTTTGGCTAAATTCGGCTTCCTCTCAAGCTTTATCCAGTGGATCCAGGTTTTACACTCCCAACCCAGGGCCAAAGTTTATTGCAATGGGGTCTTTTCTGCGATATTTCCACTTTGCTCGAGCACGTGACAAGGATGCCCATTATCTCCATTACTATTTAATTTACATCTTGAACCTCTCCTTCACCAACTCAACACTTCTCCCTCTCTCAAAGACATCCCAGTGGATCCCTTCGACCTCAGGCTCTCTGCATATGCTGACGTCCTTCTCATTTCTAATCCGGTGGTTTCCATCTCAGCTGTGCTTGACTGTAATTAAAGAATTTTGCAATTTCTCCAACTATAAATTAAACTTGGAAAAGTCAGTGGTAATGCCATTGAACTCCCGTATTTTTCGGTCAGACATCAGTGTGTTTCATTTGTCCTGGGGCCTCCCGGGATCAGATATTTGGGCACTACTTTGGCTCCAACTATGGACCAGTTGAAGAAGGCTAACTTAGATGACCTTCTCACTGTGGTTTGGCAGGATTTGGACAGGTGGTCTCCCCTCTATCTTTCCCTTCAGGGCAGAGTCAGCATTATCAAAATGAATGTTCTTCCCCGTCTGTTTTACCCTCTGAATATGTTGAATCTCCCATCTCCCTTTAAGCTGGTTCAAAAAATTCACAGTATTATCTCCAAATTCCTTGGGAATGAGAAACCCCCTAGGTGTTCATATGTCCACCTAGGAGCCCCGAAATAAAATGGTGGCCTCAAATTGCCCAACTTTTATCATTATTATTTGACTAGCCATATCACTAAATATCTCCGCTGGGTGGCACCTCCTCTCCCTGGTGAGCAACCTCAGTATCTCCCTCTCTGGGTTCAGACTGAACATCACACGATATCTGAATTGACTATTTCCCCAAATAGTCTCTTTTTTTATTGCCCCCAAGGGTTTACCGTTGTCCCTCCATAATACAGTTATTCACACCTCGCTCAAGGTCCACAACCAGCTATGTAAGTCTCTTAGGCATGACAATCTCAAAGATATATCACAGCCGCTGTGTGGTAACCCAAATTTTCAGCTGGGTGGGGGCTAATGGTGACTCCCATGGGGATATTTCCCAATGTATACACCAGGGTCAGTGATTTGGTTACCCCAGAGCAGCTTGGTACTACCCTGGAACTGTTAACTCATTTCCAGCTTCCACCCAGGTACGCGTTCAGTATGTGCCAAATCTGATATCTTTTAATTAGTTGGTTTGGTCTGGTCCCATGGCTTACTGACCGAGGCAACCTCCTTCACGTGTTCCAAGCTTTGGTCTGGCAACCAGATGTGGTATCTTATCTCGCATCTACATTATTCTTCAAAACTCTACACAAAAGTGCAGGGGCAGTCCCCCTATTGTTCTTCTGCTTTCCCTACCATGGCCTTTCATTGGGAACGGATATGGCGGGATCTATATGTCCGTACCTCAAATGACAGGTTCCATCGAATGCAGTTCTACATACTGCACAACATTTATTACACACCTACCAAGTTGACTGTGATGGGGAAATTGCCTGCTCCTGTCTGCTTTAGATGTGGTCAGGATACTGTCCCGCTGTTCCATGTTTTTTGGGATTGCCCCATGGTGCCCCCCCCCCGAAGTCTTATCCAATCCAGGTTGGATTCCCTTTTGGGGCTATAAGACCTGTTTATGCCAGAAATTTGTCTGGTGGGTGACTACTTGCCCTTCAGGGTAAAGGAACAGCAGTACTATATGTCCTCTATCTCCCTATCAGTTAAACGTGTAGTTTTACGCCATTGGAAGGACCAAACAATTTTCCCTTTCTCAGAATGGAAGAACAAACTTCTGGCTAACCTCTGGATGGAAAGGTCACTTGCTAGTCTAAGGGGAAGATTATGAGTATATCATAAAAGGTGGGACAAGCTCCATACCCTATGGTCATTCCCCCTGTGTAGTGAAATGGATTTTTGAGTATCTCTTGAACCCGTCTCCTATAAACTGTTAACTATACTTGCTCCATTTGCATCAATGCATAATAGAATACCTGTGTAAGAGGTTTACTATAGTTTGCAACCAGGGTATTTAATTCTAGATTTCCAATGATGATTTGTAGTGTACACCTTTAAATCAGCGGTTCTTGGGGGAACAGAGGGTGGGGAAGGGGGATACTGTTTCCATTGTTTAGGTTTACTGGTGATTGTACTGTACTGAATTGTCATTCCTTTGTATGTTATGCTGTTCTTGTTGGAAAATCAATAAAGTATATTGAATTAAAAAAATATATATTGCACCTGTGTGAAAGAGGGAATAGAGTTCACCTGTGTGAAGCAGGGAATGGATTTCACCTGTGTGAAACAGAAAATGCATTTCACTTGTGTGAAACTGGGGGGTAGGTTTCACCTGTATGAAGCAACGGTAGATTATCACTAGAGTAAAGCATGGGGCACATTTCACCTGTGTGAAGCAGGAAACTGATTGCACTCGAGTAAAGGAGGGCGTAAATTTCACCTGTGCCACTCAGGAAATAGATTTAATCTTGAAGCATGGAATCATGAAGGATTTTACCCGTCTGGAGCAAGAAATCATACAGGATTTTATCTGACTGAAACATGGAATCAGACAGGAATTTACTTGTTTGAAGCATGGAATCATGCAGGATTTTACCTGTCTGAATCATGGAATCAAGCAGGATATTACATGTCTGAAGCACAGAATCAGGCAGAAGTTTTACTTGTCTAAAACATGGAATCAGGCAGGATTTTACTTGTCTGAAGCATGGAATCAGGCAGGATTTCACCTGTCTGAAGCACAGAATCAGGCAGAAGTTTTACTTGTGAAAAGCATGGAATCAGGCAGGATTTTACTTGTCGGACGTGTGGAATTAGGCAGGATTTTACCCATCTGAAGCACGGAATCAGGCAAGATTTTACCTGTCTGAAGCACAGAATCAGGCAGGATTTTACCTGTCTGAAGCATGGAATCTGGCAGGATTCTACTTCTCTGAATCATGGAATTTGGCAGGATTGTACTTGTCTGAATCATGGAATAAGATGGGATTTTACCTGTCTGAAGCATGTATTTGGTAGGATTTTACCTGTCTGAAACACGGAATCGGGCAAGATTTTACCTGTCTGAAGCATGGAACAAGGCAGGATATAACTTGTCTGAAGCACGGAATCAAGCAGGATTTTATCTGTCTGAAGCATGGAATCAGACAAGATTTCACCTGTCTGAAGCACAGAATCAGGCAGAATTTTACTTGTCTGAAGCATGAAATCAGGCACAATTTTACCTGTCTGTCTTCATTTAAATAAAACTGGATCCAGGTATCTAACCAAAAGGTTTAAGGAGGAAATTCTGAGACATTTTAATTAAGTGACGGAGGGGCTATGGGACATTTTGGCGCCACTGGTATAAAGCAAGCAGCTTTACTCTCAGGGCCAGTACATTCGGAGGGCTGGAACTGTATACTACTAAATGCAAGAAGTTTAACAAACAAATCTGAAGAATTTAAACATGTATTGTATACAGAATATATACATATATGTGCCGTTATGGAGACCTGGTGGGACTCTCACGACAGCTGGGACCAAAATATTGATGGTTATACTCTGTACAAGAAATCCATGGAATTCAGAAGAGGAGAGGGTTAGCATTATATATCTCTGAAAGCATAAAATCAGAAGAGACGAACATAAGCCCAAATGAACCAGATCAACTTTGGGTAAAGGTAACCCCTTGTAAACAGCCCCAAATCATAATGGGCTTAATTTATAGATCTCCTTCATCAACGCAGCAAGAAAACACTGCCCTTATACATAATACCCGTTCCTTAAATTCGGCAAATAAATTAATGATTACGGGAGATTTCAACTTACCTGGAATAGACTGGGAGACTCCGGAAGGAGTAAACAAAATGGAATATGACTTTTTAGATGCGTTCAATCAAATCGGACTCACTCAAAGGGTGGAGGACCCAATAAGGGGCCCCAATCTGTTGGACTTAGTCCTAACATGGAGGACACAATTACAGAATGTAAAACAACAGAACCCCTGAGCACAAGTGACCACTTGAAAACAGAATACAAAATAAAAGAGCCACTCTATAGGTGTCCTGTGACTACCACTGTTCCAAACTTTAACAAGTCCGACTTTAATCAATTTAGGAATAATCTCAGGACCTGGAAATGGAAAAAAGAATTTGAAGGTAAATCATTAAATAAAATCTGGGATTTGTTTCACAATAAAATTCAGAAAGAAACACTTCTCAATGTTCCATCCAAACAGAAATACACGCACACTAGAACCAAGGTACAGTGGTGGACACCCAAAATAAAAAAAATGGTAAACAAGAAGAACAGGTTGTTAAAAAATGGAAAAAAATAAACAGGAAGGAACCAGGGCTCAATATAATAACATATCCAAAATATTCAAAAAGAATATAAAAACTGCTAAAGCCACTATGAGTTTACACTGGCAACTAGGGTAAAGGGATACTACAAAGCCTTCTACTCTTATATAAATAGCAAAAAAGGTACTCTAAAGGGCATAGGTCCTCTTAGGAATCAAAAGGAACTAATATCTGATGACATTCAGATGGCTAACTTAACCAATGCTTACTTTTCCTCAGTATTCAACAGTAAGAATGATACAGCAGGGGAGGATTTAAATATACACAACACAGGATGATTATCTGTAAAAACGATGTGGAAACTAGGCTAAAAAATCTAAATCCAAACAAATCCCCAGGAACTGACAGCTTCATTCAAGACTCCTAAAAGAACTGAGCGAGGTTCTCGCTCCACCATTAACACATATATTTCAGCAACCAATAGACAGTGGGGAGGTAGTAGACAACTGGAAAATTGCAAATGTAATTCCAATTTTTAAGAAGGGAAAGAAATCCAACCCCTCCAACTATCGGCCAATAAGCCTAACTTCAATCCAATCAAAAATATTGAAAGGAATATCGAAAGATGCAATTTTAACATTTATGGAACAAAATCAACTTATTGATGGTTGAAAGCATGGATTTACAAAGCGGAGGTCCTGCCAGATGAACATGCTGGCCTTCTACAACAGGGTGGTTAGGAGCTTGGATGAGGGAAGTTCAATGGACGTGTTATTCCTGGACTTCTTGATGGCATTCAATAAACTCCCCCATGCAGAGTTAATATCAGAAATGCAGGAGTTCGGCATACATTCCCCTACAACAACCTGGGTTCAAGAGTGGCTGAAGGAAAAAAAGCAGGGAGTCTGTATTAGGGGAGCCTTTTCTGAGTGGTCTAGAGTCACAAGTGGAGTGTCCCAGGGATTAGTGCTGGGGCCATGTCTCTTTAACCCATACATATCATCATTACAAAACAATATGCAAAAAGTCTGACTGCATAAATATGCTGATGACTGTAGGTTAGGAGCAGTGGTTGACACCACCAAAGGAGATTCTCCACTACAAGCAGCACTAAATAGCATCTCGGAATGGACCAACAAATCAGAACTAGCCCTAAATTTAAAGAAATGTACTATTATGCACCTGGGTTAAAAAAAAAAGCTTGCCTTACCTACACCTTAGAAAATCAATCGCTGAAAGCTACAACAGAAGAAAGGGACCTGGGTATCATGGTCTCCCAAGATATGACATTTACATCCCACTGTAGAAACATTACCCAAAAAGTTAATAGAATCCTTAACTGTATATTCAGACAAACAGCATCTAAGAGCAGGGAGGCTATTCTTCCAATGAATACTTCACTGGTTAGACCAGTTTTGGAATATGGAGCTCAGGTCTGATCACCCTATAAAAAGGGAGATGTGGCATTGCTGGAGAGGGTACAAAAAAGGGCTACTACGGCAATGAACAACATGTCAGGAAAGAACTATGACACATGATTGAGTGAGCTAAATCTGTTTTCATTGGAAAACAGAAGAAAAGAGAGGGGACATGTGCTAGTTCACAAGGCATAGAGCGATAATGATCTATGGGATAATCTGGGTCTGGAATCTAGTGAGGACATATATATTACCCGGTCACACCCACTCCAACGAAAATCAAGACAAACAAGACTAGTATGGAATCTGGCAGGATTTTTCTTGTCTGAAGCATGGAAATCTGGCAGGATTTTTACCTGTCCAAGGCATGGAATCTGGTAGAATTTTACCAGTCTGAAGAATGGAATCAGGCAAGATTTCACTTGTCTGAAGCCTGGAATCAGGCAACATTTGACCTTGTCTGAAACATGGAATCAGACAGGAGTTTACCAGTCTGAAGCATTTTTATTTCTTTCTATTTAAACATATGGTGACCAGGAAAGGCACACTGAGTCAAGGCTCGTCTCGAGGTGCGACCCGGGGGACAGACAGCATGGGACTCACAGAAGCATAGTGAACTATTTACTGGTGGCTGAGGATTTGTCATTGTAAGGCCTGCAGGTTAGTGCAGGTTAATGGAGGTTTGTGTATTTGAGCCAGACAGTGCCTCAGGTGGTAGAAACAGGTTTCCTCTGATTGTCTTTAGAGCACAGAACACCAGGTTGTATTGAGTTAGGGGAGGCTTACATCATAGGTATTGGGCTCAACTGCTTTATTTTTCTCTGACTGTAATTGTTTTTGCTGGGTATATTCTCTGTAAAATTGTTGTGCACATTGTCTTGCCGACAGGAAGGTCAGCACTCACCGGAGTGGTAAGTCAGAGCTGTAGCCAATTGTTTCTGGAGGGCACAGGCTTGGTCCCACCCACCCTGACCCTCACCCCACCACCCCAAGGGTGCCATTTCCTTTGTACCAGGGGTTCTTGACATCACTTCCCAAGAGGGCAAGGGCATACAACTGTCATATCCTTAACAGTTCAGCACACTACACAGAGGGTAAACGCACGCACACACTAACAAAAAATATACATATTAAACAGGAAGGGAGAGAGACATGTGGGGAGTGGTGAAATGCACTGGCTGAGTGGTGGCAGTCTTCCGGGAGACTTTCTGGGGCTGCGATGCTGCCCTATTTGCAAGCAACTCTCTGCTCTGCGGGAGGAGGTTGCCCGACTCCAGGCCAACCTGGCAAGGAGCAGGGTACCCTCCCCCACAAAGGCAGCACCAGGGCTGCCACTGCTGCCTCAGAGGTTGCAAAGAAAGAGGAGTGGTAGGACCACGGTGGGCTCAGGGAGGGTGAGGATGGTGGAACAGAGGCGCATCCCTCTAGCTGTACCTCTCCACAATTCATACACCATTCTGGCAAAGAGTGATTCCTCTATGGAGGCACCCGCAGTGGAGACCAAGGAGGATGCTGGGAACCTCCACAAGGGAGACCCCCAGGAGGGTGGCAAGGGACACCAGAGGGGAAGGATGCAATTCCTGATGGGGGACTCAATTATCAGAGGAGTAGAACTAGGGGAGGGAGGGGAGAGGGAGGTAAGTTGCTTGCCCGGCGCCATGGCTTGGAGGGACAGGAAGCGAATCTCAGGATTGTGAGAACAGCTGCACGGGAGAAGAAGCAGGACATCATTGTCCACCTAGGGACAAATGACCTAGCTGGGCATGGGATCAGAGCAGTGCAGGAGGAGTTTGTGGAGCTGGGGAGGGGCCTTAGACAAGTAGCACACACAGTAACCTTCTTGGAGGTGCTGCCTATGACATGGGTGAGGCTAGGGTACTCCACACTATGTGATTCAATGAATGGGTTGAAAAACTGGTGTGTAGCACAGGGTTTTGGCTTCATTAGGGACTGGGGTTTCACCTGGAGGGATGCAGGCCTATACTGGCATGATGGTCTGCATCTGTCCGGGGGGAACCAGGCTCCTAGGTGACAGGTTTAAATGCTTCATTGGCAAACTTTTAAACTAGTCAAAGGGGGGGCACTGATAAGAAACAGGGACTTTCCAGCCTCCCCCCACAAAACAGGGTAGTTAGCGAGGTAAACACCAAGGTAGAGAAGTCAATAGGGAGCAGGACAGGGATAAATGGAGAAAAAGGCAGTAAGGGCAGGGATGGGGCTAAAAGGGGTAAGGCCATCAAAAAATGGAGGGCGATGAGTATCAATGTCCATAGTCTGGGTAACAAGCTTCCTGAACTAGTGGCCTTGATGGAAGAGGGACACCTGGGTATCATGGCACTCACAGAAACATGGTACACAGAGAACAATGACTGGGATGTCATCATACCAGGGTACACAATCTACAGGAGTGACAGGGAGGGTAAAAGAGGAGGAGTAGTAGCTCTCTACATAAGGGAAGGGATCAAAGCAATGGAACTAAAGGGTAAACAGGGAGGAGAGGAGGCACTATGGGTCACCTTGGAGACAGGAGATGGCACCACTATCTGCACGGGGGTTGTATACAGACCCCCATCTCGGGAGGGGGCAAGGAAATGACAGAAGACATCTTTAGAATGGCAGAAAAAGGGGGAGATATTGCTGATGGGGGGACCTGAATATGTCAGATGTTAATTGGAGCACATTTGCTGCAGTGACATCCAAGAGCGGGGTCATTCTCGATGCCCTGCAGGGGGCATGCCCAGACAGTTACTGTTGGAACCCTCTCAGGAGGGAGCAATCTTAGACCTGGTAATCTCAAACAGGGACGGAGAGAGGATCGCAGATTTAGAAGTGGGTAGCCATCTGGGAACAAGTGACTGCCTAACAGTGTGGTTCACGATAAACACAGCTGTAGAGTCAAGCTATACAAAAGTGAAGGTACTGGACTTTAGGAGGGCTGACTTTGGCAAAATGGGTGCGTGCCTAAGGAATGCACTAGCAAATGGGCAGGAAAGACAGGTGGAAGAACAATGGGGAAAAATCAAAACTGCTGTCACAGAGGCAGCAGCCTTTGTGTGAAGCAAATAAACAAAATGAAGTGAAAAACGACTATGGTTCTCAAAAGAGGTGGTGGGGAAGGTTAGGGAGAAAAAGACAGCATTCAGGAAGTATAAGGAATCACAGAAGAAGCAGGACAGAGAACTGTATCAGTTAAAGCAGAAGTAAGTGGGGAAGGCAGTCAGAATAGCAAAGGCCCAAACCAGGGAAAAGACAGCCAACTCAGTTAAGAAGGGGGATAAAACCTTTTATAGGTACATCAGGGAGTGAAGGAAGACCAAGGGAGGGATAGTGAGGCTTAATAAAGAGGAGGGGAGGTGGGAAGAGGATGACAGGGAAAAGGCAGACACACTGAACGAATACTTTTGCTCAGTATTCACAAAAGAAAAAGAGGGGGAGGTACTTAAACCAAACTATAGAAGCACTCTGGACAGGGGGGTTGATATCAGTCTATTTACAGAAGAAAGGGTCCTGAAAGAACTCCTGAAACTCAAGGTGGACAAAGCAATGGGGACTGACAGGATTCACCCCAGAATTCTAAAAGAACTAAGAGGAGACCTAGTGACACCACTGACTACCCTTTTTAACAAATCATGGGAGGATGGTGTGGTACCTAAGGACTGGAGGAGGGCAGATGTGATTCCACTTCACAAAAGTGGGAGCAAGACAGAGGCAGGAAACTACAGACCACCTGTTAGTTTGACCTCAGTGGTAGGAAAAATAATGGAATCACTTCTGAAAGAAAGAACTGTTGAGTACCTAGAGGCCAGCGGGGCACAGGACCAAAGGCAACATGGATTCACAGCAGGAAGGTCATGTCAGACGAATCTAATAGATTTCTTTGACTGGGTGACCAAAGTAGTAGACCAGAAAGATGCTGTGGATATGGCCTACCTAGATTTTAGCAAGGCATTTGACACAGTCCCACACAAAAAGATCAATAAACAAGTTAGCCAGCCTGGGAGTGGGTCCCAGGGTGGTAGCTTGGGTAACAAATTGGCTGGACAACGGACGCAGAAGGTAATAGTAAATGGAGTACACTCTGAAGAAAGGGTGGTTACTAGTGGAGTACCACAGGGTTCAGTACTGGGACCGGTCCTCTTTAATATCTTTATAGCAGACATTGCAGAGGGGCTGGAAGGAAAAGTATGCCTCTTTGCAAATGACACAAAGATCTGCAACAGGGTTGATACACAAGGGGGGGGGTGGAAATGATGAGAAGGAACTTGGCAAGGTTGGAGGAATGGTCAAAAGTATGGCAGCTTAGATTCAATGCAAAGAAGTGCAAAGTAATGCACTTGGGAAACAAAAACCCAGGGGAAGAGTACACAATTTGGAGGGCGGGGGGGAGACTAACAACAACAACAATGGAAAGGGACCTGGGGTAGTCATATCAGACGACCTTAACACCTTTAGTCCCATGGCCGCCATATGGCATCAGAACCATCCTTTGCTGCACCCAACCCAAAATGGCTACTGGGAGACAATGAGTTAAGGCAGGCAAGCAATGTGGGAAGGCAGTAAGGAGGGCTGGGGGGATACTGGGATGCATAGGGAGAGGCATCACCAGTAGAAAACAGAAAGTTGTTATCCCTCTGTACAGACAGTTGGTGAGAACCCATCTGGAGTACTACCTGCAGTTCTGGAGACCCCATCTCCACAAGGACACAGACAGGATGGAGGCAGTCCAGAGAAGGGCAACTAAAATGGTGCAGGGTCTGCAACAGAAGCCATACGAAGAGAGACCAAAAAAGCTCAATATGTATACCCTTGAGGAAAGGAGGGAGAGGGGAGACATGATAGAAACTTACAAGTACCTCAAGGGAATCAACAAAGTCCAAGAGGGGGGCATCTTTCAGAAAAAGAGATGCGTAAGAACAAGGGGACACAATTTGAAGATAGAGGGGGGAATGGCTCAGGGGCAACATGAGGAAGTATTTTTTCACGGACAGGATGGTGGACGCATGGAACCAACTTCCTGAGGAGGTTGTGGGGTCAAAAACAGTGGGGGTATTCATGCATGCATGGGACAGGCATAAGGCAATTATAGTGGGGGTTAGAAGGAAGTAGGCTGTTGGTTAACTAGAATCTGCAGCTTATCTAATAAGTAGGGAAATGGGCAGATTGGGTGCGCCAAGCGGTCCTTATTTGCCATCAAAGTCTGTTTCTACAGAGTCAGGCAGGATTTTACTTGTCTATAGCACAGAATCAGGCAGGATTTTACCTGTCTTGAACCATGGAATCAGGCAGAATTTTACTTGACTGACGCATGGAATCAAGCAGAATTTTACTTGTCTGAAGCATGGAATCAGCCAGGATTCTACCTGTCTGACACATGGAATTGGGCAGGATTTTACCTGTCTGAAGCATGGAATCTGGCAGGATTTTTCCCATCTGAAGTATGGAACTTGGCAGGAGTTTTCCCATCTGAACCACGGAATCAGACAGGATTTTACCAATCTGAAGCATGGAATCGGGCAGGATTTTACCTGTCTGAAAGGAACTGTTAAAACCTGCAGTACTACCTACATGCAATTAACAATAATGAACAGCAGAAATACCAGACAAAATTCAACCCAAGCCCATCCCAGATTCCCCACACAATATGAGGGATGTGTAAGCAGGACAATGAAAAACTAACCATTGAGACAGGTAACGCTGGGAAAGTGTGTTGTGCAACCATGCTGTAAACTCCGGTTTGTATCTCTAGCTCGGCTTCTTCTAACAGGGTGGGGGAGTCTAGGGTGGGCTGTGGAGACTGGGAGGGATGCAACAGTTTAACAACTCAAGCACCTCCTTCGGCAGGGTTGGGGAATGGCACTGAACATCATGGGTGACCATACAGTGTCCAACCCTCTCCCAAAAGGGGTGGCATGTTGTCCCACGCTGAGGCAGTAGGGAGGAGAACAGGTGTGGTAAAAATTTCAAGATACACTGCAGCATTATGTCCTGCCTGCCTATCCACACTGCTTTGCTGGCGTTTCCTCTGGGGGCTGCTTTCTCACTGGATTCTGGAGGAACCATGGGAGAGACCCAATACAGAGGTGAATGTACTTATAAAAAAACATACGTAAAAATCAGGATGGCTCTCCCAGGAGACATCTACTGGTGCCAGGGTGTGAGAAAGGCAAGGACTGCAGCAATCAGTTAATGTCGAGGAAAAATACGTAAGCAATTTGACAAGCAAGGGTGAGGGTTTGTATTTGTAAACTGCACACCCAGGTGCACCAAGTACCTTTAATCACCCGGAAGTATGGTTTACAACTAGAAACCAACACATTCAAGTGTCTTATTGCACTTGTAAAATGGGTACCCTTTTGAAAAAAGAAAATACAAAAGCAGCATAATATTTAAAAGCAATAAGAGTGAATATTTAACAAAGTTTTTTAGTTATAATATAAAAAATGGCTGGCAGTATAGCCTAAAGGTTAGCGTAATGAGCTGTGAATGAGCTCAGTACATCCAGCAGCCCGAGTTGGATTCCCAAAACTTCCACATACTGTGCAATTCTGAGCAAGTTACTTAACCTGCTCAATGCTCCTGCGTCACCCCTGAAAACAGTCATTGTGCCTAGTTGGCCTACCTTGTCACCGAATTAAAAAAAAAAAAAAAAGGTTCATTTGTTGAGTTCCACCAAGTGCTGTTTTGTGTTTGTACCACTAGATGGAGCCGTGTGCTGTACGTTTTTAAACCTAGGTACAGTAAACAGATCTGCTAGCCTTTTTAATTGTTTTTTTAACTTTCATATGATCTTTTAATGGTTGCACTTCAATGCTAATGTTATATGTCCCCCACTGAGGACTGGGTGATCTTCAATTCCATGCGAATGAGAGTAAGGGACAGTTGTAATTTGTTTTTCCATGACAAGCTAGAATCACTGAGCAGAGTTTGGTACTGTCTGCAGTTATACTTGAGTGACTGACACGAACAACACTTGTAGTTGCGATCGCCAATGGGGGGGGGGCTGTAGCAGCCAAAAGAGGACCCCAATCCTGACAAAAAATGTAACCTGCAACAAGCACTGTACATACTAAGACACAATCAGAATTATTTTTTTAATTCATTGACATTGATTGCATGGTTAACAAATGGCTCCATCTTTGTTGGTGTGGAATGCGCATGCGCGGGCATAACAAAAAAAAAAATCACTAGGGTTCAAGGCTTACTTTTGACAGATATGTTTAAAACAAAAATAAGCTGATCATGGTTTAAAAGTTTGTTTTACAATGTCAATTTGTGAGGGTTGGTTTTGTGTTTAAGTTTTCAAGCAGTGAAAAGTGGGAGGTGAGAAGGGTTTTACTGTACAATGATGGCTGCCAGATTTTCTGGGAGGCACTGCTCCAAGTTGCTGGAAGAAGTGCAAAGCCATGGGTTTTCTTTTCTAAACTACATGGCTTCGGAATCTTCTTGACCAATCAGGATGCAGAAAACTGCATACCTATTTTATAAATGAAAAAAATATGACAACGAATCATCTGATGCAGAGGCTCAATGGCAGCAGGCTTCCATGTACTGCGTCGCCATGGCCACTGTTACAGCAAATAGACGCAATCATGTTGTTTTTCATGAGCGAATCAGAAGTAAAGCTTCCTATTCAAATGTTTAATATTTAAACGTTCCAGCTACATACTTGTTGTCTTAGGCCCAAAAACCTGGCCACTGGTTCTCCATTCCTTGGAAGCACATCCTCGGCAAACAAGTGTATGTCGTCCCCCACACTCTCAGCTGGCCAGAATCCAACCACTCCTTTGGCCTTCAACTTTTTTTTGGCGATCAATGTATGTAATAGGCTCTGGGCATCGTTGAAAACCTTCTTAGCTTCCTCTCCTATGGGGATCAAAAGATAGAGGAGATCAATCAATTATCATTAAAAAGGAAAGACCATTCAGCTGATGGTCATTTACAGTGGTATCCACATCAAGTTAGCACATACAGTGTGCTCTCGAGTAACAACTGTCAGTTTAAGTTTTATACCATTTCCTCAGGTAACTTTGTAAGCATTAAACCATGAGAAAGGAGGCTTCTACTAGGGAATTATTGCATTGTTTTTTTTTTGGGGGGGGGGTTGGTGCATAAGGCCAAAGGCTGAGTGCTCCAACCACCCACCCATGCATTAATTCCCTTGTAGAAGCCTCCTTTCTCGTGGTTTAATGTGCTTGTAACATGGCAAGCATTGTCGAATGTATTTATACAAGAAAGTTTCACTTTTTGTGTGTATAATGATAGAAGAGAGAGTTTGTGAAATACAGAGAAGAAATAAACGTTTTCATGCAAACCACATTTATTTATATGGTAGTGTATACTTTTGTTACACTACAACAATATGGTCTACTTTTAGACAACTGTTCTAATTGTATAGCAACATATTTCAAAGTGTTAAATATGTGCAAGAAACGCTTCGTTTTTTTATTAATCAAATTTGTGCTTTATGGTTTGCCATGCATTTTGGGATAACATTTTTCTTTTCTTGCATACTAATTTTTTGCCATTTCCCTTTCAAAGACGATCTAGGTTTTATAACTTCTAACATTTTTATCGAAAGACTGAGAGCACGGAACAAATGAGTAATATTCACTACTGCCTTGGTATGGAGAAGTACAGTTATGTAAGAATTTACCGTAATAGTAGATCTTCGAGAGAAGCTCTTGCAGCAGGTAAGACATATAGGACTGTAGACAGCTGGTGGGAGGACCCGACAAACTTCTATCCAGCAGTACCAAGCAGGACCGCCCCCCGACTGCTGCCTGCCCCCGATGACCCATGTGGTATAAGAGGTGGCGGTCCCCAGCGTGCCACAGTTCTTGCACTACTGGAGACACCTGCAGTCGAATCACCTGAGAACAGTCCAGTTAAACGAGTGGCACTTTCTCATCCAGCACATAGGTAGTATGGCACAAGACACATGCAGTTGGAGAACTCCATGGGGAAGGAGGGTGGGAAGTATATCTGCTGCAAGAGCTTCTCTTGAAGATCTACTGTTACAGTAAGTTCTAACGTAACTGTACTATCTTATTTCGAGAGATAGCTCTTGCAGCAGGTAACATATATAGGACTGATTCCCAAGCAGTATAAGCTGAAGAGAACTCCTTGGGTGGTAGGAAAGAGGTAAAAGGGAGGAGGAGAGCCCTAAAGAGATCAGACTCTGAAGGACCACCAGACCGAAGCTGGCTCTGCGTCTTGAGGTAATGTCTAGACTGTAGTGTCTGATGAAGGTGTGGACCGTGTGCCATGTGGCTGCTGCACAAATATCCAAAGCAGAGACATTTTTAAGGGCTGCAAAAGAGGCAGCAATGCCTCTCATGGAATGACCTCTTACCGGACCCGACAGGGGCTTGTCATGCCTCTGGTAACAGAAAGTGATGCAATGCACCAGCCACCTAGAGAGTGTCTGCTTTGATACAGGGCTACCCAAAGACTGTGGAGCAAAGGATACAAACAGCTGGTCAGATTTTCTGATCCCCCTGGTTCTGTATAAATAATATTGCAACTTGCGATGAACATCCAAGGTATGGAGAAGTGCCTCTTCCCGACTGGATTGGTTAGGGTAGTAGACAGGTAGTTGGACATCCTGGTTTAACGTAATTTCTGAAACAACACTTGGAAGAAACTTAGGAATGATGTGCAAAGCTACCCTGTCTTTGTGGAACACTAAATAAGGCTCCTTACACATCAGGGCCTGGAGCTAGGAAATCCTTCGAGCAGAAGTAACAGCAACTAAAAACAATGTTTCCCAGGAAAGGAAACCTAGCTCGCAATCCACGGCGGGTTCAAATGAGGGAAGGGTCAGCATCTCCAAAACAAACAGAAGATCCCAAGGGGGAACAGGATCCCAAATAGGGGTTTTTATGTGGAGTATACCTCTGAGAAAGCTGCGGGTCATCTCCAATAGAGTCACCGTTCTGCCCTGAACAGGGGTGTGATAGGCAGAAAGGGTGGCCAGGTGTACCTTTATGGAGGAGTAACTCAACCCTGACTCTGACAGGGATAACAGGTATTCCAGCATGATGTTAACCGGACAGGCCAGGGGATCTAGTTACGTGCCGTGGCCCAATGACAGAACCTCTTCCACTTCACGGCATATGTAGCTCTCGTAGAGGGTTTTTCTAGCCTGCACCAAGACTTCAGTGACCTTGTCCAAAACTCCGAAGCGAAGTTTGACTAGGTCTTCAGGAGCTATGCGTCAAGATGCAGGGATCGCAAGTTCGGATGAACCAAGGTCCTGTTGTCCTGAGAGAGAGAGTGAGTGAGTGCTCAGTGGAAGTGAGACTGGTAGTTCCACTGCCAATTGTTGCAATAGTGGAAACCAAATCTGATGGGGCCACAGAGGGGCTATCAGGATCATTGCTGTCCCCTCCGTCTGCGCTTTGAGGAGAACTCTCTGAAGGAGGGGAAAAGGAGGAAAGGTGTACAGGAACCACCCTTTCCAGGACAGGGACAACGCATCTTGCCAGAAAGCATCAGGCTCAGGATCTAGCAAGCAAGACTAGGCAGTTTTGCATTGGTGGCAGAAGCAAACAAGCCCATTCTGGTGTTCCCCACTTGACGAATAGGTCGTCAACCACTGACTGGAGAATCGATCATTCATGCGCCCTCAACCTTGTTCTGCTGAGGGCGTCTGCCAGTGGGTTTTGAACACCGGGGGTGTGGACCACTGAGATGGTAATCTGGTGGACTATGACCCAATCCCACACCCTCATAGCTTCCCTGCACAGGGGATACGAGTGTGTGCCTCCTTGCTTGTTGAGGTAAAAAAAACACTGACGTGTTGTCCATCTGAATGAGGAGGTGACCTGACTTGTCCAAGGCTTGGAGAGCATAGAGAATGGCTCTCATCTCTAGGACATTTATATGAAGGGACTCCTCAGTCGAGGACCAGGATCCCTGGGGAGCAGGCTCTAAAGAGTAACCATACTGAACCTTTTGTACTCGACTGACCGACTGAGGTCGAGGATGGGCCTCAAATCTCCTGCTTCTTCGGGACCAGGAAGAAGTGAGAATAGAACTCTGTTCCCCTCTTGGTTGGGGGAACAGGTTCTATGGCCTTCCTGGAAAGCAAGGCCTGTATATCTCCTGCTGAATCAGGCCTGCATGTTCCACAGAGTAAAGAGATGGGGGTGGGGCCCTGTCCAGTGGAATGTCTACGAACTCTATAGAGTGCCCGTGCTCTATGAGTTCGAAGACTCAATGGGTCAGAGGTCACCTTTCTCCAGGCCTCTGCATAAACAGAAAAACGACCTCCTACCTCCTCTCCCAACAAGACATCATGGAGAGGTGAGTGGCCTTAAGAGTCATGCTGTTAAAGGGGGAGGGAAGGTGGCGTGGGCGGGTTTAATCTGGCAAGAGGTGGAACCCGCCGATCCTCTGGGGCCGCTTCTCCAACCAAAGCCTCCCCATTGAGCTTGAGGCCGTTGGAAACAGGGCTGCTGAGGTTGTTGACCCCCTCGGCCACGAAAACGAGACCTTCGAAAATGTCTCTGTTTTGGGCGGTACATGGACTGCACGGTGTGGACAGCCTTACCGGAGTCCTGTAACTTGTTGATAATCTTCTCCGTATCCTCACCGAAGAGGACAGAGCCTTTGAAGGGTGCATCTAGGATGTCAGACTGGACATCCTGAGCGAACCAAGACACATGAAGCCAGGAATGGCGCCGTAAACAAATGCCTGTTGCAGCTGCCCTTGCCGCCGCGTCCGCAGAATCACAGTCAGATCGTAGCACATGCGTGCCCACGTCTGACCCGGTCTGTAATAGTTTGTCAAGTTCTGCCTTTTGGGGGCAGTTGGGCACACCCTGCAAAATGTTCTTTCCTTGTTCCCAAAGGGTGTTCTGGAATTCGACCATATGAGTCACAAAATTGAGGCTCCTGATGCTGCAGGTGGCAGATGAGTATGCCTTTCTGCCCATAAAATCCAGCTGTTTAGACTCTGTCCGGAGACTGGGTGCTCAGATGTTTGGGCCTCTATGAATGGTCATGACTTGCGGAGATAACCACCGAATCCACAGCGGGGTGCTCAGCTAAAAAGGGTTGCTCCTTAGGTGCCCTGTAAAAATGGTCCGCCTTCTTAGGGATGGCCATGGAAGAGTGAGGCGTCTCCAGGTGGCCTGAGTGACATCCTCAAAGTTGTCGAACATGGGTGGGGGGATTGCCTACCAGCTTAGAATCCTTCTGTCTGAGGTATCTGGCAAGCCTCATATGCTCAAGGTCCAGATCCTCTGTGTCCCAGCCCATGTTAGCCTGAATGTACCACATGACCTTCATGAAGGCAGGGTCGTCTGGAGGTGATTTGGGTGTATCCTCAGGCTCCCTAGCAGGTGGGTCTTTAAAGGATGAGATGAAGGAGTCCTACGGGTGATATGAATCAGAGGAGGAGACTGATGGGGACCTGCGCCTCCTGCGTTTGTGGCAATGCCTGCCCGAGGAGCTGAAGAACTGGGGCTCCTCGACCTGGATCTGTGGTTCTTTCTTTTAGCTACCATCTTGCGTGGCCTCTCGGGTTGGGGGTAGGCTGTGTTCCCTGATCCTCATCCAAGTGGGGTTGGGGGACCATGTTTTCTGAGGGCGTGGGTGGATACCCCTGTCTAGGTTCGGAGCCAGATCTGGTTCCATCACCATAACTGGTAGAGGTTTCGGTGTGAGGATGTTGGGCTTAATAGTCTCCCACCAGTGGGAGACAAGGTCCTTCACCTGGCCCAGGTTCAGTTTCGGGGAACCTGTGGCTGTTCCGACGACGGGCCTGGGGCAGAACCCGCACCGGCACCGGTACCGACGTCGGTCATGGCCGGTGTCAGTGGACGTACTGGAGGTGACGATGGGTATCGGGACCATCGTTGGGTCCAGAAGCAACTTTGTGGGCCGGCGTCAGGTCCTCCTGTGCCGGTGTGTTGTCTGCCCTGACGTCCCATGGGGGAAGGGACACCGAGGGCGACAGATAACTAGCCAGTGGAAGTGGCATTTGGGAGTCCTTAGGGGTGCCATCCACAGACCGATGTCAGTGAGGGTCCGACGCAGACTTGGAATGTTTTTCAGAGTGGTGCCTGTCCGACGGTGGAATACGGCGTTTCTCCGTCGATTCTGAGGCTTGTTTAGGTGGGAGGGAAGAGGACCTCCCTGCTGTCTGGCCTGAGGACTTAGCCTTCTCCCAGGAGTCAGCACCACATACAGAGGCTGACCAGGGGGACAAGATGGACCTTACCTGGTTCCGACGACTGGCCTGAAGTCAGAGTTGGGGGCCGAATCTTAATTGGCTGCAGCACTGCACCAGAGGACCCCGGCATCTTTTCTTTCACGTCCGAGCCACCGGGGTGACCAGGGCTTTGACTACTGTCAGCCAGGAGTCAATGCCTGACAACTCAGACCTAGAGGCAATAAGAGATCCGGAGGATCGTGACCTGGAGTGGGATCTCTCCCTTTCTTTTTGCTCCTCCCTGCACTTCTCCTTGGACTTTGAGGAGCGATGTTTCTTGGAGCTCTTATGAGGATGGTGGGAAGATTCCCTTTCAGAGGAGGAGCCCCTCTGCATGGCTGTCAACTGCTGCTGTGCGAGAAAGGCCTGGAGGGACTTCTGGCGATAGATCCGAGTCCGGCTACTGAAGGCCAGGCAGTGGGAGTAGGACTGGGTGTCATGGTCTGGGCCTAGGCACAACAAGCAGGCCGTGTGACTGTCCTTGAAGGGGATCGGTTTCCCACAGGCACACTTGTTCGTGTGCCTCGACGAGGGAGAAGACACGTAGGAACAGTAGATGCAGAAAGCGAAAACAGTGATTGAGCATTACGAAAAAGTGCAAAAAGCGGTCGAACTGGTGTGAGTCGGGCCGTGGAGCCGATTAGTGGGAAAAGAACTGGGGCACACTGCCTCTTATACCACATGGGATATCGGGGGCGAGCTGACGGTCCCCGCTTGGTACTGCTAGATAGAAGTTTGCCGTGGGATCCTGTTGCTGGCTGGCTCTTGTCCTATAGGTGTTACCTGCTGCAAGAGCTATCTCTCGAGGTAAGATCAGGAGTTTACACAGGGACAGCTTTCGTTTTGCTCTGATCGGGCGATTGAGATGCCGCACAATGGCTTGCTGTAGGTACTGATTCACTAACTTGCTCTCCATTGTCGTGTGTTGATGTTTATGTCGAGAAGTACGTGGAGAAAGTGACAGATCGCTGGGGTGGGTGAGTGAGTGAGTGAGTGAGGAATTCACAGTGCAGGCTTTCTATACTGTCCTATGGCCAAACTGATGTGCATTGTTTCCATACTCCACTACCGAGCGGGGCTCTGCACCCCGAATCACACTGTGGATTTTACCAGTCAATCCTTCCTATAGTGTGCGAGCGTGTTTCTGCTGCGGATTATAGAGGTACTATAGCAACCAGACCGCCCACCCGACCCCTGGAGAGCAAGCAGCCAGACCTGAACGGGTTCCCCAAGCAGCCACTACGGCCCCGGTGCTTTCTCTAGCTGGCTGCAGCAATCAGACTGCATGCCCGACCCCTGGGGAGCAAGCAGCCAGCCCTGAACGGGCTCCCCAAGCAGCCGCTGTGGACCCAGTGCTTTCTCTAGCTGGCCGCAGTAACCAGACTGCCCACCTGACCCCTGCAGAGCAAGCAGCCAGTCCTAAACGGGCTCCCCAAGCAGCTGCTATGGCCCTGTGCTTTCACTAGCCAGCTGCAGCAACCAGACCACCCGCCTGCTCCCTGGAGAGCAAGCAGCCAGCCCTGAACGGGCTCCCCAAGCAAGTGCTATGACCCTGGCATTTCCTCTAGCTGGCCACAGCAACCAGACCGCCCGCCTGACCCCTAGAGAGCAAGCAGCCAGCCCCAAATGGGCTCCCCAAGCAGCCGATGTGGCCCTGGAGCTTTCTCTAGCCAGCCACAGCAACCAGACCGCCCGCCCGACCCCTGGAGAACAAGCAGCCAGCCCTGAACAGGCTCCCCAAGCAGCTGCTGCGGCCCTGGCACTTTCTCTAACTGGCAACAGCAACCAGACTGCCCGCCAGACCCGTGGAGAGCAAGCAGGTACGCACCTGGACCTCCGGAACTCGCAGCTTGAAAGCCGCTGTTTTGATTGCTTTGTCCTTTATCAGCCGTCCCAGCGCCAAAGCACAGAAAACCCCCCTCCTTGTAATTTCCACACTATTACTGCATAATTGCCCTGTACTTGCCACCTCTTTACCTCTAGCTTTGTCTTTCCCTGCTGCCCACCTCTCGTTTAGCTTGCTATTTTTCATGGCACTACTTAACATCTTGTTTTTCCCCCTCTCTTTCCACAGCCAGCCCTGCACAAGTGCCCCAAGCAGCCACTGCGGCTCGGCACTTTCTCTAGCTGGCCGCAGCAACCAGACTGCCTGCCCAACCCCTGGAGAGTAAGCAGGTATGCATCTGGACCTCCCTAACTCGCGGCTTGAAAGCCGCTGTTTTGACTGGATGCCCAGTGGAGAAGCCAAGCACTGACTGGCTGCTTCTGCTCCTCGGCTAAATTTCAGACTTTTGGTGCTCTCTGCTCCCCGATCTCTGGGAAATCTCTCTTCTCTGTTTCTAGGCTTGAATTTTGTCCTGCCCACCTTCCCCTTCCGCCGCCAAATTAAATATACCTTTGCTCTGCCCCTCTCCTCAGCCTAACAGCCGATTGGTTACTTTCCTGCTGCAAGTAATCTGCACTAGTGGCTTCTCTTTTCTCAATCACTGACTTGACCCATTTCTTTTACTGCTTTTTGGAAAGCAATTTCGCCTACAGGGTTACACAAAATGAATATCTCCCTGGTCCTACTAGTAATTACATCACTGACCGGCCTATTACTCACCACAGACTTTTGTGCCTCAATACTCGCTGCGGATCAGTTTTGCCTAAACTATTTTTCATCTACTCATTCGCCCTCCGACCCCCCAAACACCATGATTTCCCATGAATTAACGCCCACTAACTTTACAATCCTTGTTTTACTATCAAACTATGAGAAACGCTTACTGGGCCTCTTCGTTCACTCCCTTTCCATACGATGCCCTTACTGGGTCCCTCCCCCCCCCACTTCTCCCCTCTTTTCCCTCTTCCTCCATGCGGGAGATGTGGAAAGTAACCCAGGCCCTGCTAACATGCATATCAACCCCTCTGATGTCACCTGGGAAAGAAATTCAGGCCTTAAAATAGCATACATGAATATATGTAGCCTCCAGGCTAAGTTCGCTGAACTTGAGGCGTGGGTGTCCATGTACAAACCCCATGTGCTAGGCATCTCTGAGACTTGGCTAAAACCGTCACTCGGACACCTTATATCATCTTCCTGGTTATTCCCTCCCACGTTTAGACAGATTGGGTAAGAAAAGGGGTGGGGGCGTGGCACTCTATGTGCAGGGCCACATCTCTGCCTCCTTCATTGGCTCCTCAACCAGTGAGTGGCTCCTCACTGAGATCACCCTGAGTACCTCAAAAAAAACTATACCTTGGATGCTGCTACAGCCTTCCTGCTGGGGACATCCAGGGTCTATCCTGCTTCCTGGATGGGCCTGGGTGTATCTCACCCTCCCAGAGATACCATAATAACTGGGGATTTTAACCTCAACTGGACAGGTGACTATGTCTGAATATGCCAGCTTACTGAAGGTACACAACTTACAGCAAGTCATCTCCTCCCCCACTAGACACAACCATCACTCACTTAACCACTCCACTCTTGAGTAGACTGCCACAAATAAGTTCGATTTGGTCCTTCAGGCTGGCACTACGTCTGACTCCATTAGTGACCATGCTTCTACGTTCATAATCATAACCAATAAGTATAACCATCCACCCCTCCAAACTACTGTCTTTCAGGACGTTCAACAGCCAAGTTCTTGATACAGTCATTAGGGATGCCACAGCTGCAAACTGGTCCGTCCTCTACCTGCAAAATAACATCTTGGCTGCAGTCACTTATTTCACAGATGTCCTCTGAAAATTACAGGCGTGGTTTTTGTGGATCTATCTAAGGCCTTTGACTTTGTACACCACCAACTTCTCAACTCCACTCTGCGCAGCTCTGGATGTTCGCCCAATGCTACGTCTTGGTTCTGCAGTTATTTATCTGGTAGAACCCAGACTGCCATCATAGGTAAAGATCACGCTCCCATTTTACCGATTTATACTGGTGTCTCCCAGGGCTCAGTACTTGTCTCTCTACTTTTTTCCATGTTTATAAATGCACTCCCAGCAGACAGTCTCAACTGTAAATCACTCCTCTACGCCGATGATTTAGTCCTATACTATAGTGGCAACTCGCTTGAATCCATCTCATCCACCCTAACCATCAACTATGGTGCTGCTCACAACTGGTTTCTCTCCAATAAACTGCTAGTCAATGACAAGAAGACTAAGGCTATGTTCTTTGGCTCCAAAATCTTCCTGACCAAGGCCACCTCAGCCAACTCGTGCCGCCTGGTTCACACCCCTGCAGGACCCCACTCGACAATGTCCCCACTTTTAAGTACCTTGGTGTTACCTTCGACCCCTCTCTTACTTTTGCAGAACACATCAACAACATTGTGCAGAAAATCACCAAAAACTTGGTGCTGCCTACAGGTTAACATAACTACTATCTACAGAAGCTCACCTTGCCATCTCGCGAGTCAACCTTCTTCCCCTGCTGGACTACTGCTCCCCTATCTACTCTCTCATGTCCTCCTCACTGCGCACCTGGTTAAACACTACATATAATTTCATATATCGCTTTGTGCTTCAAGCTCCATACTCCACCCACCACTGTGCACTCTATTGGTCTCTAGGATGACTCCCATTACAGGGTCGTTTTGACTATACCATGGACTGTCTAACTGACAGCTCATTCAGGAGCCACTAGTTATCTCCCTACTCTTCTCTTCTCACAGACAGAGTGGAAGCCAGAAGCCTCAGTGTAACCTCTGATTCCCCCCCCCCCCGAAGTTCCACGTATGTCTTCTGTCATGGGCAGTCGGGCCTTCTCCGTCTCTGCCCCACCCCTTTGGAATAAATTACCTTTATCCACTCACTCCTCTGCCTCCCATCCATCCTTCAAAACTAATCTGTGCACCTGGATTGTAGCCAGGTCAGGCTGTAACTGCCCCCAAGACAATACCAGAGGGAGTGGGCTATCAAGGCGCTAGGACCTGTTATGCCGTTGGGACCCCTTCCTCCTCCTACAAATTTGCCTCTCCCACCTCTGTTGGCCCTTAGCATTTACTACCTGCATCATGCCTTGTGGTTCTCTCTGCTCCCCTAATCTGTTCTGATCTCCTTGTAGTACTGCTGATCCATTTATTGGAATTTGCCTCACAAGACTGAGCATCTATACACCTCATTATTTTAGCCTATTGTCAGCTGGTGCAGCATGTAGGGGCTCTGCAAACTTCTATGCACCTCATTATTTTAGCCCAATGTCAGCTGGTCCAGCATGTAGGGGCTCTGCAAACTTCTATGCACCTCATTATTTGAGCCCAATGTCAGCTGGTCCAGCATGTAGGGGCTCCGCAAACTTCTTTGCACCTCATTAATTTAGCCCAGTGTCAACTGGTCCAGCATGTAGGGGCTCCGCAAACTTCTATGCACCTCATTAATTTAGCCCAATGTCAGCTGGTCCAGCATGTAGGGGCTCCGCAAACTTCTATGCACCTCATTATTTTAGCCCAATGTCAGCTGGTCCAGCATGTAGGGGCTCCGCAAACTTCTATGCACCTCATTATTTTAGCCCAATGTCAGCTGGTCCAGCATGTAGGGGCTCCGCAAACTTCTATGCACCTCATTATTTTAGCCCAATGTCAGCTGGTCCAGCATGTAGGGGCTCCGCAAACTTCTATGCACCACATTATTTTAGCCCAGGGTCAGCTGGTCCAGCATGTAGGGGCTCCGTAAACTTCTATGCACCTCGCTATTTTAGCCCAGGGTCAGCTGGTCCAGCATGTAGGGGCTCTGTAAACTTCTATGCACCTCGCTATTTTAGCCCAGGATCAGCTGGTCCAGCATGTAGGGGCTCTGTAAACTTCTATGCACCTCACTATGTTGGCCCAAGGTCAGCTGGTCCAGCATATAGGGGCTCTGTAAACTTCCATGCACCTCACTATGTTAGCCCAAGGTCAGCTGGTCCAGCATGAAGGGGCTCTGTAAACTTCCATGCACCTCATTATGTTAGCCCAATGTCAGTTGGTACAGCATGTAGGGGCTCTGTAAACTTTTATGTACCTCATTATTTTAGCCCAATGTCAGCTGGTACAGCATGTACAGGTATTTTCTAAGTCTTCTGAATTCTGAAATTTGTGCTTGCGAATCTGATTCCATTACGTGTTATTTACCTTGTTTTGAGGTGTGTTACCAATTGCTGTACAATATGTGTTGCTCTGTGCTATTCCTGTTTTTGTACATTGTTACTGCTGTTTATGCTTATTTTGTAGCCACATCTGTGGCCCGAGTTGTGACTGAAAACGGTCCTTTGGATAAGTGTACTTACCTGGTTACCAAAGACATACATAAATAAAATAAATAAATTAATTAATCAATCAATCAAATACAGGAGCGGTGATTATTGCATGCAATCGGCAGTTACATGTGGCACTGAGAGGGACTGCAGTAGCGGGCATTACTCGGGGATTAATACCCGCTCCAAATGTATCACATGTGGCCATTTAACCAATGATTATGCTTTATTTTTACAGCTACTAATGGCCACGTTACAATAATCTTTAAGCACACTGTACAACAGAAGTACAGTAGGTTTGTCTTCTGGTTTCAAGTTTCATTAAACCCAAGGATTTCAGTCTTTCTTTATAACTCAGGGTCTCCAAACCCCAGACTGACTTGGTGGCCCTTCACGGTACCCTCTCCAGCTACACATCCTTGCTGAGGTGTAAAGCCCAGAACTGGGAGCAATAATCCATGCTGGGTCTAACAAATCCCCATTCCAGCAGGCAATCCCCTTTTTGTTTCTGGATGCAACATTACATTTGATACAACCAATTATCCTGTTTACTTTGTTAGCAGTTTTCCTACAGTGCTCAGAATGACTCAGTTTGTCATTAAAATATCAAAGTCTTTCTCCTCACATGTCGATGTCAGTTCACTTCTATTCATGTAACATTTCATCATGTTATTTTTCTTCCTCCCCAAGTGTATACCTTGCCTTTATTTACATTCTATTTCATTCCCCATATATGGCTCCAGGAACATATTTTATTCAAATCAGTTGGTAGCATTACTGACTGATTTACAGTATCAATGGTACTGCCTAGTTTTGAGTTGTCAAATGCCTTCGCCCCTACCCACAGTAAACATATTGAATAGAGCTGGTCCAACACAAACCCCTGTGGCACTCCACTAAGGAATTTACCTAGGTCAAAATGGTGATCATTAATTTTAATCCTCCATGTCTTGTCTGTCTTCTAACTACCAGCCAATTCTTTATCTTGCATTTGAAGGTTCGGCCAGTCAGGACAGGTGTGGGAGGGGCTATTCAACTCAAGGTTCATTTGGTATGCTGCTGAGGAGGAACTGTGTAAATTGCTGACTGTAAATGTCCCTCCTCCACAGGTTCATGAGGAACTGACTGCTGTGTGGGAAAGGGAGGTCGGGGGGGGGTCTTTGTGAGGTGACAGGGAGGCGGGAGCTGCCAGCCACTTGTGTTGCCACATCTGCAGGATCATCAATGTGACTGATTATTACCAACAGCACTGTATTTCATTGCATAAGGCCAAGTGTCTCTGGAGCATGAGGGCCATAGAGCAGGAGGGTGACATCTATGGAGATTCCGCAGTTCCACATTTAACTCTGCATATGAAGCCCAGAACGTAGAGGCTGGAAGGTAAGCATCAAAGTGGGGGAGGGAAAGGCAACGGGTAACTGCTACCAGCCAGAGGAACCTAGGCCTCAGGAGTTATCTACCCAAGCTACAACTCTTTAACAGAGACGGAAGCCATAGAGAGGTAGCAGAAGTGTTGAAACTGCATGGCATAGAAGTTAAACACTCTTTAGTAGTAACCCTCTGTCTGGGGAAGGGTAATACATCAGCAGAGGAAACAGAGAGGAGAGGAAAGGAAAGTCAAAAAGGGTGCAACACCCTCTCTGGAATAAGGTATAATTGTGTTAAAGTGCTTGAAACACCTTATTTTAGGAGGATGTAACTGTGTTACATAGGTGAAGCTCCCTATCAGAGGGTAGGGAGTTATTGGGAAAGCAGAAGGAGACAGAGAATCAAAGTAATTAGCAGTAAAAAAAAAAAAAGCTCAATACATGCAGAGCAGGCTAGCTGAGTGGGGCAGGAAGTTCAGGAGGGAAGGAGCAGGTGACATGAGGGTCAGAAGGGATTGGGGAGGAAGAATGCATTAAAGAGCATCAGGAGAGGAAGAACACAGTACAGGGAGGATGGAGAAGGAGGCATGCAGCACGAGGGGGAGAAGGACTGAGGGAGGGGCACTGTTAGCTGTTGGATGGCCATATTCAGAGCTCTGCTAGGGAGAAACAGTACATGTCTCCTATGTAGGGGCTGTCCATGCTCAATTAGGAACTGGCTGCATCATGGCATGAAATACACCAGTTGTAGAATGGAGTGGGGCTGGACATCCACTAGCCCCCTGCTGCCGCAGAAGCTCACAGTGGCTAGAGGGTAGTAGGCAGGGAATAGGGAGCCAAGCTGAAGACCCAGAGTTCAGGCATAAGTCTGGAGCCGGTGACTGCAAACCGCTTTAATCCCCGACTAAAGTGGATCAGCTATTACCTCCCCAGAAGGACAATATGCGAATCACCAAACAGCCTCTATGAACAGCCATAAAGGCAAAACTTGGAGGGGTCAGGTATCAGATGCACATGAGTTCAGAAAAGGTGACATTAGCAGTTGAAGAATCCACTGTCAGGAGGACCGAGAAAGTGGAGTGTGGGGGTGAACTTGGAAGCCAAAGCAGGGTATTTAGATATCTCCCAGAAGCATCAGCTAGAAGAAACACCAATAGGACAGAGGGGATGGCCAGATCACTTGTCCCCTGGCCAGCCAAGAATGGGATGCAGTGAAGGATAGGTTTTGTACATTAGTGGAGAGGCTAAGCTCGGCATCGGGGTCGGTGACCTGACCTTCTCCGAGGTTCTGCTGGTGTGGGACATGGGGCAGTGAGAGTCAAAAATAGTACGGCTTAATTCATGGCTGACATAGTGGTGCAATGAGGGACAGTACAGATTCACTGGAGACTGGACCACTTCTGGAACAGGAGACTGTTCCAGTGGGATGGCCTGCATCTAACAGTGAAGGGGAGCAGGCATATTGGGGCAGAAGTCTGATGCCTTCTGTGAGAAGCATTTAAACTAAGAAGGGGATAGACTAGGCCTGTGGGCTCCTCAAGCAGTGTGGAGGTGGTTGGAGACTTAGCTAGTACTCTTACAATAAGGGAAGGGGGCAGGACAGCACAAGGAGGGTGGAAGGGTGCAAGAAGAAATGGGGAGCCATGTAAGGGTGTGGTTCAGCAAAAGAATAAGGCAGTGACTTGGGGAGTAGCTTGGAGGGGGTTGTCAGCTTGCTAGGATAGCCTCGTTCAGATGCATCACCTACTTTCAGAGGGACCTGAGGGACCGAGCAGCAGAAACACAGCAGATTCTCTTCTATCCAACTGTAATCAACTTTGGAGTAATGTTGCTATGGAAAATGTTAAAAAACAAATCTGTACTAACCAACAGTCGGGTCACTGAAGATTTTAGGGAACCCTCTGTTTGGGTATTTTCCCCTTAACTGCCAAACATCAAAGAAAGGTTTCCAGTCAATGTATTTCACAAGCCTCTGCAGATCATAGTCTTCAAACACACGAGTTCCAATAAATTCAGGTTTAACTGTTAAAAAAAAAGGTGCAACTTTACAGACAAGATCAACGCAGAACATTGTTAGAAAACCATCAAAAGTTCAGCTCATACACTGGCTCTGTGATGCCTCGGAGTCAGTTGAATTACAAATTATGACCGACTTATACCACATCATTGACTGATGTTTTAAACCAGTTTGAAATTGAAGACTTCAACTGAACAAAGAAACTTCAACCAATTTTTTTTTTTCAGGTTCTGCCACTTCAAAATTTTTATGTATGCACTAGAGAGAGAGAATTTTTTGAATGCTGATAGTACATTTACTTAACTGTTACTCAAGGTTCCGTGGCATCAAGTAAACCCTGGAGTAACCTGAATTATAAACTGCAGTCTACTTATACCACACCATTATGTCATTTTCAACCTGTTTGGAGCTTTCTCAAGGGGCGTACAGTGCTGGAATTATAGGAGGACATGGCAGGACTCAGCCCCCCAGCTTAGAAGTGAGCCCTGGCAGCTCCTGCATCACTGCCATTGACTTAAAATAGGAAGGAGGGCTCAATTTAAAGACAGGACTCTTACTGGGCCCCATAGCTCCCAAAGCTAATAAAATGTAATTCCAACACTGGGGGCGTGGCTATTTATTAATTGAGGACCAGCGGTCTGGTCTGGGGGCCTAGGCAAACCCATAAAGCCCTGAAGTTTTACATGCTCTGTGGTGCATTTCGGAGCTTATGCTGAAGGTACACCCCTTGAGAAAGCTCCGGTGCAGCAAAGCATCAGAGCACTGTGGCCTGTGGATTCGCACTTGGACTTTCATCTGCTTTAATAGACTGAGGTACTATCTTGAACAACGTAATGTTTGTGTTATGCACTAATTGAGCACTTTTGCACTTTGCTAAGTAAACAAACTCTAGCCAGAGCGATAGGGCTGTGAAGAGCTGCCAAGTGACCAAAGTTACACATATGCGTAGAAATTATTCAACGCCCGGGTGTAACTTGGCCATTTATTGGAGGTGTTGCACCAAATTTTCAACATGCCCTTCTTGGGACCCCTCCTCATGAAGAGTGCCAGTGTCATTTGGTTCACTTGTCCCGAAAGGTGATTTCGAAAGTGAACATGCTATTCTGTGCCAGAGGTGCGAAAACACATTTTGGGCAGGATGTGGAAAATGACAGTTGTACTGTTTTGAAGGAGGTATGCAAAAAGTGGCACTGTTGAAATTGTGGAGTGAAACTATTAAAAACTGGCAAAGTTAGGAGTGTGCATAGAAACTGTGTGGCACATGCTTGTAACACTGTCATTTTTTTGAATTTTTTCGCCAGATTTACAACATGGGCTTTTTGGGACCCCACCTCATGAACAGTGGCACTGTCATTTCGTGAATCGTTCCCGAAAAGTGATTCTGTGCAGCGACTGCGAAATCACCTTTCAGGACCGAGTAACAAAATGGCAGTGACAGTCTTCACGAGGTGGGGTCCCAAGAACCCCATGTTGAAAATTTGGGGCCAAAATTCCCAAAAATGGCCGAGTTATTGAGATAAATTGAAAACCCCATTGAATGCCATTATAGTACGCTTACCTTTGATTCTTCAGTTTGCGGTTTGGCTTTGAAGTCATGAAGCGTGTCCAGTCAGAGAAGAAGACAGTTAGTCGACCTCCGGAGGCAAGTATGGGCTGGGGGGCGGTGAGGTGGGTGCTCAGTGGGAGGGGTGGGCATGGGGGAGGGGACTGGAGCAACAACAAGGGACAGTTTTCTTTTTTTTTTTTTAACCCTATTTTTTTATACTCCTACTGACCTCCTCTCTCCACTCTCTCGGACATCCTCGCTACTGCACCCTGATCTGGTCACAGTCTGCCCCTAGAATGTATGTTTCCACTAATCCTAGATACCCGGTAGCCCCCCAGGCGGGTGAGGAGGGACCCCCAATTCCTCCTCCGATTCAATCATTCTCTTTGTCATGGTCCCAGCACAGTGGAGTCTGTCACAGCCATCTAGAAATGCAGCACGAGGTGTCGTGGTCTAGGAGAGAGCGAGGGGTGTTTTCTCCTGTTTTTACGTCCTTCCCCTGAAGTCAGCGTGCAATGGCGGCCAGTGAGCCCACGCCTCCTGCTCCGCCCCCTGCCAACTTCTACCCAATGCTGCTGCTGCTCCCATCTACCGCACCATCCACCCAAGCTCCCCTAGGTGGTGGCATTGCGGTGGGAATATGCAGTAATCCCCCCCCCAGGGAAGGAGAGCTGCCGTTGGGCGCCCGATCCTTCTCCTCCCCAGGCAACCCTTACTCGCTCCCGAACATGGGTCGCCGGCGTGGAGCGAGGTAAGGCATCCAGCGCCTCAGCCCTCAGCGCCACCGGGCCGACAGTTTCCTTTTTTACAGAAAGAAAAAAAACACAAGTGGAGGGATGACAAGGGACCGTTTTCTTTTTTACAGGAGAACAAGAAACATGACAAATTTGGGCACACCAGGGTGGGCTCCCAGTGTACCACAGGAGTCTGGAGGGTGGGTACATAATGGCGACATGGGGATAGGGCACCATGATGTTGGTGGGGGGAAAGGAAAAAGGGCTCACTGGGGTGGGCTCCCAGTGTGCCGCATAAGTTGGGAGGGTGCACATAATGCTGACACAGGGACTGAGGACCCTGATGGCACACAGACAGGAACAGAGGGAGCAAGGAGGACAGCAGCAGTGGGAGGCTGCGGGAGTTTTTTTTTTTTTTTCTGCACTTTGTTTTCCTGTGCTGGTGGTGGTGATGCAACTGTGCATGCATGGCACTTGCGCATGCGCAGTTGCGGTGAATGGCATGCCAACGCCAGCAGAACTGCGCATGCATGGGAATGCGGAAGTAACAACCGAAATAGTGAGGCTGTTATTCCGTAGTGGCCACTCATGGCAGAGGGTTTCAAGCTCTATTGGGCATTCAAAAGAATACTTCCAAATGTCCAACGGAAGGTTCCACGATCGGGTCGTTTTTAGAGCTACGATCCAATCCCAATAGGACTGTAGGCTCCACCCACAGCACTAAAAACTAGAAATCACCGTATGTCCTGAGCCTAGTCATTTTATCCAAGTTCTGGTGCTTATGTGTGGAAGTGCACTCTTGTTTTGCCCTGTTAACATTTGTAAGCACTGTTAAACCAGTTTACCTCAGCTAAACTGGTTTAAAAAGTGCAGTGTGGATAGGGCCTGTGTTTGAGTTTTACCTTAGAAATGTAAGTGACCAGAACTTCTTTCACCACACAGCAATGACAAAAAATGAAGGGAAACCTAACTTTTTTCTACCTTGCTTAACTAGTATCACTACCCCTCACCTCTGTCATGCAGGTTTTCATTTTCTCTCTCAAGATACCTAGGTACCTAGCACATGCACCTCTGCAGTAAATAAATATTTAGATACAATTTAGCTTACATGATGGGAGGTAGTGTGTCAAGGGGCAGATTTATGAAGGGAGAGGCTAATCTTTCCTCCTGGCCGGTGGGCAAGGAGTAGCCAGCCTGATGATCAGGGTAGAGACAGGAGGAAACAGGTGAAAAAGACAGCTGGCTACAAAATATATAGGTTACTTAAACAAAAATTCAAAACAGAGTGTGGGCTCTGGTAGGATTTACCCACACATGATGTGGTCTGAGGCCGAGTGACTTTAGCCACAGCAGAAGTGGGTAAATCCCACCTTAACTCACACCTTGGAGAGGATGATTGCGATTATAAATGGCGACAACTTTTAAGTATAAAACTTAAAAAAAAAAAACATGTTTTGCACTTTCTTTATCGAAATATTCTTCCGCACTACGTTAGCTTGTGCATAGTTGCTAGGTAGAGTATGGCTGAGTCAGCTCCCCGTGCTGTGATATTTTCTTAAGTGGTTTCTTTTTGTTGTATTTTGTTTTGTTTGTCATTCCTGTCTTCCACCCCTCATTTTGTTTATTTCTGTTCGTAGCATGAGAGACAGAGCTGAGGTACTGGCAGTGGGACTGCACTGGGAGAGCAAGGCATAACAGACAGCACCTTCTTTGAATGAGCAGTTGGCAGTAGTACGGTAAGGGCTGAAAATGGACAGAGCAAGTGAGAGTGAGACAGCGATAGTCTGATTGTGAGTGCGGTGCTAAGGGTTGGCTGGCAATCCGGAATGCAGGTTGTGCTGCAGCAGATTATAGAAATATACTGTTTTTTCTGATCAGATAACGACAGACAGGAAAGAGCTGCTGATCATTCGGGAGCTGGGATGGAGTCGGTTGTGAGACAGAGAGCTGGTAGGTGGGAACTGTGGTTTCTTTAATTATACTGTTTTATTCTTCTGAGTCATTTAGGACATTGTGAGCAGACAGAGAATTATAAATCTGCTAAAGATCATCATTATCTGCCAGCTCCAACTTTCAGTTAAGGCCTGACACATCAGCGCTTTTAAACAGACAGGTTTAGCGAGGGAAGAAAATGGCAGCATATTTGTACTGAAATGTATGAGGGGGGTGGTTGTATTGATTTCATTTGTTGTTCTGCTGCTACCCCCACTGACTGGCACTTTTTGTGTGGGTTGTTGTAGGATTTTCCGCAGCTCAAAAGTGCCAGTCGGCCAGAGTGACCCTTTTTGGACCCCACTGAATAATCACTTATACTGTAGTTCTGTGAGGGAGTTTACAGATCATATCCACACCCAGGCAGTTTCCTGGAGACAGGCAAGCTGTCGGAAGTCTTTAATCTAAGCTCCTCCCACCACCTGGGTGATATATCCTCCAGCTCTGCCCCATGATGTCAGATCTTTGCATGCTTGAAGCAGGGATCAATGTGCCATTTGCCAGGTAAGGACCGGTGGGTTGTGTCGATGTGAACCGTATACCATTCCTAGAACTGGGGTGTGGATACAGTATACTGTTCACACTCTGGCAGACTCCAAGCAGTGCTCTGGAAGAAGGCAGTAAGGCGCGCACTCCTATTTGGCAAACAGAGGTTGAAGGACTGAGCCCCTAAATGCAGCATCCTGACATCTCATAATATTGATGCTCTAATGGGACATAAAGGTGTGCGCTTTACTCTGAGTTGTAGTCCTGCAGATCTACTGTACGAGGATGTCTCTGGAAGCAGCACCTGGTGAAATAAGCCTTAAGCCCCTTGGGCGACTCCCTACCAGCCAACCTATAGCAGAGGTCTGTGATCCACCTGGCAATCATTCACTTACAGTAGCTGCCAGTCTGCCAGATGCAGCTTCACCATACCCTGTGAACTGCTGGAAAACCTCACCCTGAACTTCTGTTGTGTGCTCTTTAAAATATAAGCGTGACCTTCGTAGGTCCAAAGTGTAGAGTCTATGGTCAGTCTCTGAGGTTGGGTTCATAAACTATACCAGTAAGTTAATCACCTGATTAAGGAGAAATTGATACAACCTTTGGGAGGAATTTCAGGTGGGCTCGAAGGATAACACTGTCCTTGAGGAAGGCCAGGTAAGGAGACCCCCCCCCCGGAGACTCCACTGAAAGCACTGGGAACCCACTAATCTTTCTGGCCAACATGATTGCAATCAAGAGAAATATAGATGTCCCCAAGGTACTGTAAAAAACAGAACTGAAATCAGGGAGCAGTCTGTTCCTGGACAGACCATAACAAACACAGAAGCTGCAGGAACAAATAGACTACAATCCCAGATTTTTGTGGTATTGTAACAGAACAACTTAAATATTTTTCATGAACACTCATGATGCCCCATACACCACCAATGTTTCGGGGGTAGAAACCTCACCCTCAGGGTAGACTGGGTTGAATCTGCCTTTGTGCCGATTCCAAACGTGCTCGTGTGACTCCCCTCTGACTTCCTGAGAAGTGTGTCACACAAGCATGTTTTGAATCTGCATGAAAATGAGGAAGCAGCAGCACAAGTAGAAGAATCAGCATTTATGTAACATTTTTCATACACGTTGTATCCCAAAGCATTACAAGCAATGCTAGACTGGTAGTTAGTGACTGAATGTGCCGTGGTAGCCATTGCCCACATGAACACCCACACACAGCCTTGGACAATTGTATGAACCAGTTTTATGGGAAGGAGAATGTTGGTCAGGACACTAGGGAAAGTCCCCTACTCGGGGGGGGCTGTTGGCTCTTGTGCCAAGATGGCAGATTCCCCAACAGGCGAGGAGGAGGTGCGGTGGCAGACTGGCAATTCGTTCTCCCTTACAGTTTCTGCTTTGGTGTGTTAGGAGAGCGAAGACAGTATGGTGGAACAAACCATTACTACAGCAGCCACTTCACAGCAACCTAAAGAATCGGGATGTTTACAGCCCAACGAAACATATACACTAAATTCAGATTCCAGGACTGCTGCGGCTCAGCTTGAGTTCTATTTGAAAGAGAAAAAAGAAACAGCAGCTCCTACAACTTGCTGACTGAAGATGACATAAGGGAAGAAAATGGGAATTTTTGATAATATTACCAAGTTTGGCAGAGTTGTTATTCTGGCTCCTCAACCCTGGGTTCCCGAAGTTAACACGTGACAGACTTCAGAGAGCCACGAAGCACAGTGAAATGGATAAACTGCCGGCGGGAGATCAAAGGAACCCGCCGATGGCGCACAGTAGATTAAAAGAAGCTTTCCATATAGTTTCTTAACTGGAGCCTAAACTACCTCAACAATGGTCACCTGAAAAAGCACTTTTGGAGGAAGGATGAGTGAGTGTCAGTGGCTCAGTAGGTAGCACACTCGACTCTGAGGCCGGGAGATCAGAGGGCTGTGGGTTCAGTTCCCACATCTGGCACTTGGGTTAATATCCCAGTACTGACACTGTAGTGCAGTATGAGAGGGGTGCTGCACTTTTGAGGTGCCGTCTTTCAGATGAGACGTTAAACCGAGGTCCCATCTGCTTGGATTGGTGGTAGTTCAGGTGGATGTTAAATATCCCATGGCACTTATCGAAAAGAATAGGGGAATTTCCCTGGTGTCCTGGCCAAATTTCACTAAAAATACCACCAACAGCTTAATCTGGTTCAAGGTCAGTTGGCATTCATCTGTATCCCCTTCCCCCGGGGCGTGCCTGAAAATAGGCAGGATTTGTCTAGTGCACTTACCCGGTCAACAAAAACTAAAACAAGGAAGGCAGATGGATTCCAGATCTGGAATGGATGTCAATGTAGACTTTTCAATTATTTTCCCTGGACCCACACAGTGTTCTACTCAGCTACAGCCCGATGCTTATACTAACTCTGCTTCTCCACAGAATAGTAACCAGCAAGAAGATTCTCACCCTAGTGAGCAAAAACTGGACATTCTAACAACCTCCAAATAGTCCACAGCCCAGTCCAGGACATCAGAACATACTGCAGCACCAGAACCCATGTTTTAAATCTTCAAAACAAATCTTTAAAGCAGATTAATGTCAGGGCAGGGGGCAGGACTATGGCCAGCAGCGACTACAGCCCCTTTCAGTAACTCAGTTACATCTGTTAAAAGTCACCGCACCACCGACAGTATTTCGGTAGTTGCTGTAGACTCAGGACCTGTTACACCTATCAGAAGTGAACAACAATGTTTTGACCACGTAGCAGGATCCAAGAGCAAGGAGCCCTCCTTTATAGCTGGGTCCCAGAATCAACAACTTGGGACAGGAGTCTCCCATGCACAGCATTCCGAAGGGTCTCTTTTGGATATGGATCAGCAGACTTCAAGTATCCCCTCCCCCAAAGTGGTCCGAAATTCTCAGATTTTTTTAAAAGCAGACCTGAACCTCTGCCTAGGAAAAAATGCTGTATGACTATTTAACAAAAGAGGTATGTCAGATAGACCGGACAGCGTCTTTGTAGGGAAGACTCTCCTGAAGGACTCAATGGGTTTTATACCCTCCTAAATATTTGCTCTGATTCATGTTTCAGGCAAAGATAATTTTGATATTAGTTTCAACATGCCAGCAGGATTGGAACACTTTTGGAGTATGTAGGAGAAGCTGAAAATGACACCCTTATGGACTCCTTTTAAAACCTATGGTAAAAACAGTGACTATCATGTTTCAAAATGAAAGTGTAAATGTAGGAGATTACTGGTTGAGCCAAAGGTGTAACCTACTGGGACCCCAGGAAGCCATAAAAGATTCAGAATGCTTTTGGCCTGGAGGGTGGAAATTCAAAGTCCACTTACAACTTAGCACTAGAGATGCAGCGCATTTAAATTCCTCCGGCGAAGTGCTCGCAAAGTGGACACTTCGCGTTGGCACTCCACAATGTGAAGTGACCACTGTGAAAGGCACACTTCGCCTTTTTAATTATTACTTTGTGTTGTCATTCTGCCTTAACGAGAAGTAAGGTGGAGTGAAAAGTGTATTAGCAGCCCCCCACACATCACATGGCTTACAGTACTGTAAGTGACATGCTTTAGCCAGGCAGGAAGGAAGTGACTCATGCTCTAGGAGATACTTTCACTTTCTCCTGTGCAGAGGGAGAGAGAGGAGGCAGTCAGAGCGGTTGGAGAAAGAGAGAGAGAGAGAGATCTGGGAGGTGAGGCAGTTTCAAAAGCGTTTTTAAAAGCTACATCTGTTCGTGTTTTATTGTAGACTGTTATGTTACTTAATTTGTTCTGTGAATTTCTTTTTTTCTTAGTTTTATTAGTTGTTGTTTGTGTGGGTCTGACTGTGTGTGTGCCTGTATTGTGTGTGACTGTGTGTGTCAGTTGGACTGAGGGAGGGCAGTCGAGATGGAGCACGGAATGTCTGGGGCAGGGTCAGTTCCACGGTGTGGCCAGGGAGGAGTTCGTACGAGTGGGGGGCATAGCTGGTTTATGATGGACCAGAGCAAAATCTTGCCCCCCCCAGAAGGAGGAGGAGTTGGTGTGGCTGCTGCAGCACCAAGTAAACCACCACCTCCTCGGGCAGTGGCACCAGCTCCTGAGCAGGGTGCGCCTGCACCCCCGGCCCCAAGTGTGGAGCCTCAGCACTTGGTTGCCAGTGCATCTGCCCCCCACCCCAGCCTGTGCCTGGTCCTCTCCGCACCGTCCTGGTTTGGGAGTTCGTTGATTGTGTGTGTGGGGGAGAGGGGGAGACAAACACCTGGTGAAGTGCCGCATTTGCGGAGTGGAGGTGCACCATAGTCCCCGGGGGAGTCACGTGGGAACCGGGGGCGAGCCCACCCACATGATCAATCACCACTGGGTGCAGTGGCAGGCTACTACAGAATGGACCAGGCCTGCACCTGCCAGCCTTTCTGTGGCAGAGGGGGTGGCTGTGCGTGGCCCTAAGAGGAGGAGGGCCACGACAGCACCTGCTGCTCCACCACCACCACCCCCACCACCACCAGCCGCAGCACATCTAGACCCCAGAGAACTGCCTGTAACTCAGGTCAACATTGCAGTTCTCTGGAGTGGTCTGGATGCCTCAAATGAGAGGGTGAGTGCTGTCAAGCAGCAGTTGGAGCAGACAGAGGGCCATCAATTGCAGACGATGGCCATGCTCTAGCTGCTGCTGGACCACCACGGGATTCCGCACTAGTTTTTTTTCCTTCCACCATGTGCCCCCCACCACCCTCCATGTCATAAAAACGTATTCTCCCACCACCCCTGTATCTTATAATTATGCACTTTTTTCCTTGTCTTCTGTTCTGTATGTGTTACAGTTTGTATTCTGGCCCCGCTCCTTCCTTTTGTTAAGTGTATGTGTGTGCTGTTTTGGTTCTCCTTGTTTTAAGTTAAAATGGGTCGTCTCTGCCATCATTATTTAAACTTAAAGGAGTAGTCCACCGAAAATTTGAAACAGCAAATGTTATGCAGAGCATTTTGATTTGCATGTGAAGTCCCTCCCCTAGTATGTCCTTCCCTCTGTCTACTATTAGGAGTTTTTACTAAATTAGCCTTCGAGCTTAAAGGTAGTATTACCACCCCTGTGGATCTTCATGTTAAATCAGTTTACTGCCTTTATCACTCCGACAATGCACCCTGTGTCATGTTACAGTGATGTAGCATAGCCCATTGATTTAGCAAATGCACAGTTCACACAGCAGAGCTGTGTAACTGACTAGCAGTTTTCATACAGAAACCCCACTTACCTAGCTCTGAGGTATATGCTAAACTGTAACAGTTGCCATTTGGTCTCACTGCATAACAACAGTTATCGGACTACACCGAGGCCTTGGAAGGCAGGGCCGAAGCTTGTGCCTCCGAGGACTTGGTGGTGACCCTTAGCAGAGTCACCTTAGGCTTTGCTGGCTTCTCCCCCAAAGGCCCAGCCTTAGCCTGCTTCTTGGACTTAGAGTGCTCACCTGAGCCTGGGGAAACGCGGGCTTTCTTGGGAGAGGGCCGCGAGCGAGACCGGGACCTGGACCGGTGCCAGGACCGACTACAGTCTTTGTCGTGGGACCTCTTAGACTTACCTTTATGCTTTGCCTTCTCCCCGGAGTTGTGGAGGTCCATCTTCTTCTCCAAAAGGTATGCCTTTAAAGCCTTCAGGCAGCACATCCTGGTCCTACTAGTGAAGCTTTGGCAGGAGGAACAGGCCTCGGTGTCGTGGTTAGGCTCCAGGCTGAAGACACACTTCGTGTGGCCATCTTTGGCTGGACTCTGAAGGCCGCAACTGCACTTATTTTGATGGGGTCCCGATGAGGAGACAGAGGACAGGGACGACATATGTCGGTACTTGGAAAGAAATGTCGAAAACGGTAGGAAAAAAGGTGAAAACCGAAGTTTTAGCTGGGCTGGCAAGCCAAGAACTCTTTACGTGCGCAGGACGCGGCGGGAAAAGAACAGAGGTGGAGCTGGGTCCACCCCCTTTTATACCAGGGCTGACATCAGGGTGGAGCCGACGTCGAGGGGGCGGTCCCTGCTGGGTACTGCTGGCTGAGAAGTTTTCCGGTGGGTCCTCGTGCCTGCGGCATAGTCCTTACTGTAACAGCCTGCTGCAAGAGCTCCCACTCGAAGTAAGATCAATAGTTACACAGCTCTGCTTTTGTGCATATGGTAAATCTATGGGCTATGCTACATCACTGTCACATGACACAGGGTGCACTGTCGGAGCGATTAAGGTAATAAATGTATTTGACATGAAGAAGATCCACAGGGGTCATAAAAACTACCATAAAGGTAGCAGGCTAATTTAGTAAAAACTCCTAATAGCAGACAGAAGGAAAGACGCACTAGGACTTTACATACAAATCAAAAGTGCTCTGCATTACATATTCTTTTTTTTTAATTCTGTGTTGACAACTCCTTTAATAAAACCAGAAAGCCATAACTCCACATGAATAGATGCCACTAAAATATTTTTACTGCTATTACAACTGTATTTATAACAAAACAAGGCAGACAGTAATGAGCCTTGCATTTTGACGGTTAGGCCCTCAGTGGTGTGCCTCCTAATGAAGGCTTAAGCGGCAAAGTGCAGTGGTCATTTGTGTGTGCCTTGTTTTGCCATCAATAAAACTGCAGTAGCACTGAAAATTTTTTGTGGCATGTATTCATATGGAGTGGTGGCTTTGTGTGTTTGCCTTGCACTTTTGGAGCCAGGTATTGTGTACCAGCAGCCGTCCACATAGCGCAGTGTGCTTCTTGTTGCCCTGTTATATTCCAAGTTAAGAATGTTTACCCCGACACATTTTTGGTGTCTCAGTAATGTTTACTTTCTGTCGTGGAGTGTGTGTTAAAAAATAGGACTGAGCAGAGCAATTATACTGTGCTAAACTGCATGTGTGCAGTGTAATGCCCTCTGTGTGCAGACACTGTATAGCTTCTTGCAAACATATATATGCTGACTTGTTCCAGTGTTTATGGTCTAAAGTATAAAGATAAGAATATATAACAAACATTTTATTTGTGCCATCAGTAGCAGCGGACAAAGTCATATAATATGTTTTCAGAGGTCTCAGTGCAGTGTGCACCTCAGCCACTGTGCACACATGACTTTTTAGGAGATCATAGCACAAAAAAACTCAGGCTTTTCAATAAACTGTACCCAACACACATGAAATATTGCTGAGGCACCCCAAATATTTTATGGTGTACAGACATAAATTCGGAATATATAACAAGTCCAGTCCACTGCCACCACACTGTGCTACCACTGGTGATGTGTCGTGTTATGGTGTACAGCAACTTGCTGCAAACTGCCACTGCCACTCTAAACTAGAAAGACATGACTTAGTCCAGAACAAAAAATGCAAAGAAGAAATGTGATAACACACTGTGGTGGCAGTGAACTGAACCTGTTATATATTTTCTGACTTTATAATGGCTGTACACCGTGAAATATTTTGGGTGCCTCACCAATATTTCATGTCTGTTGGGTATGGTTTGTTGAAAAGCAGGAGTTTTTTTGTGCTATGATCTCCTAAAAGTCAAGTGTGCACTGTGACAAAGGTGCACACTGCCCCGAGACCTCTGAAAACATATTATATGACTTTGTCCACTGCTGTTGATGGTACAAATAAAATATACGTTACATATTCTTATCTTTATTCTTTATACCATAAACACTGGAACAAGTCAGCATATATATGTTTGCAAGAAGCTGGACAGTGTCTGTACATACAGAAAAGTACACTGACTGCACACATGCAGTTTAGCACAGTATAACTGCACTGCTCAGTCCTGCTTTTTAACAAACACTTCACGATACCACGACAAAAAGTAAACATTACTGAGGCTCCAAAAATATTTATTTTTGGAAACTGACATTATGAAGTTGGACTATAATTAGGAAGGGAATTAATGGCACAGTCACTGTTGTGCGCAGTGGTCGCACACAGTCAACAGAATTAATGTGCATCACCCAGAAAGCTACTGTCTTTCGCCCAGAAAATTCCCCAGTGCTGACAAAGTGAAATGAGAGCATAACAAGAAATACAGTCTCCCAGAATTAATGGCGCACTCAGTCATGTGCACAGTGTTCACACACAGTCACCAGAATTAATGTGCATCCCCAAAATGCTACTGTCTTGTGTCCAGAAAATTCCCCAGTCCAGACGAAGTGAAATGAGAACATCAAGTACAGTTACGTAAGAACTTACCGTAACAGTAGATCTTCGAGAACAGCTCTTGCAGCAGGTTACACCATTAGGACTGAAGCCGGCAGGTGCCAGGACCCCACAGAAATTTTCTAGCTAGCAGTCTTCAGCGTAACCGCCTCCGACATCAGTCCCGCCCCCGTCAGGCGTAGTACATAAGGAGGCGGTCCCCCCATAATCCTCAGTTCTCCTGCCGGAGACTCCCGGCTGCAGGATGACATCAAAAGAGGAGACCGAGGATCCGCCACCAGATGGCAAAGACTAGTGAAAAATAATGTCCCATCCCATCAGATGGGTGCTTGACTATGACCTACCTCCAAAAAGGGGGGATGGTCGGCGGGAAGGTACCTGCTGCAAGAGTTGTTCTCGAAGATCTACTGTTATGGTAAGTTCTTACGTAACTGTACTATCTTACTTCGAGATACAGCTCTTGCAGCAGGTTACACCATTAGGACTGATTTCCAAGCAGTAGTGGCAATCATGCACCACCGGGAGCAGGAAAGGTAGAGACCTCGACATAACTCGAGCCTAGGACAGAAGTCCCTGAAGGACGGCTAGACCGAACCCCGCTCTTCGCCTCGATGCAATGTCCAGGCTGTAATGCCTGATAAAGGTATGTACAGAGGTCCAAGTAGCTGCAGTGCATATAGCTGAGGTGGAGACATTCTTTAACGCCTCAAATGAAGTAGCCACCCCTCTTGTGGAATGACCCTTGACCGTGCCCGGTAAGGGTTTATTGCGCTTATCATAACAGAAAGTGATGCACTGGGTAAGCCACCTACAAAGTGACTGTTTGGAGACAGGAGCTCCTATCATTCTGTGCGCGAAGGAGATGAAAAGTTGGTCCGACTTCCGGAGCTGTTTGGTTCTGGTCAGGTAGTATCTGAGGCACCGATGCACATCAAGGGTGTGCAGAAGGGCTTCTCCTCAATTACTGTACCTTGCGAAATACACTGGTAGATCAATATCTTGAGTAAGGGTGAGAGCTGAAACCACCTTAGGCAAAAAACTTTGGGTGTGTCCTTAGGGATACCCTGTCCTGGTGGAAAACCAAATAAGGCTCTTTGCACATAAGAGCATGCAATTCCGAGATCCTTCTAGCTGAAGTAACAGCAACTAAAAATAACGTTTTCCAATAGCTCGCAATCTGCGGCTGGTTCAAAGGGTGGCAGCATAAGCTGCTCCACGACAAAAGGTAAGTCCCAAGGAGGGGTTGGATCTTTGATGGATGGCCTAAGGTGGAGGACGCCCCTTAAGAAGGCACAAGTAGTGTCTAGCTGAGCCACCGTCCGATGGCCTACGGGGGCATGGTAAGCAGAAATTACACAAAGGTGCACTTTAATCGAGGAGTAAGCCAGTCCGGAGTGGAAGAGGGAAAGCAGGTAGTCCAGAACCAGCTTTTCTGGACAGTCTAACAGCGGGAAGCCGCGTGCTTGAGCCCACAAACAGAATCTATGCCATTTCATGGCGTACGTTGTGTGGGTTGCCGGTTTTCTGGCGGCAGAGAGTACGACTGCCACTTCTTGCGAGACCCCGTATCGCATCATGGCTATGTCTCTGGTTCAATGAGCATAAGTCTGGATGGACCAATGAACCCGCCTCCTGGGACAATAGATGGAAGCTGACTGGCAAAGGAACTGGAGGTTCCCGGGATAGCTGGTGCAAAAGAGGGAACCAAATCTGTCTGGGCCAGAAGGGTGCGATCAGAACGAGTGTCGCTTGCTCCCTGCGAAGTTTTAAGAGAACTCTCTGGATCAACAGGAAAGGAGGGAAGGCATAGAGGAATCTGCCTGCCCAGGAGAGGGACAATGCATCTCACCAGAAAACACCAGGCCCTGGATCTAGCGAGCAAAAACTGGGCAGTTTTGCGTTGGATGGGGACGCGAAAAGATCTAACTCTGGAGTGCCCCATCTGTGAAACAGATCCTCTGCCACCTCCTGTAGAAGCTCCCACTCGTGGACTCTGGCCTGAGAGCGGCTCAGACTGTCTGCAATGGTGATGTCCACTCCCGGGACATGCAGTGCAATTAGGTTTGCACCGTGTTGCAATACCAAATCCCACACTCTTATGGCCTCCCTGCAAAGCGGGTAGGAGTGCCTCCTTGTTTGTTGAGGTAGTACATCACCACGGTATTGTCTGTTTGTAACAGGAGTGTACCCGGTGGAATCTCTGACTGGAAGGCCTGCAGAGCATAAAGGACTGCCCTCATTTCCAAAATGTTGGTGTGGAGATAAGACTCCTGAGCTGTCCACAGGCCCTGAGACTGAACACCGTCCAGATGTGCTCCCCACCCGAGCCCTGAGGCGTCTGTGGAAAGGGTCCCAGTCGGAGACGGCACTGTGAAGGGAACCCCGCAGAGAGGTTCCCTGGATTTAGCCATCATTGCCAATTCCGAATGACAACTTTCGTGATTCGGATTGGATGCTGCAGATGGTCTTGCCTTTGGTCCCTTTGCACCCGTAGCATCCACTGGGATACCCACATGTGGAGACGTGCCAGTGGGACTGTCACAATGGCCGCAGCCATGTGTCCGATCAGACGAAGGACCAGTCTGGCTGGGACAGTCTTCTTCATCGACAAGTCCCTGATGAGGGATCTGATGTCTTCCGCTCTGTCCGAGGGAAGAAAGGCTTTCCCTCTGACAGTGTCCAGAACTGCTCCTATAAACTGCGGTTTCTGGGACGGCACCAGGAGTGACTTCTTGTAGTTGATGAGAATACCCAGTGATTGAAAAAGGGACTGGGTGCAGTGAACAGCCGTCATCAGTGCCTCCCTGGAGGGCGCCATGAGAAGCCAGTCATCCAGGTATGGGAACATGTAGTGGCCTTGTCTCCTCAGAGATGCCGCTACGACCGCCATGCACTTTGTGAATACGTGAGGTGCTGATGACAGCCTGAAGGGAAGAGCTCAGAACTGATAATGGTGACTCTGAAACTCAAAGTGCAGGAACCTCCGGTGCGCTTGAGCAATCGGAATATGCAGGTAGGCGTCCTGCATGTCCAAAGACGCCAGAAAGGCGTCCTGCTTCAGCATGAGAATTAGACCCAGAAGGGTCACCATGCAGAAGCGTTTGTAAACGACCGAAAGGTTGAGGTCACTGAGGTCCAGTATTGGACGGAGGTCCCCTATTTTCTTTGGAACCAGGAAGAAGTGAGAATAGTACCCTAGTCCTCTCTGGTTCTCTGGGACGTGTTCTAAGGCTTCCTTTTCCAGAAGCGCGAGCACTTCCTGCCGTAAGAGCAGGGCATGCTGACCCGAATATCAGGAGAGCAGGGGAGGTCTTGTAGGTGAACTGCCTACAAATTCTATATAATGGCCTTTTTTGACCTGCTGCAGAACCCACCTGTCAGTGGTGATCGACTGCCACCCTGGCAAGTGGCGTGCGATGCGACCCCCGACTTTCTTTTCCCGTTGATCCTGAGGAGGCGGGGGTCGGGAAGGAGTCATGCTGTGGCAGCGTTTGATCCGGCAGGCTGGGCTGACTTTGTAAATCGTTGGCCTCTGCCTGGGGATGACTTGGTCTGGGCCTTGTGGGTGAAAGTGCCCCTCTGCTGTTGGCCGGAACGTTGCTGTTGCCTTTGTAGCCGGCCATAGAAATGGCTCTGGTTCCTAAGAAAATAACTAGGCCGAGATCTGTACATAGCTTGTACAGATCGGACTGCCTTCCCTGCGTCCTGAAGTTTGGTGATTACTCTCTCAGAGGCTTCACCAAATAGCACCTCGCCGTTATAAGGGATGTCTAAGATGTTCTTCTGGATGTCCGGGGTAAAGCTGGAGACACACGCCTGAGGCTGCAGCTCTGGCAGAAAAGTCCGCAGAATCATATGCGGCTCTGTGCACTTGGGTCCCCACATCCGAACCCGTGCGGAGGAAGTTCAAGAGCTCCTCCTTGTGGTCGCCATTGAGCATCTTCTCGACCAGGTCCTGTCCCTGCTCCCACAGTACGTTCTGGAATTGAACCATGTGGGTGAGGTAATTCAGTGACCTGATGGCGCAAGTCGCGGCCGCGTACGTGCGCCTATCCAGGGCATCCAATTGCTTGGATTCCTGGTCCGGTGGCTGTGTGCTCAAATGCTGAGGTCTCTGAGACTGGTCATGCGAAGCAGTGATGACCAGGGAGTCAGTCAGAGGATGGTTCGCCAGATACAGGTCCTCCCTAGGGGCCTTGTATAGGCGGTCAGCCTTCTTCAGCACTGCGGGCGTGGAGTGCGGATGTTTCCAGGCGGCCTTGGTGACGTCCGCAAAGGTATCCACAAGGGGCGGCACTCCACAGGCTTCGGTCTTTCTGCGAAGGAAGCGGCGAGGCGTTGTCTCTCTCGGGTAGACTCTTCAGCATCCCACCCCATGTTCTCCTGGATGTGCCTCATGATCTCATGAAAGAGATAATCCGGGGAGACCTGGGTAGGTCGTGTGTGGGTCGAGGAGGAATGCTGATAGGAGAAGGTGATCTGGGCACTCTGAGTGTCAGATCTGGAATCCTCCCCAGACGGAGTGTACCGGTGTTGTCTGGGTCTCTTGGGACTGGGTGACCCTGAGGGGGATCTAGAGGGAGGTCTTCTCCTTTCTGAAGATCTGCCCCAAGGAGGTGGTGTCTGCTCCTTGAGGGTTGGCGATCGTCCTACAGGCCCCTTAGGTGGAGGAAGGGGCGTAGGCGGTGAAGGAGTAGGTGGAGGCGAAGTTGGAGTAGGAAGAGGACATGTGGTGACCACATCTTTTTTGATGGTGTCCCACCAGAAGGTAAAAAGTTCTTTTACCTCTGCCAGATTCATACCGATGACGGGCCTGGCACCGGTGGCCTGTCACCGGGGGTGGGCGTCCGGTCCCCGGGGGTCTCCCCCTCCGGGGAAGGTTCCCGTGGGAGCCCGGTGTCTCCGGTGTTGCCCGCCTGGTCCTCGGGCTGTGTGGCATCCTCCTCAGACGAATCCTTCTGACCGGCGTCTGCCGGCAACGGTGGTGCAGTCCTCTTCTCCAGAGTAGCTGACGTTGGTCCCCTGGCCGACATCCTCAGAGGCGAACGCCTGGCTGGTGATGGGTGTTTAGGTGTCGCCGGCTCCTGGGAGCACCGGTGGTGTTTGGCCGTCAGGTGGGCTGACGTCGGGTCCGACGTCCGTTTGAGGGATGTCAGGTCTTTGGTCTTTGAGGGGTCACGATCCACGCAGGTTGGGAAACTGACCTAGGCCGGTGTCCCGCCGGCGGGAAGAAGATTTATGGCGCTCCCCGGACTTCAACGAGGCCTTAGATGGACTGGAAGAGGCCGACGGCCTGGAAGTCTTCAGAGGCTGAAGAGAAGAGGAGCCGCTGGAAGATCTGACCTGACCCGGGGGAGGCTACAACTGAGCCCTGGAGGGAGAGCGGTCCGATTTCGAGCCGGTGCTTCGGGAGTCCAAGACCTTCGCAGGAGACCTGGATCTTTCCTTTTCCCGGTGCTTGTGGGTTTTACCCGACGACTCCCCCAGAAGGAAGGTTCCTTATCCATAATTTTCAGTTTCTCTTCCAAGAGAAACGCTTGAAGAGCCTTCTCGCGGTGGATCCTGGTGCGACTGTTGAAGCCCTGGCAGAAGGAGCAGGCCTTGGTATCGTGTTCCGGGCCTAGGCAGCGCACGCAGGCCGAATGTGGATCCTTGAAGGGAATCTGTTTGCCGCAGGCATACTTCGTATGGTGACCCTCTAAAGAAGTTGTTGGAGAGGACATCAGTTGATGAAAAGTTGAAAGGCAGACAAAAATCGTCGTAGTTCTAATGGTCGTCGCACGCTAGAAAAGGAGACCGAGAGGCAGATACTGGTGATGTCGACGGCGGGAAAAGAACTGAGGATTATGGGGGGACCGCCTCCTTATGTACTACGCCCGATGTCAGGAGCGGGACCGACGTCAGAGGCGGTCCCGGCTGAAGACTGCTAGCTAGAAAATTTCCGTGGGGTCCTGGCGCCTGCCGGCTTTAGTCCTAATGGTGTAACCTGCTGCAAGAGCTGTATCTCAAAGTATCAAGAAATGCAAAGTCTCCACACTCCAATAAGAACTAAGTGCCCTGCTGCTGCTGTTGGAATTACATGTAATGCTGCAGTTGACCTGACTGTGATGGAATGATGCACAGTGTCTTGCAAAACGGTATGCAAGAAGGATAACCTGACCATTGAGTTTACTGTCCAAGGTGATGAGACTGAGAATGCTGTTGGTTGCCCAAAGTGGACTGCACTGACCCCAACAAGAAGGATGTCCTTTTTGTGTACACTAAAACTACCCTTAGTAAATTGATTAATGTACCTGCCTGGCACCATCATTGTTTTACACAGAACATGATCTTAACTGTGTGATAAAATTTGTTATCTATATATACACGTCATCATTGTTTTGTGTCACAGGTCACATAGTCGCACTTGGTGCGCATTTCTGTGCTTGATGAGGAATTGTGGCGTTGGAATACTGTTAAGCCAGTGAAGCTAAGTATTTTTTTTTTTGGGGGGGGGGGATGTCAATTTCAAGCAAGTTTCATTAATGGTTGGTTTATTGTTTGGTAAATTCTTCACAGGTTTTACCTGCATCCTCCTCCAGGCAGGACACACTTGTTCTGCAACGGACTACTACGGCTACCTATGATCATTACTGGGACATCATCATCACTCGATATTTTTGCACCACACTGTGAACCACTGGTTGGCAAAGGCATGACCTCCACCGCAGTAGAAGAAATGTGACATTATGCGTTATCGTCGCCATGATCAGAATCATGTTCAACTACCATGGGGATGTTACTGGGGACGGGGAGTATGATACCATCTACACTGTCACTCACTGCTTTAGACTCAACTATATTTTTTGACACGGTTAAATGGTCAGAAGTGGAACTTGAGGCAGCAATACTCATGCCCAGCAGAAACTGCACTAACACCACTAGCTGGGACATCATCATCTCCTCCAACTATGAGCGAGGCTACAGATTGCGCTGTAAATAACATTGATGGAGAAATCCCTTTCCTCACATCAGCTATGCTATGCACTTCTGTGTACTACCAAGCCCAAAGACAATCTTACCCCTGGCAGCAATGCCATGGCCAGAAACAGCTTTGATTGAATGTTTCTTTGTGGGCATTTTGCGGGATCACCAAGAAAACTTTAAACCTATTGAAATTTTGGAACTTTCACTCTGGCCCGGTGGATGTGATGTGTGAAGCCCCCCCAAAAAACAACAGTGGCCTGCAGATGTAGATTGCGAACTAAGCAGATGCAAATCAGACAGATTAGATTGCACTGTGCAATCAAGAAAAAGATGCAGATGCAAAGTCACAACACCACCTTAACCACTGTTACTCGCAACAGTCACAATCCAAACCCAATATGGAAAAGAATACGTTTTGCCAGTGGAGTTGGGGGAGACAGTAACAGTACAAAATCAATATACCACAATCCCGACCACAGAGCAGTACAAAATCACGCAGCTGCGGTGGATAGCAGGTTCACACTGCTGCAATTGCTCTGTGGCACAATAAAAGGTGTCTGTGAACTGTGATTTCATGGCACACGACTCACACACACACACACACTACAAGTAATGCATGGCAAATTGAAAACTTCGGTAATATAACCAGATCTTTTCAACAAACTGCAATTATGCACTGCTGCAACACAAAATTCAGCAAAAAATAAAATCAAGAATTATTGAAAATGTTACTGTGTGTACATTAACACAGTTATACAACAAAAATATAACCAAAACAAAAAGACTGCCTTTTTCTCCCAGACAGTTAATCTAACTCTACCTACACTACACAGAAACACCCCTCCCCCAAAGCACACTTTGACTGTCTCTCAGTACACAGACTGGATATTCAAAATTAACATTCAAAATCCACACAAAAACAATAAATACTCAATGATATGAGTACAAGAGGGTTTCCTACAATCAATGTACTATGTTTTAAGATGAAAAAATGGCTCAAAAAAGAATTTTTAACAGATTTTATAGGGTTTTAATCGCAGAGCTCTGACAGCAAACTGTCTCCAACTACCACTACACACACACACTGCACAGAACTGAGGCTGTACAGAACAATCTAGAGCCCATGTGAATGCAATCCCATGAATCAATGCAAAATTCACCTTGGAGACAAAAAAACAAGGCGAACTACCACTGGAATCAATGTACTTTGTCTAAAATTGGGCACAGAAGTGGATGGGGAAGGCGGAGTAGCATAAAAGTGCATTAAAATCAATGACTTTGCGATCCTCATTATGATGCAAAATGTCCCGGCTTCTGCGAGTATAGCGGATTCCCCACTACTCCACAAATTGCTTTGTGGAGCGAATTTTGGCCACTACGCCCACCACTACTTAGCACTCATGGGATTTGTCATCTTTCAAATAGTTTTTTCTATGCCGAGACAGGGGTGTCAATTTTAATTCCAGACAACCCAAGGCCTGTTATAAGTGTGAAGATAGAACTCATTTATCTTAAGCTCGTGATATGCTGTGCTATGGGCTCTGTGGAGAAATTTGGCTATATTACTCTGGCTTGCCAGAACTGGAATAAATGTAATCCTTGTGAAGAACAAGGACACATTTTTAGGGATTGGTTCTGGGCCTCCAACAAAAGAATATCTCAAGTTTAACCAGGCAGATTTGGTGCAAGCAGACCAAAAATTGAGTTCGGTGATCAGACCCACTTCCAATCCACCTCCTTCGGCTGCAAGTAGCACTACAGGGCAACTGGTAATGCCTCCCAATCATCTTTCAGGTTACAGAACTGGACTGCAAATACATGCACAAGAGGTTCAGCGTTCCGAATCTGTACCTCAGAAAAAAACAACTACTTATGGAACAAACCGAGCTCAAAAATTTACTCCCAGCAGATCAGCCTGAGGTATTACAGGACTACCAACAAGAGGAGGATAACCCTGCAATATCTCATTCCCAAGATGAAGCCCTTTCTCCTGGGGAGGGCCCTAGGATCCCCCTCCACCTGTCACTTTACCAATACTGAAAAGACAGAGCACAAGCCTTTCCAAGCTTTCACAACCTTCCTCTGGAATCTCCCTTAGTAATAAGTTTGAGGTTCTGCAGAGAAAAAATATTGGGGTGACTCAGACATTGATGATTTAGACTCTGAGGCATCCTCCCACTCTTTGCCTCTGGTGGAAATGCAGCAGCCTGAATGGAAATGGAAGAAAACCTCAGGCTGGACCGAAAGGGAAGGGGAGGGGAGTAGAGGAGGGATAACCTAATGTGGGAATATTTTCAGTTTTTTCATAAGATATGGAACAACTGAAACTTGCCTCTTTAAATGTATGTAGGATTAAGACCCCTTATAGGTGGAAATATACAGGTTACTCACCTGTAACAGGAGTTCCAGGAATGGTATATGTTGTTCGTCCACACTGTCTGGCAGGTTCCCTGCCACTTTAAATCTTGCCGGAAGGTCTTCAAGCTGGCTCCTCCCACCCACCCGGGTGGTAAAACTCTCGGCTTCGCCCCATGACGCCAGATCTAGCCAGCTAGAAACCAGGTTGTGCATCGAGCCGGGAGGTCAGGTGAGTAGTGGATGAACAACATATACCATTCCTAGAACTCCTGTTACAGGTGAGTAACCTGTATTTCTAGGACATGGATATGTTGTTCATCCACACCATTCTGGCAGACTCCTAGCAGTTCTCCGGGAGGAAGGAGGCAGGTGCACACCCCTACTTGGAAATAAAGACTGGAGAACGGGCCCCAAAACCAGCATCCCGGGTGACTCAAGGTCGTGTGGTAATGGGTGATGAAGGTATGTGCTGACTTCAGGTAGCAGACCTGCGTTTCCTGGATAGGACGTCCCTGGAAGCAGCTACCAATGCAGCGGTATGGAGGGTAGAATGAGCTCTTATCCCTCTGGGAGGCTCAATGCCCGCCAACCTATAGCAGAGATATATGCAGGAGGTGACCCACCTGCCTATCGTCTGCTTGGCTGCAGGTCTGCCAGGTGCGGCTTCAGCGTAGGTGACAAACAGCTGGCGAACCTCTCCCCGAACTTCAGCTCTCCGCTCCTTATAATAAGCGAGCGCTCTTCTAGGGTCCAAAGTATGGAGCCTATATTCGGCCTCCAAGGTGTGATTGGGGTAGAACACCAGCAGAGTCAACACCTGGTTAAGGTGAAACTCCGACATCACCTTCAGAAGGAATTTCAGGTGGGGGCGCAGGACAACCTTGTCCCTGTGGAAGACCAGATAAGGAGACACGATGGAAAGCGCCTGGAGCTCTCCCATCCTTCTGGCTGACATGATAGCCACCAAGAAGGCAGTCTTCCACGACAGGTGAGAGATGTCACACCTGTGCATCGGTTCGAATGGCCTGCGCATGAGCTTAGCCAATACCAACAGTAGATCCCACGGAGGTGGAGGTTCTTGCACTGGAGGGGATATGTGATCAAGGCCTTTGAAAAAGCGCCCGACCACCTTCTCCTGCACCACCGACTGCTTCCCAGCCCGCGCCCGGTAAGCAGAGATGGCTGCCAGGTGCACCTTAAGGGTCGTCGACCGAAGCCCTTGCTGAGAAAGGGATCACAGGTAGTCCAGAATGCTTGCCAAGGAACAGGAGGAAGGGTCCAGGCCCTTGCCCTGACACCAAATGGAGAATCTCTTCCATTTGAAGGCGTAGCATTTTCTGGTCGACTCCTTCTGGGGACGCTCCAGACGTTGAGGACTCACGGAGAAAGACCCAAGGCCTGGAACTCTAGCCGCTCAGGAACCAGGCCGTCAGGTGCAGGGATTGAAGGTCCGGATGGAATACCTTCCCCTGATTGACTGAGATCAGGTCCGGGTGGGCTGGAAGCCGCCTCAGGAGCCTGGAGCTGAGACTGAGGAGATCTCGATACTAAAACTGACAGGGCCAGTCTGGGGCTACCAGAATCACCTGCGCCTTGTCCCTCCTCGCCTTGAGAAGCACCTTGTGGATCAAGGGAAATGGGGGAATAGCGTAGAAGAGGCCCGGGGTCCACGGCCTCGAGAAGGCATCCCGCTGAGGGGGGCGGGCATGAAACAATCTCAGCTTCGCATTCTCCCTGGAGGCAAACAGGTCCGCCTGAGGCGTGCCCCAGTGGGAGAACAGATCTTGTACTACCTCCGGCAAGAGAGACCACTCGTGAGACGCAGCCCCTATCCGGCTTAGGGCATCGGCCAGGGTGTTGGAGGCTCCTGCCACGTGAATGGCGGGGAAATCCGCCTCCATACTGCATACGAGAGACCAAATGGGAGAGCTTCCCTGTACAGAGGCATGGAGCGCGTCCCGCCCTGGCAGTTTAGGTAGTACATGGTGCGTGGTATTGTCCGTCTGGACCTGAACCACTTGACCCCGTAGAAACGGAGTGAAGGCGGTGAGGGCTAGACGAACTGCTCTAAGCTCCAGCAGGTTGATGTGGCAGCGGGACTCCCGAGGGGACCAGAGGCCGTGCACTCTGTGCTCCCCCAGATAGGTACCCCAACCCATCAGAGAGGCATCGGTCGATAGAGAGACCGTCGGCTCGGGGCGGACAAACAGGATGCCCTCCTGCAGATGTGCGGAATGGTCCACCACTGGAAGCGTTCCACATCCCTTGGGTCACTGTCACCAGCTGATCCAACGGATTGAAGCACTGTGACCACTGGCTGGCCAGTCCCCATTGAAGGGGATGCATGTACCAGCGGGCCCAACGGATCACGCTGGTGCAGGCCGCCATGAGGCCCAGGAGGCGCAGGAAGTCCCGGGCAGGGCGCGATTGCCCAACCTGAAATGACTGGGCAAAGGAGGAAAGAACCTCGGCCCTGTCTGCCGAGAGCTGTGCTCTGGCTCGAAGAGAGTCGAGCTCTGCCCCGATGAAATGTATCACCTGCTTTGGCGTGAGTTCCGACTTGGCCTCGTTGATGAGAAGGCCAATCTGAGAGCAAACCTGGAGGGCCAGATCTCTGGACCTCTCCACTTCTGCTCTGGAGGGGGCTGCAATCAGCCAGTCATCCAGGTAGGAGTACACCCGGACCCTTTGGCGCTGCAGGAATGCTGTCACCACTGCCATGCATTTGGTGAAGACCCTGGGAGCAAGGGAGAGGCCGAAGGGCATGGCCCGGAACTCGTAAAGGGATCCCTCTGCTCTGAAGTGGAGGACTCTCTGATGAGACGGATGGATTGGGACGTGAAAGAATGCGTCCTGGAGGTCCAGGGAACAGAACCACATGCCTCGTTCCAAGGATGGGATTATCTGAGCCAGAGTGACCATCCTGAAGGTCCGAGACCTTAGGAACCTGTTCAGGTCGTGCAGTTCGAGACTGGGGCGCCAGCCCCACGTCCGTTTTGGGACCAGGAAATACCTGGACACAAACCCCGGGTCTAAGGGAGGATCCACCACCTTCCTGATCACCTCTTTTTTGAGGAGCAGGGCAATATCGGCTCGGTGGGCCGATAGCGAGGCTGCGGACCCCATGGCCCCCCAAGGGGCAATGGCTCGAAAGGGTGGAGCCTGCTCGAACTCCAGAGGCAGGCCCTTTCCTACCACCTCCAACACCCAGCGGTCCGTGGTGATAGCGGACCAGGCGGAAAGGAAGTGGCGGAGCCAGGGGAGTGACGAGGCTGGGGGCGACACCCCTCAACCCGTCACTGGGCAGGCTTAGAGGAGGAACCGGCCGAGGGACCTCCTTGGCCTTTTCCTCCCTGCTTCCTATTAGAGGAAGCTGCAGGTTTGGGGTGCCAAGCACGAGCCTGCTGGCCCTGGAGCTGGTGCTGTTGGGCTGGACGTGCCTCAGGCGCAGAAGGTCGAAAGGACTTATGTTGCTGTTGTCGTCGGCCCTTGTCTTTATGGGCGGAGGTGACAGAGTCCAGAGTGGCACTGGACTTTTCGATCCGCTGGAGGTGACCTTCCACTCCAGGGCCGAAGAGGTCGGTCCCCAGGAAGAGGACATCCACCAGTTTATGCTGGGTATCCGCCGTGAAGGTGGATATCCTCAGCCATGCTCTGCGGCGCATGACCACCGCATCTGCAACTGATCTGGCACAGGAGTCTCCACTGTCCAGAGCCGTTTGCAGCTGCTGTTTTGCCACCGCCCTTCCCTGGTCCCGTACCTGCCTGACCGTGGTCTGAAGGTCGGCCAGGAGATGAGGGATCACCTCATCCAGGGAGCCCATGAGGGCGTGGGATAAGTGTGCCAACAGCACGGCCGAGCTGGCCTGGCGGAGGCCAAGGGAGGACGCAGCGTACACCTTATGCTTGGCATAATCCAGCTTTTTGGACTCCTTGTCAGGGGGCTTATCCACATCCCTAGCGTTCCCGGAATGCCAGAAAACGCTATCGGTGACCAACCTCTCGGCGGAGGGGTGTTCTGAAAAACCGGACAAAGAGCCGGTAGGGACTGCATACTTCCTGGCCATCCTGGCCGAAGGCGCAGGACAGGAAGCAGGCCGCTGCCAGAGCTCCAAGGCTGGGCCAACAATGGCTTCAGCCACCAGAAAGGCCTCCGTGGGTGAATCCCCTCGGTCCAGTATCTCCGTTAGGGGATACCTGGCCCGCTTGGATACGGGCTCGAGCTGCATCCCGGTAGACTCTGAGATGAGCTGAAGGAGACCCATGAAGGATGATGGGTTTTCGTCCATCGACTGGCCCCCAGAAGACTCCAGGTCAATGTGCCTGGAGAACAGGGAGGAGTCGTCGTCAGACTCTGAGGAGTCCGAGAAGAGCTGCCTGGGGCCTGAGCCACCCTCCACCTGCCGAGGACGGTCGGGAGTGAGATTGACCGACAACCTGTGGGGCAGGCCATGACCCGACCGAGAGTCCTTGGTCGGCACCTACGATTTCGGTTGTGGAGGCGGAGGTTCCACCACAATCAGTGGGGCAGCTGGTTTCGGCCAAACAACTGGCCCAGTCTTGGGCGCCCCGACTACAGCGAGGGGTTGTTTTGGCAGCTTGGGTGACAGCCACTTGATGGCCGGGGAAAGCGACAGCGTCGGCTTTTTCCCGGACAGAAGTAACTGCTGCCACAGCAGGTCCTCGTAGCGTCGACGCAATTTGCGCTGAAGCCTGTCCTCTTCCGAGAAGGAAGACGAGGATGAGCGGTGGTGCCACTTACTTCGGTGCCGAGACCGAGACCGCTGATGTTGGCGGGATCAGCTGGACCGAAAGGATGTCCAAGACCGAGATCCTCAGTGTTTCCGATGATGGGTCTGGGAAGGGGCGGGGGACACCCGCTCTTCCCTCGGCTTGGAAGTCTTGACCGGGGACTCCGGCACCGGAAGTGCAGGCAAGTCCTCGGTCTCCACCGGGGGAACCGGTGAAGAAGGGTTGTCGGCTTCACCAGTCGACAGCCCGTCCAACAGGTCGAGAAAAATCTCGACCGCGTCGCCAGTGTCTCGGCCGGCTGACCTGATGGGGACACCGTGAAGCCAGCGGCCTTAGCCGCAACTCCGACCGCGGTCGAGCGCCACTGTCCGGGAAGGGAACCCTCCCGCTTCCCACGAAACGCCGACGGTGGGACTTACCTTTGAGTCCTTCTTTTTGGACCGAGAAGAATGTCCATGGCCCCAGAGTGGAAAGGATTGGCAAAGCTCCTTAAAAGAAGCTGAATATGAGGTACCCAGAAGAGCAGGATAAATGCCGCGACCGAGGAAGAGGATGATGCGGCCTGTGCCGCCTCCTCCTCGAGGGCGATCATCTGCTCGAGTTGCTCAGCTGAGCCAGCCACCGCGGTAACCGCCCAACGGGCCTCCTTCAACTTCACCGGCAGGTAGCGCTTCTCGTGGTGCCCAAGCTGTAACCGGGCAGCGTGGTCTTCCAGGACGCTGGCCGAAAACGAACGGCATAACTCGCAGGCCTGCGGGTCATGGTCTAGGCCAAGGCAGTAGACGCACGTGGAGTGCGGATCCGTCCTGGACATTTTCTGCCCACATGGGCACCGCCGAAATCCGGGAGTCGATTTGTCCATCGCAGCCGCAAGGGAATAATTTGACCGAAGTCTTGAAAATTTTAGAATAAGTTTCAGGCGAACCGAAGAATTAAGATCCAGTCTACACGCAGAGTGTTAAGGAGGGAACCTGAGCTTGAGCGGTGGGAAGATCTGGCGTCATGGGAATTGAGCCGAGCGTTTTCCCACCCGGGTGGGTGGGGGGAGCCAGCTTGAAGACCTTCTGGCAAGATTTAAAGCGGCAAGGAACCTGCCAGACAGTGTGGATGAACAACATATCCATGTCCCTAGAACCATATTTGTTTTGCCATATCAGGAGAAGTTTGAGATAATATTTTTACAAGAAACATGGATGGTTAATAATCACTGACTTAAGGAACATAAAGAAAGAATGGTAGTAGGGTCCCTCCTTTTGGTCCTTTTTATTGATGACAGGGCAGATGGAGTCGGAATATTGTTTAGAGAGTCCTCTTTTAGGAGCAATAGATTGGTTGAGATTTCTCCCAGAAGGGCATTGCTTCTTGATATCCACTGGCAAAATAAGAATTTAGATGTATAAACATTTATACTCCACAAATTAAACAGAACGTATCTCTCTGTTTATTTTGATAAAACTTTTTTATGCCATGTTACAACATACTGTATCATTTTTGGAGGCGATTTTAATTGTTCCATATACGTTTGAATCAGACATAAAAGTGGGAAGAAAATATATTGTGACTCATTAGCTTTGAAAAATGTAGCTGACACAGCGGGATTAATATAGTTATAGAATCTTGCATTCCTCGGGGTAGCACTTATCACAGAAGAAACTTGCACTCTAGAATCGACTTCTTTTTTCTTTCACCCACTTTGAATGCACAGCTTGCCCAAACTATGCTAATCGAATTCTCTGATCATAAGTTATTAGAAATTAAGATTAATAGTCAGTTCTTCTCTCCTCCCATCTATTACTAGATGGAATTATATGTCACTTCTTTACAGTCTCCTGATTTGATACGGGACATTAAGTGTCTCTTGCAAGCAAAGAAATCAGTATAGTGGCTTTACGACACGATGGACCAATGGTGGGAAGATACAAAATCAGAGACATAAAAGCTTGTTTCATTAGCTCTTACAAGAAAAAGCAGCAATTGGATTACTTTAAAGGTGACCTGCCCACTCCCGTCCCCACACACCTTGCAATACTGTTGTGGGAGTTCGGGGCTGCAATCATCATTAGTTTTCATGACAAGTGCAAATTTTAATTAAGTGCTGAAACTTCCAGCCGAACGCAGAAGTGCAGAGCAAGTCCTGATGGAGCAGTTGCAAGTCATCATGGGTATTACACCCATTTAGTGACGTGTCAAACACCACTGCCGGTACTTTATTATACTGATTTTATTGCTTCTGCGAGGGTCTTGGTACCCAAAATATTACTTACAGCAACACCTGGACAGGCTGTTGCTCTAAGTAATACTTCAGGTATCAAGACCCCATGAAAGCAATAAAATCCAACATAATAAAATGCACCGCACTGCTAACAATAAAGCAGTATTTGGCACATCATAAATGGGTGTAATACCAAGAACTCCGCCTGCTCAATCGGATCATCGCACTTCGCCATTCGATCGAGAAGGTGGCCAAAAGTACCCATGATATAAACGGCTCGAACGGACTCCTGCAACAATATTACAAACAATGAGGACGAGGCAACTACAACTTCTTCTGAGGTCACCTTTAAGTATCTTTCTACAAAACATTCACAACATTTAATTTCATTGGCCAATGATGGGAGCAGTAACTAAGCTGACGAAATACAAAACGTTAAAGCAGAAATGCAATGATATCAATATAACAGAGCAACTTCACTGGAAGCTGAACTAAAATACACAACCCAAAGAACTCCGTACAGTGACCCTTGTTTAGCGTGTAAAGAGAGTGGAGTCTTCACGTATTAGCACACTTTTAAACCAAACAGGAACATAAATATCTAACCCTATTACCCTTTCAGAAATTACTGATTCCTATATTCTGCAATATTTTGGAAGAGCCGTACTAATATTGACAGACACAGATTTTTTTTCCCCCCATCAATATCGAACCTCTCTCAGATTGAAGTTTCTAAGTTATCTGCTTCCATTACTAAAGCTGAACTTCTAGAGACAACTGCGTCTTTAAAAACAGGATCCTCACTGGGGTGCAATAGTCTGCCTCATGATTTCTATAAAACCTTTGCTGATGAGCTGGCTAATTGTTTAACGGCAGTATTCAATAGTTTCTTACAGCAGAATCATTTCCCACCTTCTTTCATGAAAGGGCGTTTGATATTGATTTATAAATCGGGATAAAATACTTTTGGATAACTGGAGACCAATCTACCTTATGAACTTGGACTGTAAAATTTTAACCATCTGCAAAAAAATGCACATGGGGCACAGGAACCAAGGGGCGACATACCAAATGGGGGAAGGGGAGAGGTATTAACAGTCACAAAGCAAGAAACAAACCTGAAGTAATCATTTCTGATGATCTGAAAGTAGCAAAACAGTGCGACAAGGCAGTGGGGAAGGCAGGCAGGATGCTGGGCTATATAAGTAGGGTAATCACTAGCCGGAAAAGGGAGGTAATAATATCCCTATATAGATCACTGGTGAGACCACACCTCGAGTACTGTGCACAATTCTGGAGGCCCCATCTCCACCAGGCAGTACAAAGGAGGGCAACAAAAATGGTGCATGGTCTGCCTTAAAAGCCCTATGGGGAAAAGCTCAAGGAATTAAATATGTACTCCACTGAGGAAAGTACAGTTATGTAAGAACTTACTGTAACAGTAGATCTCCGAGAGGAGCTCTTACAGCAGGCTATCATTGGGACTATACCGCAGGCACTAGGACCCACCAGAAAACTCTTAGCTAGCAGTACCAGGCAGGGGCCACCCCCTGATGTCTGCTCTGCCCCGACGGTCCCCAGCGCCACCTCAGTTCACCTGCCAAAGACCCGTGAGCAGACTCCGACAGACGGACCAGGTGGAAGCATGCCAAAAAAAGATGCTGAATCTCACCAGAGGGAAGGAGGGTGGGAAAGCCACACCTGCTGCAAGAACTCCTCTCGAAGATCTACTGTTACAGTAAGTTCTTACGTAACTGTACTATCTTACTTCGAGTGGGAGCTCTTGCAGCAGGCTATTACCATTAGGACTGAGTCCCAAGCAGTCCTGCAAGAAGGAAATATGCAACCCTGGGAGGTGGCTAAAAGGCATCAGTGCTGTAACATGGCACACTGGGAAAAAAGTCCCCAAAGGACAGTTAGACTGAACTCGACCCTGCGCCTGGAAGCAATATCCTGACTGTAGTGCCTAGCGAAAGTGTGCACTGAGCTCCAAGTAGCCACTGCACAAATGTCTCCAATGGGGACGTTCCTCAAAGAGGCAAAGGAGGTAGACACTCCCCTGGTAGAATGACCTCTGACAGTCCCCGGAAGGGGTTTGTTGTACTTGTTGTAGCAGTAAACAATACAATGGACCAACAGTCTAGAAATGGTCTCCTTTGACACCAGTTTACCTAGGTGTTGAGGCGCAAAGGCAATGAAAAGCTGATCCGACTTGAGGTGGGGAGCAGTGCGCCTGAGATAATACCTAAGCGCCCCGTGAACGTCCAATGTGTGCAGGTGCACTTCCCCTCGATTGGAATAATCAGAATAATAAACTGGAAGGCTGACATCTTGATTCAGGGTCAATTCTGAAACCACTTTTGGGAGGAACTTACATAGGTTACATAATAATGTTACTTATAATAGGTTACAGTCAAGTACAAGGTACCCAAGGGGGTTACACTGGGGGTACAGCACTGGACATACCTAGATAATACCTGGAGAGGGTGGAGGTAGGCATGGGGAGTGGGTGGGAGGGAGGGGGAGAGGATAGGCTGTCCAGAGGATGTTGTCAAGTCAAGGAGACCTGACAGGAGGATCCCACAGTGGGATTAATTAGGTGCATCTACAGCACCGAGCGTCGATGTCTGTGATGCAGGGTGGGAGGGAGTTAAACCAAGCAGGGGCTCAGTAATGGAAGGACCTTCAGGCTAGCGAGGTCTTGGTTCTGGGCACCAGAAAGGTGGTCTTGACAGAGCTACAGGTGGCAACAGATGAGGATGCACATCGTAGGGAAGCAGAGACCCATGGGGGGGAGCCCTAGAAGAGATTTTTTGGTGAGTAGTCAGGTCTGGTAGCGCAGACGCTCCTCAAAGGTGAGCAGGTTGGCGATGGAGTACAGCAGGCTAGTGTGAGTGTGGCTAGGGGCTCCAGTTAGGAGCCTGCAGGCCTTATTGATTGAGAGCTGGATTTTAGTCAAGGCAGTATTGTCCACTGCAGCGTAAATGGGCAAGCCATAGTCCACTAGCGACATGACGGAAGAGGTGATGGCCAGCCAGAGGGCAACCTGGGGGAGGCAATCTCTATGATGGTATAGTAGGCCTATTTGAGAATTTATGGCGGAGGATAGGGCACTGATGTGAGTGTGGAAGGTGAGAGCCAAGTTGAGAGTGATGCCTTGATATCTGTATGAGGTCACTTGCTTCAGCGGGTGCAGAGTGCTGGGGAGAATGAAGAGGGGGGCATTATTGGCCTTGTTTTGGTGATGGGAGAAGAGCATTGACTTAGTGTTCTTTAGGTTAATGACAAGTCGGTGGTCAAGGAACCACTTTTCAGCTTGGCTGTAGGTGTGCTGGAGGGATAACTGAAGACAAGAGGGATTGGGGTGGGATGCAAAGAGAACCGCATTGTCGGCATAGAGGAGCATTTTTCCTGTGCAGGAGCTGGGGAGAGTGTTGAGGTACAGGCTGAAATGTACAGGGCCCAGACAGCCATTTATCGTCACACGCTGGGATCTAGCAGAGACGTAGCTGGAGAACCAGGCAAGGGGGAACAGCGGAAAAACCAAGTTGGTGGAGGGAGTCAAGAAGGAGGGGTTGGCAAACAGTGTCAAAAGCCTTGGAGAGATCTATGAATACTGTGCCGGCAAGGTTGCCAGAGTCAAGAGCAGAGTGCAGGTATTGAGAGAACTCCAGGAGAGCAGTAGTGGTAGTGTGTCCTGGGTGGAAACCATGTTGTTCTGGGCACACTGTGTCATATTTGACTTGGTACTCAGAGAGTTGAATAGACTCTAATTTTTCTAGGGCTTTAGAGAGTGGGGGGAGGATAGAGATCGGCCAGTAGTTGTTAGATGCGGACCGATCTCCACTCTTATGTATAGAGGTGATTTCGGCTGATTTCCAAGCACTGGGAAACTGACCGAGGCATAGAGACCGGTTTAGTAGGTCTGTAAGGGGGACTAGGAAACATCCAAGACCAGGCGGAGGATCCTGGAGTCTAGAGGTTCACAGCTGGGGTTGTTGCTACCATGGGCTTTTAGCACGAGCAGCCTGGCTAAGTGGGGAGATATAGTATGCAGGTAGAAAGGAGGGCGATCAAAGCAGGGGGGACAGAGGCGGGAACTGGGTCAAAAAAGTTGTTTCGGAGGATGGAGCTTAGGTCAGAGAAGGTAGTATTGAGGTAATCAGCTATGCGAGTTGGGTCTGTAGTGACGGTGCCATCAATGGAGAGCTGGGACGGTGGAAGGGGGGAGCGGTTCTTCCCATTAAGCTCTTTCATGCTGTCCCAGAAAGTCCGTGAGGAACCCCAGATGGATGTGAGGGTGGTTTGATAGTGCTCTGCCTTGGCCCATCTAATGGCCCAGGTGCACTGATTACACGCACGTTGTAGGCTTGTCTATCAGCCAACTTGCCTGATTCGATAGCGATGTGCCAGAGATTATCCCTATGCTTAAGTTTTTGGATAAGGGATGGGGAGATCCATGCAGCATTTTGTTTTTTACTATGGATTTGGTGTGGGGGGCGAAAAGGTCACAGTCCTTGCTGTAGGCATTGGTGAAGAGGTCTAGGGCAGAATCAAGCTAAGCTCCCAGAGCACTGGAACTCGGATAACTGAATCTTCCTTCTCCTTCAAACCGGTTTTGTTGAAACAAGTGGAGGACCTACTTTCGCAGATGGATATCAAAAAAAGTGCAGGTGCAGATGCCCTTGATCCCTATTTTCTAAAGACTGCAATACAAGCACTTGCAGTTCCATTAACACACCTCTTTAATCTTTCATTAATATCTAGTTCTATTCCCACAACCTGGAAAACAGCCCAAGTTATCCCACTACTGAAATCAGGGGACCCTATGGACCTTAACAACTACAGACCAATCTCTATCCTTCCTGTGCTATCCAAGCTGCTAGAAAAACTAGTGAGCATCCAGCTAAGAGAATATCTTGAAGAGGCTAATCTTCTAAATCCAGCACAATCTGGGTTTAGAACCAAGCATAGTACTATCTCTGCACTGGCTAAAGTAACAAACGACTGGCAAACCGAACTAGATAAAAAAAAAAAAAAATAGTGTTTGTGCTGTATTCCTAGACCTAAGCAAGGCGTTTGATACAGTGGACCATGAACTGCTCCTCTCTTCCTTGCATTCCATAGGCTTAGATCCATCCTCCCTTAGATGGTTCAGATGTTACCTTACGGGGAAGGACACAGCAAGTGAAAGCTGAAGGAGACCTTTCTCCACTCAAACCATTGCAAAGAGGAGTTCCACAAGGATCCATCCTGGGCCCTATCCTCTTTGCCATTTATGTTAATAACATTGACTCAAACCTTACCAAGGCCTCTGTACACTTGTTTGCAGATGACACTGTTTTATACGTCAGCAACCCTTCGCCTGCTACAGCTTGTGAAGTTCTTCAAGCGGAATTCCACATTCTACAACATCAACTATTGGAAAAAAAGCTTCTTCTAAATGCAAAATAAAAAACAAAAGCAATGTTTTTCTCCACCCAAAGTCAGACAAGTCACACCTCACTAAACAATCTCCCCCAGCTATCCACTATTCTTGGTGAAAGCCTTGGATATGTAGTAAAATTCAAGTATTTGGGGGGTTTGGATAGATAGCAGACTTGACTACATCGATCACATTGAAGAACTTCTAAAAAAACTTCAACAGAGGCTTGGTCTCTTTTACAGAATAAGGCACTTCCTAACCAGAAACTCCAAGAAGAGGTTGGTCCAGGCCTCATTTCTCTCAGTGCTTGACTATGCAGATTTCCTTTACAGCCGCTGCCCTATTTTCTATCTAAACAAATTGGACACACTATACCACAGAGCACTGAGGCTTATAACAGATCTACCATTCAACACACCACTGCTCTCTCTATGCTGCAGTCGGATGGACATCTCTACATCTCAGAAGAAACAGAAATGCTGCAGTATGGACGTACAGAGCGCTGACTAAAATGCTCCCAAATTATAACATCGACTGCTTCACTCAGGCCACAGCTAGTACCTATGCCCTAAGAAGCTATAATCTCATCATGCTCAACGTGCCTAAATTCAACACCCGGCATGGGAGATCTGCTATCAGCTATGTACTAGCTACATCATGGAATATAATTCAGAAGACCCTGAAGCTGAATAACTATATATCATTAGCATCCTTTAAGCATCTATACCTAAGTCTCTTCCAAGAAAAATGCAATTGCTTCCACTAGTACTAGTATATTCAAATTCCTAACCTTCCCCCTCCTTAGGCAGCCAACATCAGGTGGCAATATACCTTCCAATAAATTCAACCCCACAGACTCCATACATCATGTCTATAGACTTCTCCCATTACTTCCTGGCACATACCGTAGTCCTCATCCCTACCATACATCGCCTGGGGCTAGCCCCAGCCCCTGTTCAGGTCACTCCTACACTTTCCTACCAAGACACCTAATACAGTCTATGATCATAATCATCCAGTCATTCTATCACTACGTCTCCTTTGTCCACTATGATTTACCCCTGAACATTGAAATATAGACTGCTTTAATTAGGAGATTTACTACTAAGATCATTCCAATGTTGATATGTATATATTAGATTAGATTGTGTGCATCCATCTGTTCCTATTTGTCTAGTTATGTTTAGGCAATATTGTTTTTGTATACTGTATCTAAGTGTTTTAATATAACTGTATATGTACCAACTATTGAACCTTGACCTTATCAGGTCCATCTTGCAAATGAGCGGTGCTCAATGATGTTTGCCTGAATAAATAAAGATTTGATTGATTGATTGAATATCAGGGGCTGACGGATGGGGGACCAGTCCAGCTGTGCTAGATGCAATTTTAGCTTTCTGAGACCCCCGGGGCATAGGCGCCGGCACAAGGTGGCCTGGGACACAGGTTTCAGTATGGAAGATGGCCAGAGACTGAGGACAGGTGAGTGATCACTAAGTGAGTCGGGGAAGACGTTGATATCCTGGATTTTATGAGGGCGGTTCGATAGTATTATGTCTAGGAGGATGCTAGAGCCACTTGTCTGGTTGAATCTAGTGGGCTGGGTGACTAACTGGGACATGTCCAGGGTAGCGAAGGAGTCCCTGGTATAGGAGGCAGTGGTACCAAGCCAACTGACGTTAAGGTCACCTAGGATGAGTTGCTCGGCCTTGTGTGGTAGGGAAGTGAGGTATTCGATGAGAGACTGGACCGCTGGGTTCTGGTTCCTCGGGGGTATGTAGGAGACCGTGAGGAAGAGTGGGCCCCTGGCTGGGTAAGGGGTAGTTTTTAGAGTGAGGGCTTGGGCGCCATAGTCAAGCTTGGGGGAAGGGAGTACATGGCTTTTAAGGGTGTTCCGCATGTAGACTGCACACCCACCGCCGCGTTTACTAACTCGGTCTTCCCCGAACAGGGTGTATCCAGGAAGGGAAATAACAGAGTCAGGGGTTGTTTTGGAGAGCCAGGTCTCTACTAACGCACTAATATCAGGTTGGTGTTGTACAACCCAGCACAGGAGTGCGGCAGATTTCTTTAGAAGGCTGCATATGTTCAGTGATGCAACGTGGAAACCGGCTCCAGAGTGGGGTATGGGAGGGCTAGTTGGCATAGGTCCAGGGTTTGGGTGTATATTCCCGGACAGCAGTAAGAGCAGAGTGAAAAATCTAATTAGGGGATGGTGGCAACAAGGACCCTTAGTGTGGTGCCGATGTGAGGTCCTGATGGTGGGGTGCAGGGGATGGGTAAGGCATGGAGGGTAGGTATGGCAAGGAAGAGGTAGGTCCAGGATGGGCAGAGGGCAGGGGTGTTGGTAGGTGGTGGATGAAGAGGAGTTGAGGGGGTGTCCAAGGTGGGAGGGGGCCGGGCTGTTTGGGGGTGGCTTAGGGGAAAAATGCTCTGGGTGGTGGGCGGGGGCACAGGACAGGGGGGGGGGTCTGAGCCAGAAGGGTAAACGTGAGCAGGCCTAGTGGAAGAGCGATGGTGCCCATTGTTATGTAGTAGGTAGCTGGAGGTAAAACTGAGCAAGCAATGGTGTGCCAGCTGTGAAATTAGTCGAAGCACAGGGCAATTTTGGTAAAACACCTGGAAAGAGTCACTGTAATGTTGCTTTACTGCATGGGGGTGGCAATGACACTAGTTCTAATTTAGTGATATCGTTGAAAATTCTGCTAAGGCAAAGGTGCCAGCTACTGGGGTGGTTTGGCTGTGACAGGGTATGTCACCATAGGCAGTGGAAGTGTAAGAATTGGAAAGAGTATATAGTCAAATTAGGGTGAGGTCCCTAACAATAGGGCAGGTTACAGCAGTAATTGAGAGGAGTTAACTGCAGAGGCTGGAGAAAAACTTGAGAGCAAATGTGCAACCCTGTGGGTGAGATTGCTTTAAAAAGGGGCGGTAAGAAAGTGGGTCAAGTCAGGTATTGAAGACAGGGAGGCCAATAACCATAAGAATGTGCAGCAGTGGAGTGACCAATCAGCTGCTAGGCTAAGGAAAGGGGTGAAGCAAGGGTCTATTTAATACTGTGAGGACGTGGGGGAGGGGGGTGGGTGGAAATATTCAGTCCAGAACACAGCACAGAAAGAGATTTCCCCCAGATCAGGAAGCGCCAGGAGTTGGAAAATCAGCCGAGGAGCAGAAACTGCCAATCAGTGCCTGGCTCCTCCACTGGGCGTCCAGTCAGAACAGCGGCGTACAAAACCATGAGTTTCCGAGGTCCGGTACGTACCTGAATCTATCCGGGGGTCAGCTGGGTGGTCTATTAGCTGCGGCCAGCTCGGAGAGTGCCAGGGCCACAGCAGCAGCTTGGGAAGCCCGCAGATGGGCTGTCTGTGGAACAAGAAGGTAAAGACAGAGGATTAAATACAACTAGAGTACAATAGCAAGCTCAGTGGAGGGCAGGCAATGGAGAAAGACAAAGCACGAGGTAAGGAAATGTAGCTCACAATCTGCAGCAGGTTCAAAAGGGGGAAGGGTAGCTTCTCCAGCACAAAAAGGAAATCCCAGGGGGTTATTGGATATCTGATGGGAGCTTTCATGTGCAGAATGCCCCTCAAAAAAGTTTGGGATGTGTCCAGCTGGGCCAAAGTTCTTCCCTCCACCAGCATATGATAGGCTGAAACTGCCGACATATACACTTTGATGGAGGAGTAGATCAAGCCTTGACTCAACAAAGAGAGGAGATACTGCAAAACTGAGTTCACTGGACAGGTAAGTGGGTCTAAGTAATGGGGGGAAGTCCAAAGACAAAAATGCTTCCACTTCATAGCATAAGTGGACCTAGTAAAGGGCTTTCTCGCAGAGACGAGAACGTCCGCCACCTCTTGAGAGACCCCATACCTTGCTTTGATTATGTCTGCAGGAGCCATGCATGAAGGTGCAGGGACTTGAGGTCCGCATGGACCAACGTGCCCTGATCTTGTGACAGCAAGTGCGAACTCCAAGGCAGCTAAATCAGAGGTTCCACTGCCAGCTGCTGAAGTAGTGGGAACCAAATCTTCAAAGGCCACAGTGGGGCGATGAGGATCATACGTGCCCCCTCGGCCTGAAGCTTCAAGAGAACCCTCTGTATTAGCGGGAAGGGAGGGAAGGTGTACAGGAACCTCCTTGTCCAACAGAGATACAATGCGTCTAGCCAGAAAACACCAGGTGCGTGCTCCTACGAGCAGAAATTTGGTAGTTTGGCATTGCGTGGAGACGCAAAGAGGTCCAGCTCTGGAAGACACCAAGTGTCGAACAGCTGATCCGCTACTGACTGGAGTAACTCCCACTCATGCGCCTTGGACCGAGATTGGCTTAGGCTGTCGGCCAAGATGTTTTGGACACCTGGAACATACACCATGGCTAGAGTGATCTGATGTTCCAGGGCCCAATACCAAACTCTCATCACCTCCCCGCACACAGGGTAGGAATGAATACCCTCCTTCTTGTTAATATAAAATACAACAGCTGTGTTGTCTGTCTGGACAAGAAGAGAGCCTGGCACTAGGTCCTCTTGAAAAACCTGAAGGGTGTAGAGGACCACTCACATCTCTAGGATGTTGATGAGAAGGCTGCGCTCTTCTGGAAACCAGATGCCCTGGGTCTGCCTGTCTCCTAGATGTGCTCCCTGAGCTCTGAGGTATCTGTGGTTAGGGTCCGACTTGGTGGCTCCTGATGGAAAAGAACTCCCTCTTGTAGATTGGAGGGGCTCAGCCACCAAGTAAGGGTCCTCCTCACTGGGTCTGAGATCCAAACCAGTTGGTCTAGACTGTGGGATCTTTGGTCCCATTGCACCCTGAGCATCCACTGAGGGACCCTCATGTGGAGGCGAGCCACGGAAACTACCGGGATGGCCGCCGCCATGTGCCCCAAAGACTTACGAAAGGGCAGTTTGCAAAATGGCTTTTAGTCCCCCTTGTAAAGTTTTCAGATGGACCAATTTGACTTTCTGGACTCCTGGAGGCGAGAAACCAATTTCTCAGTCTCCTCCCCGAACAAAACAGAACCCTGGAAGGGAAGATCCTTGATTCTGGACTGCAGGTCCTGGGTCAATCCGGAGATCCTTAGCCAGGAATGGCATCTAAGGCAAACACCGGAAGCCGCAGCCCTAGATGCCGTGTCTGAAGTGTCGTACGAGGCCTGTAACACATGCCTGCCTACATCCGAACCCGGTTTTAGGATTTCCAGCAGTTCGGTCTTTTGAGCCGAATCTGGCAAGGCACTGGCTACTTCCTGGCCCTTCTCCCACAACGTGTTTTGGTACTGGACCATATGCGTGAGGAAGTTGAGCGATCTTATGTAGCAGGTGGAGGAAGAGTAGACTTTCTTGCCCACCTGATCCAAGTATTTGGACTCTGTGTCGGGAAGCTGTGAACTTAGGTGCTTCGACTGCTTAGACTTTTCATGAGCCACCGTGATGACCAACGAGTCCACCAGAGGGTGTTTCACCAAGAAAGGCTCCTCCCTTGGTGCTCTATAAAGCCTATCTGACTTCTTGGGAACCGCCGGGGTAGTGGCTAGATGCTTCCAGGTAAGTTGAGTCAAATCCTGGAAAGTATTCGCCAAAGGAGGGACAACTAGAGGCTTGGGCTCCTTTTGCCTCAGGTATTTGTCCAACCTCTGCCACTTCGGATCCAGGTCCTCCATCTCCCATCCACTGGTGGCCTGGATGTGCCTCATGACGTCCATAAAAGTAGGATCATTCAGAGGCGAACGGGAGGTCTCTTTATCGTCCGGGGAGACCCTCTCCCCTGAAAGGGATTGGTCAGAGCAAGAAGAGGAGGAAGACCTGACCCTGTCAAAACGGGATGTGGCCGATCCCAACCTGGAGCAGCTTTTGTCCTCTGAATGTCGGCTGGTAACTGACCGTTGCCGGCTATGGGACCGAAGTCGGCTCGGGGACTGACAACAGTATGGAGACTGACATCGACTATGGGCTCAACGACATCTGGAAGACCACCTGCAGCGACTGCCAGACCTATGGCGGCTGTGAGACCTGCTCATGCGGGGCGGCCAGTGCCAGCTGTCGGACCAGGAACATTGGCGCCGCCGGCAATCCTTCGACCTAGCCTGAGAACAGATCATCGAGAAGCGGGACTTAGAAGGTTTAAGCCTCTCATCGGTAGGCAGCTGGTCGGGCACTGCCGAAGGACTGCCCTTAGGAGCCTGATCCTCCCTGGCATTGGGAACCGGCGTAGGGTCAGGTTTAGGTGGGACAATGTCCTGCTTGACCTGGCTCCACCAAAATTGAAACAGTTCAATAAGTTCCTCTTTACTGAACTGCGCTGCTGCTCCCCCAGCCGAGGTATTGGGCCCAACGATGGTTGGAAGACGCCGCGGCGGATCTGCCAGACCCACGGAGGCTGTGAGACCTTTCCCGGGCGACCGTGCCAGCTGTCGAACCGGGAACATCAGCACTGCCGGCGGTCCTTCGACCTAGAATGAGAACGAACCACCAAGGAGCGGGACTTAGAAGATTTAGGCTGCTCGTCGGGAGGCGGTTGGTCGGGCACTGCTGAAGGACTGCCCTTAGAAGTCTGATCCTCCCTGGCATCGGGAACTGGGGTAGGGTCAGGTTTAGGTGGGACAATGTCCTGCTTGACCTGGCTCCACCAAAATTGAAACAGTTCAGTAAGTTTCTCTTTACTGGATACAGGGTATTGGGCATCGTGGACTGGTCACGGATAGATGAAGCCGGTAGATCTGGAAGATCTTGGGGCGAAGTGCCCACAGAGACGTCCTCCAGCGTAGAGGCCCTCTGCATTGGTGACTGAGCCTTGTCTGGTGGTGTTTTGGCTGCTAAATGGCCAGCCATGGTACCCGAGGTCGATTTCTGGACCACTGGTTTGGCTGGTGCCAGGTCCTGTTTGCCCATGGACTTAGAAGGGCAGGAAGCCGATGGAGGCTTCAAAGGATCTCGATCCTTAGAAGAGGCCTTACCCACAGCCCTGGGAAGGGCCGATGCTGAGGCTTTCTTAGGCTGGGCCGAGGCATGTGCCAAAGTGCCGAGGTAGAAGGGGGGCGCGAAGGCGTGACTTTTACCCTGACGGGCGGCGCCGGTTGAGCTACTGGGCCCTGTTTGTCTTCTACCAGTTCAGGGAGTTTTGCATGGTTGGAAGGTCTACCCCGGTCCCAGGAAAGTTTAGAATGATGGAAGCAGTCGGAACTGCCCGAGCCTGAAGAAGAAGCCTTCTTGTGGGGTGAGCGGGAGTGTGGACAGGACCGGCCATGGTCCTTGTCGTGGGACTTGTCCCAGTGTTTGGATTTCTCCCCTGGAGAGCTCTGCATCATGGCAACTTGTTTCTCCAAAACAGTGGGCTTTCAATGCCTTCAGGTGTCTGATCCTCATCCTGCCGGTAAAGCCTTTACAGATCCTGCAGGCCTGAGTGTCATGGTCCGGCCCAAGGCAGAAGACACAGGCCTCGTGAGTGTTCATAGCAGGGATCTGTCAGCCACAGGAGCACTTCGTCTTCTTCGGTCCAGACAAGGATGCTGATGATGGTGATGAAGACACAAGCTGGACACTCGACCGAAGGGAGAGAAACTAGAGAAATAAATACCAAGAAAAAAACTTCACTGAACTGCTATGCAATGAACTAAGAGCACCATTGAGAGCAGGTCTGCAGTGGGAAAAGAACTGAGGTAGAGCTGGGGACCGCCTCCTTTTGTACCGTGACCGATGTCAGGGCAGAGCCAACGCTGAAGTGCCCTGCTGGTACTCAATCCGGTGGGTCCTAGTGCCTGCGGCATGGTCCTAATGGTAATAGCCTGCTGCAAGAGCTCCCTCTCGAAGTAAGATCATTCAAATACCTCACAGGTATAAACAAGGTAAAAGAGGGATGCATATTTCAAAGATAAAGATGCTCAAGGACAGGAGGTCACACTATGACGATAAAAGGCGGAGGCTCAGAGGTAATGGGAGAAAGTACTTCTTCACGGAGAGAGTGGTGGACCCATGGAACGCCCTCCAAGCAGAAGCGGTGGGTGCTAAAATGGTTACAGGATTCAAAAATGCATGGGATAAGCACAGAGGGGTAGTAGTAGTAGTAAAGGGGGGGGGGAACCACAGGACTAAGTAGGGTCACCGGTGTCAATATAGGTAGGGAAAATATGGGCAGACTAGGTGAGCCAAGTGGTCCTTAACTGCCGACAGCCTCCATGTTTCTAATTAAATTGCTCTGTGCAAGACTGATGCAGGTTGCACAGACTATCATTCATCCAGCTCAAACCTTTTCCATACTCTCAAAAAGCATTCAAGACAATTTTTATACTATACGAGATGTAACAGAATTTTGTAAGGACATGAGTCACCCCAGGTATTTACTATAGTTGGACCAAACTAAAGCCTTTGATAGAGTTAGTCACGAGTATCTATTCAAGGTGCTCATAAGGTATGGTTTACCAGAGATATTTGTTTCCTGGATAAAGCAAATGTACAAATCAGCATGTACTGTATCTTATATAAAGGAAAAATAGGAAACGAGATGCAAGTTAAAGTAGGAGTATGACAAGAGTGCCTCCTTAGCCCCTTGGCTCTATGTGTTTGCTTTGGATGCGCTTATTCGGCACATTACTGGAAACCCAAACATTACAAAGCTAAACTGACCATTAGGTGATGGTATGCTGAAGATACTAGCTTATGCAGATGATATATATTTATACGCACAAGATAAACCCAGTGGGGACACGGTGGTAAGCTCTTTAATGAATTTCTCCCACACACCTGGAGCATTCCCAAATTTTAAGAAAAGTACTGGCATATGATTAGGTAACTCTCTGACAGGTGAATCACGGATGCGGGCATTTCAAAAGTACAAGGGCCTATAATTTGGGGGCAGAGACATAGCCTCTTTAAACTGGTCGAAAAAGTTAGCCATTTGTGTGACAAAAGTACAAAGATGGAAGGGCTGGAATTTATTGAAACAAAAAAGAGTGAGGATAATTAAACAATTCATAATTCCAATACTGTTTTACCGCAGTTATATTTTTCCCTTACCGACACATTTGGAAACCACAGTATATAGTACTGTATTTCTTTCATGCGTGTCAGCGTGGCTCAGTTGGTAGCACATCCACCTCTGGACCAGAAGGTTGTGGGTTCTCTTCCCACACCGAGATTGGACTTGCTCCTAAAAAATCGCTGGCATCTGAGTGCAGTATTGGGGCATGCTGTACTGCTGGGGTGTGCCGTCCTTCGGATGAGATGTTAAACTGAGGTTCCTTCTGCCCGTCCTGGTGGGTGTCCAGGTGGAAGTAAAAGAACCCAGGCCACTCTTCACAAAGAGCAGGGAACATTCTCAGTGTCCTGGCCAACATTCCCCTTCCCATAAACCGGCTCATGCAATTATCCAAGCTGTGTGTGGGTGATGATGTGCGATATGGCCGCCACCACACATTCAGTCACTTCACTACCAGTCTAGCATTGCTTGTAAAAGAGCTTTGGGATACTGTGCATTAAAAGCGCTATATAAATGCTGATTATTATTCTTCTTCTTTCCAAATGCTTTGTGAACTTGTCTTAACCCCATTAAAAGAGAATTTATATACTTGCCAAAACATAAGGGTGGGGTTAATATGCCTCATCCTATAGCATTTTTTTTATACTTTATTTTGGGCTACCACAATGAAATTGGCCTTACAGCACCAGTTTACGAGAATGAACGTATAGATGAAATACTAATTGCAGGGTTTCTTAAATAGGTGGCAGGACATAGCTATTGAACTAACACACAGAGTGCCGGTTCCAGACTATGTTAGACCCACTTTAAAAAAAACTTTGCAAGTGGAAGATATCCAGATTCTCTCTGGTGAATTTATCCAGGAAACAATTATATGATACAGTCATGACTAGGGCTGTATTTTTTTCATGGTTAGCACAGATTTCACGGTTTCCATGAAATGTACCTTGTGCAATGAAAATCCCCGATTACATGCAGGTGTCTTTTCCTCCTTTTCTTTTCCTATATTTTACGTGTTCAGGCTACTCAAGGAGAATAGCGTTCACATTCGCATGCCAACAGAACTCTAAATGCAACTCTCCCTGCTATTCTCTTGAGCTCTGTGTATAAGTGACCTCCCGGTGCTGTATTGTAGTAGCCCTGTGAATCACTTAGACTGCCAAAAATAAAAATAAAAATCACTTCACTCCCTCCGACTCTCCCTGTTGCAGTCTGGAGGGAGAGACATGTGAACAACGGATTGTTATTTGGTGTTTGGAGTCAGAATTTACTGCATGGTTTTAAGGTTAAGCATTCCCATACTCTAGTAGCTGCAGCACAGTGAATGTTAAATGTGCCAGTTCTATTTTCCTCCATCACTATACGTCTGTTTTACAACCGTGCATGAGCCGTGAAATAAGCAATATTTTACCGTGCAGGAAACGTGAAATATGCACGTTTTTACCATGAAAAAAAAAAACACAGCCCTAATCATGACCAATATTTGTCCATAGGGCCCGGAGTTTAAAAATTGTAAACCAGAGAAAACCCACTTGGTTTTGGCACAATTGTGGGATATTCATATTCCTATTATGTGGGATATACAATGGCTCTGTTCATATGGCAGATAAGATGTGCAAGGGAATAACAAACACAAACCTCTTGAAGAATGAAACTGTCCCTGCCCAGACTGCACAGCACTAATGGAAACTATGGAACATTTTTTTTCTAGAATGTTGTTATGTACGTTTTGGAAATATGTTGCAGTCAAAAGGAAACTTCCATGGTTGGAAAGATTAACCTATGAAGGTCTGTTTCTTGGAGACTTTCCAGCAAATTTCAGGAAGTATATGAGCACATGGATAGTTTTCTTCGCCTGTCTCAAATTTTATGGTTAAGTGTCGGCTAGTGCTACAACTGCAAAATGTCCTATAAAGCTTTGGCAAATATGTTTATTTATTTGAAAGTCTTGGATTACAACCTTTTGAACTAAAAGCTCATTTACAAAAGGCTCCATGACAGGGAGAAATAAGACATACAGTAAACATTAAACAATAAAATATATGCTCAACAAAGAACATCATCACATCTGTACAGAATTGGTTTATCAGTAATAATTATAAAAAGTTTGGCTAAACAAGGTGCCTTGGGTTAAGAATAAAGCTAGAAATGCCAAGGGGTAGGGTAAGGGTGTGGATAAAGAGAAGTTTGGGAAGGGGATTGAGTAAATATGGGTGGGACACCATAAGAGCTGTTGCTCCTTGTCGAGCATGAAGACAGGGAAGTGCTTACTCAGAAGTGCAGACAAGCCTGGGAACAAAGAGAGCAGTTTATGGGAGGCAGGTACATTTCATTTGCCTAATGAGGTGAGTTTGGATTTAAAAGGTCCAATTTTGTCTGCACTGAGTAGATCAGCTAGGAGGGAGTTTAGCCAGAGTGGTGCCCAGTTCCCGAAATATCTCTGCCCTTGGGAGGTGCACCGGAAAGGGACCTTAACAGAGTTATTGTGTGTTGCTCTAGTAAACCTACCTGATTCAGCCGAGCACAGCGTAAAAGTGACGCCAGGGGGTAGAAGACCTAGGGCTGCTTTTCTGGCTAGTAGACATACATGGTAACGAATCCTGTTTTCCAGATTCAGCCAACCAGATTGAGTATAAAGGTGGCAGGTATGAGTTAGGCATGGCGCACCTAGTACCAACCTACAGGCCTTGTTCAAGGTGATGGCAATTCAATTAAGGGTGGTGTTATGGGCCGCACTGTAAATAGGAAGGCCACAGTCAAGGATAGAGAAGACTGAGCTAGTTATAGTGAGCTGAAGGGCTGCTTCAGTAAAGCAGTGCTGATGTTTGTAAAGCTGACCCAGTTTACAATTTGCAGCACTAGCAACGAGGTCGACATGAGTGGAGTAGGAGAGGTAGCTATCTAGCGTGATGCCAAGATATTTAAAATTGAGGACCATTTTGATGGCCTCGTTATGCTTGTTCCTAACTGTTATCGTGGACGACTTCTGTCGACTGTGGGTTGAGGCAAAGAGCATGGTCTTTGTTTTCTTATAGTTGAGGAGTAACCTTGCATTACAAAGCCAGTCTTCAGTGTTTCTGAAGTCTTGCTGAAGTCATTGTTGGAGGGTGGTGGGGTCAGGGTGGCTGGTGTACATGACTGCGTTGTCCGCACAGAGAAGGATTTTGTGTTGACATGTTTGGGGAAGTTGATTTAGGAAAAGACTGAAAAGTAGCGGGCCTAAGAGAAAGCCTTGGGGGACTCCAGTACACACACTTTGGGATTCAGAGAGTGAGTTAGCTATTTTTACCTGTTGTACCCACCCAGAGAGGTAGCTCCTGAACCAGCACAGAGAGTCAGATGATAAATCAGTGTCATCTAGTTGGGAGAGGAGGAGGTCATGATTCACAGTATCGAAAGGCCTTGGTGAGGTATATAAAGGTAGCCCCCATCAGGTACTCACGATCAAAGACGTCATGAATGTACCCCGTAAACTCAATAAGCACAGTAGTGGTATTGTGAAGTTTACGAAACCCCGGTTGCTGTTAGCATTGCAGTTGATATCTGTCGAGATAAACAATAAGCTGATCGTATACTATCCTCTTGAGGGCTTTGGAGATTGGAGGGAGAATAGAGATGGGTCTGTAATTTGTGTGAATTGTCCTGTCACCACTTTGAAAACTGGGGTGACAACTGTGGCTTTCCATAACTTAGGGAATTTACCAGTGATGAGGGAGAGGTTGAGGATTCACGTCAGGGGTGCCAATAGCTCGTCGAGGGAAAGAGAGACAAGTTTCAAGTCTAAGCTGTCGTCACTATACCTGGTCTTACCTAGAACTTTCGAGAGGTATTTTTTTTGCCTCCATTTTAGTTATAACCCTGAGGTAGGAAGGGGGGTTGGGTTTGGAGGTGAGGTGTCTGGAGACTTTTGTATATCCCTAGTTACTGGGTTTAGGAAGTTGGGAGGAAGCACCCTGCTAAGAACAGGGAACGCTTTATTGAAAACGGTGGCAATGGTCTCAGAGTCCTGAGTAATGGAACCTTCTAGGCTCAGCATAGTCTGCACTGTTTTGTCTGGTTTCCCAGAGATCGCATTTATGCTTTGCCAGAATTTCCAGCTATCGCCCTAGGAGGAGTACAATTCAGATCTATACTAGTTAGCCTTTGCCAGACAGACAACTTGGGTACATTTGTTCTGGGCTGTCTTGTAGTTTTATAAGTCGGAGGGTGATCATGTGCTTTTGTACTTGTGCCAGAGGTGGCCTCTAGCACGCAGCTGGGCAAGAAGGTAAGGGATAATCCAGGTTGCATGGGATCCTTTCACCTTCCTCTTAGTTATAGGGGCAAAGGTATCACAGGCAGTATTTAAAATTTTTATGAAGTTTTCAAGTGCAGCATCTACATCCATGGTAGTAAAAATAGGGGATCAGGACTGTTGCTGGAGGTGCTGTTTGAGGAGACCTAAATGCTGTTTTTTAGGATCTGGGACATTACTACTTTTGCCGGTGGTCTAGGCCAGGTAAAGATAATAGGTGAGTGGTCGCTTAATGAGTCAGGGAACACATTTAAGCTCGTAATCCATTCAGGGCGATTTGTTAATACCCAGTCTAGTAATGTGCAGGATCCAGTTTTATAATTAGTTTGAGTGGGTAAGTCCACTAATTGGTGGATGTTTATTGAGGAGATGACACCTTTATAGGGAGCAGAGTCATGGGACAACCAATTTATATTGAAATCCCCCCATACTATTACTTCGGAATTTGAGTGATGATCCGCGAGGTATTCATGCAGTACATTGAAACCCTCAATTTGCTCCTTAGGAGGGATATGCACTGAGATTAGGGTTAGGTCCTTACCCTGTGATCCAAGAATTGGCTTTATAGATAGTATCTGCGCATTTTCCCCAGTATTTAAGTGAGGCAGGACTCTGCCCTGAAGAGATGATTTTTTATGTAGATTATGCAGCCACCATCCCTTTTACCCAGCCTATCCAGTCAGAAGGAGGTGTAACCTGAAAGTTGAATTTCTATGTCTAGGGTCCTAGGCGTGAACCATAATTCAGCCACGGACAGGACATCCAGGTTGTGCTGAGCAACCCATGCTTGCAGTGAATCTAGTTTTGGCAGGAGGCTTCAGATGTTGATAGAGGAAATGGAGATTGTGCCTGTTTGTTCCATAAGGTTAGCATCCTTAGCTGTGGGGCCGGGGTTAGGATGGATATTACCCAAAAGAAGAAGCAGTAACAGGGCAACCCTAGTTGCCTGCAGTTTAAGTTGTTTGAGGGAGGTCGCGCTATGACCACGAGAGGAGGATTGCCTTACAAATTTAGAGGAGACGGGAACAGTGTTGATGGTTGGGGGTGGGAAGGGGTTGTAGGTGTCCAGTGGAAACAAGAACAGTATGCCTGCATGCTGGCAATCATTAAATATTGATAGAGCAGGTGTAGATGAAGCATTAGGGGAGTCATCCCTAAAGGAGGGATTTATTACCCTAACATTACTGCTTGTTGAATTAGACTGTGGGATGGGTAGTAGAGAAGATGCAAACACTAGAAAGATGAGACAAACTTTGGGCTGCACGTTTTAGAGGTGTTTGAGAAGGCTGGGCTAAACACAGAGTGAGCTACTAAGAAGAGAAACTGTTTTCCTTGTGAAACTGTGACAGTAGCTTTTAAAATGGGATGCTACTTTTAGAGAACAGTTCCGCCCACTGTCAGTACAAAATTATCAGGAGGAATGGGGTGGCACCTTCTGTGGGGGATGCATATTTAAAGAGTGCCGGGGGAGGCTGGGCGGGACAAATAACAGGCTAAAAATATAGAGAGAGAACACTGGCTAGCACTAATTCAGGCTGTTATTGATGGAGACCGGATTCTGTGGCTGAAAGCAACTGGAGAGCTAAGGGGTATCATCTCAAGTGAGGAGTACAAGAATGAGAGGCAGTCAGGTAATAATATTTCCAAATATGTGTGAATCAAATAAGTGTGAATCAGCTTTAAAGGAAGTTTATTTTTTATTTGAATTTTGATAACTGGGTAAACCCACTGAGACATAGAGTCCCTTTTCCAGGGGTGACTCAGAGTTAATTACATTCAATAAAAACAGTTGCACACTGATACAAGTGACCAACCGTTGTTAACGTTTAAGAAATAACAGTGAATTAATAACCACAGTTTACATTTTGAGACAGATACGAAGTATATATAAGATGGACCCCATCTTAAGGAGTAGTAGGACTGAAGTGAAAAGCACAATGCATTCATATGCTGTAAATGACCAAGTGCAAGCAACCCCATATAAGGGGTATCGTCTCAAGTGAGGAGTGTCACAAACGCACTCCACAGGTCAGGCCCTCTGTTCCCAAAGTGCCAACCTCAGAGTACAATAGTGTGAACAGGTAACAGACAGGGTAACCCTCCTGTCTGCTTTGGGTCCAAATCACCTTTGGCCTCGAGTTTTGGGGGGATTCAAACTGTGAACCTTATGCTACTGTACCAATGTACAGGCTCAGATATGTACTCTCTTCAGGACTGCAGTATAATCTTTCGCCAGGGGCACCCAACCAGGTATCCAAAATGAACCCTTTTTAACTCTACAGAGACCCAGGTAGTTCTTACCTTTTTACACAAGCTCAGTAACACAATCAAGCTTTTCAACAACTGTCAGACTTAACCACCTATACATCACATGCAAAAATAAACTGAAAAGACACCCAGGCAGTATTTCAAAGAAAAGGTTGTTTACTAAAAGATGATAAAAACATGTACAATTAAACACAGAACAATATATCATACAGCTTACAATCATGTAAAATAAAAAGGAAGTTACAGACAAAACACTCCTACCACAGATACGTAAATTCTGTTCTAACTATTACCTTTCTAAGTGCTTTCCCAGTCATAGTTTATAATTATATATCGCCATCCTATATACATCGTTTCATTTTTAACTCTATCTGTCCCCACCCCTTTTGATGAGGTCAGCTAGAACCTCCCTTAGAGAATTTCTGACATAAGTGTCTCTGAGGATGTGAGTCATTGCTTTTTAAAAAGCTGTAACTAGCCATTTCCCAAATGTGACAGTCTTTAATTAAACATTTTCTCTTTGAACTTAACAATCCTACACTCATGTCATCTGAGGGATTTTATGACTCTTCACACATTTCTGGTTATATGCTAAAAGGAGAGAAACCAGCCCAATTACCTTGCCTCCTGTAGCGTCATAAAGCTCACATTTGGTTTTCAACTTCAAAAGCCTGGGCAGGTCATAAACAGGTAATAAAATGCCCTTCTGTAAGAACGTCTTAATTAACTGGTTCTTATGGTCTGTTTTACAACATCCTGTGGTTTCAGCTACTGATCTTGAAAGTTAAAGGCCAAATCTCTCACATACTGACATTTCATACACAGACCATTTATTTATAAATATAAATATCATACCGGTAACCAGAAGCAGGGGTAGAGAGTCACAGGGAGTACAAGAGTGCAGATGCAGTTAGGTAATAATATTTCCAACAGGGTTAAGAGACCATGAATGATAACACGTGTAACTAAAACTAGGTCAAGAAAATAGCAGGTAATTGCAAGGAAACGCATCTGAGGCATCAGGTGCAGCGGCACGTACCAACCACTAGTAAGTGTGATTTCAGGGCAACTTTAAACGCATTTAAAGAAGTACAGTGAGACAGTTCTGGCAGCTGGCACTTCCAGAGGATAAGGGCTGATATAACAAAAGACCTATCACCTGCACAGGTTCTGGTCCTTGGGACCTCCAGGGTAGGGTAAGCAGATAAGCTAAGTTCCCTCTTGTGAGGTTTTGTACTGTAGTAGCCCACTGAGGCTGGGTGGAGCATCTGTTCTAAGTATTTTGAAGGCAAAGTCGAGAAAGTAGGATAAGCTAGTCTCACTTCAAGTGAGGGCCAATTAAGTGAAGTGAGTATGCTGCAATGGTGATCATGAGGATTTGCAGCAGCTGCAAAGCAAGCAATTTTGTGGTAGAGTACTCTAAGATTACCTGACTCAGCACCTCGGAGAGGTTGCATGAGGGGAGCATGATATAGCAGCACTGGAAGAAGGGCTCCTATGGCGATGGTCAAACAATCTTTGTTACTGAGATACCTGCTGGGTCTACATAGGAGCCCGATTTTATGGTGGAGAGACTTTGTAATTGCCTCCATGTGAGATTTCAGTGTAAGCTCCCCCGTCCAGATGTACACAGAGATACTTTATGGAGTCACAGACTTCCATCTTAGTGCCTCTAGTCAAGGATATGTGAAGAAGGTTATTTCTCTTGGTACCCAGATGTCTGGGACCAAATAGCATTGTCTTGGATTTCTAGAAAAGATTATAAGACAGTATCAGACACACATCTCAAAGCACTATGAATAGGCTTTTCCTGGTTACATGGGGGGGACCTAAGCCAATATGGAACAGGTTACTTTCCCATTGATATTAGATTATGGAGACCTGCAATGCTTTTTGTAATGGACAATAGTAGGATTGCTGTGTTCCTCTCACCTTTTTCTTTCATCATTGTTTGGTGGGTGGCTACAAGCGTGAGGGTAGAGATGTGGGTGTTTTGGGTTATTGTTTTTGTTTAATTTGTTAACGTTCTCTTTTTGATAACTTAGTTTTGTGTTTATTGCATCATTCTGTATATCTAACTTTTAATTAAAACTCCCCATCGCTTGTGGAAAGTGCCATTTTTTTTTTTACTTCTACCTGGACACTCACCAGAGATGGGTAGAAGGAACCACGGTTTAATGTCTCATCCAAAGGACAGAACACCCTGACAGTTAAGCTCCCCCCCACCCCCGGTTCTGCACTCAGATGCCAGTGTTTAAGTATGAGCCCAATCCCGATGTGGGACTAAACTGTAAAGGTGTGGGAAATACAGATGGACACAAACACAAGATTTTTGGTGCAACCCACTTCTTCTAAGTGGGATGTTTATTTTGTAATCATAAACAATAGCAGCTTTGCACCATATAAAGTAAAAACAAAACAATCAAAATGATTCAAAAGATTTGTAAACAATTTTCTCCTTAGTGCAGCATATGACTCTCCTAGTCCTTCACCTACACACAGTCAGAAGACACCTTATCTAACATCTGTCTGCTCAGGCAGTACTATTTATACCCGCCCACCTGGGTCAGGTGACCAAGCATCATCATGGTCCTTCATTTAATTAAATAACAGGCTAAAAGGACTTAGTTAGCCTTCTATAATGAGGAGCAGCTTTAGATAACAGAAGGGACTTTCCCAGAAGGATTTTCCCCTTCTTAAAAGTGGAAAACTTTCCACTGGGACTTGAGTGACAGACAGCTCACTATAAAAAGGAGTCACAAGGGGCTGCTGTTCCCCTATGCACAATATTTCATTCTTTCCCCTGCTTCAGGTAAGGACAGGCTTCATTTATTCCTTCTACTTCAAGAAGTACATTTGTTAAAGCATTTTATGAGGCCTGAAGGAGGTTTGTGTTTTTCTTTTACCCCCTTTCAGTATTCTAGCCTTTTGTCTTCACTAGCTATGTTTCTGCTAGGTTCTTTCATGACAGTAATTTTCCCATGCTGTAATCTTTATTATGCAGTACAATGTATTCAATAGATAAACTGCAGCATTCAGTACAGGTTCCAACATTTCCATAGCAGCAACGGGGTTACAGAAAATAAAAAGGGAAAGGGTTTTGCTGCTTTGCAATAAATATTAATGCACAGGCTAGTCATAAAGGTCCTTCTCTGTCTACACACTAAATGGCCTCTGTATCCCTTTTTGATTTATTTATTTAGTTTTTGTTGACCGGGTAAGTGCACTAGACAAATTCTGCCTATTTTCAGACATGACCCGGGGGAGTGGGATACAGATGAATGCCAACTGACCCTGAACCAAATTTAACTGTTGGTTGGTATTTTTAGTGAACTGGGGGAAATTTGGCCAGGGTACCGGGGAAATTCCCCTACTCTTTTCGAGAAGTGCCATGGGATCTTTAACATCCACCTGAACTACCACCAGAACAGGCAGATGGGACCTCAGTTTAATGTCTCATCCAAAAGACGGCATAGTGATTAGGGTGCTTTACTGTAAACAAGACCTGTTTTACATTCTAGCTACAATAGCTAGCTATTCTATAAAGTTATGGCTATTATTATATCAGCTCTTTCTGTCTCGGAGCTCGAGATCACTGGAAGTTGACCCCCATATATATGGACCCATGGAAGGAAGAGAAAAGAAAGTTAAAGAGAAGCACAGATGGCTGTCTAGAAGGGGCCTGCCTCCAAACGGAAAGAAAGGGATAGCTTTATTAGATAAGAATATATATAGAGAGAGAGAGGGTGCAACCTAATATACTCAAGGGGTCCTACTACAGTGGCAGAGACGCACCATGTCACATAGACCCATGGCCTTCTGGCCCAGAGACAGATGTTCTACCAACTGATCCATGCTGACACCTTAGCAGACACAAAAGCAGGGAGCACAACATACTTTAGACTACACTGCATAGTAGAAAATTCAAAGACTAAGGAATGGAACTGTATAAGGAACACTCAGCCTAAGGGGTACCCAGTCTAACCTGAGGAAGAGTTACCACCCCCGAAATGCTGGTAGTATATGGGGCATTCTGGATGTTCAGATGAGAAATATTAAAACTGTTCCACAATAATACCACAAAAATCTGGGTGAGTGGTCTATTTATTCTTGCAGCTTACGTGACCCCTCACATCTGTCCATAGGCTCAAACAGCTTACTCATGAGCACTGCCCACACCAGCAGCAGGTCCCAAGGTGGTGGAGGTTTGTGCGCTGGAGGGGACAAGTGGTTCAGGCCCTTGAAAAAGTGCATAACCACCTTCTCCTGGTCCACTGTTGGTTTACCAGCCCACACCTGGTAAGCAGAAATGGTTGCCAGGTGCACCTTAAGGGTCGTCGCTCACAGGCCTGAGACAGGAACCAGAGGTAGTCAAGGATACATACTCACCACTGAGCAGGCAGGAGGATCAAGCTCCTTGCCCCGACACTAGAATGAGGACCGCTTCCTCTTGAATGTGTAGCATTTGCAAGTCATCTCCTTGTGGGATGCCTTCACAAAAGGCCCAAAGCCTGGAACTCTAGCCATTCAGGAACCAGGTCAAGAGGTGCAGGGATTGAAGGACTAGGTGCAGGACCTTCCCCTGTTCAGTGGTCAGTAGGTCTGGGCACAGTGGCAATGGAGTCCTGCCTGGAACTGTCTGGGCCACTCTGGGGCTATCAGGATCATCCATACCTTGTCCTCCCAGGCCTTGCCCACAATCCTGTGGACCAAAGGGAAGAGAGGATAGGCATAGAGGAAGCTTTGTGAGAGGCAGGCACAAAACAGCTCCAGCTTTCTATTCTCCCAGGAGGCAAAAAGGTCTACCAGAGGGATGCCCCACTAGGAGAACAGGTGGCTTACCACCTCCTGGTTCAGAGACCACTTGTGCAACATCTCTCCAATGCAGCTGACAGTGTCTGCCAGCAGACTGCTCACTCCTATGAAATGGATTGCTAGGTTCTTCAGCCAGGCATCCATGACAGTCCAGGTGTGGACAACCTCCCGACACAAGGGAAGGGTATGCATTCCACCCTGTCTGTTCCAGTAGAACATGGTCATGGTGATGGTGTGGTTCATCTTTTAAAAAATCAATAAGCTTTATTGATTTGCAGCACGACACAGACATGTATAACAATATGACAAATACATTACATTATAGACATATGCCAAACTATTTACATAGGAGATTAATCAGAGAAATGAAAATTACATACTCACCGTAATTCTTGATCTTCTAGGAACATCTTCACCATTGATTCACACTAATGGGTCTTAGCCAGAGCGCCTAGGACCCTGTGGGAGCCAGAACTTTTCAGGAGGGCTGGTGCAGAGGCAAGCTGTATGCCAGGCTTACCTCGGCACCAGCCCTCAACCATCTCAGTACTTTTTTCTTTTTACTGAGGAGGTGCAGCATAACCTAACTAGTACTTATGCACTAAGCCTAAAGGCATAAGATAGCTCTGGTGACCTGTGTAAGAAGGGTTCACAAACCAGTAACACAGTGTCTTCACAGCCCAAATCAAGAACAAGGGGTGAAGACCAATAAACAGACTGAGTAAGCCCCGGGGATGGCAGGTGGTCATATGAATCAATGGTAAAAATATTCCTAGAAGCTAAAGAGTTAAGATGAGTACGTCATTTTTGTATCTTCCAGGAATCAGCCTTCACCACTGCTTCACACTAATAGGTCAGAGCACCACGCTCAGACAAAAATACCAGGACTAGGGAGGTAGGAGCCAAGGGTTCACTCAGGACAGAATTCCATTCAGGATTGTCCGGCCAAAGGTGGCCCCTGGCATGAACATCCACAGCATAGTGCTTAACGATGTGTGCAATGTGCTCCAGGTTGCAGCTTCACAATTGATCACTGACAGGCACAGAGCGAATCTCTGCTAGGGACATGACAACTGTCCTAGTGGATTGGGCATGTACCCGACCTTCCAGTTTGACCAGTGCCATGGCATAGCAATGGCACAGACAGCTTACAATTCTGGCAGAAATGCACTTGATTGTAACAGGCTGTCCCTTCTGATTGGGATCAAAGGAGAAAAACAGTTGTTTGGATTTCCTTAAGTTCTTAGATCTGTCCAGGTAAGACGTAAGGACCATGTGAACATCCAGAAAATGGAGAGTGTGCTCTCCTTCATGCTGGAAGTTGGTAAAGCAGGTAGGCAGCACAGATGGCTGATTCAGATGGAACTCTGACACCACTTTAGGAGGGAACTTAGGGTGTGTGAGTAGAACTATGTTGTTCCTGTGGAAAACAGTACATGAGGGATCTGTGACCAAGGCATGGATTTCAAACACTCTACGAGCATAACAGATGGCCACTAGAAAAGCTGCTTTCCATGTTAAAAACTTCAGCTCACATGTTGCAAGGGTCTTAAAAGGCTTGCAGGTGAGCACATCCAGCACATGGTCGAAAACCATGGTAGCCACTGGCTTCCTCATGGGAGGCCTTGTGTGCAAGATGCCCTTAAGAAACCTACTGAGCAACGGCAGCCGTGCCAGGTAGAGGGTACTGACAGGCTTGAGGTATGCAGAAGCAGCACACAACTGGATCTTAACTGTGGAATACTGTAGGTCAACATCAGAAAGTTCCAGCAAGTACTCCAGAACCTTTTCTGGTGGACACCTAAAGCGGTCCAATTTGGGGTCTTGGGGAACCAGATGGAAAACTTTCCCATTTGGTTGTGTAAATCTTCCTAGCAGAATGTTTACAGGCAGCCCAAACCTTCTGAGATACCCTGTACCTGTTCACTTCTATCTGTTCAGAAACCAGGCCCGAAGATGAAGGGAGTGCAGATTAGGATGGATCAGGTGATCCTGAGTCAGTAAGTCCATCCTGAGTGCAAGGACTCTCATTGCTCACTGACAGTCTGTTCAACAGAGCAATCCATATCTGCTGAGGCCAGCAGGGAGCGATCAGAATCATCTTGACCCCATGCACCTCCAGTTTTGAGCAGTACCCTCTGCACTAGAGAGACTGGAAGGAATGCATACAGAAAAAGGTTTTGCCACTCCAGTTGGAATGCATCCTGACAGAAAATGCTACATCCTGGATTTCTGTAGCAGAATCAAGGTACTCTGGCATTGAGTAAGGAGCAAAAAAGTCTACTTCTGGGATGCACCACTCAAACAGCGATCTCACGACATCTGGAGCTATTGACCACTCATGAGGACTGGCCTCTATCTTGCTGAGCTTGCCTGCCAGAGTGTTCTGGACTCCTGGCAGATACATAGCCTGGAATAGGATCCCCCGCAGAGAGGTTCAGAGAGTGTTCCCCCTTGTTGATTTAATACATCACAGACTTGTTGTCAGCCTGGAGGAGAACTGTTTTGTAGCTGACATGATCCAGTAGGGCTCACTGGCCATAGAAAAACAGCTGACGGCTCCAACACACTGATGTGGAGATAAGTCCCTGATGGGTCCCAGATACCTTCTGTTTGGAGGCCCTGACAGTGGCTCCACACCCAAACAGGGAGGCATTCATGGTGGGAGTCACCCGAGTCTCTGGTTGGGGGGGAGGGAAAGCCCTGGAAAAGACTGTCCAGTACCCACCATGTGAGTGACAGAACCAAGGGTTCCTTCATCTGAACAGGGTAGATCTGAAGATGTGACGTTTGTGACCACTTGCACTGAGCATTCACTGAATTGTTCTCATGTATAACTATGCCAGGGGCACTGTGAACACAGAGAAGGCTCTCAGGCATAGCATGTGTTGTACAGAGTGGGCTTGAACAGACTTGCGCTCCATAATGTAGCATACGGCCTGCAGGATCACCTGCATTCTGCTCCATGGAAGGAAGTCTTGAGCCTTGGTCATCTCCAGAAAAGCTCCTATGAACAGCAGTCACTGTGAGGGTTGGAGCAGAGACTTCTAGATTCAGCAAAACCCTACGGAGGTAAGGAACTGAGAGGCTGTGACCACTGCTTGTTCTGTTTCATGCCTGGGTGAACTGCCTGTCAGCCAATCATCCACGTAAGGGAAAACCTGGAGTCCTAATTTTCTCATGTGCTCTAAGAGTACTACAAAGCATTCTGCAAAGACCCGGGGTGAAAAGGAGAACCCAAAAGGTAGGATTCTGAACTGGAAAGCTGCCCCAGCATGAAGAACCATAGGTATCTGAGGCTGGTGGGGTGTACCAAAATGTGCCGGTATGCATGCTGCATATCCAGAGAGCTCACCCATCCTGGAAGAAAAAAAAAAAATTTCTCGATTCTAGCCCCCAGTGAACGAACCAGCAGTCCAAGTCAGAGATGCCTTCTGATGCAGATGTGTAGCAGGAAGCAGAAGCAGAAGCAAAGGCATCGAAGTGGCTTAGAGCTGATGACTGTTGGACTAAATTCTGTATATGGCAGTCAGCAGAATCCTTTTTTAGCCTCTGCTAGGCAGTTAAGTGAGCTCCAAAGGGGATAGTCATGAAATGAAAAATGACCTTGGAGATAGCATTCTGCATGCCTAGGGTCGCTGCTGCACTGGCCTGTTTTCCCATAGTGTCCAACTTGCATGAGTCCTCGTAAGAAGGTGCACGATAACCTCTTTTGGGGGGGGGGGGGAGCAGCCTTGTCATTCTCAGGGAGAACAACAATGGCATCATCTAAGGCTGAGAAACATACACTGCAACATCTACGGGCAGTGTTTTTCTTTTGTTTGTCTATCTGCTTGCAGACAAAGGGGATTTGAAGCAGGCATACTTTGGACCACATCAGACAGGGTTTTAAACGTCGGTAGACTAGCAAGAACTAAATTAAAACTGACTAGCATGGTAGAAAGGTTTAACCACTGCAGAAGGAGACATCTACCTTTTTTTTTTTTTTATGCTTTTTTTCTCCCCTTCTCTCCAGCGACCCACGTTCTGGAGGGTGCCCCAGTCTCGTGTCCCCCCCTCCCCCAATGTCCACTGGGTTCACCGACCTCCTTTCCCCAGGGCTTGCCCCCCTGAGCAGAGGGTCCCCAGGCCCCCACCAAAGACCGGAACTGAGGTGGTTGAGGGCTGGTCCCAAAGTAAGTCAGGCACCATGAGCCACTCTCATGGTACTGTGCATACATGCAACTTGCCTTGGCGCCAGCTCTCCGGAAAAGACTGGCATTTCCAGGGGAGGGAAAACTGTACAAGACAGTGTAGGGTTGGAAAGAAATGTGCGCTGGACTGCATTTTCAGTAAGCTGCGTCCAGATATGGGAAAGCATACAGGACTTTTCTCCGGAGGACTGTCACTACCACTGCTAAGCATTCAGTAAACACCGTAACGCAGAGGATGTCAAAGGACAAGACCCTGAGAATGAAGTGTTTCTACTGGAACTAAAATCCGAAATAACCGAGCATGCAGAGGGCAGGCCTTAGTATGCAGATAAACCGCCAGCAGGCCCAGGGAACAAATCCAGTTCCCCAGCGTCAGCAAAGTCAGAAAGCCTGGCAGAGTGACCAGCCAGGGAGGGGAAGGCAAGGTGGAACTGGCTCTGCATTTACTTTGAGTCCTGAGCTCGAGCCTGACTTGTGAGACCTGATGAAAAGAAGGCTTGGGCCAGCACCTGGACTGGATGTGGCAGAGGGAGTGGACATGCCTAAGAGCATTGCCAAAGGCCCGTAGGGCGGTAAGGAATCCTGTAAAACATGGTCAAAAAGTGAGAACCCCCAAAGGGGGAAGTCAGCACCTGCTGCTATACATCAGCAGCAAAGCCTGAAATCCTCATCCAGGAATGCCACCTAAGACAGATGCAAGATGCAGCAGCTCTGGCTGTGGTATCCATCATGCCATAAATAGTTCTGAGGAGGTGCTCACTGGCGTCCTCCGCAGCCTGGAGAGTCTTAATGAACTCCTGCCTCTGGGAACCCCCAGGAAGGGCCTGAGCAGCCGCCTCGCTCCTCTCCCAGAGGGTATTCTGGTATTTAACCATGTGAGATAAAAAAATGGCTGATCTGAGACCTGAAGCTGCTGAAGTAAAGGGCCTCCTTCTGCAACTGTCTATTCCCCAGGGCTCCCTATCGGGGGGGGGGGGAGCGGGACAGAACCAAGATGCTCAGGCACCATAGAGCTGTCATGGACAGCCTTGGTCACCACAGAAGTTATCCCGAGCCAGGCCGCATAAAATGGCAGCCCTTGGGAGAGCTTGTAAAGTGTATCAACTATCCTAGGCATGATACAGACAAAGCTAGGGCCAAGAGAAAGGGGCAATGGCAGTCCCCAACAGGTGTGAACAGACCCAGAGAATCCCTGGCTGGGACATGCTGGCTGCAGGCAACTAACAGTGCCCGAGTTGCCAAGCTGACCGACCTGAATGGTGACAGGGAGGTGTCCAGGCCCACCCATATGGACAGCAACCATTGGATTGGGGCAGGGCAGGGGTGAGCAGACTGGCAGAGAGCTCCGGAATGTGGAATAACCAGATAGAGTGTACCAGAGTTAGCCATGGAGATCCTTGAACTGGGGCATCAGCCACCAGACTCCCAGTTAAGGAAAAAGTTAAACTTCTACGAGTGGTCTCCATCTCTGACAGGCTCCCAGTGCTGTCCTGTGGATTGAGAGCAAGGCCCATCTCCCAGACCAGCAGAAGAGAGGGTGCCTTGTGCCCCATGCTGATGAGAAAGGGGCCCTGCAGCCAAGGACGGGGGAAATGCCCGCAGGATGGGGGCCAGTCAAGGACCAAAATCTGGTGGGCAGCCCCGCGAAAGAGGAAGCAAAGGGGGGCTGGAAAACACAGAACCCCCTGGGAATGCTATCACCAATGGAAGGGAGTCAGGTGCTGCTGCAGATAACAGAGAGGCAATGCCAGATGCCCTTAACAGGCACACAAACCCAATAGCCCTAGCTAAGCACCATGGTCCTTCTAGACCTCCAGCGGCTTGTGGGGGGGAGGGAGGAAACAGAAGAGCCCCCATGGCTGCCCCAGGCATGATACAAGTGCTAAGGTGAGATGCTGTAGCCAGTGGTGGACCCCTGCCCAAAGCCCTGAAGAGGGAAGATGAGGCAGGCAGGGGTGGGGGTAGCACACCTAGAAGAAAACCCCCAATGTAGTAGGAGCCTGAGAGCACCGAAGTGGAGCCGTGTATGGTGGAGGACAGAACAGAGGCGCTCACTATGTAACTCCCTTCCTTCCCTGGGGAAGGGGAGAGGCAAGAACTGAGCAACAACCCAGACCCCATCCCAGGGGTGGGGGACAGAAGCCCCCCCTGTCTGAGAAGATGTCGCCTGATAAGAGGGGGTGTGGAGAAATGCCCATTGGGAGGCAGAAAGTCAAGGAGTCTGTTCAGGTAAGACCTTGTAGCAGCTCACCTGCAGAGCAGGAACAGAGCTCTCCACTGCTGCAGTCAGGCGAAAGAGGCGCCAGAGGAATAGTCCAGTGGCCAAAGCAAAAGGTGGGTGGCTGAGGGAAACACCGCCAGGGCACCCAAGAACAAAGATGGTGCCACAGGGTGGAGTGTCGATGGCAAGAAAGGAGCGGGGGGGGGGGGAGTCCCCTCCGAGGCCTGAAGGAGCATCCATGCCACCATCAATGGAGCCTAGTCTGAGAAGGCCAGGCCCCAAGACCACTTGGATGGATGGGGGGCTAGGATTAAAACCCCAAGGTGCGACCAGGTGGGGAGGGCGCAAGGTGCTCCCTATGGACCAAGTGCACCGCAGGCCACCATTGGCAAGATCGATTTCAGGACTAGAAGGCTGCCAGATGGGGGAGGCCTGAGGTGCTGCAGTCAGGGCCAGGAGACCCCCAGATCAAAGCTATGGGGGAAGAGATGACAGCAAAGCAAACCACCACCGTTGATGGGCCAGAATAGGGGAGCGAGAACTGAAAACTGCCACTGGCCTACCCCCCCCCCCCGATGTGGAAAATGGGGGGGCAAAAAAGGCAGGTGCCTCACCTAGTTTAAGTGACTCGCTCAGAGTCACCCAGTAAGCAAATCTGCTGGATGCACCAAATGCAATAACAGAACATTACTCAAGCTCTAGGCTCTGCTGCCATCTTGCAGAGAAGGCGCCAACCCAGCAGGGGAACCGCGACTGGTCCTGAACCCCCAGCCATAAGAGCATGGCAGGGGCCGGGGTGCTATCATCACAAAGGGAGCCCAGAAAGAAGGCATCCGCACTGGGTTTTGGTGCTCATTTTAGCAGGAGCAACAGGAGTCGACCCCCCACAAAGCGGTGGGCAGAGGCCAGCTGGAAAGGAGCCAAGTGGGGTGCTGGTGAATCCTGACCACTAGGACTGCAGGAAGGCAGGCGAGATGGGAGAGGCAGAGCCATCACCGTCTCATGGCCTGGATCGGTGGGGAAGGTACAAGGCACCACCGCCAAGGGCTGGGGCAAGATCAACTCTGACCCCAGAAAAAAAACCGTTGCCCCCAGACTGCTGGAAGAGAGGCAGAAGACTGGAAGGATGTGAGAGCCGAGGGTGTCAGTGTCCGGGGGCACAGTGGGATCCTTAGGAGAAGAATGAGAGCCAAAGCGCCCCCAGATGAGCTGGGGAGGTAGGCCTACCCTGTGCAGGTGTGCCCAGGAGAAACTCCTCAGCTTAGCTGATGAACAGGAAAGCTGGGACTTGTCATGGAGTCCTCCTGGATTAAGAAGGGCTAAGAATACAACACTAGGTACAGAAAACAAAGTGGATACATTGCAATCAACTGAAGTGATGGAATCCTCTGTGGATTTGATGTGCACAAGTCGACGGCATGAAAAAAACTGAGGGAGCAAGGGGTAACCCACGTTTATAAGGAGAGGATGTCATAGTGGGCAGCCCCTCCTTGTACACTGCTAGCTAGAAAAGTTTCCATGTGGTTCTGCTGCCTGATGGCTATAGTTCCATAGGTGTGACCTGATGAAAGAGATATCCCAAAGAAGATCAGTCGATTCAAGAGATATAACATTTATTTGAATAACAGAGACGTGGTGGTCCAAGGATGATGTACCGTATGGAGCAAAGAATTAGACAGGTGTAACTTATTCAGATGGGGCCGGGTAGACTGAATTGGTGGTGGGATGGCCCTCTGTATTAATAACGACCTTTGGGGAGAAGAATTAAATACCACAAGTAGCCCGGAAAATGAAACCTTGTAGGTTAAAACAGGTGCCAGTAATCATGATTACATAATAATGGGCATCAGCTACAGACCATCTAACCAGTCGGAGCAAGCAGGTTAAGAACTTCTGGGTGAAACAGAATGCAATGGGGAGAAGGAGTGTCATACTCATGGGAGATCTGAATATGCCAAGGATTAAGTGGGACACAAGGGGGGGTGCTCAGGAAAACATACTGGCAAACAATGTCGGGATTCTAAATATGGAACATTATGTAATGACAACAACCAAGGGAAACAACATTTCGGATGTTGTCCTTAGCAAAATGGGTGATGGTATTAGAAACTGTCATACTAATGAACCACTGGAGGGAGAGTGATCATCTAATGGTCACTTTCAATACTGAGGGGCAAACCAGGATAGGCAGGAGATGGAGGTGGAAGAAGACTTTGATAATACTAATGTAAACAAAATGTAGGACATCCTGCTCAGCCAGATTAAAGAACTAGAAGAAAAATGTATACCAGAAAGAAACAAGTATGCAAACAATGGGGTTAGACCTATTTGGCTAAATAAGAGGGTGTTAAAAGCAGTCAGTCACAAGAGAAGGACTCAAGAGCTGGTGACCATTTTGATAACAGTATATAAAGCAAGAAAAAGGGTATAAAAGACTGATAAGGGTGACCAAAAGGGAAAAAGAAAATTATACAGCCAAAAACTCCAGCACCAACCTAAAGCTGTTTTGGGCATATGTTAGGAACAACAAAGGGGTAAGCAGGGCAGTAGGATCTCGTAAGGAAGGGACTGTATCCATTACAGCCAATAAGATAGTGGCAGACCAGCTCAAAGACTATTTTGCATCAGTATTTCAGGAATCCCAGTAGGATAAGGTCAACCTGCTGATCAGGGATAGGGCATCTGAATGTTCTCTGTAAATTACAGAAAGGGAGGTATATGATGCTCCAACATCTCTCAATAAAAGGAAGTCCCAGGTTTGGATGATTTACACCCTGTTTTGCTAAATGAAATGGCTTCTGAACTGGTTGATCCCATAACTGAACTACTCAGAAAATCCCTGGAGAAGGGTTAGGTGCCAGACAACTGGAGGAAGGCTATTGTAGTGCCAATTTTTAAAAAGGGTAGCAGGACACAGAAAGAAAATTACAGGCCAGACAGCCTCATGTCTGTGTTGTGGAAAACCATGGCGGCCATATTAAGAACATCTATAGAGGATTACCTAAATCACATGGGATTATAGAATATTATACAAAGGCAAGGAAATTTTCTGAATTCTGATTGGTCAGTGTGTGCCTGAGACAGTGATGATATTGCAGTATAACATCACCGTCATTGATTAGCATTAGGTCTGCTTGCTTCTCAGCATGACCACCACCTTTTTTTTCCCTCTTCTCTTTCACTAAAAATCTACTAAAAACATTTTTATTTTAATTTTTGTTTTGTATAACATTGAGCCATTGTATAATTGCAATAAGGCACTCCAAGGTGTGTGTTATCTTGTGTAATAATGTCACTCCTGGGGTGGTGGAAGCACTTCAACCCACCCCAGGAGTGACGTTATTACACGATAACACACACCTTGTCGTGCCTTATTGCTTAATTAATCAACGCGGTTTCAGAAGGAGTAGATTATAGCTAACATACTTGATCAGCCCATGTTTAATGGAGTTTCGTTAATCACCTTTCAATAAAATTCTAAAAATATGTCCCATGCCAGCTGTACTGCTTCCTAGTGCTCTTCGCTCGTGCTGTGAAGTTACTCGTACTACCTCAGTAAAACCGCAAACCGCAATTGTCAGAAAGCCTTCACGCAGAAAACTGTAAATAAGCAGCATTTCGCTGAATACATTTGAAACAGTTAAAAATGGCAAATTCAACCAGATTTCAACTAGCTACTGACTTGGAACATCAGAAATTCACTGAGCAACAGAAGAAAAAAAAATCCTCAAAAAAAACAGAAAGTAACATCAAGCTCTTTACAAAAAATCTATCTAACGTTGGTGAGTGCACTGAATTTACAAGGCTACCTATGTCAGACATCTGGCTGAATGTTAGACGGGACACAGAAACGAAAAAGAAGAAAAACAGACAACAATTACAGTTTCGTAAGAACTTACCGTAACAGCAGATCTTTGAAAGAGGTTCCTGCAATAGGTCATTACATATAGGACTGTGCCCCCTGGCGTCAGGACCACACAGCAAACTTCTAGCTAGCAATCCAAAGCGGGGGACCGCCTCCAAAGTCACCTGATGGGACGTCGGCATGACACTTTATAGGGGGAGGTCCCCACACCCACCCTCCAGTTCTCCTGCCAGAAGACCCCTGAAAGAGTGAAAATGGCAGTCGACTGGAAGCAGAGGTCACCTCAAGGTCCAACTTGCACAGGTCGACAGCAGGAAAGAACTGGAGAGCGGGAGTGGTCGCCCTCTATATAGTGTTACGCTGACGTCCTGTCATAAGACGTCAGGGGCAGTCCCCTGCTATGGATTGCTAGCGAGAAGTCTGCCATGTGGTCCTGATACCAGGAGGTGCAGTCCTATATGTACTGACCTACTGCAGGAACCCTCTAGGAGTAAGATCAAATTAATTTCTTGATTAAATAAAACAGTTTTGCTTCAATAACTACCTAATTCCTCTTATAAAATGCACTGTTTTTTCATTGACACAACAATTTACGAGACCCCACGTTGCGTTGACATTGTTTTTTCGGGGTGCTACTAACTGTTAAAAATATTTGAAATGTTAAAGAAATACAACAAACATATGTAATAAAACTTCACTGTTGCAAATTGCTGTTGCAGTTCACTGCTCCACAGACTAAGAAATGTTACGTAAAAAAAAAAATTAACCAGTTAATATAAAAAATAAAACATGTGGAAGTCTGAGAACTAGGATTTTAAGCACACTCTCAGTGTGCAATGCTTTAATAAACCCCCGAGGGTATATGGGCATCGCACACCTCAGGTGTGCATAAATCCTCATTATACACACTTCCTCCTGCATTAGTCTATATGTCACTACTGTGAATATTACAAAAGGTGGGAAGATGAGTAAATCTGCAGATGACACCAAAATAGGGTTTTTAATCGAAACAAATGAGCAAATCAACAAATTCCAGGAAGAAATAAATGAGTTATATGAATGGGACACAGCTGAAAAAAAATGCGATTTCATTTGGAAAAATGTGTGGTTATGCATTTAGGAAAGGAAGACATGGTGACAACTTACAAAATTGGTAAACCCACTCTTAGATCCACTGATAGTTTATTTATTTAGCTTTTGTTAACCAGGTAAGTACACTAGACAAAACATATGCCTATTTTCAGGTACGACCCGTGAGAGTACAGGAGTTACAATTACATACAGAGTACAACATGACACAAGCAAGGCAGGTACACTGACATCAGGAGAAGCATGACAGTCACAGTAAGACAATTAGGATTACGTGATGGCAAAGTCAATTATAGAGCAAATACAGAGACACTAAGACAATATTCTAAGCATTATGTACAGATATCGATACATGCAGACATCAACAGCACAGGACCCCAGCAGTTAGTGACAGGGATCTGGACGTGTTTACGTCCAGTGATCTCAGATCAGATACACAATGCAATGAGACAACAGCTAAATGTAATAGGATTTGGGAATGTATATGGAGAAATATTACAAGCAGGGATAAGAATGTGGTATTGCCCATTTATAGGTCTCTGGTGAGACCACATTTGGAGTACTGTGGGCAGTTCGGTGCTCCTCATGATGCAGGCAATATTGCTAAGCTAGTAAGGGTGCAAAGAAAAGCAAGGTTTGAAGGACATGTACTATAAGGAAAGACTAGTTAACCTGGGGCTGTTCTCATTGGAGATGGGGCGATTGAGGGGTGGCTTAGTCTGCAAGTCAGTGCAAAACCGGATCTGAGGGACTGTCTACGTAATGAACTTATAGCAATCAGAGATACTAGATGTCGTAAGTTTCAATTAAATGGCAGACATTTCAGAACTAAGAGGAAGCACTGGTTTACGCAGAGAGTGGTGACACACTGGAATGCACTACCAGAGGAGGTAGTGAACAGTCCAAATTTGATTACATTCAAAAGTAAATTGGATACCTATATACAAAGAGGGGGATTTACTGGCAAGATCCTCTGAATATGTGGCAGACAGGCTAGATGGGCATTTTGCTGCCTCCTGTTTATCTTACGTTCTTATGTTCTAAGTGTGAGTCCTGGTGGAAGCCATGGAAATCTCACCCTTGGGATTGGACTCATTAAAAATGCACCATTTACCATGCTGAACCACCCTAGTATCCTCAGAATAGGGGATTTCCACCAAAAGCTGGCCTGGCAAGCCATCAGTAGCACGGGAAATCTTGGTTAGAGCACCAAAAAGGGGCTGCAGTGGAGGTGGTTCCACTCATAGGGGTGGAGAAGCAGATGCAGGGGACATCTGCAAGGGGTGGGCATGACTGGCATGTGCCAAGGGACCATAGGTCTAGGGAGAAAAACCCAACCCTTGCCAGCAACAGGCCTCTGCTACCAGAGGAGCGCCTCGTAGCGTCGACAGTGGGACCTCCTGGTTGAGCAGGAATGCAAGCGGTGCCTCGCCCATTCACCCGAGGATCTAAGCTGACCAGCATCCTCCGTAGGTCATGGTAGGTTACATGCCTAATCATATTCATCATGAGGAGCTGTGGAAGCAAGACCACTAGTGGAGGCTGCTCCCGATGCAAACCAGCCAGGGCTACTACCTGGGTCACATCCTCCTAGGTGAGGACCCAGAGCACCAGATTTTGGACATCAACTCCTTGTTGAGCTCCTCTGACAGCTAGTCAACAGGCTCAAGAAAGATCTCGACCTCTTGCTTGACCAGAGTTGAAGTCGACAGGCTCGACGGGGCTACTGAGAAGCTCTCAATCTTACCCTTGACAAAGGAAGCTCAACCAAAGTTAAGTGGTCAGGAGTCGAGGGAATGGGAAGAATATTCTCGGTCCCATGACCTGTAGTGTAGAGACATGCTTCACTATAGTGAGATGGGCTTCCATAGGTCTGAAGGGCCAAACATATCTCTCTGAAATCATCAGTCCTTTAATCATTCTTTGGGTCGACAGAGAGAGAGAGAGATGAACCTTCTGGTCCTTGATGGATAATGGCAGCATGGTCCTGCACAAGTTGCAGCCCACAACATCATACTGTGTGTCAAGGCAGTAAAGGCACATGTCATACAGATCCACGATCAACATTTTCTGCTGACACTGGGTGGAGAATTTGAATCCTGGTTACCTTCCTTCCATCGCTGACTGCAAAGTGAAGCCGGAACTCATAATAGACATAATGGCTAAAAACAGACTGATAAAGTCAAAGATTTCATCAAAAGTGCTTGAACTCGTTCAACTCTGCAGAACTGCAAAGAAGGAGACCTGTCCCTTCCAGTAGGAAGAAAGATCTGACATTACAGGGTGGAGCAGGAGAAAGTTCTGTAACAGTACTTACATGTAACAGTACATCTTTGAGAGAGTCTCTTCTATAAAGTCACACCTTTGAAACTATAACCCGTCAGCATACAGGTCACTTTAAAATGTTTGCCTAGCCAGGGTAGCCAACGTTGATGTATGTCAGCACCCCTTATGTAATATCGGCAGCCTCAGACCTCCCCAGCTTCCTGCCACAGACAAGCTTGGAGCTGTACAACACTGACAGGAATGGGAGACCAGAACACTGACCAGGCTGACTGGAGAGGTGGTGGTTCCAGAAAAAAAAAGCCAATTTGAAAGGGTACAGAAAAGAAGATCAAGCTTACAGCAATGGTAAAGTCTTCCAGTGTACCCCACCCGAAATACAGAAGGAGTTAGGTGGGAGGATGAGCATTGGCTGTCAGGTGTAGATTCTCTCGAAGATCTATTAACTATATTCTTCAAGGACCTCTCTCGCTCCATAGACCCATATATATGGAATGATTCCCAAGTAGTATAAAACAGTAGAGCAGCAGGAAGGCCAGACAGCACGGACATACAAGACTTTTACAACAGCATGCCTTGGAAGGATGGCAACCTGAAGCTAGTCATTCTATGGGACACCAAGTCCAGACAGTAGTGTTTAGTGAAAGTGTGGACAGAACCCCATGTGGTGGCAGAACAAATGTCAGCTTCAGAGACTGAACAAAACCAAGCAACAGAAGTGACCATGCCATAGATGACATGCCCACAGACAGGACCAGGAAACTCCTTATTGTGCTTCTGGTAACAAAAGAAATAGCTATCAACCACAAAGAACAGGAATCCGCAACCAAAGCATACAGCTTGGAGACTCTCAGAGCAGAGGTATTTTCTGCTACAAAAAATGTCTTCCATGGCAGCTGGCCCAGTGGAGTGGATTAGGGAGGCTGGCCATACCGGCTCTTAGCTGCATCAGGTGAAGGCATGGTGATAGCCCATAGGGGCAGCAGGAGGCAGACTTTCGTCAGAGGAAGGGGGAGGGAGTCACAGTCTCGAGTCATATGCGCACCTCCATGCACATGCATTCCTCAAGCTGGCAAGCTCAAGCATTCCTCAGGCTCACAGTATAGACTAGAGGTTAGAGTAACGAGCTGTGAATGAGCTTGCTAGATCCAGCAGCAGACCTGGATTTGATTCCCACAACCTCCACTTGCATACTGGTCGACTCTGAGCAAGTCACTTAACCTCCTCTGTGCTCCCAGGTCACCCCTGAAAACAGGCACGTGTACCTAGTGGGCCTTATCCAGTTACAAAAGACTAAGATAAAATAAATAAAATGCCGCATCTGGGAAGAGAGAGGGCAGAAACATCCAGGAGGAAAATGGAAGTCACGGCAGGGGCGTATGATGTCCTCCCACCACACCCCCACCCACCACATCACCGGGACAATCTGCAGAAATCACTGGATTTCAGGCATCGGGGGTGGGGACAGTCCTCCCCCTCCCCCTCCCGACCCCACCACAGGGAGCAATCTATGGGGGACTGAGCCACTAGGTAAGCCTCAGGGAGACTGATGTTGGAGGGGAGTGGTGAGGCCGGCAGAAGGGAGCCTCCCCCGCTGTGGGCTGGGAGAATAAATCCGATACTTAAAAAAAAAAAAAAAGCCACTTCCATGGAAGGAAATGCACCTCTCAAGTGGATGCAGGTTCAAAAGGGGCCTGAGTAAGAGATTCTAGAATTATTTATTTATCTGAATTTTGGTAACCAGGTGAGCCCACTGAGACAATACAGTCCATTTTTCAGGGGCGACCCGGGACAATGGGTACAGAGCATAAACACAGTAAATGCATGATTTAAACATAATAGCTAGGAACAAAAATACATCAAAATGTACACAATGATACAGAGGAGAGAGACAAATATATGCAGCATATTTACAAATTAGAGCATCACATACCATGTTGACCAGTGCAAAAGTATTCTGTATAGGCTAATTAGAAACTGTAGTGCAGTTGTCCAGGAGAAAGTAGAACTATCTCTCGAGTGCTTACCAGGAACATATTGCACATGCTTGAACAGGTAATTTAGTAGCAAAGATAGGAGGCCTGAGGGTGGCTAAGAATAATAAAGAAAAGGCAACAGAAGCAGCTTCCGTCGATTTAAGGAAAAACTGCAAAGAGTTAAGCAAAGCAGGTGCAGGGTTTAGGCTATAACAGATGCTCAGAGAGGGTACGTTTGAACATGGCAAGAGAGGAGATAGAGACAGTAGATAATGGAAGTGCATTCCAAGTGGCGGGTGCAGAGTATGCAAATGAGCGGCTGCCAATTGCTAGGTGAGGACAGGGTGTTAATAACAAAGGGGCAGATGAGAATCTGAGTAAATGAGAAGTGGGTCTGCATTTCAGTATGTCAATTAGGCAGGGGGGAAGAGAAGCAGAAGGCAAGTTTGTAAATAAGCTGGTTCTGCACAGGAACTGGCCTATGGACAAGGGGACATACATGCAGGCGCCCTGTGAGAAACACGTGGGACACATCTAAGTGGGCCACAGTCTTGCCCCCATAAGGGCATGAAAAGCCAAATTTGGTGGAAGGTGTACTTTCACAGATGAGTACTAGAGGCCAGACTCCAATAATGACAGTAGGAATTCCAAGATAGGCTACACCAGTCATGAAAACGAATCCAGGAAGCGAGAGGCCCACCAAACACCAAAATGTTTCCATTTCCAGGAGTAATTGTACCAGGCAGGCAGCTAACAAGTTGTCAGCAGACCATCCAGAACAGATCGGGATAATCTAAAGTGGTACAGTGCTATCTCCTAGGGAGCCAGGCTTGAAGCTGCATGGACTGAAGGTTCTGGCAGCTGGCCCACTCATAGAGGGTGAGGAACAGGGGGTTCCACCACAATCTTCCAGAGTAGAGGGAACAAAGTTTGCCTTAGCCAGATGGGGCCCACCAGTATCAGTGTGGCTCCATCCATCCGAGGTTTGAACAAAACCCACTGAATCAAAGGTATTTGGGGAAAGGAGTATAGAAACCTCCCTTTCTAGGAGAGTGGCAAGGCAACTCATCTAAAACCTCCAGGCCTTGGATCGACTAAGCAAAAACTTGGCAGTTCTGGATTGCTGAGGACACAAAAACGGATGAAGTCTGCAACCTCATCGTCCAGGAGTTCCCACTCGTGGGATTGAGCAATCATTACTTGCTGACTGAGCCCTGCAGGCTGTTCAGACAGCTGGGCAGAAATGTCGACCAAGGCATATGCTGTGTGCCAGGGCCCACTCCCACACCTTTGTGACTTCTTGGTAGATGGGGTAGGTGTGCGGACCTCCCCATTTGTTGAAGTAGTGCATGACACAAAATGTTGTCTCTCCAGTCCCACAGAACACGGCCCTGAATGTGACAGGAAAAGGCCTGCAGGCCAAGAAGGACAGCCCCCATCGCCAGAAAGTTGATGTGAAAAGAGCAGTCTGGGGGGTGGGGTTGAGTCTAGACTGCAACCAGAAGGGCCATCCAACCAACCTCAGAGGGGTCCATTGTGAGGAGCTCCACTGGAGATGGCACAAGAAATGGCCCCCCACCCCACCCTCCAAAGCAGATGGGAGTAGTTTTGCCACCAGCAGAGGGCACCTAGTAAGGGATCAGCAACCAAAACAGGGTTATCCAGGGATACGAAAGCCTGGGTCTACTGGCTATGAATCACCCACTGGGGAATGTGCACGTGGAAGGTGGGTATGGACCCGCCACAATAGAAGCCGCCATGAGGCTTAGGAGCTGAAGCATGGACCCTGCAGGGACAGTGGTGCTGGAAGAACACAGCATCACCAGAGCTATGAAACAATCGGCCCAGGAGTCCAGAAGGAATGTATAAGGTTAAATTATACCCAAGACTGCGACAATAAACAGAAGGCAGTAGTATGGGGTCACAGCCAGTTTGGGTTTGTTGACCAGGAGACCCAGTTAGTTGAACTACTGATAAGCCTGGCACAAGTCTGTAAAATCGCTGTCCTGGATGGTGCTTTCAGGAGCCAGTTGTCCAGGTAAAGGAAGACATACAGGGCTTCTCCCCGTAAGGCCGTGACTACCACAGCTAAGCACTTGGTGAAGATCTCTAGCACTGAGGACAAGCCAAAGGGCAAGACACAAAATAGGCAGTGTTGGCTCTCCCAAAGGAAGCACATGTATTAAAGAGGGCCATGTACAGAGGTACCTACTGTACCTACTGAGAGATAGCCGGTAACAATTTACCCATTGTAGCATTGTTGCCTCCAAGTCACTTTTGCTTCAAGTTATGTAACTGTGTATTGTCTGCTTTTTGTTTGGAAAATGGCTATTGCTTTGATAAATTAACACACAGCATTTGCACTCACGAAATGCGCTTCAATATCCTAGAATATTCATTGGTTTAAACACATTACCTCATCATTCATTAATCTCTGGTATACGAACAGTTTGTAACTAACATGCCCTAATCTACCTAGCAATAGCCTACTTAAATGAAAATAAGTTTTTCTTCTCCTCAGGACTGGGATGGCTTATAAGCACTTTTGTACCCCCACTGACCAACGCCGGCCTCCCTGGGTCTCACCCTCTGATATCGAAGTCCCACGGAGCTCACTCCTTCCCATGGCAGGGTGAGGAGTGTGAGGGCCCCCCCCCCTTAACAACATATCCAGTTTGGACCGAGGTGGTACCCGGGGGGCAGCACAGTGCATGTACAGATGAGAAGCCCCAGCTCCCTTTTTGCACTTTTCTCCCCCGTTCCCCACTGTGGGTGACATGAGGGTTGTGTGTGTGTGTACAGAGGCAAGCGTTAAGCACCAGGCCACAGCCCCTCCCTTTGTGTCACCCCTAGCGTGTACTACCACCAGGTCACCACCTGGTGGCAAAGGCTGGGCAAATAAAATCTTCCCTGCCTGGGAGGAGAGAACAGTCCCTTGGATGCTCAATCCCCCCACCACCACCACCGAGTCCGCTTCCAAACCCAGGTTGCCAGCATGGCACAAGGTGTTGCATCAAACGCCTCAGCACCACCGGGCCCTTCTTTTCTACTTTTTAAACACAGAAACCCACAACAGGGCATGGTGTTCCTCCAAACAAATTTGCTTTCCAGGTTCATTAAAAAGTACTCAGCCTTTGTTTCCAAACTGACACATTCTACCTAGCAACAGTGTAAATAAAAATACATTTTTCAATAAAAAAAACTTTCCATTTTATAAGCCCAATAACCCACTCTAGGGCATGGGTTTCTTGAGAATGAATGCACTTCCGGGGTGTACTGAAATTCACTCGGCAATTGGCCTTGTGCCTTCCAAGTCACCCAGTGTGTGCATTAATTCTCTAGAAACCATGCCCTGTTATTGAGTTATTGCTTTCATATATACGCTGGCCTGGTCTGAATTCCTGCCTACATGGTACAGTGCGCAGTAACTGGTGTTTTCTCAAGTTGTGGGGAGTGAGCCCTCTTTTGCTGCAGCACCACTCCCACTTCTGTGAAAGTATGCCTTCTGCCCGTTTCTTGATGCATCTTGCATGTCCACAGCTCCCAGCCATCCCCACCCCCCCGCAGGAGCAGAGGAAGGAGGGGCTAACACAAGATCATGCAAATGTTTTGGTATGCAATGTATCTGTTGAGGCCTAGGACAGGTGGCAGATCTTTCATCTTCTTTGGGACCAGGAAATATCTTGGATAGAAACTCCAGTCCATTTCTGCCAGAAACACAGGCCGAATGTCCTATTTCTGTCAGAGTATGGACTTCTGTACACAGAGGCAGCACTTATGCTTTGCTGACGGGCCAACACAACACAGTTATGTATTATTGTTCCACCTTGATCAATTATAATAAACAGCTGGGGTAGTCACTCTTCCACTTACAGGAGTGGTCTTACTTTATATTCGTAGGGCACAAGAACTGCCCACCTTTGGTTTGCAGTTCCTATACACAATGAATGTGCACACCTCTTTGGTAATATTTAAGCGGCAGTGCATTGAAATTGGGCAAAAAAAAAAAAAATGACCATATATATTTTTACTACAAAAGATTCCAGACATGTGCCAGTTTCATTTGGTTGTAAAATGTTATAGTTCCACCAAAGTTTGAGTGTTTTATAAATGCTATGACTTAACTTTTTCTCAAGAACAAAAAAAAAAAAAAAAAAAATAGCCACCACACTTGGCTTAGAAATAGCACTGTAGACTTGGCAAACGTAAGGATCGGAAAAATTAAAAAAAAAAAAAAACGATGTGCAGCACAAGAGGTACATGCCAACATTTTCAGTAATCGTAACTCAAACTAGCTTTCTGCAAAACCTGTTTTTCACCGCACTGCGGCTTTAACTAACAATAGTAACAACCATTTCCTATGACAGATCTATGAATCCCTTAACAAAATGTTATATAGAACAGAATACTGCAATCACACTGACCAGGTCTGGGCTGAGAGCTCCAGTCTATGTGAAATCCTCTGTTTCTGGCCTGCTCCAATGACAAATATCTTCGGTCCTGAAGAAGTAAAATTATGGGCATGCATTAATGACAGAACAGCATAAATAAACTGTGTTTTCTGTAACAACAAGGTCACCAATGCTACACGTTTGCTTTCACTAACCTTTAGTGTGTCATAGTGTTGTTGTCGAATATCTTCATATTCCTCAGTTATTTCTTCAAAATAGTCTTCTTTTAGGTTTTCATCTAGCAGCTGAGAGCACTGAAAAAAGAATAAATGTTCAAGTTATACAGTCACCCATCCTGGGTAGGTGAAACCTCTTACCAATGAAACTGAAGAGCAAGGCCAACAGACATCTGCAAACATTTGTGAAACCTGTAGAAAGGCACACAACCAGTTTATCAGACACATTTTAAATGTTCATAAAGAATTTAATGATCTGAAAAGTAAATTAAAACTGGGTAAACACTTATGGAGTAACAGTGGGCAAGGCTTGCTACGGTGGTAGTGCGGATCTGCATCCTAAGTCAGGATGCTTATATAGGCTGGAAGGAGGACGGTAGAGTGGATCCTCTTTTCCTCCAGGAAAGGGGGAATCTAATCCAACAGCACACAAGTGGCAGTGGGAGCACTGGGGGGTGGGTGGCATTCATGTGTCTTGATGTGGGGGTTCAAGGATACAAAAATGAAAAAATGGACAGGGTTGGGAGTCCAAGTAGGGTCTCCACTGGCACTATAGGTAGGGATTTTACACACCTTCTATGTTTCCATGTTTGGTAGTTGTTGCTCTGGCCTGTGTCCCACCTTTCCACTCATACAGCCCAGAACTACTAGGCCACCTTGTCTACTAACCCACCCCCAGCCCAGCACTGGATTGTAGGCATTCTGCTCCCCACAGCAGTTGTAAGGAAGGCACTTCTAAAAGGTTAAAATCCAGGGTGACAGAAGAACACCAGTGTGGTACTCCGCTCTCAAAACCTCTTCCCAGAGGTAGGTGGCATGGCTGTTACTAACCATGCCTTTAACAGTACAGTATAGTGAAATACTTAACAGTATAGGGAGGCAGTATAGCACAGTGGTTTAAGGCTCTGAGCTTCAAATCTGGTGACATCCAGCAGACCAGACCTGGGTTTGAATCCCACAGCTTCTACTTACATACTGTGTGACCCTGAGCAAGTCACTTAACTTCCCTGTGCTCCCTGGTCGCACCTGTAAAAAAGCTTTCAGCTTAGTGTGCTACTCCTGGTTAAAAAAAAAAAAAACTGATTTGATATCATTCCACTGGCCTCTGTAAGAAGGGGAAAGGACGAGCACAGCACTATACAGACCCTTGTTCTGGGCTAGTGAGTCAGAAATACGCTGGGGAGGGGGCACAGCTGCCTACAACATGAGTATTTCCTATGACAGCTGAACAGCATGGCCTTGAGCTACATAGGTGACAAATGCAGCAGGCCAAGCCCCTCGAATACATCCTTTTTTTTTTTTTTTTTACTCTTTGTTTATCCACCTATCCCTCCCCCCAGACCCTGCTATCTCTTGGATCCCCAAGTTTCTGCCCCAGGTGTAGAGAAGTCTGCCCCCAGAGTTCGCATCCGTGCTCCTGTTTCCTTGGTCTTCCCGGTTAACCCCCTGGGAGGCGGGCAAGGAAGGCCCCAGACTTACCTTCCTCGTACCTCAGTGGAGCACTTGCACACAACGGAGTCTGCCCTCACACCATGGGGCATAGCGGGAGATCGTCGCCAGGACCGTCTGTGGGGTATTTTCCGCTGTTCCCGACCCCTTGACATCGGCGTGCAACGAGGACCATCGAGCAGACGATCCCCCTCGGAAAAAAGAGGGAGTGGCTCTGGAACAAGGCAACTGACGCCCAACATAAAGGCATCCCCAAGGGGGAAAGGGAGGTCACCCAGCCAAAAAAAGGACAGAGAAGACTCCCTCCCTCCCTCCCCCCGAGGAGTCGCAAAGCATGGCTTAGGGACTATGGACCAAAGCCTTCCCTCAGATGCCCTCAGAGTATGACATGAAAGGGAAACTCCTGCCGTGTAAGACTGCAGGCTGCTTAAGATTCCTTCAGCGACTGAAGGCTGAGAGGAGGGAGTCCGATGAAGCGGACAGAAATTTTCTCCAGTCCAGGGCTCCATTGCAAAGGAGCAAAGGGGGCAATCTGGCTTAAGTGTACGCAAGCCTACCGTGAGAAGCAAGCCAGCGAACAGCTGGAGATAATCTTCATGCTGCTAGGAGTTCTGGGTGCCAGAATGACAGACCAACGAAGGGCATCGCGTATGGTCCCATTTCTGGACCCTCTGGTCTCCGGGAAAGGATACATGAACGGAGGGGTGCTCCAGCCCGAGAGATGCTCCGGAGATTACTTATACCCTCCAACTGGCCACAAGTGCCTTGGGAAAGCAGGGATAAAAAGGCCCAGCGAGTATGTGAGCAGACTCCTCTAGAAACAAAGAGACTTTCATGGCCCAAGGAAACATTGACAGGGCTAGGCAATCTGAAGGGAAAAACATTTCTGCCCAAGGAAGGGCTGGAAATGAGGGCTGAAGCCCGAGAAAGTTCCAGCCCAGTAGACCCAGAGGATCTGTACATGGAGGGGATCTGTGAGAGCCTGGACAAGGCAGCCGCACGGACAGGCTCCTGAGGAAGGGGTGAAAAGGTAAGGGAAGAAGCAGGCTGCAGTCCTGCAATGGAGGGAGAAACCCTCGTAGCTTGCTTCCTGAGCAACTGGTCCCACTTGCGAGGACAGTACAGCCTAGGCTGTGTAGGAGCCACCTCACACCTTGACTACAGCGGTGTGGGATCCAGATAGGCGAACGTCAGAGAGGACCGACATCAGGCCAGGATTGGGGTCCAGAGGAGGGGACAGGCCCAGAAAGAATCTGGTGGGAGCCTGGAGACTGGAAAACCCACCATGTTGACCTGGGGGAAGAGAAAGTGAGAGAATGGAGAGCCCCCTTCCCCCAAGGGGGAAAAGGCCAGGATAGGAAGGGAGGGAAGAAAATACCTGACTCCGTCAAAGCAATGTCTGTACCAGCAAGGATGGGGATGTGTGGGCAAAGCACCTGCCTAGCTCCGGAAAAAGACTGGAGCATTTGCCCACAGAGACTTGGGGGGGGGGGGGCAAATGCTCGGGACCCAAATTCTAGGGCAGAGTGTGAAGAACCTCTGCAATCCAGAATAAATGGTAAGAGGGCTGACAGGAAGGAATGGGAGAGGTAAGACCTGCCTCCTGAAAAGAAAAGTAGGGAACGAGGCTCTCTGCCGGCAGGGCAGAAAGGCGATGCCCCATATAGGGACTCCTCAAAGGGAACAGACACCGCAGAAAACCTGAAACTGTCAACGAAAGAGAGGGGGCGCCAGCCGCCTTCACTTGCTATCCCATGGTCTCCTAAATGGAGAAAGGGAGCCATGTCCAGAGTTTAGAGGAGGCAGCAGGCGCCAACTGCTCAGTTGCCTCGACCCTCTGAGCTTTGTGGCCTGGGGTGGTCGGAGCTGAAGGAGCCTGGCGTTTGCACCAAGGCTTGGTGGTCAATGGACACTGGGATTGCCGCATAGAGTGATGTAAAGACAGATACTGTGTCCCACCCTTCTAGCTATGAGACCCTGTATGGAGAACTGTGCCAGACTCTTGTAAGGAGGAAAGCAACTTGCGGACGTCTTCACCAAACAGTGAAGGGCCCCGGGATGGGGCGTCCAGGATGGCAACCTGAACTTCCTGGGTGAAATTGTACAGGTGCAGCCACGCATGGTGCCTGAGGCATATGGCAGCCACCATGCAATGAGCAGAAGCATCCACCGTGTCAAATGAAGCATGGAGGGAGTGAAAACCCACGCTGGAGGCTGAACCCAGTAGTTGTTCCAGATGAGCCATAGCAGGAGACTCTGGCATTGACTGGACTATGTCCCAGGCTTGCCTAAAAAGAGGCTGCTGGTGCACTAACATGTGTGCGAGATTGTTCTGGGCACACAAGGCCTGAGTAGAGGAGGCATAGGCCCTGCACCCTAGAATATCCAAGTGCTTGGTCTCCAGATCTCAAGGAATGTTCCCCCAGTGTCTAAATTCCAGAACGATCTCCTGCACCCCTAACAAGAATGAAGGGTTGACCCAAGGGTGGGTATCAAAGTGAGGCCAGTTGTCGGGGGCGTAGTATAGTTGGTTGGCCTTCCTGGGTACAGAAGGGAATCCAAACCTCAGGAGGTGTGTCAGTCACCAAAGCGCGCTGAGGTAGAGAGCACTTGTATTTGTACACCAAATAAAATTCCGATCAGATGTTTATTTCGAAATTTGCAGCTTTTGGTGTCGTTTGTGTGTCGTCAAGGCACAGGTCAGGAAGCATAGGAAATACCAGGAGCAGTTGTAGAATTTGTAAAAAGTGTTTACTAGTACTAGCAGTAACATACGAAAAAATAAAATTGTTCAGAATAACTATTTACAAAGGCAGAATAAAGAGAAAAGATTCATCCTAGTTTTCCTTCAATCTCTGTGTCTCTGCGTCTCTTGCAAGAAATTGCAACTCTATTTCATAAGTTCTTGTAACCCTCCTTCTTAGCAAGCACCCTGTTTTTTTCCAAAATGTTCTTGTAAATATCAGGCAGGTGCAGGCAGAACACAATGTCCCAGAACTGAGGCCCCTTATCCACGACTTCTGAAAAAGGGCTAAAAAAACTGCTCTCAGGTTAACCCCTTGAGTTCCCAAAAGCTTTTTGCAATCATCACAAATTATAATTATATACATTTCAACAGTAACACTATATAATTTCTAAACAAAAAGATCCCAATATCAGTTACATTTCCACATAACGATTTGCATATATTTTCATACCAGCAGATATGCAAGGGAGGAAAAGATGGAAACAGCAAGGGAAGACAGAGACAGTGACAGGCAAAGAACTGCGAGACTGTAGTGGTGTTCAAATTCTAAGTCTCACTGGAAAATCTGGTTGCGCAACCAGAGAGACAGGAAAGGAAAGAACAGAACAGATCTCTGGATTCAAACTCTCCATAACAACTGGGACAGGGTCCTATTCAACCCTATCACATACACCCCCCTCCTTAAGAGGGAAAGTACAGTTACGTAAGAACTTACCGTAACAGTAGATCTTCGAGAGGAGCTCTTGCAGCAGGCTATTACAATAAGGACTAACGCCACAGGAATTAGGACCCACCGGAAAACTTCTCAGCCAGCAGTACCCAGCAGGGACCGCCCCCCACCGGCTCCACCCCGACTTCAGCCCTGGTATAAAAGGGGGCGGACCCAGCTCCACCCCAGTTCCCCCGCCAAGACCTACGAACGGGCCCTGACAAGAGAAGGAGGCGAAGCCTGAAGATGACGATGTGTACACCTCATTTGGGGATGGAGGGCGGGAAAGCAACGCCTGCTGCAAGAGCTCCTCTCAAAGATCTACTGTTACAGTAAGTTCTTACATAACTGTACTATCTTACTTCGAGTGGGAGCTCTCGCAGCAGGCTATTATAATAAGGACTGCATCCCAAGCAGTCCCTCGCCAAGGAGGTATCCGATCCCAGGAGGTGGAAGATAACAAGCTGGACACAGCAAGTCAAGACAAGAGTCCCTGAAGGACTGCCGGGCTGAAGACTGCACAGCGTCTGGATGCAATGTCTAAACTATAGTGCTTTACGAAAGTATGCACCGAGTTCCAGGTAGCAGCCGCGCATATGTCCCTAATAGAGACAATCCGCAGAGCGGTGAAAGAAGCAGACACTCCTCTGGTGGAGTGACCCCTAACCGGTCCTGGAAGGGGTTTACTGCGTTTCTCATAGCAAAATGTAATGCAGTGAACAATCCACTTGGAAATAGTCTGCTTGGACACCGGTTTACCCAAGTGTTGTGGCGCAAATGCCACAAACAGTTGCTCCGATTTACGGTGAGTAGCCGTGTGTTTAAGGTAATACCTCAGCGTCCTGTGGACATCCAAAGTGTGGAGGACAGCTTCGTCTCTATTAGAGGGAGAAGGAAAATAAACTGGAAGGTCAACCGACTGGTTGAGGGTCAACTCCGAGACCACTTTAGAAAGGAACATAGGATTCATTCTTAGGGAAACCCTTTCCCTATGAAAAATTAAATATGGCTCTTTACACATCAGAGCCTGAAGCTCGGAAACTCTTCAAGTTGACGTAATGGCAATTAAAAAGCAAACCTTCCAGGCAAGGTAACGCTGCTCACAGTCTGCTGCAGGTTCAAACGGAGGAAGAGTAAGCTTCTCCAACACAAACAGGAGGTCCCAGGGAGGGATAGGATCCCGAATGGGAGGTCTCATGTGTAGAATCCCCCGTAAAAACGAGCGCGCCACATCCAATTGGGCAAAGGTTCTATCTCCCAAAAGGGCGTGATAAGCAGAGATGGCCCACATGTGCACCTTTATGGAGGAGCAGCTCAAGCCTTGTTGGTATAAGGAGAGGCGATACTGCAATGCTGAGTTCACCGGACAGGTAAGGGGGTCCAGATGGTGAGACGACCCCCATAAGCAGAAACGTTTCCACTTCATAGCATAAGTGGAGTGCGTAGAGAGCTTCCTCGCTGAAACGAGTATGTCCGCCACCTCTTGAGAAACCCCATACATGGACTTTGCTACATCCGAAGGAGCCAAGCATGAAGGTGCAAAGACCGGAAAGCAGGGTGGACCGGCGAGCCCTGATCCTGGGACAGCAACTGCGAGCATATTGGCAGCGGGATTGGAGGTTCCGTGGACAACCGCTGAAGTAGTGGGAACCAAATTTGCCGACACCCCAGAGAGGCGATTATAATCATCCAAACCCCCTCGGCCTGTAACTTCAAAAGAACTCTCTGGACAAGAGGAAAGGGAGGGAAGGCGTAAAGAAACCTCCCTGCCCAGCAAAGGGACAATGCGTCTGGCCAGAAAACATCAGGCGTGGGCTCTTGCGAGCAAAAAACTGGCAGTTTGGTGTTGCGTGGTGATGCAAAGAGGTCCAGCTCTGGACGACCCCATATGTCGAAGAGCTGGTCCACTACTGATTGTAGTAGCTCCCACTCGTGAGCCTTGGAATGAGACCTGCTTAGGCTGTCTGCCAAATCATGTAGGACGCCTGGAACGTGTACTGCGGACAGAAAGATGTGCCGCTCCAGTGCCCAGTATCAAACTCTCATCACCTCCCTGCATAGGGGGTAAGAGTGAGTGCCCCCTTGCTTTTGATATAGAAGACGACCACCATGTTGTCCGTTTGAACAAGAAGAGAGCCTGGCATGAGGTCCTCCTGAAAGGTGTGTAGGGCATTGAGGACCACTCGCATCTCCAAGACGTTGATGTGGAGTTTGTGCTTCGTGGGAGTCCAGGTACCCTGCATCTGGCATGCCCCCAGGCATGCCCCAAATCCAAGGCATCCATTGTAAGAGTCTGATTCGGGGGCTCCAGACAGAAGGGGACCACTTTTTCCAAATTTAGCGGGTCCAGCCACCAAAGAAGTGTCCTCTTTACTGACTCTGTGACCCTTACCATGTGGTCTAGGTCATCTGAGCATTGATCCCACTGCACCCTGAGCATCCACAGTGGGATTCGCATGTGGAGGCGGGCCAGAGGGGTGATGGGAATGGCCGCTGCCATATGCCCCAGAAGTCTGAGGAAGGTCCTTGCCTGGACCTGAGGGTTTACTAGGACCGATTTGGCAATCTCCTGCAAGCGATCGCCCCTCTCTGGGGGTAGAAAAGCCATGCCCTGGACGGAATCCAGGACCACTCCTATAAAGATGAATCTTTGGCTGGGTTCTGGGGAAGACTTTGGAAGGTTCAGGGTGACCCCCAGATCTCAGAACAGAGTATAGGTGTCTGAGAGAGCTTGAAGAAGGCGTGACCTTGATGGGGCCGCAAGCAGCCAATCATCCAGATAAGGGAAGACATAATGTCCCTTACGCCTTAGAGCTGTAGTCACTACTGCCAAGCATTTTGTGAAGACTCGAGGAGCGGAGGAGAGGCCGAACAGGAGAACCCGAAACTGATAATGCTCCCCCAGGAAGTGGAACCTCAGGTACTTTCTGTGAGTGGGAAAGACCCCGAAGTGCATGTACACGTATTGCATGTCTAGGGAACAGAGCCAGTCCCCCTGGTGCCGCAGAGGAAGCAGTCCTGGAAGAATCGCCATCCAAAACCTTCTGTACTCTATATAAAAGTTTAAAGAGCTGAGGTCCAGAATGGGCAAAGGTCCTGTATCTTTTTCAGGACCAGGAAGAAGTGGATATAATACCCTTTCCCCCGCTGCTGCAGGGGGACTACTTATATTGCACTTTTTCACAAGAGGGCCTGTATCTCTCCTTCTATGAGTGGAATGTGAGGAGGATATCTGGAGGACCTTGGTCGGGTGTCTGGAGGGATCTCTGTGAACTCTAGAGTATGTCCTCTCCTTATGATATCTAGGACCCACTGGTCTGCAGTTATGGAGCTCCATCCCCTCAGATAAAGGGAGAAGAAACCCCCTACTGTCTCCCCGGAAACCTCCGCCGGAGGAGGGGGGGTCTGGAGGGAGTCATTGGGCGGGGCCGGGAGTGAGCAGAGAGGCCTGGGAGGACTTGGGGCCATGGGAAGGAGCGCCTCAAGGCTGCTGGTTGCTGGCTCTCCTTCGAAAGTCACCTCTCTGGCCCTGCTGGCTGCCATGGGCTTGGGCACCTGACGGCTTACGAAATGGCTGTTTCCTTGGTCTCCTCTATACATCTAATGGACACTGACTCCTGGAGACAGGCGACTGTCTCCTGCCCAAATGAAACGGTACCCTGGAAACAATAAGTCCCGGATCCCGGACTGCAGGTCTTGGTGAAAGCCTGAGACAGACCCCTGCCGCTGCCGCTCTGGACACCATATCTGCAGTGTCATATGAGGCACGCAAAACATGGGTGCCTACATCTGAGCCCAACTTCAGGACATCCACAATCTCCGTCTTCTGTGTGGAGTCTGGCAAGGTGTTCACTAGCTCTTGTCCCAGCTCCCTGAGCACATTCTGGTACTGAACCATATGCATCAGGAAATTTAGGGACCTAATGGAGCAGGTGGAGGCAGAATATGCCTTCTTGCCCACCTGGTCCAAATAGTGAGACTCGGGGTCAGGAGGCTGTGAGCTAAGGTGCTTGGGCTGCTTGAATTTATCACGGGCAGCCATAATCACAGAAGAGTCTGCCTGAGGGTGTTCAGCCAGCAAAGGTTCATCCCTCGGGGCCCTGTACAGACTGTCCAATTTTTTCGGAACCGCCATGACCGAAGCTGGATGCTTCCAGGTGATCTGAGTGAGATCCTGGAAGGAGTCCACCAAAGGAGGAACCACAAGAGGTTTGGGTTCCTTCTGCCTCAGGTATTTGGCCAGTCAATGGCATTCCGGATCCAGGTCCTCTGTATCCCATTCATTAGAGGCCTGGATGTGCCTCATGACGTCCATGAAGGTTGGATCATCAGGAGGTGAGCGGGACTGGTCTTTTTCTCCTGGGGAACTCTTGATTCCCGAGATGGAGGAAGAATAGGAAGAGGTGGACTGGCTACTAGGTGTCGAGTAGCCAGAACTATCCCAGTGACTAGCCCCACTCAAACGTCGGTGGCTCACCGACCCGACAGCGATCCGAGACCAGCGTCGATCTGGGACCCGACAAGAGAGCGTTGACTGGCGTGGTCAGGGGACCGACATCAGGAGTGGACACACCTATCAGAATGGGATCGGCTCCTGGTGTGAGACCTGACCCGGCGTCAGCTACCAGACTGCAGTGAGTGCCAGCGTCGGTCTGTGGACCGAGATCAGGAACGGGCTCTGGAGGGTGGTCGAGGTGGCAGCCTCTCAGGGTTCTTCTTCGGGGAAGAGACACCCTCGGCTGTGGTTCACCCGATGGGTCCAGTACCGGTGGCAGGGCCGGCTTCGGAGGGGTCCGCTTCTGGACCAGACCCCACCAAAAGGAAAAGAGATCCTGTAGCTCATCCTTCATGAACACAAGAGGCCGCTGTCCCTGGGAAAGGGACCTCCGAAGTATCCGGCCTGGAAGGGGAGCCACCCGGAGAGCCCCAGGGGCAGGAGAACTTGGGGGAGAGAGACGTTGTTCCTTTGGCGGCAGCATCAGGATCCTTCGCCCCTTCTACCAGCGTCGGTACCGGGACAGGCGACTGCTTCACGTGAGGGGGCGCTGGAGTGTCCTTGGACTACAGGGGTGTGCCCTTACCAGGTGACGCCACCGCCTTGGAAGGCAGGGCCGAAGCTTGTGCCTCCAAGGACTTGGTGGTGACCCTTATTGGAGTCACCTTAGGCTTGGCTGGCTTCTCCCGATGGCCCAGCCTTGGCCTGTTTGTTAGATTGGGTGCTCACCTGAGCCGGAGGCGGGCTTTCTTGGGAGAGACGCAGCGGGAGTGGGACCAGGATCTGGACCGGTGCCGGGACCGCTTTGATTTCTCTTAACCGGAACATTTGACTTTCTTCCCGGAGGTGTGTAGGTCTATCTTCTGTTCGAGCAGGTATGCCTTAAGAGCCTTTAAGCGGTGGATCCTGGTCCTACTCGTAAAGCCCTGGCAGGTAGAACAGGCCGCGGTGTTGTGCTTAGGCCCCAGGCAGAAGACACACTTGGTGTGGCAGTCTTTGGCTGGAATTTGACAGCCGCAGCTACACTTGTTGCAATGGGGTCCTGATGAGGAGACCAAGGACGGGGATGACATACGTCGGTACTTTAACAAAAACCGCTGAAAAAGCTGAAAAAAGGGTGAAAAACAGAAGTTTTTGCTGGAAGCTAGCAAGTCAAGAACTCTTCACGTGTGCAGGTTGTGGCGGGAAAAGAACTGGGGTGGAGCTGGGTCCGCCCCCTTATATACCAGGGCTGACGCTGGGGTGGAGCCAACGTGGAAGGGGGGGTTCCTGCTGGGTACTGCTGGCTGAGAAGTTTTCTGGAGGGTCCTAATGCCTGTGGCATTAGTCCTTATTGTAATAGCCTGTTGCAAGAGCTCCCACTCAAAGTAAGATCCTGTTTTATCAGACAGGTTTCCAAAACTTTCTATTAATTCTCTAACATTAGCTTCGAACTTTCAGAAATTAAGCAAATGTGCAGTATCCTTTTTACTATAACAGTACAGCAAACAGTAAAGTTTAAACTCATACATTTGTTTTTTAACCTTCAAAACCCTCAATTCCTGATCCATATCATGACAGAAAATCAGCATTGCTATTCTCTTTACCAGATTTGTGTAGCACCATGAATTTAAATGGCTGTAGTGCCAGGTACCACCTTGTGATTCTGGAATTTTTATCTTTCATTTGATTAAGCCAACAGAGAGGACTGTGATCTGTTTTAAGTACAAAGTTAGTTCCTAGCAAGTAAAACTTCAAGGACTCCATGGCCCACTTTGCTGCTAAACATTCCTTTTCAATGGTGGAGTGCCTTTTCTCTCTGTCATGTAACTTCCTACATATGTACAGAATAGGATGTTCCATCCCATCTACATTTTGACTCAGTACTGCACCTAGGCCTACCTCTGATGCATCTGTTTGTAACAAAAATGGTTTCTCAAAGTCTGGGCTTCTTAAAACAGGGGCTGAATATAATGTAGCCTTAATGTCCCAACAAGCTTCATCACACTCTGGGGTCCATTTCACATTATTTGGTACCATTTTCTCGTGAGTTCAGTGAGGAGAGTAGCTAACTCAGCAAAGTTGGGAACAAATCTCCGATAATAACCAGCCAACCCTAAAAATGACCTGCCATGTTTCTTGGTTTTTTTTTTTTGAAATCGTAATTTATCCTCCTCCCTCAGCCTGCCTCCTCTGACACTTTGGCGATGACCCACAAACATCCCACTACCCGCAACCCTACACGAACAGTCCACAGGCCCCCATGGAGCCGCGGCTTACCCCACGGGCGGGGCCGAGGTAGGGGACAACCCCCGTAACTTAGTGTTTCGTCGGCCCCATGGACTGTCGAGTGGGCGCGGGCACGTCCGGGTCCTCACTTCCTCCCGGACGAGGCAGGCTCTTTTCCGTTTCTCCCTCCCGAGCAGACTCGATCCCCTGGCGTCATGGCGCGCTCGTCGGCGTCCGCTCTGCTCAACAGCCACCGGCCCAATCCTGCAAGGACTTGCACTTCCTCGAGCCTCCGGCAAAGAAATTCGCCTGAAAGTGCGGAAGCGGCCAAATCCACCCGGGTAAGCGGGCTGTCGTCAGGCATCAAGCCTAGCTCCCCTAGCCCGACCACCCGGCTACCGAGTCCACTCCCGAACCCGGGTCGCCGGCGTGGAGCGAGGTGTGGCGTTCAACGCCTCAGCCCTCTGCGCCACCGGGCCGACGGTTTCTTGGTTTTATGGACAGGGCTGTTAGCTACAGCTTCTATCTTAGAAACCTCTGGCTTGGATGAGACGAAACATCCACCAACGGCTATCCCAAGCCATTCCCTCGGGTTCTTTTTCCTTCCTCATATAGCTTCTAAATATCAATCTCTATGGAACTGTGATCTGAAAGGCAAACAGTAGACTCAATTAAATTTAGAAAGATTTGTATTCAACTGGTCTATCTTTATAAAATGTATAAACTAAATGTATGAAGACTTATATGCTGAAAATATTATGTATCGGTTGTAAGACTGTACCCAATAAACTGGTTTTGAAGTAAAAAAAAAAAAAAAGAAACCTCTGGCTTGACTTCTCCATTTCGCAACACAGCCCAAATATCTGGTTTCCTGCATGCCCAATGCACACTTGGTAGGATTAATTGTCAGACCTGCCTTTTTGATCGACTGGATAATTGCTTGTAGGTGTTCCAGGTGGCTTTTCCAGTCTGGACTGTACACCACGACATCATCCAGGTACGCAGCACAATAACCAGTGTGATGGGACAAAATTACATCCATGTACCGCTGGAATGTAGCTGGCGCACCATGTAAACCAAATAGCATGGTGGTGAACTGACAGAATCCAACAGGAGTGGCAAACGCAGTTCTGTCTCTGGATTCTTTAGCTAAAGGGATTTGCCAGTAACCCTTGGTGAGATCGAGGGTACTGAAATACTCTGCACTCTCCAGGCTGTCCACCAAATCATCTATTCTGGGCATAGGATAACTCAAATTCTGACACTTGATTAAGTTTCCTAAAATCAAGGCAGATTCTAACACCCCTTTCTTTTTTGTTTGCCAATAGAGATGACCAAGCACTCCTTGACTCTTCTATGATACCCAGTTCTTTCATTTTCTGTATTTCCTTAACCACGTCAGCTCTTAACTGCTCTGGTAACCTGTATGTCTTTTGCCTAATAGAGCGAGCATTCCTCTGCACTATTACATGCTCGACTGCTTTTGCTCGGCCTCGTAAAAGTACTGTTAAATGTATAACACATTACAAATTTCTGCAGTTTGTTCTGAGGTTAAGGAAACATTCACCTTTGCAGCATCAGCAATTACAGTTTGTTCCAGTCTATCATAAGCTACATCAATATCTTCTTTATCAAGTTTCTGGTAAAACTAACAAAGCAGCTTTTGGCATTTTTTCAACCCATTTCTTGATGAGGTTAGCATGGTATATCTTACTAGTATTTTTCCTGACAGGGGTCTCAATCTCATAGTTAACAGGTGCCAGTACGTCTAAGCAGTCTATAAAGCCCTTGCCACTTCACTGACAGTTTATTTTCTGTTGTGGGTAACAGTAGCAAAACCTTTCCACCTGGCTCAAATTTTTTTTCTTTTACCCCATGGTTATAATATACCTTCTGCTGGTTTGGGTCTCTTCCTGATTACTATGGGCAATTTCAACATATTTTGCCAGCTTCTTTCTTAGGGCACACATATAAGATGTTATAGATTGTTTCTGAGTGGGGTTGTCTTCCCACATTTCTTTTATCACATCCAGTGGCCCTCCTGGCTGCCTACCATACAGGATTTCAAATGGTGAAAACCCTGTTGATGCCTGTGGCACTTCTCTGTAAGGAAAAAGTAGGTAAGGCAAATATTGGTCCGAATCTTTCCCTTCCCCTTCTACAAACCTTTTTAACATGCATTGTAGGGTTTGGTTAAAACGCTCAACAAGAACGTCTGTCAGGGTAATAGGGGGAGGTTCTTATGGTAGTGATACCTAGCAGTCTGTACAGCTCCTTAAGTAATGCAACACCAAAATTACTACCCTTATTAGTAATAATTTCTTTAGGTATGCCCACTCTGCTGAAAATTACTGCAAGCTCTGCTGCCACTTTTGAAGCTGTGACAGTAGGCACTGTAACTGCTTCTGGGTATTGAGTAGCATAGTTGCATGCTACCAGGATAAACCTATTACCCTTTTTACTTTTGTCTAAAAGGCCCACCACATCCATTGCAATTCTCTCAAAAGGCACATCTATCAAGGGTAGGGGCATCAGGGGCACCTTGTCTTTTCTAGTGACTGGGGCTACTTTCTGACACTCAGCACAGAAATTACAGTAGGTAGCAACATCTTCATGAATTCCAGGCCAGTAAAATCTGTACAGCAATCTAGCAAGGGTGTGATCCCTCCCTGAGTGATCAGCCATAGGACTATCATGTGCTATCTGTAACAACTCCAGTCTATACTTCAGTGGTATAACCAATTGTTCTGTCTGTTCCTGTGTCTGAGGTTTAACCCAAACTCTGTACAGTAGCCCATTACATTTTTTAAACATTGGTCCACCCTGTTTTGGTTTCACCCCAGCTGCTTAAAATAACCCTGTACAGAAACATCGTTAGCTTGTTCTGAAAGAAAATCACAATCAATGATCGGTTTAGTTTCAGCATTTTCGTATGTTAACCCATTATGTCCATCAGTCACTTGTTGCCACAGTTTCCTCAGGCTTCATCTTTCTTTCCTGGACTTCCGGACTTGGAGCTGTGCTCAAACAAGTCTGAATCAAAGTCACTGAAAGGAAAAGTGTCCCCACCGTTTGAGATTTTATTTGCCTGAGCACGTTACCACTGCTGCTGAAACTGCAGGGTTTAGTTCCTCTGAGATTTAACTCATTAAATTCTGGACCGTCATTTCCAATAATCAAGGGTAGCGGTAACCTGGATTCTATCCCCACTTTCATTTGGTGTGACACCTGATTAATAGTCAGAGTCACTTGGGTGGTGGGATAATATTGAGTGTCCTCATGGATGCAGATGCCACCAGTATCTGGTCCTTCTGCACAGTGTTTTTCCAGCACCTCAACATGCACTAGGGTCTGTCTGCTTCCCAAATCAATGAGTCTCTTTACAGTCTTATCCCCCTCCTTCACATCAGTTAAGTACTTGTCCCAATTTGCTAAGGGCAAATCTGCTCCAGTGTCACTTTTCTTACGGCAATTTCTTACAATATAACTTGGCTTATTATAGCAAATAACATCTTTGTGCACAGATTTGTTACCCCCACCAGAGTTCTTATCAGACTTGGAGATTAAATGGGAAAAGAGTGTCTTACCAGTGCTTGGCTGTTACCTCACTGCTGTGGAGTCTGTCTGGCCATTTGGTAGTTTTCAGCCAAAGAAAAGTACAGTTACGTAAGAACTTACCGTAACAGTAGCTCTCTGAGAGAACCTCTTGCAGCAGTGAAAAACACACAGGACTGACGTTGGCCGGTGGCAGGACCCCACAGCAAACTTCTTTCTGGCAGTACCTAGCAGGCACAACCCCTCATTGACGTCAGCTCCGCCCCCGATGTCCCACCCAGTATATAAGAGGCGGTGGTCCCAGCATGCTCCAGTTCTTGTACTGCCGGAAAACACCAGCAGTTCGCATGAAAGGTGCAGATGAAAAAAGGGCACTTCCTCATCCAGCAGGTAACCTAGAGCCCTGTCTCATGCAGAGAGAAGTAGACCTCAAGGGGGAAGGGGGTGGAATATACCTGCTGCAAGAGCCTCTCTCGAAGATCTACTTTTACGGTAAGTTCTTACGTAACTGTACTATCTTACTTCGAGAGGAAGCTCTTGCAGCAGGTAAAAACACATTGGACTGAGTTCCAAGCAGTATAACTTAAATACAACCACCTGGAGAGGCAGGAGAGGACAAGGAATGAGACAGAAAGAGACCCCTCAGGAGATCAGGCCCTGCAGGACCGCAGGGCCAAAGTCAGCTCTGTGCCGAGAGGCAATATCCAGGCTGTAGTGCTTAACGAAGGTATGGACAGAATGCCATGTGACCGCTGCACAAACATCCGAGGCAGGACCCTTTTTTAGAGCAGCAAAGGATGCAATAGCCCTCGTAGAGTGCCCCTTGATCGGGCCCGAAAGGGGTCTGCCATCTTTCTGACAGCAGAAGGTGATGCAGTGCACCAGCCACCGAGAAAGGGTTTGCTTGGAAACCAGGCATCAAGAAATGTATGGCAAAAGAAAGGAACAACTGGTCAGACTTCCTGGACCCCTTGGTCCTAGACAGATAAAAGTTCAAAATACGATGGACATCCAATGTGTGGAGGAGCACCTCCCCTTTATTAACATAACTGGGGTAGTAAACAGGGAGATGAACTTCCTGGTTTAGTGTAATTTCTGACACTACTTTAGGGAGAAACTTAGGATTAGCACTCAAAGACACCCTGTCTTTGTGAAAAAACAAATAAGGCTTCTTACACACAAGGGCCTGAAGCTCAGAAATCCTCCTGGCCGAGGTGACGGCAACTAAAAATAACATCTTCCAGGAGACAAAACGCAGCTCACAATACGTGGTGGGTTCAAAAGGAGGGAGGGTAAGCTTTTCCAACACAAACAAAAGGTCCCAAGGGGGAACAGGATCCCAAATGGGATCTTATATGAAGAATGCCCGAAGGAAAGATTTGGACACCTCCAATTGAGCTACCGTTCTGCCCTGTACAGAGATATGATAGGCAGAAAGTGCAGCCAGGTGTACTTTGATGGAGGAGTAAATGAGACCTGACTCTGATAAAGAGAGCAGGTATTCTAGCAATGTGTTGATCGGACAGACCAACGGATCCAGTTGTCTCCCTGTGGCCTAGAGACAGAACCGCTTCCACTTCATAGCATAAGTTGCTCTTATGGAGGACTTTCTAGCCTCCACCAGGACTTCAGCCACCTTGTCCGAGACTCCAAACCTGAGCTTATCTAGGTCTTAAGGAGCCAGGCATGAAGGTGCAGGGAACGCAGATTCGGATGAACAAGACACCCGTTGTCCTGAGAGAGAAGGTGGGTTGAGAGTGGCAGCGATATGGGCAGCACTACTACTTGCTGCTGAAGCAACAGAAACCAGATTTGGCAAGGCCACAGTTGGCCAACCACGATCAGTGTGGTCCCATCAGATTGTGCCTTGAGGAGGACTCTCTGGATCAATGGAAAGGGAAGGGGAAGGCATAAAGAAACCTCCCCTTCAAAGAGAGGGACAATGCGTCTTGCCAAAAAGCACCAGGCTCGGGATCTAGCAAGCAGAAACTGGGCAGTTTTGCATTGGATCGGGACGCGAAAAGGACCAGCTCTGGCATCCCCCAACTGGCGAATAGGTCATTGACCACGGACTGAAGGAGGGACCATTCGTGAGCCTGTGACCTCGATCTGCTGAGAGCATCTGCGAGGTCGTTCTGGCCCCCTGGAATGTGAACTGTTGAGATGGTCACCTGATGGGCTGTGGCCCACTCTCACACTCTCATGGCCTCACGGCATAGAGGACAAGAGTGAGTGCCTCCCTGTTTGTTGAGGTAGAAACCACTGCTGTGTTGTCCATCTGGACGAGAAGGTGACCTGGTAAGATCACTGAGTCCACTGCTTGTAGAGCATACAGAATGTCTCTCAATTCCAGGACACTGATGTGCAGGGACTGCTCTACCAGAGACCAAGATCCTTGAGTCCTGTGACTTCCTAAGTGCGCTCCCCATCCCGTGTTGAAGCATCCGTGGATAGAATCTGGTCGGGAATGTCCGTCTGGAAGGGAGTGCCCTCCAGAGGAGTTCCTGGCGAACTGGTCCTGTAATGGTGACAGGTACATCCAAGTCGTCCCGACTTTGGTCCCACTGAACCCAGAGGGTCCACTGGATGGTCCATATTCGCAGCCTGATGAATGGGATGGAAACAATGGTAGCTGCCATGTGGCCCAACAGGTGAAACAGGAGCCTGGCGGGCGCTGAGGAGGCTGAATAGAGTGGTCTGGCCAGAGCCCGTATGCGCTCTGCCCGCTCCTGAGGCAAGAAGGCTCTTCCCTGGACAGTGTCCAGCAGTGCCCCTATGAACTGCAAAGTCTGTGTGGGAACAAGAGACGACTTTGAAGGATTGACTGTTACCCCCAGGCGGATACAAAGGGAGCAGGTGTCCTGGATGGTATCCTGGAAATGATCCCTGGAGGGAGCCAGAAGAAGCAAGTCATCCAGGTAAGGGAACACGAAATGACACCTCTTGCGAAGTGCTGCAGCTACCACCACCAGGCACATCGTAAAGACTCTTGGGGCAGAGGAGAGGCCGAAGGGGAGAACTTTGAATTAAAAATGTTCTCCCTGAAAAGCGAACCTCAGGTATCTCTGGTGACGCTTGCCGATTCGAATGTGGAGATAAGCATCCTGCATATCCAGGGATGCTAATCAGTCTCCTGGGCTGACCATGGGGAGAAGGTTTTGAAGGGTAACCATCTTGAAGCGTCTGTAGACCACCCAGAGGTTTAAGTTGCTGAGGTCGAGAATCAACCTCAAATCTACAGACTTCTTCGGGACCAGGAAGAAGTGAGAATAGAACCCGGAGCCCCTCTCGTGGGGAGACAGGTTCTATTGCCCTTTGGAGATCAGAGCTTGAATCACCTGGAGAATGAGGTCTGTGTCCCCTTGGATGACAGGATGGGGGTGTGTGGTCTGTCCGGAGGAAGATCCACAAACTCGACAGAGTGCCTGTGCTCTATGAGTTCGAGAACCCATTGGTCAGAGGTCACTTGTCTCCAGGCGTCTGGATATTGAGAGAAACAACCTCCCACCTCCTCTCCCGATGAGCCATCGTGGAGAGGTGGGTTGCCTGAGTTTTCAGATAACTGGAAGGGGAGGGAAGGCGGCTTGGGCTGGTTTAGCCTGTCAGGAGGTAGAGGACGAGGAACCCATGGCTCCGCCTTGCCGACCAAAGCTTCCCCAATGAGGCTGGTTCTGAAAGTGGGGTTGCTGAGGCTGATGACCCCCTTGGTAACGAAAATGGGACCTACAATATTGTCCCTGTTTCGGGCGGTACATAGACTGCATGGTATGGACAGCGTTACTGGAGTCTTGAAGCTCAGAGATGATCTTCTCCGTCTCTTCCCCGAAGGGCATGGAGCCTTTAAAGGGCGCGCCCAGAATGTTGGACTGCACATCTGGCGTGAACCCAGAAACCCGGAGACAAATGCCCATAGGAGCCGCTCTTGCTGATGTGTCCGCAGAGTCGTATGTAGAGCGTAGCACGTGCATGCCCACGTCTGATCCGGTCTGAAGTAATTTAGCAAGTTCTGCCTTCTAAGGGCAGTTGGGCACAGCTTGCAATATGTCCAGTCCCTGTTCCCAAAGTGCATTCTGAAACTGGACCATGTGAGTCAGGAAGTTCAAACTCCTGACACTGCAAGTGGCAGATGCGTACACTTTTCTACCCATTGAATCCAGCTGCTTGGAGTCCCTGTCCGGAGGCTGGGTGCTCAGGTGTTTGGGCCTCTGCGAACTATGAGATGCTGAGATGACCACTGAATCTGTGGCAGGTTGCTCAGCAAAAAAAGGATGTTTGTTAGGAGCCCAGTATAAGTGATTAGCCTTTTTGGGGACTGATGAGGAAGAATGGGGGTGCCACCAGGTGGCTTGAGTCACGTCTGCAAAGGTGTCCACCAAAGGCAGGATAACCAATGGCTTGGGATCCTTTTGTCAAGAGGTACTTGGCAAGCCTTGAGCACTCCGGGTCGAAGGCCTCTGTGTCCCAACCCATGTTCGATTGGATGTGCCGCGTGACCTCCATAAACGAGAGATCGTCAGGAGGTGATTCTGGCTGGTCTTCAGGCTCTCCTGAAGGTAGATCCTCTACCGAGGAGGAGGAAGAAGAAGAAGAAGAATCTGTTGTGATATAGGAGTCTGATGAAGAAGGAAAGGGAGAGCGATGCCTCCTCTTCTTGTATCGGTGCCTGTCCAGAGAGCTGGAGAGGCTAGAACTGCGAGATCTGCGGTGCCTCCTTTTGTCCAGCTTCTTTTTAGGAGGTGAATGGCGCCTTCCCCTACCTTCATCGGAAGGGGAAGGGGGGGATCTAGTCCCCTGCGGCTGGGGGTTCAGCCCCTCCATTCGGGGTAGGCTTGGGCTGAAGAGCAACCGGAGTAGGTTTGGCAGGCAACGTGTTGGGTTTTATAGTCTCCCATCAATGGGAAAGAAAGATCTTTCACCTGACTCATATTGAGCCTGGGTGAGCCCGGAGTGGGCGGAGTCAGAGTCAGATCCGGTGTCTGTGGATGGCCGCTGGCACTGGTACTAGCGTCAGAGGGGACCGGTGTTGGGGTGGGGCATACGGTCGATGACTGAGTGTCCAGGGCCTGGAGACCACTGTCAGGCTCAGAAGAAGGCCTACAGGCCGGCGTTTGCTCCACCAATGACGGTAAGTCATCTGCCGTGTCGTCAGTTCTGGCCGGCAGCAGAGTCCTAGCCGGAGGCGGTACTACTGTACCAGAGGTGGAAGTGCTGTTGGAGGACTTACGACGGTCCGATGGAAGCTTGTGGACCTTCACTATCGGGCGTCGGTCAGATGCAGGCGTCTGACGGTGTTTGTCTTTTTCAGAGGGGCAGCTTGGAGCACAGTACACAGTTTTGTTAAGCACTATGCCTTGGATGCCACCTTTGCCAAGATTTAGATCTCTCCGGGGAGTCAGCACTGGAGACAGAGGCTGACAGGGAGGAAGAGTGGGTCTTACCTGGATCCGAAAATCTCCCTGAGGCAGCGGGAGGAGGCCTAATCTTTAGCAGTTGGAGGGCATGAGATTGCCTGGAGGTCTTCTGAAGAGAGGCTGCCCCACCGGAGGCTGGGGCGGGCTTCAGGGTCGTGAAGGGCGAGTCCTGACTGGAGGAACCTGAACTGGAGGCCGTGTGAGGTCCAGAGGACCGGGACCCGGAGTGGGATCTCTCTTTATGTTTCTCCTTCGATTTGGAGCTTCTTGGAAGAAGATCGATCTGGAGATTCCCCCAGACGATGATTCCCTCTGCATGGTGGCAAGTTGTTTTTGGGCGAGGAAGGCCTGGAAAGACTTTTGGTGCCAAATCTGTGTCCTGCTGTTAAAGGCCTGACAATGGGAGCAGGCGGTAATGTCGTGGTCCTGGCCCAGGCAGAATAAACAGGGCACGTGACCATCTTTCGAGGGACTCTGACATCCACAGGTGCACTTGTTTGTATGCCCTGAAGTTGTAGTAGACATTTCACTTTATTTATTTAGTTTTTGTTGACCAGGTAAGTGCACTAGACAAATCCTGCCTATTTTCAGGCACGACCCAGGGAAGGGGGATACACATGAATGCCAACTGATCTTTAACCAAATTAAGCTGTTGGTGGTATTTTTAGTGAATGAGAGAAATTTGGCCAGGACACCGGGGAAATTCCCCTACTCTTTGCCAGTAGGGGGACTGCTGGTCGGCGAGTTTGTCATTCTGACTCAGGATGGAGAAGGAGAAGGATGTCCTGCTGAGTGCAGGATCGGCTGCTGTTATGTGCTCCGAGGTTCTAGATTCAGAAGTTTTTTTTGATGCTCCTACTTCAGATGTGATACCTGAATCTACTACAACAACCTCTAAAAATGAAGTCGTTTTGTCTGCCTTGCCTTTGGATATTATGGAAGTTGCTCCCATTTCAACTGCACAACTTGACGCTACTTACGATTTGCCGACTTTGCAGCAACAACTGTATGATGAAGAAGCTCGTTTTCGATCTGGCCAAACGGCATTGAGAGCTGCTATTGCAGCTGTGGAAATGCGTCCTGAGTGTGAGCAACCTATGGAGAGCTATGCAAAGTTCTACTTTGGAGGCTGATTTGCTGCTTACCTCGCAAAGTTCTATGCAGCAGAAGGCAGATGGTCTGGATCAGAAGCAATCAATGGCGTTGTCGCGAGCTACGGAGGCTTGCTCCTTCGTTTCAGGTACTGGGCAAATGCCCTTGTTTGTTTTCCAAGGGAATCTGTTTTCGGGCTCTGTTACTCCATTTACTAGTCCTACAACTTCGAGTCAAGATTGTCAAAGTAATGTGGAGGTTCCCCCAGTTTTACAACAAAAAAGTCCTATTGACTCGACTGAGTGGTCAGTAAATGCTGCGTTGCAAGCAGCAGGGTGGGAAAAATCTAGCACTGGTGCGTGGGTCTCTGGCCCTTCTCCCATCTCAGTGTCCCCTCGCAAAACTATTGCACCATCTCAAGACTGTTCCCCTACGGTTTCTAATCATGCTACGGATTGGGGTTCTGTGATGGATGCGGTTTCTCCTTTACGAGTACCTGACGGCTTGGAACTTACTCAGAACCCAGTTTTGCCTCTTTTCCAGGATAGTACTGTGAAGCAGTGTGGGCCTGCTCCTTTGGTAGCACCTAGTGAACACCTTTCCACTGGACATACTGAAACTGTAAAAACGTTTGCATCTTTGTTTAGAGCTCCTGTCTTTTCTGCTAAACGGCATAACGCTATTAGGCTTCTTTATAAAGGGGGTTTGGATGTATTTCCTGACCGAAAGCATGTAGCCAGGACTCTGTTAATGGGTTCTATGTTTTTTATATGCATTGATCCATGTTTCTGGAGAGCCTGTGTTTAATATTAGCTTTAAACATGGTAGTGGGTTACAAAAATTTTGGTCTGAATATCTGCTTTTAAAAACTTCTGCTTTATGGGTTCCCTTTGAAGTTGTGCCTCTAACTAAACCAGCGTCCCGCATGATCATTGTTTTGTTCCGTAATGAAGGGGTGTGTGTTACAGATCTTTTATTTTGGTTGAAACAGAGGTGTACGGTTCAGGGTAATCCTGAGCCCATTTTTGATGAAAACCACATTTGGAATGGGGGTTGGAAAGTACAGGTTGTTTTGAAAACATCTGATTCAGGTTTAATCCACTTGCCAAACAGTTTTTTTTTGGGCAGAGATAGAGGGGTTTTATTTTATGCAGGCCAGCCAAAGGCCTGTTACCGTTGTGGAACCACAGGCCACCTTAGTAGTATGTGTGACCGCCTTAAATGTACAACCTGCACTGAATTTGGCCATAGCGCTGCTACTTGTCGGAATGATCAAGTGTGTAACTTATGTGATGAGAAAGGCCATACTTACCATTCTTGTCCCTCTGCTGCTCGCTCTCAGGGTGAACAAGCTGATTGGGATGAACAACATGTATCTATTGCCCTATCTCAAAGGGCTCAGACCCAGTGTTCTACCCCGAAACCTAGTGCTGACTTTCTGAAACCTCCTATGACTGTTCCTACTACAGTTGAGGGTTCCTTGCACCCTTCTGACATACCGCCTCCCGGGCCCAGTGATATACTGGTTACCCCTATGGTCACCCAGCAGGCGGTTTCCATTTCTGGATTAAGTGACCCCATTAGGGCTGAGGTTGAATTCCCTCCCCCTGTGCCTTCCACGGCTGTTTCCCATACTCCCTTGACACCTATACCTAAGGCTTCCAGACGAAGACAGCATTGGGTTCAACCAATGGCTAAAATGCCTAAGACATCTGATGTCTCTGTTAAAAATAGATTTTCGGCCCTGCCCATTGAAGGGGATGTTTCGGGGAATGACTCTGAAGGGTCCTCAGTACTTTCATCTGTTTTGGATTTAGGGTCTGAAATGGAAGATCCTTCTTCTGATGTGGTCCCTCCTCTGTCTGGGAAACGCACTGTAAAAACTAAACATATTCAGACCACCAGAGCTTCTTCTAAGAAGCCTCCTTGAATTTGAGCTTTGCCTCTGTTTGTTTTTCCCTTTCTCTTATGACTCTGATGCCATCTTTATCTATTTACTCCATTAATATGAATAGTATTAAGTGTATTCGGAAAAAACAGGCTGTATTTTCTTGTTTACGATCTTTTTCTGATGGTATATATTTTTTTTTTTTTTACAGGATACCAGGTTGCATGTTATCTCTGAATTAAAGCAAGCTATTTCCTTTTGGAATACAGGCCCCACTTTTTTGTCTCTTGGTGAAGACACTTGCTCTGGGCTAGCTATCCTGTTCCATAATTTAGATGTACATTTAATAAAATTGATTGACCTTATTCCTGGTCGAGCTTTAATTTTAGATGTCAGGATATCTAGTACATTGTTCCGTTTTATTAATATATATGCGGGTCAAACAAAGGTGGCCCGTATTGAACTTTTTCAAGCTATTCAACCTTTTTTGCATTCTGCCCATCATATTGTTTTTGGGGGGGATTTCAATTGTGGCCTTAAGATTCGGGATGGAGGGAAACAGACAACAACCAAAAAAATATTTTGTGATATGACCTACTTATCTACCATGATCCGAAATGCGAATTTAAGGGATGCCTATTTTGAGAAGGTGGGTAAAGCAGATTCCACTTTTCTTAGATCTACCTCTGCAACTAGGATAGATTATTTTTTTATTTCCCCTCTGTTATAAGGGAAGGGAGAAGGCGAGGGGGACAGCAAGGTCAGCACCCAGGGTGGGGGCTGACCAAACGAGCAGACACGAAAGACCGTTAGGCCTATTCTGCTGGCATTTTAGTATGTTAGTATGTTCGTAAATTGCATTGGCAAAAACTCTCCCGGCAGAATTTTCCGATCATAAAATTCTTTTTTTGTTATTAGGGAATTCCTGTGCTTTTTCTTTTGGTCCGGGTTACTGGAAATTAAATTCCCTGTTATTGGCTAAAACGATTGTTCAACAGGACTTGAAGTACTTTATTCAAGCCAGAAAATCAGTTTTTGTTATGTATACAGACCCCTGTAATTGGTGGGAAGACACGGTGCGGATTTAATGGCTTTTCTGAAATCCTATGGTAAATTGATTCAGGATGATGACTACAGGATTTATCTTAACAATAGTTGCATCTTCAAAAACTTTTATCCTTAGCCTCTGCAGTGAAACATGATTTTTCGGCTCAAATTCAAACAATTAAACTTCAACTGGTTCAATATCATCTATTACAGGAACAACATTTAAAATACCAGCAATTATATTGTACACAAGGAAAGAAAGGTTACGTGTGCCCATATGAGGGATATACTGCCCGAAATGTAAACCAAACTATGGATGGTTTATTTGATTTCCAGGGTAATTTCTGTACAGATACTAGTCGACTGCTTAATATTGTTTCTTATTTTACATCCCAGACTTTTATTTCACCATCGATTGATCATGATGCTTTAGCATCTTTTTTGGACTCAGTCCCTATTACTCAACTTCCAGACCAATTATTATCCCCTTTAATAGTTGATATTTTGCCTTCTGAAGTTGAACAAGCTGTTATAGCTTTGAAGATTAATAAGGCCCCCGGTGGTGATGGCTTAACCAGTGAATTATATAAATTCATTGGTCCATATATTTGGAGGGAGTTGGCAGCGGTTTTTTCGGCAATTCTTATGTCTGGGGCCCCCTCCTTGAGTATGACTGGTGGTATTCTGATTCATCTTTTTAAACAAAAAGGTGATAAAAGATGTATACAGAATTGGAGACCGATTTCTCTTCTTAACACAGATTTTAAGATCTTAGCTAAAATTCTACATACTCGTCTTCTATTAGTTGCAACCCACCTTTTATCTCCAGTCCAAACATGTTCTTTACCAGGCAGAAATATTTCGGACCATCTCATTTTATTACGGGAGCTTTATGAACACAGTTTTAGGTCTAGAGCAGCTGGTTTGGTGCTCTCTCTGGATCAAAAACAAGCTTTTGATTCTGTTAGTCATAGCTTTTTGTGGGCTGTTTTACAAAGATATGGTTTGCCTCTGCAATTCGTACAATGGGTAAAATGTCTTTATAATACAGCAACGGTTACTCCTGTTATTAGGGATTGGAAGGGACCTATGTTGTCTGTTAAGCGGGGGGTTCGTCAGGGGTGCCCTCTCAGTCCTCTTTTATATGCCTTTTGTATAGATCCCTTACTTAAACTCTTGAATGCTTCGGCCTTTTTAAAACCCATTACTGTGGCTTCTACTCCTTTGCCATATAAGGTCTTAGCTTATATTGATGATTTGTGCATTTTAGTTAAAGATGAAGTTTCTGTTCAGTATGCCCTTGATATTTGTTTCACATATAATTCTTATTCAGGTACTGATTTAAATCTTGATAAATGTAAGGGTTTACAGCTTGGTTCTATTGTTTCACCTAATCTGACAATTTCTGGTATTGATTTTTCATCTACCCATTTGACTATTTTAGGGATAATTTTTGGTCCCGGGGATATGTGTATTCTGAATTGGGACCCTTGTATTTCTCGAGGTAAACTGTTAATTGCAAACTGGAATCGGTGGAAATTTGGTAAACGAAAACGTGTCTATTTGATTAATACTTTTCTTATTACAATATTCCTTTATGTGAGTTATATTTTTCCTCCCCCTAGTCAATTATTAGTTACTATTTATAGTATTTTTTTTCAAGCTGTTTGGGGTAGCCGGCTGAATCCGATAAATAAGGGATATGCAGCGGTTCAGTGTGTGATAATGCATTTATCTTGTACAGTTTCAGTGACCCTGCAATTCCCCACGAAAGTGCCGAAGGCACGAAGAATTACGAGAGGTCACTGGAAACTGTACAAAATAAATGCATTATCATTAACACTGAACCACCGCATATTCTATTTATGCAACAGGTTTAGATGTTGTGTGAACATTTTGATTTTGGTAGGTGAAAATAATTTGTCAAAAAGGGAAAAGAAAATTGAATTTTATGCTGTTTTTTGCTAATTATAAAAAACCAAAATGGTATCTATAAATGAAACACCACTCATTTTGTAGATATTTTTGAGCTGAACATTTTTCATGCTCACAGTACCATGCTATCATTTTTTGTTTTAAAGTTATTTATATTTGTTTGTCAAAAAAGTGAACAAAAAATTACATTTTCTTCTGTTTTCTTGCTAACCATATACAATATACAGGGTTTATATAAATGAAACATTATTCATTTTGTAGATAATTTTGGGCTGAACAATTTTCGTGCTCACAGTACCATGTTATCTTTTTTCGTTTTTAAGTTATTGACATTTAAATATGGTTAGTACTGCTTCTGAGGCCGAACATTCTAAATGAATTCTGAAGAGAACTGTGTAGATAAATGAGCTACTGATGTAGTTACTGTGTGAATAAGTAAGCAATAATACCCAACAGGGTGGTATTGTGCTATACGGACCGCCCAGGGGGGGCGTAATGCGTATGGCCCCTGGAAGGTCCGGGGTATAATAATACCGCATACCTGGAGGGTATTATATTGCGCTTAGAAAATGGGTACTGTAAAAAAAATTAGTTAAAAAAAGTTAATGAAAAATAAGTTTAAAGTAAGTTTTGAAATAAAATAGTTCCTCCGCCTGGAGAGTATTATTGCACTTAGAAAATGGGCATCTGTGTCATGGTTGATTACATAATAAAATAAAAGAGGAAATTAGTTTAAAATGAATAAAAAGTCTAGAAAAAAAATTGTTGCTGGTAAGAGAGTCCCTCCTGTTTTCTATGCTGTTCCATCTTGTGTTGCTGCTCCCCAGAGTCTCATTCTGTTGCAGACACACACACACACATCTTCCAGATAAAACTGCATTTGGACATTCCCCCCCCCCCATATCTGTGGCAAACTACAGTAGTAGGCACATTTAAAAAATAAAATAAGACAAAAAATAAGACTTTGTGCGTCTTCTCTCTCCTGACCTGCAAGTGTCTGTACTTGACTCTTGCAGAGTCGGGCCTCTTGCCTCGCCCTCCTCCTTCAGCTTCCTTACAATATCCTTGAGAGGGATGATCGCGGTTGCAGTAGTGTGATGAGGGACAGCAGAGTATAAGAGCGATCAGCGGTCTGCAGTTGGGACTTAGGGCAGCGAAGAATGAACAAAGATCAACCTTCTGTTTTTTTTTTATGTGTTTTATATGCCATGAGCAGGGAAGCCTGTGACGAGTGGAGGAAACAAAACAGGAGATGAGAGCGGAAAGACTAGTTCACGGCTGAGGTAAAACGTGCGACTAACCAGACTGCTGCCAGTAGCTGATTTCAAATGTAATTTAACAACAGAAGAAGAACAAGAAAGTAACTGTTCGGGGTGCTGTGGATATGGCTGGCATTACGTAGTTTTGAGAGTGGGATTGGTGGTGTCATTTGTTCACTAAGTGAAAAAAAATGGCAGTTGGTTAGTAGAGTGCTGCGACAGGAGAAGAAATCGGATAGCGCTGTCAACTAGGAAAAAGAAAATCAGATGATTTCCTTCTGTTTCATTTTATATTGCTGAGCAGCGGTGGTGGTAGTGTGTGTGTGTGTGTGTGTATATGTGTCGGGGTTGGGGGGTAGCAGGTTCAGTTCTCGAGAGAGTTGGGGGCCAGTAACTCTCGTTAAGTGTGACAAAAAAATGGCGGGCATTTTAAATTCAAACTTCCACTGGCACCCTGATATTGGTGGTAATCAGGTCAGTTGGGACTGGCACTAGATTTTACCTGGCTCTGTTGTCTGATAGATGCCCACCTTGCCAGGGCTATCAGCCAATCAGAGCCCATAGATTTCTTAGCCCATTTTCTAAATGGGGGGTGATGTAGTTACCATGTGGATAAATAAATTTATTACCATAGTAGCGAAGATAAATGGTTTTATTCTACAGTTTTTATCCTGACCCCTGTTGCATAAAAAGGAATATTCTCTATTTACCGACTGATCGGGGGGTTTGGGGATGGTTAATCCGATCTTATTTTTTTATTCTACTTTCTTTTACGCTAATTTTCGTCCTTTTTTAATTTTTTCCGATAAACCTTGGGTATCCATGTTGGATTTAAATTGTGGTCAATGGTTAAGGCAATGGAGACAGGGGAATTTAGGGGTTTTATATAGATCCTTGAATATCCCATCTTATATTAGAGACTCCTTTATATATTTTAAGCACTGGAAATTGACTAGCCCTCTTTTTTTATCAAAACATCGTAAAGGGCTTTATAACTGGGTTATACAGACGATTTTACTAAAGCAGAAACTTTCCCCGCTGTCCTCTCCTTACAGAACTACACTTTTAAGTTTATTAAACATCCCTAGAATCCCAGAGAAATTTCAAGATTTTCACTGGCTAAACTGCCATGATAGGATAAATATTAAGGCAAACCAAAACATAAACAACTGACTGAACGGTGTGTGTTAGGCCTGGATGCTTGCAAACAGCTAGAAACCACGGACCACCTTTTTTTGACCTGTGGGTATATTGTACCCTTTTAGGTTTTTAGCTTCTATATGGAAGGCTCCATGGTTTAATTCTATTTCTATGAAGGCTTTGATGTGGGTGACTATAGAGGAGCAGAGGATTGGCATAGAGACACTTTGACTAAACTTTGTTGGGCATTAAATGGCACATCTGGAATAGCAGATGTTTATTTTCTTTGCAACAAAAATTTGTTTCTCATGCTGACCTTCTTGGTAAAATTATTAAGGATTTGAAATTCCAATATGGAGAAGATTCAAAGGTTTTACATTCTAAAACGTTACAGGCTGTGTGGAGAAACATGCCTTGGATAGCGATTCAGATGTTCCTATTACTTGAATGGGAGGTTTGGGGCCTGGTATTTTTGTTCTATATATTTCTCTTGCGGCAACTAAAGCCTTTTTTTCTTTTCCTTTTTTATGATTGTGTTTTTTCTTTTTCTCACTTATGTTTTTTTCTGTTGACTGTATATATATATGCCTTGGGTTTGTGAATTTTGCATTCTTTATGTTGTTCTCATATTGTTACTGCATTGTCATTTTGTATGATCTTTTTCTTCAAAAAACTCCCCTACTCTTTTCACTAACTACCATGGGATCTTTAACATCCACCTGAACTACCACCAATCCAGGCAGATGGAACCTTGGTTTAACGTCTCATCCGAAAGACGACACCACAGAAGTGCAGCACCCCTCTAGCAGGAAAGGAGCGAGTAATTACAGAGAAAAAACAGCAATAGCGGTCGGTACTGGTGACAGAAGAGGCCGAAGAGCCAGAATCGCATGTGACGGAGGGAAAAGAACTGTAGCACACAGGGACCGCCTCCTCTTATATACTTGGCAGGACAACGGGGGCGGAGCCGACATCAGCGAGGGGCAGTCCCCACTAGGTACTGCTAGAAAGAAGTTTGCCGTGGGGTCCTGCTGCCAGCCGGCCTCAGTCTTATGTGTTTTTACCTGCTGCAATAGCTTCATCTCAAAGTAAGATCAGCCTCTTCTCCACTGCCTGGTTGATGTTCTTTCACCCAAAGCTGTACATCTGTAGGCAGGATGTTGCTGAATTGCTCCATTGCAAATGTGTCGATGATCTGTGGGACTGTTTTGCCCTCTGGTTGGAGCAATTTTATCAGGAGTTCTCTGAGTCAGGTGAAGGCTTCTCGAGGATTGTCGACTGAGTTGTACTTCAGAGATCGAAATCTCTGTCTGTAGGTCTCTCCTGAGATATAATACCTTTTCAGGATTTCGCTTTTCACCAGGCCATAGTTTTCTTACTGTGCAGTGTCCATATTGCTGCAAGCAAGTTGGGCTTTCCCTATCAGGCAGGGTACCAGTCTGATTGTCCTTTGCTGCTTTGGCCATTGGCAGGCTGTGGCAACTCTTTCAAATATTGTCAGGTATGCCTCAATATCATCCGAGGGACACAACTTAGTAAGTTTAATGGCTTTTAAGTTGCTTGTGTTATGTTGCACATCTGGATCTGTGCCAGATCCTCTGCCTTTGATAGCTTGCAAGGCATCCAGCCATCACTGCTTCTGTCGCTGCATCTCTTCTCTACTCTGTTTCTCCAACTCTTTTTGTTGTATAGCCCACCATTTGAAAAAGGCAGTCAGGCTTTTGAGGTTCTGTCAATGCCTGTTCTTTTTCCATAACTTATGCTGTCTGTACAATCTCAGCTTGGACTCTGCTAGTCTGGCTGCCATTCTCCTAGTAACTATTCCTGGAATTGCTGCTGCAGAATCCATACCTTTCTCTATGCTTCCTCTGTACTAGGCCCAGTACCCACGCACAAAACGCCTGTCTTAGAGTATGTACGGCGTACATCCCACTAACACACCATCTGTCATTGAGGCACAGGTGAATAAGCATAGGAAAAACCAGGAGCAGTTGTACAATCCTTTTTATTAGTACTAGCAGTAACATACAAAAAAAATAAAATTTTTCAGAATAACTTTACAAAGGAAAACTAAACAGAGAGGATTCATCTGAGTTTTCCTTCAATCTCTGTGTCTTTGAGTCTCTTGCAAGAAATTGCAGCTTTATTTAATACTATTTTAGAAGTTCTTGCAACCCCCTTCTTAACAAGCATCCTGTTTTTTTCTAAAATGTTCTTGTAAATAATAATATAATATTTTAAGAAAAATATTTTTTATTTATTTTGCGCCTTTCAAATATCAAGGCGCATTCCAACAAGATAAATAAGATAAAAATACAGAAATCAATATTATAAAAACAGACAAAAACAAATCAATGAACAGTAAAACCATAAGCCTTTTCCCACAGGAAGGATTTCAGAGCCTGTTTAAAACTCCCCTGGTCTGACAGGGTAGAGAATTCCAAAGGGAAGGGGCCGCAAACATAAAAGCATGGGCCCCAGCAGATTTTAACATCACTCTTGGAATGTCTAGAAACCCCTCGTTGGCTGAGCGGAGTGATCTCACAGGTCGATAAGGAATCAGGAGTTCTTTCAGGTAATCAGGGCCCAGATCGTGCAGGGCTTTAAAAGTCAGTAATCCGACTTGGAAGGAGATCCGCCACTGAACTGGCAGCCAGTGCAGTTCCCGCAGCACCGGTGTAATATGGGAAGATCTAGGGGTACCCATCAACATCCGAGCTGCGGAATTCTGCACCAGCTGCAAGCGATGGATATCAACCCCCGGAAGCCCAAAGTAAAGCGAGGTGCAGTAGTCTAGGTGTGAGGTCATAAAGGCATGGATCAGAGTTGGCAGATCACCGGAAGGAACAAGGTGCTTGATCCTAGCGATGTTTCTTAGATGGTAGAAGGATGACTTAACCACCGCTGACACCTGGGACCGAAGAGTCAGCCCCGCATCTAATATCACCCCAGGTCTCGCACCCATTCAGAGACCTGTAGCTCGACATCCCCAAAAAACAATCCAGATGGGGTGCTGGCCCCAGGTCCCCCTATCCGGCGATCCGGATCCAATACCAACACCTCCATCTTTCCAGAGTTCAGCTTCAGCCAGCTGGACCTCATCCAGTCCTGGATTTCATTTAGGCAGCTATTAAATTCCGAGATAGCTCCTTCCTGGTCGGGTGCAAAGGACAGGTATAGCTGGGTATCATCCGCATAACAGTGAAACCTCAGCCCATACCGTCTCACAATGTCTCCGAGGGGAAGCATGTACACCGCAAACAACATGGGGGACAATATAGAGCCCTGAGGAACCCCACAAAGTAGAGAGATGGGATCAGAGGAAAAAAACCCTGACACCACCCTCTGGGTTCTTCCGGTGAGGTATGAAGTGAACCATCTGAGAACAATCCCAGAGAGCCCACAAATACATCTCAGGCGCTCAAGTAGGACCCCATGGTCAACAGTGTCAAATGCTGATGACAGATCTAATAGTACTAAAATGTACCGGTTTCTCTGGTCTCTCGCCTTCAGGAGATCACTGAGCACACAAACCAGCGCAGAACAGAACACAATGTCCCAGAACTGAGGCCCCTTTTCCACAGCTTCTGAAAAAGAGCTTATAAAACTGCTCCCAGTTTAACCCCTTGAGTTTCCAATAGCGTTTTACAATCATCTCAAACTATAATTATAGACATTTCAACAGTAACACTATATAATTTCTAAACAAAAAGATCCCAATATCAGCTGCATTTCTTCATAATGATTTGCATATATTTTTATATCAGCAGATATGCAAGGGAGGAAAAGACAAAAACAGCAAGGGAAGACTGAGAGAAGTGACAGGCAAATGCGAGACTGTCGGAGTGATCAAAGCCTAGGTCTCACAGGAAAATTTAGTTGCACAACCAGACAGACGAGAGACAGGACAGGACAGGACAGGACAGGAAAGGAAAGGAAAGAACAGAACAGCTCCCTGCATTCAAACTCTCCATAACAACTGGGACATGGTCCTATTCAACCCTGTTACATTGTGCCATTAGGAGTGTTGTTTGTTTGGATTCTATGTTTTGGTCTTGCTGTCCCATACAGCACCCCCCCCCCCCAATTGTTGTCCAAGATGGGATTCTTGGAACTGGGTACAAAGGGACCGATGCCATTTGTTGCCAGACAGCAGAGAAGAGGTCGCTGTGTGGAACCACCAAGGGTGGTTCTAAGCTGAGACAGAGAGCAGCCACCAGCTTTTTTAAAGCAAGGAGGTGATTTAATAGAGTACACTGAATTGAATTCTTAATTTTGGGGCCTGTGTAAGTAAATAGAAGTCAGTGTTGTAGTTCTCCATTTTTGGGGTGGACTTTTCTTAGTGTAACTTATTTGCCAGGGAGGAAATCTAGCTGGGAGAATATCTGAAGTCATCTGTGACTAGACCTGTTACTTAAACTCTGTTAAATATGTGTCTGATAAGGGGAGGAGCTGAAGGGGGCCTGAGGAACTGTGGATTCAAAACAGGAGTTGTTTGTGGACTGTCTGCTGTAGCTGAGTCAGATAGCAGCCAACAGCTTTCTTAAAGCAAGGAGGTGATAATAGAGTACACTGAATTGAATTCTTAATTTTGGAGCCTGTGTAAGTAAGTAGAAGTCAGTGTTGTGGTTCTCTGTTTTTGGGGTTGTCTTTACTCAGTGTAACTTTTATTTGCCAGGGAGGGAAACTAGCTGAGAGAATATTTGCAGTCATTTGTGACTAGACCTGTCACTTAAACTCTGTGAAAGAGGTTTCTGAAACGAAAGAAGGCACTCACCGGGGTGGTGGATTAGAGTTGTAGTTTACTGTTTCTGTAGGGCAAAGGCTTAGCAAAGCCACCCTGCCCCCCACCCCACGCGCATCATTTCCTTTATATCAGGGGTTCTGACATCACTTCCCCAAAAGTACAAAGGACATACACCGGTTCATATCCTTTTTTTTTTTGAATTTTATTTATGCACCTGACTCTCTAAGGCAACCTTCAGAGGTGCCCACACAATCCTACCCCTCCTACTCCCTGCCGTGGCCATCCACACCGGTTCACTCTTCCTTCGAAGGACTTCCCAGCGCTCCAGATCACCCCCCCGGAACAAGGCCTGCCCTCCCTCGGCGGCACTATCTGGAATTAGAGGGTCCATCCCTCTAGGAAGTCAACCATGGATCTCCGGTGTGGCCTGGCCCGGCATTGGGGATGAGAGGGAGATCCCTGGGGCCCTCGTCATCTCCTCGTCGAGCCGGCAGTTTTTCGCTTTCTGTTAGTGACTGTTCCTCATGGAGCTCGGCCAGCAAGGCAACATAGTGCTGTGGCTCCGCCTTCCCAGGCATATGCCGCGCCGCTGCGATCGGCGATCTCCAGCCTGCCATTAGAGGTCGCACCAAGAATGAGCGCACACCAAACCCTCCCCCGGGAAGAGAGGGCGGTCCATCCGGATGCTCGAACTCTTTCCTCCCCACCCCCGGTGGTCCAGGCTCTTTCCCGAACCCAGCTGCCAGCGTGGCACGAGGTAAACCCACAGCTTACTGGGCCGGCAATGTTCATATCCTTAACAGTACTAAAAACAAACAAACAAACAAACAAAAAATCTTAAACAGAAAGGAAGACAGATATGTGGGGAGTGGTGCAATGCACTGGCTGTGGAGCAGCAGTCTTCCAGGAGACGTTCTGGAGACTGTGTTGCTGCCCTATTTGAAGGCACCTCTCTGGTCTGAGGGAGGAGGCTGCCCGTCTCTATGTTGACCTGATGAGGACTCAGGGAAACCTCCTTCCCCACCCAGGGACCACTCAGACCACCACCACTGCCTCAAAGGTTGCCAAGAAAGAGGAGTCATTGGACCACGGTGGGCTCAGGGAGGGGGAGGGTGATGGTGGTGAAACAGAGGCACATCCCTCCAGTTGTGCCTCTCCACAATTTATTCGCCATTCCTGGCAGAGCATGGTTCTTCTATGGAGGCACCTGCAGTGGAGACCAAGAAGGAAGCCGGGAACCTCCACAAAGTAGACTCACAGGAGGCTGGCACAGGACCTCACAGGGTAAGGAAACCACTCCTGGTGGGGGACTCAATCGTTAAGGGGGTAGGACTGGGGAAGGGAGGGGAGAGGGAGAGGGAGGTAAGATGCCTGCCCGGTGCCATGGCTTGGAGGGACAGGAAGTGAATCCTCAGGATCATGGGAGCAGCTGCACGGGGAGGGAGCTGTATGTCATTGTCCACCTACGGACAAATGACCTGGCTGGGAATGAGATCAGAGTAGTGCAGCATGAGTTTGTGGAGTTGGGGAGCGGCCTTAAACAAGTAGCAAACACAGTAACTTTCTTGGAAGTGCTGCCTGTCTATGACATGGGTGAGGCTAAGTTACTCCGCACCATGGGATTCAATTACTGGTTGAAAAACTGTTGCAGAGCTCAGGGATTTGGCTTCACTGGGGACTGGGGGACCACCTGGAGGGATGCAGGACTATACTGGTGTGATTGTCTGCATCTGTCCGGGAGGGGAACCAGGATCATAGGTGATAGGTTTAAATGCTTCACTGGCAAGCATTTAAACTAGCCACGGGGGGATGCACTGAAGAATAGCAGGGAAATCCCAGCCCCCCCCCCAACTCTCCACAAAACAGGGTAGTTAGTGAAATAGACACAAAGCTAGAGAAGTCGATAGGGAACAGGACAGGGGTAAAAATCCAGGCAAAGGCAGTAAGGACAGGGACAGGCCTAAAAGGGGTAAGGCCATCAAAAAATGGAGGGCAATGAGTACCAATGCCCATAGTCTGTGTAAAAAGCTCCCTGAACTAGTTGCCTTGATGGAAGAGGGACGCCTGGATATCGTGGCAGTCACAGAAACATGGTACACAGCGAACCATGACTGGGTTGTCAACATACCAGGGCACATAATCTACAGGAGGGACAGGGAGGGTAAAAGAGGAGGAGAAGTAGCTCTCTACATAAGGGAAGGAATCAAAGCAACAGAAGTGAAGGGTAAACAGGGAAGGGAAGAGGCACTGTGGGTCACCCTGGAGACAGGAAATGGCACCACAATCTGCACAGTGGTTGTTTACAGACCCCCATCTAAGGAGGAGGCAATGGACAAGGAAATGATGGAAGGAATCCTTAGAATGGCAGAAAAAGGAGAGATATTGTTGATGGGGGACCTGAATATGCCAGATGTTAACTGGAGCATCTTTACTGCAGCTACATCCAAGAGCAGGGTCATTCTCAATGCCCTACAGGGGGCATGCCTCAGACAGCTAGGGTTGGAACCCACTCGGGAGGGAGCAATCTTAGATCTGGTACTCTCAAAAGGGGTTGGAGAGAGGATCTCAGATTTAGAAGTGGGTAGCCATCTGGGAACAAGCAACCACCAAACAGTGCGTTTCACAATAAACACATCTGAAGAGTCAAGCCATACAAAAGCAAGGGTGTTGGATTTTAGGAGGGCTGACTTTGGCAAAATGTGAGAAAGCCTCAGAAAAGCACTAGCAAACAGGCAAGAAGGAGGGGTGGAAGAACAACGGGGAAAAATCATAACTGCCATCACAGAGGCAACAAGTCTTTGTGTAAAGCAAATCAACAAAACAAAATAAAACAAACAAAAAAGCCACTATGGTTCTCAACAGAGGTGGCAGGGAAGGTTAAGGAGAAAAGAATAGCATTCAGGAAATATAAGAAAACACAGAAGAAACAGAACAGAGAACTCTATCAGTTAAAGCCGAAGGAGGCAGGGAAGGCAGTCAGAATAGCAAAGGCCCAAACTGAGGAAAAGATAGCCAACTCTGTTAAGAAAGGGGATAAAACCTTTTATATGTACATTAGGGAGCAAAGAAAGACCAAGGGAGGGATACTGAGGCTTAATAAAGGGGAGGGAATGTGGGCAGAGGGTAACAGTGAAAAAGTAGAGATACTGAACAAATACTTCTGCTCAGTATTCACAAAAGAAGAGGAGGGGAAAGTACCTAAACCAAACAATAGAAACATTCTGAATAGGGGGGTTGATACCAGACCATTTACAGAAGAACGGGTTATGAAAGAACTCTTAAAACTGAAGGTGGACAAGGCAATGGGGCCTGACAGGATTCACCCCAGAATTCAAAAAGAACTAAGGGTCGAACTAGTGATACCACTGACTAACCTCTTTAACAAATCATGGGAGGATAGGGTGGTACCTGAGTACTGGAGGAGGGCAGATGTGATTCCACTTTACGAAATTGGGAGCAAGGCAGAGGCAGGAAACTACAGACCCGTTAGTTTGACCGCAGTTGTAGGTAAAATGATGGAATCACTTCTGAAGGAAAGAAATGTTGAGTACCTAGAGGCCAGAGGGGCACAGGACCCAAGGCAGCATGGATTCACAGTGGTAAGGTCATGTCAGACGAATCTATTAGATTTCTTTGACTGGGTGACCAAAGTAGTAGACCAGGGAGCCGCTATGGACATGGCCTACCTAGACTTTAGCAAGGCACTTGACATAGTCCCACACAAAAGATTAATAAACAAGTTAGCCAGCCTTGGAGTGGGTCCCAAGGTGGTAGCCTGGGTAAAAAACTGGCTGGACAACAGGACACAGAGAGTAATAGTAAATTGAGTCCACTCTTAAGAAAGGGGGATTACTAGTGGGCTACCGCAGGATTCAGTACTGGGACCAGTCCTCTTTAATGTCTTTATAAGTGACATTGCAGATGGACTGGAAGGAAAAAATGTCTCTTTGCAGATGACACAAAGATCTGCAACAGAGTTGATACACAAGGTGGAGTGGAAAGGATGAGAAGGGACTAGGCACGGTTGGAGGAATGGTCAAATGTATGGCAGATTAGATTCAACGCAAAGAAGTGCAAAAACCCAGGGGAAGGGTTCACAATGGGGGGTGAGATACTAACAGCAACAAAAATGGAAAGAGACCTGGGGGTAGTCATATCAGACGACCTAAAGGTGGGCAAGCAATGTGAGAAGACAGTAAGGAGGGCTGGGGAGGGGGATACTGGGATGCACTGGGAGAGACAAGAACAGGAAGTTGTTATCCCTCTGTACAGACAGTTGGTGAGACCCCATCTGGAGTACTGTGTGCAGTTCTGGAGACCTCATCTCCACAAGCACATTGACAGGATGGAGGCTGTCCAGAGGAGGGCAACTGAAATGCTGCAGGGTCTGCACCAGAAGCCATACCAAGAGAGACTAAAGCAGCTTAATATGAATACCCTCGAGGAAAGGAGGGAGAGGGGGGACATGATAGAAACTTTCAAGTACCTCAAGGGAATCAACACAGTCCAAGAGGGTAGCATCTTTCAGAAAAAGGTATGTGCAAGAACAAGGGGGCACAATTTGAAGACAGAGAGGGGATGGCTCAGAAGTAATGTGAGGAAGTATTTTTTCATGGAGAGGGTTGTGGATGCATGGAATAGTCTTCATGAGGAGGTCGTGGAGTCAAAAACAGTGGGGGAATTCAAGAATGCATGGGACAGACATAACGCAATTCTAGTGGGGGTAGGAGGAACTAGACGATTGGTTAACTAGGATCTGCAGCTTATCCATTAGGTAGAGAAATGGGCAGACTAGGTGGGCCAAGCGGTCCTTATCTGCCTTTAAATTCTATGTTTCTAGGACGCGACCTCCAGGAGGCATAAGTGCTCCGCCAGGCGGCGACGTTCAGGATCCTGTTCCTCAGTACGCCACCCCTGGGAGGCTTGGATAAGTTTCATCATATCCAAGAAGTAAGGGTCCTCAGGAGGAGAGTTAGGAGTACCCCTGACTCTACTTCCGGGGTGAGTGGGGGAATAGTCTGAAAACACATCCATCGAACCCTCCAATTCTGAAGCGGTGCGCTGGGGCATCGAATGGCTGGAGCCCGGCACAGTTCCGGCATCCAGCTGAGTGTCCACCGAAGGAGCGGGAACTTCCATATCTGGCACAGGAGAATCTCATGCCTGGAAAGGAGCTGTCGGGATCGCCTGGGCTGGCATCAGGTGCTCAGCCAACACCCACCGTGCACTAAGAAAAGCAGTATGGTCGGCTGGCATTTGATATAGAATCATCGGGTGAAAGGGACAGCCCAATGTGGAGTAATGAGTCAAGAGTCAGCAGACAGAACCCAATGAAAATCCTGATGGGCTGGCGGTACGCCCGCCAAGATATGACTGAAGGTTCGAGCCCGAGCCAGACAGAGTGCCTGAAGACAGTCCTGAGACAAAACCGACAATGGTTGCTGGTTGGTTAGTGGGCCCAGGAGATCTGGGTTCTGAGGCAACGCCTGAGTGACCGAGGGGAGGTCCATAGGTGAAACAGTCAGGAATGCCTGGTCCAAGGAAGGAGGACCGTCAGAGTCCAAAGGAGGTCAGCCGGGCGGCAGTTTCAAGGGAGGAGGACTGGCATATGGCAGCCCTGCCATCGCGTGGTAGGGAGGGCCTGGAGGTGGGATCACTGCCAACAGCTGAGAAGCTGAAGACACCCGGGGGAGGGCAACCCATGGGCGCAGGTTGAGGCTCTACAGGAGCGGGTAACAGCTGGCATCGGTCCTAAGGACTATTGCTGTACCCCAAACAGGGATCCGGCTAAGACGCCAGGGCTGGGCGGGCATTAGCAGAGGAGCTAGCACCCAGAAAACTAGCCTGGCCACTGGGCTGAGAGCCCTGATGGAGGAAGGGAGTGAGCATGAGGGGCAGCGGATGGCGGAAGAGTCCGCCGAACTCACGGAAGTGCCACCTGCCACAGAAATTAAGGCGGGAGGCATGGCCAGAAGCAGCCCAGAGGGAAGGAGGGCTGGTGTGGCTGCTGAGGTCGACCACTTGTGACGGGAAGACCCAGCACTGGCCGTGGCCCTAGGGGTGACTGCAGCTTTGGAGTTTACCATTCGCAGTCCCGATGCTTCTTGCGCTTCTTTTTAGGAGCGGAGGCCTCTGCAGATGACCCTGCTGCAGTTCGAGCCTGCAGTTCTTTCTCCATGATGGCCAATATCTGCTGGAGGAGATGGGCCTCCAGAACCTTCTGGCATCTTTTATGTGTGACCAGGTTAAACTTCTGGCATGCCTGGCAGACTTCTTTATTGTGGTCCGGGCCTCGACAGATGAAACAGGTGGTGTGGCTGTCCTTTCCAGGAATTTGTTTGCCGCAGGCAAACTTAGACTTGCGGGGATCTGTGTAGAAGATCAGCAAAGACGTGCAGCCGAAAATGAAGGTAAAGTACACATGAGCAAAAAAATAATAAAGGTTGTAGAAACAGTGGTTGACTAGAGCGGTGTTCCACAACGTCCGACAAGCATAGGTCGACGGCGGGAAAAGAACTGAGGTGGGCATGGGGGACCACCCCTCTTATACCATAGGCTGATGCCAGCGTGCCGACGTCAGGGGGTGGTCTCCCATTGTAGGCTGCTAGCTAGAAGTTTCCTGTGTGGTCCTGGCGGCTAAATCCTAATGGTGTTGCCTACTGAAAGAGCTCCCTGAAAGTAAGATCACAGGTTACTCACCTGAAACCGTACCTCTACTAGTGGTATACAGTTCACATCCATACAACTGACGTCTTCCCGGAGACAGCTGAGTCATCAGAATGTGTTCAAGCTAAACTCCTCCCACTACCCAGGTGATTAGAACTGGCCTTGTGTTTCTTCGGGACTCCAGCAGAGTTACCCCATTGGGGGCCCTTAAATATACTATAGCGAGTATTCTTGTTCTGCCCAGGCCAGTGATTTCCCTAGTGGGATCTTTCAATAGTACACTGGGAATAAAATACCTAAATTGAAACAAAGAATTCTGCAAGACAGATGACCTACACAGCTTCAGTATGGGGGCCTCTATGATTAGAAGGCCCCCAGCGACTACTGGGACTGAGGGAGCCTAAAGCTGGCTCTGCACGTGATCCAGCTATGCCTCATGATATCATATCTTTGCATGCTGGAAGCAGGCATCCAGGTGCCACATTACCAGGGGATGTTAGGTAGGTGGTGTGAAGAAGAAATAAACCACTCTGGTTCTCAAAAACAGTAGCAGAAAAGGTCTCGCCTTCAGGAAATATAAGGGAACACAGCAGGATGAAGATAGGGAGGCATACCAAACTTCACTAAGGGAAGCAGGAACGGCAGTAAGGCAGGCAAAGGCCCAAACCGAAGAAACACTAGCACGAACAGTAAAAGAAGATGACAAGACTTTTTATAGATACGTTAGCGAAATGAGAAAGTCCAGAGGTGGTATTGCTAGGATCAAAGGGGATAAGGGGGCATGTGAGGAGGAGGACCATGTAAAAGCATCTATCCTAAATAAATACTTCTGCTCAGTATTTACTGAAGAGAAGGTAGGGCAGGACCCACAGCTCAGCATCATGGACACAGAGGGGAGGGAGGTGTGCACTAGTCCCTTCACAAAGAAAGGGTCCTACAAGAGCTCGATAACTTCAGGGTGAACAAGGTAATGGGACCTGATGGCATACACCCCAGGGTACTAAAGGAGCTAAGGGTAGAACTAGCAGAGCCATTATTAGAGCTGTGTAGTGAGTCTCTGAGCACAAGAGAGGTCCCAGAAGACTGGAGAAAGGCTCATGTGATCCCGTTCCACAAGAGTGGTAGTAGGGAAGAGGCAGGGAACTACAGACCAGTCAGTCTTACCTCAGTAGTGGGCAAGATTATGGAGGCACTCCTTAAGGAAAGGATAGTGCAACACCTGGAATCCATAGGAGCGCAGGATCCAAGACAGCACGGGTTTACAAAAGGAAGTTCCTGTCAAACTAACCTCATAGATTTCTTTGACTGGTTAACCAGCGTAGTGGACCAAGAGGGAGCAGTTGATGTTGCCTACCTTGAATTCAGCAAAGCTTTCAATACTGTTACACACAGAAGATTGATTAATAAGCTGGGTAGGCTTGGGGTGGGTCAGAAGTTGGTCAACTGGGTGGGAAACTGGTTGACAGGCAGAAAACAGAGAGTAGTGGTAAACAGTATACAGTCAGAAGAGATGCAAGTCACAAGTGGGGTACCTCAGGGATCAGTCTTGGGGCCAGTCCTCTGCAATATTTTCATCAGTGACACTGCAGATGGAATGGAGGGTAAGGTTTGTCTGTTTGCAGATGACACCAAGATCTGCAACAGAGTAGATGATCTAGATGGGGTGGGCAGAATGAGATGAGATCTGGATAAACTGGCAAAATGGTCGGAAGAGTGGCAACTTGGGTTTAACGCAAAGAAGTGCAAGATCATGCACATAGGGAAGAGAAACCCTGAAGCCACCTATAGGTTGGGAGGGGAGTTGCTGGCAGTCACAAGGGAAGAAAGAGACTTGGGCATCATCATCACAAATGACCTAAAATCATCCAAGCAGACCACTAAAGCAGTAGGTAAGGCTAGGGTGATGTTGGGGTGTATTAGTAGGGGTATCACAAGTTGTAAGAGGGAGGTAATAATCCCTATTTACTAGACATTGGTTATGCCCCATTTGGAGTACTGCATGCAGTACTGGAGGCCACACCTTCACAAGGACATTAACCAAACTGAGGCAGTCCAGAGAAGGGTAACCAAAATGGTGCAGGGACTGCATCAGAAAACATATGAGGACAGATTAATCGAGCTCAGTATGTATACCCTAGAGCAAAGGAGGGAGACAGGTGATATGATTGAAACATTCAAACACCTTAGGGGCATTAACAAGGTGAAAGAGTCTAAGATGTTACAATATAACAAAAATAGCAGGACAAGAGGACACAGTATGAGATTAGAGAGAGGCCGATTAAGGGGCAATGTGAGAAAGTTCTTTTTCACAGAAAGGGTGGTGGATGAATGGAATGGCCTACCTCAGGAAGTGGTGGATATGAATACAGTGCAGGGCTTCAAACAGGCATGGGATAGGCATAAGGGAGCAATACAGATAAGTATGAATAGATAGGCCATTGACACAGCAAAGGCCGATGGTACATTCATATGGTAGAAAAAGAAATGGACAGACAGGATGGGCTTTGTGGTCCTTATCTGCTGTCAACTTCTATGTTTCTAATGTAATTTTGTGTACCACTCTTAGAACTACAGATAATGGTGAGTAAAAACAGGTTACTCACCTGTAACTGTTGTTCTGGGAGTGGTATACAGTTCACATCCACACTTTTGCAGTTCCACCGGAAGTGCTGAGCCATCGGATGTCTTTAAGTTAAGCTCCTCCCACCACCCAGGCAGAATATTATCCAGCTTCACATCAGGTCTTTGCACACTAGAAGCAGGGATCTGGGTGCCACATTGCCAAGGGTGGTTGGGTAGGTTGTGTGTATGTGAACTGCATACCACTCCTAGAACAATGGTTTCAGGTAAGTAACCTATCTTTCTAGGGATGTGGATAAAGTTCATTTTCCATACTCTGGCAGACTTCTAGCAGTTCTCTGGAAGGAGGGGGCAAGGCGCACACTCCTATTTGGTGAACAAAGACTGGAGAGGTGAAGTCCCAAAAGCAGCATCCCGACTTGACTCAAGGTCGATACTGTAATGGGAAATGAAGGTGTGTGCGGACTTCCAGGTAGCAGCCCTACAGATCTCACATATGGGGATGTCTCTAGAAGCAGCCACCAAGGCAGCAGTATGTCTAGTGGAATAAGCCCTTAAACCTACGGGAGGCTCCTTATCAGCCAACATGTAGGAGAGGCCAATGCAGGATGTTAGCCACCTGTCAGTCATCTACTTAGCTGCTGGCCTGCCAGGTGTAGTTTCAGTGTATGTTACAAACAGCTGGCAAGGCTCACCCTGAACTCATGCCATGCGCTCCTTGTAATGAGAGAGCGCCATTTGTAGGTCCAGAGTGTGAAGCCTACAGCTGGCCTCCGAAGATGGATGATAAAATATACCAAAAGGTTAATCACCTGGTTAAGGTGAAACACCGATACAATCTTTCAAGAGGAACTTTGGGTAGAAGTGAAGGACAACCTTGTCCTTGTGGAAGACCAGATAAGGAGACTCCATCAAGAGTGCCAGGAGCTCACTAATCCTTCTGGCTGACATAATGGCCACAAGAAGGCCAATTTCCACGACAGGTGTCATATTGTACACCTGTGTATAGGCTCAAATGGCTTGCCCATGAGCAAAGCCAGCACCAGCATTAGGTTCCATGGTGGTGGTGGTTCAAGCACCATAGGGGACAGGTGGTTCAGGCCCTGGAAAAAGCACCCGATCGCTTTCTCCTAGGCTACCACTGGCAAACCAGCATGCACCTGGTATGCAGAGATGACTGCCAGGTGCAGCTTAAGGGTCAGCGCTTGCAGTCCCAACTGAGAAAGAGAACAGAGATACTCTAGGATAGTAGCCACAGTGCAGGCAAAGGGATCCAGCTCCTTGCCCTGACACCAAATGGAAAATCTCTTCCATTTAAAGGTGAAGCACTGGTGAATCAACTCCTTTTGGGAGAACTCCACTACGTGAAGCACAGCTTCTGGACAGACCAAGGCCTAGAACTCTAGCTGCTCAGAAACCAGGGCGTGAGGTGCAGAGACTGAAGGTCTGGGTTCAGGACCTCCAACTGCTGTCTGATCAGCAAGTTCAGGTGAAGAGGAAACCACCACGGAGGCTTGCTGCTGAGGCTGAGGAGATCCAGATACCAGAACTGTCTGGGCCAGTCTGGAGGAACCAGAATCATCAAGGGGAAGGGAGGGAAGGCATACACAAGGCCCTGGGTTCATGGCCTCACAAAGGCATTCCTCAACAGTGTCCCAGACTGTGGGGGGCAGGTGTGAAACAGTCTCAGCCTTCCGTTCTCCCAGGAGGCAAAGAGATCCATCACAGTGATTCCCCACTGAGAGAACTAGCGGCATACCACCTCCTGATGCGGGGACCACTCGTGCAATGTCTCTCCAACCTGAATGACAGCCTCTGCCAGCTATCGCTAGAAGATATGCACCCAGGCTGGCACAAGGGTCCAGGTGCGAGGGCCTTCCGACCCAGGAGAAAGGAGTGAGTTCCACCCTGCCTGTTCAGGTAAAACATGGTCGTGGTGTTGTCCATCTGTCTCTCCATGACCTGACCCCTGACCAAAGGAGCACATTTTGTGCAAGCCAGCAGCACTGCACCAAGCTCCAGCAGGCTGATGTGGTGACGGGACTTCCTGGGTAATCAGAACCCATGGGCTCTGTGGTTCTCCAGGTATGCTCCCCACCCCACCAGATATGTGTCCATCGTAAGAGTGATGGTCAGCTCAGGGTTGGCATAACAAGATTTCTTCCTTACTCCAAAAACCTGAGGGGCTGGCAATTGCTGGATGGCATCCCACATCGGCTGGGTCACTATGACGTTGGTCCAGATGACTCAGGCACTGGCGGACCAACTCCCACTGCTGGTAGTGCATCCACTAGTGTGCCAAATGAACCATGCTTGTGGTGGATGCCATGTACCCCGGTGACCCCAAGAAAGCCTGGGCAGGGCATGAGTGCCCAACCTGAAATGATCAGGCAAAGGAAGTAAGGTCCTGAGCACACTCCACAGGGAGATGGGCCTGGACCTGCAGGAAGTCTAGTTCTGCCCAAATGAACTTGATCACCTGTGAGGAGACCAGTTCCGACTTAGCTGGACAAACCAGAAGGCCCAAGTCCTGGCATGTCTGGAGAGCCAGATCCTTGGATTGTTGCACAGCCTCCTTGGATGGCCCTGTTATCAGCCAGTTGTCCAGATATGGATACACCCTGCTGCTCTTGGGCTGCAGAAATGCTGCCACCACTGCCATGCAGCAGGAGGAGACCTGGGAGTATACACCACAGTTCTTACTGCACGAGAAGAGGGTAGAGCTGAAAGGCAAACCTCTCTATCGGGATCATTATCCATTTCTTCAGCCTCCAAATCCTCCTCCATATTAGGCGATCAGGATTCTATTCCATCTTGTAGTTGTCAGCATGTGCTATGATGACCGAAGCAATTGACGAAGCTGGCAACAAACGCGTCGGTAATGGACGAATGAAAGATGTACTTCTGGATCTCGCTGATGACAACAGTGCTGATGGGGGAAGCCCAGTTGATGGGACAGCCATTAACGAAGGGAACAATGTCAATAAGTGTTTTCTTTTATATTTAAACATTATTGACATACAGAAATACAGCAATATAGAATACATGGTAAAACATGCAAATCAAGTATATATCAAAGCGTAAGATACAGTTCTGCATAGTTTGTTACAGGTAAAAAGCATACATCAAAGGAATACACACAAAAAAAGAAAGGCTGACAGAGCTATTAGGCAGAAAGGTATACAGTGGCATATGGCTCTCCGACAGACGGCAAATCCCACACGTAATCCCACTGCAGGCTACAATGACAGAAAAAGAAAGGTGCGCCAGCCCAGTGGCACTGAGGGTTGAGGCACTGGATGCCAAACCTTGCACCACACCAGTGACCCGGGTTCGGGAATGAGCCTGGGCCACTGGGGGTTGGCAGGGAAGGGAGAGAACTGAGCATCCGGAGGACAGCTCCCCTCTCCTAGAGGGGAGGGGGTACGGGTTTGGCGCTTTGGCCATTTTCATGGAGGCCGGAGGCACAGCAAGTGCAGAGCATACAAAGGGAGTGTTGGGGAGTGGCGGACGTTGGAGGAGAAGCCTTGATGTCGGGGCGCATGCCACTCCCTCAGAACACGGAAAATGATGCCTGAGCACCGAGGGGAAGGAGCGTCAGCACAGACCCTAATTGCTCTTGCCTGCCTGACCACCGGAGGGACCTGACAAAACCAGAAATGTCTCGGGGTGTAAGGGCCCCACCTCGTACTCGCCTGGGCGGTAAAGCCACGGCTCCATGGGGGTCCACCGAGGATCCAGGTAAGGCAGTGAAGTGGGGCTGGTGCCTAGGCATCTCCTCACAGGGCGTGGCAACGGCATGGGGGGGTGGAGATAAAGAAAGATTAAAAAAAAAAAAAGAAAAAGAAAGATGCACCGAAAACACCAGTCTCTGCACAGAAGCAAGGTCAGGGACAGGACAAAACACTATGGCATCCACTGTTCATCTACTGTAGCATAATACAGCATCCATGGCTGTCATCGTATTGTAAATTTCTCTAAGGTATTCTGGTGGGTAGCAGAAAGTTTTTCCATGGAATATATTTCTATCTTAATATGATGCCATGATCCCAGTGTTGGTGGCTCTGGCTTCATCCTAAAGCGAGTTATCACCTTCTTGGCTGCCAAAATATACATCCAGATGAGGGATTTGTGGCACAATCTACAGGTGGGAGGGGTGACTGACAGTAGTATAAAGTCTGGGGTAATCTGGAATGAGTTTCCAGTGAGTATGTCAAGCTGGGTGATTACCGTAGTCCAACAGGAAGTCAGGACCAGGGAAGAATAAAAAATATGAGCATGATCTGCTGGGTTAAACTCACAGTTCTGCCAACAGTTTCCAAAATGGTGTGGTAAAAAGTGTATAAGCTTAGCTTAGTTGGTGTGCAGAAATATCAGGATTTGCATTTCCATTCAAACTCGCACCATAACGTGGAGGAAGTAACCTTTAATGCCGGGATTGCATATTTTATACATGACTGGTATTCAATATCAGTGGAAAGCTCTTTGTTCCACTTATCCAGAATCAACTGAGCCAACTCCGTATCCAATTCTTGCAGTCCCGATAGGCATTGCTAATTACATGTCCCCACAGCTGGTTGTTATGAAGGTCCATAATCATAGCCATTAATTGCGGAATCGAATGAGGAAGTTTAGTGTAGTCCTTATATTTATGAAGTAGATATGTCCTAACTTGTAGATACTGAACCTGTTCTCCATTAGTAAGGCCATAAGTAGTTCGGTGAACTTAAAATGGGAGAACCCCATTATAATCCAAAAATTGATTTATATACATATAAAAGACCATTACGTCAAGTGTGTGGAACCCAACAACACGGGCTGTGTACCATCCACAGCAGGTATGGCAGTGCCAGAGCCAGACCCTGACCTTGGTTTCTCATAGACAGTCGGGGGAGAAGGGTGGTAGTTGTCACTGCTGAAGTGTACAATGACAAGGACGTACCCTCCTTCAATGGAGATCTGAACCTCATCGGCCAAGCAAAGCTTTATTCTTATGTTTGTGGTGTAGCTGGAAGAGGAGGACTTCGACAACAACTTGTCCTTGTCTTTGTTTCGAGTCTTCAGCGACCACAGTGGCAACAGCATTGCCGGGCACCAAGACGTTCCCTTCATGGAGGTGGTTGACCGAAAATGAGAAGCCGGCAGCCTTGGCAGCTGCTTCTATGATCTAGATAATGATGAAGGTTTCTAGAGCCTTCTTTCTGTGTCTCGTGGCCTGGCTGAATGCCTGGCAGATCTTGTAGGTTGTGACGCTGTGGAACAACCCCAAACAGCAAACATACTCTGTGTGAGCACTGTCCTTGTAGCTCTTGTAGGCGCAAGTACAAAACCTAAATAAAGTGTTTTTTTTCCAACAACGGCATAAAAGTAGAACATTTATAAGTTAAAATAAACTTTTCAGGAGGGCTGGCCCTGAGGCAAGTTCTGCGCATGTGTGGCGCTGCGAGGGGGAGCTTTGGGGCACAGACATACCTTGGCACCAGCCCTCAACCGTCTTAGCACCTTTTTTACTGATAAGGTGCAGCATTATCTAACTAACATTTGTGTACTTAACCTAATGGCATATGACAGCCCTGGTGAACTGTGTAAGAAGTGTCAACAAACCAGTAACAAAGTGTCTTGAGAGCCCAAACCAAGAACAAGGGGTGAAGACCAACAAACAGACTGAATGAGCCCAGGAGATGCTAGGTGGATGTATGAATCAATGATGAAGATATTCCTAGAAGATCAAGAATTATGGTGAGTACATAAAAACAGGTTACTCACCTGTAACAGTAGTTCTAGAAGTGGTATATGTTGTTCATCCACACTCTTTGGCATGTCCCCATCTGCTTTAAATCTCACCGGAAGTCTTCAAGCTTGCTCCTCCCACCCACCCGGGTAGTATAAACCTCGGCTCCGCCCCATGACACCAGATCTTAGCCCGCTGGAAGCCAGGCTGTATGCGTCCGCAGCCGGGGAGGTCGGGTGTGTCCGTGTGGATGAACAATATATACCACTCCTAGAACTACTGTTACAGGTGAGTAATCTGTTTTTCTAGGAGCATGGACATGTTGTTCATCCACACTCTTTGGCAGACACACAGAAACATAGAATTTGACGGCAGATAAGGACCGCTTGGCCCACCCAGTCTGCCCATTCCCTACCTACTGGATAAGCTGCAGATCCTAGTTAACCAGCAGCCTACTTCTTCCTACCCCCACCCCCTAGAATTGCCTTATGACTGTCCCATGCATGCTTGAATTCCACCACTGATTTTGACTCCACAACCCTCCTCTGGAAGGCTGTTCCATGCATCCACAACCTCTCTGTGAAAAAATACTTCCTTAAATTACCTCTGAGCCACCCTCTATCTTCAAATTGTGCCTCTTGTTCTTGCACACCTCTTTTTTGAAAGATGCTACGCTTGGACTTTGTTGATTCCCTTGAGGTACTTGAACGCTTTCTATCATGTCCCCTCTCCTCCCTTTCCTCGAGGCTACATATTAAGCTCCTTTCGCCTCTTCATATAGTCTTCCGTGCAGACCCTGCACCATTTTGTTGCCTCCTCTGGACAGCTTCCATCCTGTCTATGTTCTATGAGATTGGGTCTCCAGAACTGCACACAGTAATTCAGATGGGGTCTCACCAGCTGTCTGTACAGAGGATAATAACTTCTTGTTTTCTACTGGTGATGCCTCTCCCATGCATCCCAGTATCCCCCAGCCCTCCTTGCTGCTCTCACATTGCTTGCCCACCTTTAGGTCATCTGATATGACTACCCCAGGTCCCTTTCCATTTTTGTTGTTGTTAGTATTTCACCCCCATTGTGTACTCTTCCCTGGTTTTGTTTCCAAGTGCATTACCTTGCACTTCTTAGCAATGAATCTAAGCTGCCATACATTTGACCATTCCTCTAACCTTGCCAAGTCCCTCTCATCCTTTCCACCCCACCCTGTGCATCAACTCTGTTGCAGATCTTTGTGTCATCTGCAAAGAGACATACTTTTCCTTCCAGTCCTTCTGCAATGTCGCTTATAAAGACATTGAAGAGGACCGATCCTAATACTGAACTCTGCGGTACCCCACTAGTAACCTTCCTTTCTTCTGAGTGCACTCCATTTACTATTACTCTCTGTGTCCTATTCTCCAGCCAATTCTTTACCCAGGATGTCATCTTGGGACCCACTCCCAGGCTGGCTAACTTGTATATTAATCTTTTGTGTGACTGTGTCAAATGCCTTGCTAAAGTCTAGGTAGGCCATGTCCACAGCCCTCCCTGATCAACTACTTTGGTCACCCAGTCAAAGAAATCTATCAGATTTGTCTGGCATGACCTTCCGCTGGAATCCATGCTGCCTAGAGTCCTGTGCCCTCTGGCCTCTAGATACTAACAATTATTTCCTTCAGAAGTGATTCCATCATTTTCCCTATCACTGAGGTTAAACTAACAGGTCTGTAGTTTCCTGCTTCTGCCTTGCTCCCACGTTTGTGAAGGGGAATCACATCTGCCCTCCTCCAGACCTCGGGTACCACCCCATCCTCCCATGATTTGTTAAAAAGGGTAGTCAGTGGTGTCACTAGTTCTACCCTTAGTTCTTTTAGAATTCTGGGATGAATCCCATCAGGCCCCATTGCTTTGTCCACCTTCAGTTTTAAGAGTTCTTTCAGAACCCTTTCTTCTGTAAATGGGCTGGTATCAACTTCTGTATCCAGAGTGTTTCTACTGTTTATTTTATGCACCTTCCCCTCTTCATTTGTAAATACTGATCAAAAATATTTGTTTAGTATCTCAGCCTATTCACAGTCTCCTCTGCCCACCCTCCCTCCCTTTATTAAGCCTCACTATCCCTCCCTTGGTCTTCCTTCGCTCCCTGATGTACCTATAAAAGGTTTTATCCCCCTTCTTAACTGAGTTGGCTATCTTTTCCTCGGTTTGGGCCTTTGCTGTTCTGACTGCCTTCCCAGCCTCCTTTTGCTTTAACTGATACAGTTCTCTGTCCTGCTCCTTTTGCGATTCCTTGTACTTCCTGAATGCTTTCTTTTTCTCTTGAACCTTCACTGCCACTTCCTTTGAGAACCATAGTGGTTTCTTACATCGCTTTTGTTTTGTTTATTTGTTTCACACAAAGGCTTGGTACCTCTGTGATGGCAGTTTTTATTATTCCCCATTGTTCTTCCACCCCTCCTTCCTGCCCATTTGCTAGTGCATTCCTTAGGCACTCACCCATTTTGGCAAAGTCAGCCCTCCTAAAGTCCAGTACTTTTGTCTTTGTATGGCTTGACTCTATTGCTGTGTTTACTGTGAACCATACTGTTCGATGGTCGCTAGTTCCCAGATGGCTACCCACTTCTACATCTGTGATCCTCTCTCCATCTCCATTTGAGAGAAGCAAGTCTAATATTGCTCCCTCTCGAGTGGGCTCCAATACTAGTTGTCTAAGGCATGCCCCCTGTAGGGCATCTAGAATAACTCCATTCTTCGAAGTGGCAGCTGCAACTGCACTCCAGTTAACATCTGGCATATTCAGATCACCCATCAGCACATATCTCCCTTTTCTGCCATTCTAAGTATACTTTCTATCATTTCTTGTCCATTTCCTTCCCCGAAGGGGTCTGTATACAACCTGTGCGGATTGTGGTGCCATTGCCTGTCTCCAAATTTACTCACAGTGCTTTTCTCCTCCCTGTTTACCCTTTGTTCTGTTGCTTTTATTCCTTCCCTTCTGTAAAGAGCTACTCCTCCTCCTCTTTACCCTCCCTGTCCTTCCTGTAGATAGTGTATCCTGTATGTTTACGTCCCAGTCATGGTTTTGTGTGTACCATGTTTCTGTGACTGCCACGATATCCAGATGTTCCTCCTCCATCAAGGCCACTAATTCAGGAAGCTTGTTACCCAGACTACGGGCATTGGTACTCATTGCTCTCATTTTTGATGGCTTTACCTTCTGTTGCAGCATCCCACTGACCGTTCTACTCGGTCTTTTTCTCATTTAGTACCTGTTTTGTAGGGAGAGGCTGGGATTTTCCTGCTGCTTGTCAGTGCCTCCCTTTGACTAGTTTAAAAGCTTGACAATGAAGCATTTAAACCGATTGCTCAAAAGACTTGTTCCTTCCTGGACAGATGCAGACCATCCTGCCAGTATAGGCTGGTGTCCCTCCAGGTGGAACCCCAGTCCCCAATGAAGCTAAACTCCTGTGCGCGCACCATTTTTCAACTATTCATTAAACTGCATGGGGCCTACTCCTCGCCTCCCCATGCCTTTGACAGGCAGCACTCCGAGAAGGATACTGTGTGTGCTACTTGTCTTAGGCCCCTCCCCAACTCTGCAATGTCCTCCTGCACTGCTCTAATCTCATGATGAGCCAAGTCATTTGTCCCTAGGTGGACAATTACGTCCAGCTCAGACTCCCTTGCAGCTGTTCTCGTGATCCTGAGGATGCGCTTCCTGTCCCTCCAAGCCATGGCACCAGGCAGGCACCTTACTTCAGTTTTCCCAGCTCTCCCCAGTTCTATACCCCTAATAATTGAGTCCCCCACCAGGAGCTGCTTCCTTTCCCTGTGGTGTCCTCTGCCTCTTTCCTGTGGGCCTCCCTTGTGACAGTTGTCATCAGTCTTCTGTGGGTGATCCATAGGGAGCTATGCTCCCAGAATGGTGTATGGATTGTGAGTGGAACAACTGACTAGGTGTGCCTGTTCCACCATCCTCACCTCCTGAGCCCACTGTGGTCCAACTGCTGTACTTTCTTCTAACCTCTGAGGTAGTGGTGGGGCCCTAGTGCTCCTGGATGGGGGAGATTCCCTTCCTACTGTCCAGTGTGGCCTGAAGACGGGCAACTTCCTCCCTCAGGGCAGAGAGTTGTCTGCAAATAGGGCAGCATCTCAGCCTCCAGAAAGACTCCCGGAAGACTGCTGCCCCACAGCCATTACATTGCACTACTCCCCACATGTTTATCTACTTTTTTTTGTTTGTGTGTGCGTGTGTGACTGGTTATATAGAAATATATATATTATACAATGTGTATGCCGACTCCAAGCAGTTCTCCAGGAGGAGGGAGGCAAGGTGCATACCCCCTACTTAGGGAACAGAGATTGGAGAACTGAGGCCTCAAAATCAGCATTCCGGTGTGACTGAAGGTCGATGTGGTAGTGGGTGATGAAGGTGTTTGCTGACTTCCAGGTAGCAGCCCGACAGATTTCCTGGATAGGGATGTCCCTGGAAGCAGCTACTGATGCAGCAGTATGGCGGGTAGACTGAGCTCTTATCCCTCTGGGAGGCTCCTTTCCTGTCAACTTGTAGCACAGACCTATGCATGATGTAATCCACCTTGCAATGATCCGTTTTGCTGCAGGTCTGCCAGAAGCGGCTTCAGCGTAGGTGACAAAAAGCTAGCGAACCTCTCCCCGAATTTCTGCCGTCCTCTCCTTATAGTAGGAGAGAGCACATCTCAGGTCTAAAGTATGGAGCCTGCACTCAGCCTCCAAGGTGTAATTAGGGTAGTATACCGGCAGAGTCAACACCAGGTTAAAGTGAAACCCTGACACCACCTCTGAAAGGAATTTCGGTTGGGGGTGTAGGACAACTTTGTCCCTGTGGAAGACCAGATAAGGGCAGTCCACCCAAAGCACCTGGAGCTCCCCTGTCCTTCTGGCAGACATGATAGCCACCAGGAAGGCCGTCTTCCATGACAAGTGTGACAGGGCACACTTCTGCATTGGTTTGAATGGCTTGCCCGTGAGCTTTGCCAGTGCCAGCAGTAGATCCCACGGAGGTGGAGGTTCATGCACCGGAGGGGATATGTGATCCAGGCCTTTGAAAAAGCACCCGACCACTGTCTCCTGCGCCGTCGGCTGACCAGCCCGCGCCCGGTAAGCAGAAATGGCTGCCAGGTGCACCCTAAGGGTCGATGACCAAAGACCCCCTTTGGAGAGAGACAAAAGTTAGTCGAGAATGTTAGCCACTGGACAGGACAGAGGGTCCAGGCCCTTGCCCTGACACCAAATGGAAAACCTTTTCCATTTGAAGGCATAACATTTCCTGGTCAATTCCTTTCTGGATGCCTCCACCACGGTGCAGACATCCTTGGAAAGACCCAAAGCCTGGAACTCTAGCCACTCAGGTACCAGGTTGTGAGGTGCAGGGATTGATGGTCCAGATGGCATACCTTCCCCTGATTGAGTGATATCAGCTCTGCGCGTGTGCAAAGCTGCTCCGCGGGCCTTCAGCTGAGATGAGGAAATCTGGATACCAGAACTGGCGCGGCCAGTCTGGGGCTACTAGAATCACCTTTGCCTTATCCCTCCTCACCTTGAGGAGCTCCTTGTGGATCAAGGGAAATGGAGGGAAAGCGGAGAGGAGGCCTGGGGTCCACGGCCTCAAGAAGGCATCCCCCTGCAGCGAACCCTGCTGAGGGGGGGCGGGCATGAAACAGCCTCAGCTTGGTGTTGTCCCCAGAGGCAAACAGGTCCACCATTGGTTTGCCACAGTGGGAGAACAGGCTGTAAGCTACCTCTGGATGAGAGACCACTCGTGGGATGTCTCGCCTAAGCGGCTGAGAGCATCCGCCAGATGGTTTGAGGCTCCTGCCACATGGATAGCTAGGAGATCTGCCTCCAATCGACTCACGAGGGTCCAGATGCAGAGTGTCTCCTTGCACAGCAGATGGGAGTGCATGTCACCCTGTTTGTTGAGGTAGTACATGGTCGTGGTATTGTCCATCTAAACTTGAACCACTTGACCCCGGAGCTGAGGAGCGAAAGCTGACAGTGCCAGTCTGACTGCTCTGAGCTCCAACAGATTGATATGGCATCAGGACTCCTTGGGGGTCCAGAGCCCATGGGCCCTTTTTCCCCCATGTGGGCTCCCCAGCCCATGAGAGAGGCATTGGTCGTGAGGATGACCGTCGGCTTGGGGCGGACAAACGGGATCCCTTCCTACAACCGGTCTGGGGTGGTCCACCACTGTAGAGCATTTCACATCTTCTGAGTTACAGTGATCAGCTGGTCGAAATGACTGTGCCGCTGAGTCCACTGGGCAGCTATCTCCCACTGGGGGGCTGCATGTGCAACCAGGCCCAAGAGACCACTGAGGTGCACGCCGCCATGTAACCCAGAAGGCGCAGAAAGTTCCAGGCAGGGCACAAGTGCCCAACCAGAAATGATTGGGCAAAGGAGGAAAGAACCTGCGCTCTGTCTGCCGGGAGCCGAGCTCTGGCTTGACGAGTCGAGCTCTACTCCAATGAAGCCTATCATCTGAGCAGGCACGAGTTCAGACTTGGCTTCGTTGATGAGGAGGCAGAATTGGGAGCAGGTCTGGAGGGCCTGGTCCCTGGAACTCTCCACCTCCTGTTGGGTGGAACCTGCTAGGAGCCAATCGTTGAGGTAAGTATAAATCCTGACCCCCGACGCCTGAGATGGACCGCCACCACTGCAATGCATTTGGTGAAGACCCGCAGGGCCGATGACTGGCCGAACAGCATGGCTCGGAACTCGTACAGGGTCCTTCAACCCTGAAGCGGAGGAACCGCTGATGGGACGGACAGATTGGGACATGAAAGAACGATCCTGCAGATCCAGTGAACAGAACCACATGTTGCGCTCCAAGGATGGTATGATCTAGGACAGAGTGACCATCTGAAAGGTGCGTGACCTGAGATATTGATTCAGGTTGTGCAGATCAAGAATGAGGCACCAGCCCCCAATCCGCTTGGGCACCAGGAAGTACCTGGAGACAAAGCCTGGGTCTGCTGGAGGATCCGCCACTGGAGCTACTGCCTCCTTGAGGAGGAGCTGAGCGATGTCATCTCCGAGAGCCGACTGAGTCTGAGCGGATACTCTTTCCTCCCGAGGGGCGTGGACTCAGCTTGGAGGGTACTGCTCGAATTCCAGAGGCAGTCCCTGAACGATCACTTCGACAACCCACCTGTCCGAAGTGACAATGGACCAGGCGGAAAGAAAGTGGCGGAGCCGTTCCCCCACGGGAGGACCCAGAGCTGAGGTGATGGGAGGGTCTGACAGTCCCGCCCATCACTGAGCAGGCTTGGAGGAAGAGGCTCCAAGACCTCTTTTGGCCTGTTCGGGTCGGGCTTGGGGCCAAGGCTTGAGCCTGGCCGCCATGGTCCACCTTGAAGGAGGATCGACTGCTGAGCCGCAGGGGAAGAGTGCCGAAAAGGTTTCTTCTTTTTCTTCTGCTGGTTCTTGCCTGAAGAACCCTTGGCAGAAGTGGCGTCCAAGGTGGCACTGGACTGTTCAATGCGCTGCAGGTGACCAGCCACTCCTGGGCAGAACAAGACGGTCCTGAAGAAGGGCATGTCAGCTAGTTTGTGCTGGGTATCTGCCGGGAAGGAGAAGAGCCTCAGCCACGCCCTGCGACACAAGGCAACCGCGGCAGCCACAGGACACAAGAATCTCCGATGTCCAGGGCCATCTGAAGCTGCTGTTTCGCAACAGCTCTGCCCTGATCCCAGACCTGCTTGACCGTGGCCTGCATGTCCGTGTGGAGATGTGGGAGGACTTCATCCAGCGACTCTAAAAGGGCGTGAGTGAAGTGTGCCATGATGACAGCCAAACTTTCTTGACGAAGGCCCAAGGAGGAAGCTGCATAGACCTTCCTGGCTGAATGGTCCAAGAGCTTGGACTCTTTATCAGGAGGTCGGTCAGTGTCGGCAGAACTGCCAGTACGCCTGAACACAGAGGCGGTCACCAGGCTCTCGGCTGAAGGGTGCTCTGTGAACCCTGCAAAGGACTCCATGGGCACCGCATACTTGCAGGCCATGTGGGCAGATGGAGCTGGACAAGAGGCAGGGTGCTGCCAAAGTTCTAGGGCCGGGCCGATGATAGCCTCAGCCACAGGAAAGGCCTCCGTTGGTGTATCCCCTCTCTTAAGGATGTCCGTAAGAGGGTACTCCACTTTTTTCTGGATGGGCTCCAGGGGAATCCCTGTAGATTCAGAGATGAGGTGAAGAATCCCTTGAAAAGACGAGGGACCTTCCTCCATCTCTAAGCCAATGGTTGACTCATCATCCCCTGGATGAGAATACAAGCCAGTGATGTCCGAATCCGAGTATAATGGCCGACCACCCAGGTCACCTTCGACCCGCCGAGGGCGATCCGGGGTGACCGTGACCAACAAACGCCGGGGAAGCCCGGTGTCAGGTCTATCTTCCTTGGAAGGAGCCCCTCCCACAGGCTGTTTGGGCGGTGGTTCCACCACAATCGGTGGAGAGACCATTCTAGGCCAAACTGGTGTTTTTTGCCAGCTCTGCAGGCTGAGGGGCCAATTTAATTGGCTCGGAAGGGGTCAGCTCTGGCCTAGGAAGCGAAAGTCAAGTAATGGCCGGTGTAGAAACTGGGGTCAGCTGCTGCCACCTGAAGTCCTCGTAGCGCCGGAGTTTCCAATGGAGCCTCCCCTCATCCGAGGAGGACGAGGACAAATGATGGCGTAACCTCTTCTTAGAGTGTTTATGTCTCTTCCTCAGCCTGTTGGTCAAGGGGGTCCGAGACCTTGATCGAGATTAGATGGGCCGACTTGGTCGCTTGGGAGACACCGGTGGGGCCGGTGATTTCCCGGGATCAGGGACCACATCATCGATGGGAGTCCCAGCAGGCTGGGTCTCATCATCTGGAAAGACCAGATTAGGGGTTCGATTGAGGGAATCATCGACTGGAGTCGGTAATATCAGATCGATTGGATCGATAATGATTTCCACCTCATCAATCGATAATTCGGTCGACTGACCAGATGGCAGAGCGCAGGTGCTTCTCCCTTTGTCGGGAGAGACTGGCACAACTTTCGGAAGGAACCAAAAAAGGTGGAGCCCAGGCTGAGCAGAACGAAAAAGCTCTGAGAGGAATCTGCAGCACGAGCCGCTTCCTCCTCGAAGGCTGCATGCGTTCCAACTGCTTGGCGGATCCAGCAGCTGAGGAAACCGCCCACAAAGCCTCCTTGGATTTCACTGGAGGGTTCCTCTTCTCTGGTCTCCCCAGCTTCAGGCGTGTGAGATGGTCTTCGAGGAAGTTGGGATGAAAGGCAAGAGACAGACTGCATTTCGAGGTGTCATGGTCGACACCGAGGCAATAGACACACGCGGTGTGGGGGATCTGGGGGAAGACTTGTCTTCCATGATCGAAGCAACAAACTTGTGATTGCTAACGTGAACAATGCGAATTTTCTGTAAAACCGAAGGTTTGAAAGCCAGGGCCTACAAAATTCGTGAGCACGAGGGAGGCAACCTGAATCTTCCAGCGGAAAGGAAAATCTAGCGTCATGGGGCGAAGCTGAGGTATATACCACCCGGGAGGGTGGAAGGAGCCAGCTTGAAGAGATTTAAAGGGGACATGCCAAAGAGTGTGGATAAACAACATATCCATGCTCCTAGAACTTTTATATCTTCCAGGGATCAGTCTTCACGACTGATTCACACCGATGAGTACCAAGCTCAGGTGAAAAGTCCCCTGGGGCCAGGGTGGTAGGAGCCAAGGCTCACTCAAGACAAAAATCCATTGAGGATGGTCCTGTCAAAGGAGGCATGTTGCCTGGCATGGACATCCAGGGCATAGTGCTTGACAAACCTCTGCTCCAAGTTGTGGCTCAGCAAATATCACTGCTCGGCACAGAGCAAATTTCTGCCAGGGACATGGCAGCTGCTCTGGTGGAGTGGGCACGTACCTGGCCTTCTAGCTTGACCTGCGCTGCAGCAGTGAAGAAGGCTATTGGCAATCCATGTAGAAATGCATTTGACTGCAACAGGCTGTCCCATCTGATTAGGATCAAAGGAGACAAACAGCTGTTTAGACTTCCTGAAGGCCTTAGTTCTGTCTAGATAGAACTTCAGGGCTCTCCTGATATCCAGAGACTGGAGAATGTGCACTCTTTCATTCTGGAAGTTGGGAAAGTAATGAAGGCAGCACAAGAGGCTGATTTAAGTGGAACTCCGACACCACCTTGGTTAAAAACCTGGGATGCATGCGGAGAACCACCTTGTCTCTGTGGAAAACTGTATACGGAGGATCAGTGACCAAGGCATGAATTTCAGATACTCTGTGGGCATAGGTGATGGCCACTAGAAAAGTCATTTTCCAAGTTAAAAACTTCAGCTCACAAGCAGCCATGGGTTCAAAAGGCTTACAGGTGAGCATGTCCAACATAAGGTTGATATCCCAGGCAGCCACAGGTTTCCTGACCAGAGGCCTTGTGTGCAGGATGCCCTTAAGGAACCTCTTAAAAAGTGACAGCTGAGCCAAGTAAAGGGTATTAATGGGCTCATGGTACGCCGGGACAGCACATAAATGGAACTTGACTGTGGAGTACTGCAGACCAGCATCACAAATGTCCAATAAATACTCCAAAACCTTGTCAGATGGACACCAGAAAGGGTCAAAATGGGATTTGGAGCACCAGACTGAAAACCACTTCCACTTGGCTGGGTAAGTCTTTCTGGTGGAGAGCTTATGGGCTGCCAAGAGTATTCCAGAGACTCTTTGAGACACCCTGTACCTGTTCACTTCTATTTCTTCAGAAGCCATGCCTGAAGATGAAGAAAGTGCAGGCTGGGATGGGCCAGAGGGCCTCGAGTCAGCAGGTAGATCCTGAGGGGAAGGGCCTTCGGTGTGCTGACTGACAGACTCTTCAACAGAGGAAACCATATCAGTTGTGGCCAGTAGGGGGTGATGAGAATCATCTTGCCCCTGTATGCCTCCAGTTTGAGCAATACCCTCTGTACTAGATGTATTGCAGGAAATGCATATTAGAAGTGATTTTTCCACTGCAATCTGAATGCACCCTGACAGAAAACGCCATGTCCTGGACTTCTAGAGCAGAATTGAGGCAGTTTGGCATTGAGTGGGGATGCAAAAAAGTCCTTATTTGGAGTTCCGCACTCACTGAACAGCATTCTTACGACGTGTGGATCAAGTGACCACTCGTGAGGATCGGCCTCGGATTGACTTAGCTCACCTGCCAGAGTGTTTTGCACTCCCAGCAGACAGACAGCTTGGATTAGGATTGCCTGATCCAGACACCACTCCCACACTCTCACTACGTCTCTGCAGAGGGGTTTAACAGTGTGCTTCCCCCTGTTTGTTGATGTAAGACATCACTGACTTGTTGCCTGTCTGGAGGACTGTTTTGTGGATGATGAGATCCACAAAAGCTCATGGGCCATACAGCACAGCTCTCATTTCCAACACGCTGATGTGGAGATGATTCTCTAAAGGGTCTTGGACACATTGTATAAGTAGGCCCCAGTGGGCTCCCCATCCCAACAGGGAGGCATCTGTGGTGACAGTCACCGGAGGCTCAGATTGGGAAAAAGGGAAGCCCTAGAGGAGGTGTTCCTCCACCGGCCACCACATAAGTGACCAAACTACTTTGTAACACGGCATTAATGGTCGAGAGAGAATCGGGAGCTGGGATAGGCACAACAGTGTCATGGGACCCTAGCCGGAGCGGGCATTAACCCAGCTTATATGCCGTGCCCACTCAGGCAGTACCGCGAGCAGCCAGACCTCCAGCCTAGCAGTACTGGGTCCTGTTGCCCAGTGAGACGAGGAGTGACAGGAGCGCCGGGCAGGCAGCCTCACTAGCTGCCCCAGCGTGGAAATGGGGAGGGGGGACTCGAACCCGTGGCGGACCGAGCCGGCAGGCTTCCAGTGCCACACCTTCACCGTCCATGGCATGGTGAATGTCTTCCATGGAACGGGGCCGCCGGTGATGGGGAGCGGAAGCAGCTGGGCAGAGGAAGAGAGCGCAGGGCACACCCAGGAGCAGCACGGACAGCCCAGCTGGAGCACGGCAGCGCCGGAGCAGTGTCCCGGAGGCAGGAGGAAGTGAAAGCCCCCGGCATGCACAGCGCGACTGCAATCCTGCTCGCAGCGGCTAACCCATGCACCCGGAGACCACCCGTGGCGGGTATCAGGAGAATACCAGCACCGAACTATAGACAAGTGGAACAGCGATGTTAGCCGCATGCCTCCGCGTGAATCTAGGGGCAAAACCTGATGACCACATATGTATGTATGTAATGGTGTAGACCGTGCTCTGATCCTGAAGTAAAGCTTTACAAACTTCACACCGCCTCCGCCTGTCATTCTTCATGTCGCACAGTGAGCCGTCGGTGGCATCTAAATGCGATTATGCATGAGGGACGGGTGGTGGCCCTCGGCGGCTCCCCCCAATGCATCAATCCAATATTAGATGCCACCTTCGCCGTGGCTTAATGCTTACTTCATTTCATTTTAATTTTTTATACTTGTAAGCTGGATAAGCAAATCTGCCTTTTTTCACCAACTGTCATTGAGGCACAGGTCACAAAGCATAGAGAAAACCCAGGAGCAGTTGTAAAATTCCACAAAACTGTTCATTTGTAGTTGCAGTAACATAAAATAAAATAAACCTGTTCAGAATAACTATATACAGTAGCAAAATAAAATCTCTTGTAAAAAATCTCCCTTGCAACTCAGCTTAGCTGTTTTTATAACTCTTTTCAACCCCCATCCTTTGCAAGCATCCTGTCCTTTGTAAATTTCAGGAGCTGCTAGAACATTGAGAACTTCCTGAGATCCCCACAGCAATTGCAAAAGGCTCAGGCATTTGCACCGAAGTAACCTCTAGCTTTTTACAGTTTTCTCAAATTACAAATATATATACACATTTCAACAATAACACCATCTTTTCTAAACAAAAGTGATCCCAATATCAGCTACATTTCCATATACTGATTTGCACATATTTTAGCAGAAAAGGTCAGAGCCAAAAGGCTGGCCTTCAGGAAATATAAGGGAACACAGCGGGATGAAGATAGGGAGACATACCAAACTTCCCTAAGGGAAGCAGGGAAGGTAGTAAGGCAGGCATAGGCCCAAACCGAGGAAACACTAGCACAAACAGTAAAAGAAGGGGGCAAGACTTTCTATAGATACATTAGTGAAAGGGGTATTGCTAAGATCAAAGGGGATAAGGGGAAGTGTGAGGAGGGGATAAGGGGGAGTGTGAGGAGAAGGACCATGTAAAAGCATCTATCCTAAATAGATGCTTCTGCTCAGTATTTACTGAAAAGAAGGTAGGGCAGGCCCATAGCTCAGCACCATGGACATTGGGAGGTGAGCACTAGTCCCTTCACAAAGAAACGGTCCTACAAGAGTTCGATAACCTCAGGGTGGACAAGGCAATAGGAGCTGATGGCATACATCCCAGGGTACTAAAGGAGATAGGGGTGGAACTAGCAGAGCCATTATCAGAACTGTTTAGTGAGTCTCTGAGCACAGGAGAGGTCCCAGAAGACTGGAGAAGGGTGCATGTGATGCACTCCACAAGAGTGGTAGCAGGGAGGAGGCAGAGAACTACAGACCAGTCAGTCTAACCTCAGTAGTGGGCAAGATTATGGAGGCACTCCTTAAGGAAAGGATAGTGCAACACCTAGAATCCATAGGAGCACAGGATCCAAGACAGCATGGGTTTACAAAAGGAAGGTCCTGTCAAACTAATCTCATAGATTTCTTTGATTGGGTAATCAGAATGGTGGATCAAAGGGGAGCAGTTCATGTCGCCTACCTTGACTTCAGCAAAGCTTTTGATACTGTTCCACACAGAAGATTGATTAATAAGCTGGGCAGGCTCGGGGTGAGTCAGAAGTTGGTCAACTGGGTGGCAAACTGGTTAATGGGCAGAAAACAGAGGGTGGTGGTAAACGGTATACAGTCAGAAGAGATGCACGTCACAAGTGGGGTACCTCAGGGATTAGTCCTGGGGCCAGTCCTCTTCAATATCTTCATCAGTGACATTGAAGATGGAATGGAGGGTAAGGTTTGTCTGTTTGCAGATGACACCAAGATCTACAACAGAGTAGATGATCCAGATGGGATGGGCAGAATGAGAAGAGATCTGCATAAACTAGCAAAATAGTCGGAAGACTGGCAACTGGGGTTTAATGCAAAGAAGTACAAGATCATGCACATAGAGAAGAGAAACCCTGAAGCCACCTATAGGCTGGGAGGGGAGTTGCTGGCAGTCACAAGGGAAGAATGAGACTTGGGCGTCATTATCACCGATGACCTGAAATCATCCAAGCAGACCACTAAAGCAGCAGGTAAGGCTAGGAGAATGTTAGAGTGTATTAGCAAGGGTATCACAGTCAGAAGAGGGAGGTAATAATCCCTCTTCACAAGCCACTGGTTAGGCCCCATCTGGAGCAATGCATGCAGTACTGGAGGCCATATCTTCACAAGGACATTAACCAAGTTGAAGCAGTCCAGAAAAGGGCAACCAAAATGGTGCAGGGACTGCACCAGAAAACATATGAGGACAGATTAACGGAGCTCAATATGTATACCCTAGAGCAAAGGAGGGAGAGAGGTGGTATAATCGAAACATTCAAACACCTTAAGGGCATTAACAAGGTGAAAGAGTCTAACATGTTTCAATATAAGAAAAATAGCAGGACAAGAGGACACAGCATGAGATTAGAGGGAGGCAGATTAAGGAGTAATGTGAGGAAGTTCTTTTTCACAGAAAAGGTGGTGGATGCATGGAACGGTCTACCTCAGGAAGTGGTGGATATGAATACAGTGCCGGGCTTCAAACAGGCATGGGATAGGCATAAGGGAACAATACATACGAGTATGAACAGATAGACCATTGACAGAGCAAAGGCCAATGGCACATTTATAAGGTAGAAAAAGAAATGGGCAGACTAGATGGACCTTGCAGTCCTTATCTGCCATCAACTTCTATGTTTCTACATTAGCAGATACAGATATGCAAGGAAGAAAGACAGCAAGAGAAAACTGAAAGACAGTGAGAGGCAAAGGATTGTGAGATTGGTCGGGTTGATCAAGTCCGAGGTCTCACAGGAAAATTTGGTTGCGCAACCAGACAGAAGAGACAGAAAAGGAAAGAACACAGATCCTTGCATTTAAACACTTTCTCCAAAACAAATGGGACAATATTCTACCCTGTAACACCAATGACAACTAGAGGCTGTGTCACCTTGATGGGGTAAGACTGAGGGTGTGATGTTTGTGACCATTGGGTGATGAACATCCACCAAGTTGTTCTCATGTGTAGACACGTGGGGGGTACTGTAAACAGCTATCAAGCCCAACATGTGCTGCATGCAGTGTGCTTGTACTGACTTTCACTGCATGATGAAATGTACCATCTGCAGAACTGCTTTTGGCCAAGAATCTGGTAGTGTCCATGAGGGCGCCGATAAACAGGAGTTGCTGAGAGGGTTGTAGCTGTGACTTGTCCAGGTTTAGCAGAACCCCCATGTAAGTAAGGAACTGAGAGGCTGTGGCCACTGCCTGTTCCTCCCTCTGCTTGGAGAGGCTAGCTATCAGCCCATTGTCCAAGTAAGAAAAGACTGGAAGTCCTAATTTTCAAAGGTGCACGGCAAGTAAAGCAAAGCATGTTGTAAAGATTCGAGGTGCCAAGGACAGCCCAATGGACAAGACTCTGAAATGATAATGCTACCTCAGCACAAGGAAGCAAAGGAATCTGTGGTGGCTGGCATACACTAAAATATACTGGTAGTGTCCTGTATATCCAGGAAGGCTACCAATCCCAGGGTTTTAGGAAGGGAAAAAGGTATCCCAGAGAGATCATCTTGAACTTTTCTCGCTCCGTGAACCTGTTCTGGTTCCTGAGGTCAACAATGGGGTGCATGCCTCCTGATTTCTTCAGTATGAAGAAGTAATGGGAGTAGGAGCCTGTGCTGTGCTCTGACTCTGGCAGTACTTCCACTGCTTGTTGTTCAGAAGGTCTGCAATCTCCTGCGCCAGAAGTTCTGACATGTGAGCTGATGGGGAGGTTGCATTCTGGGCAGATAATCTAGAGGGGGTACTCTTAAATTCAGGGAGTATCCCTCTCAGAGAATCCTAAACAGTCACTTGTCCATCGCAATAGACTCCCACTGATGGCAGAACTGAGTCAGGTGCCCTCTTACTGGGGAGGAGAAGTCTGCCTCAAGCAGCTGAGGCAAGACTGAGGCCTGAGCTTCAGCGGGTGGCACTAGGCACTTTCAGGACCTGTGCCTTCTACTGCGCTTGTTTTGTGGTTGAGGAGTTTGGGACTTGTTTTGAGGCATCCTACCTTTACCCACAAAGGACTACTTGTTCTGAAAGAAATCACGTCCTTTCCTTTTTTTGTGTATAAATCAGAGCAGGTCTGGAAGTCTTAAATGGCCATCCTAGTTTTTTGAAAGGCCTCAAGAGATTGCTCCACCTGCTGCACAAACAGGTATATGCCATCAAAAGGAACATTCACAACCTGTTACTGGACATCCTAAGAGAAGCCAGAAGTTCAAAGCCAGGAGTGTCTTCTGATACAAATGGCCACTGCAGCCAAGTGAGAGGCAGTATTCAAAGGCATCCATGGCTACCTTGAGGTGTTGACTGTTAGACTCGATATCATGCGTGACAGTTTGCAGGATCATCTATCTAGCGTCTGAATCTTAAAGAGATTCAGCAAGGAATCTGTAGGATATATTCATGGTCTGAAAAGCGCCCTTGGTAGTCGTCAGTTCGCATGTTGAGAGCAGCTGCAGTAAAAGCTCACTCACCCATAGTGTCTATCTTGTGAAACTTCTTGTTATCAGGATGTGCAGTGACCTCTTGAGGGAGACTGGTCTTTTCACTCTCAGCCAGGTTGACAATCTTGTCAGCAATAGGCTGAGAAGCATAAACTGGTCTGTCCTTAGGGACAGTGTATTTCCGAACTACCTTCTTGCAGGCAAGAGGGGACAGCATCAGGCCTACCCCATACTGCATCTGAAAGCGTTTCAGATGCTTGGGGGGGGGGGATGGGGGAATAAGACTGACCGGCATGGTAGAAACGTTCAACCACTCCAGATGGAGACATTTTCCAGGGTCATTAGCTGAAGGCTCAAAAGCAACAGTAGTGTACATATTGTGAAGAAGAGTCTAAAAAGATATGTTGTCCTGAGGAACAGAAGGAGGGGCCTAAGCCCAAAGAGTCCAAGCTACAGAAACAGTCATCCTCACCGCCCTCAGGAATAATGAGTTTGGGGACAAACTCATCCCCCTCCATTTCCCCCTTGGAAGGGGGCTGGATCGCAGAATCCCTAATCCAGATCGAGGCATTGGCAATACTGGCACAAAAAGATAAGGGGCCAGTGACGCAGGCAGTGCCATGGACAGGACCGAATTTGACGCCAGACCAGCCCTAAAGGAAGCAACAAAGGTACCAAGGCTAGTCCCAAAGCAGTGACACCGAATGGCGGTGTGGCCAGAGGCCAGGATTCAGTGGCACAGTCAACGGCAAGGGTTCAGGAATCATTAATGGAGCCAAACGCTCCATCCAGCTTGAAGGCCCTGACTGCAACTCCTGAGCCTCCAGCCCTGAGGGGCCTGGGACCAGCTCTGTGGGCAGAGACAAACCAGCAAGACGCTGCACCCACTGCTACACAAAAGAGCTGTCCAGTGGTAGAACTGCCCACTGAAGTCCCCACAAGAGGACAAGGAGGCACTCCAGGCCCGAGATCTCAACCTCCCTTCAACAGAGGCCATGGGTGACATTGATGGTGCTGGTGAACGCCTTCTGCTCTGGGACACTGAGGACCATGCAGCAGATCTAATAGAAGGTAACCTTGAGTGGAACCGTTTCTTCCCCTTCCTACAGGAAGAGGAAGAACCCAGGCTGAGGCAGCTGCCACACTCCCAACCAACATCAGAAATGGGCCTCATTTATTTTGTGTTTGATGGTAGGGCTGCCCCCCTTCCCGAACACAGGACCATCCATCACCAGAACCCAACCCAGAGGGGGAAGCAGACTGAACATGGCCCTGTTGCCGAAGGAGATTACCTGAGGAGGCTCCCTTCTGTCACCATCCATGTGTAGTCAACCGCTGGCTTGGCAGGGCTGAGAGAGACTGAAGAATCTTGTTGAATTTTTTTATTTTTTTTTATTTTAGCTAAACTGATACTAAAAAAAATAAACCCTAGCTAAGTAGAGAAACTGAGAAGAACTGAATGCTGTCATTGTGTAGCCTCGAAGCTGTGACTCCCAGTGGGCAAGCAATGTCCAAACTGAAGTGCATTCGACTGTGGAGGGAAAAAAGCAACTGAGGCAGTTGAGGGCTGGTGCCTAAGTAAGCCTCTGCCACAAACTCCTCCTTGTGGCGCCACGCATGTGCACAGCTTGCCTTGGCGCCACCCCTCCTAAAAAGTTCTGGCTCCTGCAGGGTCCTAGCACCTCTGACTCAGAACCCATTGGTGTAAATCAATGGTGAAGACGGATTCTTGGAAGATCTACCTTGTCCTTGTGGAAAACAGTATATGAAGGATCTGTGACCAAGGCAGAGCAGAAATGGTAGCCACTAGAAAAGCTGCTTTCCAAGTTAAAAACTTCAGATAAAGAGTCTCAAGGGGTTCAAAAGGCTTGCAGGTGAGCATATCCGGCCCAAGGTTGATATCCCAGGCAACCACCGGCTTCCTGATGACAGATCTTGTGTGTAAGATGCCTTTAAGGAACCTCCTGAACAGTGACAGCTGTGCCAGGTAGAGGGTACCGACGGGCTCGTGGTATGCAGAAATAGCACACAAGTGGACCTTAACAGTGGAATACTGTAGACCAGCATCAGAAAGGTCCAGCAAGTACTCCAGAATCTTGTCAGGTGGGCACCCAAAGGGGTCTACGTTGGTTTTGGAGCACCAGATGGAAAACCTTTTCCATTTGGTTGTGTAAGTCTTCCTAGTGGAATGTTTACCGGCACTCAAAAGTATTTTAGAGACCCACTGAGATAACTTGTACCTGTTCACTTCTCTCTCTTTAGGAGCCAAGTCTGAAGGCGATGGGAGCACAGGTTGGAATGAACCAGTGACCCCGAGTCAGTAAGTCCGTCCTGAGTGAAGAATCCTTGGTTTGCTGACCTACTCTGTTCAACAGAGGAAACCATATCTTTAGAGGCCAGCAGGGGACGATCAGCATCATCTTGATCCCCTGCACCTCCAGTTTAAGCAATACCCTTTGCACGAGGTAGATGGGAGGTAATGAATACAGAAAAAGATTCTGCTAATGCAGTATGAATTTGCATCCTGACAGAATATGCCATGCCCTGGATTTCTGGAGTAGAATCAAATCAGTTTGGTGTTGAGTACGGATGCAAAAAGGTCCACATCTGGGGTGTTCCACTTATCGACCAGCAATCTCACGACATCTGGAGCTAGTGATCACTTGTCTGCCAGAGTGTTCTGGACTCCTGGCACACACACAGCTTGCTGTGGGATCCCTTGCTCCAGGCACCATTCCCACACTCTCATCACCTCCTTGTAGAGAGGGTAAGGGTGTGCTCCTCCTTGTTTTTTTTATGTAATATATCACAGATTTGTTGTCTGGAGAAGGACTGTTTTGTGGCTGACAAGATCCACCAGGGCTCACAGGTCATACAAAACAGCTCTCATCTCCAACACACTGATGTGGAGATGAGTCTCTGATGACTCCCAAATGTCTTGTGTTTGGAGGCCCTTACAGTGGGCCACCCCACCCTAACAGGATCTGGTTGGGAGAAGGGAAAGTCCTGGAGGAGACTCTGTTCCACTGATCACCATGTGAGTGACTTGAACCAGGGGCTCGGTTACCTGAACGGGACAGGTCTGAGGATGTGATGTTTGTGACCACTATGTACTGAGCATCCAGTGAATCTTTCTCATGTGCAACCATGCCAGGAGCACTGTGAACGTTGAGGAGGTTATCAGACCCAACATGTGCTGCATGGAGTGGGCCTGAACAGATCTGCGCTCAATTATGTAACATGCCATTTGTAGGATTACCTGCAGTCTGCTCTCTGGAAGGAAGGCCCAGGCCTTGATCACATCCAGAAGAGCTCCTATGAACAACAGCTGCTGTGAGGGTTGGAGCTGAGACTTCTCTAGATTCAGCAGAACTCCCATGCAGGTAAAGAACTGAGAGGCTGTTGCCACTGCCTGTTTGTCTCCTGCATGGATGCACTGGCTATTTAGCTAACTATCCAGGTAAGGGTAAACCTGGAGTCCCAGTTTTCTCAAGTTCCGCTGCAAGCACTACAAAGCACTTTGCAAAGACTCGAGAGGCTGAGGACAGACCAAAGGGCAGGACCCTGAACTGGTAATGCTGTCCCAGCACAATGAATCAAAGGTATCTGTGGTGGTTGGAGTGCACCAGTATGTGCTAGTATGCATCCTGCATATCTAGGGAAGCCAACCAATCCTGAGGTTTCAGGAAGGGAAGCAGAAACCCCAGATAAATAATTTTGATTTTTTTCTTGATCCATGAACATGTTCAGGCTTTTAAGGTCAAGAATGAAGCACACGCCCCCTCATTTCATTGGTACTAGGAAGTAATGGAGTAGAAGCTTGTGCTCCAGAAGCTCTAACGTATGGGCTGACAAGTGGGGCTGCGATCTGTATGGACAGTCAGGAGAAATTTCTGTAAATCCAAGGAGTATCCCTCCCAGATGATCCTGAGGAACCAGGAACCCTTCACAAGGTGGCACTGGGTGCTTTCGGCATCTGTGTCTTCTGCACCTTCCTGTGAGGCTGAGGTTTATTTTGGGCATCCCTTCCTTTCCCATGAAAGGACTGCAAAAGTTCTGAAAGAAACTACATCCTTTTCCCCTCTGAGAGTTAGCAGAAGCTAGAATTATAGAAATCTGAAGGCAGAAAAGGACCTCACTGGCCCATTGAGTCTGCCCCTTATCACCACCCCCCGTCATTACCTTTGTCAAGGGACATTCCCTTCCCCACTATGACCAACCCCTTATATGTCTGTCCCATGCCCTCTTGAATCCCTCCACTATTTCAGCCCCCACCACCTCCTCAGGTAGTTTGTTCCAGAGCTCCACCACCCTCTCTGTGAAGTAACACCCCCTCACACTGCCCTTAAATCTTCCTCCTACTAATCTTTGACTATGACCTCTAGTTTTAGCACTTACTTTCTTTGTAAATAAGCTCCTTTCCCTCATTTTATAAATCCCTTTCACGTACTTAAATGTTCCTATCATGTCCTCCCTCTCCCTCCTAGTCCTCAACGCGTACAGATCCAATTCCTTTTAGTTTAGTTTCAGAATCTGGCAGGGACTCACCAAAGACTTAAGCGAGCTCCAAAGATAATACTCATATTTGGAAAAATGCCCTTGGTAGCTACCAATCCACATGATAAAGGTAGCTGCTGTGAAAGCCCGCTTGCTCAAAATGTCAATCTTTCATTATACTCTTTGTTAACAGTGTGCACAGTGACCTCTTGGGGAAGAATGACTGTCATTCTCAGCGAGAATAACAATGGCATCAGCTATAGGTTGAGAAACATACACTGGTCTGTTCTCAGGGGCACTGCATTTCCAGCCTATCTGCTTGTAGACAGAAGGGATAGAGGCCGGTTTATTCCAGATCACATCAGACAAGGTCTCAAAGGTGGGCAGAATAGCAGGAACTAAACTGACCAGCAAAGTAGAAACATTTAACCGTTGCAGACAGATGTTTACCTGGGTCAATGGCTGAAAGCCGAAAAATCAAGTGCAGAATGCATATTCCAGAGCAAAACCTGGAAAGTTAGATCCTCCTTTGGAACAGATAAAGAGCCTAGTTCCGAAGAGTCCAGGCTAAAGAAAAAGTCTCCATCACTGCCCTCAGAAATGATGGGGTCAGGGTCAGACTTGTCCCCCTCCACATCCTCCCCAAAGGGAGGGTTGCAGACAGAGGTGGATCACAGGCCCTCCAATCCAGAAAGTGGCCTTGGCAACACCAGCCCCATAGGACGAAGGGCCGGGGCCAGAAGCAGCACCATAGCCGGAACTGAATCCAGATCCGGGTATATCCCCATTGCTGAGGGCAGCACTGGGCCAGGGCCATAAAGGCCTAAACCTGGCACAGACTGTGGCACTGACAACCCAGCCATTCCTGAACTGACTACCAATGGTACTGAGGGCCAGTCCCATCACAGTGACACTGAATGGGGGTGTGGCCAATGGGACAGGAGTCAACAGTGCTGTCACTGGCAAAGGCCCAGGATCTGGTGCTGGAACAAAATGCTCCACCTGGCTTGAGGGCCCCTCCCACTGCTCCAGTTCCACCACCTCTGAAGGACCAGGGACTGGCTCTGCTGGTAGAGGCAAATCAGCCAGATGCCACCCTCACTGCTCCATAACAGTTGCCCAATGGTGGAACTGCCCATCGCAGTCCTCACTCAAAGACAGAAAGAGGCTCCAGGCCCGAGACATTGACCTCCTAGTACTAAATGCCCCAGCTGATGCAGACAACGTGGGTGAGGGCCTCCAGCTCGGGGAGACGGAGACTGAGACTCCAGTGGCAGACCTCACAGAGGGTGACCTTCAGCAGTGCCGCTTCTTCCCCTTCTGATGGAGAGAGGAAGAACTTGAGGCCAAGCGGTGCCAAGAAACCGACCGGGAACTGGAAAAGGCCCACTTCTTTTTGTGCTTCTAGGAAGATTGTCCTTCTTCCCAAGCACAGGACCACCCATTGTCAGAACCCTTCCCTGATGGGGAAGGTGGACTGGATGAGGTCCTGCTGCTGGAGCAGCTTGCCTGGGAAGACTCCGTCCCGTCAGTTTCCATGGTCGTCAACTGTTGACTTGGCAGAGCTGAGAGAGACTGACAAATATTTTTATAAAATCACTGAACTGGCACAAAAATAACAAACTCTATCTTTAAATGCTGAAACTGAGATAAGTGAATGCTGCTGTTGTATACATGTGAAGTTCTGATGCCTGGTGGGCAAATGACATTGTCAGTGATATGCATTTGAAATCAGGGGAAAAAAGGAACTGAGGCATTGAGGGCTGGTGTCACGGTAAGCCCTGTGCCACAACCTCCCTCTTGTAGCGCCGTGCATGTGTGCAGCTCGTCTCAGCACCAGTCCTCCGGAAAATTCTGGCTTCCGTGGGGTTCTGGCACCTCTGCTAAGACCCACCAGTGTGAATCAGTGGTGAAGATTGATTTCTGGAAGATTAAACGCAATAATGATGCAAGAGCTTTGCTATAAAATTAAACTCAATACTACAGGCAGACACACCAACCAATGTAACATTTCAAAGAGCAATATAAGCCAAGCACTGTATGTATAATGAGCCTGGAAAGTTTATGTAAAGATATGGTACAGAAAAGCAAACTGTCGCACAGTATTTTCTCATTGTAATTATGACTCAGCAATTCTAGTTAAAGATTAATACTGCTAACTCAAATAGCTCCATGTGGACTGTACTCTTGGCAGGGAACAACCTCCTATGACCATCACACTAGAGACTCTGCAAATATCTGATTAGTGCAGAGGTACTATAATAAAATTAACACTACAGTAAGAACGGGCAAGCTTTTATTTGCAAATGAATTTATGTTTTATGAAGCATTTTTTTAAATAAGCATCCATTACAAAGGTAAGAAAACTCACCACCACAACACTCCTGGATGCATCCAGCACGTGGATTACTGGTGAACTGTACCTTGGAGAAATTTTGACTGCAGTATGGGTTCTACAGATGTAAAAGGGAAATAGTAAATATGATTTTTCGAGTATATGGTTTAACATATTGAATTTAGCCTCATACCAAAAATATGTCAATGTAGTTTCAAAGCTTAAAATTGGATCAAATAATTCCCTACTTCCTTTTAAAAGCAGACATATTCATTAGCCACCATGTAGTTTTTTAGCAATAATGTTATTCTGGCAAAAACACAAATACACTCACTCTTCTTTCAGTTTTCTTTCACTCCTGAACGAAGCTACAGGATTTTAGTTTTTCAAAAGTTCTGTTCCTCTGCCTTGCCTGCCATGAGAAAATCAAAGATCTTCATAGACTGATGTGTTGTTTATCATCGGAAACGTGATAGCACAATCTTAATATATCCACATTATGTATCTTGTATGTACGTTCAACAGATAACCTCAAAAGAACAGATTTCTTTGGAAAATTGCTAGAGGTGGCCACCTTTAGTGACGTGAGTCATTCGTTAAAAAATTAGCCATAAAAGCTGCTTCAGATATATCTGAGATGGCTTAAAACACACTTGGTAGGAATCTAAGAATGTCAGAAATACAGTTTTGCTAAAAAACTGAATGATGGAATTTTTGGCCGAATAACAAATACTGCTGCTTTAAGCTGTCCTTCAAAACTCCTACCCCCACATGAAATCCCCCATTCAAAACACTTCTGGGTACAAAATGGGGGAAGGGTGAGCTGTGCCACTGTGTGGGTTTAAATATAAACAAAGTGATTTTCTTGAATTCACACTAAGAACGTACTGGGGTCCCAACTGGAAGGGCTTGTAGCTGTTCAGAAGGGATGGCCTGCACCAAAATGAGAAGGGCACAAGGTTACTGATGCAGACGTCACATCTAACCAGTTTTAACAGGTAAGGTAGAAGGTAATGCGGCTCAGGACAGGTACACCTCCCCATCTGCTCAGATGTTCCATGAGGGTCTGTCCTGGGCCCTATTCTCTCTTCCTTATTCTTGAATGACCTCCCCTTAGTCTGTTCCTCTGCATCCATTCACATGTACACTGATGATACAGTACTTTTTGCATCTAGTTCCTCTTCCTATGACCTTACCTCACAGCTACAGCTGGATTTTGACAACAGTTAGTGCTAGTTCCAGTCTACCCAACTGCCCCTCAATGCCAGAAAAAACAGTTTCCATGACATTCGTTATCCAACAGAGGCTTACCAGACTCACCCAATCCCTTTATTTCATACCCTTGATGGTGCTGCAATTGAGGATGTATCTTCTCTTAAGCACCTTGGGATCTTGCTAGAGTGGCATCTTGATTTCTTGGTGCATACTGATGCCATGCATCATAAGCTCCACCCCAAGTTTGGTACACTGTACAGAAACAAAGCGAGTATCCCGCTTCCTGCCACTCAGAAATTGTTTTAAAGATGATTCTCCCCATTTTTGACTATGGTGACATAGTCTATAGTCGAGCTCCCCAATCCTTCCTTGCCAGACTGGACCAACTTCTTCACTCTTTTCATCGTTTTGCTTTAGACTGTCCCTCTCGTACCAACCACTGCTCACTCCACTCTGCCCTTTTACTCCCCTCTCTCAATGTTAGGTACTCTTCCCATTGTGCCTCCTTTATATCCAAATTCTGGTTGGGTTCCCTTCCCTCCCCTCCTACTTTACCTCCCTCCTATCCTCTCTCCCTTATTCATCTTACCCTCTCTGCAGCAATATTTCCCATGCCCTCTATATCCCTTCTAAAAGATCTACTGTTGGTCAGTCTGGTTTCTCACACCACTTTCCTGAACTCTGGTCCTCCCTTCCCCGTCAATCCACTTTGCTTCTTGTGCTTTCTCCCTTAAAGTCTCTTCTTCAAGACTTTTCTTCTCCCATCTGTAACTGTTCATAGGTTTATTACGAGTTGGGAGGTTGGACGACCTATGTATAACTCGCCACTTGTTAGTGGCAATACCTGCACTTCTCTCCTCCCATGTACTTATCCAGTGCTTTTCATGTTGTCTTGCATGCACCGCGAAAGCAACATTTTGTGGCAGCTTGCTGGAGTAGCAGATTGTGACGGTGCGGCAGTGTTGTGGCCAGTGCCACCACTGCTTTTTTGGGCGTGTCTCTGTGGCACCAATGAATGAGCACGCTGTCTATAACAGCAGTTGAGAAGTGTGCCACCAACTTGAAAGAAATTTGCCGCCACAATGAGGGAGCGCCCCTTCATTGCAGGACGCGCCTTGCCTGCAGAAACATTTCAATAAACATGGTGGCGGCTGTTGCTGTTTGCCTCTCACAATCCTTAGAAAGCTGACTACGGTGGTGCCCAATCCCCGTCAGCATGTTTATAACCCCCCCAATTTGGTCAGTTCCTGAATTACTAATTATTTATGAAAATATTTTAATCGTATCCACTCACTTGAACATTATTAATTTCATTTTCATTAGAGCACTTTCAAACGGTCTGAGGAAGGGACAGGATTGTTCTGAAAACATTTACCATATGAAAAGTACAGAGAAAGAATAAGTGCATCGATGTGTTCATCTAAAAATGGAATGAGCTTCTTTTGAAATATTTGTAAAGATGAAAGCATAAAAAACTTACCGAAGTACCACAAGTAAAGACAAAAAGTTGTTTTTGGATTCAAAAGGGTCAGAGTCTTTTTTCTTCATTTTGCATACACTGGAAGCCACCCCAGTGTGCTTCGCGTGTTCCGAAGCTGACCACGTTGGCATGTTCCTGCACCTGCCCCACCCCCACTGTTTGTCACACTGGGAGCCCACTCCAGTGTGGCCAACATAACCCCTCCAAAGTCATGGGGCACACTGTGAACTCACCCCAGTGAGCCCAACAATTGTTTTATTTCACCTGTAAATAAAGAAAACCTTCCCACGATGTCCATTCCTGAAAAAAGGAAAATGGTCTGTCGTTGAGTCTGGAGCGCCGCCCTCCCCCAACCACCATCTGCGCACCCCACCTCCCCTCACCCCATACTTACCTCTGGAGGTCCAGCGCCATGATCTTCGCTGGAGCGGGAACACGTCTGCAGTCTTCAAAGCCGACTGCAACCGAAGAAATGCCGGTAAGCTGTATAATGGCATCGATTAAATCAACCTAGGTGGATATCTCAGCCATTATTTTGATTCTTTGGCTCCAAATTTTCAACAGGGTTCTAGGATCCCACTCATGAAATCAGTCACTATCATTTTTGTTATTCGGTCCTGAAAGGTGATTTCACGGTCACTGCATAGAATCACCTTTCGGGACCAATTAATGAAACGACAGTGCCACTGTTCATGAGGTGGGCTCTCAAAAAACCTATGTTGCAAATTTGTTTAAAAAATTTCAAAAAATTACTGTTACAAATGTGCGCTGTGCAGTTTCCACGCACGCTCATAACTTCAAGAATATTTTATATTTTCACTCCAGATTTTCAACATTGCCATGTTTTCACATCTTCTTATGAACAGTACAGCTGTCATTTTCCACGCCCTGCCCAATCATGCTTTTGCACATCTGGTACAATGGCTGCTGTTCTGGGAAATCAACATTCAGGACAGATTGGTTGAAAATCACAGTGACACTGTTCATGAGTGGAGTCCCAAAATGCCTATGTTGAAATTGGGAAAATTCCACAAATTACTGTGTCACGAGCGTGCATTGCGCGGTTTCCTTGCACGCTCGTAACTTTGAGAATTTTTAATATTTTCAGTCCAGATTTTCAACATTGCCACTTCTTCACACCTCCTTATGAATGGTACAGCTGTCATTTTTCACATCCTGCCCGAAATGTGTTTTCGCACATCTGGTGCAGAATGGCACAGTCACTGAAGGAAATCAACGTTCGGGACAGATTAACAAAACCACAGTGCCACTGTTCATGAGTGGAGGTCCCAAATGCTTTCATGAGGTGGGGTCACAAAAAGCCCATGTTAAAAATTTGCAGTGCAAATACCAACAAACGTCCGGGACGTTCCGATTTCTAACCGTAACGTCCCACCCTGTAGAGACCGACAGGCGTCAGGGGTGTGACTTTGGACTGTCGGCTGTAATGCTCATGCCATTCCACCCCCACCCGACAGCCAGCGACAGGCATCAAGGTGTGCCTTGGACTCTTCAGCCCCAAAGTTCACCCCATTCTCCTATACTGCACCCATCTCAACGTATTTCCTTATGGAATGGGGCGAGCGTAAGGCCTGACGACCCCAAGGCACAACGCAACACTTGTCAGAGTCTGCAGGGTAGGGTGAGGTGAAATGGCATGAGCATTATGGCCGATGACTCAAAGGCACACATTAATACCTGTCAGTCTCTGCAGGGTGGGGTGGGGTTGGTGTCAGTTCCATACTTCAATGCCATTCCTATTATGCATCTCTCTAACTCCTGCACTACCAATGCCAATGCCAGCAAGACAACATTCGGCATTGACAAATGCTTGTTTAAAAGATGACATTGAATTATTTGTGACTGCCAATTCTGGTAAACTATTCCAGATCAATACAACTCTCTGGTTGAACCATTTAGTTCTTTTAACAGCATTAGCTACCTCACCCTGTAGCTGTAAGTTATGGACTCTAGTTCCTTTTGATAATTTCCATTTACACAGCCCAGTGCTTTCACAGATAAGGTCATCTTTCATTGCTCTATATACTAGGCAGAGGTCCCCTCTCAGTCTCCTATAGTGTATGGGGCACAGGTTCAAGTTATTCAATCTTTCTCTGACCCTTTATCTTGTCTTCCTTCCCCCCCATTAGTTTTTTTCCTGGCCATTTTGTTCCCCTCATGCCCATGCTTTACCTGTATGAGTAATTTTCCCGCTGCCTAACATTTCTTTATTTATTTGAAGTTCATAACTGGGAAAAGCACACTGAGCCAAGGCTCCCTTTCAAGTATGACCTAGGGGATTGGTTTACAGGAGGACTTAAACATTAGTTTACAATTCAGTCAAGTGAAGTATAAAAAGAACAGACAACAGCAACACAGTGCAATAAATAGTATACAATGTATGCATATTCGTTGACAGGGATAAGAAATAAAATTAGGAGATATACATGTGAGTGACAATTGTGGTCAGAAAATACAAACAAGATGAGGCAACTAAACAATGTCTACTTTACAATATTTACAGGTTAACCTATTTGAATGGAGGGGGTGGAGTTGCCAATAGTGGGACTTGACTGGGCAGAGGAGTTAAGTGGTGAGTGGGAGGAGAGGGACTAGGGGAGGCAACCGCAGGGTGGGGAAGGAAACATAACTCAGTCTTGTCTACTTCATGTATCTGTTGTACTGATTTGCCTTCAGTATTTATGAATATGCGCCTCTGATGTACTGTATTGCTGTATGTGACTTCTGTTTTTGTAATGTAATATAGCTATTACTGTTTTTTTCCTACCTCTTGATTTACCATTTTGACCCCTCAGAAGCTTTTTTCCTATGGGAATGGAGCTGATGTTGGCTACCGACATCACACGCACACTTGATGTGGTGCTGTATGTGCTAGCCAATAACTGCCATCAGCATACATGTGATATGTCCAACTTGCTTAAGGGGGAGATTTGGGTCAAATTAGGAGGGAGACTCGACTGCCAACTGCTTAAGAGGGAGATTTGGGTCAAATTAGGAGGGAGATTGGCCTGCTAGTAGGGAGATGCCATAACGTCATGAGTTTGTCCTTAAATGACATCAAAAAAATAAGAAAAAAGTCATTACAAACGTGTAATGTATTTCATTTTGTCAAGAATGAGCACTAAAAAGAATAAACAACTAGTTATATAAAGTTATCAGATACATTGTTCATCACTGATTTAATTTTTATGTGTCTATCTGCCCAAAAACCATGGATATTTTGGACAGAATTTTACTTAAGCAGGAAATTTTGTTTCCCAGGAGGGAGGGAGGGAGTTCAGTCAAAAAAAACAGGAGTCTCCTGCGTAAAGAGGGAGATATCACATGTATGCATCAGCCCCCTCATGCCCTTCAGTTCTGTTCATCAAAAGAGAAACAAAGTGGAGAGAAATGAAAGAGACGACTAGAGATTTTATAGCCCAAAGAGACAGTGAAGGGATATAGGAAATAATATAAACAACCAATTGGAACCAAACTATCAACTTAGAGACTAAGGATTGGCCCTGACTAGGTGGCACAATGGTAGTGGGTCTATAAAAGAGCCAGAGCCTCTCACCACTAGCCAAACAGAGTGTGGATAGTGATAAATAAAAAAAGGGCAGCAGTCCTGATAAAATGGCTCTGGCTGAAGTAGCAAAAAAAGGAAAGTCCAACTGGGACCCCATGCAAATAAGATGGCAAAAATCCCAAAAATGGAAAAATGACATCTAGGATCCTAAAAAATAGTAATGCCATGCTTCTTGATAAAATTTGAGTAAACTCGAGAGTAAACCCAAAACCCTCTTCTGTATGACAGAGGAAGGAAAAGTAGGGCTGAAGAACACTGGAGCTGCAGGATGAGCAGTCCTAGGAAGGCAAGATGTGGCAATCTCCTCTGGCATGCTCGCAGTGGAGTGTATATAGCCCAAAGCTCAGAAAGAAAAGGGAAACCAACCAAAAATTCCAGCATGAGAAAGAACATGCCCTGTTTCTCCCAGCAATCACTGGGATGTACCCTTCGTGAAACTAGTACACGTATCCAAGCACGTGCATAACACCTTCCACGGCTATAGCAGCAGCTCAGCAGAGTTAGACTGGATGATGCCCAGGGCACATGATGCATATAGCAACTAACAGGGATATACCCTAGAGGAGATATACCCTGGAGGAGATATACCCTGGAGGAGATATACCCTGGGCAGGGAAAAGGATGAAGGAAAAATGGAAGGAAGGAGGTCACCTACCCACTCCATGGAAAAACAGCCTATTTTTGGGTGGGGGTGTTGGTAGGGGGGGGGGCAACAAGTGATCCCCCCCCTTTTTTAAGAAGAGAAGATAAACAAAAGTCTGCTGCCAGTACCAACAGGGTGAGCTACCAGAGGTTTTGGCTCTCAGCTGAATGGGGTATGGTGCGTGGATGTCTGAATCAATGGTGGAGATAATCTGGAAGATCAACAATTACAGTAAGCAAGTAATTTTCATATCTTCCAAGAATCAGTCTTCACCACTGATTCATACTTATGGGTCAGAGTACAAAGCTTCCCAAAAAGCAAGGCGCTGGCTTACCCTGAAGGTAACAGATACCCTCAGCCCTCTGCATGTGGGAGGATACCTGAGGGCAGGAGCTCTTCACAGGTCTGGAAACACCAGAGAATGTTCAGAGTCAGAAAAATGAGAAGCACAGTGCTCCGAAAGCTCCTGTCTGACTTATGGAAGAATTAGTTACCCCCACCCCGCCACCCCCAAGAACAAACTAGGAGTTAAGCACCTTGCACCGGGTCACAAGTGCCAGTCAAGATAGGCGAAGCCATGCTGTCTGCCAAATGCAGACTCCGGTTTCCACCAGCCTGGAGGCCACATGACTAGCATCATTTGATGCCCTTGTCTGGTGCCTTGCCAACTCCAGGCTTCTGGTGAAAAGGTAAATGGTTTGCCTGACTAACTCCTAATGCAGCATGACAGCAAGGAGCTATCCTGGCTATATCCACAGGTGGTCGTTATAAGCTGCCAAGCATATGCCGGCCCAGTGGCGCAGGGGGCTGAGGCACTGGACGCCACACCTTCAACCATGCCAGTGACCCGGGGTCGGGAGCAATCTCGGGTCACCGGGGGTCGGCCGGGGAGGAGAGGATTGAGCATCCGGAGGACAGCTCTCTTCTCCTGGCGAGGGCGGGGGATACAAGCCAGTGCAGCACTGACCTCTGTGGTGGCCAGGGGGCGATGCGCAGCAGCACAGAGAATCTGTGTGGAATGGCAGGGCAGATGTCGGATGCCAGTGTGTGGGTACTCGCGCTGCGATGTTCCAGACGTCACCAGGGCACTGCTGAGAACAGGAGGACAAAAAGTGGAGGAAAAAGGAATCCTCTGGCACGCATGAGGCCCTGGCCCACTGGCGCCACATCGGACGCACCAAGGATTCTCCCTCCCAGCCCGGCTCACCAGGAACTCCCCAGTGTGCGGGGTACGTACCCGCTGGGTAAGAGACCTGGGCTGTGTATAGGGGGAAGGAGGTAGAGAACAGGAGCTGCAGCCAGTGGGGTGCCGGAGGTCGAAGGCTGACAGGGAACCAGAGGTACACCCCCAGCCGAGGAGGTAGAATTACAAAGAATAAGTAAATATAAGCTGCCACGCATGCCTGATGTACAGAAATGCACATCATGGTGCAAGCCGAGGAGGATACCTTCCTATGCGAAGCATCTGTCTGAGAAGAGTCAGCTTCAGGTGGCTGGTCACACACCAGGCAACGAGGCCCTGCTGGGGTCTGCATAATCTGAATCCCCAAGGTGGGGTGAGGTACCTTACCTGCAGAGCCCACAGGTGCACAGTACCGCTGGTAGATGTCCTGGAGGCCAGACGGAAAGCAAAGGGATGTCTCCAAACTGTCCTGGAACATTTCCCAAAGGCTCTTGGCCAGGGAGGGGTGACAGTGGGCATCGCAGAAAGCTCCAAGGAGTCCCAGCTGTATGGACAGGGAACTGCAGGTGACAGCAGTGCCAATGTCCAGCACCTGCAACATGCCCGCCAGGAATCTTTGGTATGGGGAGTTCTCAGAGGCTGAGGATATGCGGAGGGAGGATTTTATGCCCTTGGAGAAAGAAAGTGACAGAAGCAAGGTGCTGGACATGAAAGTGGGTGGTGCCAGGGGGCCGGAATGGAACTGAACCCACTCGGCATTAATTTGGTACTGGAACACCATACCAGCCGCACTTCCATGCTGGCTCCAGCTGACAGACTCCAGAGGGTCCATGATCCCTGGAAGATCATGCAGAGATGGTACAGGCCCAGGGTGGAAAGAAGAGCCGGAGGATCTAGGGCCTATACTTGGGCTACAGGAACACTCAGTGAACCTCGCCCGTGAAAAGAGCCTGGTAAAATAACCTGAAAAAGGTCGATCTATGGAATAAGAATGACCAGGTCACTGCTTGCGGGGGTAGTTCTGGAGAGAACTCTATTTCCTGCTTGTCCTCCAGCTCTGAGCAGGTGCCGCCTCTGGTATCAGACTCAGAGTCAATGACTGGCCTAGATATAGGATCCTGGTTCGGATGCCTACCCTAGGTTCTTCCCCACCCCCAATGCTGCGAGCAGTGTTGAAGGCTGACCTGGTGCTGCAAGCAGCACCATCGCCAGCACCATACCCAGTGTCAGACCCAGAACTGACATCAGGACCAGTTCCTGCAATTGTCCAGGCTGTGTGTGGGTGCTGATGTGTGATATGGCTGCCACTACACATTCAGTCACTTCACTACCAGTCTAGCATTGCTAGTAAAGCGCTTTGGGATACATTGTGTATGAAAAGCGCTATATAAATGCTGATTCTTCTTCTTCTGTCCATCACCGGGGTGATACCAGCCTCCTCCCTGGAGCCATGAGGACTGCTCGGAGCAAAAACTGACACCTCCAACTCAGTAACTGGATGCCACCTGCCCCAGTCCCTCTCCCAGTAAAGCGAACAGTGCCAGGATGGTGTCCGACATCATGGCCAGAACCATCCCACTCACTGACACTGCAGAGAGCATCAGAAGCCAGAGTGGTACCAGGCTGCAACACTGAGGTATGCACCAGTTCTGACTGAGTGTATACCTTCGGCCTCACCACCAGGAACATCTGACACCCAAGGCAGACAGACTTTGGGGAGTGGAAGGCTCAGTCAGCCGCCCACCAGGAGCCAGCTGTCCAACAGACACCCCCAGGGCCTCCAACTCCTCAGTGAGTAGAGGTCAGGGAGGACCCAGAGGCACTGGGAAGGGACTCAGGGGAAGGGCCCAGAGACCTGCCATTGGCATCATGGGTGCACTGCCTGCCTCCAAAGGTGGGGATCGAGCGACCCCACTTCAAAGCATGAACTTCTAGGGTGCAGCGGTCAATGGAGAAGCAGGCATTGCGAAAGTTCATATTAGAAGTACAGCCAAAGCAGGCCTAGCAGACGAGATGCAGGCCCATTGTCATGATCAGTTTCCCACAGGGAAATGAAGCAAAGTGGGAGCTGACAGTCTTTATTCACCCCCTTTTCCTTTTTCTTGGACTTCAACATCGTGGAAAAAAATAAAATGAAGGCAGCATAGCAAACAGGAAGTCTTTTCAGCAGTGACGCAGATGAAATTCAGTCAACGATGGTCAAACTGAGGGGATGAAGCTCCCATAGTGTGCACTCAATTATGGGAAGAAAAAAACTGAGGTGCATGAGGGTCATGATGGCTGGTTGTTCATGTGCGCAGCACGTCAGGTGTGCATGCAAGGTCCATAGCTGACTTCAGCTCTTTCCCTATCGGAAAAAAGCTTCCATGGTCTCTTAGTGCTTCTGGCCCTAGACCCAGAAGTATGAATCAATGGTGAAGATTGATTCTTTGAAGATCTAACAAAATCACAAGGAGGCAGTAAGTCTGGAGGGCAGTGTGTATAAATGCCAGGAGGGAGTCAGGGGGCTCACTAACAAAGGTGGTGGACTTCAGGAGGGCAGACTTTAGGAGGATGCGGGAGATACTGAAAGGAAACTTGAGGGCACAGGGCCAGGGATGGAAGCAGAGCAGAAATCGGACATTATTAAATGGGGGATTACAGAGGTGACGAAAGCTTGCACCAAGTTACAGAGTAAGAGGAACAGAGGAAGGAAACCATGCTGGTTGAACAGCAAGATGATGGAGGGGGTGAGGGCAGAGAGCTACGTACTAGACGTTCAGGACGGGGAAGTAGGAGTATAGGGGAAGTATGCAAGATGGTTCAAGGAAGTGACCAAGAGGGTGATGGAAGCTAAGGCCTCAAGGGAGCTAAGGTTAGCATGGGAATTAGGGAAGGGGGGGGAGAGAAAGACTTTTTCAGATATGTCAGAGAGAAAAGGAAGTGCAGGGATAACATAGTGAGGATAAAGAGGGGTGATGAGTGGTCAGAAAAGGGAGAGAACAAGCGGAAGCACTAAATGAATACTCTTGCTCAGTGTTCATGAAGGTGAAAGACGGACCACTACCACCTTGGACTGGGAGGGTGGGGGGAGGTGATGGATGGAATGACTGAGAGAAATAAAGCATAAGAGGGACTGAGGGCACTAAAAGTGGACAAGGCACCAGGGCCAGATGGTATCCACCCCAGGGTCCCGAGGGAGATGGCGGAGGTGCTGGTGGAACCACTGGCGGATCTGTTCAGCACCTCCTTGGATATGGGATGTGTGCCTCTGGACTGGAGGATGGCCCATGTGCCGCCGATACACAACAGTGTCCCAAGGGACGAACTGGACAATTATCGTCCAGTCAGTCTCACTTCCATAGTGAGCAAGCTTATGGAGACGATACTGAAGGAGAGGCTGGTGTCATATCTAGAGGACAATTACCTCCAGGATGTGAGGTATCATGGGTTTGTATCGGAGAAGTCCTGCCAAACTAACCTAATACAATATTACGACTGGGTAACAAGACAGCGGGATAGGGGCCATGCAGTGGATGTCCTCTACTTGGATTTCAGCAAGGCCTTCGATTCAGAACCTCATGGGTGGCTTGGGGGAAGCCAACTGGCATGGGAGTGGGGGCGAAGATGGCAAACTGGATTACAAACTCGCTGCGTGGAAGGCTATAACAGGTGGTGCTGGGGGGGGGATTCTCAACACCTAGACCAGTGACGAGCGGGGTGCCGCAGGGATCGGTGCTGAGCCCAGTGTTATTTGGGCTCTTCATCTCAGACATCATGCATGGAGAGGTGAGCAGGGTAAGTCTGTTCCTAGACGATACCAAAATGGGTGTTGTACTGGACGAGGAGGAGGGATGGAAGAACTGCAGGGGGACCTAACCAAACTGTAGGAGTGGTCGGAGAGGTGGTAGCTGGGGTTCAATGCGAAGAAGTGTAAAGTTATGCACTTCAGGGAAAAGAACCCAAGGACAGAATACTGGTTGGGTTGGGGGGGGGGGATCACTGAGGAGAAGAAGGACCTAGGGGTGATGTTAATAGGGAGCATGAACAATTCTGCCCAATGCAGGAAAGCGGCAGTGAAGGCGAACAAGATGCTGGGGTGTATAGCTAGGGGGTCCTCATCTAGGCAGAGGGAGGTGCCCCTCTACAGGTCACTGGTCAGGCCGCAGTTGGGAGTACTGTATACAGTTCTGTAGGCCATTCCTGAAGTGGGATATCAAGCTACTGTATGGAGTGCAGCGGAGGGCAATGAGGATGATACAGGGAATGGAGGGGAGAGACTACGAGAACAGGCTTGGGGAACTGAATATGTACACCCTGGAGGAGAGGAGGGATCGGGGGGACATGATCATAACTTTCAAGTATATGAGGGGAATCAACAAGGATGGAGCAGACAGGGTTTTTAAACTGAGGAAAAGGAGGGGCACTAGAGAGCACGGGCTAAGAATAGAGGGGGGAAGATTTAGGAGGGAGATGAGGAGGCATTACTTCACAGAGAGAGTGGTGTTGAAGTGGAATACACTACCAGAGAGGGTGATATCATGCAAAACTGTGGGTAGCTTTAAAAAGGCATGGGACAGAGAACAGCGGAGAGTATGGGTGGGTGAGGCTGAGAATGGCCGAGGGCGAACAAAAGGGGAGGGGGTTGGGGCAGTTGCAACTTAGGGGCTCTAACTGCATACTCAAGCAGATGCTGATAGACTAGGAGGTCTGTTTCTGCTGGCACATTCGTATGTTTGTAGGAGTCTGAAGAATATCAGCCCAGTCAATCTGCCCAAGCCTGCCTAGTTACAGGAATGTGCTCCTTAGTCTTCTCTCCTTCCCCAAACTGCCACAGCATGCACTTTTCTAATATGCCTGTCCCACCCACTTTTAAACTATCCTGCCGTTTCAGCGCAGATGACTTCTTCAGGAGGCTTGCTCGATTCCACCACCACACTTTCTATACTTACTGGCATCTTTTTTGATCCCCAACCCCCGAGTTTCATGGAGTTTCCCCTGGTGCCATGTTACTACTCACTGTGAACAAATCACTGCTGTCCCCCTTGTTTATCCTGTGAAGGTACTTGAACATCTGAAGCATGTTGCCCCTCTTCCCATCTTCCCACGTGTACACATATTGAGATCCCACAAGCAGCACCATGGCTAAGAACTATCCAAGTAAGGATACACAGTTTTCAGGAAAGATAACAGAATGAGTGGTCTTATACATGAAGTAGGGCATCAGGTCCACAGAGGACAAAGACACTGGTGGGGGGGCGTTGTTACGGAAGCATTGTGAGTACAAGCGGTCACTGCTGGATGATTATCAGGGATGGAGTGCCATATAGACCATCAGATTGCAATCTAAAAAGGAAGAAGTGGACAGGGAGTTGGGAGAGATAATACAGAGGGTGACAACACAAGATGAAGTGCTTCTAATGGAGGACTTCAGCTTGCCAGATTTGGACTGGAATGTTCCCGCAGCAATAAATGCAAGAAACCAGAAGCTGAAAGAGGCTCTACAGGATGAATTCCTGTTACAGAAGTTGGAGAAGCCAGCAAGGAAGAGGCCCATTCTGAATTTGGTGGTCACAAACAAGGACATCATTGGAGACCTAACGGTAAGGGAACTCCTGGAAACAAATTATTACTTGACTGTGGTTTGACAGAAAACTCGAGCCAGAAAGCAAGCATTCATAAACTAAGATTACAGACTTTAGAAAGATGGATTTTGGTAGAATGAGGGAATTGGTTGGGGAAACAATGTTAGGGTTTGGGGCTGCAGCAAGGATGGACAGTAAACTGGGACTGATTAAAAAGTCTGTTGAAGCAACGAGTCTCCATATTAGGGCAGTATGCAACAGGAGCAGAAGGAAACCAATCTGGTACATAGGAGGTGCAGAAGGCAGTGAGGGAGAAAAAAAAACAAAACAGGTTACTCACCTGTAACAGTAGTTCTAGAAGTGGTATATGTTATTCATCCATACTCTTTGGCATGTCCCCTTCCGCTTTAAATCTCATTGGAAGTCTTCAAGCTGGCTCCTCCCACTCACCCGGCTTGTATATACCTCGGTTCCACCCATGACGCCAGATCTTAGCCCACTGCAAGCCAGGTTGTATGCGTCCGCAGCTGGGGAGGTCGGGTGAGTCCATGTGGATGAACAACATATACTATTCCTAGAACTGTTGTTACAGGTGAGTAACCTGTTTTTCTAGGAGTGTGGCTATGTTGTTCATCCACACTCTTTGGCAGACTCCTAGCAGTTCTCTGGGAGGAGGAAGGCAAGGTGCACGCCCCTTACTTAGGGAACAGAGACTGGAGAACTGAGGCCCCAAAACCAGCATCCCGGTGTGACTCAAGGTCGATGTGGTAGTGGGTGATGAAGGTGTTTGCTGACTTCCAGGTAGCAGCCCCGACAGATTTCCTGGATAGGGATGTCCCTGGAAGCAGCCACTGATGCAGCAGTATGGCTGGTAGAATGAGCTCTTATCCCTCTGGGAGGCTCCTTGCCCGCCAACTCATAGCACAGACCTATGCATGATGTAATACACCTTGCAATTGTCCGTTTTGCTGCAGGTCTGCCAGAAGCGGCTTCAGCGTAGGTGACAAACAGCTGGCGAACCTCTCCCCGAATTTCCGCCATCCTCTCCCTATAGTAGGAGAGAGCACATCTCAGGTCCAAGGTATGGAGCCTGTACTCGGCCTCCGAGGTGTAATTAGGGTAGTATACCGGCAGAGTCAACATCTGGTTAAGGTGAAACTCTGACACCACATTCGGAAGGAATTTCGGATGGGGGCGCAGGTCAACCTTGTCCCTGTGGAAGACCAGATAAGGGGAGTCCACCGAAAGCACCTGGAGCTCCCCTGTCCTTCTGACAGACGTGATAGCCATCAGGAAGGGCGTCTTCCACAAGTGTGACAAGGCACACTTGTGCATTGGTTCGAATGGCTTGCCCATGAGCTTTGCCAGTACCAGCAGTAGATCCCACGGAGGTGAAGGTTCATGCACCGAAGGGGATAAGTGATCCAGGCCTATGAAAAAGCACCCGATCACTGTCTCCTGCACCGTCGGCAGACCAGCCCGTACCCGGTAAGCAGAGATGGCTGCCAGGTGCACCCTAGGGGTCGATGATCGAAGACCCCCTTTGGAGAGAGAGACCAAATGTAGTCGAGAATGTTAGCTACTGGACAGGACAGAGGGTCTAAGCCCTTGCCCTGACACCAAATGGAAAACCTTTTCCATTTGAAGGCATAACATTTCCTGGTCGATTCCTTTCTGGATGCCTCCACCATGGTGTAGACATCCTCAGAAAGACCCAAAGCCTGGAACTCTAGCTGCTCAGGTACCAGGCTGTGAGGTGCAGGGTTTGAAGGTCTGGATGGAATACCTTCCCCTGACTGAGTGATATCAGGTCAGGGCGTGTGCAAAGCTGCTCCAGGGGCCTGCAGCTGAGGTTGAGGAGATCTGGATACCAGAACTGGCGCAGCCAGTCTGGGGCTACCAGAATCACCTTCGCCTTGTCCCTCCTCACCTTGAGGAGCACCTTGTGGATCAAAGGAAATGGAGGGAAGGCATAGAGGAGGCCTGGGATCCACGGCCTCGTGAAGGCATCCCTCTGCAGCGAACCCTGCTGAGGGAGGCAGGCATGAAACAGCCTCAGCTTGGTGTTTTCCCTGGAGGCAAACAGGGCCACCATCAGTTTGCCCCAGTGGGGGAACAGGCTGTAAGCTACCTCTGGATGGAGAGACCACTCGTGGGATGCCTGGCCTAAGCAGCTGAGAGCATCCGCCAGATGGTTTGAGGCTCCTGCCACATGGCAGGCTAGAAGATCTGCCTCCAATTGACTCATGAGGATCTAGGTGCAGAGCGCCTCCTTGCACAGCAGATGGGAGTGCATGCCGCCCTGTTTGTAGACGTAGTACATGGTTGTGGTATTGTCCATCTGGACTTGAACCACTTGACCCCAGGGCTGAGGAGCGAAAGCTGACAGTGCCAGTCTGACTGCTCTGAGCTCCAACAGGCTGATGTGGCATCAGGACTCCTCGGGGGTCCAGAGCCCATGGGCTATTTTTCCTCCATGTGGGCTCCCCAGCCCATAAGAGAGGCATCAATCGTGAGGACAACCATCGGCTCGGGCGGACAAACGGGATCCCTTCCTGCAACCGGTCTGGGGCGGTCCACCATTGGACAGCGTCCCACATCTTCTGAGTTACAGTGATCAGCTGGTCGAATTGACCGTGGCGCTGAGTCCACTGGGTGGCTAGCTCCCACTGGAGGGGACGCATGTGCAACTGGGCCCAATGGACCACTGAGGTGCACGCCACCATGTAACCCAGAAGGCGCAGAATGTCCCGGGCAGGGCGCAAGTGCCCAACCAGAAATGATGGGTCAAAGGAGGAAAGAATCTCTGCCCTGTCTGCCGGGAGCCGAGCTCTGGCTTGACAAGAGTCGAGCTTTGCCCCGCTGAAGCCCATCACCTGAGAAGGCCCGAGTTCTGACTTGGCCTCACTGATGAGGAGGCCGAGTTGAGAGCAGGTCTGGAGGGCCAGGTCCCTGGACCTCTCCACCTCCTATTGAGTAGAACCTGTTAGGAGCCAGTCGTCGAGGTAAGGATAAATCCTGACCCCCCCCGACGCCGGAGATGGGCTACCACCACTGCAATGCATTTGGTGAAGACCCGTGGGGCCAATGACAGGCTGAACGGCATGGCTCGGAACTCGTACAGGGCCCTTCGACCCTGAAGTGGAGGAACCGCTGATGGGATGGACAGATTGGGACGTGAAATAACACGTCCTGCAGATCCACTGAACAGAACCACATGTTCCCTCCAAGGATGGTATGATGTGGGACAGAATGACCATCCGAAAGGTGACTGACCTGAGATACTGATTCAGGTCATGCAGATCTAGAATGGGGCACCAGCCCCCGTCCTCTTGGGCACCAGGAAGTACTTGGAAACAAAGCCTGGGTCTGCTGGAGGATCAGTCACTGGAGCTACTGCCTCCTTGAAGAGGAGCTGAGCAGTGTCATCTCAGAGAGCCGACAGGGTCTGAGCGGATACTCTTTCCTCCCGAGGGGCGCGGGCTCAGCTTGGGGGGGTACTACTCAAATTTCAGAGGCAGTCCCCGACCGACCACATCAAGAACCCATCTGTCTGAAGTGACAGCAGATCAGGCAGAAAGGAAGTGGCGGAGCTGGCCCCCCATGGGAGGACTCACAGCTGAGGTGACAGGAGAGGGGTTGACAGCCCCCACCCCGTCACTGAGCAGACTTGGAGGAGGCTGCTTCTGGACCTGAACTTCGGCCTCCTTTACGGGCCTGTTGGGGTCCGGGCTTGGGCCGGGGGCACCAAGCCTGAGCCTGCTGCTGTTGCTGGTGTCCACCTTGAAAGGAGGACTGCTGAGCCGCAGGGGAAAAGTGCCAAAAAGACGACTTCTTTCTCTTCTGCTGGTTCTTTCTGAAGAATCCTTGGCAGAAGTGGCGTCCAAGGTGGCATTGGACTGTTCAATGCGCTGAAGGTGACCAACCACTCCTGGGCCGGACAAGTCAGTCTCGAGGAAGGGCACATCAGCTAGCTTGTGCTGGGTATCTGCCGGGAAGGAGGAGAGCCTCAGCCAAGCCCTGAGATGAGAGGCATCCATGGCAGCCATCGAGCAGGCACAAGAATCCCTGATGTCCAGGGCAGTCTGAAGCTGCTGTTTGGCAACAGCTTGGCCCTGATCCCGGACCTGCTTGACCGTGGTCTGCATATCCGCGGGGAGATGTGGGAGGACTTCATCCAGGGACCCTAAAAGGGCGTGAGAGAAGTAAGCCATGATGACAGCTGAACTTGCCTGACGAAGGCCCAAGGAGGAAGCCGCACAGACCTTCCTGGCTGAATGGTCCAAGAGCTTGGACTCTTTATTAGGAGGTTGGTCAGTGTCAGCAGAACTGCCAGTATGCCTGAACACAGAGGCTGTCACCAGGCTCTAGGCCGAAGGCTGCTCTGTGAACTCCGCAAGGGACCCCATGGACACTGCATACTTTTGGGCCATGTGGGCAGACGGAGCTGGACAAGAGGCAGGGCACTGCCAAAGTTCTAGGGCCGGGCCGACAATAGCCTCAGCCACAGGAACGGCCTCTGCCGGTGTATCCCCTCTCTTAAGGATGTCCGTAAGAGGGTACTCAGCCTTTTTCTGGATGGACTACTGGGGCATCCCTGTAGATTCAGAGATAAGGCGAAGAATCCTTTGGAAAGACAAGGGACCTTCCTCCACCTCTAAGCCAATGGCTGATTCATCATCCTCTGGATGAGAATGCAAGCCAGTGACATCCGAATCTAAGGAATCTGGGTATAATGGCCAACCACCCAGGTCACCTTCGACCCGCCGAGGGTGGTCCGGGGTGACTGTCACCGACAATCGCCGGGGGAGCCCAGTGTCAAGTCTATCTTCCTTGGAAGGAGCCCCTCCCACAGGCTGTTTGGGTGGTGGAGAGACTGTTATGGGCTGAACTGGTGGTTTTGCTGGTTCCGCGGGCTGAGGGGCTGATTTAATCAGCTCCGAAGGAGTCGGCTTCGGCCTAGGAGGCGAAAGCCAGGTAATGGCCGGTGTAGAAGCCGGAGTCGGCTTGTGCCTGGTCAAAATTAGTTGCTGCCACATGAGGTCCTCGTAGCGCCGGAGTTTCTGCCAGAGCCTCTCCTCATCCGAGGATGACCGATGACGTCGCCTCTTCTTAGAGCGTTTGTGGCTCTTCCTTGGCATGTCGGTCGAGGGGGTCCAAGACCTCAATCGAGATCGGATGGGCTGACTCAGTCAATCGGGAGACACCGACGGGGCCAGTGATTTCCTGGGATCAGAGGCCACTTCGATGGGAGTCCCAGCAGGCTGGGTCTCATCATCTGGAAAGACCAGATTAAGGGTTTGATCAAGGGAATCGTCAACCAGAGTCGGCGATATCGAATCGATCACGATTTCAACCTCGTTGATCGATAATTCGGTCGACTTACGAGATGGCATAACCGAAAAGCCAGTGGCCAAAGACGCGATCTCGACCGGAGCTGAGACCGCATGTTCCTGGGATCGAGGTCCTTCTCCCGCCTACGGGATCGACAGGAGTGCGAGCCCGCAGGCGCCTCTCCCTTAGTCAGGAGAGACTGGCACAACTCTCGGAAGGAACCCGAGAAGGTGGAGCCCAGGTTGAGTGGAACGAAGAAGCTCACAGAGGAATCTGCAGCACGAGCAGCTTCCTCCTCAAATGCTTGCATGCGTTCCAACTGCTCGACGGATCCCGCAGCCGTGGAAACCGCCCACCAAGCCTCCTTGGATTTCACCGGAGGGTTCCTCTTCTCCAGCCTCCCAAGCTTCAGGCATGCAAGACGGTTGTCGAGGACGCTGGGATGAAAGGCAAGACACAGACTGCATTTCGAGGTGTCATGGTTGACACCGAGGCAATAGATGCATGCGGTGTGGGGATCAGTGTGCGACATCTTCTGGCCGCAAGGGCACCGTCGAAATCCGGGGGAAGACTTGTCTTCCATGATCGAAACAACAAACTTGTGATCGTTAACGTGCACAATGCGAATTTTCGGTAAAACCGAAGGTTTGAAAGCCAGGGCCTACAAAATGCATGAGCACGAGGGAGGCAACCTAAATCTTCCAGCGGAAAGGAAGATCTGGCATCATATGGCGGAACCAAGGTATACCACCTGGCTGGGTGGGAGGAGCCAGCTTGAAGACTTCTGGTGAGATTTAAAGCGGAAGAGGACATGCTAAAGAGTGTGGATGAACAACATATCCACGCTCCTAGAAATAAGATATTCACCTGTAACCATTGTTCTAGGACTGATATACAGTTCACAGTCACACTCTTGCAGTTCCAATGAAATGGAATTTCCATCAGATGTCTTTAAGCTAAGCTCACCACCCAGGCAGCATATTCCCCCAACTCTGCCTCGAGACATCAGATCTTTGCACAATGGAAGCAGGGATCCATGTGCCACTTGCCAGGGGAGGCTGGGTGGGTTATGTGGATGTGAACTGTGTACCACTCCTAGAAAGTACAGTTACTCAAGAACTTACAGTAACAGTAGCTCTTTGAGGGGTATCTCTTGCAGCAGATAATACACTTGGGTTGCTGCCAGAGGGCACTGTGGTGCATGGCAGCTCTTCTAGAAGTCTTTTTCCAGGAGCCACCCACATGACATCATCTTCCTGTTTCCTCTATAAGAGTGGGCGGTCCCTGGAATCCTCAGTTCCCCCACCGGATTCAGCCTGCTAAGCGAGGACCGAGGGAAACCCAAAGTACCACAGGTATCCCATCCCATAAATAATTGGATCAGAAGTTGTTCACCTAGAGAAGGAGGGGGATGGAGGGAGGGATCGTACCTGCTGCAAGAGATACCCCTCAAAGATCTACTGTTACAGTAAGTTCTTGCGTAACTGTACTATCTTCCACGGGGTGATCTCTTGCAATAGGTCATACATTTGGGATGATTCCCAAGCAGTGAACCCAAGAAAGGTGGAATTATGACAGAAGGCCTTGTAGGGCAGCTCGGCCAAAGGCCGCCCTATGGTGTGAAGCAACGTCTAACTTGCAGTGCTTTGTGAAGGTATGTATTGTGGACTGTGATGTAGACAGCCAGCTCTGAGTGCTGTATTAATTTTTTTTTATTACATATAAAATATGTGAAGGGAAGGTCAGTTTGAGGAAACTACAGTCTTGCTGAACTGACACATCAAAACCCCCCAGGGATAAGTTCAAAGGACAGGAGGTACTTTAAACTGCAAATATCTGGGGTGCAATTACCTTGTCAATTTGCTTTCTTCCCAGGAAATAAGATTAGCCATTCATAATTCCCTCAAGGAAAATCCTTTGACTTGCAATAGTTGTCAGGAAGAACCTGTGTAGGGAGGGGTGTCGAGGGAAGCCAGAATGGACATTGAAGAGAGGTTGATGTCTGGGCCTGGGGAACCCTTGAATTACATCAGAGAGACCTTTGAGGTGTAGATTCAAGGCCCAGACGGGATTAAAGAGGCAAATACACTTTTGCTTTGAATACAGTGACTTAGATCAAAGAAACTTTTGAGATGTATGTGTAGCAGAGCACAAACCGGTTTTGTCTGGTTAACCTGTGGACAGGAAAGCCAGTGAGGTCACCTATTATGTTTTTTTAAATATTTTATTTGGACATCCTGTATTGTAAAATATAACTTTTAATACACCAAGGCGGAGTTTACTGATCTCAGAGAGGAGGCCGGCTCAGGACTGCTTTTATCCAACTGAGCAAGCCTTAGAGACATACAAGACAATAATTCTGACTGAGAGAAGAGAGACCATCAAAGCACTGAAGTAAGGACCTTAGACAGGATTAGTCTGAAGTTATTAATTGTAAGAACTGCACTTTTACCTGTTTGTTTTAAGGCTGTATGTGTTGGGATATATATTTGTTCTGTATTTATTGTTCTGTTTTGATATTTTAAAGTAAAGAGATTTTTCAACTGAAACTGTCTGGAGTGCCTTGACATTTCTTTTTATTTTAAGTGGAGCTTTTAAAAGGTTATAAGTGACACTGTGTATGAGCTTATTGTATACCAAACTGGAAAATGGATAGAGTTCTCTAAAGTCTTGCATAGAGTTCTAAGGGTTCATTTGAAAGACCTGGTTGGGTGCCCGTAGACAAAGATATCTGGCCCCCTGAAAACAGAATTATCTGAGCCTGATAATTGGGTACGCCAACAAGAGGTTATCAGTTTGAATCCCTCCAGAGCTTGAGACTAAGGTGACTTGAACCCACAAAACAGACAAGAGGGTTACCTTGTTCTGTTCACTGTACACAAATCATATGCTCAGAGGTTGGCACTTTGGGAGTAGAGGGCTGACTGGCTGAGCGAGTTTGTGACATGGACCATGTGGCTGCACTGCAGATATCTGTGATAGAAACCCCCTTGAAGCAGGCCACTGTGGTGGCCATACCTCTGGTAGAATGGGCTTGGTCAGGTTCTGGTAATGGTTTGTTATATTTCTTATAGCAAAAGATGATACAGTGTGGTAGCCAATTGGAGAGGGTCCGTTTAGTGACCGGGATACCTTCCCTGGTTGAGGCGAAGGCAACAAAAAGTTGAGAGGTCTTTCTAGTCGATTTGGTATGATTAGTATAATATCGTAATATACGATAGACGTCTAGTGTATGTAGGAGATATTCTCCCCGATTGGAGTGTTCAGGGTACTATACTGGCATCTCTATGGATTGATTTAAGGTATGTTCTGAGACCACCTAAGGTAAAAAGGAAGGATTTGTTGGAAGTGCCACTGTGTCTTTGTGAAAGATTAAGTATGGCTCTTTACACATGAGGGCATGAAGCTTGGAGATATGCTGAGCCGAAGTGACAGCCACTAGAAATAGTGTCTTCCAAGAAAGAAAACTGAGGTCACAAGTGGCCGCTGGTTCCAAAGGTTAGAAAGTTGGTTTCTCTAAAAGAAAATTTAGATTCCACGGAGGTGTGGGTCATCTAAAGGGAGGTTTGATATGTAACATTCCTCTTAGAAACATTTTGGCTAGATGATGTTGATACAGTAATCTTCCATCCGGAGGTTCATGGAAGGCCGAAATAGAGGCCAAATGGACCTTAATAGAGGAATAGCTCAACCCTGTCTCGGCAAGTGAGGCAGGTAATCCAGGACAGTAGTCAGTGGACATGAGTAGGGGTCCAACGACCAGGAAGCGGCCCAAATAGAAAAGTATTTCCATTTAGCATTATAAGTTTCCCTGGTTGCTGGTTTACATGAGGCTAATAGAATGTTGGCCACAGGTGAGGAGACTTGGTGATGGGCTATGAAAGCGTTCTCAGGAGCCAAGCGTGAAGGTGTAGTGCTCTCAGGCTGCGATGAAGGACAGTTCCCTGATTCTGAGTCAACAGGTCCGGCCTGATTAGTAATAGAATGGGATCTGCCACTGAGAGTTGTTGAAGCAGGGGAAACCACACCTGCTGTGGCCAAAGAGGAGCTATGAGGATCATGGTGGCAGGTTCAAGTTGTAGTTTCAGCAGAGTCCTTTGTAGGAGTGGAATGGGGGGAAGCATATAAGAAGAGTTCTGTCCATGGTTGGGACAGGGCATCTGTAGACCGTCTCTTTCTGCTTGGGATAATGGAATAGTATTTGGGGAGACGGTGATTGATGGGGGAAGCAACTAAGTCCAGGTGCGGGGTCCCCCGCAAGTGAAAGATTCTCTGAAGAACTTCTTGATGAAGTGTCCATTCGTGTGTGGAGGACTGGCGACTAAGAACGTTGGCCAAGGTATTGTGGCGTCCCGGTAGATGGACAACTATTAATGACAGGTGTTGCTGTATTGCTTCCTGCCAAACTGTCATTGCCTCTCAGCAGGGAGTGCGGGATTTCATACCTCCTTGTTTGTTGAGGTAATATACCACTGAGGTGTTGTCTGATTGGATCAGCAGAGGTCCCGGGGAAAGGTGGGGCTGAAAAGCCTGAAGGGCTAGGCAGATTGCCCTCATTTCCAGGAGATTTATATGAGGGAGAGTGGATGATCGGGACCACCTGCCCTGTGACCTGTAGGGACCCAGGTGCACACCCCACCCTTCGAGAGAAGCATCCGTGGTCAGCGTCTGCCGGCGTGGGGGAGATTGGAATGGCATGCCTTGAGAGAGGTTGGCACGGTGGGTCCACCAGGAGGGCCGACCGCAGAGTGTGAGTGACTCTTACTTTGTCTTTGAAGTCTCTGGTTCATTGACACCATTGGTTTTGGAGAGTCGATTGGACTGGTCTTATATGAAGACGGGCAAATGCTACCATAGGGATTGCAGCGGCCATGTGCCCTAGAATGCATAAAAGTCATCTTGCTGTGATAACTTTTTGCATTTGTATCTGGGACGCCAGAGACAGAAGCTTGTCTTGCCAGGTGGCAGGGAGGCAAGCCCTGGCGGAGATGGTATGTAGGACCATGCCTATATACTGGAGCGACTGGGTAGGGGTCGGGTTGGATATTGGCCAGTTGACTGCAAATCCTTAGGGAGTGAAACACAGTAAAGGTTGCTTGAAGGGAGGAAAGCAGAGAAGTTCTGGAGTCCGCTTTTATGAGCCAGTCATCCAGATATGGGAAGATGAAGAGTCCTTCCCACCGTAGGGCTGTTGCCACTACCGCTAGGCACTTGGTAAACACTCTCAGGGAGGATGAAAGACCAAACGGGAGTGCCCGGAATTGGTAATGTCCCAGCAGGTAAAAGCGAAGGAACCGATGGTGGGCGGGGTGGATGGGGATACGTAGGTAGGCACCTTTCATGTCTAATGCACATAGCCAATCCCCTTGTTTTAACATCGGCATTATAGATGTTAAGGTGACCATCTGGAACCTTTTGTACTGAATGTGTAGATTCAGTTGTCTGAGGTCTAGTACAGGGCTGAGATCTCCAGTTCATTTGGGTACCAGGAAGAAGTGCGAATAAATCCCTATTGGTGCTCTGATGGAGGGACTGGATAGACAGCCTTTTTGAGCAGAAGAGCCTGAGGAGTTCCTCCTGGAGAACAGGAATGTGGTCAGGTGGGTAACAGACTGAGCAGGAGGGATGAGGGGAAGGTATGGAATTGAGTTCCAGTGTATGACCAATCTGAATGATCTAAAGTACCTACTCATCCAAGATAATCAGTTTGCCAGGCCTCTAAATGGGGGGCAAAATGACTGCCCACAGCTTTTGAGGCCTGGTCGAGGAAGCCTGGGCAATGCCCCAGTTGGTCACTGAGAAGCGGGCTGACCAGCTCCACCTGGAGGGTGAGAGCAGGTGGCAGACGTGACGGTCCTGGAAGAGGGCTGGGAATGACCATGGGAGCCGCCTCTGTATTTACCACCTCTCTTTGTATGAAAGGAGGACTGGGGACGGTACGATGGTTGTGAGGTATGGGACATGCCATGTACTATACGTAGGGTCCGTCCTGAAAACTGGAGATCATCTAAAAGTTTGGGTACCTGGACCAAAATGCTTGGACCCATTAAAGGGGGCATTAACAACTTTATGTTGTACATTTGTAGTGAACCCCGAGATGCGAAGTCAAGCATGGCGTCGGAGGGTAATCCCCGTAGCCGACATACTGTCCGAAGTATCGACCGCCTCATAACCTGAATGAAGCAGGAGTTGGGATATGGAATTGCGAGCAGATTTAGTAGCCAACAACTGATCCTTCTCCTGAGAAGGAAGGAGTTTACGAACTAGCTCTATAGCAGAGGACCAGAGAGTGCATTGGTACTTGACCATGTGCCCCATATAGTTTAGAATCCTAAGATTCACAGTATCTCCTTGGATACCTCCCCCCCCCCCGGTTAATCAATCCTACGGGAGTCCTTATCAGGAGGTAAGGAGCTCATATGCTTAGGTCGTTTAGTACGATCATGAGCTGCAGTGATCACTACCGAATCCGCTTCAGGGGTAGCAGAAAGAAAAGGATGATTAAAAGGAGCTTGATAAAGGTGATCCGCTTTCCTAGGCATGGCCGGGACAGCCGAAGGTTGACTCCAGGCCACCAGCATAGCGTTTTGGTAGGTTTGTATAAGTGGGGGTACCACTATTTCGGGCTCCTCTGGCAGTTCTAGATAATCTGCCATGTCCTTTCCTTGTTTATCATGTTCAGTAGTCGAAAACCCCATGACCTTTTGGGATTTGGATCATCATCTCATGAAAAGACGGGTCATCTGGAGGAGAAGCAGTCACCTGGTGGAAGAGGTCCTAGTTTAATGAGGAAATAATGGAAAGAGGGGACTGAGGACAGGAATCCAGGTGCAGCATGTCCGCATCTTCAAAATGTCTGGTGAAATCTGCCAGAAATTCAGCCTCATCTGATAGGTAATTATCTTTGTAGGAGGGGGCAACCAGGTAGGAGAGGGGTCCCTGTCCTCCTGGAAGCGTTTTTGGAGGGGTAGGAGAATGGGAAAGATGACTCAACTCCCCTGGAGCACAGGGCTGAGACTGCTTAATGGCTTGTAGAACCTGCTGTACCACTGTAGCCACGTCTGCTGCGGGAGGGGTGTAGGGAGATGAGGTTTCTGGGAAACCAGGGGAATCGTAGAAAAGATAGGACGTGAGGTAAATGCAGGTCTAGCACCTGGGTGGTAAGGCCCAGGGTCCCGATCTCTAGCTGCCTGGCCCCTGTGAGAGAATGATTGTGAAGGAGGTGGGGCAGTATGTATTGCAATGGCAGTAGGCTTCCCGGTGGAAGCGTGACCCATCGTCGACGGGGCAGCAAGGGAGGCAGCATTAGAATGCTTAAATGATGACATCGACAGGAAACAATCCCCCATCGACGGAACCCTCATAGGGATCATCAGGAACTGCTGAAAGAGCGCCGGATAGTGCCGTCGACGACTGGGTGAAAATGCCGTCAATGAAGAGGCAGTTTTGGAGGGCATTGTCAACGGTGGAGCACCTGTGACAGTGGCTATCGACGAACGTTTGCCCATGGCACAGGAGGAGGGCTTCTCCTTCTCACATTTATGCTTCTTGTGTGAAGCAGTGGGCTTGGGACAGGCCCCCTGGTTCTCTAGTAGAGACAATTTCTGCTCCATAAGGTAGGATTCTATCTTCTGCAGCCATCGTCGTCGGGTTGCCTGGTTGAATTCCTGGCAATGAATGCAGGAGATGATGTCATGTGTGGGTCCCAGACACTGAACACAAACAGCGTGGTTATCAAAGTGGTAGATCTTTCTACTGCAACGACAGGAGCAAAATAGCGTGGACTTGCTTGTAGATTCTTTGGACATTCGTCGATGTAGTTGGTGAAATGGAAGAATTCCACTTCTAGCTCAAGTTCTCATCGATGACTGCTGCTCTCTGCACTAGCTGCTGCGTGCCAGCTGAAGACAGTGGGAAAATGAACTGAGGATACCAGGGACAGCCCACTCGTATAGGAAACAGGAAGATGATGTCATGTGTGGGCGGCCCCTGGGAAAAATACTGCTAGAAGAGCTGCTATGCACCACAACGCCCTCTGGTGATGACCCAAGTGTATTACCTGTTGCAAGAGATCACCCCGTGGAAGATCTATGGTTACAGGTCAGTAACCTATTTTTTTAGGGATGTGGATACAGTTCACTATCCACACTCTGGCAGACTCCTACCAGTTTTCTAGGAGGGGGGGTAGGACATGCACCGCTACTTGGCGAACAGAGACTGGAGAACCAAGGTGCCAAAAGCAGCATCCCGACGAGACATGATGTCAGTGCTATTGTGGCATATGAAGGTGGTGCTGTCCTCCAGGTAGTAGCCTGCAGATTTCCTGGATGGAGAGGTCCCTAGAGGCATCTACCAAGGCAGCGGCATGTCTGGTGGAATGAGCCCTTCACCCTACAGGAGGTTCCCCACCAGCCAACCTATAGAAGAGTTCGATGCAGGATGTAATCCACCTGCCAATCATCCACTTAGCTGCTAACCTGCTAGGTGTGGCTTCAGCATCTGTTACAAACAGCTGGGGAGCCTCACCCTGAAATCCAGCCTTATAGTATGAGAGCGCTCTCCATAGTTCCAGAGCATGGACTGGCCTGTGAAGAGGGGTTTGAAAAATAGACCAGTATGTTGATTACCTGGTTAAAGTGAAAGTCAATACTACCTTCAGGAGGATGTTTGGGTGCGGGCGAAGGATGACTTTTTCCTTGTGGAGACTCCACCAAGAGCACCTGGAGCTCACTGATCTGTCTGGCTGACGTTATGGCCACCAAGAAGGCGGTCTTCCATGACAGGTGACATCTCACAGTGGGTCTAGTATGATCTCCTGATGACAAACATCCCTACGGCAAAAGTCCCAACTTTTATTTCCCGAATTTAACCTTCCCGGTATTACTGTATTACCGACGAACTTCCTCCCGACACACACACTGACACTGACATTGTCATCCACAGCTGATCGGTCAGTCGGTCACATACCAGGCACTATAACGATTACTTCCTACACAGAAAGATGGGGAGAACACTGTGCAAGAAATCTACACCATGGAGAAATGAACAGCGGCCCTAACACTCTGGGTAGAAAAATTCTATAACATTTGGAATAGCTGGTTACGTTGGGTCACATGGGCCAGTCCAGACATCATGGCATAAAAGGACACACATGATCTAGGGGGACACAGCAAGAGTAGACTATAACATACTACTCAGCATTAAGGGGAGAGGATAATGACCAGTAGGATGTCACAGAATGACTGCTGGTGTTTGTACTGTATTTAAAAGCAAGTGATTGCCTGTGATTGATTAGGAAGCCTAATAGTATGATCGGTCAAGCTGATCATTGCACTGTAGTCGAGCAGCAAATAATATAGTCTCTATAGGCTGATCACTGATGTTAGCAATGCATAAAGACATGCCGTTTTACTGGTGCTTCGCCCTATCAAATCAAAATGTCAGTTTTTTTGCATGTATATTAGACGCCGATGTTGTTGTTGCCGCTTAAAACAGATCTAGTCTACACCAATACCATTTGTTGTAGCAGCACTGCAGAACCTTTTGATCATTTGAATTATGCTACATTGCAGAACCTTGATGGCATAATTGATGTCAGTAAGTTAATTGTCAGTAAGTTCACTGTCAGTCAGTTGGTACTGTCGGCAAATAAATGACAGAAATTTACACGCCGGGAAGTTAGTACTTGGGCAATAGTACTGATCCCCTCACAGCTGTGCATAGGCTCAAATGGCTTGCCCATAAGCAAAGTCATCCGCAGAAGTAGGTCCCATGGTGGTGGTGGTTCATGCACCAGAGGAGACAGGTAGTCCAGGCCCTTGAAAAAGCATCCAACCACTTTCGCCTGGGCCACAGTCTGCTTATCAGCTCATGCCCAGTAAGCAGAAATGGCTGCCAGGTGCACCTCAAAGGTCGTCGCTTGCAGGCCCGACAGAGAGGGATCAGGAGTACTCCAACAGGCTTGCTACAGGTTAGGCAAAGGGGATCACGTTCCCTGCCTCAGCACCACATGGAGAACTTCTTGTATTTAAATGCATAGCATTTGAGAGTCAACTCTTTTTTGTGAGGCCTCCACAAGGTGGAGCACTTCTTCTGATTGACCCAAGGCCTGGAACTCTAGCCACCCAGGAACCAGGCCGAGACGTGCAGGGATGTCAGGTTTGGGTGCAGGATCATCCCCTGCTGTCTGGTAACCAGATCTGGGCAAAGAGGTGGCCGCCATGGAGGTCTGCTTCTGAGGCTAAGATCATCCAGGAACCAGAACTACCTTGGCCCGTCTGGAGCTATGAGGATCATCCATGCCTTGTCTTTCCAGGCACTGACCACCACCTTGTGCACCAAGGGTGAAGGGAGGGAAGGCATACACAGTCCCAGGGTCTTGCAAAGGCATCCCACAACAGTGTCTCAGACTGTGGGGGGAGGCACAGAACAGCCTCAGTTTGGCATTCTCCCAGGAGGCGAACAGATCCACCAGAGGCGTGCCCCAAAGGGAGAACAGGTGGCTGACCACCTACTGGTTCAAGGACCACTCGTGCGATATTTCTCCTACCCAGCTGAGAGCATCTGCCAGCTAACTGGTCATTCTTGTGACATGGATCACCAGGAGATCTGCACCCAGGCTCCGCATGAGGGTCCAGGTGTGGAGGTCCTCCAAACACAAGGGAAGAGAATGTGTTCTGCCCTGTCTGTTCAGGTAGAACATGGCTGTGGAGTTGTCCATCTGGACTTGCATGACCTGACCCGACTAGAGGAGCAAATTCCATTGGAGCAAGCCGCACCGCATGGGGCTCCAGCAAGTTTATGTGGTGAAAGGACTCCTGGGGTGACCAGAACCCGTGGACTCTGTGGTATCCGAGTTGTGCCCCGGAGATGCATTCGTCAACTGTGATGGATGGCTCTGGATGGACAAATGGGATTCCCTCCTCCAGATGTTCTGGGACTAGTGATCACTGAATGGCGTCCCACATCAGCTGGGTCACTGTGACCGGCTGGTCTAACTGGCCTAGGCGCTGGGACCTCTGACGGCCCAACTCCCACTGCAAGTGGCGCATCTGCCAATGGGCTACACTGGTACAGAATGCCATGTAATCCAGGGCAGGAAGCAAGAGCCCAACCTGAAATGATCAGGCAAAGGAAGTAGGATCCAGTGCCTGGTCTGCAGGGAGGTGGGCCATGGCCCATAGGGAGTCTAGTTCTGCACCAATGAACTTTATCACCTGGGAAGGGACCAGTTCAGACTTGTCTGGGTTGACCAGCAGGACGATGTCACGACTAATCTAGATGGCTGGACCTTTCAATGGTCTCATTGGACAACCTGGCTAACCAGCCAGTCATCCAGGTAGGGGTAGTACACCCTGATGTCCTTGCACAACAGGAAGACTGTCGCCACTGCCATGCACTTGGTGAAGACCATGGGCGCAGAAGAGAGAGCAAAGATCATGACCTGAAACTGGTAAAGTACCCCTTCCGCCCTGAACCAGAGGTATCAGCAGGTCAGACAGACAAACTGGGATGTGGAAGAAAGCATCTTAGAGGTCAAGAAACCAGAACCACATGCCCTACTTAAGAGAAAGTATATGATATGATCCAGAATGGCCATCTGGAACTTTGCTTCTGCATGAACTGGTTCAGACTGTGCAGATCCAGTATGGATGCCAGCACCCCATCTTCTTCAGAACTAGTAAGTAACTGGACATGTAACCCTGACTAACCAGGGTGTTCAGAACACGGACTATAGCTCCTTTCAAAAGGAGCTGGGCAATGTCCTCCTGAAGGGTGGTCTGTGTGTCCTGTGACACCCTGGACTCCCAATAAGCATGGATTCGGTGAGGTAGGAGAGCCTCGAAATCCAGAGGCAGCCCTCTGCCTATCACCTCTAGCACCCACTTGTCTGTGGTGATAGTAGACCAACGTGGCAAGAAGTTGTGCAGTGGACCCGTGACTGGAGTGTAGATAGGGACAGGACAGGTGATGGGATGACACCCCCCAACCCGTCACTGTGCAGTCTCTGCAGGGACACTGGCCACTGAGGCCAGAGAAGCACCACCACCTCTGCCCCAGCCTTGCTTAGGGCCCTGACCACCGAACTTGGGTTTTGGGTGCCAGGCATCATAGCCCTCCTGCTGGGGCTGCTGCCCAGAAGGCTGTGGCTGAAAGGACTGGTACTGAAAAGCCTTTTTCTTAGGCTTCTGTTTCTGGAACTTCTGGGACAAAGCCACAGAGTCAAGGGTGGCATTAGACTTCTCTATATGTGTGAGATGTCCTTCCACTCCAGGGCTAAAGAGGTCAGTAACCAGAAAAGCGACATCAACCACTTGTGCTGGGTGTCTGCCATAAAGGTGAACAGGTGTAGTCAGGCCCTGCGATGCATGGAGACGGACGCTGCCATGGCACGGGCACACTGCTCATGTCCAAGGCAGTCTGGAGTTGGCACTTGGCCAGCGACTGACCTCCGTTCTGGATCAACTTCACTGGCAACTGCTGATCAGCAGGGAGGTGAGGGAGAAGCTCATCAAGGACTCCCAACAGGAAGTGCCCAAAGATAACAGAATAACTCACCAGACAGAAACTCAAGGATGCCACAGCGCACACCTTTTTAGCAGTGTAGTCATTCTTTTTGGACTTCCTGTCTGGAGGCTTGTTCACATCCTCTTGGCCCCTAGATTTCTAGAAGGCCAAGACAGAGATCAGTCCTCCAGCCAATGGGTGGGAACTGCATACTTGCAGACCACATGGGTGGAGGGTGTCAGGCAGGATGCTGGACACAGCCAAAGCTCCAGGGCAGATTCTAATATGGCCTCAGCCATGGGAAAGGAACCCCCAGGGATTCATCCCTGTTCAAAATGTCCATAATAGAGTACTTAGCCCTCTTTTGTGCATACTCCAGAGGGGCATTCGTGGACACTGACATGAGCTGGAGAAGAGTAATGAATGACACTGGCTCATAGTCGGTGGTCAACTCCTCAACCGATCCCTAGTTGAAGACGTGAGTACCAGAGGATACCATGGATGACCGATCAGAGTCGTCTGAGGACACTTCAAACAGCCCTCGACCGTTTCTCGCTGCAGGCATCCAAAGAATCCTTAGACTGGGTGATCTCTACCAACAACTGGCCTGGTGAGACAGTGGCTGAGCGGGCCTCCTTGGTTGGGGTACCCACCTATGGCGCGGTGGTGGCAGCTCCACTTTCAGGGGTGGAGAAGCACTTTTGGGAAGCACCCACGAAGTGTGGACCAGTGATGACATGACTGGCAGCTGCCAGAGGATCAATGGATTCTGGGATAAAGCTTTTCCTCGACCCTTGATGGACCACTGTTGCCAGAGGAGTTCCTCATAGCCTTGGCACATCTTCTGCCAGTGCCTCTACTTACCCTTGCCCAAGGATGAGAAGCATCAAAGACAACATCTCCGAGTCGAGTGGAAACATCTCAATTGAGACCTCGACCTGGACCATAAGCGTCAACTGGACTGTCAACTTGGAGGAGAACCCTCCAGCTGGTTATGGTAAACAACATGCCTCATTACATTAAGCAAAAGAGGATTCAGATGTTTTGACCACCAGTGGAGGCCTCTCCCAAGGTGCCCTGACTGGAGATACCAACCAGGCCATGTCCTGTGTGAGAACCAGGAGAACCAGCATCTGAGAGATCAAATCATCAGTCTTGTCATACAACCAGTCGACAAGCTCAAGGAAGATCTCCAATGCCTGCTCGACCAGAGTCGAGGTCAATAAGCCTACTGAGGGTGCAGAGGAGCTCTTGACCCTTTCTCCATCCGAGGAAGCCTTGACCCAAGTAATCAAATGGGGAGTTGAGGGACAAGGAGAATCTTGATCTCTCATGGTCCCACGGACAGCTCCCATGGCACCTGTGTTTCTTGGGCCGGGCTTTCCCTCAGGAGAGCATGGCACATTTCACAGAAGCCTTCACTGAATTACATTCTGATGCTGGACCCTGCTGAAAGAAGCACTGAGGCTGGGGAATGCCTACCGCAGCAGCCGCCACTTCCTCCTCCAAGACCACGAGCTGAGCAGCCATTCCTGTCAGCCGCGAGGCCTGCTTGTGGTCTATGGACCAGTTCTTTAGATCCTGCTCTAAAGGCCAGCTGAGGGTAAGCCGGTGCTTCCAATCTTTAAGGGATTCTGGAACTATGGACAGACACAAGTCGCACCCAGCCATGTCATGCTGCCCGCCCAGACAGTACCGGCACATGTTGTGCAGATCGGTGACTGACATCTTCTGGCAGTACCGAACATAGAATTTGAATCCCAGTTTGCATGGCTCCATGATCCGTTGAGGAAAATCAAAGGAACTGAGAAATAACTAAAAAAAAAAAAAAAACCTTTGAAAAATGATAATTGCCAAATGCACAGTCATCAAAGCAGAAGCTGCTAAGGAGGGGTCCTGTTCTTTCAGCAGAAAGAAAAGATCAGACATCACAGGATGAAGGTGGGGGATATACCGCCCGGCCTGTGGGAGGAGCTTAGCTTAAAGATCTCCGATGGAAAGCCTATTCCAGTGGAACTGCCAGAGTGTGGGTAGTGAACTGCAGCCATGTCTCTCTAATTCTCTTACTCTTTTCTCCTTGTGGTCAACCACACACCAAAAGAGTGATACTTTTGCCTGCCAGGTAGTGCCAAATCCTGAAACTTACTCTTGGCATTATTAACCATAGTTTAACTGTGACAGTGTCAGTGGCTCACCAGGTTGCAAACTTGCCTCTGAGACCGGAATATCAGAAGGCGGTGGGTTCTAGCCCTGCATCAGGCACTTGGGTTAAATCCCAATACTGACACTGTAGTGCAGCATGAGTGGGGTGCTGCACTCCTGAGGTTCCATCTTTTGGATAAGATGTTAAACTGAGGTCCCATCTGCCTGTTCTGGTGGTTGTTCAGGTGGTTGTTAAAGATCCCATGGCACTTCTTGAAAAGAATGGGGGGAATTTTTATTAAGAAAATTGTACTTCATTACAACAGTAAGACAAAAGATGAGCCAGATAAATTTATAAATAAAATTTCAAAAAAAAAAAAAAAAAAAAGGCAACAAATTAAAAAAACATAGGGAGGAAACAAATGAATACAGTATCCACAGTATATATGCCATACATTATCTTAGGGTAAAAAACTAAAATTATTTAACACCAATACTCACAATGTGTCCATAAATGAGACAATTAAGTTCTATCAAAATGTACCATATCATCTTGCATTAATTTCTGTACTGCTTTTTTATGTTTGCTAAAATTTCCACCTGTAATGTTACTTTCTGCTATAATACCAAGACGCATCTTGCTTGCCAAATATATCATCGTATTATTGCTAATACTACATATATTATATCTTCAAGATATTTACCACTCAGCCCTGGACTTACTCCATACATGATCTGTGTTTAACTTTAATTTGCAAATAAAGGCTCCTTCCATTCCTGTGCTAACATTTCCCAAAATATCTGTATATAGCTACAATCTTTAAATAAATGTTGCCGTGTCTCTATTACCCCATTGCATACATCTCAAGGGACAAAATCTTTCTTCTAACTTTTTGTGTTTATTATTACCTTTTACATGGAGTCTACCACAATTACCCAGCCATACACAATCCCATACATAGATGGGAATTCTTGGGTTAGACAGCTGTTTCAATACCTTCTGGTTAAGCAAATCTATACATTGTGGAAATTATATTGTTTCCTGCCCTTCGATAGATAAGATAGATTTATATGTTGCTTTTCTATCCAGGGTCAGCATGTCCTGTGGGCCTAACTCCAATTTAATCTCCCATTTGATGGTTTCTAACCCACAGACTGGTAACCGTACGTCTTTTCCTAGCATTCTTTTTTTTTTCAGTTTCCATAAAGGTAAAGAAGGAATTAACCAATAATCTATCCATGATTTCCACTTGTTGCTTCCTGGTTTTAGACCTAGCACCACATTATAACTGAAAAAGGTACTATAAAAAAAAGCTACTGGATTCACCATCCATACTCCTCCTTCAGATATAGCTCTGTACATAAATATTCTTTTAATGGGGTTGAGTCAGGAACCCCAAAATGCCTGGAAAAATATACTGTATAACTGAGTTACAATTCCTTGTGTCGGTAGAAAAAGGCAACTGATATAGTGAAAAATGGGTAGTACTAATGTTTTTATTAACCAGACTTTTTTTTTTTTTTTTCCAGTTTGTTTATTTCTCCATCCTGCTACAACCCTATCAGCTCTTGCAAGGCCAATTTCCCAGTTTACTATATTAGCATTTTGTGGTCCAAAAATTACCCCCAAAATCTTAATGGGCTCTGTAGTTACTACAAATCCCTCCAAAGGTACCCATTATTGGAATGGGAGTGTTACCAAGAGGGATCCCTTGACATTTATCAATATTAACCTGTGACCCTGACAAATCTGAATAAATACTAATAATTTGAAGTAAGGCAGTTTCACTCGTATTTTTACTTAAGGTTAACACCATATCATCCACGTGTGTGAGTACTTTAACTAATGGGGAACAGGGGTTAGTCCTAATTCCTATAATGTCACGTTCCTGCACTATTAATCTTATAAATATGTCTTTTCCAAAAGAAAATAATAAGGGGCTTAGGGGACAGCCTTGCCGCACTCCTTTGCCAACCAATACTTTATTCCCGTACCACCTGTTCACATTAGGAATTAAAAAAGCATCCATATACAAATATCTAATTCAATTTACAAATGTATTAGGCATTCCAAATGCTCCTAAAACTGAAAATAAAAAATTATGTGATAGCCTATCAAAAGCTTTTTCTAGATCTATACCAATCACCCACCCATCAAGCTTACCTACTTCTCCTTGAAAAAAACATCTCTCTTAGAATTATCAGGTTGTCATATTATTGCCGACCTGGTATAGCACAAGTCTGAGCTAAACTGATCAAATATATTGCTACTTTAGTCAATCTAATAAGCATAATTTTAGCTAAAATTTTAAAATCAGTATTTAGGAGGCTCAATGGTCTCCAGTTTTTAATCTCTGCCCTAGAACCTTTTTATGTATTAAGATCAAGATTGCTTCTTTCATAGTGGGAGCAAACTTAGCTTCTTTTAACATATAATTATACAGAACTGTTAATGCCGGGGCTAGCTCTACCTTAAGTGTTTATAAAATCCTGCACTTAAACCATCTGAACCTGGTGCTGAATCTGCCCTTAACTGACCTATTGATTGAGTAACTTCTATTTCCGTTATGTCTTGTATCTGTCTATCTGTCTGTGCAACTTGTGGTAAGTGTGTAAATCTGTTCGTGTTTCTCCTACATCCTTACAAATTGAGTTCTCTCCAATCATAGTCTTCACATGATTAGTGACAGTCTGTAAGAAACCCTGAGGGGTAGTAACCTTCTCTCCTGTAGGTGTAAGTAATTCTGTAATAATCCTGGACTCTACCCTATTTTTGCAATCTTTGTAAGGATCAATATTATCCTTTTTTTTTCGTGTGTGTCCCAAATTTGGCCTCTTGCCTTAATGATTGTGCTCTATTATATTGAAGTGCCTGCATTTGCTTTCTTAGAACTTGTATTAAGGAGCTATAATCTCTTGATGTATTTTCTGCCAAACAAATCATGTGCTGCAGCTGTTGTCTAAGGTGTAGACATTTGAAATAGGTTTGGTTGTTCACATTTTGCCTTTTTTTTCTGAAATAATTCTTGCCAGGAGTCTTTGGTGTCCTCCCACTAATCTGTAATATCCTGATAAAAATCTACTACAGCTAACCTTGCTGTCCAGGTGTTGCCATGATTTTTGTATTTTAGAATCTGCTAGGAGTGACTCATTAAAGCGCCATTTATTTTTCCTACTCCTAGGAGCATCTTTCCATGTAATTTGTGCTGTTATAGCTGCATGATCCGAAAATTCCTGGGTGTGAGTGGAAATATGCTGTACCTACAAAGGTTTGGAAATGAACATGAAATTTATGCGGGTTTTAATAGTTCCCTGTAAAACAGGTGAAGCCTCCTGTAGGACATATACACCTATGAGCATCCCTTAGAGCTGCATCCTGTACTATTTGTTGTAATGCTATTGAATCACAAAATAGTTTACTTGTCTTCAGACCTCTGTCCAACTGATGTAAACCACAGTTGAAGTTCCCTAACCCAACGCATTAATCTGGAAGTGTAAAGGTAGGGCTGTATATCTCTAAAAAGTTCTGTTCTAAGGGCTTTTGCCTGCCGAGCATATGTTACCATTAACCTAAACCTTTCTTGATCATAAGAAATATCCAATAACAAGGCCAGACCTGTCTGTATTTCTACCACCCTAGTGACTTGTATTGCTGAACTGGAAAACAGAACCCCCACCCCATCATAGGTATCCAGTCCTATGGACCAGAATGTTGGGCCTAGAGTCCGAATCTGAGAGGCATGTTGTAGCTCCCTGTGAGTTTTTATTCTAGTGTCAACTATGCATATATCATCACTACCAAGTTCTTGTAAAGTCAGCATTGAGCTAATAAGTTTTTTATCTTCCTTTATGCTATTTACATTAACTGTAGTTATTTTTAGGTGGTCACTAGTATCGTGATATGCTGTGGACCTCATGAGTAATGGTATTTATATTTCTTATGGGGTTTTCATTTTCTGCCTCTGTCTAGTGCGCTTTGCAATCGAGTCCGTCCCTCCCCCCTCCTCAGTGTCCGTATTTGAAATAACAGAGGACGAGTCCGTCTCTTCTCCCTCTGAATCACCTTCCCCTTCCTCATGAAGTAAGATCGCAAACTTGTTCCCTGTTTTACGTGAGTCCGGTGAAACAGGTACTTCCCTTCCACCCACTTTTTTAGAAACTGCTTTCCCAAATCTAGTTTTTTTTTTGAGCGACAGTCTTAAAAGTCATCTCTGTGGGTGGGGCATAACATCTGAGGTCCTGACCTCAACTTCATGGTCTACACTTTTTTGAGGCCCTAATACACTTGCATCTCTCTGGGGCAATGTAACTAAGGGGGGTTCCTCCGATACCTTGATAGTCTCATTTGGAGGTGCTGGATTATCTATTTGCTGTACCTCATCCTGGCCTACCTTCTTAGTTTGTTCAGCAGTTCTCCTTGCCTGTTGTTGCTGTGCTAAGTTAATGAGTCCTTCATGCAAAGGACAATCCTCGTGATTATGTGAGGCCCATGGGCATCGCCCATACGCATGGCCAGTTGCTCACATAAGTTGCACTTGAATAAATTCAAACATTTACTAGCTGGATGTTCAAACTCTAAACAGTGGCTACATTTGATGGAATCACAGGCTGAGCTCAAATGGATTCTTGCCCCACATTTAAAACACGACTTGGGCTGTCCTGCATAAAAAAATACTACTTCTATCCCTAACCAGATAAAATGTACTTGGTAGATGAATTGGCCCAGAACTTGTAATAAGCTTAACCTGTAACCTCCATCCCAGATTTCTTCTGCATCTAGGGTGGGGCTGGGTCTATTCAGTACCTCACGCCGCTGACGAAGCCAGAACAGAATATCCTCAACGTTGACCCCTTAACTTTTAAACATTATAGTGATGTTTTTCACTGCTGGCTTCATCAACGGTATGACGTAAAAAGGAGACCATAAAGGGTTATTTTTTAGTTTGTTGTACTGTGCCCAGAAATGATCCAGGCTTGACACATTTTTAAAACTGATGTCATAGTGAGCATTTCCTAAACTAATTAAAGTGAAAACTTTAGAAGAAATTAATTTAGGATCCTTTTAACAAAGTTTTGGCAATAAAAATGCTATCGGGGGTCTATAAATCCACCTTTATACAGTAACCTTACCACATTCTGCATGGTGCAGGTTCTCCCTCTATTTTGGAATAAATCTGAAAGTTTAAAACAGCATCCACCCCCAATCAAGCAAAGTGTTTGGTTTGTGGGCCCAATCTGATTGGGGCTTCTACCTCAGCCCTATCTCCCTGCTACAGCCTGGAATTAGGTAACATTGTTATATTAGAGTCAGAAACATTACCCCGGGGTGTGTTGGAGCTCTTTCCGTCATCAACACTGGTGGCCACAGACATATCTGAAGTAGTCATTATTTTTTTATAGGAAGGATCGTTTTTATCGGGGATCCACTGTCCTGTTGTTGCTTTTTCCCATCCTGCGTTTTCTAGTGCTTGATTCGGAGACCAACTACAGCCCCCTACATCCGAATTTACCAGTTCTGTAACAGGAGGCATAGTTTTATCAGGAGTTTGGCTTTCTCCAATAGATACAGTAGTTTTACTCCAACCTCGCCGGGAACAGTCTTCTGGGAAATAATATACAGTATTAGATCCAGTTTCTTATTCCGGTGAAACATTACTTGGCAAAGTTGTAACAGAGCGTCTGGGTCCCAGCCTTTTCTGTAGTTTTTTCCTGGGCAAGTTTTGTTCACGGTGCAGTGTCACCATTTACACTGCCAGCCTGTTTTCGTTGCATATTATGTTCTGTCCCAGTCTCACAAACATCTTGCTGAGCAGCCGTGGCTGTCACGTCAGCAGTTTGCTGACTCATTCCATTACTGACAGCCGGATTTGTGAAGCTGACAGGTGCTGGAGCATTTTCATTCATTACACCAGCCTTAACTTGAATTTTTGCCGTTTTTACATTTTCAGTGCTCGGATTACTATTTTCACTGTTTTCCAATACAAATATTGGCTGTTCCTCTACAAATTCTGTTTGCTCACCCTGCTCGCTTTCAGAGATCGTTCCATAGTCCGTCTCAGCATTCAAACAACTTGTAGCCGCCAAAGCTGCATCAATGGCCTCTTGCAGTTCTGTGTCAGGAAAGGCGGCCTGCTCTCCTGCACATTCAGCGTCCATCTCCTCCATACTGGCCATCTTGCACAAACGTCCAAGGGGTCCCCCTGCTGGAGAGTAGGGGAATTTCTCCGGTGTTCTGGCCAAATTTCCCTCGTTCATTAAAAATACCACCAACAGCTTAATCTGGTTCAATGTCAGCTGGCATCCATCCGTATCCCCCCTCCCCCGGGTCGAGGCTGAAAATGGCAGAATTGTCTAGTTCTCCTTTCCCGGTCAACAAAGACAAAATAAAATAACTTGTGCATTTTCGTTTCAATCCAATAATTTAATTAGGTGACCATAATCTTCTAGATATCACATTTACGTAGTCAGGCTCCCCACTACCTTTCAGTCCTGCTTTTCCCATTTTCGTATTTTCTCTTAAGCCCCCCAAATAAACTTTTTTACAGAAAGCTTTACTGCTTGAGTCTAATGTACCAAAGGGAAAGACGGGGGCCAAGTGCCAGACTCCAAGAGAAGCAGTTGCACAAAGTTGATAAACAGGGAGTGGGAGGGGGAACTATTAGCATGGATTAAAAATTAGCCGATTTAAAACGGCAGGGAGTGGTGTTGGGGTACAAGTGTCAGACTGGAAGATAGTGAGTAGTGGGGTTCCACAGGGGGTCAATCTGTTCAAATTGTTCATCATCGCTTTAGAATTTGGGACTGGAGTAGCCAACAGTAAGGCAGAGTATGAGAAACTGCAGCAGGACCTAGCTAGCCAAGCTGTTTTTCAGACAGACAGCAGATGCAGTCCAGTGAGGGGAAGGGCAAAGTAATGCATCTAGGGAACCGAAACAGAAAATGGGTTTACAAATTAAATGATTCTATACTGGAGGGGGCACAGCAGAGGAGGGGCTTGGGACTCTTGGGAGTTATTATGGCCTCATCTTTGAAAATGCCCAAACACTGCTCAGCAGCAGTCAGGAAGGTCAACATAGTGCTATGTTCCATTAAAAGGGAATAGACGATAGGGAAACGGAGGGGATAGTGGCAATGAACAGGGTGCTGGTCAGACCACATTTCGAATACTGTGTGCTGCTCTGGGTAGCACATCACACAATGGGCACAAAGCAGCTGAAAAAGTGCAGCATAAAACTACTGAGATTAATAGGGGACTAGAAAACATCCTGGCTTGAGCACCTGGGGTTGTTCTCTTTAGAGGAAATTAGATTAAGGAGAGACGTAATTGAAGTATTCAGATCGTGAAAGGATGTCGATAACAGACCAGAAAAAAACGCTACAGTACTTACTGTAACTGTAGATCTTCAAAAATATCTTTTCTGTCACTCTCCTTTCCTGTCTCTACCTTGGTTTTTCTCTCCCTTTTTAAAGGTTTACCCGTCCTTCTATTAGGAGAAATAGGTTTCCATCCTTCCTGCTGTGATGAGGTATGTATCCCTTGTATGACTATTAGATGGTCTGAATTTCTCAGTGAGACTGGTAGTCTACTGATCACATGTAATGCATTTCCTGGCATTGTATATAAGCCTTCTCCAAGTAACCTTGTTATGTGACAAGCACTCTTATCTTAAGCAGTGTTTGGTGACTGACCACTCTGCACCCTGTATGGAAATGCTAAAACTAATAAAAATCTTTACTGCTTAAAAAAACAAAACAAAAAAAACCCGAACATCTTCCTCATAGAGTACCACTGTCTGGTCTTACAACCAGAGGTGACAGGACCCTATGGGAAATGAAGATTGAGTACTTCCTGTAATTCTTGATCTGTCAGAATATCTTCACTATTCATCACTGGTGGGCCTGTGTTGGAGGCACCAGGACCCCGTGGGTGCGTATGCTTTAAACGATTGGGAGGAAGGGTGCCAACACTGGAGACAGCGCTGCCCATGAAGCAGATGAATGATGTGGTGCTTGTGTACTGGCCTGTAACCGCCGCCGCCCTCCCCCTGCCTCCTCAGGTTTGTTCACCTTTAGAAAGCAAGAAATGGTAAGGAAGTAGACTGGTTGGGGTAAGGGAGCCCAAGGGACAGAGAAAAGGATACAGAATATAAAAGGAACAAATAAAGACCAACCAGCGAAGATGATGATTCTGGAAGGAGGGTCTTAAAAGTTAACCGGGCAGTAGAAAGAGAGTGAGTGTGAGAGAGAGAGAAAGAGAGACAACCCACATTTTCATCTGAAAAACAAGAGTGTCAGAAGAGCCAGCTTGTTCTCATCCTCAAGAAAGACATGTCTAACAACCTCTGAGGGTAGCTGATCCCTAAATGGGAAGCACTGTCCATGAAAAAGTGAAGGACTAAGAAATGGATTGCAAGGAAAGCAGTACCTCTCTGAGCTCAGAAACAAGGGAAAAACCTACAGATCCTGGGATAAAACACAGCCAGTCATAGTTGTCCATCTGAGGAAACAAGGACTATAACTAGTGAGGATTATGAGTCCCAAATGACCAAAACGTAATATGGGAGAAGCAAGCCTCCGATTTCGAAGGTCTGAAAGGCTGACCCAGGGCTCAATAGTGCCCAAAAAGGATCAGTTTCTAAGCTAAAAAGATACAGGAAACTTAGAGAGGAATCAACTTTTGAGAGAGAAAATGACAGAGAAAAGGGGTTCCTCGCCAAGGACATAAAACAGGAATAGGAATCCTCAGGAAAAAGGATTCTGTTACTTCAGACTCTCTATCTCTGGAGAAAACACCCCAACATAGGCATTAAGAGAAATAAAGATAACAGGACACAGAAACAACAGAGGAGGTGGACTGCAAGGGGAAAGGCTGAACTGGTAGAGAAAGTGGGCTACAGTTCCCCAAATTCTCAGCCCCAAGGGCACTAGCTCCTCCTGCAAGGGTCTTGCCCCGAGAGGGACTAGAAAAGGTTATCCAGCAGCAAAAACTACAAATCCCACTATGCACAGAGGGTGATGGGGGTGCAAAAACAAGGCTAGAACAGCCCACATAGACCTAAGGGTTCTCTCATTCTCTAACTCTCTCTCTTCTTTTCTTCTTCTTCTGGAAGAGGGAAAAAGGACCAGAATGAGTCCACCCCAAAACATTTTTTTTTTCCAAAAACAAAAAGGAAAGCTAAGGGAAGGGGAAGGGGTAGGGGCAAGAATCGCCCCTAAAGCAAAGTCCCCTTCCTTCTTTTAATTTTTTTGGGGAGGGGGGATACAGGGGGAATAAGTCCCTGAAGAAGTTTGTCCCAATATGCCTCAACCCCCCCCCCCCCGACAGAAAAGGGGGTAAGGCTGAAGTAAAGGGGAAGGAGGAAGACTACCCAGAAGCCTGGCCATTGCTGGGGAAGGTAGGCAGATAGCAGTGATGAATGCTGAAGATATTCCGGAAGATCAACAACTACAGTGAGTATGTATTTTTCATATCTTCCAAGAATCAGTCTTCACCATTCATCATTGGTGGGTCTGAGTATCAAGCTATCACCAAATGGTGGTGTTGGCAAACCCTGAGGGAAATGGTTGTTCCCTCAGCCTCTTGTGGGGGACAAAAGACAGAGGTGGGGGCCCCTCATGAGCCTGGCGAGGCCAGAGACTGATCAGGGTTAGGCGGAGGCTCCCGTGGCCTGGAAGTAGGAATGCACCCCGCAAGCTCATGCCTGGCCCTACAGGAGAAGTAGGCTCCCTGGTAACGTTAGGCAGTCACCCTACACCAGGCCAAAGGTGACAACCGGGAAGGATGCAGCCACGCCATCCACCTAATGCAGACCACAGTTCCCACTAATCTGGAGGCTACCTCTTTGGCATTGTAGGACACCCTTGCCTGGTATCTCGCCATCTCCAGATCCTAAGCAGAAAGGTGTATGGCCTGCTTTTATTGCCTCACAATCTGGCAAGGACACCAGGAGCTGACCCAGCATCACCCACAAGTGCCTGCCATAGGATGCCCGGTGTGCTTGATGTGCAGCAATCCACATGATGTGTGATGCTGAGAAAACCCAACGACCCCAAATGTCAAACTCGCCTGAGTCTAACTCCTGGGGACAGTTGTGCACTGGGTGCCTATGTTCAGAGGGAGTGTCCAGGAGCTGGACCCCAGAAGAGGGGTGAGGCATGGCTCCTGGAGATCCCAGGGATGTGCAATACCTGTGCTGGGCATCCTTTGGGGCTGGAAGGGGAGCAGAGGGATGGAGACAAACATCTCTTGATGCCTCCTCAAATGGATGAGGCCAAGGAGGTATGATTGTGAAGTCATGACTGTACTCCTCAAGGAAGAACAGCATCAGATGTGTAGGACTGCGGCCAGAAAAGTGGGACAATTGCAGCTCCCTCATCATCTCTGCAAGGAACTGCTGATAACGGGTGTAGTCAGCACTGGAGGAGAGGTGGATCAAGGAATCCTCTTCCTCAGAAGAGGAAGATGGAGAAGAACAAGAGGAGCTGGGGTTAGGGGGTGACAGTTTGGAGGTTTCAGGCCAAAAGATGGCCTGGTCCACTGCCCTCAGGTAGGTCAGAAAGGCAGTTGACAAAGCCCTGAACTGCTCCCAGGTCAGGGGCCCTGTAGGACCAGAAATGCCCAGGAGAGGAGGAAGAACAGGCAGAGAAGGAGGAGGAAGGTTGAGAAGGACCAGGCCAGGTCCTCTGTCAGGATTAGAAGAGCATACAGGTGACCTACCCCGAGGGGAGGGGCTGTGCGAAGGACCAGGCCAGGTCCTCTGTCAGGATTAGAAGAGCATACAGGTGACCTACCCCGAGGGAAGGGGCTGTGCATCTCGTCAACCCGGGTATGCCCAACCATAGAGAGGCAATCTGGATGGTGCCCTTGGGGGGAACCTGCCAGGTGGGGAGGTTGGAGCCACAGCAGTCCCACAGAATGACCCCTATCCCCACCTACTGCAGACCCTGATTATTCCAGAGGGGCCAGAGGACCCGTGTCGACACTATGACTCCTGGCTAGAGCCCCTAGACACTCTAGACATGGAGTACATGCCGACCAGGATCTAACAACCCACACCTCACCTGAGAGGGCTCTGCCCCTTGGATGGCCTAGAAGCATCTCCAGCAGCAGAAACCTGGAGCAAGGGGGATCCGGCACCGTAAGCGATACCAGATCTTCCCTCAGCACTGCAAATGACATTGGAGATGGTGCTGGAATCCAACCTGGTGCCGGAAATTGCACTGGAACCCAACCCGGTGCTGTGCCTGGCGCCACCATCCCTTCTGCCGCAAGAGTCGGTACCAGAGATATCCCCGGTGCCACAAGCTGTGCCCTGGGACATAGGGGAGGTGGCACTATGGCCGGTACCAGGACGAGAAGGACCCCCAGGTGATGATGCAAACACCGAAGGTCTATGGCTAGGCCAGAAAGTTCTCTATCCTCACCTGAACCATGAAGCCTGTCAGGATCATCCTGGTCCTCTCCATCTGGATCATCCAACTGCTCGGATGAGATCCAGAAGATCTCCAATGGCTGGCTGGCTCCAGATACCTTTCCTCTCCCAGAGCCATAAATGGCAGCAGAAGGGGACCTGGCTGCACAGGAGACACCACCCTGCTTACTGGCACTGACTGTGGTGCCAGTAACTGAAACGGCACTGGACCATGGTCCCAAGGGACCCACTGATGCAAGCCCAGCATACAGTTGCGACTGTGCCACTAAGGGCATTTGAACCCCCAAGGGGGTACCAGACTGGGAGGGGATGAGCAATTGGCCCCGTGGTGGTGGTGGTGGGGGGGGGGCTGTCCCAGGTCTCCCCTCTTGGTGAGATGAGGACCAATGGAGGCCTGGTCTACCTTGGTACACAGAGTATCGGGAAGGGGCTCAGGGGAAGAGCCCAAGGACTCTATCTTTGAGTCCCTGGTGCAATGCCTCCCTTTGAAAGTGGGGGATCCCGTCCCCAGCTCATCGCATGGATTTCCAAAGTGCGAAGGTCCATGGAAAAGCAGACGTCACAACGGTCCATGTCATGATTGGCACCAAGGCATGTCCAGCAGCGATCATGGCAGTCCCGAATGGACACATTTCTCCCATAGGAGCACCAACGATTTGGAGTGAAAATCCATTTTCTTTCCAGTTTTCTCCAGCTTCTTAGACCCCTGGGAACTGGACATGATTGACTTGATGGAAAATAAAGTACAGTTATGTAAAAACTTACCATAACAGTAGATCTTCAAGAGAAGGTCTTGCAGCAGGTCACACCAGTAGGGCTAAGCTGCCAGGTACCAGGACCACACAGAAAACTAAGTGGGCAATCCCCCACACCTACCACACTTCTCCTGCCGGAAACCTCAAACAAGCAGCTGATGGAGAATGAAGGAGGATTCCCCGAGAGTCAAAAGAAAAGCAGAAGCAGTATGAAAGACAAAGAGCAACAGGGGGAAGGAGGGAAATCAGGGTCTGCTGCAGGAGCTTTGCTCAAAGATAGAACAGTTACATAAGAACTTACCATAAAGTACAGTTACGTAAGAACTTACCGTAAGAATAGATCTTCGAGAGAGGCTCTTGCAGTAGGTATTCACATATAGGACTGACCCGCCAGGCATCAGGACCCCATGGAAAAATTTTTAGCCAGCAGTCTCTGGTGGGGGACCGCCCACATGTCAGATGATTGGCGTCATGTGACATCAGTATAAAGAGGCGGTCCCCCGACGCCCGCCTTCCAGTTCTTTCCCGCCAAGGGCCAAAACAGGCAAGACGAGAGAAAAGAGGATATTCCCTCCAATGGAAATGGAGCCAAAGAAGCTTAGTGGGATGGAGTGCAGGATTGCAATATCTACTGCAAGAGCCTCTCTCGAAGATCTACTATTACGGTAAGTTCTTACGTAACTGTACTATCTTACTTTGAGAGGGCTCTTGCAGTAGGTATTCACATATAGGACTGAATCCCAAGCAGTATGGAACAAGGAAAAGCACTGGGGAGGTAAACTATCCATAACATGGAACCTCCGGCTAAACTGGTCTTATGAAAGAAGACCTTGAAGCACAGCCAACCCGAAGCCTACTCTACAGTGAGAGGCAATGTCCAAACTGTAGTGTTTCCTAAAGGTATGGACAGAAGTCCAAGTTGCGGCTGCGCAGATGTCTGCTGTGGACACATTCTTGAAACAAGCCACAGAGGCAGCTACTCCTCTGGTGGCGTGACCTCTGACTTGACCCGGCAGGGTCTTCTTATACTTGTTGCAACAGAAAGTGATACAATGAGCCAACCATTCTGATAGGCATTGCCTAGAAACAGCACTGCCCATTCTTTTGTGAGCAAAAGAGACAAAAAGCTGATCAGTTTTCCTGAGATCCTTAGTCCTAGTGGTGTAGTATCTCAGTATTCTGTGAACATCCGAAGTATGCAGCAGGTACTCCCCTTGATTGGAGTGTTGCGCAAAGAAAGCGGGTAGCTCAATGGATTGATTCAGCATAGATTCAGCCACCACCTTAGGGAGAAACTTAGGGTTGGTGCGTAGAGCCACACTTCCTTGTGGAAAATCAAGTAAGGAATTTTGCACATCAGGGCCTGAAGCTCGGAAATATGCCGAGCAGAAGTACTGGCCACGAGGAAGAGAGTCTTCCAAGAAAGGAACTTTAAATCTGCTGTAGCTGCTGGCTCAAAGGGAGGCAGGGTAAGCTTCTCCAGAATAAAATTCAAGTCCCAAGGAGGGGCAGGAATGCGGATAGGGGGTCTCAAATGGAGAATCCCTCTGAGGAACGTCTTAGAGACTTCGAATTAAGCAAAAGTCCTGTCCCTGAAGGGAATATGGTAGGCTGAAATCGCTGCCATATGGACCTTTAATGAGGAATGGCTGAGACCCAGATCGAAGAGATGGCACATGTTTCTTTTTTTATATTTATTATGCTTTTTTTCTGGTGGGACCTCCTGTCGAAGTCAGCCCTGGTCCCGGCCCCCAGGACTCCCACCTACTGTCAACTGCCGTTGGTTCTCCTGGTCACCCCTGGCTTGCCCCCAGAGGGCGGGGCTCCAGCACTAGTCCCCGCTATTCCAGTATCTGGTTGGAGAGCTTGGCAACGGAGGGTTAATTGAAGCCCCGAGGGCTTCATGAAGACAGAGGTCCCCACCTTGTTTTTTTTCCCCTGTAGGCTAATGTGGAGACGTGCAATGACGTCCAGCGTCTGTCCCACCCCAGAGAACATTGATTTTGCATTGCTACAGGGCGGCAACCTGGCCTCCGCCAGGTGTCGCTCCTGTGCGATCACAGGCCCCCCTTCCCTCCGGAGGAGAGCAGTCCTAGGGACACTCAATCTTTCTCCCCCTGGCCGGCCCTCCGACGACCCGGGTCCGTTCCCGAACCAGAGTTGCCGACGTCGCAAGCGGAAATCCAACTGCTGTGCTGACTGGCCGGCAGAGATGGTGCATGTAATCCAGGACTTTAGTGGCTGGGCAAGAGAAATGTCCGAAGTCCTTTGAAGTGGCCCAAATTGAAAACCGTTTCCACTTTATAGCACAGGTGGACCTGGTGGAAGGCTTTCTAGCCTCTACCAAGATGTCCGCTACTAGTGGAGAAACTCCGAAGCAGGCTTTTGCTACGTCTGCAGGAGCCACACATGCAAATGAAGGGATTTGAGACCTGGATGAACAAGGGTCCCCTGATCCTGGGTCAACAACTGTGCGACAGAGGAAGCGGAAGTGGAGGTTCCTCTGAAAACTGTTGCAGAAGAGAGAACCAAACTTGCCTGGGCCAGAAGGGAGCGATGAGAATCATTCGAGGCTCCTCGATCTGAGCTTGTTCAGGACCCTCGGAATTAAGGGAATAGGAGGGAAGGCATAAACAAATCTGTCCCTCCAAGCGAGAGACAGAGCGTCCTGCCAAAAAATGCCTTGCCCTGGAGTGAGCGAGCAGAAGGCGGGAAGTTTTGTGTTTTGGGGAGACACGAAGAGGTCTATCTGAGGCGTTCCCCATCGCAGAAAGATATCGTCTATGACTTCTTGATCCAGTACCCATTTGTGGGCCCTGGCCGAGGACCAACTGAGTTGGTCTGCCAGTGTGTTTTCTACTTCCGGAACGTGAATAGCAGTCAAGTGAGGTGATGCTGGGTTGCCCAAAGCCAGACTGTCATCGCTTCCTGGCACAGAGGGTGAGAACGCGTTCCTCCTTGTTTGTCGAGATACCAGACTATGCACATGTTGTCTGTTTGTATGAGGAGATGACCGGGAAGGACAAGGAAGTGTAGAGCCTGAAGGGCATAAAGGACTGCTGTCAGTTCGAACACATTTATGTGTAGATCTTGTTTGAACCTGGACCAGCTGCCCTGAGTTCTGTGAGATATGAGATGGGCTCCCCAGCCTTCGCCTGATGCATCTGTCATCAACGTCTTGGGGGATGGGGGTTTCGATGTTGAAGTGAACTCCCAGGCATAGGTTCTCCTGCACCATTGTAAGTCCCTGATCATGGAATCGGAAACTAGTACCTCTTGGACTAGATCGTCCAGGGTTTGGTCCCATTGAGACCGAAGCATCCATTGAGAGATTCTCATACAGCAGTAGCCAGAGACATTGCCAGCTATTTCCAGATATTTTGCAAAATTTCTGAAGAGTTCCTCTCTGCTGCCCCTACTGTGGAAATGCAGAAAGCAGGAGATATTTCTGGAAATATCACAGAAATTTCGGGAAATATCTGGCAGTGTCTGTGGCTGCTACTGTATGGAGCCGAGCGTGTGGAACTGTCAGAATGGCAGCCGCCACTAGCCCGAGAAGGCGAAGGACTGACCTGGCGCTGACCCTCCTGCGATCGGACAGAAGACGAGCCTGAGTCTGGAGGGTGTCCACCCTGTCCGGAGGCAAAAAGGCTTTGCCGATGGTCGTGTCCAGAAACGCGCCTATAAACTGGAGGTGTTGGGAAGGGAACAAATGGGACTTCGCTTGGTTGATGGTGATACCCAGGCTGGTGAAAACCTGCAGGGTAAGGGAAAGGGAGTGCAGGAGTTCCTCCCTGGATGGGGCCGCCAAGAGCCAATCGTCCAGGTACAGAAATACCTGTACTCCCTGGCTACGCAGGTGGGCCGCTACCACCGACAGGCATTTGGTAAAAACTCAGGGAACTGAGGAAAGACCAAACGGGAGGGCTTTGAACTGGTAGTGGTCCCCCTGAAAGCAAAAAATGAAAATTACATACCTACCGTAATTATGATCTTTCTGTGTATCTTCACCATTCATCACCTTTGGGTACATGGCTGGAGGTCATGACCCCGTGGGAGCTCTTTTTTTTTTGATAGGCCGAGCCGACGCACCATCGACACCGCCCTTGAGGCCGACGCATTGTGTGGCGCTCGCGGGTTGGCCGTTAGGTGCTGTTGACTCCACCTGCCTGCCAGTTCTGAGTCGCCGGAGAGGTAAGAGGAAGGGAGTGGAGGGTGGGACAAGGAAGTCCAAGCGACAGAAAAAGGAAAAGATAAATAAACTAAAAGAAGAAATAATGACTGAGAGGACAGAAGAGAAACAAGTCGGAAACTAAAGGGATTGGGAGGGGCCCCAATCTCTGGAAATAGAGGAGGAATGTAGGGTGGGATAAAGAATTTAGAAAGTAGGATGAGAGGAGAGAAGGTTAAACATATCCCAGACCCTGGTCCATCTCCAGACTGTATAGGAACTGCAAGGAGTAGCCAAAGGCTTCTTGCCAGAATTCAAGGCACAGAATGGCTGGCAAAACTCCATTTGAGCAGAATCGGCTATTCTGGAAGAAGGACAGGGCACACAGAATTAACACCCTTTCAAGGAAAGATTTTTGGTGAAAAAGATTTTTTTTTTCGTATAAAGGATAGTCCAAAGGACAAGGAAAAATAAGCTGGAAAGGAACAAGGAGGAGGAGGAGGAGGAGGAGAGAATGGAGGGCAACTGCCACCTCCCACCCCATAGGAGTGGAGCTAACGCACTGGAGAAGGAATGCCCCCCATGCTGACCACTCTCCCCAGAACATTATCCCTCTATGTGCCCCTGTTTACCCCACTACTGACAAAGAGGGGGGAGTTGGGCACAGAGGAGAGGTTCTAGAGACGAAGGCCCCAGGGGATGGAGGCGGAGTTGTGATGAATAGTGAAGATACACAGAAGATCATAATTACGGTAGTGCGTGATTTCATATCTTATCTGTGTCAATCTTCATTCATCACAACTGAATGATGCCGTGCCCCGGAAGGGGGTTTTCTTTTAAACCCTAAAGGACAGGGTCCCTTAGCTCTCAGTGGGTGATACACTAAGAGGGAGAACCTTCAGGGCCTGGAGAGGCCAGAGAGTGAGACGGGGACCCTCCGAAGGGGGAAGGAAGTTGCTCCGACAAACGCCATCTCACTCTACAGGAGAAGAGATAGGTTCTCTGGTGAGCGGAGTTAATCATCCTACACCAGGCCAAGGGTGACAACTGGGAAAGACGCAGCCATGTTGTCTACCTAGTGCAGATCGCTGTCCCTACGACCCTGGTAGCTACCTCGTTGGCATCATAGGATGCCCTCGCTTGGTGCCTTGCTAGCTCCAGGCCATGCGCAAAGAGTGCAATGGCTTGTCTGGTTTGCTGTATGACAGACAACGAGGCTAGAAGCTGACCTAGCCTGAACCACAAGAACCTGTCACAGGCTGCATAGTGGGCCTGCTGTGCAGAAATAGAAAGCAACAACTGTGCCGAGTAGAAAGCCCTCCTACCCCAGAAGTCAAAATCCGAGGAGTCTTGATCTGGGGGCCGGTCATGGTGTAGGGCGCGAAGCCCATTGTGAGTGTCCAACTGCGTCAACCCGGACTGTGGATGAGGCATGGAACCTGGAGACTCTTGGGGGGGGGGGCCCAATACCACTGGCAGAGATCCCTAGGGGCAGGAACTCTGGAGAAGGGTCTCTGCCAGGAATGCAACGATGCCTCCCGAAAGGGAGCAGGCCGGGGGGGTACCACAAGGGTGGCCTCGCTGAAATCACCTAGAAAGGTGTGCGCCGAGTGCTCTGGATTGCCTAAAGTGGCAGGGGTGAGGTGCAAGTCCTCCAACATCCTCACGAGGAAACGCTGATACTCAGCGAGATCAGCGGCTGGAGAGCTGTGGACAGAAGGCTCCTCTCCCCCAGAAGAGGGGGATGAAGAGTTGGAGGGCACCGACTGCTCAGAGGGCGGCTGCTCGGGGAGAGGCTGAAAAACCTGACAGTCCATTGACTAGACGTAAGCTGGGAACCGAGCAGCCACAGCCCTGAACTGCTCCCAGGAGAGAGGCCCGCTAGGACCAAGGATGCCTGAGAGCGCAGGAGAATGTGGCAGAGGGATAGGGACAGAGCCAAGAAGAGATGTCGGCTGACCTCTGCCTGGGCTAGGGAGAGGACCAAGAGCACCCGAAAAAGAAGGTGCTCCGGAAGACTCCACAGCTGACAGCTGAACAACCATTTCAGTACTGCCTTGGCTGTGCCCGGAAGAATCCCCCGTGAGGCGACCAGGGCCGTACAGGTCCAGAAGGACGGTCCCCTACCTCAAAAGAATGGGGCTCTCTCAAAGAGATCGAGGAGGAAGAGCAGAGATCCGCACTACGGCTTCTCCCAGAACCCGGGTGGGCCCCAGAAAAAGGTCGTCGTGCAGACCCCATGCCCCTCGAACCCTCAGAATCCGAGACAGCCCTTCTCCTCGAGAGGCCCAGCCTAGGTAGGTGAAAGCCCTGGCCAGCACCCGAAGGAGCTATCCAGGGCACAGTACCTTCCCCTCCCGTAGGTGCCCTGATCGGCCCCAAAGTTGGGCGATTCAGGCACACCACAGGCGGGGGTACCACTGCTGAGGAGTCAGTGAACCCACCAAGATCGGGCTGCAAAGCAGTGGTGGCCTGCACCACTGCCCGCTGGTCAGCACCCCTGACTCCAGTCTCGGCAGCCACTGACCCCACCTCAGAAGGGGGCTGACTCCAGCTTGTCGAGGACAATACAGGGCTGCCCACGCCAACAGTCAACCCCAAGGAGTCAGACTGCTCATCTGACTCAGAGCCTGACTCCGCCTCCGAAGAGGTAGAGGCCGAGGCCCTGTGCCAGACCATAGGAGGGCGCCCGCTGCCATCCTTGCCAAATGGGGTGCCAGAAACTGAGACCACGCCTGAGCCAGTGCCAGTGACCCCCACAGCACCACGAACAGTATCTGCGGAGGACACGGCCCTGGCCTGAACAGCAGCCCCTAAGTCAGAACCAGTCACGGCGCCGTCTGGCCCCAATGGTGCCATCGGCACCACGGATGGCACCACCTGGCTCTACGGCACCGCGAATGGCGCTGAGGGCAGGGGTGGTGCCGACAACGGCGCCAACAGTGGATTCCGAATCCCCCATGGCGCCACGTCCCGAGGCTGACACAGCACCATGCTCAACCTGCGAGAAGAGGACAAAGATGGCGCCATAGAGACTCCCATGGCGCCATTAGCACTATCGGCGCCACAGCAGCCACGGCACCGAGCAACAAACCGGTGCTGACGATGACTCCATCAGGGCCCATGGCACCGCGAATGGCGCCGAGGCCCAAAATGGCGCTGACCGACGGCACCGACCCGGTGCTTGCGAACCGTGGGTCTGACACCGGGGGAGCATTCACCCTTGGAGGGGCGATTGCCTTGGCGGTGCCTCCTGCCCACCCCCTGAATGGAGCAAGACGGGCCTCCTGCACCGTGGAAGGAGCCTCAGCAACGGCCAGGCTACTAGAAGCCGAGGCTCCTTCCTCCTTGGTCCGTATAGAACCAGGAGGGGACCCGGAGGAAAGGCCAAGAGTACGTGGCTTTGCCCGACGAAGAGACCGACCCCTGAAAGTTGGCGAGCTCACCCCACTTCCATATCGCCGTTGCTCAATGACCCGGGCGGTCCATGAGAGAAACAGGCGTCGCACGAATCCATGTCATGAAGCGGGCCAAGACACAAAAGGCAACGATCGTGCTGGTCAGTGACGGAAAATTTACGTCCGCAAGGGCACCGTCGCATGGGGGGCTGTCCCGTCTTCAAAGTCTTCTTGCCCTCCGACCCAGACATGACCTACGAGGAAAAAAACACCACAAACAGACTCGACGTTGCCAAGAATAAAAATAAATGGAAAGGTCTTACCAAGCGACGTCTAGTAAGGCAACTAGAACCGGCAGAAAAGGATCTGATGGACTGCGGCTCGGATGAATAGTCGACGGAGTCGAACAACTTTAACTGTAACTGCAACTGCAACTGCGTAGTGGTAGGCCTGAAGTTCTGTAGAGCTTCCCACGAGGCGACCTCGATGGCGGGAGACGAAAAACTGGCAGGCAGGCAGAGTCGACAGCGCCGAACGGCCAACCTGCGAGCGCCACGCAATGCGTCGGCCTCGAGGGCGGCGTCGATGGTGCGTCGGCTCCGCCTACCAAACAAAAAAAAAGGAACTCCCATGGGGTTATGACCTCCGGCCATGTACCCAAAGGTGATGAATGGTGAAGACTGACAGATAAGATCAGAGGAATTGGCAGTGGGAAGGGCATATGGGGATATGCAGGTAGGCATCCTGCATATCCAAAGCACACAGCCACTGTCCCTGCCGAAGGAGTGGTAGAAGGCTCTGTAACAGAGCATTCTGAATCATTTGTACTCCACGAACATGTACAGAGAGCTGAGTTCTAGAACAGACCTCACATCTCCCGTCTTCTTTGGAACCAGGAAGAAATGCGAGTAGTAGCCAGTCCCCGGAAAAAGGTTGGGGACTGGTTCTATCGCCGCCTTCGACAGAAGGGAGGTGATTTTGTCTAGTACCAGAGGAAGATGTTTCGGGGCGTAAGACGACCGGGGGGCGGTCTTCGGGGTGGTTTCTGAAGAAACTCAATTGAGTGTCCTGCTGAAATCAACTGCAGCACCCAAGCATCTGAAGTTATCCTCTCCCAGCCAGGCAGATGGAAGGAGAATCTCCCCCTACTGGTTTCTCTGGAGCCTCCAGAGGCCATGGGAGAGGTGGGGAGTTAGGAGGTGTGGGGCAGTGCAGCTGCCGAGGCTCCCACAGCCTTTTTGCTAGGGGGAGGCTTGGTTGCTGGAGGGACCCGATGCTTGTTGGGCCGTCTGCCCTGTGGCTTTGGTTTTGGACAGTTGCATCTACGAAAGGGATGCTGCTGCCCTTGAGGGGGCCTGTCCATAGAATCTACAGACTTGAGTGCAGTGCCCTTCTCCTGCAGGTCGGTAATGATGTCCTTGACATCAACCCTGAACAGCACCGAACCCCTGAAGGGAGCATCCTGGATAGCGGATTGCACTTCAGGGACCAATCCTGACACTCTGAGCCAGGCATGATGCCATAAGCCTACGGCGAAAGCTGAGCTCCTTCCAACTGAGTCCACTGCGTCGTAAGTGGCACAAAGCATGTGCCTACTGGCCGAATGAGCAGAACAGACAAGATCTGCCACTTCCTGCTTAGTCTGAGACTCAGGAAGGGAGTCCAGTTTTGATTCCACCTGACTAAGGATGGTCTTCTGAAAGTCCCCCAAATGTGCCACATAGTTCTGGCCGTAATACCCAGGGTAGAAGAGGAATAAATCTTCTTCCCGTATTGGTCCAGAAGCCGTGACTCCTTGTCAGGTGGGGATGAGCTGAGGTGTTTTGGATTAGCGAAATGGCCGTGAGCGGTGCTAATAACGACCAAATCCGCCTTGGGGTGTAGGTTTAAAAAATCTGTACCCTCGGCAGCCTGATATAGCCAGTCTGCCTTCCTCGGAAGGGGGGCTAACGTGGAAGGTTGTTTCCAAATAATGGAAACAAGGTCCGTGTGAAGCTCTGTCCAGGGTGGAATCAGTGTAGGAGCAGTCTCAGGCAGATCCAAGTGAGCACTGATGGACTTCCTGGATTTTCCTCAGTAACTCCAGAAACGAGGGATCCTCTGGAGGAGACTTCGGAGGGGTCCTTGGCCTGGGGGCGTCCGGGGTCACGTGCCTCGTCATCCGGATCAGAGGTCCTCTGAGTCCGAGTCAGACTTATCCGGCGAAGATGAGAAGACTCCTCACGAGGGAGAGACGGACCCTTTGGGGAGTTCCCTGGGGCGTGTGTCCTCCCCACCCCAGGCGCCAGAGGGCTCTCCTCTGGTGTCAGGTAAGGGGGAGGGAGTCTCCCATCTCCGACGCAGGGGATGCTGCAAAGGGTCCAGCACTGGCAGACGACTCTCTACCTCTCTGGTGAGTTGAGCCTTGGCCTCAGCCCACCAGGAGGCCAGAGTCTCCTTCAAGTCTGCCGATGGCTGGGGTGTGAGCGCCGGCGGAGGAGCAGGAGGGGGATATGGATACTGAGGATACCCGTAAAAGGAGTATCCATAACCGGACAGCGGGAAGCCCGCGTTGAGTATTGAGGCGCTGGGTACTGCGGTGTCGGATATTGCTGCGTCTGGTACTGAGGCGCCGGATATGGCGGCACCGGGTATTGAGGTGTCGGATACCCAGGAGCCAGGGGCTCTGGTGGAACAGAGGGACCTGGCAGAGGCCCAGCTGATGGGCCAGGCAAAGGAAAGGCTGGCCCCGCGGGCGTCGGGCCCAGCGTAGGAACACCGTCCGGAAAGGGGAGGTCAGACGGCATCGGGTAAGCCAGCATTGGAGCCGGCGTCTGAGGGTCCGGTGTCAGGGTGTCTGGTTCCAGAGGGGGCCCTGACAGTAGCATCTCAAGATCCTCTGTGATGACTGGGAAGGGAGGATAAGAGTCCCCAGGGGTCAGCAGAGGGGACACAGGGACCTCAGAGGGCAACGCAACGTGCTGCGGAGAACCTGGAGCATTGGATCGATTGAGAAGGTCTGGCACAGGCTCCTTGGCTGGGAGGGTGTCGGTAGGGCCAATGTCCGGCTTATTAGCCGGATCCAGGCGGGTGTTGGAGGAGCCGATGTCCGACTTATTGGATCCCTTGCCAGAGGAAGGGTGCACTGGAGATGCGGTCTTGTCGGGCGAAAGTTTTGGCTGTACGCCCTCTCGAAGGAGCGAGCAGCTTAGCAGCCTTGTCCGGGCAGACAACGGTGGCACCAGTATCCACTTAGCTGGACCCTGGCCAAACCGGGGACCGGTGGTGGAAGCGGCCCTCCCGAGAGAGGCCACCTTTTCCCTGGAAGCTCCTGAAGGGCCCAAGCGCGAGCCAGACGGGAGGGGTGACATCTTCTTGGACACCACCAAGATGGTAGTCGTCGAGCAATCCCCCGGAGGGGACATTACCTTCAATGTCGTGACTCCAGCCGGAGCGGCGGTGGCCGTGGAAGCCAATTCCTGCTCCTGATGCTTCTCCTTGGCCAGTTTCTTCTTGTGACCTTCGGGGAAAGTGGACGCCTGCCTTAACTTCTTTAGCTCCTTCTCCATGGATGCCATTTTTTCTTGAGAGTATGGGCTTCCAGGGACTGCTGTCTTCTTTTCAGGGTAGTGGAGTTAAATTGTTGGCAGTGTTAGCACTTCTCCACGGGGTGGTCTGGGCCCAGACAGAAGAGGCACAAGCAATGGCCGTCCTCATGTGGCAGTTGACAGCCACACGAGTCGCACTTGTGTTTATGTGATTCGGAGGGCGTCGGGTCTATATACACAGCAAATTGATCAATTAGCCGAGAAAAGAGAAAAAATTAGGTTGAAAAGTCCGCAAACTAGACTGATGAACAAATGACGAGCGTTGAACTCTACTAAGGAACTTTCACAAGCCAACGGCGGTAAAGAACATCTGTCAGACCATGCCTCCAGCCTGGAAGGTGGACGTGGGGGACCGCCTCTTTATACTGACATTGCATGATGCCAGTCTCCTGATGTGGGGGCAGTCACCCACCAGAGACTGCTGGCTAGAAAGTTTTCCATGGGGTCCTGACGCTTGGTGGGTCAGTCCTATATGTGAATACCTACTGCAAGAGCCCTCTTGAAGTAAGATCAGTAGATCTTCGAGGGGATCTCAGTAATCAGGTAACACTGTAGGAACCTTCGCCATTGGTGAAGGGGAATCCACATGAAAGATTTTGAGCAGTACAACTGGGGCCGCCCATGCCATTGATGTCCTCTGATATCACCAACCCTATACAGGCGTGGGCGGCCCCGCTCCCTCCTTAGTTCTTTCCAAAGAGACTAAGGAAGCAATGCTCTCGCCCTGGGGGACCGAGGAGAAAAAAAGGTACCTAGGCCTAAGTAAAAGGCTGGATACACCAGATAGTCAGTTCCTAGACAGGAGCCCCAAGAAGGGAGATGGTGGGAGGGAAAATATACCTGATAACTGAGATCCCCTCAAAGATCTGCTATTACAGTAAGTTCTTACATAACTGTTCTGTCTTCTTTGGGGATATCTCAGTCATCAGGTAACACTGCAGGAATGAGTACCAAGCAGTGACAAGTGTAAATGGCACTACTGGAGGTGAAGGGAGTGCAGGACAGGTACACTATGACTGGTTGACTAGGCAAATTGATGGGGGCCATGAAATGGATTTCTTGTACCTAGGATTCAGTAGGGCCTTCGCTTCAGTACCGCATGGGAGACTTGGAAGCAAGCTACAGGGTATAGGGGCGGGAGAAAAACTGGTGGGGTGGGTGGAGAACTGACTAAATGATAGGTAGCAGAAGGTGGGGAATACTCAGCGCGTAAGCCTGTGACAAGTGGTGATCCATAGGGATCAGTGATGGGCCCAGTGCTGTTTGGCATATTTATTGCAGACATCTTGGAGGGCATTGGCAACAAAATCAGCCTATTTGACACCAAGATGGGAGCGGTGGTGGACGACCGGGTGGGGGGGGCTACAGGAGGGTCTGGCGAGGCTGGAGGCATGGTCTGACAGATGTCAACTGGGGTTCAACGCAAAAAAATGCAAGGTGCTGCACTTTGGAACAACAAATCCGAGGAGAGGCTACCATCTGGGGGTGGGTGCAGCTGGAGGTAACAGAAGAGGAGAAGGATCTGGGGGTGCTCATCATGGGAGCAGTGAACAATTCTGCACAATGCAGAAAGGCAGCAGCAATGGCTAACAAAATGTTGAGGTACATTGCAAGGGGCATTACATCAAGAAGAAGGAAGGTTATTCTACCGTTGTACAGATCATTGGTTAGACCCCACCTGAAATACTGCGTGCAGTACTGGCGCCTATACCTACAAAAGAACATTAGGCTGCTGTAGGGGGTGCAGCGAAGGGCAACGAAGATGATTCAGGGCCTGGGGAAATTGCCACATGAGATCAGACTACGAGAGTTAAACATGTACACACGGAGGAGGGGGGAACATGATTGAGACCTTTAAATACATGAAAGGGATAATCAAAACAGACATAGAGGGTCTATTCAGGAGGAGGGTAGGGAGAGACACTAGGGGCCATGACATGAGATTGAAGGGGGTTGGAGTGACCTGCTGGCTAAGCTGAAGGAAATGGGGGTAAAGAGACAGTTGTTAAGATGGATAGGAAATTGGCTCTCTGAGCGTACTCAGAAGGTGGTGGTTGGAGGGTTAGCTTCATCCCCAAGGTGGGTTACTAGTGGGGTTCCGGGGGTCAGCAGGGGAGAAGAAGGATCATGTACCCGACGGCTGCTCTCCTCCGGGTGGGGAGTACTGCGGACCTCACTGCAATACTGTCTCCAGGGGAAACCTGGGTGGAAAGTGAAGTAGGAGGCAGTAAAGTAGGTAGGGGAGGAGTAGACTTCAGCCAAGGATCAGAGCCTTTGTCTCATTGGTCCTCCTAGCGTGCTGACACTGCAGGGGGTGGGAGAAAAAAACAGGGGAAAAAAACCCGCAGTGGCGCCGGTAGACGGATCCTAGCGCCGGCATTAGCGGGAACCCGAGGAGAACAGCGCCAGGTGCATGCCCAAGCAGTAAAAGGTCTGGGGGAGATAGGGAGGCTCCTTCACCCCAGCCGGGGGCTCATCCGGAGTCGCAGGATTTAAAGAGCGGGACACCCATATGAGCTGGAGCTCAGACGTACAATGCAATGGGACCCTCAAGAGAGGGGCTACTGTGGGAAGGAGGAGGATAAACACAAGGTTAAAAAAAAAAGGCTGTTTGCCTTGGTGCTTTTGATGGCGCCGAAAGGGCTGCTTGAGCTTGAAGTCCACCTTGTACATGGACTTAACTGATCTCAGGGTCTGCCCACTATCCTGGAGGCCCATTATGATGTCTTTGGTGTCGCCCCCGAAGAGGACAGATACTCAGAAGGGGCGTCTTGTATGGCTGCCTGAACATCCTGAGACAGCCCGGAAATACGGAGCCAAGCGTGGCACCTGAGGCAGAATGCTGTAGCTGAACAGCAAGCCATGGCATCTACACAGTCTTGGTAGCTCTCAATGCATGCCTACAAGATATTTTAGGTAGCCTCGGGGCCTTGGTGAGCTCCGACATAAGGTCAGAGTCCTCCATCATTTCTAGCCTGGCCTCGAGCTGGGTTATGGTAGCTTTTTGATATGAAATCCTATGTGCTTCATAGTTCAAGGAACATAAGGCACACGCGGATGAGGAGTAGACCTTACGGCCGAAGTGATCTAACTGCCTCGATTCCTTGTCAGGAGGGGAGTTGCTCATATGTTTAGGTTTGGCAGTGCAGTCGTGAGCCACAGCGATCATGATGGAGTCCGCCTTTGGGTGAGAGCATAGATAAGGAGCGCTCTCAGGTGAATGGTAGGCCCAGCCTGCCTTCTTGGGAACGGCCGGGATGGAGTGAAGCATTTGCCAGATAGTGGAGGTAAGATCCTCGTGTGGCTCCGTCCACGGGGTAATCGGAATGGGTGATGCCTCCGCTAAGTCCAAGTGTTCTGCTAGGTGCTTGCATTTCGGGTCTTGCTCCTCTGCATTTCAACTGTTAGCTTGTTGGAGAATGCGGAGGAGTTTCGTGAAGGAGTGGTCTTCGGGAGGAGACTATGGAGACTCCTTACCCTTGGACAGCATGACTTCTGAAAGGTTTCCAGAGGACGAGTCGGAGGAGTCAACTTCCACGTCCGAGGATTCTCCCTTCTCAGAGTTCTTCATCTCAGTCAGAGGGACCTCTGGCATAGTGTCCCCAGAAAGGAGTGTCGTGGTGGAATGGCCTGAACTGTGAGAACGCACGGTAGACAAAGAGCATGGGTTGGGGGTCGCCACAGGGGCCGGCAGTCTTTTATCCAAATCCGCCACCAACTTGGAACTGGCCTCCTGCCACCAGGTCTGGAACATGGCCTGGTAGTCCTGCTGAGGCAGAGACTGAGGTTGAGGTGGAGGCTGGAAATACTGGTAAGCCGCCCTTGGATAATGAGGGGTAACCTGCAGCCTGAAAAGGAGCCCCATAGCCCGGCGCCTGATATCCATGGTAAAAGCCGTGGGTAAAAGGAGCTGACACTGGGCTTGATGTCGGGTAGCCTGGCATCAGTAGGACCGGGTAATGTGGGTAAGCCCATGGGTGGACCATGGGGGATACCCTGAAGGTTCAAGGGGGTCCCTGGGGGCCTCGAAGGAAGCAGAGCAGAGGGACATAGCAAGTTATCCGGCATCGGGAGTCCCGACGTCAGGATACCTGGCATCGGGGTTAGCGCCGGGAAACCTGGTGCCTGGTCCTTAGTCATCAGAAAAGATGGCGTCAGGCTTAGGGGGCATGACAAAGGCTCTGACAGGAGTTTGCACAGGGAACCTGAAGTCAGTGCCCCGGAGTCCGGCTTAGGGATCCCTGGAATTGGGGCTGAGGGAGGGCCTGGCAGGGTAGGAAAATCCCTGGGAGACGGTGGAGGAACTGACTCCAACATGATAGCCCCCACAGGATTATCCATGGGAGTCTGGAGGGTTACCAGCACTGGAGTGGGTGAAGAAAAGACCACTTCCAGGTGACCCACGTCCCCCTCTGTCCTGGGTAGAGGGTCAGGCACAGGTGGTTCCACCAGCAATGGTGGAGGGGAAGGCTCCCTGTCAGGGGAAACCTCACGGGAGGGCTGGCCTTGGGAGGTCAGCAAGCTCAGCCGGACATCGGGTGTGTCGGCGTCAGCCCCCAACGGGCAAGCTTTGACTGGGCAGATGCCATAGTCCCTTGCGTCCAACATATCGGTCAATGGAGGATGAGCCGGGCAGGCGAGGGAGGAGGCACTTCTTGGTCTACAGAGGATCGGATGGAGAAGACATAAAACTTTAAAAAGAACAAACTACTATCAGTACAAATAGCTGTAACAGTTATCAAAATGGTGATCGAGTGGAGCAACGTTCACCACGAGTTCCTTGCGAATGTCGAAGGCGGGAAAGAACTGGAAGGAGGGCGCGGGGACTGACCACTTATAGGGTCATGCTGACGTCTGTCACGTGACGTCGGGTGGGCGGTCCCCCCGCCAAACATTGCTACCAAAAGTTTTCTGTGCGGTCCCGACACCAGATGGCGCAGTCCTACACGTTATGACCCACTGCATGAACCCTCTCGAAGTAAGGTGTTATTTCTGTTTGCTGTTTGGATTCTTTTATTTTGTAATGAACCAGTCATCCAAATAAGGGAACATTTGCAGCCTCTGCTTCCAGAGGTGCACTGCTAGAACTGCAAAGCACTTTGTAAAGACATGCGGTGATGAGTAAGACCAAATGGCATGACTCTTTACTGATAATGTTCGAGGCTCGCACAAAAGCAAAGGTTGTGGTTTAGATGGACAGAAATATGCTGATTAGTGTCCTACATATCAAGGGAGATGCCAAACAATCCTGGGGTTTCCGATAGGTAAGTAGGGATCCCAGGGATATCATCCTCAATTTCTTTTGCCTCATGTACACATTCAGTTGTCTGCGGCCAAGAATTGGGTGCATGCCACCTGTCCTTTTGTGGATGAGAAAAATACCAGGAGTAGATGCCTACGTTCTTTTCTTTTTCTGGCACTTTAACCACTAATCTGTTCTGTAGTAAAAGCAACATCCAGGGATAGCCAGTCTGCCATTTACCCTGTCAGCAAGCTCTGCTTACCTGGCAGGTGAGCCGGAGGGGGCTCTACCTGCTTCAGGGAGTACCCTTCCTGAATAAGTTTCAGGACCCACTTGTCCGAGGTGATGATATGAAAGTGCCAGATGCCCTCCCATCTCTTAAACAGCTGAGATGGACACTGGATCAGCACCTGTCACGGGGCAGCGCTGGATGCTTTAGTCGCCTGCACTTTCTTCTATGGCCTCTTCTGCTGTTACTGCTGTTAGAAGGGCTTTGACTTGTGCTGCTGCTGATAGTTTCACTGGTTGGGTTTATAATGGCTGCTGTTTATAGCAGTAACCATAGACTTACCTCCTTGAGGACTGGTCTAGTCAAGACTTTACTACCAAGAGAAATGCTCAGGTTAACCTTGTTGAACCCTATTATGGGTTAAGTAGGTTGGAGGATCCTTCACAGAAAAGCTCTGGAACCATGAAGAACACAAAGGATCAGCTCCTATTTCCATTTGAATTTATTATATTAATTTTCCCCCAAACACCTGTTGCTGTTTTGTGGCTATTGGAAGAAAGGAAGGGAATATTGTTTAACCAGGAGTAGCACACTAAGCCGAAGTTGTTTCCAGATGTGAGGTGAGAGCCACTGCTTGGTTTGCAGGGAGGCAGACCTTGACCTGCAGGAAGTCTAGTTCTGTCCCAATGAACCTGATCACCTGCAAGAGGACAGCTCCAACTTGGCCTGCTTGATCAGAAGGCCCAAGTCCGACAGGTCTGGAGGGCCAGAGTGCTGAAACTCTACATGGCCTCTTTGGTTGACTTAGCTAGAAGACCGTCATCCAGGCAGGGATACGCCCCTGATGACCTGGAGCCACAAGAAGGCCTCCACCACTGCCATGCACTGGGTGAAGACCCTGGGCATGGACGAGAGGCCAAAGGGCACGACCTGGAACTGGTACAGGATCCCCTCTGTGCGGCACGGAAGGTATCGGCAATGGGCTGAACATGGGAAAAGTATCCTGGAGGTCCAGGGAGCAGAACCACATGCCCTGTTCCAGAGATGGAATGATCGAATTCAAAGTGACTATATAGAACTTGTACTCCCACATGAACTAGTTCAGATCATGCAGATCCAGTATGGGGCGCCAGTCTACCGTCCATTTTGGAACCAGGAAATACTTGGAAACATATTCCTGAATGGCAACGGCATCTGAAACACAGACTATTGCTGCACACTACAAGAGTTGAGCGATGTCAGCTCTTAATGAAGACAGCGTGTCCTTCGACACCCTGGACTCCTGAAAAGCTTGAAGCTGGTATGATGGAAGAGCCTCAAAATCCAGAGGCAACCCTCTGCCCACCACTTCTAGGACCTACTTGTTTAAGGCAATGGTGGACCACTGTGCCAAGAAGTGGTGCAACTGACCCCCAACTGGAGCAAGGACAGTATGGGAGGAGGATGACACCCCACAACCTGTCACTGCACAGCCTTGGAGGAAGCTCTAGCCACGAGGGCTGTGAATGCACCACCACCTCTACTCCACCACTTTCTGCCCCGGGCACCAAATTTGAATTTTGTATGCCAGTGCTGAAACTGCCCTTGCGGCTGCTGAGGCTGTTGTGGCTGAAAGGGACAATTAAGGAAGGCTTTCGTTTCAGGTTTTTGGACCTTCTAGTTCTGCTAGGACAAAGCCACAGAATCAAGGTTGGCAATAGACTTTTCAATTCGTGTGAAATACCCTTCCACCCCAGGGCCAAGAAGAGGGCACTGGCCAGCTTGTGTTGAGTATCCACTGTAAAGGTGGAAAGCCTCAGCCAGACACTATGACACATGAGCACAGGAGCAGCCCATGCCCACAGGCATCTAGAGATAGTGCTTAGCCAGCGACTGACCATGATTTCTAACTTCACTGGCAACTGTCCGTTGTCAGAAAGTTGAGGAAAGAGGTCCCCTAACACTCCCAGGAGGGAATGACCATGATCAGCCATCATGACAGCACAGCTGACCTGATGGAGACCCAGTGATGCAGCAGCAGACACTTTTTTAGCTGCGTGGTCAATCTTCTTGGACTCCTTGTTCGAAGGCTTGTCCATGTTACCTTTGGGGGATATTTGCAATCCTGTGCTGAGTGATGTTGCCAATCCAGCAGCTGATCAAAAGAAATCTGATGAAAGAGCAAAGACTTATGATTAAGGTAGGAGATATACCTACACTGAGTGACAAGAGAGCCCAAGCTAGGATACGTACCAGAGATGCCACTGGCAGAGGGGCTGGCCAGCCATGGCCAATGGGCAAGCTGGAGTACATGCTGCCATGCTGTGCCCAGCAGACCATCTAACAAGTAAGCGAAGCTAAGGGCTTCAAAGGGGAGACTACCTTGGCATGAAACATCGGTCCTCAGGACAGGGGACTCGTGGACGCCCAGCAGAGAACCAAAATCCAATAAGTAATGTCTCTACAGCAGTGGATCTGCTAGCTGACCAGACACCGCAGTACTAGAGAAGTGTAAATCCTTCAGAAATCCTGTGTTTGTAGTACAGCGGGAAAGCCAATTAATTTGTGCAGAGCAGATCTGGCTCCAACATGCAATATGACCTCACCCACTAGTGTGAGGGATCCATTTGTAAAAAGGAACAGAAGGGGTTGTGCAGCCCCTGTTGTGAGGGTGGGGGCACAACCTTTATTAAGGAGCTCCAGAGGTCCAGACTAATTTCCGGACTCAGGCTTGATCCTCTCTGTACAGTGCCAACAAAGAGAGTAACTGAGGATTGTGTCATATCCCTAGACACACAGGGTCTCTCCCGGGACCACTTCTGCCTTAGCTAGCACCCAGACAGCAGATATGGTGGCACTAGAAAATTACATTAGCATCTCTTACTCTAAACATAACTTACTGTTGAACTAGTGGTTTGCACCCAAACATAATAGCTGGGGGTTATTTATTTTAGTTTTTGTTGACGGGGAAAGGATGGCCAGACAACACTGCCTATTTTCACCCTCGTCCCAGGGGAGAGGGATACAGATGGTAACCAACTGAAATTGATCCAGATTAAGCTGTTGGTGGTATTTTTTTTTTTAGTGAATGGGGGAAATTTGGCCAGGACATTTGAGAAGTGCCATGGGATCTGTAACGTCCAACTGAACCACCACCAGAACAGGCAGATGGACCTCTGTTTAACATCTCATCAGAAAGATGGCACCTCAGGAGTGCAGCATCCCCTTCATAATATACTACAGTGTCAGTATTGGGATTTTTATCCCGAAGTGCCTGGTGTGCGTCTTGAACCCACAACCTTCCACTCTTCCAGCCACTGACAGAAACCCAGTGGCAAAAACCATAATTTCTTGGTGCTTTCGTAGTTGTTGTAAGAGAACACAAACTTGTTTATGATTCAAGATCTAAATTCTGTGTCCATAATGTGTAGGTGTAGTGAGAAAAAGTAAAGTCGTGCAGTACCTCAAATTCCTTTCCTTGTTATGTCAACAGCAATAACCTGAAACGCCTTTCCTTTTCAAGTATCTACCAAAATGGTAGCTTGTTGCAAGACCAAGATAAAAGTGTAACCCCCCTACAAATGGGGGTTCCCGAAAAGTCTTCCTTGAGCTTGCCTAAATGCTCACTGCCAGGCTGGTGTCCTGTGTTTTAGCAGTTTAAATGTGATTGCCAGAGAGTGTCTGTAAAGCCTCTGTGCACTGTCTCTTTAAGAGCTTGCTGGATTGCAGTCATAAGTAATCTGAGAGGGAGCTCTGTTGAAAGATGTAACTATTTGCTGAAAATCATTTAGAGTGATAATAATAATGTAGTTTGTTTAACCTGCCTTCTTTGCAGCAAGGACTGCTTTGTTTATCCCCACCATTTGGCCCGGGACTGCAAATTGGACCAATCAGTACTGGTGGGACCTAAAATGGAGCCGGACTACAGGAGCTCTCTGGAGTCAAAATCTGTAGGAATTGTAGTTTTGGGCTTTTGGTGCCTTTTTCAACTGAAGGGGGGGCTCTTGTTGTGAGTGACAGACAGATCAACCATCCAAACCTTTTGGATCTAGGGGAACTTCCCAGGCTGCTTGCAGCTAGTTCAGTTCTGAGCTGGGAAGTGAGATGAGAACAGCTCAAATGATTTGGGCAGTAGTTCTGTGTAGTTTTGCATGGGAGAACTGTGAAAGGGCTGTGTTTTGGCCTGCCTGTCTGCCTGCTGTCCCTGAGACAGAAAACAAAGTTTATTCGGGACTGAATCTGCATTGTGAGGACTGTTTAAGCCACTGGACTGTGACCAGGCTTTAACCTGAAGAAGACCGAAGATTTGCTGAATACGATCGGCCTGTCTAGACTTCCAGCCACCTCTGAGCTCCCAGTATGTGCAGAGACTTTCCGAATGTGATCGGAGAGCAGTTTGCCTGTTACAGTAAAATTTCCTTACATGTAAATGTGGTGTGAGCTGATAGTGGGTCATGATTTGATTCCCCACTGTGTGAACTGTGTTTTGCTTGCTGGAAGCTGTATCCAGCCCAAAACTGACTGCATCCGAATTTGTCTCCATTTGGCCTGGGTCTTGCCATACTGGCCCAGCCAGACTACCTGCTGCACAGAGAAGCCATCGACGAGAAACCTGCCTGGGGATCAGTCCCCTGCTCCACACCTGAACAGGAATGACGCCACGGCGATTCGTGTGGCCCTGCTTTTCCTGGCACTCCAGATTAACCACCTGCTGTCTTGATTTTTGTCCAGCCTGTGTCCAGTCTTGGGTATCGTGAGTAATCATCAGGGTAGCTCCCTGCAATAACAGCCTAATCTAAAAGTGTCATCTGATTGTCTTTTTGTTTTGTTTTCACAAACTGAGCCCTCCAGCTCCGGATTACAAATAGTCTGTGTTGTGCATGTTGTTTTTCTTCCATCACAGGGCCCCAACCAGCTGCAACGTTCCTGGCTAGCCCACCATTCTCCATCTGGGTACCCAGGGGGTGTGACTGTTTATAAACCCTGAAGTGCAAGCATAACTGTTTGATAGATACAGCCTTTAAGCAAATTAACCTGATTACGCCCCTCCCTTGTTCAAGTCCCTTAAATAAATCATATCTAACTCTTTTTTGCATTTACCGACTGTGGTTCCAGTTTGTGCAAGAGTACTGTACTGCTGTTATTTGCTGTGTCTAACCTTATTTTACAGGGGTTCCCCAGGGCCGAGCCAGAGGAAAGCCCTGGTGGTAAGTGCAAACAGTGTGGGTACTTGTGTGGTGTATCAGGGGTATTGTGAAAATGATTATTGTGTAGTGTCCTGGAGGGCTGTGCCCAGGTTAGCTTAACCACTATCCACCCTGACCTCCGGGTGCAGGCACCTGTTTCAGAACTCAGCCCCCTTAACCTGCTACTAGCCAAGCAGGCAGGGGTAGTAACCCTTGGGCTAGCAGCACCTAGGGGTTACATCTTGGAGGCACTGCTGGGATTTTGTGCCATCTAATGGCCAAAATTTACAAATTATTGTTAAAGATTAATGGCTACCCCAGTAGAAATGGCTGTACACCAGTTGGTGGGGTGGTGTACTGGGCAGGAGATCAACCCCCAAAATGCTCTGCTTATACTGGATATTCCCCTGGGTACCAGTAAGGACACTGTAAGGGGCGTACTCTCCAAAGTTGAATGTTTAAAAAACCCTGTGGTGGTGGGTCGACAAGCTGACTTGATTGCCCAAACCTTCATAACCTTAGAAGAGTGTAGTGACCTTGTGGACAGCTCTAAAGTGTCACAGACTATTGCTCCAGAAGGGGTTCCAACTGCCTGGAGAGTAATAACAAAAGACAGTAAAGACCCAGAGGAGGATGAGCGCCCACCATTATCTGAGACCTTTGAGGAGAAATTTGCTAAGTTGTTGCTGGAGGAATGGAAAACTGCAGAGGACTGTAAGAAACTATTCCTGCCACCTGCGGCTGTTCCTTCCACAACACCCTCTCCCTCTCCAGCACCTGTTACTGCCCTGCCTTCTGTGCCCATGCCAATGCTGGCCCCTATATCTGTACCTCCCATTAGTCACGACTCCTACCGCAGGCTGAGAATCTTCATGGGCACCCTCCCCTGCCCCCAAGGGGAAGGATGACTGGGAGACCTGAATAGACTATGTTGCCCCTCTAGTACTTGAATGGCAATGCTCAGAAGCAGAGAAATGAAAGAGGTTGAGTGAGAGCCTCCAAGGTCCTGCCCTGGCTACCATCCATGCCAAGCGGGCCAATAACCCCGAAGCAACTGCACAGGACTATCTTGATGCACTGGAGAATGTGTATGGGAGCCTGGATTTAGATGAGGATCTATGGTGGAGAGTAGGAAACGCTCAGCAGTACCCAGGGGAGCCATTGTCTGTGTTTGTACCTCGGCTTGAAAAACTGCTACAAGAGTGCCCCAGAAAGGGTAGTTTGCCGTCAAATGAATTAGATCGAACTAGGCTGGACCGGATCCTTAAGTCTGCTCTGTTTTCAGAATTATTACTGCCTCAGTTGTGCCTTGCCACCCGACTGGAATTGCCCCCCTCCTATGACGAGCTAATGAAAGAAATTCGGGGATTGAGAAAAGGCAACCCTGTGGGGGAATTACATCCATATCTGCTGCTGTGCAAGTGACTGAGAGTGATCAGCCAAGTGAGGCTCAGGAGCAAAAGTCGGCACTTAACGAGCACTCTGAGAATGTAAAGGACTTCCCACCCTGGGCCCAGCATTGGAAAGATGAGCTACTAAAAGAAGTCTGAGAGTTGAAGATGGGTGCCTCTGCAAGGGTTTCCCCCATGGAACAAGATTCTGGACCCTATCAGGACGTGACTGTCATGAGGGCGGGGGTGCACCCTCAGGCATCCACTAAAAAGGGTGGCTCCAAGGCTGAGATCACCAGATTGACTGCCACTCTAAAGGAACTGTTAAGACACGCTGCACCACTCTCCTCACTGCAAGCAGATAACAGACCGCAATCTCTTACTACTGCTTCTGTTCCTCATACGATGTTCTCTCCCAGGATGACCCAGTAGTCTATCATTTGTCACAACTGTGGAAAGGATGGCCATATGAAAAGAGAATGCCGGTCTCAGAAGGACTTAGAAAGAGCAGTAAACAGACTCCAAGGGGAGCTCCAAAAAGCAAATCAATGGCCAAGGGGTGCCCGAAATGACCTCAGTGAGGGTTAGCGAAACCCCAACTCAAATTTCTCTGTGGCTAAATCGTCTGTCCAGGCCTCTGCTACTGCCTCTACAGACAGGTCCAAAATAGTGGTCCCTTCAATGGAGACTTAGGTAACTGTGAATGGTATTCATACTCGGGCTGTGCTTCACAGTGGGTCGCAAGTGACCACTGTATTCCAGGACTGGTATGACAAACCCTTATCTGATGTGCCTTTACAATCCCTGGAAGGCCTACATGTGTGGGGCCTGAGTGACAAGTCTTATCCCTACCTAGGGTATGTCTGCTTCTGTTTATCTTTTCCTGCAACTATAACTGGAGTAGAGGAGAGAGTAGAGACATTGGCCCTAGTGTGTCCCCCCACCGGACTATATGATGGGGTCCCCCCTGTTAACTGGGACAAATGCCCATATGTTTGGGAGACTGGCGCAACTCTGTCACGAGAAACAAGGGCGACGGACTGGGAGGGCCTTGAGAATTCTGGCTCTGATCAAGAGGGCCTATGACTTGCAACAGAAACTGAAAGAAGTAGACCAGGATGAACCGTTGGGGATCGTGTGGAAGAAGGATCCCGATTCAATGGTACTGGCCCCTAATGCCCAGTGTACCATTCAAGGGGAGGTCCGCCCCCGGAAAGATGTCAAGAACAAAATACTGATGTTGGATGTGCCAAGCGATGGAAAGTTGCCAGAAAGATTATTGGTCAAGCCCAGCATCTTGCCTGCTCATGCCCATGCCTATGCACGACGAGTGATGGTCCAGATTCACAATGTGTCAGACTGGGAGATCCGGGTGAACAGAGGGTGCACCCTAGCTATGGTACACTGCGCAGACACTGCAGTATTGTCCAGCAACAAGCACCCTGGTGAGGAGAGAGTGACCCCAGACTTATTTGACTTTGGTGACTCTCCGTTGCCAGCTAAATGGAAGGCTAGAATTAGCAAGAGACTTGCCCAGTGAGACCAAGTGTTTTTGTTGAAGGAATGGGATGTGTCCAGGGTGCGGAGCATCACATACACCTGCACGATGAACGGCCATTTCGAGAGAGGTCCCGACGCCTAGCCCCAGCAGACATAGATGACGTGAGAAGACACCTGCACGAAATGTTCGCTGCTGGCGTGATACAAGAATCCAGGAGCCCATACGCCTCTCCCATTCTGGTTGTGCATAAGAAGAATGGGTCTGTGAGGATGTGTGTTGATTATCGAACCCTGAACCGGTGGACCATCCCAGACCAATACACTATGCCTCGTATACAAGATGCCCTGGATTGCTTGAATGGGAGCAAATAGTTCTCAGTGTTGGATCTTTGCAGCGGATACTACCAGATCCCGATGGCCCAGGAAGACCATGAGAAAACAGCCTTCATCTGTCCGTTGGGGTTCTACGAGTTTCTGAGGATGCCACAGGGGATATCGGGTGCCCTACCACCTTTCAGCGACTGATGGAACGTATGGTGGGAGATATGAATTTTCTGGAATGCCTGGTGTACTTGGACGATGTCATTGTGTTTGTGAGCACCTTAGAGGAGCATGAAAACCGACTGTTTAAAGTCCTAGACCAACTGGAAGACTTCGGCCTCAAGCTGTCCATTGACAAGTGCCAGTTTTTCCAGACCTCCATGAAGTATGTGGGGCACATAGTATCTATAAAAGGGATAGAGACTGATTTCAGTAAGATTGAAGCACTGACTACCTGGCCCCAGCCCCATAATATGAAAAAACTACAACATTTCCTGGGGTGCTGTGGCTACTACCGCAGGTTCATAAAATACTATTTCAAGGTGATTCGCTCACTCTTGAACCTTACCCAGGGTTACCCTCCTACCAATTGTAAATACAAGAAAGGGTCCATTAAAGAACCAGAAAAAGTATACTTCTGCCCAGGTGACCTCTTCGGGCCCCACTGGACACCCGACTGTGAAGCAGCCTTCCAAGAGATCATATACCAGCTCACCCACGCCCGCATCCTTGCCTACGCTGACCCCACCAAACCCTATGTGCTGCACACGGACGCTAGTCTGCAGGGTCTAGGAGTGGTGCTGTATCAAGACAATAAGGATAGCCTAAGACCAGTAGCTTTCGCCAGTAGGAGCTTTACCCCATCCGAACGAAACTACACTGTGCATAAGTTGGAGTTCCTTGTGCTAAAATGGGCCATCGTTGACCAGTTTCATGAATACCTCTATGGGGCAAAGATATTGGTGAAGACTGACAATAACCCGTTGACCTATGTACAGACTTCAGCTAAGTTAGACACCTCTGGGCACTGATGGCTTTCTGCATTATCAACCTATGATTATGCTATCGAATACAGACCGGGCCTGAACCATATTGATGCTGACGCCCTATCATGAAGGCCCACTTCCAAGAGTGATTGGGTCATGCTGTCTGAATCTGACATTCGAGCATTGTGCCAAAAGTTTGATACAGATGAACAGATGTCTGCGGACACAGTGGACTGTTTAGTAGATTGCTTGGGCCCTTCTGACACCTGCATACCAGCTGCTTATTGCCACTTCTCTGCTCTAGATATTAGTGCACTACCTCAATTTGACAATGACAGCATTCAGTGGGCTCAATCCCAAGATCCTATGATTCAGCCAGCACTTGATGCCCTGCGTGCGAGGAAAGATGTGTCTAAATTACATTCCACTGACTTGCGAATTGCTTTATTGTTTAAAGAAGGCCCCAGATTGAAGTTGCTCAGTCAGTTGTTGTCTAGAGAGACAGTAAATCATAGTGGCAAAGTAGACAAGTAACAATTGGTCGTGCCCACTGCCTTTAAAGATTTGGTACTGAGGTCCCTCCACAATCACATGAGGCACCTCGGTATTGGCAGAACACTTGACCTGGTACGATCTCGCTTCTACTGGCCCAAAATGGGGGCCGATGTTGAGTACCATGTAAAGACTTGTAGTCGCTGCCTGCAAAGAAAAGCCCTGCCTCAGAGGGCTGCCCCCCTTGTTAATATTACTACCAGCACCCCCATGGAACTAGTCTGCATAGACTTCTTGTGTTTAGAACCTGATCAGCGGAACACTGGCAATGTGTTAGTGGTTACGGATCATTTCACACAGTATACACAAGCTTTTTCCACCAAAGATCAAAAGGCATCTACCGTGGCCAAGGTGCTAGTGGAAAATTTCTTCATCCACTACGGTGCCCCCCCAGCAGATTCATTCTGATCAAGGCAGAGACTTTGAGAGTCGGCTAATCAAAGAAATGCTCTCTCTCTCTATTGGGGTTGCAAAAGTCAAGAACCACCTCCTATCACCCGCAGGGAGACCCTCAACCAGAATGTTTTAACTGCACCCTTCTAGACATGCTGGGCACCTTCCACCCAAAAGACAAGCATAAATAGAGCCAGCAGATTAGCACCTTGGTACACGCGAACAATTGCATGAAAAATGATGCTACTAGGTTCTCCCCCTACTGCCTTATATTCGGGAGAGAGGCCCGGCTGCCAGTTGATGTCTGTTTTGGGGTCTCTCCAGATGGGGTCCGAGCTGAAAACTACTTGCAATATGTACAAAACTGAAAGCTCAATTGAACCATGCCTATCAACTGGCCCAGACAATGGCCGCCAAGAGAAATCTAGCCAACAGAGAGAGGCACGATAAACAAGTAAAGGCTCAAGAGCTCCGACCTAGAGACCGTGTGTTGTTACGCAATTTGGGACTGCATGGTAAACACAAAATTCCTGATCGGTGGCACCAACTTCCCCATGTAGTATTGGAAAGTTGGATGATTTACATGTGTACAAGGCGCGTCCAGAGAACGACTCCAAAGCTGTCAAGACCATGCACCATAACCACTTGCTACCTATCGGCCAAGTCATGACTGAGGCTGAGCCCCCAGAAATTGAGGCCCCTGGGCCAGTGACTCGTGCTGCTGCAAGAAAGAGACAGAGTCAACCTACCCCAGTGGTCACCGATGTAAGGTTTCCTCCGCAGCAGGCCCAGAATGATAATGACTGTGAGTCCACTTCTGATGAAAGTGAACGCGACTATGCCTATTACCCCTCTTATGAACTGAGTCAGCTGTTTGGAAGTAACCCCATGATTAGTTGGGTCTTCTGGACTGCCTAACCCCCCAGCTTTGTCCTTGGATCCAATGCACTCTGAAAGTGAAGTGCAAAGTATCACATCTGAAGATGCTGAGTCTCTGTGTATTGTGGAACTGTATGATCTGCCTGAGGGAGGGGCTGATGGAATGAGTCTTTCTGGTGACATACAGAATTTGAAGAACACCATGAGAGTGCTGACAACCCCCTTACAGTGCCTCAAAGTTTGATTGTGCCTGAGCCTTTGCAAAATGCGTCAAGTTGTATAAACAGAGCCTGCAGAGCAAGGAGCCGACAGTGCCCCAAGTTTGGATGTTCCCATCCAGGCAGAGGCACCCCTCACAAGTGACGAGAGTTCCCAGACCAGTGCTTAGAGTACAGAGACTGTAGTTATCCCGCTCAGAAAGACTGGCCAAGCTGTCAAGCCAGTAGTATGCCTTAGTTATGATTTTCCTGGGAGGCCAGTGGATTTGCCTCTCAATGTGGTACACAAAGGTGTTTATGTCTCACCAAGCTCACTGCCCAAATTGAGCTTGACAGCCAATTTCAGGTCACTTGTTCTGCCTTCTCACCATGGTGCCCCTGCCCCATCGAGCCCCAAGTTAGCTGATAGGGAAGGGCCCCCTCTTGCATTGTTCAAGGCAGAAGAAGTTATTACCTGATTTAGTATAGTAATGTTCAGCTGACTTGTGTGAAATATGCCTAATGTATGGTCAGAATGGACAAAGTATTGGGGAAATGTAGTGAATGTGTATAGTAAAGTAATATGTTTATGTTAACTAATGCATGATGGTACAGACTTGACGCGGACCCCAAGTTTTCTCCAGTCAGGGAAGGGTGTAACCCCCCCTACAAATGGGGGTTCCCGAAAAGTCTTCCTTGAGCTTGCCTAACTGCTCACTGCCAGGCTGGTGTCCTGCGTTTTAGCAGTTTAAATGTAATTGCCAGAGAGTGCCTGTATAGCCTCTGTGCACTGTCTCTTTAAGAGCTTGCTGGATTGCAGTCATAAATAATCTGAGAGGGAGCTCTGTTGAAAGATGTAACAATTAGCTGAAAATCATTTAGAGTGATAATGTAGTTTGTCTAACCTGCCTTCTTTGCAGCAAGGACTGTTTTGTTTATCCCTACCATTTGGCCCAGGACTGCAAATTGGACCAATCAGTACTGGTGGGACCTAAAATGGATCCGGACTACAGGAGCTTTCTGGAGTCAAAATCTGTAGGAATTGTAGTTTTGGGCTTTTGGCACCTTTTTTGCAACTGAAGGGGGAGCTCTTGTTGTGACTGACAGACAGACAGATCAGCCAACCGAACCTTTTGGATTTTGGGGAACTTCCCAAGCTGCTTGCAGCTAGTCCAGTTCTGAGCTGGGAAGTGAGATGAGAACAGCTCAAATGCTTTGGGCAGTAGTTCTGTGTAGTTTTGCATGGGAGAACTGTGAAAGGGTTGTGTTTTGGCCTGCCTGTCTGCCTGCTGTCACAGACAGGGAAAACAGAGTTTATTCAGACTGAATCTGAGTTGTGAGGACTGTTTAAGCCACTGGACTGTGACCAGGCTTTAACCTGAAGAAGACCGAAGATTTGCTGAATACGATCGGCCTGTCTGGACTTACAGCCACCTATGAGCTCCCGGTGTGTTCAGAGACTTTGTGAATGTGACCTGAGAGCAATTTGCCTGGTACAGTAAAATTTCCTTACATGTAAATGTGCAGTGAGCTGCTAGTGGGTCGTGATTTGATTCCCCACTGTGTGAACTGTGTTCTGGTTGCTGGAAGCTGTATCCAGCCCAAAACGGACTACAACTGAATTTGTCTCCATTTGGCCTGAGTCTTGCCATACTGGCCCAGCCAGAATACCTGCTGCACAGAGAAGCCATCGACAAGAGACCTGCCTGGGTATCAGCCCCCTGTTCCACGCCTGAACAGGAGCGACAGCTCGGCGATTCATGTGGGCCCTACTTCTCCTGGCACTCCAGATTAACCACCAGCTGTCTCGATTTTCATCCAGCCAGTGTCTAGTCTTGAGTATCGTGAGTAATCATCAGGGTAGCTCCCTGCAACAACAGCCTAATCTAAAAGAAGAAGAAGAAGAATCAGCATTTATATAGTGCTTTTCATACACAGTATCCCAAAGCGCTTTACAAGCAATGCTAGACTGGTAGTGAAGTGACAATGTGTGGTGGCGGCCATATCGCACATCATCACCTACACACAGCCTGAATAATTGCATGAACCGGTTTATGGGAAGCGGAATGTTGGCCAAAACACCGGGAATGCTCCCTGCTCTTTGCGAAGAGTGCCCTGGGTTCTTTTACTTCCACCTGGACACCCACCAGGACAACACCAGGATGGTCAGAAGGGACCTCGGTTTAACATCTCATCCGAAGGATGGCACACCCCAGCAGTACAGCACCCCCCAATACTGCACTCGGATACCAGCGATTTTTAGGTGCAAGTCCAATCCCGATGTGGGACGAGAACCCACAACCTTCTGGTCCAGAGGCGGATGTGCTACCAACTGAGACATGCTGACACCCAAAAGTGTCATCTGATTGTCTTTTTGTTTTCTTTTCACGAACTGAGCCCTCCAGCTCCGGATTACAAATAGTCTGTGTTGTGCATGTTGTTTTTCTTCCATCACAGGGCCCCAACCAGCTGCAACGTTCCTGGCTAGCCCACCATTCTCCATCTGGGTACCCAGGGGGTGTAACTGTTTATAGACCCTTAAGTGCATGCATAACTGTTTGATTGATAGAGCTTTTAAGCAAATTAACCTGATTACGCCCCTCCCGTGTTCAAGTCCCTTAAATAAATCAGATCCAACTCTTTTTTGCATTTACCGACTGTGGTTCCAGTTTGTGCAAGAGTACTGTACTGCCGTTATTTGCTGTGTGTAACCTTGTTTTACAGGGGGTCCCCAGGGTCGAGCCAGAGGAAAGCCCTGGTGGTAAGTGCAAACAGTGTGGGTACTTGTGTGGTGTATCAGGGCTATTGTGTATTATTCTGGCCACTAGTAAGGAAAGGGGGGAGGTTACAGTGTCCCAGAGGGCTGTCCCAGGTTAGCTTAACCACGACCAACCCTGACCTCCGGGTAGAGGCACCCGTTTCAGAACTCGGGCCCCTTAACCTGCTACTAGCTAAGCAGGCAGGGGTAGTAGCCCTTGGGATAGTGCCACCTAGGGGTTACAAAAGTATTTTACAAGTTGCAAAAGACTTGCTGGTGTTGTAATCTGAAGCCTCTTAGTGCAGCCTAGGTGAATATATAAACCAAGGCCACAAACAAACAAGCATCTGTCAATTCTGAACATTCACTTGCAGGTATCTGCAGCGGTGTTTGGCACTTGGACATGGCTTAAAAAAATCAGTGACAAGACATAAAATGAGGGACACAGTTTAACAGGGCGTTCTATCCCCTGAAGCAGGCAGCATAAGAGTATTGGTGTAAACTACTTATCTGCAGAACAGCAAGTCTGTAACTCTGTTTGACAATACTGTGAGCATACAGTATACCCACTGTTCAGTCACAGAAACAAAAATTTTAGGAGGGACAGGAACATTTTGAGGCAAAATCAGGGACATCCCTGAAAATCAGGTAAAGCTGAGAGGTATGGTGCCTCTTTCCCTCTCTCTTCCCCCCACTGTCTGTCTCTCTCTCTCTCTCGTTCTCCCCCTTTGTCTCCGTCAGCAAACAAGCATTTGTCAATGACGAATACTGGCTTGCTGGCATTGGTAGTGCAGGAGTTAGAGAGATGCAGAATAGGTTTGGCAGTGAAGTACTGAACTGACACTGGCCCCAGCCGCACCCTACCCTGCAGAAAGTGACAGGCACTGGGGTGTGCCTTTGGGTCATCGGCCATAATGCTTATGCCATTTCACCTCAACCTACTCTGCAGACACCGAGAAGTGTCGCAGTGTGCCTTGGGGTCTTCAGGCCTTACGTTCACCCCATTCCATAAGGAAATACACTGAGACTGGGGCAGTATAGGAGAATGGGGTGAACTTTAGGGATGAAGAGTCCAAGGCACACCTCAATGCCTGTCACTGGCTGCAGGGGGGGGTGGAATGGCATGAGCAATACAGTCGACAATGCTAAGTCACACCAGACGCCTGTCAGTCTCTACAGGGTGGACAACCGTAACGCCCCGGGTGTGTGTTGGTATTTTCACTCCAAATTTTCAACATGGGCTTTCTGTGAACCCACCTCATGAACAGTAGCAGTATGAATTCGTTAGCTGAAAGGTGATTTTGCACAGCGACTGTGCCATTTGGCACCACAGGTGCGAAAACACATTTCGGGCAGGATATGAAAAATGACAGTTGTACTGTTTATGACGAGGTGTAAAAAAATGGCAATGCTGAAAATCCTGGAGTGAAAATATGAAAAACTGGTGAAGTCACGAGCGCGCGTAGAAACTGCACAATGCACGCCCATAATGCAATTATTTTTGGGATTTTGTTAACCAAATTTTCAACATAGGGATTTTTGGGAACTCCAATCATGAACAGTATCACTGTGATTTTGTTAATCTGTCCCAAACACTAATTTCCCACAGCGACCGCACCATTGTGCGCCACATGTGCGAAAACACATTTTGGGCAGGATGTGAAAAGTGACAGCTGTACTGTTCATAAGGAGGTGTAAAAAAATGGCCATGTTGAAAATCTGGAATGAAAATATGAAAAATTGGCAAAGTCACGAGCATGCGTAGAAACTGTGCAGCGCACACCTGTAATGCAATTATTTTGGAGATTTTATTAACCAGATTTTCAACATAGGCATTTTGGGACCTCCACTCATGAACAGTATCACAGTGATTTTGGCATTGTGTTCTGAATGTTGATTTCATACAGCGACCGTGCCATTGTACGCCACATGCGCAAAAACACATTTCAGGCAGGATGTGAAAAATGGCAGCTGCACTGTTCATAAGGAGGTGTGAAAAAATGGCAATGTTAAAAATCTGGAGTGAAAATATTAAAAACTGTCAAAGTTACGAGCGTGCGTGGAAAGTGCTCAACGCAGACTTATAACGGTCATTTTTTGGAATTTTTCATAAAATTTGCAAGACAGCTTTTGGACGCCACCTCATGAACAGTGGCACTCTTGTTTCCTTAATCGGTCCCAAAAGGTGTTTCCACGCAGTGACCGCGAAATGGCTTTTCGGGACCGAATAACCAGATGATAGTGCATGTGTTCATGAGGTGGGGTCCCAAGAACCCCATGTTGAAAATTTGGAGGCAAAATTAAAATAAAATGGCTGACATATCCACCTAAATTGAACCCCCCCCATTTATGCCATTATACAGCTTATTGGCATTTCTTCAGTTCGCAGTCGGCTTTGAAGAGTGCAGACGTGTTCCCGCTCCACCGAAGATCACAGCACTGACCTCCAGAGGTAAGTATGGGGGTGGGATGTGCAGAGGGTGGGTGCCGTGGGGAGGGGTGCACCACTGACAGCGTAGGGACCGCTTTTGTTTCAAGTGCAGTAAAAAAAAAAAAAGATTAACACAGTGGAGGGTTTTCTTTCTTTACAGGTGTAGAAAAGAAATGGTTTTGCATATTATGGTGGGCTCCAGTGCCTTATGACTTTAGTGGGGTTGATGTTGGCCTGGTGGGCTCCCAGTGTGCCACCCAATTGGGGCGGAGGCAGTGGAGGAGCCCTCTCTCTCTAATTCATTTCTTTCCTCCCTGGGTTGGGACGAACAGTCGGATCTCTCACTCCATGCGGGTGGCCAGGCTCCGTGTCTGGTATACTGGTGGCGATCGGAGGCGCACTGACTACCCCCAACCGACCATCCCCCATGAGCACTGGGCAGCATGCTGCAGTAGCCGAGACTATGACAGTCTGAGCTTCGCCCCTCCTCCTTCCCTGCAGCCAGCCAAGGTAGTACTCCTATGTATCCGCAATCTGTGGGTTCTGTGTCAATTGTGTGTCATGTGGGTTAGGTTTCGGGTGCCGCTGCTCTGCGCCATGGTGAAGAGACGGGTTGAGTCGGGAATGTGGTGCAAGGTCTATTGCTAGGCTGCCCGGCGAGACTTTGAACATTCAGTGCAAATACTATGTGGATTAAAAGTGATGCTAGATCTGCTCGTAAGGTAGGGGTCAGTTGTAAAGGAAGCCATCTGATCCTCGATCTGTGCTCCAGTGTTTGCATTGCGAGTGGTGAAATAATGAATCGTATGTTCCTATCCTGGCTGGGAGGTTTGGTTTCCTGGTGTTATGCTCTGCACAGATGGAAGTGTAAAGAAATGCGTAATCCATTCGGGGATGCACTGCATTTTCGGAGGCCAATGCAGTGTCTGTATGTGCGCATTCAGACTTTTGTTTTTGGAGTTTGAGGATTTTTTCCCACCTCTGCTGTGTGTGTTTATACCAGTCTTGGTTGGTCACTGGTACTACTAGTACTGTCTGTGTTCGCAAGCTAACAAAAGGTGTGTGTGTGTGTGTGTGTGTGTGCCATGTGTACACAGGAGGCTTACAGATCCTACAATCCTTGCAGTTCAGAGAAACCCTTTACGATTGTTTCTTGGGTTCTGACTGGTCCCTGAATAACTGATTGATGAGCATGGGGTGAAAAGGGTGGGGGGGGGGTGGTTTTTGGCTCCCGAGTGCTCCATTGCCTTATTTTCGTTTTGGGTTTGCACCTAGGGTTTGTGGGTGTCACTGACCGTATGGCATGGGAACTGGTGTCAGGGTTGCTCTGGTTTTGCAGGAATCCAGTTTGCTTCACGGATTGGTCTGTTGTAGTTGATCCATTTACTTCAGCTTCTCGTGGTTATATTATAAATCGTGCACTTGCTGATGGATCGAGCACTAGTCCATAATCTAGTGTGTTGCCCACTGCCCCTCCCCCATTTCCAGAGATCATTGTGGAATATGTATATATCGGAGTTGGGCATGCTGAGAAAAATCCAAATCGGGTTATAAATGGGATAATAAGAGTGTGTGTGTGTGTGTGTGAGTTGGGGGGGGGAGGTGATGAAGTGGAATGGCGCAGCAAACCGTGGAGACAAAGCGACAAGAACTGAGACTCCAGCCATGCGCATTAGTGTCAAATGTAATGCGCATGGACAGAGTTATGGCTACAGAAAGAAATGAAGCACTCCCATTGGAGCGGTTCATTTCTTTCAAGTCAAGGACGCACCACATCAGCAGAGCTGAAAATGAGTCATGACCACAGAGGTTAGTGATTGGTGTGCACTGCCAGAACCACTGCAGTCTCAGCTGTAATTGGCTTGGCAGTGACACACCTCTTTTCCCCTATTGTCCCAAGACGTTCCTTGCGCAAGCACACAAGGGAACGCAAAAATACTGCATAATGGGACGTGCACTTTGTAACATATAGAAGGCTTATTTTATACTTCGTGGAGAGGCACTGTGCATGCACACCTCAGAGTTTAACATATCTGTACTGTAATACTGTAAGAAGTTTGGATCCCCTGGCAAACATTTTCTAAAGAGCTTTTTCAAACCTGTGGGGTGCAATTTCTTTTTTTTTTCCTTTTTAACTATGACATACCCCTCTCAGTCCATAAAAATAAATATTGTTTAAGTTTGTGGCCCTAATAAACATAAAACAACAAGTAAAAATCTTAAAAGGTCTCTACTTGGAAGTTGTTGCTCCTCCAATGAGTAACGGAGTACTCATTCCCAGTCGCTCCATTTCCTTTGCAACGTAAATCATCTCGTCTAAAGATGGTGTGATGAGACCAGACAGGCCAATTATATCTAAAGAAAAAGACATTTGAATCAGTGGTCGTAAAAAAAGATATCACCAGCAGCCTAACATTTCCTACAGGAACACAGTTGTTTGGCTATTAATGTTGACATTTCTAAATGTTCTACCACTTTGCAGATCATGTTATACAGATGTTCATCACTGTGTTCTGTTGCTGGACTGTACAGTAACTGTCTTCTGTGTGTTCCACTGCTGGAAATAACTGTCACACAAATTTGTAGTCTAACAATTAATTTACAGAGCACGTTATCTACTAGATTAAAAAGGCTTCAAACTATTTATACTGACAACAAATATGTTTATGCTTTCTACACTTTCTTACTTCTCCTGGTACTGGTCATTTAATTTTTTTCATATGTATGCAGTACTTGTTCACAGTGTCTTCCAAAAAAAACAACATCTATCTCCATCTTCCAACTCACAACTGCTGTGTTTAGTCAGGGCCCCGTGTTTTCTGCAATTCTGCAGTTGCAGCAGTGGCCGCAGAAACCAGGAAAACCAGCCACACAGCCACAGAAATGCTAGCTATGCTATGCAATCACACACGGCAAGAGTATAGCTATTGATGTGTTAAGTACGCCATGGCACACATGCTCATTAGGAGGGGCAGCAAACTGATGCCGTCCGCTACAAAGCCGAAAAGCTAGTGGCTGCATGGCATCTTGACTTGTGCCGACTCTTGTTACATAACTCCTTCCAGCCAGTATACTGTGTGTGTGTGTGAGTGGGGGGGGTGGGCGGTGACTGATGCAATAGTAGCAGAGCTTGATTATGTCCACAGCAGTTATGATTTGCTGCTATGTAGGTGTGGGTATCTCAGCCATGTTAATGTTTCATTATGAGGCTGCTCATGGTGCATGCTGAATCCTTGGAAGATGAATTTGGAAGGAAGAACTGGAAGGCAAGCTGTAGTCAAGACGTGAGGAGATTCAGTGGTGCCCGTGGAGGTGGAACTGATCTCAGTGTGGTGACAGGTATCGGAGGAGGAGCTGATTGCAGAAACATAGGGCTGACAGCAGACTTAGCAGAGGACTTGGTCCCCACTGGTGGACATCCATCACAGTTTTGATTTGTGAGCTGCAGTTCTGTACCTGCAAGTGTGAGAGTAATTTCTTGGCAAATCTGAACCTGCAGCCTAAGTGGTGGCATCAAGCTCAATTCTTAAGGAGGGTCAAGTTGCCCAGCTGCAACAGAGTTGGGGACCAGGGGATACTAGACCTGGGGCAAGCAGGTATGGAAAACAAAATCAGAATGGAGAGTTTGATTGCTGCTATACATAAGTGAAATGAGGGTCACTAACTGAAGAACACCACCACCCCCTGAATTGCGAGGAGAAGAGAACATGCTAACCAAGGTTAATCCAGCTTAATAAGAATGACTTGGTTGCATTTTTTAGTTTGTCCCCTGAAAGAAAAATCATGTCAACAAATCCTACAGACACTGCAAATTACACCCTCCTTCACTATTATAGGAAGACAATCCCCCCCCAAAAAAAAACACAGATTTGTACACTGCACTCAACATGTTTGTTGCAAGGCAGTTGGTGTATTCCTAGTTTACAAAAATAATAATTTAAAAGAAAATTGATCAATATCAGAAAAAAAAAATGGCCTTCAAGTTGGAGTCTCTATATCTGCTGTCATTATAAACCAGAAGAAATCCAAGCAGGTTTTGCCTTCTGTGTAGTTTCAGCTAAGTGGGTATGTCCTCCTCCGATTATAACCTAGAATAATAGCAAAGGCCATAAATTTCCAGAACAAATGAGCCTTCAAATTCGGGGTGGGAGGGAAAATTCATTAAAAGAGAACACTGATACCCATGGCTGTGCCAGGTTTGGGTTATTGCTGTTTAATATTTGTGATAAGAAGACTACATATTTAAATGGCCTGCTGTTCCACTTTCAGTGTAGCAGAGTGGTTGCACGAAGGCAGTTAAAGAGTTAACTAAGACAATCCCTTTGAAGGTATGCTGTTTGGCCACAATTTATCTGCCACAGAATAGCCGCTGAATCAGCAGTTCTGCCGCAGAATGTAGGTCTACTTTGCCACAGTAAACATGGGGCCCTGTGTTTAGTCTACTATCATGGTAAACACCATGATTTCATAAAACAAAGGCACTATGAGGTCAGCTAGGGACAGCCAAAGTTTTTTATACAGCATACTTTTTGAATAGGCTACCAAGACAGTTATGAACCCTGAAAATGAAAACTGATAATTACAAGAAAATTGTTCTCTAGTTCATTGTAATAGCTAGATACCTGCCCTTTAAAGGGAAGCTGTCGTTTGCAGGGGCTCCCGCCCCTGCAAACCTTACCCCCCGGTTTAGCTGTTCTCAGAAAAGCACCTTTTTTCTGTCCTTGAAAAGTAGTTTAATTTAATAACAAAAAGTCTATTACCCGGAAGTATGGCACACTATAGGGAGGCTCCATTAACTGTAAAGGCGCGGTGCCGCACTGTGCGCTTCAGTAAAAATGCATTGAAGCACATGGTGCAGCGCCGCACCTTTACAGCTAATGGAGCTGCCCCATAGTCCGCCATACTTCAGGTAGCGGACTTTTCGTTAGCAAATTAAACTACTTTCCGGGGACAGAAAAAAGGTGCCTTTCTGTGAAAAGCTAAACCTGACGGTAAGGTTTGCAGGGGTGGGAGCCCCTGCAAACGACAGCTTCCCTTTAAGTATCAGTTGGGAGCCAGACCATAAGTGCAGTGGTAGCACTACTGCTTGTGTCGCCGACAATCTGATTTTGTAAACGAGTTCAAGTTGCTAAGCACCGGCCGGGAAAAAGAGGATCGAACATTTCTGGGACAGCTCTCCTCTTACAGGGTGGATGGGTGTCTGAGTACGTAGTGAAGACTAGGTGGTACTGCAGTCAGGACCAGTAGAGCAGGGCAGGGATGTTTCCAGACACTAGCATTTAGCAAATCTTGACTTGCACGTCACTGCATAATTGCTCACTTCAGGACAAAAACAGTAGAACATCAGTCTCAACCTGCCAGGAGGAGATATCGGCACTCCCCCCCCCCCCCGGCAGGCTCTCGCACTACTGACTGGGCACCCCACTCAACCGCCAATGAAGTGGCCCTGGGTAAGAAGTGGCAGAGAGAGCCCAGGAGAAGGCAGGTAATGGGAAGGGGTGGGGTGCCATGTTTTACCTTGTTTCTAGCTTAAAAATGCCTCTTCCCCCTATATCAGGTCCATTGTATTCTATTTCCAGATTCAAGTAGAAATAACATGTTCCAAATGTAATAAATTGTGCTTTAAGTAAAAATATTTATCACAAAATAATATGATTTGCCAAATTTGTTCATCACTGGTGTATACGTGATACGTACAGATGGGTCAGTACAGTTAGGGTTGCACGGCCACTTCTACGTTAAACCTCAAATTTTGCCCTTTAATAACTTTGCAACTGTTCGTCCAATTTGCCTGAAATTTTGCATGTGCAGTGTGGTTACACAGAGCTCAGGAACTAAAAAAGTTTTGTTCCAGTCGTATTTGCAGTTGCAGAGCTAAGGAGTGTGAAAATCCTCAACTTTTTGAAATTCTCTGTTCATCTCCACAGCCCGAACGGATTGTCCGTCTCGTCTGAAATTTTAAGGGTATATGGGGACTGGGTCAGGGAAGTGCCTTTTGGTTTGGTGAAAAAATATTAATCTGTTCAAAAGTTATTAAAAGTTTAAAGATTCCCATTATAGCCTATGGGAAAAATATATGTGCACCAAGAAAGCTTTCATGAAAGTACAACTAGTTAACATGGGGAATTTTCACAAAAGTTCCGCATGTAAACAAGTAGTACTTTCGCGAAAGTCTGGGGAACTTTCACAAAAGTACCACAGGTAAACAGCCACAAAAAAACAGTTTCTTTGTCACTTCCTAGCAAAAAAATGGTTAGGAGTTCTGGGCTGAAATCTGCAGGGTGGCAAGCTCTTGCCTCACAGATGTGCCTTTTGCTGCTTTGGTGAAGAAATTGACACTGGTTCCATAGTTACAGCACTCCAAAGTTGCACATTTTCCCATAAGATAACACTGTGACGACTGCGGTGCCTTCTGGCGGCTATATCCTGAAGGTGTACTAAGCACGTGTGGAGGTGGGCCAGGCCGTGAATACAACTGCAAAGGAATTTTTTCCAAAGTCGCGATGCTTACTGAGATATTGCCACATCTGCAGTACAAGGATTACTTGGAATGCCTGAAGGCCTGCGCTATGTGTCTGTACGTATGGGTAGGTGGGAACGCAGGGCCCAGAGCGCCCACGCTCCCACCTATTCATACCATTTATGCTAAACTGGGAGCACAGGGCCCTCCTACGCTATGTCTCTACACTTATGGGCGTGATGGAGCACAGGGCTCAGAGGTCCCATGCTTCCACCTATGTATCCGATTATACACAAGTGGTAGCACAGGCCCCTCCTGCGCGATGTGCTCCCACCTATGGATACAATTTTGCAAAACAGGCAGCACAGGGCCCTCCTGTGCTATGTCTCTATCTTATGAGTGGGAGCACAGAGCCTAGGGGGCCTGCACTCCCACATATGGATACCATTATGCAAAACTGGGAGCAAAGGGCCCTACTGCGCTATGTCTCTAGCCTTATGGGCTTATGTCACACTGTTTCCCTACCTTGAGGTCATCAGAGATGATAACCCCAAGATCCCTTTCCTGCTTGGTGCATGCTATATCCTCACCCCGCAAATGATATATTGTGCCAGGATTTTTGTGCCCCATATGCATTATCTTGCACTTCTTTGCATTGAATTTCAACTGCCAAATCCCTGACCATTCTTCAAGTTTCTGCAGGTCCCTTCTCATTCTGTCTACACCCTCTGGTGTGTCTACTCTGTTATAGAGCTTTGTGTCATCAGCGAACAGTGAAATTCTGCCTTCTAGGTCCTGCGCAATGTCACTGATGAAGATGTTGAATACGACCGGTCCCAGCACTAATCCTTGTGGTACTGAGATTGAGAATCTGTGGAAAGACTTAAAGATTGCGGTTCACTGATGCTCCCCATCCAACTTGACAGAGCTTGAGCAAATCTGCAGGGAAGAATGGGCGACAATCCCCAAATCCAGATGTGCAAAGCTGATACAGACATACCCAAGAAGACTCAAAGCTGTAATTGCTGCCAAAGGCACTTCTACAAAGTATTGACTCAGGGGAGTGAATACTTAAGTAAACAAGATATTTGTTTTTAATATTTCATAAATTTTTGTTACACAATATAAATATTTTGGCCCCTTTAAATTGTTGAGTATGCTGTGTGAATCAAGGGGGAAAAAATAATTTCAATGCATTAAAAATTCTGGTATTAACAACAAATGTGACAAAATCCAAGGGGGTGAATACTTTCTGAAGGCACTGTACATCTATTACCCTTTTTACTTTTGTCTAAAGGGCCAACAACATCCATTGCAATTCTCTCAAAAGGCATGTCTATCAAGGGTAGGGGTACCGGGGCACCTTGTCTTTTCTAGTGACTGGGGCTACTTTCTGACACTCAGCACATGAATTATACAATAGGTAGCAACATCTTCATGAATTCCAGGCCAATAAAATCTATACAGCAATCTGGCAAGGGTGCGATCCCTCCCTGAATGACCAGCCACGGGACTATCATGTGCTATCTGTAATAACTCTGTTCTACACTTCTGTGGCATAACCAATTGTTCTGTCTGTTCCTGTGTCTGAGGTTTAACCCAAACACTATACAGTAACCTATTACATTTTCTAAACATTGGTCCACCCTGTTTTGGTTTCACCCCCAGCTGCTTAAAATAACCCTGGAGAGAAAAACAGGTTACTCACCTGTAACAGTAGTTCTAGGAGTGGTATATGTTGTTCATCCACACTTATTGGCATGTCCCTTTCCCCTTTAAGAATTGCCGGAAGTCTTCAAGCTGACTTCTCCCACCCACTCGGGTGGTATAGCCCTCAGCTTCACCCTATTACACCAGATCTTAGCCCGCTGGAAGCCAGGTTTGTGCATCCGCAGCCGGGGAGGTCGGGTGGGTCCATGTGGATGAACAGCATATACCACTCCAAGGACTACTGTTACAGGTGAGTAACCTGTTCTTCTAGGATCATGGATATGTTGATCATCCACACTCTTTGGCAGACTCCTAGCAGTTCTCCAGGAGGAGGGAGGCAAGATGCACACCCCCACAAAAATACTTACTTGGGAAATAGAGATTGAAGAACTGAGGCCCCAAAACCAGCATCCCTGCATGACTCATGGTCGATGTTGTAATGGGTAATGAAGGTGTTTGCCGACTTCCAGGTAGCAGTCTGACAGATATCCTGGATAGGGATGTCCCTGGAAGCAGCCACCGATGCAGCGGTATTGCGGGTAGAATGAGCTCTTATCCCTCTGGGAGGCTCCATGCCTGCCAACTCATAGCACAGACTTATGCAAGATGTAATCCACCTTGCAATAGACCATTTTGCTGCAGGTCTGCCAGAAGAGGCTTCAGCATAGGTGACAAACAGCTGGCGAACCTCCCCCCGAATATCCTGGGGGCGTAGGACAACCTTGTCCCTGTGGAAGACCAGATAAGGGGAGTTCACCGGAAGCGCCTGGAGCTCCCCTGTCTTCCTGGCAGACGTGATAGCCATCAGGAAGGCCGTCTTCCACGACAAGTGTGACAAGGCACACTTGTGCATTGGTTCGAATGGCTTGCCCATGAGCTTTGCCAGTACCAGCAGTAGATCCCAAGGAGGTGGAAGTTCACGCACCGGAGGGGATACGTGATCCAGACCTTTGAAAAAGTGCCTGACCACTGTCTCCTGCGCCGTCGGCTGACTGGCCCACGCCTGGTAAGCAGAGATGGCTGCTAGGTACATCCTAAGGGTCGATGACCGAAGACCCCCTTTGGACAGAGGCCAAAAGCAGTTGAGAATATTAGCCACTGGACAGGACAAAGGGTCTAGGCCCTTGTCCTGATACCAAATGGAAAACCTTTTCCATTTGAAGGCATAACACTTCCTGGTTGAATCCTTTCTGGATGCCTCCACCACAGTGAGGACATCCTCGGAAAGACCCAAAGCCTGGAACTGTAGCCGCTCAGGAACCAGGCTGTGAGGTGTAGGGATTGAAGGTCCGGATGGTATACCTTCCCCTGATTGGCAGAGATCAGGTCCAGGCGTGCTGGAAGCCGCTCCGGGGGCCTGCAGTTGAGGCTGAGGAGATCTGGATACCAGAACTGGAGCGGCCAGTCTGGGGCTACCAGGATCACCTTCACCTTGTCCCTCCTCACCTTGATTAACACCTTGTGGATCAAGGGAAATGGAGGGAAGCCGTAGAGGAGGCCTGGGGTCCACGGCCTTGAGAAGGCATCCCCCTGCAGCAAGCCCTGCTGAGGGGGGCGGACATGAAATAGCCTCAGCTTGGTGTTTTCCTTGGAAGCAAACAGGTCCACCATCGGTTTGCCCCAGTGGGAGAACAGGCTGTAAGCTACCTCTGGATGGAGAGATCACTCGTGGGATGTGCACCTGGGAAACAAAACCCAGGGAAGAGTACACAATGGGGGTGAGATACTAACAACAAAAATGGAAAGGGACCTGGGGGTAGTCATATCAGATGACCTAAAGGTGGGCAAGCAATGTGAGAAGGCAGCAAGGAGGGTTGGGGATACTGGGATGCATAGGGAGAGGCATCACCAGTAGAAAACAGGAAGTTATTATCCCTCTGTACAGACAGCTGGTGAGACCCCATCTGAGTACTGTGTGCAGTTCTGGAGACCCAATCTCCGCAAAGACATAGACAGGATGGAAGCTGTCCAGAGGAGGGCAACTAAAATGGTGCAGGGTCTGCACCGGAGGACATATGAAGAGAGACTTAAGGAGCTTAATATGTATAGCCTCGAGGAAAGGAGGGAGAGGGGGACATGATAGAAACTTTCAAGTACCTCAAGGGAATCAACAAAGTCCAAGAGGGTAGCATCTTTCAAAAAAAGAGGTGTGCAAGAACAAGAGGGCACAATTTGAAGATAGAGGGGCGGCTCAGAGGTAATTTAAGGAAGTATTTTTTCACAGAGAGGGTTGTGGATGCATGGAATGGCCTTCCGGAGGAGGTTGTGGAGTCAAAATCAGTGGTGGAATTCAAGCATGCATGGGATAGTCAAGGCAATTCTGGGGGTGGGGGTAGGAAGAAGTAGGCTGCTGGTTAACTAGGATCTGCAGCTTATCCAGTAGGTAGGTAGGAAATGGGCAGACTGGGTGGGCCAAGCGGTCCTTATCTGCCGTCAAATTCTATGTTTCTATGTCTCACCTAAGCAGCTGAGAGCATCCGCCAGATTGTTAGAGGCTCCTGCCACATGGATGGCCAGGAGATCCACCTCCAAACGGCTGACGAGGGTCCAGATGTGGAGCGCCTCTCTGCAAAGCAGACGGGAGTGCATGCCACCCTGTTTGCTGAGGTAGTTCATGGTCGTGGTATTGTCCATCTGGACTTGAACCACTTGACCCCGGAGCTGAGGAGTGAAAGCTGACAGTGCCAGTCTGACTGCTCTGAGCTCCAACAGGTTCATGTAGTATCTGGACTCCTCGGGGGTCCACAACCCGTGGGCCCTGTTGTCCCCATGTGGGCTTCCCAGCCCATGAGAGAGGCATTGGTTGTAAGGACGGCCGTCGGCTCGGGACGGACAAATGGGATCCCTTCCTGCAATCGGTCTGGGGCGGTCCACCACTGGACAGTGTCCCACATCTTCTGGGTTACAGTGATCAGCTGGTCGAAATGACCGTAGCGCTGAGTCCACTAGGCGGCCAGCTCCCATTGGAGGGGGCACATGTGTAACTGGGCCAAACGGACCACTGAGATGCATGCCGCCATGTAACCCAGAAGACGCAGAAAGTCCCGGTTGGGGCGCAATTGCCCAACCAGAAATGACTGGGCAAAGGAGGAGAGAACTTCCGCCCTGTCCACCAGGAGCTGAGCTCTGGCTTGACTAGAGTCGAGCTCTGCCCTGATGAAGCACATTACCTGGGAAGGCACGAGTTCCGAACTGGCCTCGTTGGTCAGGAGGCAGGTTGGGAGCAGGTCTGGAGGGCCAGGTTCCTGGACCTCTCCACCTCCTGTCGGGTGGGACCTGCTAAGAGCCAATCGTCGAGGTAGGGATAAATCCTGACAACCCTCCCACCCCGACGCCTGAGATGGGCTGTCACCACTGCAATGCATTTGGTGAAGACCTGTGGGACCAATGACAGGCCGAATGGCATGGCTCGGAACTCGTACAGGGTCCCTTCAGCTCTGAAGCGGAGGAACCGCCGATGAGACGGATGGACTGGGATGTGAAAGAACATGTCCTGCAGATCCAGTGAACAGAACCACATGTTTCACTCCAAGGATGGTATGATCTGGGACAGAGTGACCATCCGAAAGGTGTGTGACGTGAGATACTGATTTAGGTCGTGCAGATCTAGAATGAGGTGCCAGCCCCCCCCGTCTGCTTGGGCACCAGGAAATACCTGGAGACAAAGCCTGGGTCTGCTGGAGGATCTGCCACTGGAGCTGCTGCCGCGAGGAGGAGCTGAGCAATGTCGTCTCGGAAAGCCAACTGAGTCTGGATGGATACTCTTTCCTCCCGAGGGGCGTGGGCTCGGCTTGGAGGGTACTGTTCAAATTCCAGAGGCAGTCCCTGACCGACCACCTTGAAAACCCACCTGTCCGTAGTGATAGCGGACCAGGTGGAAAGGAAGTGGTGGAGCCGGCCCCCCACAGGACCACCCAGAGTTGGCATGATGGGGGGGGGGGGCAGCCCCCACCCCGTCACTGAGCAGGCTTGGAGGAGGAGGAGAAGGATCCAGGACCTGAACCTCGTCCTCCTTTATGGGCCCGGGAGTGCCCGGGCTTGGGCCGGGGGTGCCACGCTTGAGCCTGCTGCTGCCCTTCTTGAAAGTAGGGTTGCTGTGCCGCAGGGGAAGACTGCCAAAAAAGCTTCTTCTTCTGCTGTTTCTTGCCCGAAGAACCCTTAGCAGAAGTAGCGTCCAAGGTGGCACTGGACTGCTCAATACGCTGAAGGTGACCAGCCACACCTGGGTAGAAAAGGTCGGTCCCAGGAAAGGTACATCAGCCTGGTTATGCTTGAGTATCCCTGGAAAGGAGGGAGTCCCAGCTGCTTCCTTAAGACGAGAGGCAACTGCAGCTGCCATTGAGCGGGCACAGGAATCCCCAATGTCCAGGGCTGTCTGAAGCTGCTGTCTGGCAACAGCCCAGACCTGCTTCACCGTGGTCTGCATGTCCACGGGGAGGTGTGGGAAGACTTCATCCAAAGACCCCAAGAGAGCATGGGAGAAGTGTGTCATGATGACGGCAGAACTTGCCTGACGAAGGCCTAAAGATGAGGCTGCAGAGACCTTCCGGGCCGAATGATCCAAGAGTTTGGATTCTTTTTCGGGAGGTCGGTCAGTGTTGGCAGAATTGCCAGTACGCCTGAACACAGAGGTGGTCACCATGCTCTCGGCCGAAGGATGCTCTGCGAACCCAGCAAGGGACCCCATGGGCACCACATACTTTCGGGCCATGTGGGCAGACGGAGCTGGACAAGAGGCAGGGCGCTACCAAAGTTCTAAGGCCGGGCCAACTATGGCCTCGGCCACAGAAAAGGCCTCCATTGGGGTATCCCCTCTCTTGAAGCTGTCCATGAGAGGGTACTCTGCCTTTTTCTGGATTGGTTCCAGGGGCATCCCTGTAGACTCAGAGATGAGGAGAAGAATGCCCTGAAAGCAGGAAGGACCTTCCTCCGTTTCTAACCCACCAGTCGATTCATCATCCCCGGGATGAGAAAGCAGGTCGGTCACATCCGAATCCGAGGAATCCGGATACAACAGTTGACCGCCCAGGTCACCTTTGACCCGCGGAAGGCGGTCTGGGGTGACGGTGGCTGAAAGACGCCGAGGAAGCCCGGTGTCTGGTCTGTCTTCAGCGTCCCTACTCCTACTAGCTAACCCCAATCTGCGCCTAACCTCCACTAGGAGGTTCTTCTCATTTGCTGCTGTCTCTAACTGGAACTCTTTCTCTCCACTTGTCCTGAATAATACCTCTCTTTCTCTGTTTAAGTCCAGCTTATATGCCTCCCTTGTTTCCCCTACCTCCCGCTCTCACTGATGCACATTAACTTCTCCTATCCTATCCCTGCCCCCTATCCCACCCCCTACTTCTCTTCCCTTCCCTCTCTCTCTCTCTCCCCCTCACCCCCTAGTAAACCACAACGGTATTCATCTACTATCTGCAGTTTCCCCTAACTTTCTCCTCTTGCACATTTATAGCACTACGCTCGTATCCACTTGTCAAAGCACACATTCTATCTATGTAGCATTTATGTCTGTGCATAGCTCTATATGGCTATATACCCATCGTACAAGGATTTGATGATGCTTTTACTGATGTCCTGCATTTTTACCTATCTGTACGGTGTACTGCTCTGTAATATTTTTTGTACTGCTCTGTAATGTATGTGACCCTGGGTCGACCCTGAAAAAGGGACTGTTATTGTCTCGGTGGTCTTACCCGGTCAACAAAATTCAAATAAATAAATCTTCCTTAGAAGGAGCCCTTCCCACAGGCTGTTTGGGCGATGGTTCCACCACCATCAGTGGAGAGACCAGTTTAGGCCGAACTGGAGGTTTCGCCAGCTTTGCGGGCAGGGGACCCGACTTAATTGGCTCCAAAGGAGTGGGTTTCGGCCTGGGAGGTGAAAGCCAAGTAATGGCCGGGGCAGAAGTCAGGGTCGGCTTGTGACCGGTCAAAATCAGTTGTTGCCACATTAGGGTCCCTCATAGCGCCTACAGAGTTTCCGCTGAGCCCTCTCATCTGAGGAGGACAAGGATGACCAATGGAGTCACCTCTTTTACAGCGCTTGTGGCTCCTCCCTCGGCCTTTCGGTCAAGGGGTCCTGGACCTCGATCGAGATCGGACAGGCCAATTTGGTCGCTCGGGAGACACCAGCTGGACCGGTGTTTTCCCAGGGTCGGGGACCACTTCCTTGATGGGATTCCCAGTGGGCTAGGTCTCCTCGTCGGGGAAAGAAAGTACCGAAGTCCGATCAAGAGAATCGGTGACCGGAGTCGGTGACAATGGGTCGATCAGGTCGATGACAATTTCAACCTCGTCAATTAACACTTCGTTTCAACTGGCCAGACGGCAAAGCCGAGAAGCCAGTGACCAAAGAGGCAATTTCAACCGAAGTCGAGACTGCCAGATCCTGAGACCGAGATCTCTCCCGATCCCATGAACGTCTTTGTCTCAATGAAGAAGATCCCGAGTCCTTTTCCCGCTTTTGGGACCGAGAGGAGTGCGTGCCCGCAGGACCTTCCCCCTTAGTTGGTAGAGATTGGCACAGCTCTCGGAAGGAACCCGAGAAAGTGGAACCCAGGTTGATCAGAACGAAGAAGCTCCGAAAGGAAGATTCTGCGACCTGAGCCACTTCCTCCTCAAAGGCTTGCATGTGTTCCAATTGCTCGGCGGATCCCGCGGCTGCAGAAACCGTCCACCAAGCCTCCTTTGATTTCACCGGAGGGTTCCGTTTCTTTGGCCTCCCCAACTTCAGGCGTGTGAGACGGTCATCGAGGATGTTAGGGTGAAATTCGAGACAAATATTGCACTTCGAGGTGTCATGGTCAACACTGAGGCAATAGACGCACGTGGTGTGGGGATCGGTACGCGGCATTTTCTTGCCGCAGGAACACCGGTGAAATCTGGGGGAAGACTTTTCTTCCATAATCGAAGGTAAGTAGTCATGATCACTAATGCGAACTAAACAAAGTTTTGGAATAACCGAAGGTTTTAAAGCCAGGCCCTACAAAATGCGGGAGCATGAAGGAGGCAACCTGAATCTTCCAGCAGAAAGAAAGATCTGGCGTCATGGGGCGGAACCGAGGGTTATACCACCCGGGTGGGTGGAGGAGCCAGCTTGAAGACTTCCAGTGATCCTTAAAGAGGAAAAGGGCATGCCAAAGAGTGTGGATGAACAACTTATCCACAATCCTAGAAATGAGGGTTACTCATCTGTAACCGTAGTTCTAAAAGTGGTATATGGTGCACATCCACCCTCTGGCAGTCTTCCTTTCCCCTTTAATTCCAGCCAGAACATCTTCAGTCTAAGCTTCTCCCACCCACCCAGGTGGTATGCTCCTCGGCACCACCCCATGACGTCAGATCTTGCACGCTGGCAGCAGAGATCAGTGTGCCACATGCCTGGGGAGGTCGGGTGGTTTGTGTGGATGTGCACCATATACCACTCCTAGACCTACGGTTACAGGTGAGTAACTCATTTCTAGGGGCATAGACATGGTGCACTATCCACACTCTGGCAGACTCCTAGCAGTTCTCTGGGAAGTGGGGGTAAGGAGCACACCCCTATTTGGCAAACAGGGACTGAAGAACTGAGGTCGGAAAAATGAGGGTTACTTACCTGTATCCGTAGTTCTAGGAGCAGTATATGGTGCACATCCACCCTTAGGCGGCTCTTCCTTTCCTTTTAATTCTTGCTTGAAGGTCTTCAAGCTAAGCTCCTCCCAGCCACCCAGGTGGTATCTCCCTTGGCACCACCCTGTGACAACAGATCTTGCATGCCGGAAGCAAGGATCCATGTGCCACTTGCCAGGGGTGGTCAGGTGGGTCGCGTGGATGTGCACCACATACCACTCCTAGAACTACCGTTACAGGTGAGTAACCCTCATTTCTAGGGATCTGGATATGGTGCACTATCCACATGTAGGCAGACTCCTAGCAGTTCTGGGGCAAGGCACACACCCCTACTTGAGAAAAAGGGATTGGAGAACTGACACCCCAAAACCCGCATCCCGGCGTGACTCAAGATGTGAGTGATGGGAGATGAAGGTGTGTGCTGGCTTCCAGATAGCACTGCAGATCTCCTAGACAGGGACGTCCATGGAAACAGCCACTGAGGCAACAGTATGTCTGGTGGAACAAGCCCTAAGCCCTATGGGAGGCTCCCTACCAGCCAACCTATAGCAGAGGTAGATGCAGGTGACACTCCACCTGCCAATCATCCACTTATCTGCCAGTCTGCCAGGTGTGGCTTCAGCGATGGTGACAAACAGCTGGCAAAGCTCACCCTGAACTACAGCTGTGCACTCAGTACAATGTTTTTTTTTAGTCTTTTTATTTAATTTATAAATGCAACAATTTTACAGGCAGCAATACATCACTTATTAATACCAGTTGATAACATCACAATACATTATATGTATACTTGTAGCAGTCATATTAGGGGAAAGTAAATTAACATCTTATTACTTCAGTATCTAGAGAATCATAATTACTCATTTTAAGTTCAGTCTATGATCCATTCAAATCAAATCAGGCACAGCACGGTGAGCCCTCCCCTTTCCTTCCCAGATTTTATTCTCATTAAAATTCAAGGAGCATCACAGATCATATGCCGAGTATCTTTTCAGTGTAAAAGAAGAGCAAAATTACATGTTCAGTACATAGTTTAAGGTACAAAATCATCATAATGATTTAGTTGGTATGATATCCACTTTTGCCATTGTACATCAAATTTTTGAACTTTGTCCATCATCTTGGTCGAGAGTCGCTCAAGGGCATATATCTCCCTGGACAAAACAATCCAGGCTTTTTTAGTGGGCATTTTATTTGTAAACCACAGTCTACTGATAATTTTGTGGGCTGCTGTTACAAATTTTAACATTTGTTTCAGCAAGTTTTTGTCAATTCGCAGACCTTTTGATTTAATAAAAGTCAATATAAATGTGGGAGTGAATAAATCAGTGGTGTCATAAATTGCACTCAGCTCCTTGAGGATCTCCTTCCAAAACTTGGATTGCTTAGGATATGACCAAAGATATAACTCTGATTTGCTCCATCATCCCATCTCTCTCCAACACTGCCCCAATTCTCCCATACTAGCCAGCAAGACTGGTGTGTGGAAGAAACGAGAACGGAGTTTCCACATGTATTCATGCCAGTATGGTGAGAAAAATATTTTTATAGTTGGTAAAGCAGAGTCATTCCAGTCCTGCTCACTGACTGATACCTGCAGTTCTTGTTCCCATCTAAACCTGACTGAGTTGGTCGAGTCTCCCTGTCTTTCATTTAAGGCCTTATATATCAAACTAATCAGGTGATCCGAGGTCATTCCTCTGATATGAGCTTGTAACAGTTGTATTATTTGGGTAGGGTTTTCATTTAGGGCCACGAATGACTGTTCATATGGCTGAAGGCATGATTTAAGACGTAAATAAGAAATAAAATATTTATGGGGCAAGTGATATTCCTTCTGAAGGGAGACAAAGGGAAGGAGACCTGTTCTGCCCCCTAACTGGAAAATGAATAAAATGCCATATCTCTGCCATTGAGCTACACAGGGGCCTGAGGGACCTGTCAAATTTGCATTATACTTCAGTGTTCCCAAGAACAATTTTTCAGGGAATGTAAAATAATCATTACTGACCTTAAGCCATATTTTTAAGGGTTCCCTGGTGAACTTCGGATAATTCATTATCCCTTGGCACTTGGGGGACGTCCCAAAAAGGAGCTCCTGAGTGTTGTATAAGTCTCCCCAGGTTACTTCTAATTGTTTCCAGTGTGCATCATACTGTTTATTTAGCCAGTGTAGGACTACCCTTAACTGTTCTGCCATCGCATACTTTTTGAGGTCAGGGAGGTTAAGGCCACCCCCATCTCTGGCCAGCTGCAGAACAGAATATCTAATTCTGGGACGCTTTCCACTCCAAATAAAGCGGGATATCATTCTGTCCCACGCCTGGAAATAAATTTTAGCCAGGGTGAAGGGCAGTGGCTGAAGAAAGAACAATATGCGGGGAAATACATTCTGCATAATTGTATCTATCCTACTCAAAAAGCTTACGGGGAGACGTGACCAACGAGATAGATCATCTGTCAATTTTAGGGTTAAAGGTTTGAGATTTGAGAGCTCTGCATGAATGGGGTTTCTTGTGAGCTTTATTCCCAAGTATCTCATCTCTTGTCTGTACCACTTAAAGGGGAAGTCTTTTTTGAAGTGGATGGGAGGGAGGGAGGTAACTATACGTCAATACCTCGGTTTTTGATTTGTTAATTTTATATCCTGCTAGCTTACCAAATGTTTGTAGCCGTTTCCATACCTCTGGGATGGATTGTTCAGGCTCGGTAAGAGCCAGCAGAATATCGTCCGCAAATAGTGATATCTTGTGTGGGCGACCTCCCAATGGAAGGCTCTCTATGTCCCGAGAAGATCTGATGGCAATGGCCAGGGTTCGAGATATAGAGCAAACAACATTGGGGACATAGGGCATCCCTGGCGGGTGCCCCTAGAGAGGCTGGAATGTATCTGAAAGTGCCCCATCCACCTTAACATTTGCTTTAGGGGAGGCATAAATATTTTGGAATTGTTTTATAAGTTGTTCCGGGAATCCAAAGTGCTCCAGAGTCTGCCATAAAAAAGACCAGCTGACCCAGTTGAATGCCTTTTCAGCATCTAACCCCAGTAGCACTAAATGGATTTGTCTTTCTATGGCATAATCTACTAAGAAATGTGCACGCCTTATGGCATCGTGGGCCTGTCTGCCCTTAATAAAGTCCACTTTATCAGGGTCAATAATAGCTGGTAGTAAATGGTCTATTCTAGAGGCCGTGGCCGATATGAACACTTTGTAATCGTAATTTAGCACTGAAATGGGGCGAAATGGGGTGTGTGTGTGTTTAACATCTTTATGGGGTTTAAGTATGGCTGATACAGTGGCATACTGCCATGTGTGGGGGGGGTTCTCCCTCCTGGACCGCATGTAAGGTCGGGAGTAATATGGGTACTAGCAGCTTTTTGAATTTGCTATAAAATTCAGAGGGATACCCATCTGGACCTGGCGCCTTCAGGGTCTGAGCTTTTTTTTAGAACTTGGAGTAGTTCTCCCTCTTTGATTGGCGCCAGCAAGGCTTCAGCATGTAGTGGGCTGATTCGTGGTATTGGTAAATGCTGTAAATATGATTTGATGTTGTCTAGGGGAATTTCGTCTTCTTTAGTGTACAACTTGTGGTAAAACCACCGTAGAATAAGTCTAATTTCCTGGGGTCTTTTTGCTAATCTCCCTGTTTTAGGATCTACCATGCTGATTATGTTCGCTCTGGTTCTCTGTTCTCTCAATTTTCTTGCTAAATTTCTGGAGGCCTTAGGTCTCCCCTCATGATGTCTTAACTTTAGATAAAATAGTTTTTGTTGTACCGATTGGTCTACTATTTTTTGTAGCTTTTGTTTTACAATTCTTAATCGTTGTCGTATTGTGGGGTCCTTCTGATCTGGCCAATGCTGTAAATGTAATAGCTCCTCCTGCAGGTCTTTATGAGTTTTTTCCCCTCTGCCATTTTTTAATGACAGAAAATTGTATGATCTCTCTCCTTAATTCTACTTTTAAAGTATTCCACAGAATTGTGAGGGCAACTGCATGTTACGTGTTTTCTTGTTTAATTCTAGGTACAACCTCCTGGACCAATTCAAGGAACTCTGGGTCCCTAAGATGGGCAAGGTTCAGGTGCCACTTGGTTTGCTTATATTGCGCCCTTAAGTCCACCCTGAGATATAAGGGAGCATGATCTGATAAGAAGGTGATCCCATGCCATACATCACAAATGGAGGTACTCCGTACAACAAGCGAGTGCTCACCTCAGGTCCAGCGTGTAGAGCCTGTGCTTGGCCTCTGAGGTTGAGCTGGTGAAGTACACCAGGAGGGTAATCACCTGGTTAAGGTGAAACTCTGAATCAACGTTCGGGAGAAACTTCAGGTTAGGGCACAGGACCACATAGGAAGACTCCACCAAGAGTGCCTGGAGCTCACTGATCCTTCTTGCGTAAGTGATACCCACCAAGAAGGTGGTCTTCCATGACAGGTGGGAGATGTAACACCAGTGTATCGGTTCAAATGGCTTGCCCATGAGTATCGCTAGTACCATCAACAAGTCCCAAGGGGTGGTGGTGGTTCACGCACTGGCAGGGACAGTTGGTCAAGGCCCTTAAAGAAGCGCCTGATCACCTTCTCCTGCGCCACCACTGGCATACCAGCCAACATGCAGTAAGCAGAGATGGCTGCCAGGTGCACCTTGCAGGTTGTCGATCTCAGTCCTGACTGAGATAGGAACCACAAATAGTCCAGGATGCTAGCCACAGGGCAGGACTGGGGGTCTAGCTCCCTGCTTTGACACCAAATGGAAAATCTCTTCCACTTGGAAGGCATAGCACTGACGAGTTGACTCCTTCTGAGAGGCCTGGACAATATGAAGGACCTCATCGGAGAGATCCAAAGCCAGGAACTCTAACCACTTAGGAACCAGGCTGTCAGGAGCAGGACTGAAGGTCTGGGTGAAGGACCCTCACCTGAGAGCAAAAGAGCAGATCTGGGTGGGGAGACAAGTGCCACAGGGGCTTGCTGCTGAAGCTGAAGAGATCTGGGTACCAGAACTAGCATGGCCAGTCCACAGCCACGAGGATCATCCACACCTGGTCCCTCCGTACCTTGAGTAACACCTTGTGGATCATAGGAAAGGGAGTGAAGGCATACATGAGTCCCGGGGTCCAGGGCCTCGGGAAGGCATCCCCCAGCAGTGTCCTGCACTGAGGAGGGTGGGTACAAAACAGACTCAGCTTTGTATTCTCCCGGGAGGCAAACAGGTTGATCAGGGGAGTGCCCCACTGGGAGAACAGGTGATCGACTACCTCCTGGTAAAGACACCACTCATGAGATGCCTTGCCCACTCGGCTGAGGGCATCCGCCAACTGGTTGGAAACACCAGCCACACGGATCACCAGGAGACTGATGTCCAGACTGCTCCCAAGAGTCCAGGTGCGGAGGGCTTTCTGACAGTTGGAGGGAATGCATCCCACCCTGCTTGTTGAGGTAGTACACGGTCGTGGTGTTGTCTGTCTGGACCTGCCCAACCTGACCCTGAATGAAAGGAGGGAAGGCCAATAGAGCACGATACACTGCACGAAGCTCCAAGAGGTTGATTTGACATCGGGACTCCTTGGGGGTCCAGAGCCCATGGGCCCTGATGTCCCCCAGGTGGGCTTCCCCATCCCATAAGAGATGCGTTGGTTATCAGGGTGACCGCCGACTCTGGGTGGATGAACGGGACTCCTACCTGCAAGCGTTCTGGAATGAGCCACCATTGGATGACATCCCACATCAGCTGCATCAACATGACTGACTGGTCTAGGTGACGGAGGCACTGAGACTACTGGTGGGCAGGCTCCCATTGCAGGGGGTACATCCATCAGCAGGCCCCACTGGACCATGCTGGTGCAGGATGCCATGTACCCCGGTTGCCACAGGTAGTCCCCAGTAGGATGCAAGTGCCCAATCTGAAATGATCAGGCAAAGGAAGCAAACTCTGCTGCCTGGTCCACTGGGAGTTGGGCCTTGGCCTGAAGGGAGTCGAGCTCTGCCCCAATGAAGTGGATGACCTGCATGGGGTGGAGTTCAGACTTGTCCAGACTGACAAGAAGACCCAAGGAAGAAGAAGAAGTCTGGAGGACCAGATCGACCTCCTCCCAGGACGAGCCGGTGATCAGCCAGTCATCCAGGTAAAGTTATACCAGGACCCCTCAATGCCGCAGGAGTGCTGCCACCACTGCATTGAACTTGGTGAAGACCCTGGGGGCCCACGAGAGGCCGAATGGCATGGCCCGGAACTCGTACAGCACCCCATTTGAGCAGAACTGAAGGAATCACCGATGGGACTGACAGATTGGCATGAGGAAGGTTCAGAGAGCAGAACCACATGTCTTGCTCTAATGATGGAATGATCTGGTTCAGCATGACCATCCATAACTTGTGCTTCCTTAGATAGCGGCTAAGACACTGAATGTCTAGTATGGTGCACCTGCCCCCCCCATTTTGGAACCAGGAAATACCTGCAGATGAAGCCCGGACTGGCCATGGAGTCCGAACACAGGCTATAGCACCCTTCTGAAGGAGCTGAGCTATCTCCACCCAAAGGGCAGATAGCATGTCCAGGGACACCACAGCCTCCTGTGGAGCATGAACTCAAAAGGGTGGGAGCGTCTCAAAGTCTAGAGGCAAACCTTGACCCATCACTTCGAGCACCTACTTGTCCAACGTGATGATGGATCAGGCATGTGAGAAGTGGCCGAACTGACCCAGATCTATGGCTGGAGCGGGATGAGTGGGGGAGTGATGCCCACCAGTCCGTCACTGGGCAGGCTTGGCAGAGGCTTTGGCGCCAGCAGCCGGGGGCAACTTGGCTCCCCGGTTGCTGGACTTCTTATAACTGGAACCAGTGGGTTTAGGCTTGGGTCGCCAGGTCTGGAACTGCCCTGCTGGGGTCTGCGGTAGTCTGGGAACAGGCAGCATGTAGGGTTGGAACTGAAAGGGCTTCTTTTTTTGTTTTCGGCCCTTCTGACAGGACATAACAGAATCCAGAGAGGTGCTGGGTCTCTCGATCTGGGTAAGGTAACGATCTACTCCCGGACCAAACAGGTTGGTACCCAGGAAGGGGACATCCTCCAACTTATGCTGGGTATCCGCCATGAAAATCGAGATCCTCAACCATGATCTGGTGCCACGTGGCAAATGCCATGGCCACAGACCTGATGCAGGAGTCACCAATGTCCAAGGCCGACTGGAGCTGTTGCTTGGCAACCAAACGTCCCTGGTCCTGGACCATCTTGACCGCCAACTGAAAGTCTGCAGGGAGGCAGGGAAGAACCTGGTCCAAAACCCCCATGGGAGCATGGGAGAAGTTGGCCATTGTGACAGCCTAACTAGCCTGAAGAAGGCTCTGGGAGGAGGTGGCACAGACTTTCTTTGCCGTATGGTCCAGCCTCTAGCACTCCTTGTTGAGGGGCTTATGGACATCCTCGAAATTGCCCGTCCACCACCAGACTTTAAGTTGAAGGGTGGTTGGTGTAACCAGACAGAGACCTGGAAGGAACCACATTCACTGCAGATCATATGGGCCGAGGGTGCCAGCAGGAGGCTGGACTTCACCGCAGTTCGAGAGCAGGACACAGGATGGCCTCCACCATCAGGAAGGCAACCCTCAGGGAGTCATCCCAGTCTAGGATTTCGGTCAGGAGATACTTAGCCTACTTTTAGACCATCTCCAAAGGGATCCCCATGAACTTAGAGATCAAGCAGAGCAACGCCCCAAAGGAGATCGACCCATGCTTGGTGGTAAGCTCCTCTAAGGACTCCCAGTAGAAAGTTGGTGTCTGGAGGGTGTGCATGGAATAAGTCCTCCGAGTTCGAGGACTCGAACACCACCCTCAACCCAGACTCCACCTGGACAACCTATGGCTCATCCATATATGTGATTTTTAGGTAAAGTAGACTGGGAAGGCCAAAAGCTGAACTGGCAGCCTTGGACAGGGCCCCAAGTAGAAGCTGCGGAGGTGGGAGCTCCACCTGAAGGGGAGGAGAAGCCGGCGTCGGCTCGGCTGGGGTAGTCGTGGTGAGTTGCAACAAAAGTGACCAAGAAAGTGCCAGTGGATGAGGTGGAGCGCTACCATGGCCAAGGATCCTCTGCTGCTAGACAAGCTCCTCGTAACTACGCCTCAGTTTGATGCGAAACCTATCATCGTCCAAAGACAAGGACAATGATGATTGTCAACAGTGCCTCTTGGTCGACGGACAAGCGCAGGAACATCCAAGACTCCCTGGATCTTGAGTAAGATGCCAATCAAGACCTTGACCAAGACCTTGACTGATGCTATTCAGGTCAGCGAGGAGCAGACATGGAGCACAGGGTGGTGTGCCAGAGCCTGGCCCTGTGGAACCCCTGACGGGTTACTCTCCCGAGGGGAGACAGCCGAGTCAGCCTGTCTGTTCAGCACTTCTTGAGTGAGGGCCATGAGGACCGGAGTCCTCACTAGACAGTCGTCCCCAGTGTCCTTCGGCAACGGGATGACTGGGTTGAGAAAGATCTTGGCAGGCTGGTCAAGCCACGTCTCGACCACCAGGCTCGATGGGGACACCAAGGGACTAGCGGCCTGGACTGGGGCAACAGAAACATCATCTGAATCGGACAGTTCGATGGCCATCCAGCCAGAAGCAAAACTGAGACAGTGGGAGGAGCGTGCCCACTCCTGGTTCCATGACCTATGATGAGACATCTTTGATTTAGAGGTCTGAGAAGACTTCGACCCTCAGGAAGGGCCCGCCATGAGAATAGGGAGAGACTGACACAAGTCCCAGAATGCTGCTGAGAACTAAGTGTCCAAGCCAACTGGAAGGAGCGTGGGATTGATGCCGTGCCTGCCATAGCCTGGGTTGCAGCCTCTTCAAAGACGGCAAGCTGAGTTGCTGAACGCATCATGGCAGACACCACCTTACAGGCATCCTTCAATTGACCAGGAGGATCCCGCTCATCCGGGCAGCCTAAAAACAGGCAGGCATAACAGTCCTTCAACATGGAGGACTTGAAGGGACTGGCACAGGCCGCAAGCCTGCGGATCATGCTGAGCCCCGAGGCTATAGATGTTTGAGGCATGAGGATCGTTGCGTGACATCTTCTGGGAGCAAGTGGTGCACTGCTTGAACCCTGGACCATTTCTGGTTGTTGTGCTCCATGAAAAGAAGAAAAAGCAAAACTATGCAATCCGAAAAGCCGAAGACCAAAATGGGCCTACACCGCATGCACGAGCTGCGAAGGAGGAGACCTAATGCTTCCAGCCGAAAGGAAGATCTGACATCATGAGGCGGTGCTGAGGGAGATGCCAGCTGAGCGGAAGGGAAGAGTTTAGCTTGAAGACTTTCTGGGAAGAAAGAACACCTAAAAAAGAATATCAACAGACTGGAGACAGTGCAAAGGAGAGCTACAAAAATGATACAAGGCCTATAGAACAAAAACTATGAAGAGCATCTGCAAAACCTGAACATGTATTCCCTGGAGCAGCCAAGGGACAGAGGAGACATGACTAAAACCTACAAGTTCCTAAATGGAATAAACAAGGTGCAAGTTCAGGAACTGTTCCAAGTCAGAAAGCACAATAGAACTAGGGGGCACAACATGAAGCTGGAGGGGAGAAAATTCCGAGGTAACACACACAAGTTTTTCTTTACCGAGAGGGTGGTGGATGCATGGAACAGCCTTCCTCAGGTAGTGGTGGGGGCAAAAACAGTGGTAGGTTTCAAGAACGTTTGGGACAGGTACAAAGGCACCATCACACTTACTAGCAGTTAAGGGAGGGGGGAAGGCCTATGGGCAGACTAGATGGACCGTATGATCTTCTTCTGCCGTCACTTTCTGTGTTTCTATATAAGAATGAAAGAGAAAGGAAGAGATGCCCAAGTGTGGATAGTGCACCTTATCCACGTCCCTAGAACCAGCATTCTGGCATGTCTCAAGGTCAATGCGGTAGCAGGAAATGAAGGTGTGTGCTGACTTCCAGGTAGCAGCCCTGCATATCTCCTGGATAATGACATCCCTGGAAGAAGACACTGAGGCAGCGGTATGTCTGTTGGATGAGCCCTGAGCCCTATAGGAGGCTCCCTACCAGCCAACCTGTAGCAGAGGTTGATACAAGAGACAACTCCCCTGCCAACTGTCTGGCTTTGCAGCCGGTGTGGCTTCAGCGTAGGTGACAAATAGCTGGCAAACCTCTCCCTGAACTCCAGCATTGCACTCCCTATAGTAGGCAAGCGCTCGCCTCGGTCCGAAGTATGGAACATGTGCTTGGCCTCTGAGGTCAGATGGGTGAAATACACCAGGAGATTAATCACCTGGTTAAAGTAAAACTCTGTCACAACCCATGGGAGCAACTTCAGGTGGCAGGGCAAAGGACAACCTCATCCTTGTGGTACACCACAAAAGCAGACTCCACCGAGAGCGCCTGGAGGTTGCTGATCCTTCTGGCAGAGATGACAGCTACCAGGAAGGCGATCTTCCACAGTCAGTCAATTTTTATTTTATACTGGAGAGTATGTGAGCAAAAAAATCAGGTTACTCACTTGTAACAGTGGTTCTAGGAGTGGTATATGTTGTTCATCCACACTTCTTGGCACGTCCTATTAAGGATCGCCGGAAGCTCTTCAAGCTGGCTCCTCTCACCCACCTGGGTGGTATAGCCCTTGGCTCCACCCCATGACACCAGATCTTAGCCCACTGAAAGCCAGGTTTGTGCGTTGCAGCCGGGGACATAGGGTGGGTCCGTGTGGATGAACAACATATACCACTCCCAGAACTACTGTTACAAGCGAGTAATCTGTTTTTCTAGGGACGTGGATATGTTGTTCATCCACACTTCTTGGCAGACACCTAGCAGTTCTCCAGGAGGAGGGAGGCAAGGAGCACACCCCCTACTTTGGGAACAGAGACTGGAGAACTGAGCCCTAAAACCAGCATCCCGGCGTGACTCAAGGTTGATGTGGTAATGAGTGATGAAGGTGTTTGCTGTCTTCCAGGTGGCAGCCAGACAGACTTCCTGGATAGGGATGTCCCTGGAAGCAGCCACCAACACGGCAGTATGGTGGGTAGAATGAGCTCTTATCTCTGTGGGAGGCTCCTTGCCCACCAACCTATAGCAGAGATCAATGCAAAATGTAATCCATCTTGCGATCGTCCACTTCGCTGCAGGTCTGCCAACAGCAGCTTCAGTGTAGGTGACAAACAGCAGGCGAACCTCACCCCAAATTTCTGCCGTCCTCTCCTTATAATAGGAGAGAGCTCATCTCAGGTCCAGAGTATGGAGCCTGTACTTGGCATCTGAGGTGTAGTTCGGGTAGAACACAGGCAGAGACAACATCTGGTTAAGGTGAAACTGACACCACCTTCGGGAGGAATTTCAGGTGGGGGCGCAGGACAACCTTGTCCCTGTGGAAGACCAGATAAGGGGAGTCCACCGAGAGCACCTGGAGCTCCCCTGTCCTTCTAGCAGACGTGATAGCCACCAGGAAGGTCATCTTCCACGACAAGTGTGACATCTCACACTTGTGCATCGGTTCGAGTGGCTTGCCCATGAGCTTTGCCAAGACCAGCAGTAAATCCCACAGAGGTGGAGGTTCACACACTGGAGGGGATATGTGATCAAGGCCTTTGAAAAAGCACCAGACCACCTTCTCCTGTGCCATCATCTGCTGACCGGCCCACACCCGGTAAGCAGATATGGCTGCCAGGTGCACCTTAAGGGTCGAAGACCGAAGACCTCCTTTGGACAGAGACCAAAGGTAGTCTAAAATGCTAGCCACAGTACAGGACAGAGGGTCCAGGCCCTTGCCCTGACACCAACTGGAAAATCTTTTCCATTTGAAGGCATAGCAATTCCTGGTCGACTCCTTCCTGGATACTTCCACTACTGTGAGTACATCCTTGGAGAGACCCAAGCCAGGAATGCTAGCTGCTCAGGTACAAGGCTGTCAGGTGCAGGGATTGAAGGTCCAGATGAAGGACCTTCTGACTAATAGATATCAGGTACTGGCATGCTGGAAGACGCCTCGGGAGCCTGTTGCTGAGGCTGAGGAGATCGCGATACCAGAACTGGCACGGCCAGTCTGGGGCTACCAGGATCACCTGTGCCTTGTTCCTCCTCACCTTGAGGAGCACTCTGTGAATCAAGGCAAATGCAGGGAATGTGCAGAAGAGGCCTGGGGTCCACGGCCTCGAGAAGGCATCCCCCTGCAGCGATCCCTGCTTTGAGGGAGGGGGGCGGGCGTGAAACAGCCTCAGCTTGGTGTTTTCCCTGGAGGCAAACAGGTCCACCATCAGTTTGCTCCAGTGGGAGAACAGGCTGTAAGCTACCTCTGGATGGAGAGACCACTCATGGGATGTCTCGCCTATGCGGCTGAGGGCATCCGCCAGTTGATTTAAGGCTCCTGCCACATGGATGGCTAGGAGATCTGCCTCCAGCTGGCTCACGAGTGTCCAGATGTGGAGTGCTTTTCTGCACAGCAGCCACGAGTGCGTGCTGGCCTGCTTATTGAGGTAGTATGAGGTCGTGGTATTGTCCGTCTGGACTTGAACCACTTGACCCCGAAGCTGCTGAGCGAATGCTGTCAGTGCCAGTCTGACCACTTTGAGCTCCAACAGGTCGATGTGGTAACGGGACTACTTGGGGGTCCAGAACCCATGGGCCCTGTTGTCCCCCATGTAGGCTCCCCAATCCACGAGAGAGGCATCGGTCATGAGGACGACCGTCAGCTCGGGTGGACAAACGGGATCCCTTCCTGCAACCGGTCAAGGATGGACCACCTCTGGAGAGTGTCCCATATCTTCTGGGTCACTGTGATCAGCTGGTCGAAATGACCTAGGCGCGGAGTCCACTGAGCAGCCAGCTCCCATTGAAGGGGGCGCATATGCCACCTGGCCCAACAGATCATGGTGGTGCAGGCCACCATGTAACCCAGAAGGCACAGAAAGTCCTGGGCAGGGCACAATTGCCCAACCAAAAATGATTGGGCAAAGGAGGAGAGAACCTCCACCCTGTCTACCAGGAGCCAAGCTCTGGTTCGGCGAGAGTCGAGCTCTGCCCCGATGAAGCACATCACCTGAGAAGGCACAAGCTCCGACTTGGTCTCGTTGAACAGGAGGCCAAGTTGAGAACAGGTCTGGAGGGCCAGGTCCCTGGACCTCTCAACCTCTTGCTGGGTGGAACCTGCTAAGAGCCAATCGTTGAGGTAAGGATATATCCTGACCCCACGATGTCTGAGATAGGCTACCACCACTGCCATGCATTTGGTGAAGACCCGTGGGGACGATGACAGGCGGAAAGGCATGACTCAGCACTCATAAAGGGTTCCCTCTGCTCTGAAGTGTAGGAACCACTGGTTAGATGGATGAATTGGGACATGAAAGAACGCGTCCTGAAGATCCAGTGAGCAGAACCACATGTTTTGCTCCAGGGATGGTATGATCTGGGAAAGAGTTTCCATCCGAAATGTGCGCGGCCTGACATACTGATTCGGGTCGTGCAGATCTAGAGTGGCGTGCTGGAAACGAACCCTGGGTTGACTGGAGGATCTGCCACTCGGACCACCGCCTCCTTGAGGAGGAGCTGGGCTATGTCGTCTCTCAGAGCAGACTGGGTGTTGGCTGATACTCTCTCCTCCCGTGGGGCGCGGGCTCGGCTGGTTGGGTACTACTTAAATTCTAGAGGCAGACCCTGGCCGACCACTTCTAAGACCCACCTGTCCGTGGGAACAGCGGACTAGGTGGAAAGAAAGTGGCGGAGCCAACCCCCCACGGGAGGACCCACAGCTGGCGTGATGGGAATAGGGGTGGCTACCCCTACCCTGTCACTGGGCAGGCTTGGAGGAAGAGGGTCCAGGGCCTGAACCCAAACCTCCTCTGTGGGCCTGGGGAGGTCCGGGCTTGGTCCGGGGGTGCCAAGCCTGTGCCTGCTGATAAAAAGGAGGACTGCTGGGCTGCAGAAGCAGAGTGCCAAAAAGGCTTCTGCTTCTTCTGCTGCTGCTTCTTAGGGCCAGAAGCGCTCTGGGCAGAAGTAACAGAGTCCAAGGTGGCACTGGGCTGTTTGATTCGCTGAAGGTGACCATCCACACCTGGACCGAAGAGATCAGTGCCCAAGAAAGAAACATCAGCAAGTTTGTGCTGGGTATCTGCCGTGAAGGTGGAAAGCCTCAGCCAAGCCCTCTGGCATGAGGCAACTGCCATCGAACGGACATGAGTTCTCAATGTCCCCAATGTCCAGAGCCGTCTGAAACTGCTGCCTGGCAACGGCACGGCCTTGGTCCCAGACCTGCTTGACCATAGTCTAAAGGTCCGTGGGGAGATGTGGGAGAACTTTGACTAAGGACCCTAGAAGGGCACGGGAGAAGTGCGCCATGATTTATTTTTTTTCCCTCAACTCTTTTTCCTTGCCTTCCCAGCCGGAACTCTCTCGGGCTGCCTCTCTCGCCGTGACCGCTCTACCGACCGCTGTGTTCCCCACCATCTTCAAGTTAGCTATGACCCCCACCGGAGGCATGGGAGAGAGGGCTTACGACCCCCAGGGAGGTAGATGGGGCAGTGGTTAGGAACCAGCATTGGTCGTGTGGTGGCACTGGTGGAGCTGTCGCCTATCTGACGGGAGGGGTGTTTTCTTCCCCTAGTTACACCCCAGATGTGGGATGTGCAATGCTGTTCAGCCCTCAACGTGGGTGCTCCCACTCACGTCTGGAAGACAGCACGCCCCATCTTCCCCACTTTTCCAAGCCTATGCGTCGCAGTGCCACGGTCTTCACGGGGCCACTGCTCGTTGAGCTACCCTGGATCTCTCCCCAAGAGAGGAGAGAGGCAGTCCTCCAGGCGCCGATCCTCTCTCTCTCTCCCTGCTGACCCCCGCACTCCGGCTCGCTCTCAACCGGGTCGCTAACGTGGCTTGAGGTGTAGAAGTGCGCCATGATGATGGCCGAGCTTGCCTGACAGAGGCCTAAAGAGGAGGCCGCATAGACCTTCCCGGCAGAGTGGTCCAGTTTCTTGGACTCCTTGCCTGGGGGTCTACTGGTGTCAGCAGAACTGTCTGTACAACTGAACACAGAGGCGGTCACAAGACTCTCGGCCGAGGTATGTTCTGTGAACCCCTGAGAGGGACCCAATGGGCACCGCATACTTGCGGGCCATCCGGGTAGATGGCGCTGGACAGGAGGCAGGATTCTGCCAAAGCTCCAAAGCCGGGCCAACAATGACTTTGGCCACAGGAAAGGATTCCATCGGGGTATCCCCTCTCTTGAGAATGTCAGTGAGAGGGCTCTACGCCCATTTCTGGATTGGTTCCAGGGGCATCCCCGTGGATTCGGAGATAAGGCGGAGAATCCCTTGAAAGGACAAAGGACTTTCCTCTATCAACAGATCACCATCCGACTCATCATCCCACAGGTGAGACTGAAAGTCGGTGTCGTCTGAATCCGAGGCATCAGGATACAACAGTCAACTGTCAAGGTTGCTCTCAACATGCCTGGGGCGAACAGGCATGAGGGTGACCGAGATCCTGTGAGGAAGACCCGGGTTGATCGAGCTTCCTTCATAGGAGCCCCTCCCAAAGGCTGTTTAGGCAGTGGCTCCACCACAATTGGTGGAGAGACCGATACTGGCCGAACCGGAGAGGCTTTAGCCGGCTCCTTGGGTGGAGGAACCGATTTCATCGGTTCCAGAGGAGTCTGCTTCGGCCTAAGAGGCAAAAGCCAAGTAACGGCTGGAGTAGAGACCACGGTCGGCTTCTGCCCAGACAGGATCAGCTGCTGCCACATCAGATCCTCATAGCATCGGTGGAGCTTCCGTCGAAGCCTCTCCTCAACCGAGGAGGACAAGGACGACCAATGGCGTGGCCTCTTTTTAGAGCGCTTGTGTGTGCCTTCCTCGGCTTCTCGGTCGAGGGGGTCCGAGATCATGACCTAGATCGGACTGACTGAGTTGGTCGCTCGCTCAGGAGACACCGGTTGGTGACTGCCAGGGATCAGGGACCGGTTCCTCGACAGGACTAGAGTCCAGGTGAGAGAGCTGTCGACCGGAATGGGTGACAATGGATCAATGGGATTGAGAACGATCTCAACCTCGTCTATTGAGACCTCAAGTTGACTGGCTAGACGGCAAGGCCAAGAAGCCAGTGGCCGAGAAGGCAATTTCGACCAAAGTCGATACTGCCGGCTCTTGGGACTGAGATTGCTCATGATCCTAAGAGCGCCTTCGCCAAGATAAAGATTGATTCGGATCCTTATCCCTCTTACGGGACCGAGAGAAGTGAGAGCCCGCAGGTCCCTCGAAGGGAACCCAAAAAGGTAGATCCCAAGTTGAGAGGAATAAAAAACGATGAGAGGAAGACCCGGCCCGCGCCACTCTTCTTGAGGGCCTGCATTAAGCTCCAAGCTGCTTGGCGGATCCCGCACCGCTGGAGACCGCCCACCGGCCTCTTTAGATTTCACCGAGGATTCCATTTTTCGTGTCTGCCCAAATTGAGGCATGCGAGATGATCATCGAGGACGTTCAGGTAAAAAGCGAGATATCTCGCAAGTCTTGGTTTCATGGCCAACACCCAGACAATAAACGCATACGGTATGTGGATCAGTGCGTGATATTTTTTGGCTGCACGGGCACTGGCGAAATCGGGGGGAAGATTTATCTTCCATGATGGAACGATGAGAATCACCGTCACTAACTCGAACAAGTTGAAGTTTCGGAATAACCAAAGGTTTTGAAGCCAGGGCCTACAAAAAGCAACAGCAAAGAGGAGGCAATCTGAGTCTTCCAGCGGAAAGGAAGATCTGGCATCATGGGGCGGAGCCGAGAGTTATACCACCCGGGTGGGTGGGAGGAGCCAGCTTGAAGACCTTCCGGCAATCCTTAAAGGGGAAAGAGACATGCCAAAAAGCGTGGATGAACAAAACATATCCACATCCCTAGAATACCAGTCTTCACTAACGTCCAGTTAAGCAGATAACAACAGACAAGTACACATTCAAAAGGTATATACAATAGACAACTGGGACAGATATAGTGGGTTACACGTTATAACAGAGAAGTGGGGAAAAAAATATAAGGAAATATAAACAGGGATTATATACAGAGTGGAGAGAACAATAGTGGAGAAAATATCTTCAAACAAAACATTAGATTATAAACTATGACATAAATATGCTCAATGGCCTACATAATTTATAAAGGATCACACTAGTTGATTAAAACACAATGGCAAACATGTGGACAGAGGTTCAAGACTGATAGAAATAATCTACCATAACAACCCCTGAAAAAAAGCAACAGCTGCCAGGGGGTAAGCATTAGGAACAGGAGAAAAATATGCATGAGGGAGGGTTGGAGAGGGGGTGGGGAGAGAAGGTAGAGGAGGGGAAAAAAAGGAAAGAATGCTCATGTTTCTTACTGTGGGGCTCCTGACCAGGGCACAGACTGTAGCATTAAGGAGGTGGTCCCTGACAGTAAGATTAAAGGAACTGACAGAGCTACAGGCTTGAATAACTAGGGGTAGATTGTTGTAAAGTTTAGGGCCCTTATAAGTGATGGAGTTCTGTGCATGAGAGGTGTGGTAAAATGGGATGTTGAAGATATGACGTGGAGCCCCCCCATTTGTACAGCGCTTAGTGACCAATTTAGGGAAAAGAAAGGTGACGCTCAACGGCAGTGAGTTTGGGTTAACCTTGTGTGGGAACGAGAGCATTTCAAAGAGGAACCTATCTTCAAGGGTGAGCCAGTCAAGGGAGTTGTAGAGAGTGCAGTGGGGGGTGGACCATGGAAGGCCAGTAATGAAGCAAGCAAGGTTATTATAAGAGGTCCTGAGTTTGGAGAAAAGGAGGGAGGGGTGGGAGTAGGCAATGGAACCATGCTTCAGAAGGAGTAGAAGCAAAGAGCTAGCCAGGCTAAGTCTGGAGACAGGAATAAGGAACTTCCTGAATCTATACAGGAGACCAAGCCTCATATGGATGCTCTTTTTGATGAGGTTTGACACACGTATGTGGTAAGTCAGGTGTGGGTCGAGGAACAGTCCCAGGTATTTCAATTCAGCCACTTTTTCAATGTTATTTCCCTGATTCTATGAGAGGGTTAGGTTTATATTAAGAGCTTTCTTAGGGCCTGAGAAAATCATGAACTTGGTCTTCTTAGAATTGAGGACCATGCTTTTAGCAGAAAACCAAGAGTACAGTTTGCTGGAATCAGTTTGCAGATTAGCAAACACTGTGTCAAGGTTTTTGTTGCTGCAAATAGAGCAGCATCGTCAGTGTAAAGGACAATTTTAGTAAAGTGGCAGATATCAAGAAGCCTGTTTATAAAAAGGGAGAACAGAAGCGGGCCCAGAATGGAGCCCTGGGGGGCCTTGAATTTAATTTGGCAGTCCTTGGAAAGGTGCCCATTTATCACTGTCTTCTGGGATCTAAGGGAGAGGTGGCTTCCAACCCATTTGACCACATTCTCAAAGATCTGTAAGCCAGTGAGGGTGTCCAATAGTAGGCTGTGGTTGACCAGGTTGAAGGCCTTGGTCAAGTCCACAAAAACTGAGCCTGTGTACAGGCCTTTGTCGCTGGCCTTGTGGATATCACTAGTGAACTTGACCAGGGCTGTTTCTGTGCTGTTACCTGATCTGAAGCCATGCTGAGCTTCAGAGAGAAGGTTATCATTGAGGAAGGTAGTCAGCCAAATGTGAATGATTTTTTCGATGATTTTGGAGAGGGGGCAAGAAGAGAGACGGGTCAATAATTCCTACTTCATGCCTAGACCCAGACTTAAAAAGCAGTTTAATGACGACTATTTTCCAGATGCTAGGGAAAATGCCGGAGTACAGTGAAAGGTTGAGTATGTTGGTAAGGGGGACTGCTAGGGATTGGATGCAGAGCTTAAGGATTTTGAAGTCGATACCATCTGCTCCTCTGCTGGGTTTGGGGTTGTTATTCCGGATGATCTTGATAGTGTCCAAGGGCTAACGGGCCCAGAAATACAATTTAGGACAGGGCTCAGTGCTTCGGTTGGTTTCGGGAAGAGAGGGGAAGGGGTGATTGGGGGGAGTGAGTGTGGGGAAGGTTTGTATTTATCAAGGTTGCCAAAAAAGGAATTAAATATGTTAGCAATTTCCATGGGGTCATTGGTCTGTCTACCCCCTTGAATAAGGGTGATGGATTCATTGTTCTTGTTCTTCCCAAGTAGGGGGCTGAGAGTGCCCCAGAGTTGACAGGGGTTGGCCAAGTCATTTATTCTGGAGATATTCGACTCTGGACTTTCTGATGGTGGATTTGCACTTGTTTCTGAGTGTTTTGCAGAGGGAGAGCTAGGCAGGGTCCTTGTGCTTGGAGTATCTGGCCCAGGCCTTATCCCTAGTCCTCATCAAGTTAATGATGTCAGGGGAGACCCATTCGTTTACGTGTCCCCTGACCCTTATTTTCTTGGTAGAGGTAAACTTATCACAGATACTGTTAAAAATAGTGGAAAATTTGTTTATGATGCTATCAAGGTCACCTGAGATAGAGGTAAAAGACCAGTCTACCATGTGGAATGCACGGGTTATGTCCTCAATACTGGTATTGTTCAGTCGTCTGGAGAAGACACACTTGGGGGTGAGAAATTGGGCTGACCAGCGACAAAAAGTGATGCAGTGATTGTTTATACAGTCGGGCAGAACTCCTTCATCGGTGATATGGGATGGATTGGAGACAACGATCCAGTCAATTAACGTTTGAGTCCCTATCTTTTTTTTTACTTTCTATTTTCCGCCTACCCCTGCCTCCTGCTCTCCGCTTCTTCGGGGCGCTGGCATCTGCCTCAGTTCCTTCCGTACCTGAAGCCCTCGTGGCCCCCCATGTGTGTGGATTTCCCCAGGCGAGAGATGAGGTGGGGCCCCAAAGCACCAGACTGTGGCGCCCGTCGGGGCCACCGCATGGGACAGGCAGGGGACCATTGAGGTCTGTGCTGGCGCACCGCCTACCCGGAGCAAAGTAAGTGTTTTTCCCTGTTCTTTCCTGGGCGTGCCATGCGCCCTGACGCCAAGGCGGAGCTCCACCGACGTCTGGCACGCCCGTCCCTCCTGGAATGGCTAAGCACTTGCTGTACCCCAGGCCTCTGCCTGGGATCAGTCGAGTACCGAACCTTGTCCCCCCTCCCTCCCTGGAGAAGGCAAGCAGTCCACGGATGCTCAGCCTTCTCCCCCCGGCCGGCCCTCCAGCTCCCCAGGATTGTCCCCAAACCCGGGTCGCCAGCGTCACGAGCGGTAGTGCTACCACTGCGCCGATGGGCCGGGTTTGAGTCCCGATCTTTTAGTTGAACCTGGAGTGGGTAGTAATCAGCTAGTATAGGCCAAGGCCTGCGACTCAGCATTTAACTGAGTTGGCATGGCTGGAGACCCAGTTAATGTTGAAGTCCCCAAGAAGTATCCACTCCCTGTTGAGACGGAGTATATTTTTGAGGGCTAGCAGGGATTCCATGTCCGGGGTTCCAGGGGAGATAGACAGTTCTGAAGGTGAGGGTTTTACCTTGTCCAAGAAGGAGGTTGATGGATAGGGGTCTCAAGCATGGTGGAATCCAAGCTGGGATTGTGTTCGGTAAACAGATGTGCATCTCACACCTGTGCATCAGTTTGAATGGCATGCCGATAAGCACTGCTCAGCAACAGCAACAAGGTGGTGATGGTTCACACACCAATGGGGACAGGTGGCCAAGGCCTTTGAAAAAATGCCCGACCACCTTCTCCTGCACCATCTTTGGCATACCAGCTCGTGACCGGCATGCAGAGATTGTTGCTTGGTGCATCTTGTGGGTCGCTGACTGCAGGCCCAACAGATAGGGACCAAAGGTAATCCAGAATGCTAGCCAAATGGCAGGCCAGGGGGGGTCTAGCTCCCTGCCATGGAATCAAATGGAAAACCTCTTCCATTTGAGGGCATAGCACTGACAAACTGACAACACTGAGAACCACAGTGAAGCAATCCAAAGCCTGGAACGCTAGTCACTCAGGAACCAGGCTGTCAGGTTGCAAAGACTGTAGGTCTGGATGCAAGACCTTCCCCCTCTGATAGGAGAGCAGGTCCAGACATGGGGCAATTGCCACGTAGGCCTTCTGCTGAGGCTGAGGAGATCTGGGTACCAAAACTAGTGTGCCCAGTTTGAGACTACCAGGATCATCTGTGCCTTGTCCTGCCGCACCTTGAGCAATACTTTGTGGATCAGGGGGAAAGGGAGAGAAGGCACAATGGAGGCCTGGGGTCTAGGGCCTTGCGAAGGCATCCCCCCACCAGTGTCCCACACTGTGGGAAGCAGGCACAGAACAGCCTCAGCTTGGCATTTTACCAGGAGGCAAACAGGTCAACCAAGAGAGTGCCTCACTGGGAGAACAGGTGGTTCACTATCTCATGATGCAGGGTTGTGAGATGCCTCACGCACCCGGTTGAGGGCCTCTGCAAGCAGGTTGGAGGCTCCAGTTACATGAATCATCAGTAGATCAGCATCCAAGCTGCACATGAGGGTCCAGGTGCAGAGGGCCTCCCAACATGGAGGAAGGGAGTGCGTTCTGCCCTACTTGTTCAGGTAGTACACAGTCGTGGTATTGTCTGTCTGGGCCTGCACGACCTGAACCTGGACAAAAGGAGCAAATTCCATCAGAGCAAGGTGCACTAGATGGAGCTCAAGCAGGCTGTGATAGCAAATCCTTGGGGATCCAGAGACCATGGGCCCTATGGTCCCCCAGGTGCGCTCCCATCCCACTAAAGACGCATCTGCTGAAAGGGTGACGGTCAGTTCTGGGCAGACAAATAGGACTCCTTCCTTGAGATGTTCCGGGATGAGCCACCACTGGATAGCATCCAACACTGGCTGGGTCTCTGCGATGCCTCACGTCACAGGGTCACATTGATGGTAAAAATGGATTAGGTGCCTCCTACTGGTGAGGACAGGTCTGCAGGACCGGGGCTGAAGTTTCAGAGGGTGGCACTGGGTGCTTTCTGCATCTGTGCATTTGGCTGCACCTTCTTTTAAGGTTGGGGTGGCTGAGATTTGTTCTAGGCTCCTTTATCTTTTCCAGAAAAGGACTGCTGGTTCTGAAAGAAAACATATCCTTTCCCCTGAGGGTTAGCAGGAGCTGGTCTGCAAGTCTTTAGGGTCATTCTCATCTTCTGAGATGCCTTGAGAGATTTCTCTACCTGCTGTCCAAACAAGTAAGTGCCATCAAAGGGAATGTCCATAACCTACTGTTGAACATCTTGAGAGAAACCAAAAGTATGAAGCAAGGAATGCTTCCTGGTAGGTATAGGTAGTATGGTACAATTGAGGGAGGGATGGGTTAGGAACATGAAAAAATTTTCAATTGACAGCTTTAATCTGGACATGCAGACAGAAAATTGGGAGAGATGCAAATTAATTCCGGATTTAGATCAAACTGTACTGTATTTTGTGGCTAGATTTTTGGCGATATGTGATAAGCATGCACCAAAAACAAAAGTAAGTATGAGAAAAGCTAGGGAGCCCTGGATAAATGATAATTTATTAAAAAGTATTAAGATTAAGAACAGATTGTGGAACTTGGCTAAAAAGACAAAAACAAGTAGTGATTGGGATATTTATAAAATTAAAAGGAATAACTGTAAACAACGGATAAAGAGAGCTAGACTGAACTATTTTAGAATGAAAATAGATAGGAATAATGATCCAAAAAAATTCTGGCAAACATTTAACGACATTGTTAGTCCAGGCAATAAAAATAAACAAAACATCAATCAACTGATTCCTGAGGGGAGGGCAGTAAAAGAACCCAAGGCAATAGCAAATCTGTTAAATGATTTTTTTATCTTCCAGGTCTAGAGGTAAGAGTCCCACTAAACAAGACCAAGAATGTACCAGAATTCAAAGGGTTATATCCACCTTTTAGATTTAGAGTTCTGAATATAGAGGAGGTAAAAATATGTTTAAAAACAAATTAAAATTCATAAATCTCCTGGTATAGATGGGTTGGAAGGAAGGTTTTTACGAATGGCTGCTGATTATATAGCACCAACAATAGTATATATGTTTAATTGGAGTTTAAGTACAGGGTTTTTTCCTACTATATGGAAACAGAGTAAAACTATTCCAATATATAAAGGGGGCGACCAAAGTGATCCGGACAACTATTGACCAATAGCTCTGCTTTCATTACTATCTAAATGCCTGGAGAAGTTAGTACATATAAAAATAAGGGACTATTTAGAAACAAATAACATATTTACACCATATCAGGCAGGTTTTAGAAAAGGACTTTTCACAAATTCAGCTTTGATCGAATTTAATGATCTTGTGGCAACTTCGTTGGATGAAGGAAAGGAGACTGCAGTTTTATTCGCAGATTTGTCGAAAGCTTTTGACCTGGTGGACCACTCCCTGCTGATGAGAAAACTCTGGGCTATGGGCATTACTGAGGGACCATGGGCATGGATTAAATCATATTTAACAGGAAGATCTCAAAGAGTATGTGTGTCCCAGACATTATCAATAGTTAAATTAGTAGAAACAGGAGTCCCTCAAGGATCTGTACTAGGGCCCTTGTTATTCTTAGTATTCTGCAATGATCTTCCCCAGACAGTTCAAACATCAAACATCTGGCTGTATGCTGATGATACGGCTCTTGTTGTAACTGGGTCAGACTTTGCAGACCTGAGAGTTGACCTGCAGAGGGACTTCAGCAGCATAGGGCAGTGGTTCACCAGGTCAGGGCTGGCAATGAATATAAAGAAGACTAAAGTCCTTTACTTTGGGAATAGAAACAAACCAAACTTGGGTATAACATCTTTGTCAAATGTTCTAATAGACGAGGTAACTGAATATCGCTATCTGGGTGTAATATTTGATGTAGAGATAAATTTTCAAGAACATATTAAGGAGTTACTGAATAACGTTAGTAGGAAACTAGGGGCCCTTAGACGAACATCAAGACATTTGGATTTAAAGACTAGAAAAACCACAGTGGAACAGATGGTGATGCCAACGCACTGATTATGGAAGTATTATATATAGGGTTGCACCTAAGTTAATGCGGGTTAAGTTAGATAAAATTTATTATAAACTTGTGAGGTTTATTTGGGGATCTCATTATAGAACACACTATTGTACATTATTAATTACTCTGGGATGGACTACCCTAAAACAGAGAAATGGTGAGATATGGTTGAAATTATTGCATCACTTTTTTATAAAGCAACCGGCTCATTACATATCAGCTAATGCATTGACGAAAAAGATTGAGCCTACTCGGACCTTGACTAGATCTATATATGTTAATAAACTAAAAGGTAATTTATAATAAAACAAAATTTGGGGTAAAAACATTAAAACATCAAGCGGCAATATAGTGGAATATACTTCCATACTCAACGAGAGTGGCATCTACAAATGTATTTAAAACAGGATTGAAATCAATCTTCCAGGCTGTGTGTAATTGTTACGTTTATTACCGTGTTTAGCAATTCTGATATGTGATGTAATTATGTTTTAGCTTTGTTTGTTAGTCAATTGAAATTTTTATAATGTAATGGATGTAGACTGGGTTTGAACTCAATCTAGATTGTATGTAGTTGTTAACTACTTGATTTACTATTGGGATTTGTAAATCTATACCATATACCATGATGCACTTTGTCTTAGTTTTTTGTCCTCATTGAACATTTTGTAGTTTAATGTAATTAGGACTGTTGGTATTGTAGCACATTTTGTACTTGTTTGTTGTATTTGATAGACTGTTATTATGCATTTTGCATAGTGTATAGTGAATGTTGTTGTATTAAACAAACCTTATAAAAATCATAGTACTTGTAATACATGATTTATTACTTTTATATAACCAAACAGGACTTGTCTTGTAAACAGGGATTTCATCCCTAATGACATGTGATATCCTGTATAAAAATAAACATTTTACCTACCTACCTACCTTAATGGTATCGGGGACAGGGAACTGACAATTTTATGGGAAGGAGAATGGAATGAAGTGTGCTAAAGCATGCGGGTGTGTGGATGAGCTAGCAGAGGGGTGCTTAACATCGGCATTTAAGACTGGGAATGGGAAACCAAACTTGGTGATTGACCATAATATTTCAATTTAAACCTGCAAGCCTTTCAAACTCTTCTGTGGACCGACGTGTTACACTTCAGGAGAGCCACTCTACCACCATGTATTTGCTGACTTACACTGTTCAGTTCCTATGGCCAAATCAAAATAACAATGCTTATGTAAAATACCGGTAAATACATAAAAAATCTAATAAAATCATGCCTTACATAAGTCATGATTCTGATGATTTTTCTGCAAGAAGTATTACATGTAATGGAAATGAAAGGAACCAGTTAGCACTGCAGAGCAATTTGCTCCTGTAACGTGATTCCGTCTGCTGGCTGCTGGCCATTTTGAAGAGCTAACACGGTGGGTTTTTCAAATGGGAAGGCTGTTCACATTTTTTTTAAATTCTACAAAACTACATTTATTTTACATTTTTAAATGCAGTTTTAGCATCAATGTAAACAGCAGCCTTTCCTTTACCTCTCTGTGAAGTCTGATTTTGGTACTGTGCACTAGTTGAAAAAAGGCTGTTTACTTGACTTTTAAAGCTCTCTCTGCCTGGTGTGCTCTGTCCGCTCCACCAAGGAATTGTTGCTGGCCATCCTGAGATCACGCTTAAAACAATCTGGTTAAAGGGCATGCTCACTGGTGGCTCCAGCAATATGGAACTCCTTGCCATTCAATCTAAGAAGTCCCCCTTCTCGTGCCACACTGGTGACCTGGGTTCGGGAATGGACTCTGTTGCCGGAGGTTGGCAGGGAAGAGGAAGGATCGAGCATCCCACGACTGCTCTCCTTCCTCTGTGGAGGGCTGGGGCACTGCAGCGCACTGTAGCGGTGACTGGTGGAGGCCAGTAGCACTACAGCAGCGAGCAGTAGAGCGGGGGGAGAATGTGTCAGCACGCATGTGCTTGCACGCCCATGCACATCCAGCTCTCTGGGGCAAGGAAAAATCGGAAAATGGCGGGTGTGATCTCAGTGGCTGATGGCTGCGCCTGGCACCCCCCAGTACCCGAGAGGTTCCTGCATTCAGAGCGATGTGAGTGATTAATGGCCAGCTCTGAGGGAGTGCCAGACCGGCCCCGGGGAGGTGTTGGTGGCTGGGGGATCGCGGAGATCTGCTCTGTGGGGGAGAAAAACAGAGATGTGATAAAAAAAAATACCCCTTGACAGAGGCATTTAAAAGGTGCCAAAAAAATAATTTATTTGACATTGCATATGGACCTGATGTCTGATTTCCTCTGTCAGTACCTTAAATTATTTATAAAATCGAGTTGATGATTTTGTATTTTGTTTCACTTGATGTATATATGTAAAGCACCCTAAGCCCTTGGGATAGCGCACTCTACAATACAACTGTCTTGCCCAGCTGTTCATAATAGAATACAGTGGAAACCTCCTAAAAAACAACATGGATGCAGCTTAGTAGGAGGAACCCGTACGCACTGTGATTCAGCAAATCTGCACCGAAGCCCATCAATGATGCATTTGTCATTAGTGTGACCAAGGGCTCAGCCCAGATGAGCAGGATGCCCTCCAAAAGGTTCACTGGGGACAGCCACCAAAGGACTCCTCCTTCAGGTGGATCACCTAAACAGGTTGATTCAGAGCTGCATACAATTGTGATCATTGGAGAGGTCCATACACTAGTGGACCCAACATACCACAACCATGGTAGGTGCCCAAAAACACAGAAGCCAGAGGGAATCCTGAGCTGGACGCAACTACCCAACTCGAAATGATTGGACAAAGGAGGGAGGGTACTCTGCCCCATCCAGAGACCAGACAAGCTTGAAAAGAGTCCAGCTCAACCCCCAGTAACAGGATCACATGCTTCAGGGTGAGCTCAGACTTGTCCAGCTTGACCAAAGGGCTGACGTCTTGGAACCTCTGGATGGCCAGGTCCCTAGACTGCTACATGTCCTGCACTGTGCTCCCAGTGATCAGCCAGTTGTTGAGGTAAGGCAAGATCTTGAAACCTCTATGCTCGAAGAAGGCCACTACTACCAACAAGCACTAAGTGAACACCCTGTGTGCTGATAACAGGCCCTAAGTGGAGGAACCATCTGCGCAATGGATGGATGGGGACATGGAAGTACATATTGAGGAGGCAGTATAGCGCAGTGGTTTAAGGCTCTGAGCTGCAAACCTGGAGACCTGGGTTTGAATCCCACAGCCCCCTCTTGCATACTGTGTGACCCCGAGCAAGTCACTTAACTTTCTTGTGCTCCCAGGTCGCACCTGTAAACATGCTTTCAGTTTAGTACGTCTCTCCTGGTAAAACAAAGGTAAAAAAATATATATTCTGGAGATCCAGAGTTTGAAGGTGGCCCGGTCTTCCAGTCGGCGCCACCATGCTCACCGATACTGGGCTTGTGATCAGGAGCTGCAGCAGCACCAGGCCACGGCACAGAGATGCCCACCAGTGTAGACCAAGAGTACAGCTTTGGCCTAACCACCAGCTGCATTTGCTGCCCCAAAGGGCAGATGGACTGGGTGGGGTGCTCAGCCGGCCCCTGGAGGAAACCTATTGTCCACCAGACCCCCCGCAGCACCTGTGCATCTTGGCAAGGTGAGCGCAAGGAAGACCCTGGTCCTCCTCAGTACCAGAGGTACTGGTAAGGGGACCAGGGGAAAGGCCCAAATACCTTACCATGGCATCCTTGGAGCGAGTCCTGCCTCCAAAAGTGGAGGGCGAACAACTCCACTTCCACGCACAAACTTCCTGGGTGCAGCAATCCATCAAGAAGCAGGCATCCCACCAATCCATATCATGGTTCAAGCCAAGACAGGTCCAACACTTCGGATGCCGGTCCTGGATAGCAACAGAATCCCCATAATGACACCTATGCATGGGGGTGCTGCCTTTCTTTTTCTCTTGCCCCTTAGAACACAGCATACCAACAGTTAAAATAAAAAATTAAAAACTAGATGAAAAGGGTTTGGTGCCCAAATGATAAAGAAAAGCAGTACCAGGAGAAAAATGGTGCCATGAACCTCAGGACTGATCGGGTCATTTGGTGCGATCACTGCATGGTAAAGTTCTCGTTTGGGGCCCCCCTGATAGTCCCTCCCCTGTTGAGATGGTCAGCTATCGCCCTTTAGGGGGATTATCCCCATAGGGACTTCTGGCGGTAGTACACTTGTCTGGTGTGAGTACTGCATGTGCGACTGGTACAAGCGAGGCCGTGGCTGCCTATAATAAGGCCATCTCTGGAGCGCTCGATGCCATCACACCGGTCTGTATACGACCCAGATCGTCTCGCTCAAGACCCCATGATTTGATGGGGCTCTCAAGGAGATGAAGATTATGGGTCGGAAGTTGGAGCGTTTCTGGTGCAGGACCCGGCTGGAAGAGAGCTTGGCCCTGAGAGCTCACTATCGTATCAAGGGGCAATCGACCGTAAGAAGGCAGAGTTCTTGTCCAGGGAGATTGCAGCAGGGTGGAACATACCAGCTCAGCTTTTTTGGACTGTGGACAGACTACTGCATCCGATCTGTCTGCAGCTGAAAAAAGCATTTGCAATTGCACTGTGTGGTAAGTTTGCGCAGTTCTTCTCTGACAGGATGTCATCTATCCAATTTGGGATCTCCCCAGTGGGGCACGGTCAGCCCAGCTGTGGTCAACCTGGGAGGGACATGGGCAATCCTATTGTCTGGGAGGAGTTTAAAACAGTGGAGGTGGCTGAGGTTCTCAGGGTGATCTCGAAGCTGCTGTCCACTTTTTGTGAACTGGACCCGGCCATTACTCGTCTTCTAGTGAGATGTGCCAGGACCGTTGGTCCGGTGTTTGCCAGGATAATCCAGTGCTTGCTCTCAGAGGGGATCTTTCCTGACGCCTTGAAAGAGGCACTGGTGAGGCCCCTCCTGAAGAAACAATCACTCGATCCTGATGTCCTGGCCAATTATCGACCTATCTCCAACCTCCCATTCTTAAGGAAGGTTACTGAGAAAACAGTGGCACTACAGCTTAAGGGACACCTCATGGCATTTGACATCTATGAGCCATTGCAGTCCAGTTTCAGGGCCAGGCACAGCACCAAAATGGTACTGGTCAGGGTGCAAAATAACCTCCTCAGGGCAAGAGACAGAGGAGACCTGTCAATTCTCATTCTCCTCAATCTCTCTTCACTATTTGACACCGTGGACCACACTGTGCTGTTAGATCGCCTTAGAGAGTATTGTGGACTCGCCGGTACTGTTATCAGCTGGTTTGAGTCCTATCTCTCAGGCAGGAAGCAACAGGTGGTGATGGAGAATTTCTCTTCCTCCCCGAAGCTCCTGCCATGTGGAGTTCCTCAAGGTTCGATCCTGTCACCAATGTTGTTCGTGGGCTACCACTGGGAGAGCTCATGAGGCATTACAGTCTGGGTTTTCACTTCTAAGCAGATGATACCCAGCTATATTATTTGTGTTGCGGGCAGCGGAGGGTCCGATTGTTGCGGGGAGTTTGTGGAGTTCCTTTTCTCCCAACTCTGCTAGGCGTAGTCTTTCCATGACCTTGTGTGGTGGTGTGGAGTGGAGGACTGGAGCGGTGAGTGTTGCCTGATGATCGAGCATCGAGGGTGACACCTTGGAGTGCTGTGCTGTGGAGCGGAAGATGTGGCTGGAAAATCGTTATGGAAATCAGGGAGTGAGGATTTGCTAACTGGAGGTTTCATGGCCCCTGGAGAATCTGCCTGCTGCTGCTGTTTGTCGGTTGTTGGCATCCAGGTTTTTTGGGCTCCACCGGGTGCAGTCATCCATTGGTGTGAGTGCAGCTTCGGCTGTGCTTGAAGAGGACTGATTCCTAGGATCAAGGAGATAAGTGTTTTTGGTTCGGGTCTCGATATACTGGAGGAGAGCAGAGGTTGGATCTGGACGAACTAGTGGAATATGGTCAGGATGGAGAGCCCAGGAGTTATGTGTTAGGAGGTTTTCGTCGCCTCCTGGATTTATTTGTTCCTGAGTGGGGATTTGTACTCAGTCTAGATTTTTTGGCAAAGAGTCTGGGGAAGTAAGTTCTCTGACTTACTGGGATCCCTGTTTGTGGCCAGTGGTCTGCGTCTTGGACACCTGTCCTCGCTAGGGTGGTGTGCTGGGAGACTGATGCTATTTGGTGGCAGTTCTCCCAGCGCTTCTGATCCGCAAAGTGAGTCCCTGGTACAAGCAGTGGTTTTCCCCCTTATTGACCTACTCCTGGACGATGGCCATAAAGTAAGACCTCTGCTTTTTAAACTTTATTTGCAGCTGTTGCTTAATTTCTCAGTGGCGGAACTGATCCTGATTGGGTTTTTTGAAGGATATAGTTCGGGGTATGTTACTTCGTGGTGGTGAGAGCCCTCGAAGACCTGCTACTGGTACTGTACTCTGATTACCTGCTTCGGGATCTGCCTACCTTAGATCATTATTGTATCTCGGAGGGCTTCTTTCCCTTACTGTTCCCTCTTGGGTGGTAAGAGCTCCTTGGGGGGGGGCCGAACTGAGGGAGCTCCTCTGGGATTTCAGCTTTAATTTTAATCTGTGTCCCTCTGGCCACTGATGCCGTGGAATGAGAATCTGTGGCTTCATAGTTGGATATTTTGGCGGTGGAAGGTGGGAGCTCCACTGTTCGGAAGACTTCCTAAAATCTACCCGGACTGTATATTGTCATTAATTAATCATTTTTGTTGTTGGATGGTGTTCTTTAATTTATATTAAGTAGGTTTTGTTTGCTAAGTTTTGTTTTATTTATGATTTCGTTTTCTTTTTTAGATTGATCTGTAATTTTTGTATTGTTTTTTGATCTTATTCTTTATAGGGAGTTTAGATATTACTATCACTGGTGCCATGCTTGTGGATGATGATATTTATTGTCATTCTACCCCCATCTTGCACTACACATCCGCCACTCTTCATGCCCTCCGCCCTTTCTTTTCCCTTCCATTGCTTTTCCCTATATATCAATGTTGTAGGGCCTTGGGAATTGCTCGTGGGAGGTGTCGGAGGGTGTGAACAGCGGCGGATGGATGAGGTGGGTGCTCGCATCCGAGCGGTTAAGTCCACAAGATGCCCTGGGGCGAAATGGAGTGCTGAACGGGGTTCTCCTTGTTTGGTCTCCATACCCAAGGGCACCACCTTTGTAAATGGTGGGCAGGTGGTTGGGGTGTCCCAGGAGTCCTATCCAACCCGGGCGGTGCTTTGCAATGCCAGGTCCATTATGAACAAGTGTGCTATTATAGCGGACTTGGTGAGCACTGTGGACCTGACTTGCATCACCGAAACCTGGCTGGACAGTAATACCGGCCCAGTTGTTGAGGCCGCAGTTCCAGCTGGGTATTCAGTGATACACCGCCCGAGACTGGATCGCAGGGTTGGGGGGGTTGCGGTCTGTTTCAAGACCGAATTGGATCTCACCAGTGTTCCAGTGGAGGAGACCAGATCCTTTGAATGTGTTGTAGTGGCAGGTGGGGGCTATAGGATAGCACTTGTTTATCGTCCACCCGGTGACGAGAAGCTATTCCTTAAGGAAGTGGCGGACTTCGTTGTCGACCTGGTATTTGAGTTGCCCAGGTTGATGGTGCTGGGTGACTTCAATGCCTGGATCGACGACGATCTCTCGCAATTTGGTCAGCACTTCCTCCAATTGATGTGTTCATTGGGCCTCACACAGGTGGTTACCTCTGCCACTCATAAACACAGCCATTCACTGGATCTGGTCTTCCTGCTGGGGATGGAAGCCTCCGATGTGGGGGTGGAACCTGTCGGTTGGTCTGACCATCACACTGTGAGATTCAATTTTTGCACCCCCCTGCGTAGGCCTACCCCAGTGGAGATGGTCAAGTACCGCCCTTTACGGGATGTTACTCCTAATGGCCTAACTGCGGTTCTTGACCTATCAGAACTGCCTGGGACGAGCTCTAATCCTGAAGAGCTGTGCTAGCCTACAACAAGGCTGTCACCGCTGCTTTGGATTTAATTGCTCCCACCCATGTGCGCCCTCGATCCCCTTGGTTTGATCGGGATCTGAGGGAGATGCGGTGACTAGGACGCAGGTTGGAGAGATGCTGGCGAAAATCCGGCTTAGATGCCGACCATCTTAGACTCCTAGAGCATTACAAACTCTATCAGTCAGCAATTCTCATAAGAAGGCAGTATTCCTGTCCGGAGAAATTGCTGCTGCACAGAATCGACCAGCCCAGCTCTTTCGAACTGTGGACAGGCTGTGCAACCCAGCCTGTCTGCAGGTTCGTCGAGCTGTTTTTTTACAAATACAATGTGAGGAGCTTGCTTGATTCTTTGCAGATAAGGTGGCTGACATCAGGGCCGAGACTCGCACAGCACTTGCCATGGGAGTTGCTGGGGTCCGGCCTGTGGTTGCAAGTACCCCGTTCACCTGGAGTTCCTTTGGAAGGCCGGAAATCGATGACGTTATGAGGACTGTCCAGGGTATGCATACCACAAGCTGTAGTTTAGACCTGGGTCCCACTGGCCTGATTACGGGCTGTGGTGAGGCTATCATTCCGGTTCTAGCTAGGATAGTCTGGTGCTCCTTAGACTCTGGTGAATATCCCCGCTCCCTGAAGGAAGCGGTGGTGACACCAGTATTGAAAAAGGCTTCTCTAGACCCAGACTCCCTAGCTAGCTACAGACCTATCTCGAACCTCCCCTTTGTGGGGAAGGTAATCGAGAAAGTGGTGGCAGCCCAGTTTGACAACCATTTATCCATCCATAACATCTATGACCCTCTTCAATCAGGTTTTCGAAAGAGACATAGCACTGAGACTGCGCTGGTTTGGGTGCTCAATGATCTCCTGATGGCGAGAGACCAGAAAAAACGGTCCATTTTGGTCCTTCTGGATTTGTCAGCAGCATTTGACACCGTAGACCATGGGGTGCTGCTCGAGCGCCTGAGATACATCTGTGGGTTGACGGGTTTAGTTCACAGATGGTTTACTTCCTTCCTCACAGGTAGAACTCAGAGGGTTGTATCGGGGGTATTTCCCTCTGATCCTACCGCTCTGTCCTATGGGGTGCCTCAGGGCTCTGTGCTGTCCCCCATGTTTGTGGTGTACATGCTTCCCCTTGGAGACATTGTAAGACGATATGGGCTGGAGCTTCATTGTTATGCCGATGATACCCAGCTCTATCTGTCTTTTGCGCCTGACCAGAATAGAGCACTATCAGTGTTTAACAACTGTCTTAGCCAGATCCAAGGTTGGATGAGGTCCAGCTGGCTGAAGTTGAACTTTGGGAAGACGGAGGTGATGGTCGTGGATCCTGGCCACCGGATTGAGGGGTCAGGGGCAAATCAAACCTCAGGTTTATTTCTGGGGGATGTGGAGCTCCTTACCTCTGAAAGGGTGCGAGACCTGGGGGTGATCCTTGATGATCAGCTGACATTACGTGCGCAAGTGTCGGCGGTTGTTAAGGTATCCTTTTACCATCTTAGGAACATCGCTAGGATCAAGCACCTTGTTCCACCTGGCGACCTGCCTACATTGATCCACGCCTTTGTGACCACTCGTTTGAACTACTGCAACTCCCTCTACTTTGGGCTTCCTGGAGTTGATATCTGCCGCTTGCAGCTAGTGCAGAACTCAGCGGCCCTGTTGTTAATGGGGACCTCACGTTCTTCCCATATTACACCGGTGCTGCGGGATCTGCACTGGCTGCCTGTTCAGTGGCAGATCACCTTTAAAGTCGGTTTACTGACATATAAAGCCCTACACGGTTTGGGCCCTGATTACCTGAAAGATCTTCTGGTGCCTTACCTTCCGATGCGATCTCTCCACTCAGCCAACGAGGGGTTGCTAGAGATTCCGATGGTAGTTTTAAAATCTTCTGGCGCCCGCGCTTTTAGTTTTGTGGTGCCAACCCTCTGGAATTCTCTACCACGTTGGATTAGAGAGTGCATGACGGTGGAGGGTTTTAAAAAAGGCCTAAAATCCTTTTTATGGAAAAAAGCATCTGGTGAGGATATAGATTTTAACTAAACGCTATATATTTTAGCTTGGATTTTAATTTATTTATGATGTTTTATGATTGTCATTCTGTAATGCGCCTTGATTTAAGAAAGGCGCAAAAGAAATAAAGTTTATTATTATTATTATATATATCCTTTCCCCCTGGAACAAATGAAGTTGTGGTAGTGCTGAATAATTGCTGGCCAAAATCCAGGACTGGATGTCCTCCAACTGGCTGAGGCCGAATCCAGACAAGACAGAGGTCCTGGTGATTGAGCCTGGTCGCGGGCATGATGGGAGTACCTCTGGGGTGGCAACGGGACTGGTCCTTGGAACCACCCCGCTGATGGCTTCTTCCAGGGTGAGAAATCCAGGCGTCTTCCTGAATGACAGGCTGACACTTGATGCCCAAGTGTCATCTGTTGTCCAAAGTGGTTTTTAACCACTTAAGAAATGTCGCCTGGATTAAACCCCTAGTTCTTCCCAATTACCTGCCATCATTAATGCATGCCTTTGTTACTTCCAGGTTAGACTACTGTAACACTCTGTACTTCAGGGTCAGTGGAGGGAAACTCTGCCGGCTGCAGCTGGTGCAGAACGCAGCAGCCAGGTTACTGACGGGTCTGTCAAGATCATGTCATGCGACTCCAGTCCTGTGTGATCAGCACTGGCTGCCTGTCAGGTGGAGGATCATCTTCAAGGTGGGTTTGCTCACCTATAAGGTCCTATATGGCTCGGGCCCTGGCTACCTGACTGATCGCCTCACACCTGCCATTCTGGTCCACTCCCTCCACTCCTCCACCATGGGCCTCCTTGCGGTTCTGAGGGCCAGGCTGAAAACCTTTGGTGATCGAGCGTTCGAGGTGGACAGCCCGGCCCTCTGAAATTTGCTCCCCAGCTTGCTAAGGGAGGCCCCGTCGGTGGAGGCATTTAAGAGGGGTCTGAAAATCTACCTCTTTAAACAGGCATTTGTGGATTAATTGTAGCTGTTTTTATGCGTGTATTTATTAATGTTTATTTATACTTGAATTTTAGATTTACTGTATAACCCTTTACAGCCTTATCTACAGTATATGTCTTTATGTCTTTATTGTTTACCCTGCCTGCTTTGATTTCTGTAAGGCGTCCAGAGCCCCTGGGATTGGGCGCCATATAAATAAACTTACCTTACCATTAATACAGAAAATGGTATAAGACATTTAACACAGGTAGCGACTAACTAAGGAGATAACTGGCACAGTTAAAATTACTCAGGCTGTTCCCATGGTGCATGCTAGATGCAGGAGAAACAGAACTGGTGGGCTGGCGCTGGTTACTAGCCAGCTCACATGCACAACGTCACTGAGTTGGCCTTGTGGGCTGCACCGGCACCGATGCTGGTCCCCTCCTGAAGCTGCAATGACTTTGCTCCTGCTGGGTCCTAGCACCTCTGGCTAAGACCCATTTAGTGTGGCTGAATGAAGACTAATTCTTGAAAGATCATGGTTCTGCTCAGCCAGTGGAAATGGAGCATGGTGCAAATCAGCAACTGTGTTTAACAGCATCAAAGAAAAAAGGCAGCATGAACCAGACATGATTTACATGATATATTATAGATATATATATATATATATGTATACATTATAGTGGAACGATAGTGCCACTATAGTTAGGGTTGAGTACCCCATTTAAGGTTAAAGTGTGAAATTTTGCAGCTTAATAACTTTGCCACCGTATGACGGATTTGCCTGAAATGTGGCATGCACAGAGCGGCAACACAGATCTCTGGATCTGCCAAGTTTCGTAATGGTCATATATACGGTTGCGGAGCTATATAGCGCCGTAGAAAGTCGTATTTACACTTTTTTGCGCATTCTTTGCTCGCGCCTACAGGTCGCACAGTTTGCGCGATTGGTCCGAAAACTTCAGGGAACATGCAGCCAGGGTCCCCGATGTGCCTTATGAAGATTTCGGGAAAAAATATTAAATGGTTCAAAAGTTATTCAAAAAAAAGTTTCCCATTATAGTCAATGGGAAAAGTTAACAAAAAGTTCGACAGTGTCGCAAATTCAGTTTTTAGTGTCGCAAATGACCCCTGTAGTGTCACAAATCCGCCATTTTGTTTTCAGTTACTGGTCACAGAAATGCTTGGCATTTAAATTTGGGACCCTCTAGGGACACAATCCTTTTTGTGTTCACCTAGTCGAGCCCTGAGGATGCTAGCCACCTATGTCTTTTTGGAGGGATTAAACACCCCAGAAATGTGTTTTTGAAATTTTTGGAAACAGTAGGAACACAAAGTAGTGTCGCACTAGCGACACTTTCGTGATTTTTTTTGCAAAAGTGTCATGATTTGCGACACTACTTTGTGACACTATGCCCAAAAGAATAGGAAATGTTTGCCATCCTGCTGCAAAAGAACGGTTTGGTCTTTTGGGCTGAAATTTGGAGGGAAGAAAGCCAAGATCCCACAGATATGCCTTTTGGTGGCAAAATATTAGAGGGCTACCAAGTTACAGTACTCCAAAGTTGACAATTTTTCCCATAGGATAACATTATGGCGTCCGCTGCGCCTTTCGGGGCCCTATCTTGGAAACGCCTCGAGATACGGATTTTTCGTCAGAAAAATGCTTAGCCCCCCACTAGGGCTAAGTGCAAAACTAGCCAGGAAAGTCATAAATTATATGAAATTTTATTTTTTTTCCTGCGTCGTACGGTTCCTGAGACATAAGCAATTTAGTATTCCAAGTGTTCATTTTCTGCTCCGAGGCCCATTATTATGCATACATTCTTTGTATTCACTGTGTTTCTCAATGCAGCTTTTAGGGAAAAAAGGGTGTGCGCTTTCGTTACTGTTACAGTTAGTGTTTCCACTTGCATTTTCGTGATCATTTGCGTTAGCGTTCCTGTCTACGCCACCACGTGCATTACTCTTTGCGTTTTCATTTGTGCTTGCGTTTGCATTACTGTTACCATTTGCATTTCCATTACTGTTTCTGTTTGCGTTTCGTTTCGAGTCACCGTGTGCATTACCATTTGCGTACGCTCTTCCGTTTGCGTTTCCTTTGGCGTCATCGTTGGTGTTACCGTTAGCATTTGCATTTCCAACTGCGGTACCATGACCGTGCGTGTTACCATTTGCGTTTCTGCACGCACTTGTGTTTCCGTTACTGTTCGCTTTGGCGTCGCTGTTACTGTAACTGTTTGCGTTTCCAATTGCGTTACCATTACTGTTTGCGTGTTCGTCACCATGTGTGTTTCTGTTGGCCTTAGCGTTTGCGTTTTCGGTTGCATTTCCATTGTCGATTGCACTGCTGTTTCCTTCTGCGGCACCATTGCCTTCATCGTTTGCATTTCTGTTTGTGTTACCGTTTATATTTTTCTTACCGTTTGCGTTTCCGTTGGCATCAGCATTTAGGTTACTGTTTTCATTAACGTTTGTGTTTCTGTTGCCGTTAGCGTCTGCATTACCATTTCTGTTTTCATTAACGCTTGCGCTTGCATTTCTCTTACCATTTGCGTTATCATTTACGTTTGCGTCACCATGTGTGTTACCGTTTGTGCTACCGTTAGCGTTACTATGTGACAAAAAATCACATGGTGGGAGCGCGAGGCTCTCCCACCACCACATTCCATTCACTATTTATAGTGCTCACTCTCTCAAAAAATGGGGAAATTCATGGCAAAAAACTCTGTTTAATGCATCAGTTAGGGTTATTCCACAGCGACAAAAGCAAGGAAATTGTGTTAGGGCTGCCACCCTTGTACCCCAAGTCCACCCTGTCCCCACCAACAGGCATCGGGGTGTGTGTTGGGTCGGTCTAACTCTCACCCCATTCTCCTATATTGCACCACCTCAGCTTGTTTTCACATGGGATGGGGTGAGAGTTAGGACCGACACCCCAACGCACACCCCGATGCCTGTTGGTGGGTTTGGGGGTGCAAGGGGTGGCAACCCTAACACTGAAATTTCCTCGCTTTTGTCACTCTGGAACAACCCTAACTGATGCATTAAATGGAGTTTTTTGCCATGAATATATATATATTTATAAAATGGGTAGGAAAAATTATGTCTGCTAATTTGTTGGAACACATCACATGACTGTGCGTATATCAGAGTGCGACCGCACACCTGCAGTTTTACCCCCCTCCAAAACAATTTTGACATTTTATAAGATAGATAAACCACTCAGAGGTGTGCGGTTGTGCTCTGATATACGCACGCCTTGGGTGGTTGCACACCAAGGCGTGAGTATATGACAGCATGACCGCACACCTCAGAGTGGTTTATCTATTACATATACATACATACATATATATATATCTTGGGATGATGATTTCAAGTACTGGTTGTATGGTATCTCTCATGAACCAGCTATTATGAAAAATAAAACACTGTGGGTCGAGACATCTCCATTTTGTTATACATCCCCTTGTTGTGGGATGACTAGATAACCCTTTGTGTCATCCCACACCTCAGGTGTGTAAAAAAACAAAATCAAACTGCTTACTCACCTGTAACAGTAGTGCTAGGAGTGGTATATGGTGTACATCCACACTTCTGGCAGATTCCTTTCCCTTTAAATCTCTGTCCAGAAGGTCAACTTACCCGGGTGGTAAGTCCCTCTGCATTGCCCTGTGATGTCAGATTTTACCCACTAGAAGCAAAATACAGTGTGCCACTTGCCAGGGAAGGTTGGGTGGGTTGTGTGGATGTACACCACATACCACTCCTAGAAAGTACAGTTACGTAAAAACTTACCGTAACAGTATATCTTTGAGGGGTATCTCTTTCAGCAGGTAATACACTTGGGTCGTTGCCAGAGGTTACTGTGGCGCATGGCAGCTCTTCTAGCAGTCTTTTATCAGGGGCCACCCACTGATGACATCATCATCCTGCTTCCTATACAAGAGTGGACGGTCCCTGGTATCCTCAGTTCCCCGCCGGATTCGGCTCGCTAAGCGTGGACCGAGGGGATCCAAGGTACCATAGGTGTCTCTTCCCACATGCTAAGTGGAACAAAGTCATTCTCTTAGAGAAGGAGGGGCACAGAGGAAGGGAACATACCTGCTGCAAGAGACATCCCTCAAAGATCTACTGTTACGGTAAGTTTTACGTAACTGTACTATCTTCCACGGGATGGTCTCTTGCAGCAGGTAATACACTTGGGATGATTCCCAAGCAGTGTACCCAAAAAAGGTGGAATTATGATAGGAGACCGTGTAGGACTGCGTGGTCAAAGGCCGTCCCTAGGGCAGGGAAGCAATATCCAGGTTGCAATGCTTCGTGAAAGTGTGAATGGTGGACCATGTGGCTGTACTGCAGTGATCAAGGCCCCTTAGAAGCAGGCCGCCATGGAGGCCTGGGCTCTAGTGGAATGGGCCTGTACTGTTCCCGATAGGGGCCTGTTGTATTTTTTTGTAACAAAATGTAATACAAATTGCCAACCAACTGGAAATGGTTTTCTTGGCAACTGGGGAACCTTCCCTTGAAGAGGCGAAGGTGACAAACAATTGAGAGGATTTTCTCAAGGATTTGGTACAGTTTATACAGTACTTCAGGATACGATGAACAACTAAGGTGTGTAGGAGATGTTCTCCCGGATTAGAATGCTCCTGATAGTAGACGGGCAATTCCATGGTCTGGTTTAATGTATGTTCTGAAACCACTTTCAGCAAAAAGGAAGGGTTAGGGGTGAAGAACCACCCTATCCTTGTGGAAGATTAGGGAAGGCTCTCTACACATCGGAGCCTGAAGCTCGGAGATACGCCGATCCAAACTGATGGCCACTAGAAACCGTCTTCCAAGACAGGAAGCAGAGATCAGCGGTAGCCGCTGGTTCAAAGGGCGCAAGGGTGAGTTTCTCTAGTATGAAATTCAAATCCCAAGGGGGGGGGCAGGGCGCCTATAGGAGGTTTGATATGAAGCATACCCCTTAAGAACATCTTGGCAAGATGATGTTGGTACAGTAATTTGCCTTCACAGGGTTCATGAAAGGCCGAAAAGGAGGCCAGGTGAACTTTGATAGAGGAATACCTAAGGCCCTTATTGGCAAGTGAAGCCAAGTAGTCCAGCACGTTGGGTAAAGGACATGAAAATGAATTTATGGAAAGGGAAGTAGCCCATATGGAAAAGCATTTCCATTTAGCGTTACATGTTTCCCTGGTTGATGGTTTTCGTGAGGCCAAGAAAATGTCCACAGGTGAGGAGACTTGAAGACGTGCTATGAAAGCATCCTCAGGAGCGATGCGTGAAGGTGTAGACTTCAGGTTGGGGTGAAGGAGGGTGCCCCGCTCCTGAGTCAGGAGATCTGGTCTGACTGGCAACTGAATGGGATCCACCACAGACAGTTGTTGGAGTAGGGGAAACCACACCTGCCTGGGTCACAAGGGGGCTATGAGGATCATTGTGGCAGGTTCGAGTTGTAGTTTCAGTAGAGTCCATTGCAGGAGTGGGACGGGGGAAGCATATATGAAGAGTCCTGTCCATGGTTAGGACAGGGCATCGGTACACAGTCCCCTTCTGTTCGGGATAATGGAAAAGTATTTGGGGAGTCTGTGATTTTCTAGGAAAGCAAACCGGTCTAGGTGCAGGATCCCCCAGAAGCGGAAGATCATCTGAAGAACTTTGCGATGAAAAGTCCACTCGTGCATGGGGGACTGGTAAATGAGAATGTCTGCCACGGTACTGTGGTGTCCTGGAAGATAGATGGCAATTATTGTGAGTTGTTGGAGTGTGGCTTCTTGCCAGACCTTCAGCGCCTCCCTGCAGAGAGCGCGAGATCTGGCGCCCCCTTGTTTGTTCAGACAGAACACTACGGAGGTGATGTCTGATTGTATCAGTAAGTGTCCGGGACAAAGGTGGGGGCGACTAACCTGAAGGGCCAGGCGAACTGCCGTTATTTCCAACAGATTTATGTGTGGCAAAACAGCGAATTGGGGCCATCTGTCTTGTGCCCCATAAGGGCCGAGGTGTGCTCCCCAGCTGTCCAGGGAAGCATCAATGGTCAACGTTTGATGGGGAGGGGAAGCCTGAAAGGGCATGCCCTGAGACAGGTGGTGCCATTGTGTCCACCAAGCTAGGGCGGAGTGGAGGGAAGGAGTGACTTTGAGAATGCCACCGAAGTCGCCCGACCACAGGTGCCATTGATTCTGAAGCACCCATTGCACTGGTCTCATATGAAGATGGGCGTATGCAACTGTGGGGATGGCAGCTGCCACGTGCCCCAGAAGAGATAAGAAACTTCTGGCTGTTATGGCCTGTTGAGTTCGAGCATTCGGAGCCAGAGAGAGGAGTCTGTCTTGTCTGTCGACAGGGAGGTAAGCCCTGGCTGAAACCGTGTCCAGAAGTGCTCCTATATACTGGAGTGACGGGGAAGGCTTTGGGTTGGACTTGGGTCAGTTGATGGTAATGCCCAGATTTTAGAATAGGGTAAGGGTGCCCTGGAGGGAGAAAAGCAGATCCTGTTCGGAATGTGCTTTTATCAGCCAATCGTCTAGGAATGGGAAGACAAAATGTCAGTCTTTTCTCAGGGCCACCGCCACTACAGCAAGGCACTTGGTTAAGACCCTCGGGGCAGATGAGAGTCCAAAAGGAAGTGCTCGAAATTGGTAGTGGTGTCCTAGCAATTGAAAGCAGAGGAACCGGTAGTGGGCGGGTGGATGGGGATGTGCAGGTAAGCATCCTTTTCATCCAAGACGCACAGCCAATTCCCCTGTTTTAACATTGGTAATACGGATGTTAATGTGACCATCCGGAACCATTTGTACTGAATGTGTAAATTCAGGTGTCTTAGGTCTAATATCGGTCTGAGGTCTCCAGTACGTTTGGAGACCGGGAAAAAATGGGAGTAGAATCCATGATGCAACTCCGAAGGAAGAACAGGATCCACGGCCTTTTTGTGTAAAAAGAAGATCATCTTGGAGAATAGGAACATGGTCGGGTGGATAATGGACTGAGCGGGGTGGGTGCAGGGGAGGTGGAGATGTAAGTTCCAGTGTATGCCCCACATGTACGATTTGGAGTACCCACTCGTCCGAAGTAATGGCTTTCCAGGCCTCCAGATGAAGGGCAAAACTGCCCCCCACAGTTTCCAAGGCCTGAACAAGGAAGCGGGGGATGAGCCCTAATGAGTCACTGGGCAGGGGGTTGGCACGCACCACCTTGAGGGTGGGAAAGGGGGTCCCTTTGCAGAAAGAGGGCCGGTCCTGGAGGAGGTGTTGGAACATCCGCGGGAGCCACCTCGATATGCCCCTCTAGTTTTGCCTCTCCATTTCGAGAATTTTGTGAACGGGACTGGTATGAGGACTGTGGTGTATAGTACATACCATGCACGGTATGGAGAGTGCAGCCTGACGCCTGGAGATCATCCAAGAGCGTTTTGAGTGCCGAGGCGAAAAGTTTAGCACCATTAAATGGGGCATTAACCAGCTTATGTTGTATGTCTGGTTATAAACCTGAGACACAGAGCCAGGCATGACGGTGGAGGGTGACACCCGTAGCCATTGCCCGGGCCAAGGTATCTACTGCATCATATCCCGAGCGGAGGAGTTGCCAGGAAATGGAACTTCCAGTGGATATCGTAGCCAGTAATTGGTCTTTCTTCTGTGATTGAGGGAGTTTACTGACTACGTCAATAGCTGAGGACCAGAGGGTACGTTGGTAATTCACCATAAGTCCCATATAGTTCAGAATTCTTAGATTCAGTGTGCCTGCCTGGAAAACTTTCTTCCCTAAGTAGTCTAGGTGATGGGATTCCTTATCTGGAGGTAAGAAGCTCATGAGCAGCAGCAACAACCACTGCATCAGCCTCAGGGTTAGAGGAGAAGAATGGATGATCGGGGGAGCCTGGTACAGGCGATCTGCCTTCCGAGGAAGAGCCAGGGCAGCGGAAGGCTGATCCCAAGCCGCAAGTACCGCATTTCTGGTAGGTTTGGATGAGTGAGGGTACCACAACTACCAGGTCCTCTGACAGTTCAAGGTAGTCTGCCATGTCCTTTCTCTGCTTATCACATTCAGTAGTAAAAAAACCCATAATGTTTTGAATTTGGACCATCATATCGTGAAATGACGGGTCATAAGGGGGAGAGGCCGCTGCATGGTGGGTGGGTTCCTTGTGCAGAGATGATATAGTGGAGAGGGAGGACGGAGGATGAGAGTCCCATTCTTGAATGTCAGTATTCTCCAGATCCTCTGGTATGTCGTCTGGGAATTCTAAATCCTCAGAGTAGTAGTCTTCCTCATAATCCAAAGGGAAACCAGGTGGAGAGCTGGGCCTCTCACCAAGAAAACGTTTCGGTTTAGGCGTGGTCGACCGGGATGGATGACCCCCAGGCACCAGGAGCCAAAGGCTGTGAATGCCTCATTACATCCAGAACCTGCTGTACTACAGTAGCAATGTCCACAGAAGTAGTAGTCGGGGGGTGGTGGAATCAAGGGAATAATAGAGGAGAGTGGACATAGAATAAAAGCAGGTCTGGAGCCCAGATGGAATAATCCAGGGTCCAGGTCCCACTCAGGCTGGCCCCTATGAACAAAGGACCTTGAAGGAGGAGAGGCAGCCATTAAAGTGAAATCCATGGTGTTCCCTAAAGCACCCAGACCCGTCGTTGACGGGGCAGGAAAGGAGGAAGAATTGACATATTTAACAGCCATCGTCGTCGACGAGAGACGAGTCATCATTGACGGGGCACCGATGGTATCAGTACAAGATTCTGTTGAAACTGCTGCTAAAGCACTAGAAAGTGCCGTCGATGAGAGAGAATAAACTCCCATCGATGAGGAGGTAATTTTGGAAGGCGTCGTCGACGAGGAGAGACCTGAAGTGGTCGTCGTCAACAATCGTTTAGAACAGGATGCAGTGGGAGCATCCTTCTCACGTCTGTGCTTCTTGTGTGAAGCACTGGGTGGGGGATCCTTGGGACGGGCCACTTGCTTCTCCAAGAGACTGGCCTTTTGTTCCATAAGGTAAACCTGGATGTCAAGCAATCGTCGTCGACGAGTTGCTTGATTAAACTCTTGACAAAGTTCACAGGAGGATGAGTCGTGTGTGGGTCCCAAACAGCGGGCACAGACTAAATGACTGTCGAAATGGTAGATTTTTCTACCGCACCTACAAGAGCGAAATAAAGGTGCTTTGTTTGAAGATCCTTCTGACATCTGTCGATGAAGGAGAGGGAAGGGGAAAAAAATGTTCTGTTTGCTCAGTTTCTCGTCAATGACTGCCTACACTTTGCATTAGCTGCTGCATGTGAGCCGAAGACGGCGGGAAAATGAATTGAGGATACCAGGGACTGCCCACTCTTATATAGGAAGCAGGATGATGATGTAATCAGTGGGCGGCCCCTGGTAAAAGGCTGCTAGAAGAGCTGCCATGCACCACAACGACCTCTGGCGACTACCCAAGTGTATTACCTGCAGCAAGAGACCATCCCATGGAAGATCTACCTACAAGTGAATAACCTGTTTTTCCAGGGACATGGATGGTGTACTAGCCACACTTCTGGCAGACTTCTAGCAGTTCTCCAGAGAGCCGGGGCAAGGCGCACACACACCCTGCTTTGGGAACAGAGATTGGAGAACTAAAGCCCCAAAAGCAGCTTCCCGGTGTGATTCAAGGTCAATGTGGCCATGGGAAATGAAGGTGTGAGTTGTCTTCCAGGTAGCAGCACTGCAGATCTCCTAGACAGGGACATCTCTGGAAGCAGCCACCAAGGCAACGGTACGTCTGGTGGAATTAACCCTTAGCCCTACAGGAGGCTCCCTACCAGCCAACCTATAGCAGAGGTAGATGCAGGATACAGTCCTCCTGCCAATCCTCCAGTTTGCTGTTGGTCCTCCAGGTGCAGCTTCAGCGTAGGTGACAAATAGCTGGTGAACCTCACCGCGAATTCCAGCCCTGTGCTCCTCATAGTAGGAAAGCACTCACCTCAGGTACAGAGTAAGGCACCTGTGCTCGGCCTCCGAGGTGTGGTTGATGATGAACACTGGGAGATTCATCACCTGGTTAAGTTGAAACTCTGAGACAACCTTCAGGAGGAATTTCAGGCTGGGCCAAAGGATAACCTTGTCCCTGTGGAAGACCAGGTAAGGCGACTACACCAAGAGCGCCTGGAGCTCACTGATACGTCTGGCAGATGTGATAGCCACTAAGAAGGCGGTCTTCCACATCAGGTGAGAGATGTCACACCTGTGCATCAATTTGAATGGCTTGCCCATGAGCTTTTTTTTTTTACTTCTGTTTATCTCCTCCTTCCTAACCTCGGTGTCCACCCCTTCTGGCCATTCATTCCAATCCAGCCCCCCAAACTCGGGATCTGCCCCTAGAGTGCCTCTACCCTCCTTTCTCCCTTCTGCGCAGCGGAGCCTGTCCTGGAGATGGTGGTCTGGGTGGCCCAGAACAGTCTTCATCTAGGACCGCCGAAGGGTATTTTCTGTTTTTCTGTGTTCCCATTCCCAGCCCCGAGACGCCGGCGCAAGGATGTACATCCAGAGAGGCGATGTGCTGACGCACGTCTCTCTCTCAAGTGCCTAACAGTGTCTCCCCTTCCTGACTACGTTGAATGGAGCCGCCAAGCCACTAGAGAGCCCATGTTCCCACCGGCCCTCTCAGTATGTCAGGTGCATGCCGCACCCCTGGTAACCCACCCCAGAGGGAGGAGACCAGCCGTTGGGATGCTCAATCCTCCCACTCCCGGCTGACCCCCGCCGACCTGAGTCCATTCCCAACCCGGTCGCTGGTGTAGGCGTGTGGCTCGCGCCCCAACCTCAGTGCCACTGGGCCGAGCCCTGCCCATAAGCTTTACCAACACCAGCAACAAGTCCCAAGGTGGTGGGGTGGTCTGCAATCGAGGGAAATGTGGTCAAGACCTTAAAAAAAAAAAAAAAGCACCAGAAAACCTTCTCCTGTGCCACTGATGGCATAACAGCCCATGCCTGGTATGCACAGATGGCTGCCAGGTACACCTTAAGGGTCGTTGACCGAAGGCCCAACTGGGAGAGAGACCAAAGGTAATCAAGAATGCAAGTCCACTGGGCAAGATAAGGGGTCAAGCCACTTGCCATGGAACCAAATGGAGAACCTCTTCCATTTGAAGGCATGACTCCTGAGAAGCCTCTACCACAGTGAGGACATCGTTAGAGAGACCCAAAGTCTGGAACGCTAACCACTCAGGAACCAGGCTTTCAGGTGCAGGGATTGAAAGTCTAGATGGAATACCTTTCCCTGACTGCATGAGAGCAGGTCCAGGTGTAGAGGAAGATGCTATGAGAACCTGCAGCTGATGCTGAGGAAATCAGGGTACCAAAACTGGCGGGGCCAGTACATAGCCACCAGGATCATCTGTGCCTTGTCGATCCTGGCTTTGAGCAGCACTTTGTGGATCAGTGGATAAGGAGGGAAGACATACAGGTGGCCCAGGGTCCAAGGCCTCGAGAAGGCATTCCCCTACAGTGTTCCGCACTGAGGGGGGCAGGCACAATATAGCCTTAGCTTTGCGTTCTCCCTGGAGGCAAACAGATCCACCAGAGGGGTGCCCCACTGAGAAAACAGACTGTGCACTACCTCCTGATGGAGAGACCACTCATGAGACACCTTGCCCTCCTGGCTGAGGGGATCCGCCAGCTGACTGGATATGACAGCCATATGGACGGCCAGGAGATTGGTGTTCATGCTGAGCACTTGGGGCCATATGTGGAGAGCCTCCCTGCACAGAGGAAGGGAGAAGGGAGTGTGTACCGCCCCGTTTGCTGAGGTAGTACATGGTTGTGGTGTTGTCAGTCTGGACCTGAATGACCTGATCCCAAATGTAAGGAGAAAAAGCAGTCGGTGCTAGCCAAACTGCCCGAAGCTCCAGCAGGTTGATATGGCATTGGGACTCCTCAGGGGTCCAGAGTCCGTGGACTCTGTGCTCCCCCAGGTGGGCACCCAGCCTATCAGGGAGGCATCAGTTGTGATGGTGACCATCGGCTCAGGGTGATAAAGAGGATTCCTTCCTGCAGATGTTCCAGGACTAACAACCACCGGAGGGCATCTCACATCACCTGGGTCACAGAAACCGGCTGGTCAAAGTGACCCTTGCACTGAGACCATTAACAGGTGAGCTCCCACTGCAGAGAGTGCATTTTCCACTGGGCCCAATGGACCATGCTTATGCATGCCGCCATGAATCCCAGGAGGCACCAGAAATCCTTAGCAGGGCACAACTGCGCAACTCGAAATGATCGGGAAAAGAAGGAGAGAACCTCTGCCCAGTCCACCAGCAGTCAAGCTCTGGCTCTGCAAGAGTAGAGCCCCATCCTGAAAAATTGTATCACCTGCGAAGGTACAAGCTCAGTCTTGGCCTCGTTCACCAGAAGGCCAAGGGACAAGCAAGTCTGGAGGGCCAGGTCCCTGGACCACTCCACCTCCTCCCTGGAGGGACCCATTATCAGCCAGTCGTCTAGGCAGGGATACACCCAGACCCCTTGATGTCTCAGGTAGACTGCCAGCACTGCAATGGACTTGGTGAATACCCTTTGAGCTGAGGACAGGCCGAAGGACATGGTCTGGAACTCATGGAGATTCCTTTCCGCTCAAAACCAAAGGAACTGGCGGTGGGACAGACAGATGGGATTGTGGAAGAATGCATCCCGAAGATCTGCTCCAGGGATGGAATTATCTGAGAAACAGTAACCATCCAAAAGGTACGCAACTGAAGAAATTTGTTCTGGTTGTGCAGATCTAAGATGGGGCGTCAGCCTCCCGTCCACGCTGGAACCAGAAAGTATCTGGAGACAAACCCTGGGCTTAAGCCACTACCTCTTTCTGGAGAAGCTGGGTGAGGTCTTCCTAAAGGACCAACAGCATGTTGGCAGACAGCATGTCCTACCACGGGGCGTGGGCTCGGCACAGAGGATAAGTCTCAAATTCCAGAGGCAGACCTTGACCAATGACTTCTGAAACCCACCTATCTGTGGTGACAGCGGACCAGGCAGAAAGGAAGTGGCGGGGCCGGACCCCCACAGGAGGACCCAGGGGAGACAGGATGGGCACAGTGGAGGCATTCCCCAGCCCATCACCGAGCAGGCTTGAAGGCAGAAGAGGGACCAGTTGAGGAAGCAGCAGAGCCTCAACCACCAGGTTTGCAGACGACCGAAGCAACCGACTTTGGTTGAGGGCACCAAGCCTGAGCCAGCTGCCCAGCTGGGGGCTGGGACAGCTTGGCCGCAGGGGCAAAGAGGGGCCAAAAGGACTTCTTCCTCTAAAGCTTGGAGCCTTTGGGATCCCTCTGGGTGGAGGTAACAGAGTCCAGGGTGGCAGTGGACTTCTCAGTCCAAGTGAGGTGTCCTTCCAACCCTGGCCCGAACAAGTTGGTGCCCAGGAAGGGGACATCTGCCAACTTGTGCTGGGTGTCTGCCATGAAGGCAGAAATCTGCAGGCAAGCCCTGCACTGCATGGCCAGGAATTGCCGATGCCCATGGCCGTCTGGAGCTGCTGTTTGGCCACTGCTTGGCCCTGGTGCCGGACTTGCTTGACTGTGGTCTGTAAGTCAGCCTGGAGCCAGTGAAGCACCTCATCGAGAGTGCCCAGTAAGGCATGAGCAAAATGGGCCATCAAAAGGGCCGAACTCGTGGGCAAAGGATGAGAGAAGAGGTCGTGGAGACCTTTTTGGCCATGTGATCCAACTTCTTCCATTCTTTGTTGGAAGGTTTATCCACGTCCCCAACATTGCCGGTACGCCGAAAAACCGAGTCAGCCACCAAACCCTCAGCCGAGGGATGTTCGGTGAAACCCGACTGGGAACCCATAGGGACCGCATACTTTTGGGCCATACGAGCTGATGGCGCAGTGCAGGAAGCAAGGTGCTGCCAAAGCTCCAGAGCGGGGCCAAGAATGGCCCCGGCAACCAGGAAGGCAACCCCCAGAAGTCACCTCGGTAGAGAATTTCAGGTAAGGGATACTTGGCTCGTTTTTTGGACGGGCTCCACCTGAATCCAGATAGATTTCGAAATTAGACAGAGCAAGCCCCCAAAACAACTGGGACTATGTTCTGTAGACAAATCCTCCCCCAATTCCTTGTCCAATGGATGAGAATACAGGGAACAGTCCCCAGATTCCGAGGATTCGCCGAAAAGCAGTCGACCTCCCAAATCCCAACTAACTCTGCGGCGTCTGTCGGGAGTAACAATAGCCAATAAGGAAGCCTGGGAATGGTACGGGCATCCTTACGAGGGGGACCATCCTTCGGCTGCTCAGGAGGCAGCTCCACCCTGATGTCCGGGGAGGCCAGAACAGGCTGAGCTGGGGCAGGCTGGGCCTGGGTGGCATCAGCCATGGAAAAGCCGGGGTGGGGGCCAGAATCATTTAATCCCTGATAGCATGAGCTGTTACCATATCAGCTCTTCATAGCGCTGGCACACTGTGTGTTGGAGCCTCTCCTCACCTGAGGACGAAGACGAGGAAACACAGCAGCGGCGACACTTACCCGAGTGCCAAGAGTGAGTGCGCTGATGCCGGCGAGGGCTGCTGGACTCCGGGCTACATGATCTCGACTTCGACCCTGACTGGCAGAGAACCCCACGTCGAGCAAGAGAGGAAGCCGCCAAAAGCTGAGACTCCTCTGAGGGAACGGTGACATCGAGGCACTGGTCAGGAAGCATAAGAAAAACAGGAGCAGTTACAGAATTCACAAAAATTATTTTATTTGTACTAGCAGTAAAAAAATAAACTTGTTCTGTACAACTACTTACAAAGGCAGAATAAAACAGTGAAGATTCATCAGAGTGTTCCTTCAATCTCTGTGTCCATCTTGCAAGCAATTGCAGCGCTGTCTTATAAGTCCTTCCAACCCCCCCATTCTTAGCAAGCATCTTCCAAAGTGTTCTTGTATGTTTAAGACAGGTGTTGACAGGAAGACAGTGTGCCTGAGCTGAGGCCCCTTTTCCGCAGCTCTTCTGCAAAAGGCTTAAAAATTGCACTAAAGTAACCTCTTGATTTTCTAATAGCTTTTTGCAATCATCTCAAACTATAATTATATATATTTCAAAAATTAACACTATATAATTTCTAAACAAAGGGATCCCAATATCAATTACATTTCCACATAATGATTTGCATATATTTTTTATACTGGCAGATATGCAACGGAGGAAAAGACAAACAGCAAGTGAAGACTGAAGGATAGTGAGAGGCAAATAATTGCGAGACTGTCGAGCTGATCAAATCCTAGATCTCACAGGAAAATTTGGTTGCACAACCAGACAGAGAAGAAAGAGAAAGGGAGAGAAGAGAACAGATCCCTGCATTCAAACTCTTTCCATAACAACTGGGACAGGGTCCTATTCCACCCTGTCACATACATCCCCCTCCTTAAGCAGGAACCGGTTTTATCAAACAGGTTTCCAAAACATTCTATTAATTATGTACCAACATTAACTTCTAAATTTCAGAAATTAAGCACATATGCAGTATCCTTTTTTCTATAACAGTACAGTAAACAGTAAAGTTTAACCTCATACATTTGTTTTTCAACCTTCAGAACCCTCAATTCCTGATCCATATCTTGACAGAAAATCAGCATTGCTAGTCTCTTTACCAGATTTGTGTTTCACTGTGAATTTAAATGGCTGTAGTGCCAGGTACCACCTTGTGATTCTAGAATTTTTATCTTTCATGTGGTTAAGCCAACAGAGAGGACTGTGATCTGTTATAAGTACAAAGTCAGTTCCTAGCAAATAGAACTTAGGGGACTCCACGACCCACTTCGGTAGCACGTCAATTGAGCGATGCAATAATAGCAATGCCAATTTGGTCGACGATATTATAACAACTACAATTACAGCGCTCAGAAATATGGGTGACTACCATTAGGGTGACTAATGTATTCCCCCCTCCCCAAGGTGCTACGACCTCGGGGGGGTTGATTATTTTAGTAAGGGGGGTGTGGGTGGGGGAAGCCCCCCATGAAAAGAGCATTTTGCAAACTTCGCCCTAATTGTAGTTGCCCATATTTCAGGGCGTTGTAATTGTAGTCGCTATAATAGCATCGCCCAAACTGGTGTCGCTATTATTGAATCGTTCAATTGACATGGAACCCCCACTTTGCTGCTAAACATTGCTTTTCAATGGTGGAGTACCTTTTCTCTCTGTCATGCAACTTCCTACTTATGTACAGAATAGGATGTTCCGTCCCATCTATATTTTGACTCAGGACTGCACCTAAGCCTACCTCTGATGCATTTGTTTGTAACAAAAATGGTTTCTCAAAGTCTGTGCTTCTCAAAACAGGGGCTGAACATAATGCAGCCTTAATGGCTTGAAAAGCTTCATCACACTCTGGGGTCCATTTCACATTATTTGGGTATTGTTTTTTCATGAGTTCTGTAAGGGCAGTAGCTAACTCAACAAAGTTGGAAACAAACCTCCCTGCTGGAATCTCCGACGCTCCTTCACTAGCACGCTTTAAATACAGCCTCAGAAATCACTTGCTCACCTCACACAACTGTTGCTGCCCTAACCTCCCCTCCCCGACAATGCTCACTGAGCTGCACTCTTACTAACTCGGCCCACTCTCCTCTCGCTGGGCCTCCTCCCACCCTCCACTATCTATTCCCCTTAACTGATCCTCCTTTCTTTCACTATCTCTTACCTTAACTAGCCTGATTATATTTTTATGTCCCTCAATACTTGTAACATTGACTGACACCTACTGTGAAAAGTATTGCTGATTGTTGTCGCCTCATGTATTGCTGTCTTTGTCCTCTATGTGACGAGGTACCTTTGTAAATGAGCCCCTGGCTCAAAGGTCTTTAAACTGATGTTAAAATAAAAATAAATAACCAGCCAGCCCTAAAAATGACCCGGCATGTTTCTTTGTTTTAGGGACAAGGCTGTTAGCTACAGTTTCTATTTTAGAAACCTCTGGCTTAACTTCTCCATTTCCAAACACATAGCCCAAATATCTGGTTTCCGGCATGCCCAATGCACATTTGGTAGGATTAATAGTCAGACCTGCACATTTGATGGCTTCGATAACTGTTCGTAGGTGTTCCAGGGGGCTTTTCCAGTCTGGACTGTACACCACGACATAATCCAGGTATGCAGCACAATAACCAGTGTGAGGTGATAAAATTACATCCATGTACTGCTGGAATGTAGTTGGCGCACTATGTAAACCAAACGGCATGGTGATGAACCGATAGAATCCAACAGGAGTGGCAAATGCAGTTTTGTCTCTGGATTCTTTAGCTAAAGGTATTTGCCAGTAAGCCTTGGTGAGATTGAGGGTACTGATATACTTTGCATTCCCCAGTCTGTCCACCAAATCATCTATTTTGGGCATAGGATAACTGTCAAATTCTGAAACTTGATTAAGTTTCCTAAAATCAAGGCAGATTCTAACACCCCCTTCTTTTTTGTTTACAATTACCATTGGAGATGACCAAGCACTCCTCGACTCCTCTATGATACCCAATTCTTTCATTTTTTGTACTTCCTTAACCACGTCAGCTCTTAACCGCTCTGGTAACCTGTATGTCTTTTGTCTAATAGGACGAGCATTCCTTGTACCTATAACAAGCTCAACCCCTTTTGCTCTGCTTGGTACCGTGGTAAAAGTACTGTTACATGTCTTTAGCACATTACGAATGTCTGCAGTTTGTTCTGAGGTTAAGGAAACATTTACCTTTACCGCATCAGCAGTTACAGTTTGTTCCAGTCTATCATAAGCTATATCAATATCTTCCTTGTTGGTTTCTGGTTAAACTAGTAAAGCAGCTTTTGTTATTTTTTCAACCCATTTCTTGAGGAGGTTAGCATGGTATAGTTTATTAGGATTTTTCCTGTCAGGGGTCTCAGTCTCATAGTTAACAGTGCCAGTACGTCTAAGAACCTTATAAGACCCTTGCCACTTCATTAACAGTTTATTTTCTGTTGTGGGTAACAGTAGCAAAACCTTTTCACCTGGCTCAAAAACTTTTTCTTTAACCCCATGGTCATAATATACCTTCTGCTGGTTTGGGGCCTCTTCCTGATTACTATGGGCAATTTCAACATATTGTGCCAGCTTCTTTCTTAGGGCACACATGTAAGATGTTATAGATTGTTTCTGAGTGGGGTTATCATCCCACGTTTCTTTTATCACATCCAGTGGCCCTCCTGGCTGCCTACCATACAGCATTTCAAATGGTGAAAACCTTGTTGATGCCTGTGGCACTTTTCTGTAAGCAAAAAGTAGGTACGGCAAGTATTGGTCCCAATCTTACCCTTACCCTTTTACAAACCTTTTTAGCATGCGTTTTAGGGTTTGGTTAAAATGTTGAACGTGACCGTCTGTCTGAGGGTGATAGGGGGATGTTCTTATGGCAGTGATACCTAGTAGTCTGTACAGCTCCTTAAGTAATGCAGCACGAACATTACTACTCTGATCAGTAATAATTTCTTTAGGTATGCCCACTCTGCCGAACATTTTTGCTAGCTCTGCTAACACTTTTGAAGCTGTGACAGTACGCATTGGAACTGCTTCTGGGTATCGAGTAGCATAGTCGCATACTACCAGGATAAATCTATTACCCTTTTTACTTTTTTCTAAAGGACCAACCACATTCATTGCAATTCTCTCAAAGGCACATCTATCAAGGGTAGGGGCACCAGGGGCACCTTGTCTTTTCTAGTGACTGGGGCTACTTTCTGACACGCAGCACAGGAATTACAATAGATAGCAACATCTTCATGAATTCCAGGCCAGTAAAATCTATACAACAATCTGACAAGGGTGCAATCCCTCCCTGAGTGACCAGCCTTAGGACTATCATGTGCTATCTGTAACAACTCTGTTCTATACTTCTGTGGTATAACCAATTTTTCTGTCTGTTCCTGTGTCTGAGGTTTAACCCAAACTCCATAGAGTAACCCATTACATTTTTTAAACATTGGTCCACTCTGTTTTGGTTTCACCCCCAGCTGCTTAAAATAACCCTGGAGAGAAACATTGCTAGCTTGCTCTGAAAGAAAATCACAATCAGTTATCAATTTACTGTAGTTTCAGCATTTTCATATTTTAACTCTTCATGTCCATCAGTCATTTGTTGCCACAGTTTCTTCAGGCATCGTCTTTCTTTCCTGGATTTCCAGATCTTGGAGCCGAGCTCAAACAAGTCCGAATCAAAACAACTGAAAGGAAAAGTGTCCCCACTATCTGGACTTTTCTTTGCCTGAGCTCATGTCACCACAGCTGCTGAAACATTAGGATTTACTCCTTCTTTATTACCTCTGAAAATCCTGGAAAGTCATTTCCAATAATCACAGGTATAGGTAACTTAGGTACTACCCCCACTTTCATTTACTGCGACACACCCTTAATGGTCTGAGTCACTCAGGTCGTGGGACAGTATCGAGTGTCCCTGTGGATGCAGATGACACCAGTACCCGGTCCTTTTGCACAGTGTTTTCCCAGCACTTCAAAATGCACTAGGGTCTGTCTGCTTCCTGAATCAATGAGTCCCTTTACAGTCTTATCCCACACCTTCACATCTTTTAAGTACTTGCCCCAATTTACTTAGGACAAATCTGCTCCAGTGCCACTCTCCTTACTATGGCAGTTTCTTGCAATATGGCCTGGCTTATTACAGATATAGCAAATAACGTCTTTGGGCTCAGATTTGTTACCCCCATAAGAGTTCTTATCAGACTTGGAGTTTAAATGGGAAAAAGAGTGTCTTACCAGTGCTTGGCTGTTACCTTGCTGCTGTGGAGCCTGTCTTGCCATTTGGTAGTCCTCGGCCAAAGAAACAGCCTTTTCCCCACTTTCTGGTCGGTGTTCCTTTAACCAAAGCTGCACATCTGTAGGCAGGATGTTGATGACTTGCTCCACTGCAAATGTGTCGATGATCTGTGGGACTGTTTTGCCCTCTAGTTGGAGCCATTTTGTCAGGAATTCTCTGAGTCAGGTGAAGGCTTCTCGAGGACTGTCGAATGAGTTGTACTTCAGAGATCAAAATCGAATGTAGATCTCTCCAGAGATTTCATATCTTTTCAGGATTTCGCTTTTCACTAGGTCATAGTTCTCTGACTGTGAGGTGTCCATATTGCTGTAGGCAAGTTGGGCTTTCCCTGTCAGGTAAGGTACCAGTCTGATTGTCCATTGCTGCTTTGGCCATTGGCAGGCTGTGGCAACCCTTTCAAAAGTTGTCAGGTATGCCTCGATATCATGGGAGGGATACAACTTTGTAAGTTTAATGGCTTTTAAGTTGCTTGTGTTTTGTTGCTTGCATGGATCTGTGCCAGATCCTCTGCCTTTGATAGCTTGCAAGGCATCCAGCCATCACTGCTCTTGTCACTGCATCTCTTCTCTCCTCTGCACTTCTAAACGTTGAATTCCTTTTTCTCTCTGCTTCTCCGTCTTGTTTTGTCGTATAGCCCACCATTTGAAAAAGTCCATCATGCTTTCAGGTTCTGTCACTGCCTGTTCTTTTTCCATAGCCTGTGCTGGCTGTACAATCTCAGCTTGGACGTCTGTCTCTGCTAGTTTGGCTGCCATTCTCTTGGTAACCATTCCTATACTTGCTGCTACAGAATCCATACCTTTCTCTATGCTTCCCTGGTACTAGGTCCAGTACCCATGCACAAAACTCCTGGCTTAGAGTATGCACGGTGTAAAATCCGACTTACGCTGACATCATGTCATCGAGGCACAGGTCAGGAAGCGTAGGAAAAACCAGGAGCAATTGTAGAATTCACAAAAATTATTTTATTTGTACTAGGAGTAAAAGAAAAATAAACTTGTTCTGTGCAACTATTTACAAAGGCAGAATAAAATAGTGAAGATCTATCAGTTTTCCTTCAATCTCTGTGAGTCTGTCTTGCAAGCAATTGCAGCTCTGTCGTATAAGTCCTTCCAAACCCCATTCTTAACAAGCATCTTCCAAAGTGTTCTTGTATGTTTCAGGCAGGTGCTGGCAGGAACACAGTGTGCCTGAGCTGAGGCCCCTTTTCCACAGCTCTTCTGCAAAAAGCTTAAAAATTGCACTAAGGTAACCTCTTGATTTTCCAATAGCTTTTTGCAATCATCTCAAACTATAATTATATATATTTCAAAAACTAACACTATATAATTTCTAAACAAAGGGATCCCAATATCAATTACATTTCCACATAATGATTTTTGCATATATTTTTATATCAGCAGATATGCAAGGGAGGAAGAGAAGACTGAGCAAGTGAAGACTGAGAGACAGTGAGAGACAAAAAATTGCGAGACTGTCGGGGTGATCAAATCCTAGGTCTCACAGGAAAATTTGGTTGCTCAACTAGACAGAGAAGAGACAGAAAAGTAGAGAATTGAACAGATCCCTGCATTCAAACTCTTTCCATAACAACTGGGACAGGATCCTATTCCACCCTGTCACAAATGAGATCCCGAGGGTTCGGGACCGTATCAGCAAGCTGGTCCAACCTTCCCTGGGAGGTGATAGGTAGGACTGGAGTCCTAGAGAGGGAGGTATCCCCCTCATCCTGCGACAATGTATTGACCGGCTTGAGAAAAATCTCGACTGGTTGGTTGACGCGAGTCTCAGCTAATGGGTCCGACAGGAAGACCATGGAGCCAGCGGCCTAGATCGAAGTATCGACCATAGTCAAAACCTCCAAGGAAGTGCTGGAATCTGAGGCCCAAGAGCGTGCACAATCCCACGATCGTCAATGAGACCATTTTCTAGTCTTTATTTTTATTTTAGAGGATTTTGTGCCCTTAGAGAGGCCCTGGGAAGGGACTGACACAAATCCCGAAATGCCCCCGTAAAGGTGGCGCCAAGGTAAAGCGGCACAAAAGCCGAAACTGAAGAGGCATGCTTTGTGGCCTGAGCCGCCAGTTCCTCGAAGGCAGCAAGTTGTTCTGGGGACCCCACAGCAGCAGAGACCGCCCGTCAGGCATCTTTCAAGCGAACGGAAGGGTCCCGTTCATCTGGGCACTCAAGAAGAAGACAAGCGTGCCGGTCCTCCAAAATACTCGGATGCAAAGTGCGACAAAGGCCACAAGCCTGGGGATCATGTTTGTGGCTTAGCCAGTAGACGCAGGAGGCATGTGGGTCCGTCTGGGACATGTTCTGCCCACAGTCCCATTTTTTTAAAACTGGGTGCCGACTTCGAGTCGTTCATACTGACAGCTGGTTTTCGAACGACTTCGAAAACCAACAAGACGAAGGGTTTTTGAAAGCAGAGAGCTTACTCAACACAGAGCGATAAGGAGAGAACCTTCTTCTTCCAGTGCAAGGGAAGACCTGACATCACGGGGCGGTGCCAAAAGAGTTTACCCATGTGAGTGGGAGAAGCCAGTTTGAAGACCTTCCATCCAGAGATTTAAAGGTAAAAGAATCCGCCAGAAGTGTGGATAGTACACCATATCCACATCCCTAGAATCTCATTATACTTCATCCCCTTGCATAGTCCTGTACAGTGTATGATACCAGTGAAGCAAGATGCATGACATGGCTGAATGGATTTTCCCTAAAAGCTGCTGTTTTATTTAAGTTACATTCCACACGCTAGGTTGAAACCACATCAGGCTTTTGACTGTAGATTAATGAAAACAGCCTTACCTGCATTTTTTTCAATGGCTACCCGTAGTATTTTATCACAAGGCGTCATAACTCCTAAATCAATCACTCTGCAAGAAAGCAAGAGAGCAACAGAAAATAAGATACTGTGCTATTTTTCGCATAGGTCCACAATAAAAATGTTACTTTGACACAACTTTCACAACCCATCTTCACTACATACTCTTGTCTAAGTCTGCTTTTCAAAGCTATCCACAAAAATCAATAACAGAAACAGAGAAACAGAGTCTGTTGGCAGAAAAAGGTCAGGTGACCCATGACATCTACCCAACACTAATGTATTACTACATTTACAAGTCAATTTAGGGGGCACAGATTTTGAAGACGGCACTGATAACACCATACATATTGTATGGTCTCACCCTCCACCCACTTTGCAGCAGTTTTTCAAGCAAAAGAAATTACATGTATTGGAAAATGTACACCGGATATTTTTTTCTCGTTTATTCCAGTTGCTTATTTGAAGATGCATTCTACATCAGTTTGCAAAAATGTTTGGAACTGGTCTCTCTCCAAGCAGTCTCCATGCATCTTTGGCAATACATTCCAGAGCCAACTGCTAAATGAGAACAAATTATGATACATGTAAAGTCCCCATCCCACCCAACCTGGCTCAACAGGTGCCTAAGGGGACTGATTCTGAACAAAAAAAATGAGTCTATGTTTGCTGACAAGCAAAGGGTTGCCTCCACGCCAGGGAGAACTACATAGCAGCAATGAGGGACTGCAGGACAAGCATTAAGAAAGCAAAGGAGGTGGGGCCTGCTGATGGCACAGCAGGTACTGTGTCGCACTCCTGTGCTGACAATCTGGGTTCGGGAGCTAACCTTTGGTGGAATGAGCCTTTAGCCCTACGGGAGGCTCCCTACCAGCCATTTATAGCAGAGGTAGATGCAGGAGATAATCCACCTGCCAACTGTCCACTTTACTGCTGGTCTGCCAGCTGCGGCTTCAGCATATGTTAGTAGTGAACCTCTCCCCGAACTCCAGCCATGCGCTCCTTATAGTAAGCGAGTGCTCACCCTCCGAGGTTGCATTGAAGTACACCAGGAGGTTAATACCTGATTAAGGTTAAACTCCACACAACCTTTGGGAGGAACTTCAGGTTGGGGTGGAAACACAGATAAGAAGACTCCACTGAGAGCACCTGGAGTTCTCTGATCCTTCTGGCACGGGTGATAGCCACCAAAAAGGTGGTCTTTCATGACAGGTGTGACATCTCACACCTGTGCATCGGTTCAAATGGGTTGCCCACGAGCAATGCCAGCAACACTTCCCAGGTTGTGGTGGTTCACGCAGGTGTACCTTGAGGGTTGTCAACTGCAGTCCTGACTGGATAAGGGACCCACAGGTAGTCAAGAATGCTACCAGGGGGTCTAGCGCCCTGCCCTGGCACCAAATGGAAACCTTCTTCCATTTGAAGTCATAGCACTGACAGGTCGACTCTTTCCAGGAAGACTCCACAACATGAAGAACATCTTCCGAGAGACCCAAAGCCTGAAACTCCAGCTGCTTAAGAACCAGGCTATCAGGTGCAGGGACTGCAGGTCTGGATGCAGGACCTTCCTGTCGTCGAGGCACAGATCAGGAAGCATAGGAAAAACCAGAAGCAATTGTAGAATTCACCAAAAATTATTTATTTACACTAGCAGCATCATAAAATAAACTTGTTCATAATAACTATATACAGAAGCAAAATAAAATAACATTTTCTTTCAGTCTCTGTGTCCCTTGTTCTCCTAATCTCTCTTGAAGCTGCAGCTTAGCTCTTATAAGTCTTTTCAACTACCATCCTTAGCAAGCATCTTGTTTTTCTCAGTGTTCTGTTCTTTTTAAGTTTCTGGAGCTGCTAGAACACACTGTGCATTAAGCTGAGGCCCCTTCTTCAGCTTTTGCAAAAGGCTCAAAGATTTGCACTCAAGTAACCTCTAGAGTTTACAATAGCTTTCTGCAATCATCTCAAAATATAATTATATACATTTCAACAGTAACACTACATATTTTCTAAACAAATGGGATCCCAATATCAGTCACATTTCCATACAGTGATTTGCACATATTTTTATATCAGCAGATCTAGATATGCAGGGAAGGAAAACAGCAAGAGAAAACTGAGAGACAGTGAGAGGCAAAGAACTGCGAGCCTGTTGGGTTGATCAAGTCCGACGTCTCACAGGAAGATATGGTTGCGCAACCGGACAGACAAATAGACAGGAAATGACAGATTCTTGCATTTTAAACACGTTCTCCAACAAGTGGGACAGGGTCCTACTCCACCCTGTCATACTTCCCTTGTGACAAGAGACAAGATCCAGGTGCAGGGGTAACTGCCATGGAGGTCTGCTGCTCAGGCTGAGGAGATCTGGGTACCAAAACTGGCATAGCCACTCCGGGGCTACCAGGATCATCCGCGACTTGTCCCTCCGCACCTTGACAACCACTTTGTGCACCAGGGGAATGGGTGATATGATGTAGAGGAGGCCTGGGGTCCAGCGCCTCGCAATGGCATCCCCCATCAGTGTCCCGCACTGTGGGGGGGAGCGGGCACAAACAGCCTCAGCTTCTCGTTCTCCCAGAAAGTGAAAAGATCAACTGGGAAAACAGGTGGTTCACCACCTCCTGATGCAAGGACCACTTGCATGATACTTCACCCACCCGGCTGAGAGCATCAGATAGCTAGCTGAAGGCACCTGCTACATGGACTGCCAAGAGATATGCATCCAAGCTGCACACGAAGGTCCACGTGCAGACAGCCTCCTGACACAAGAGAAGGGAATGTATGCCGCCATGCTTGTTCAGGTAATACACGGTCATGGTACTGTCCATCTGGACTTGCACAACCTGATGCTGGACAACCTGAGCAAATTCCATCAGAGCAAGGTGCACTCCACAGACCTCCAGCAGGTTGTTGTGGTGACAGGACACCCTGCGGGGTTCAGAATCCGTGGGCCCTGTGATCCCCCAGGTGCACTCCTGCCCCACCAGACACACATCGGTTATCAGGGTAACAGCTGGCTCTGGGCAGACAAATGGGACTCCTTCCTCCAGGTGTTATGGTATGAGCCACCACTGGATGGTATATCATATTGGCTGGGTCACCAAGACTAACTGGTCCAAGTGACCTAGGCACCAAGACCACTGGTGGCTCAGTTCCCACTGCAGGTGATGCATCTAAACACACTGGTGCAGGATGTCATATACCCCAGCAGCCACAGTAACTCTCAAGCAGGGTGCGAGCACCCAGCCAGAAATAAAAGGAGAACAGACCTGATGCCCAGTCCACAGGAATTTGGGCCTTAGCCTAAAGGGAGTCTAGCTCTTCCCAGATAAAGTGCATCACCTACAAGGGGCTGAGTTCTTGGCCGGGTTAACCAGCAGGCCCAACTGTCTGGAGGGACAGGTCCCTGGACCACTCCACAGCCTCCTCGGATGGCCCAGCTGTCAGCCAGTCATCCAAGTAAGGGTAGACTCTGACCCCTCAGCATCTCGGGAATGCAGCCACCACTGCGATACACTTGGTAAAGACCCTGGGGGCTGAGGAGAGGCCAAAAGGCATGTCCTGGAACTCACAGAGAACCCCTCTGCACGGATTCAGAGGTACCGTCAGTGAGACAGACAGACAGACAGAGACTAGAATGTGGAAGAAGGTGTCCTGAAGGTCCAGGGAGCAGAACCACATGCCCTGTTCCAGGGATGGAATGATTTGGTTCAGAGTGATCTTCCAGAACTTGCGCTTCCTCAAAAATTGATTGAGATCATGAAAATCCAGTATGGGGTTCAAGCCACTTATCCATTTTGGAACCAGGAAGTACCTGGACACAGAACCCTGGCCAGCTGTTGAGTCTGGGACATGGTCTATAGCTCTCTTCTCTAGCAGCTGGGCAACATCCTCCCTGAGCATGGGCAGCATGTCCTGTGACACAGCTTGGAAAACGAGAGGCAGCCCTCTGCCCACCACATCTACCACCCATTTGTCCGAGGTGATGACAGACCAGTTGCGCCAGAAGTGGTGAAGATGACCCCACATGGGGAGCTGAGGCAGGAACTGGATGGGTGGGAAGCAGACACCCCTCCGACCTGTCACTAGGCAGCCTTGGAGGGGGCACTGGCATCAGCTGCTGGAGTGGCACCACCCATACCCCCAATCTCCTTGGCACCTGATCAGTGAATTTGGTTTTGGGTTGCCAAGCCTGAGAGACTGCCCTTGCTGGGACTGCTGCGACTGAAAAGGATGAAACTGAAAGGGCTTCATCTTCGGCTTCTGCCCTTTATGGCCCTTCAGAATGGTTGCCACAGAATCGTTGGTGGCACTGGACTTCTCAAGTTGAGATGCACCCCCTGGGCCGAAAAGGTTGGTGCTCAAGGAGGGTACATAAACAAATTTGTGCTGGGTGAAGGTGGATATCTGCAGCCAGGCCCTACGACATATTGTGATGGCTACTACCATGGAACGGGTGCATGAGTCACCAATGTCCAAGGCCATCTGGAACGAATGTTTATCCAGCATTTGACCCTGGTCTCTGACCACCATCTGCAGAGCAGCAGAGAGACGATGGAGGACATGATCCAGAACTCCCAGCAGAATGTGACCGAAGTTGGCCATCATCTTGGCATAGCCCACCTGATGGAGGCCTAGAGAGGCTGCAGAGTACACTTTCTTCGCTGTGTGGTCCAGCTTTTTGGACTCTTTATTGGGGGACTTGTCCACGACCCCAACACTGCCAGTTTTCCAGAAAACAGAGTCGGCCTCTAACCCCTTGACCGAGGGGTAGTCCAAGAAACTGGACAAGGAGCCAGTAGGGGGCCATACCAAGTCAAGGGCACTGCACAGGAGGCTGGATGCTGCCCAAATTCCAGAGCCGGTCCTAGGATGGCCTCGGTCACCAGGAAGGTGACCACAGGGGATTTGTCCCTATCCAGAATTTCAGTGAGGGGTTATTTAGGCCTCTTCTGAACTGGTTCCAGAGTGATCACCATAGACTCAGACATTAATCTGAGCACAGCCCCAAAAGACACCAGCTCATGAGCAATGGTGAGCTCTTCGGCTGGTTCACTATTGAAGCCAGGGGTCCTTGAGGACTGCAAGGAAGACTCATTGGAGTCAGAAGACTCTTCAAAGATGGCTCTTGGCCACTTCTCGCTGTGCACCACTCCAGACTCACCGAGTAGGTAATCTCCACGGACAACCAGCCTGGCAAGCCGGCAGCCAGATGGATTTTTGGTTGGGACTCACTGCAACGGCTGCTGTGGTGGCAGTTCTACTCTGATGGGGGACAGACTGGTGTCGGCAACACATGTTTCCGCAGGACCAGGACGGGCTGGACCGGAGGCGAGGGAAGGACCCTACCCTGACCAATCAAGGCTTATTACTGCCACATCAGCTCCTCACAGCACTGACGCAACCTGTGACGGTGCCTCTCCTCATCGGATAAGGAGGAGGAAGAGAAGTGCCCGTGGCATTGCCTTGCAAAAGATCGGGATCAGGAGTGTGAGGAATCATTTCAGTGTGATGTCAACCAAGACCGGGATCTTGACTGAAGACTGGTTTGTTGACAACACAGAGAGGCAGGCAGAAGGGCCTTGTAGATCACATGGACCAGCTCCTGCTATGGGACCCTGAAGGGAGGTGGCTCTTGAGAAGAAAATGAAAATTATGTACTCACCATAACTTGATCTTCCAGAATATCTTCACCATTCATTATTGGTGGGTCTATGCCAGAGGTATGAGGACCCTGCGGGAGCATATGCCTTTAAAAGCTTCAGAGGTAGGGGACCGACTTCGGGGACAGTGCTGCTCATGAGGCAAATGTATGACATGGCACTCATGGGCTGGCCAGTAACCGACCCCAGCCCCCCCTTCCTCCTCAGCTCTGTTCACCAGGAGACGAAACAAAGGGTAAGAAAAGAAGGGTTGGGGCAAGGGAGTCCAAGGAACAGACAAAATGATATAGGATATAAAAAGAACAAAGGATTAAAACCCGTCCACCAGAGGAAAAGGGTGTTCAGAGGGGAGCCTGCCTTGACAGTGGTGAAAGGATAACCAGGACAACTGGGCAGGAGGGGGAGACAGAGAAAGAAAGATTGCAGTGGGGGCCCTGAGCTCTCAGCAAGAGAACAGTGGTGTAAGAAGGGCTGACTTACTCCCCACCACAAAGAGATTGCTTATGCTCTCCAGAGGTTAGATGACCATCAAGCAAGATGCAAAGGTCCATAATATTTCAAGGACCAGCCCTAGTAATGGGTAGACTGCAGGGGAAGGAGTGCTTCCCTGAAGTCTCAGAAACAGGAGTAGAGCTGTGAGCCCTGAAACTGCATTGCCAGTCAGAGTTTTCCATCCGTAAGTACCAGAACTACAGAAGGTTAGACGCTCAGGGGTCCCATATGACCAAAACTTAATATGGGAAGAAAAACTGAGCCTCTTCTTTCAAGAAGCCTGACAACAGAAGAGCCAGGGCTCAAGAAGTGCACCACTAGCCCAGGTTCCCGGGTCAAGGAGAGACATCTAGGAGCTTAAGAGGTAAGGTGCAACCCCTAAGAAGGGAAAAATAACAGAGAAGGAGGTCCCAGCTAGAAGGCAGCTACCAGGTATAGGAATCCACAAAAAACTGAAGGATCCCCCTTCTCATGTTCCCTTTCCCTTACTGAGATAACAGCAAGAAGGGAGAATTTAAGAGAAAGAGAGATGTAGCAGACCTAAAAGAAGATGCAGTAGGCAAACCGCAAAGGAAAAGAAAGTTGAATCAGGTCAGGGAGTTGGGCCACAACTTCCAATATGTTTCCTGCCCCTAGTACATCTGGTCTCCTGCAAGGCTTTGCCCTCAAAGGAGAAAGGATGAAGGAGAAGCTTATCAAACAGCAATCAACTACAGACTCAACCCCCACTCCCCCTTAAAAGGGGGGAGGGCAGAAAAAAAGGGTCTTCTTCTTCAGTTTCTCATTCTGCCGCTCTTTCTTCTTCTTTTTTTTTTGCTTTAAAACAATCAGGGGAAGGGACCAGAGGTTTAGGGGATAAGAACTGCCCCTAATGAAAAAAACCTTTTTTTTTCTGAGGGCCACAGTAGGGGCATCAGAAGGGAACAAGGTCCCTGAAATAGTCTGTCCCTCACATGCCTCCCCCTTTTTTTTTTTGTTAGGTAAGAGGATAAAAGAAAGACTACCCAGAAGCCTGGTCATTGTGGAGAAAGGTGGACAGGTTGCAGTAATGAATGAAGAAGTTATTCTGGAAGATCAAGAACAACAGTGAGTGTATAATTTTCATATCTTCCTAGAATCAATCTTCACCATTCATTACTGGTTGGTCTGAGTGCCACGCTTACCAACAAGGGCGGTACTGGCAAACCCTGAGGGAAATGGCTGTTCCCTCTGCCTCCTGGAGGAAAAACACACTGAGGCAGGGGCCCCTCATGGGCCTGATACTGGCCAGGGGAAGGTGGAGGCTCACTGGTCTGGGAGCAGGAATGCACCATGCAAACTCACACCTGGCCCTAAAGGAAAAATTGCGCCCCCTGGAAGCATGAGGCGATCACCCCACGCCGGGTCGAGGGTGACAACCACAAAAGACACAGCCACGCCATTCGCCTAATGCAGACAGCAGTTCCCACTAGCCTGGAGGCTACCTCATTGCATCATAGGATGCCCTTGCTGGCAGAAAGGCATATGGCTTGTCTGGTTTGCTCACAATCTGGCAAGGATGCCAGGAACTGTCCCAGCGTCACCCACAGGTGCCTGCCATAGGACACCTGGTGCATCTGGTGTGCAAAAATACACAACATGGTATGTGCCATGGAGAAGACACTACAACCCCAGACGTCAAACTCAGCCGAGTCCGACTCCGGGGTACAGTAATGCGCTGGGTGCCTAAGCCCAGAGGGGGGGTCCAGGAGCCGGACACTAGAAGTGGGGTGTGGCATGGCTCCTGAAGACCCCAGGGGTGTGCAATACCTGCACTGGACATCCCCTGGGGCTGGAGAAGGGGCAGAGGGACGGAGCCAGACATCTCTCAACACCTCTGCAAATGCCAAGGCCATGGAGGTATGACTGAGTAATCATGGCTGTACTCCCCAAAGCAGGACAGCATCCAACATGCAGGACTGCAGCCAGAGAAATGGGACAGTCGAAGCTCCCTCAACATCTCCAAAAGGAACTGCTAGTAACTGATGCATTCAGAGTCAGAGGGTAGCTGGATGGAAGAGTCCTCTTACTCAAGAGGAGGAAGACAAAGACAAGGAGGAGCTGGACTCAGGGGGCGGTGGTGCTGGGGGTTTTCAGGCTGGAAGATAGCCTGGTTTAATGTCCTCAGGTAAGTGAGAAAGTCACTCGCTGAAGCCCTGAACTGTTCCCAGGTCAATGACCCGAAATGCCCAGGAGGAGGGGTTGGCACAGGAGGAGGAGGCGGGTTCTGGCAGACCAGGCCAGGTCCTCTGCCAGGGCTACAAGAGGAAACAGGGGACCTCACACGAGGGGAGGGGCTGCGCAACTCGTCCACCTGGGAATGCCCAACTGTAAAGGGGCAGTCCAGGTGGTACCCTTGAGAGCCCCCAGGTGGGAACAGTGGAGCAGTATAGGTCCCACAGAGCAGCCCAATCCCCAACAACCGCACGTTCAGATGGTTCTGGGGAGGCCAAAGGACCCAAATCAACACTGCAACTCCTGCCAGAGGCACCATCCACTCTAGGCATGGAATGCAGCATTGACTACGACCTACCAACCACCGCCTCACCGGAATGGACTCTACCCATTGGGCTAGGCCTAAGGACATCACCAGAAGCAAGTACCTCAGGCAAGGGTGAGCCTGCGCTGCAAGCAGCGACAGAACCCCACAGTACTGCAAATGGCACTGGAGCCAGATTCGGCACCGGGGAGGAGCCAGAACCAAACCCAGCAGCAAGAGGGAAGCACCACTTGTGCTCATCAGCAGATTCCCCGACATCCAGCACAGTGACAGCACAATATCGTCACAAAAAGAAGTGTTTTTTGAGGAGAACTTTACTCCTCGCATTTATTCATAATAAACTCCAGGTCGGGGTATTTTCGGGGAGGGCGCAGAACACTGGGAGAAGCCGCATCACTGAAAACAGACCATTACAGCGACTGTTGATGTAATGGTCTGTTTTCAGGACTATCTCCTGGTGTAAACTACAAATGAGCCACAGCACTAGAGCAGCGACGGAACCCAACCCAGTGCCGTGCCCAGCACCAACCTCTCTCTCTGTGCTGGAACTAGCACTGGGACTGTCCCTGGCACTGGGAGCGGTGCCATGAAACAAGAGAGATGCAGTACTGTGGCCAGCACTGGACCGAGAAGTACCTTGGGATGATGCCGCGGACACTAAAGGCCAAGGACTAGAGCCAGAAAGGTCTCCTTCCCCACCAGAGCCCAGAAGCCAGTCAGAATCATCCTGGTCCTCATCCACTGGATCACCTGATCACTAACAGGATAAGATCCAGAAGATCTCCAACAGGCCACTGGCTCCGGAGACCTTCCCTCTTCCAGTGCCGTAAGTGGCAGCAGGAGGGGACCTGACCATGCAGGCGGCACTGCAGCGCTCACCGGCCTCAGTGCCAGGAGCTAAAGCAGCGACAGGCCATGGCCCCAAGGGACCCACCAGTGTAGGTCCAATGTATAGTTGCAACCTTGCCACCAGGGCTTCTGGACCCCGAGGGGGTACCGGATTGGGAGGGGTGCACAACTGGCCCCTGGGAGGTGGGGGCCAGCTGTATCACAGACTCCTTCCCCAGGCCTCCTGTCTTGGCTAGATGAGGACAAGAGGAGGCCTGGTCTCCTTGAGTACATGCAGTACCAGGGAGGGACTCAGGGGAAGAGCACAGGAATCTTAAATTCGAGTCCCAAGTGTGACGCCTACCTCCAAAGGTGGAGAGACAGCCAACCCCAACTCATCACGTGGATCTTGAAAGTGCAGAAGTCCATGGAAAAGCAGGCATCACATTGGTCCATATCGTGTTTCACTCCATAACAAGTTCAGCAGCAATCATGCCAGTCCCAGACAGACATGCTTCTCCTACAGAGGCACCGATGAATAGGAGGAGACTCTGTCTTCTTGGTCGACTTCTTAGGTTTCTTGGGCCCCTGCGATCCGGACATGAATAACTACAGATATAAAATAAAACTAGCAGAAACATGGCTTGACGTCGTAAAGGGGACAGAGAAGAAAAAGGCAGCGACGAAAAGCCAAAATAAGTGTTATGGCATCGGGCGAGCGGCGACAAACAGAATTAGGCCTGGTGACACAGTTGAAAATGGCAAACGCTCCCACTGAGTGTTACCTCGGTGGTAGGAAAAACAGAACTTAGGACAGAGACGGGCTGGCATCGGTTACTGGCCAGCCCACGAGCACCACGTCATACGTTTGTCTCATGGGCGGCGCCATCCTCAACATCGGTCCCCTACCTCTGAAGCTTTTAAAGGCATACGCTCCCACGGGTTCCTCATATCTTTGGCATAGAACCACCAGTAATGAATGATGAAGATTGATTCTTGGAAGATCAGCCAGGTTCACCAGCTGCTCCTGAGAGAGAGAGAGAGAGCTGAAAGGACTGGAGTCCTAGAGATTGCGTAGTCCTCAACCCCTTCCAACAACGGGTTGACCAGGTTGAGAAAAATCTTGACTGCATGCTCGGTTTGTGCCACAGCCAACAAGCCTGACGGGGTTACGTGGAGCTAGCAGGCTGGCCCTCAACCAAAACAAGCTCAGCTGAAGTTGAGCACTTTGCCAAGCGGTCCTGGGAATCGCACAAGTGAGAAAAGCGTGCTTGTTCCCAGCACCACAACCAATGGCGGGATTTTTTTGCTTTCTTCTTGCTGCTGTGGTGGAAGGGACCCTCCCCAAAGGTCTAAAGGAACTTACACATGTCCCAGAATGTCCCGGAGAATGACACCCCAACACTAGCCCTGGCTGGAAGCAGCGATGAAGCTGACAAGGCTCCTGCTACAGCTTCAGCTGCCACCTCTTCCACTGCCGTAAGCTGGGCTGCCAAGCCCATTGCCACAAAGAATGCCCTGCAAGCATCCTTCGAGTGAACTGAAGAGTCCCGTTCGCCCATCCGGCCAAGAAGACACGCGTAGCAGTCCTCAAAGGACGATGGCAATAAAGTTTTGCATAGACTGCAGGCAGCAACACCGTGCTCTGCCCCAAGACAATAAATACACAATGTGCGCTGATCCGCCCTTGACATATTCTGGTTGCAATAAATGCAACGCTTAAATCCTGGACCCAACCTGGACTCCCCTCTGTCCACAGTGGCATTAGCGAGGAAGTAGAACCGAGAAGCACACATACAAAAAAGTTAGAAGACAAGTTTGCCAATGGTTCATTTAGAACGGACCTACCCCCATGCACAGAGCTGCGAAGGAGGAGACCCGAGTCTTCCAGCGGAAACAGAGATCCGATGTCACGGGGTGGAGCTGAGGAGTATAACACTTGTGTGGGTGGAAGGAGCTTAACCTGAAGACATTCCAGCAGATTTAAAGGGAAAGGAAGACTGCCAGTGAGTGGACAGTGCACCATATCCATGTCCAAAGAAAGTACAGTTATGTAAAAACTTACTGTAACAGTAGATCTTGAAGAGGAGCTCTTGCAGCAGGTAACACCAATAGGACTTAAGTTGGCAGGTGCCAGGACCCCAGGGAAAACTTCTAGCTAGCAGTCTATAGTGACGGACCACCCCCTGATGTTGGTCCGCCCCCTATGTCACACATGGTATAAAAGGGGCAGTCTCCCAGCCCATCCTCAGTTCTCCCACAACAGACCCCGGCAACAGGGTGAAAATTGGAGAACTGAGGAGGAAAGACAAAGGTAACCATGATGGAGAAGCAGCTACCAGGGGAAGGTGGAAGGGAAAATAGTACCTGTTGCAAGAGCTCCTCTTGAAGATCTACTGTTACAGTAAGTTCTTACGTAACTGTACTATCTTACTTCGAGGGGGCTCTTGCAGCAGGTAACACTGTTAGGATTGAGTCCCAAGCAGTAAAGGAGAGACCCCAGTCAGCTGGATGAAGGTAGAAGTCTCCCAAAGAGGTTTATGAGAGGAGGCCTTGCAGGACTGCCAGTCCAAAGCCTGTTCTGCATCTTGATGCAGTGCTTGACAAAGGCATGGACAGAACTCCAAGTAATAGCTGCGCAGATGTCAGCAGCTGACACATTCCTCAAGGAGGCAAAAGAGGCAGCCATGCCCCTGGTAGAGTGGCCTTTAACCAAGCCCAGTAAAGGCTTGTCATACTTGCTGTAGCAGAAAACAATGCAATTGACCAACCGTTTGGATAAACACTGCTTAGAAACGGGAGCCCTTGCCATTCTGGTTGCGAAAGACACAAACAACTGGTCAGACTTTCTAGTAGCTCGGATGCACTCCAAATAATAACAGAGCACTTTGCGAACATCCAGAGTATGAAGTAGTACCTCCCCTCAGTTCGAGCACTCTGGGTACTAGATAGGAAGGTGGACGTCTTGATTCAGTGTAAATTCTGACACCACCTTAGGAAGAAACTTAGGATTAGTCCTCAAGGACACCCTGTCCTTGTGGAACACTAAACAAGGCTCTCTACACAGCAGAGACTGATGCTCGGAAATCCTTCGAGCAGAAGTAATAACAACTAAAAATAACGCTTTCCACGACAGAAAGCGCAGCTCGCAACTTGTGGCAGGTTCAAAGGGAGGCAAGGTAAGCTTTTCCAAAACAAATAAAAGATCCCATGGCGGGACTAGGTCCCTAATGGGAGGCTTCAAATGCAGAATGTCCCACAGGAACGTGCAGGGAACTTCCATCTGGGCAAGGATTTTGCCCTCAACAGGTGCATGACAGTCAGATATGGCAGACAGATGCACCTTTAGAGAAGAGTAGCTCAGACTCGAGTCCGACAGGGAGAGAAGATACTCTAGTGAAAGGGTCTAAATGCCAAGCGATGGCCCAAATGCAGAACCGCTTCCTTTTCATTGTGTAAATGGCCCTGGTGGAAGGTTTTCTAGCGGCCACCAAGACATCCACTACCCTGGGGGAAACTTCAAATCGGGATACCACTAGGTTTGCTGGAGCCATGCATGGAGATGCAGAGACTTGAGGTACAGATGGACCAGGGTGCCCTGCTCCTGGGACAGCAAGTCTGAGCGCAGGAGCAGGGAGACCGGGGTTCACTTATTTTATTTATTTATTGAAATAGTTTCACCAGCTGGGGGTCAGCAGGGGAGGGAGAGGATTGAGCGTCCGGAGGACAGCTCTCCTCTCCCGGGAGGAACAGGGGTCCTGTTCGGGCCTCGGCTGACCTCTGGTGGAAGCTGGAGATACAGCAAGCGCCAGAGATGCGTAGAAAGGGTGGGGAGTGGCAGCGTCGGTGAGGCCTTGATGTCAGGGCACTAGCCCTCCCAGGGAAAAAGGAAAAAAACCTTCAACTCCGGCGGAGATGAAGGCGAGCTTGCCCATGATTCCGGCCACCCTCCTGGCATCCTCCGACCGCCGAGAGAATTCCGCGGTGTTGGAGCCCACCCCGTCCCCGCCCGGGGGCAAACCGAGGCTACATGGGCAATGGAGGATTGACCAGGTAGGAGTGAACCGTAGTGGGATGACTCCTAGGTACTCACGAGAAGATTGGAGCTGAGGGGAGAGAGGAGGTTAAAAATAGAAAATACAAAAAAAAAAAAAAAAAATTGTTTCACCAGGAAAGGCACACTGGCCCAGATATTCAAACTGCGCCATTTTGTGGCGCACGCTCCGTGCCGCTCAAAATAGTTGCGCTGGGGTGTGGCCAGGGCAATATTCAACGGAGTTGCGCTATGGCGCAACTTCTTTGAATATCGCCCCCTGGCCACACCCACTGTGCATGGCGCAGTGGAACTGCACCAGCGCAAGTGCTCAGAGTGGAGCATTGAGATGCGGTGGCGCAAGTTCCATTGCACCATGCGCAGCACCTGTGATATTCAAAGGGTGACATGGAAATGGGGCCATAATTTATGTAAGGTGCCGGGGGGGGGGGCATTTGCATCTAATTACGGCACCATTTGCATGCCATTAGCATGCAGGTGCGCCGATCCCCGACGACTTGCGCCTGGCGCCCTGCCAGGCAGCAGCCGTCGGGGACAGACGCCCCCTGCAGCCTGATCGCAGGAATAATAGTAAACTCCCCATTAGCCCAATCGTGGGCATAATGTTATGTCCCCACCATTAGCCCGATCGCGGCATAGCGTTATGGTCCCCATTAGCCCGATCGTGGGCATGGCGTTATGTCCCCATTAGCCCGATCACGGGCATGGCGTTATGTCCCCCATTAGCCTGATCGCGGGCATAGCGTTATGTCCCCCATTAACCCGATCGTGACATCCTCACCCCGTCAGAAATACCTGGTGATCTGGTGGCCCCCACACCCGCTTCCCCCCGTCAGCGGTGAACTTCATTCACATATCTGGACTGCCTTGTACAGTATGGGCTGCCGCCCATTGGCTCATGCCTGAACCAATGGGTGTGCAGCCTCCAAGGTCAGTCGGCGGCGGGTGGGCTGCTGCCGCACGCCGGCTGACAGGGGTGGGGAGCAGGGTGGTGGGGCTCCAGTGGGTGGGTGGGTGGGGGTCACTAGATCACCAGGTATTTCCGATGTTGGGGGGGTGAGGATGCCGCCATGATCGGACTAATGGGGGGACCATAGCGTTATGCCCGCGGTCGGGCTAATGGGGGAAATACGTGCTGCCCGTGATCGGGCTAACGGGAGGATACGTTATGCCAGCGATCAGGCTGCGGGGCACTTCAGCCCCCAATCGGGGCATGGGGGCGCCGTGGTCGGGCGGTTACAAGTCCAGGGCCACCCACAGGTGGCAGCTGCTGTTGCGTCCTGCAATGCGGCAGCTCACCTGTCGGTGCCTCGCCTGTTCCTGTTTTTTTGCAGTAACATTTTGCAGGCGCAGGTAGGGGTTGCGCCTGTAACTCTGCACACAGCCCGCTGAATATTGGGCTGTGCAGTTTATGATAGGCACGCCCCTCACCTGCATACAATACTGATGCGCCCCGGTGCATCGAGTTTGTGCAGGCTTTTACTTTTCCTTAACATCAAGACCGGGCGATTAGTGGGGTTGTGCAGGAAAGAACACTGTTGCGCCATGCGCAACCTTTGAATATTCAAACACTGAGTAACAAGATGCTCATCTCCCGGTGCAAACTGGGGGGAGGGGCTAAAAGGGGGTTGGATAACATGCAGGTTATCAACTGAGCAAATAACAGAGGTAAATAGCAACATATGGATACAAGTGCATTAAACTACAAGCAACAACACATGGAGTACATTGGATATTGTATGGAGCATATAACAATTACCTGACGTATAGCAGCAATACAAGGGAAAATTTAGCACACAGTAATATGCAGGTATAAACACAGGAGATATAGAACACATGATGGTGCAGGACAAAAGACACAGGACAAAAGTGCATTTGTAGCAAAGCTAAGGCCGCTGGTCGGGCAGTGGGGAGGGGAGCAACTGGCGCATGGCCTAATCAGGTACAGGAGCAATTAGTGGTGAGAAAGTTAGCTTGGGTGGTAGAAAAAGAGTGGGCAGAGGAGGAATGCTGAATTTGAGGTGGGAGATCATTCCATAACTTGGGTAACTGGTGTGAGAAGGCGGCTTGCCCGGCAGTAGTCTTCCACCTAGGGACTGATAGTTGGCGGTAGTCGCAGGATCTAAGATAATGGGCAGGGAAGGGGGCAGCTGAGAGCACAGAGGAGAGGTAGGAAGGGATGGTGCCAAGCCATAGTTTAGGTACATATTTAGCACAGTGTGAAATGCGGTGGTTTCCGAGAGACGGTAGTGCCAGGGAACGGTAGAGCTCGTAGTGGTGGGTAAGGGGTGAGGCATCGAGAGCAAAGAGGCAGAAGGCATTAAAAAGTGTGTCCAGCTTAGATAGGGTGGACTTGGGGGCTGCACCGTAAACAATGTCACAGTAATCAAAGGAGGGAAGTATCATCTTCTGGACCAGTTCACGTCGGACGGGGGAAGGGAAGCTACTGCGGTTCCTATAAAGTGCACCGAGCATGGGGCGTAGTTTTTGTGAAAAAGCATTGATGTGGTCTGAGAAGGAAAGATGGCAGTCGAGCCATACCCCCAAGTAGCGGAATGAGGAGACATCTTCGAGTTTTTGACCATCCAGGGTGTGGAAATAGGGAAGGGATGGGAGTCTGGACAGGCGTTGTCGTGTGCCAAAAGTCGTCGTGACAGTTTTTTTTACATTTAGGGAGAGCTGGTGAGAGCTGAACCATTGCTGTACTTTGTTGAAGTCGGCTTGGAGGTTAGTTTGTACCACTTCAGAGTCAGAGCCTGAGGAGAAGAGTACAGTGTCATCTGCATACATGTGGATTGAGGTAGTAGAGCAGATGAGCGGTAAGTCATTAAGGAATATAGAGAACAGTATGGGTCCCAGAACCGACCCTTGGGGGACACCAGTAGTTAAGGGAAGTGGGGAGGAGATAGCATTTGCGACTCTATCAGACTGGGTTCTGCCAGAGTGGAAGGATCTGAGCCAGTTGGTGGCAGCAACAGGGAGGCCTGATTCAGCAAGACAAGAGAGCAATATGTGGTGGGAGACGGTGTCGAAGGCTTTCACAAGGTCGCCGAAGACGGCTGAGGTGATCAGCCCACTGTCCATACCAGTCAGGATGGAGTCAGTAAGCCTTATCAGGGAGGATGCAGTGGAGTGTCCCTTTCTGAAACCTGACTGGTAGGGTGTGAAGAAATTAGAGTCGGTGAGGAAGTAAGTAAGTTGGGTGAGCACAAGGTGCTCTTGTAGTTTTGCTAGTACTGGGAGGAGGGAAATAGGGTGGTAGTTGTAGGGGGAGGTGGGGGTACCTCCTTTTGGGAGGAGGATGACAGTGGCGTGCTTCCATGCTTGGGGATGGCAGCGGTGGCAAAGGATTGGTTTAAGAGTTTGGCAAGCGGAGTTGCTATGGTGGTTGCGGAGAGGTAGAGGAGTTTAGGGTCCAAGCCATCTGGGGATTTACCTTTTGAAGGGTTGAGAGAAAGTAGTGCATCTAGGGCATCCGCTGCAGAGATGTCATTGAAGGAACAAGAGCGAGGCCTAGTCAGGTTCGTTACGTCTGTAGAGGGTGCGATAGGTGCAGGGTTTGGCAGGGCAGAGAGAAGAGTGGCAGTACAAGTGGAGAAATATATGCTGAACTCAGTAACGACTGCTGTTGGCTCAGTGAGAATGGAGTTGCTAATATTTAGAATTGGAGTGGGATTGGCAGCTGGTGGGGAGAAGAGGGAGTAAATGACCTTCCAGAATTTTGAGGGGTTATTTAGGTTGGACTGTAGGGAGCTGCTGAAGTACTCTGCTTTAGCTACGTGAGTGGCTCTGGTACACTTGTTTCAGAGCATGCGGTATGCGGAGAGATGTTGTGGGAGGCATGAGGATTTATGCATTTTCCAGGCTTTGTCATGGCGGTTTGACATGCAATCAGTTCTTGGGTGATCCACGGCAGGTGGTTGCCTCGTACCCCTGTACATCGCAGAGGGGCATGTTTGTCCCAGACGCTGAGGAAAGTGTCTTTCAAGTGGAGAAAGGCATCGTCAATGGAGTCCATAATAGGGGTGGGGGCCCAGTTTGCTAATGCAAGGTCATCTAACACCAGGGCGAGATTGAGGGATTTGAAGGAGCGCTGGACTAGAAATTTAGGGGGGTATTTTGAGCAGTGGATTTTGTGCACTAAGAAAGCAACATGGTGGTCACTGAGGGAGTCAGGAAGAATACCGGCATTTATGACCCGGTGAGGGTGTGTGGTAAGAGCCTAATCGAGGAGTGAATGGTTACCAGATTTTAGGTTAAGCCAGGTGGGCTCAGTAATGATTTGAGAGAGGTTTAGTGCAGCAATTTCAGTCCTGGTTTTGTTGAGGGCAGGAGCTAGCCAGTTGTGGTTTAGATCGCCCATAATATAAAGTTCCCCTGTCGGGGTTAGGCAGGAGATTTGCTTGAGGAGGTTGGTGACAGCAGAGGATGGTGTGCCAGGTCAGCAGTATATTCCTGCAATGTAGACTGGTAGCGAGAAGGAGAGTGTCAGCCGGAGTAAAATTAATTCATAGATTTTAGGTTCAGACTTGGCTAGGATAACCGAATAGTGCAAGTCCGAGTTGACGTAGATGGCAACTCCGCCGCCACTTGTGGCACTGTCCGGGCAGGCCAAAGTGCAGCCTGGGATGGTGCTAGAGTCGCCACTGATGTTTTTTGTGAGCCAGGTTTCGGACAAGGTGAGGATATCTGGAGCACAGTGGGCAGCAAGTACCTGGAGGGAGTCAAGTTTATGGACTAGGTTTATATGTAGGTGCAGGAGGCGCAGGCCACTTGGGAGAGGGTCTCCAGGTAGAAGTGAGGAAGTGTCCGATGTAGGAGAGGGGCTTGCAGCAATTGAGGGGGGTTGTGGTTTGGGTGGATGTCACCTGCGGCAAGGAGCAGAAGTACAAGAGATAGATAGTGGGCGAACAGCTGTATGTGACTGGCAGTGAGCGGACATCTCTTAGTTAGAAGGCTTGGGTGATTATTTGGAGCAGGGCAAGGGGGGAGTAGCTGAAAAATAAGCCAGGAGAGTGATGGGATGAAGAGAAAAGGGCTGGGACATGTGACTGAGTGAATCCAGGCTTGGGTGAAAGGGAGAGTGGACGCCAGAGTGGAGGAGTAGGGAAGACCAGTGAGGTTGGGCAGGAAAAGGAGGGGGCATGGGAGAGGTGGGTGGCATGTTAGAGAGGAGGGAGAAGAGAACATGGATGAGCAGTGGCAGGAAGCCTAGTAGTTGGGCCATAGCATGGATCTAGCGTTAGAAAGCCCCTAACTGTTGTGGCAACTTAGAGGGGACAGGCATAGAGGGCCAAGGAAATGAGTGGTTCCTGCGGGAGGATGGAGGACCAGTGAAAATTAAGGCCTAGATAACCAATGAGGCATGGCTGGCAATAGCCTGTAGGAGTGAGTTAGAAAGCCGGGGCAGGGTTTATGTGTATTTAATCAGGACCGGGGGTAGGTGGGCCGAAAAATCGGCAGCTAGGGCTCCCTTCTTGGAGGTAATCAGTCCTTGAGGGTAAGTCCATACCTGCACTTCTGTGAGGGGCTGGTGGCTTCACACCTGGACTGCAGGTGGCAGTCTGGCAGGTCGGGTTCGTCAGAGAACCACAGCTGTGGCTCTCAGACTACCTGCGCTTCTGTGAGGGGCTGGTGGCTTCACACCTGGACTGCGGGTGGCAGTCTGGCAGGTCGGGTTCAACAGTGAACCACGGCTGTGGCTCTCAGACTACCTGCGCTTCTGTGAGGGGCTGGTGGCTTCACACCTGGACTGCGGGTGGCAGTCTGGCAGGTCGGGTTCAACAGAGAACCATGGCAGTGGCTCTCAAGACTACCTGCGCTTCTGTGAGGGGCTGGTGGCTTCACACCTGTACTGCAGGTGGCAGTCTGGCAGGTCGGGTTTGTCACAGAACCACGGCTGTGGCTCTCAGACTACCTGTGCTTCTGTGAGGGGCTGGTGGCTTCACACCTGAACTGCGGGTAGCAGTCTGGCAGGTCGGGTTTGTCAGAGAACCACGGCTGTGGCTCTCAGACTACCTGCGCTTCTGTGAGGGGCTAGTGGCTTCACACTTGGATTGCGGGTGGCAGTCTGCCAGGTCAAGTTCATCAGAGAACCACGGCTGTGGCTCTCAGACTACCTTGCAGTTCCACTGCAAGTTGCTGAAGGAATGGAAACCAAATCTGATGCGGCCAGAAAGGCGCCACTAGAATCATCTCTGTTCCCTCCAATTGCAGCTTGAGAAGAACTCTCTGCAGTAAAGGGAAGGTGTAAAGGAACCTCCCCATCCAGGAGAGGGACAACGTATCTCACCAGAAAACACCAGAACCGGGATCTAGCGAGCAGAAACTGGGCAGTTTTGCGTTGGATGGGGAGGCAAATTTATCCAGTTCTGGCTGTCCCCATCTGGCGAAGACGTCTTCGACCACTGAGGGAAGCAGTTCCCACTCGTGAGCCCAGGAGTGAGCCTAGCTTAGGCTGTTGGCCAGGGTGTTTTGTATGCCTGGAATATGGGCTGCTGTCAAGTTCAGGTGATGATCCACTGCCCATGACCAGACTCTCATGGCTTCCCTGCAGAGGGGTTAAGAGTAAGTCCCCCCCTTGCTTGTTTATGTAGAAGACCAGTGACATGTTGTCCATCTGGATCAACAGAGGGCCAGGCAGCAGGACTGTCTGGAAGGCTTAGAGTATACAGAATTGCCCCTATCTCCAGGACATTGATGTGGAGATGGAGTTCATGCTGGGACCAGGTCACTTGTGTTTGACGGTCTCCCAAGTGGGCTCCACAGCCTTGACCCAATGCATCTGTGGTCAGAATCTGACTGGGGGACTCCTGTCGCAGGAAAACCCCTTTGGAAAGATTGGAGGGGTTTAACCACCATGCTAGTGCCTGTCATACTGGGTTCGACACCAAGACAGGCTGCTATAGGATGTCTGAATGCTAGTCCTACTGGACCCTCAGGTTCCACTGGACCACACTCATGTAAAGTCAAGCCAGGGGAACTGTAGCAATGGCAGCTGCCATGTGTCCCAAGAGTCATAAGACAGACCTGGCTGGAACTTGCCAAGAGGAGGAGACTTGCCAAGCGTGTGTCTGAAGGCGCTCTGCTCTGACTGAAGGGAGAAAGGCTTTGCCTTGTTCCGTGTCCAAGATTGCCCCTATATACTGCAGTCTCTGACTTGGACAAGGAGAGGCCTTGGGGAGGTTTAAAGTAATCCCTAGGCCCTGGAACAGGGTAAAGGTGGCCTTGATGGTGTGGACGAGCCAGTCCCTGGTGAGAGTGGTCAGCAACCAGTCGTCCAAGTAAGGGACATAATGGCCCTGTCTCCTTAGGGCTGCAGCTACTACTATGAGACATTTGTTGAAAATTCTGGGGCTGAGGAGAGGCCGAAAGGCAGAGCCCGAAATTGGTAGTGGTTTCCCTGGAATCGGAGTGAAGGAACCTCCTGTGGGGTTGGAAAACCTGAATGTGGAGTTATGCATCCTGCACGTACAGAGAGCATAACCAATCTCCTTGACGGAGAAAAGGTAGAAGACCAAGCAGAGTGACCATCTTGAACCATTTGTACTGTATGTACTGATTCAGTTGGCAAAGATCAAGGTTAGGACACAGGTCCCTGGTTTTCTTTGGCACCAGGAAGAAGTGGGAATAAAACCCTTTCTCCCTCTGCACCAGAAGAACTGGCTCTATAGCCTGCTTCCACAGGAGGGCCTGAACCTCTTCTTCGATGAGGGCTATGTGAGCCTGAGGGTAATGGGAGGGGACAGGTGGGTTGTCTGGGGGCAGTCCTGTGAATTTCAAAGTGTGCCCCTTTTCTACCAACTGAAGGACCCACTGGTCTGAAGTTATCTGGCGCCATCCTTCTATGTACAAAGACAATCAACCTCCCAATGCCTCCTCTAAGGCTTCAGCCAGGGGAGTGGGGTTGGGCAACGAGTCAGGCTGAGGAACCAGGGAGGGGCAGTGAGACCTGGGTGGTACTAGGAGCCCAAGAGGCAGACCCTCCAGAAGCAGGGGTTGAAGCTTTGTGCTTGAATCCTGCTCTGTGCTGCTGTCCTCTAGGTTGCTGTCTGGCATTCCTGCAAAAGGACTGCTTGGTATTTTGTTTAGGCTGAGATTTGTACGTGTTGTGTACAGATCAGATAGCCTTTCCTGATTCCCTGAAGGTGGGTAATGATATTCTGCGAATCCTCGCCAAACATGACAGGACCCCAAAAAGGAGCATTCAGTATTCTGAATTGTACATCTGGCGCTAAGCCGGACACCCTCATCCAGGAGTAATGACGGATACAGATTGCGGAGGCCTCAGCCTTTCCTGCAGAGTCTGCCATATTGTACAAGGCTTAGAGAACATGGTTGCCAACATCCGACCCTGACTTCAGGACAGCAAACAGTTCCGCCCTACCAGAGCAGTCAGGCATGGCCTGAGCCATCTCCACAGCCTTGGCCCACAGGACGTTCTGGTACTGGACCATGCGGGCAAGGAAATTTTGAGACCGTATAGCACATGTGGCCGAGGAAAGTACAGTTACGTAAGAACTTACCGTAACAGTAGATCTTCGAGAGAGGCTCTTGCAGTAGGTAATTACATATAGGACTGATGCCGGCAGGCGGCAGGACCACACGGAAAAATTTCTAGCTAGCAGTCCCTGGCGAGGGACCGCCCCCAGTTAGTGATGCCGGCATCAGGAGACGTCGGTATAAAGGGGCGGTCCGGACGCCGCCTTCCAGTTCTTTCCGCCACAGGCCAAAAGGGCAAGGCGAGGCGAGGCGGATATTTCCTTCAGTGGAAAAGGAGCTGAAAAGCCTAGGGGGATGGAGGGCGGAGGAGTTACCTCATTGCAACAGCCTCTCTCATAGATCTACTGTTACGTAGGTTCTTACGTAACTGTACTATCTTACCAGAGGGCTCTTGCGTGAGGTAATTATATAGGACTGAATCCCAAGCAGTCTGGAACAAAGAGAGGCACCGGGAGGAGAAAACTACTCAAAAGGTAATTCTGGTTGTGCAAGTCTCCAAGATAGGAGGCCTTACCAAACAGCCAGCCAAAACCTGCTCTCATGAGAGGCAACATCAAACTGTAGTGCTTAGTAAAGGTATGGACGGAAGTCCACGTGGTGGCAGTGCAGATGTCTGCCGCAGACACATTCTCGAAACAAGCCACTGAGGCAGCTACTCCTCTTGTGGAGTGGCCTCTGACTTGACCTGGGAGGGTCTTGTTGTATTTGTCATAACAGAAAGTGATGCAATTAGCCAACCACTTAGACAGGCATTGCTTGGAAACAGCATTGCCTTCCCTTTTGTGAGCAAAAGAGACGAACAATTGATCTGTCTTTCTGAGATCCTTTGTCCTGTTGGTGTAGTATCTCAGAATCCGGTGAACATCCATAGTATGGAGTAAATATTCCCCTTGATTAGAGTACTGCATAAGAAAGGCAGATAATCCTATGGACTGATTTAGAGTAGACTCAGCTACTACTTTAGGGAGAAACTTAGGATTCGTGCAAAGAGCAACACGTTCCTTGAGAAACATCAAGCACGGGATTTTACACATCAGGGCCTGGAGCCCGGAGATTCTCCGAGCAGAAGTAATGGCCACCAAGAAGAGAGTCTTCTACGAAATAAACTTCAAATCCGCAGAAGCTGCAGGTTCGAAGGGAGGGAGAGTAAGTTTCTCGAGAACAAAATTCAAGTCCCAAGGGGAGCAGGAGTACGGATGGGGGCCTCAGGTGGAGGACCCTCTGAGAAAGGTCTTAGAGACCTCCAGTTGGCTGAAAGCCTTGTCTCTGAAGGGAACATGACAGGCCGAAATGGCGCCATGTGTACCTTCAGAGAGGAATGACTGAGACCCAGGTCAAACAGATGGCGAGATACTCCAGCAGAAGCCCGCTGAACAGGAGAAAGGTTCCACGTTCTTGGAAGCAGCCCAGATAGTGAATCTTTTCCACTTCATGGCATAAGTGGATCTGGTGGAGGGTTTTCTGGCCTCCACTAAAATCTCCGCCACTTTGGGAGACACTCCAAAACAGGATTGGGCTAAGTCTGCAGGAGCCATGCATGCAGTTGAAGGGATTTGAGGCCTGGATGGACCAGGGTCCCCTGATCCTGGGTCAACAAACCTCGAGATAGAGGAAGCGGAAGAGGAGGATCCTCTGAATATTGTTGTAGAAGAGAGAACCAGACTTGCCTGGGCCAGAAAGGAGCGATCAGAATCATTCGCGCTCCTTCTGAAGCTAGTTTCTGCAAGACTCGTGGGATAAGTGGAATTGGGGGAAAGGCATAGACGAATCTGTCCTTCCAGTCTAGAGACAGAGCGTCGCTCCAAAAAGCGCTTTGCTCTGGAACGAGCGAGCAGAAGACGGGAAGTTTTGCGTTTAGAGGGGATGAGAACAGGTCGACCTGTGGTGTTCCCCAAAGTTGGAAGATATTGTCTAGGACCCCTTGGTCCAGTTCCCACTCGTGAGTCAGAGCAGAAGAGCGACTTAGCTTGTCTGCCAGGGTGTTGTCGACTCCCGGAACGTGAATTGCCATGAGGTAAAGGTCGTGTTGTGTTGCCCAATCCCAAACCCTCATTGCGTCCCTGCATAGAGGGTAAGACCGAGTCCCCCCCCATTTGTTGATGTACCACACCATGCACATGTTGTCCGTCTGGACGGCTAGGTGGCCAGGAAGGATGTATTGGTGAAGGGCTTGGAGAGCGTACAACACTGCCCGAAGCTCGAGCACACTGATGTGGAGAGCTTGTTCTAGCTTGGACCAGGAGCCCTGGGTCCGATGAGGGCCTAGATGGGCTCCCCAACCTTCGCCTGAGGTGTCTGTGGTTAGAGTCTGGGAGGGGGGGGAGGATGAAAGAAAGGAACTCCCCGAAACAGGTTCTCTCGAACCATCCACCATTGCAAGTCTCGAATCATCATCGAGGACATCAGAGCTGGGTGATCTAAGTCGTCCACTAGCTGATCCCATTGAGAGCGTAGAGTCCACTGAGAGATCCTCATGTGGAGTCGAGCTCGAGGCACCGTCGGGATAGCAGCCGCCATGAGCCCGAGAAGGTGAAGGACCAACCTCACAGAGACCATCCTGCGGTCGGACAACAGACTTATTTGGGTCTGAAGGGTGGACTCCCTGTCCGGAGGCAGGAAGGCCTTGCCCATGGTCGTATCCAGAATCGCCCCAATAAACTGTAGCCTCTGGGATGGGTCCAGATGAGACTTGGAATGGTTGATGGTAATACCCAGGCAGGCAAAAACCTGCTGGGTAAGGGAGAGATAACGCAGGAGTTCCTCCCTGGACGAGGTCGCCAGCAGGCAGTTGTCCAGGTACGGGAAAACCTGCACTCCCCTGGTACGCAGGTGGGCCGCCACCACTGCCAGGCATTTGCTAAATACTCGGGGGCCGAGGATAGACCAAACGGGAGTGCCTTGAACCAGTAGTGGTCCCTGTGGAACGCAAAACGAAGGTATTTGCGATGAGATAGGCGAATGGGAATGTGCAGATAAGCATCCTGCATATCCAGAGCACAAAGCCATTGACCCGGCTGGAGGACGGGCAGAAAGCTCTGCAAAGAGAGCACCCTGAACCTTTTGTATTCTACGTAAAGATTCAGGGAACCGAGATCTAAAATTGGTCTGAGATCTCTGTCTTCTTTGGGACCAGGAAGAAATGGGAATAGTAACCCGTCCCTCGCAGATGAAGGGGGACAGGCTCTACTGCTTGCTTCAGCAGAAGAGCCGAAATTTCCTCCTGGACCAAGAGAAGATGTTCCCGTGAATATGACGACTTCAGAGGGGGGTGGCGGGGTGGTTTCTGAAGAAACTCTATGGAGTGTCCTTCTGCTATGAGCTAGAGCACCCAAGAATCTGTGGTTATCCTCTCCGATCCCAGAAGGTGGAGGGAAAACCTCCCTAATACCGGTTCCTCCAGGGAGTCCGGAGGCAGTGGGAGAGGAAAGGAGTCAGGTGGTGTGGGGGCAGCGCCGCAGCTGAAGCACCCGCTGCTTTTTTGGGCGGGGGGGCTTAGCAGCTGCTGGGGGCCCCGCGTTTTGTGGCCCGCCTTCCCTGGGGTTTCACCTTTGGCCGATTCCATCTGCGAAAGGGACGGTGCTGCTGCTGACGGGGACGGTACATGGAATCAACTGACTTCAGTGCTGTCCCCTTCTCTTGCAAATCGGTGATGATATCCTTGACATCACCCAGCACCGACCCCCGGAAGGGTGCTTCCTGGATAGCAGATTGCACCTCCGGGACCAACCCTGACACGCGGAGCCAAGCATGACGCCGTGAGCCAACAGCGAAAGCTGAGCTCCGCCCAGCAGTGTCCACTGCGTTGTATGTCGCACGTAGCATGTGTTGACTGGGCGAACGAGCAGAGCGGACGAGATCAGCCAACTCCTGCTTGACTTGGGAGTCAGGCAAGGAGTCCAGTTTGGCTTCCGCCTGAGTCAGGATGGCCTTCTGGTAGTCCCCCATATGGCCGACATAGTTCACGGCCCTGATCCCCAGCATGGAGGAAGCATAAATCTTTCTCCCATACTGGTCCAGAAGGCGCGATTCCTTAACAGGTGGTGACGAGCTAAGATGTTTGGGGTTCGCCAACCGGCCGTGAGCGGCGCTAATCACAACCGAGTCAGCATGAGGATGAGAATCCAGAAAATCAACACCCTCTGGAGCCTGATATAGCCGGTTCGACTTCCTAGGAAGTGGGGCTAAGGCCGACAGCTGTTTCCATATTGTGGTAACGAGGTCGGCGTGAGGCTCTATCCAGGGTGGCACCAAGGTAAGAGCTGTCACGGGCAGATCCAGATGTTCAGCGAGCTTCAGACGCTGAGGATCTGGTTCAAGGGAGTGCCACTGATGAACCTTCTGGATTTTCCTAAGTAACTCCGTAAAAGAAGGATCCTCCGGAGGAGACTTCGGAGGAGTCCTTGGCCTAGGCTTCGACGGAGAGCGTGGCTCGTTGTCTCTCTTGGAGCAACCGTCGAAGAGTCTGAAGGTGAAGAGGAGGATGAAGAGGAGAAAGACTCCCTTTCCTGACCCGGGGGAGGAACGGACCCCTTGGGAAGTCCCGGGGAAGCATGTCCTGCCCTTCTCTGGATCCAGATGGAAGAACCCTGGAGTCTGGAGGTGGTGAGGGAGTGTGCTGCCTCGGACGTACGGGAACCTGGGACCGCACCGTCGCCGGAAGGCGGCTCTCGACCTCTTTGGTGAGCTGAGCCTTGGCCTCAGCCCACCAGGAGGCCAAAGTCTCCTGCTGGTCCACCGGCGGCCGCGAGGGCAGTGGAGGAGGAGGAGGCGGGGGATAAGGATACGGGTTGTAACCGTATGGAGCGTATCCAAAACCCAGCTGCGGGTATCCCCGCGTCAGGTATTGTGGCGTCGAGTACTGCGCAGCGTCGGGGAAGCCCAACATTGGGTACTGTGGCGCTGGATACGCGGTCCCGGTACACGGCGTCCGAATAGGATGGAGGGTACCGGGAGGGCTGCGGGCAGAGCGGCCCAGCCTGTGGCCTCACGGCGGGTCCATAGTGGAGAGCCCGAGGACAGAGGGCCCGATGGGAGTGGAATGTCTCCCCGGAGTCGGTAAGGCCGACGCCAGGGCCGACGGCGGAGGTTCTGGCGCCGGAGGTACCAACGCCGGAGGGGCCGCGCCAGAGCCGGGCGTCCGGGAGCCGGACATCAGGTCCGGGCGCACAGGTGGAGGAAGGACTGACAGAGGCAAAAGATCCCCAGCTTGCCCAGGGACGGAGGGAAAAGTCCCGGGTTGAGTTGGGAGACCTCTGGTTCCCAGAAGGCAGCCAAGGCCGTAGGGAACCGGTACCGACGGATGGGGGGTCCATCGCGACGCTCTTCGCCAGCCGGACATCGCGACGAGCCAACGTGAGGCTTCACGGCGAGCTCTCGGCAGGCGCCGGAGGAGCCGACGTCCGACTTATGAGAGCCATCACCGGTGGCGGGCCAAGAAGAGAGATCGGCCTGGTCCGGTGGAGTGGAGGCCGTGCGTCGCCCCGGAGGGTCGGACGTCTTACCGGCCCTCTCCGGGCGGACGTCAGAGGAGCCGACACCCTGCTTACTGGAGTCGCCCACAGTGGTAGGTCTCGAGCCTGCGGCCGAACCAGGGGCGGAGGCCTCCAACTGCCCGGAGCCGCAAGGCCAGCGTGAGCCAGGCGGGTGGCCGGCGCCCCTGGAAACCTCCGAGGCGGCTGTCAAGGAGTGTTCCCCCGGAGGGGATGTTACATGCGTCCCTGCGACTCCCGAGGGAGACGCGGTGGAGGAGCCCTTGTCCTGGTGCCTCTCCTTCTTCTCCCGATGGCCTTCAGGGGAAGTGGACACCTGCCTCAGTTTTTTGAGCTCCTTCTCCATAGAACTCATTTTCTTTTTCAGAATATGGGCTTCCAGGGATTGCTGCCGCCTTTTCCGGGTAGCTGCGTTGAAACTGAGGCAGTGCTGGCCCTTCTCGACCGGGTGATTAGGGCCTAGGCAGAAAAGGGACAGGGAGTGGCCATCCTTGTGCGGTAGTTGGGCGCCGCACAAATTGCACTTATTCTTGTGCTCAGAGGGTGTAGGGGACGACATACACCGACTATGGTACTGACGTTAGTCAAAAAAACAATTATTTTCAGTAAAAACCGATGAAGGTAGGGCTGGCCAGACACGAACTTTCCATGACCTTCTGCGAGCTAATGGCGAGAAAAGAACTGGAAAAGCGGTGTCCGGGATCGCCTTTATACTGATGTCTTCTGACGCTGGTCACCTGACGGGAGCGGTCCCTCGCCAGGGACCGCTAGCTATAAATTTTTCCGTGGGGTCCTGCCACCTGCCGGCGTCAGTCCTATATGTAATTACCTACTGCAAGAGCCCTCTCGAAATAAGATTAAACCTTCTTCGCCAACATGTCAATTTGTTTGGAGTCTTTATCAGGAGGCTGAGAACTTATGTGCCTAGGGCAACTGGATAGTCATGGGCAGTATTTTTTTTTTTTGTACTTTATGTTTATTCATTTAGAAAACAAACAGTTTGAATTGCAAGCAGAGATGTTACAAATCGATCATTATATCCTCTGAGGGCGCCACTCCTCATAATATACACATTAGAGTGATCCCTGCTATAAAGATACATCCTAGGGGGAATGTAACATAGATTTAAACAAGGTCGTACAGTATAAAAGCTGCACATATGGCCCATGAGCTGCATGGTATACAGTCCATTAAAATTAAGACAGAGTCCTCTCAAAGTCCTGGTCCTCATGAAGAGGAGTAGGCGATTACCATGCAAAGAGATTGTTTAGCACACAAAGTTCATCACATATAAACTGATTAAGATCAGAACCAAGCAGTGTATTTTAAAACAGAATAATTCACTACTAACTATTGGCGCTTAAAATAATGTTACTGAAACATCAGGTCCCCCAAAAACATCCTCTTATGTACACATTTTATTTAATGTCCAAATTTTTCTAAGCTAGCAGTCCCCCTTAAGATAATACGTAGAGATGTCAAAAAACAGAATTTGAACAGCGATAACCATCATAAAATTGCTTAGTACAATATATACATTTCCCAAAGGGAGCTAACTATTTAAAATCAAAAGAGGATCTTCACAGTAAAATAATAAACTATATTCCACAGACTTGTACACGATTAGAGAACCTTCCTTTAAGAAGTTGTACAGGGAACCTCATACCCTCATGTGTCCTCTTCTTCCGATGAACTCGCCTCCAACTCAGCCGGATGAGTTTTGGCCCCCGCATGGCTTTGGGCCCATCTTAAAGCATCGCTTGGGTCGTTGAGAAGGAAGACTTTCCCTATATGCGATGCGCAGTCTGGCAGGGAAAATGATTCCGTGTGGTATTTGAGCCTTGCAGAGCAAGGCCCACACCCCATCGAAGCACTTTCGCTTTTGGCGCATGGCGTAGCCGACGTCTGGGAAAAGCTGGATTCTTTGGCCATCGAACAATAAGGGACCCAAGGCCATAAGTGTGTCCCGGGTGCCAATTCCATTGGTCACCAGAACAATAGCTCTGGGGGCTTCCGGATTTACCTCTTTGGTTTACACGGTAAGTCTTTTGAAAGAATTTGGTTTTCCCACTGATATCCTGCCCAAGCTGTTGTATCAGCCATTCCTGTGGGAAAAGCACCATATGGTCATCTTCACACTCCTCCAGCATCCCGAGAATGCGAACATTCGAGGACTGCGCCTGACTCTCTAGAGTTTCTAGTCGGGACTTCCAGTGGGCACTTTCTTTAATGACAGTCAAAAACGCACCCATCGTGGAGCCAGCCCACTTCACTGCATCTGCTGTTGCCGTTTGAACCGAATCCATACTTGTATCCAACAATGCCACTCTGTTACTAAGTCCGTCAAACTTATCAGCAAGATTGGCCACCGAGGCTATAAGACGATTCAGTTTAACACCTATGATTTGTAAAGTCTCCTCTCCCGATGTTTCAGGCGGTTCTTCCGATCGGGCCTGATTAGACCTGGTGGTGGAAGCTGCAGGCTGGTTTTTGGATTTTGCTCCTGACCCATACGTCTGGTCTTTCTGAGGGCTCCCCATGTTATAGCAGGTAGGTTCTGACACACCTGTTTATAGTTTTAGTGCCAGTTAGTTTGCGCAAAAAGTCCACTTTTGTAGCAATTTAGACTTTTAATTCACAGAGCACCATCAGTTAGGCGCCATCTTGCTTGGGCTCCACAGTGCCCCCCAGTCATGTGCAGTATAAATAACAACAGAGTCTGCCTCCGAGTGCTCACCATAAAACGGATCATCCCTGGGAGCACAATACAATCGGTCTGACTTTCTGGAGACTGCAGGCATTGAAAAGGGGCACTTTCAGGACGCCTCGCTGACGTCCTTAAAGGACTCGATAAAGGAGGGACAACCATGGGTAGAGTGTCCTTCTTCCCAAGAAAGGAGGCTAACTAAAACTGCTCCGGATCCAGCTCCTCTATGTCCCAGCCATTCAGTTGCTGGATGTACCACATGACATCCATAAAAGTGGGCTCGTTGGGGGGGGGGGACGACGAGGGGTGTTCTCCGTCTCCTCAGGAAGGTCGGAGTCATTGCAACCTGAAGAGGAGTAGCTGCCATCTGGGGAGGCTGAAGGCGAGCAAGGATATCTGCATGGCCTGCCTTTTGGCTGGGGCGGGTACTGGCGCCCTCCGGTCTCGCCCCCCCCTTGGAGGAGAAGTAGGTGGGTGAACCGGATCCTTATCAGGAGTTGGACCCTAAGGAGCAGGCTTGGAGGGTTCCTTAGTGGTCTCCTTGTCCTTAAAGTAAATCGACTCGACTCAGTAAATCCATATTCCACTGGAATTAAGCCACAGGGCTTCCGGTGACGTCACTGATCCTGATGGTCCACTAGCGCTACAGCTCTTCACCTCTCATCGACCAAACCTTCCTAACAACACTCTGACCATCTCTAAAAATCAACCAAATGGTATCCGGACATAAGGGAGGCAGCAAACAAAACCAAACTTGAGGCAAAACTCACCTGAAGCACGATGAAGGAGGAGGATCCCCTAGACAGCAGAAGCCAGGCCGCAGCGTATCTCCAACCAGAGCTGGGCCATAAGACGGTGATACAGATCAGGAAACTGAACGTCTTTCAAGAACCCGATATGAGACCCTGTTAGGCGAAATAAAAGCATTTAGGACTGAAAATAAGCTCGAATTCAGCAACCTGTACGCCCGATTAACAGAGGTAGAAACAAAAATAGAAACAGCTGAAACCAGAATATCAGAAATAGAGGACGACACAGTTAAACTGAAAACAGCAGTTGAGTTTGTAGTCAAAACTCAGGAAACAATACAGCAGAAATGAATAGATATGGAGGCATGAACACAGAGAGACAATATGACAATTTATGGCCTCCCAGAAGACTCAGAAACCGGACTTATGGAAGAATTCCTCAAAGATCTGCTACGTGATGTCTTGGCCCTCCCTCATGATTTTCAATTTAAAATTGAAAGAGCTCATAAAGCCCTAACGCCTAAGCCTTCAGACCCTGGGGCTAGACCATGCTCGGTAATACTCAAGCTTTCCAGCTACAGAGATAAGGAGTGGTTACTGAGACTTGCCTGGTCCAAACAAATAATAAAATATAATGCATCAAGATTAATTTTCGACAACAACTACCCACCTGAAATAGCTAACAAGAGGGCAGCTTACTCACCAATCTTTAAGATATTGAAACAACACAAAGTAAGGTTTCAAACCCCCTACCCTGCACGCCTAAAGGTCTTCTGGGACACAGGAATCACCTTTTATGATATGCCACATGAGATTTTTGAGGAACTACAGAAGAAGGGATAGAGTTCCGAGTCGGACCGACCAAGGGAGTACCTCTCGCGTGCAACTTGCTCTGGATGGTGCATGGTGAACAACAGAACAAGCAGAAACTCCGCTCGAGTAGCAGCCCCCAAGACAATGGCAGAAGTAAAACTCCTTCTGGACCGCACGAGCCATCAACACCACAACCAGAACACTGATGATGAATCGGGAAATACCTGAAGGACGAGTGAGCGATTCTAATATTTGTATCTGCCTTATGGTAGTCGATCGCAGGTGCATAGTTTATTTTAAACAATCGCCTGTCTGAGGCTTCCCTTGTTCTATGCACAAACTCCCCCCCCTTTTTTTTTTCCAAACTGACTAAATTATGGTATGATGTTACTAGAATCCGAGGCGCAGGACCCTCCGTGTCTTGTTACAGGACCATGAGTCATTACAACTTTCAGACACCAACTTGGAGACCTGTCCTCTGTTTAGATCCAGACATGTTAGTTTAGTTATTAATTAAGGAAACCATTTCAGGTTTACAAACGTATTATGAAAAAAAGGAACATTTTCCTGGGGAATAAGGAGTCGGGAATACCCTCCTTATAAAAAGAATATACATGTTCTGCTTTCTGAGTTTTTTAAATACCTTTTTTCTTAAGCCGGTGAGAAATGATGGCCAATTGTTCATTTATACTTGTAACTGCAGCTAGAGCGATTAGAAGCGATTAACCCTCATCTGCTTTACTGTCGATCCGATTTTTTACTGGATCTGGGAGGACCTGGCTCGTCTTGCAGCCACATTACCTCCTGCTCGAATGGATGCAGATCGGAGTTTCAACTTTTCCATTCGAGCTCTCAGGGGACACACTACTCTGATCCCCCATTATGGGAGTCAATTTGTACATAGTTGTGTTATGGAGTGGGGGGGGGGGACTAAGGTGCACAGTTATTAAAGTAGCACCTGGTTGGGGAAGGGAATGTTTGGTTAACTATTTTGACACCATGTTATCTATTATATTTTGTTTACATTTGTGCCAATTGGTTCAGAACTCATGCTGGAAGCTTCTGAGAACTCTCCCGATGTTAAGGGATACTGAACGAATTACAGCTGTTGGGAGGGCTTTACAGACTTACATTCCTTGGACATTAACAATTAAGAGGGATTGGGGGATATACTACTTGAAGAACCCAGTTATAACCTTAACCCGTGAAGGAAATTCTAATGGACAGAACACATAAAATAAAAATAATATCACAAAATGTCACCGGCTTGAATAACCCTATAAAAAGATATAGGGTGATTACCCAATTAAAGAAGCAACATCCTGAGGCCATACTCTTACAGGAAACACACTTAAATAGAAAGGAACATTTAAAACTAACTAAATTTGGATTCCGAGAGGTAATATCCTCATCTTATAAGGGACGCAAAAGAAGGGGGGTGGCGATTTTATTACCGAAGAATTCTCAATTTAAAATAACCTCTACTCACACAGATCCGGAGGGCAGGTTGGCAGTAGTGAGCAGGGAATTGGAGGGCAATCTAATTACTTTGGCTTCTTTATACATACCCCCAGGATCAAAAGTATCAGTACTCCGATCTCTTCTGCAAAAAATTACAGAATGTCAGAAAGGGATGCTCATAGTTGCAGGAGACCATAATCAAACGTACCACACATTAGATACAACTAATCCTAAAACATACAAGAAAACGGCTGCTCAAAAGGTGGCCTCTGGTTATTTCCGAACCCTTCACTGGGTAGACGCCTGGAGGTATCTGAACCCCACTAAGAGGGAATACATGCATTATTCAGCTCCCCACCGTATCTACACAAGAATAGATTACATGATGGTATCCAATGAACATACGCATTTATTAAAACATTGCCAACACTCTCCATCAGTACTATCAGACCATTCCCAGCTTACTTTATTATTCAAGTGGCCTACAGAAAGAGGTCAAACTATTTGGAGATTTAATAACTTTCTTTTGAATCTGAAAGAATTTGCTGAAATGGTAGAACTTAGAATCCCTCAGATTTTAAGGGAGAACCGATCTCCAGAGATCTCATCTGCCACATTGTGGGATACCCTGAAGGTTGTTCTGAGGGGGAATATCATAAAATCTGCGGCAAATTATAAAAGAAGGCAGAATCAGAAATTAGAAACATTGCAAAACCAATTTAAAATACTACAAGAACAGCATGCAGCAGGTGACAAAGCAATATACCCCCTGCTGCAGATTACAAAGCAAAAGATACAACATCTTTTAGATATCCGTACGGAGCAATCCCTGCAATATCTAAACCAAAGATATTATGAGGCTGGCCCCCGAATGACTCGTCTTCTAGCACATAGGTTACGCCAGAAAACCACTAGGGCAACTGTCTTGCAAATTCAAGACCCTACCACACAACAAATGGCTAGATCCCCCCTACACATAGCAAAAGTATTTGAAAAATATTACCAAATGCTATATACCTCAGAGAACTCGCCAGGGTGGGTGATGTGTGTATATATATATATATATATATATATATATATATATATACACACACACACACACACACACATGTGTTGTGTTGATTATTGTCACTCCATTTTGTATGATGCTTAATGCTTAATCATAGTTATATAAGATGTTTTGTACAAGATGTTATGAGAATACAAGATGTTGTGAGACTTTTCTTTTGGAATCTCTGGCATTGTTTGGCTCATGATGTTCTGGACACCTGGCCAGTGTTTGGGGCATGATGATCTGATGAATGCCAACTATTTATTATGAGAATAAGTGGTGTTTGTCATGCTGAACTCGTGATGTTCTGGGCACCTGGCCAGTGCTTAGGACATGGTGGTTTAGCATTTCTAAATACCAGATAAAACATATAAAATGGGACTTTCCAGATGCCTGGTTTGAAGCCTCTCCTGCAGGGTGGACGCATCGCTGTGGGGCCAGTTCCCGGTTCAAGAGACTCCTAGCCAGGCTGACAAGGGGGCTTCCCAGCCATTGGAAGAGGGCTTGGATGATGCTTTATTGAATCGGTGATGTATAACCTTTTGTATTATATTTTGTTATAATAAAGCTTTGGCTTGCTGTACTTATTGTATTGTTATTGTGTGTATGTGAGTGTGAGTGAGTAAATAGCTGCCTGGTTTGAGTTGGCAGAACAGGTGAGTAAAATCACAACTTACCCATCACAGCTGGGTTTACCCTCGCTGACAGAGGAATCCTGTCAGACATTAAATCAACCTATCTCGACCACTGAGCTACACTGTGCTATCACAAATTTAAAAACGAATAAAAGCCCAGGACCTGACAGACTAACTGGAGAGTTTTTTAAGAGACTCAAGGATCTCCTGACCGCTGAATTATTGGAGGTTTGCAGACAGGTACAGGAGGGGGAACCTATACCACTCACTTGGAACTATGCCACTATAGCTAGCATTCCTAAGCCAGGGAAATACATTACTCATTGCTCAACCTATAGACCTATCTCCATCTTAAACATAGGTTATAAATTATTCGCCACTATAATGGCTAAAAGTATAGAAACAGTGCTCCCCCTTTTGATTAATCTGGACCAAACGGGATTCGTCCTGGGTAGACAGACCCAAGATAATATTAAGAGATCACTCCACATTTTGCACCACTCTGCCCGGTCAGAGAGACCCTTCCTAATGCTGAGTCTGGACGCTGAGAAGGCCTTCGACCGGGTGGAGTGGCTGTTTCTTATGCAGGTTCTTAGCAAATTTTAATTTCCCTGACCCCTTCATTAAGATTATTAAAAATATTTACACACAGCCCAAAGCATTCATTAAGGTGAATAGTAGAACCTCTGCACCTATTTCCCTGTACCGCGGCACAAGACAAGGGTGTCCTATGTCCCCTCTGTTATTTTCTCTATACCTCGAACCTCTGGCACAGGCCCTTAGGCAGCAACCAGAGATTCAAGGGGTTCGACTGGGAAGGGAATTTCATAAACTAGCGTTGTATGCAGATGATCTTTTGGTATATTTAGGGGATCCAGATAGGTCTTTGGACCCTTTATGGAAAGCCCTGAAAGAATTTGGCATGTTGGCAGGATATAAAATTAACTCGATTAAAACAGAAGTACTCCAGCTGAATTACTGTCCTTCAGAAGCAATCAAAATTAAATACCCATTTTGGTGGAATTTACAATCCCCAAAATACTTGGGAATCAAGTTAGGACTGAATGCCTCGTCCATGTTTAATATAAACTATATCCCGCTCCTTGATCGACTGATGAAGAACTTTAGAGAACTGGGCGATGATACCAATCCCCCTGACCCAAAGGGTTGAAGCAGTGAAAACGGTGCTGCTCCCTCGATTTCTTTATCTGGCACAAACGCTCCCGACAGAGATTCCTAAAACATATTTTCGTAAACTAAACAGTAGGATTTTGTGTTTTCTGTGGGGCTCGGCTAGGCCTTGGATTAGATTTTCGCTTCTCCAACTTCCTAAACGCCAAGGTGGTCTGGCTCTCTCACATCTGGAGGCATACTATACAGCAGCTCAACTTAGAACAATTGTATACTGGGGGTGTCCTGCAAATATTGCTAAATGGAAGACACTGGAAATGCAGGAAGAAGATTTACATCATTTGTCCAAGTTATTATTAACTCAGACTAGATTCGATGTGCAGCAGGAAACCACGAACCCTTACACCCAAACCACCCTAAAATGCTGCCACAATCTGTTGAGAGATAAGAGAATGGCCCCTTGGAGGGTAATGTTGCATTCCATTCCATATACACAGGATTTCATCCCAGCTTCGCTAGACTGGGGATTTCGCAGATGGGAAAGGATGGGTTTACACTTGGTTTCTCAGTTCTTAAAGCAGGGGAGACTGTTGTCTCTGGAGGAGTTGCATGGATTATATGGGATCTCTTTGGGGGAAGGGTTTAGGTATCTGCAGGTGTCTGACTACATTAAGTCGGCCTCTGCAGATCTCTGGGTCTCCAACCCACCTCCTCCAATAATTAATAAACTAATAGATACAGTTAATAACAGAGTATCACAATCCCACATTATTTCACAGCTGCATGGGGCTCTATTATCAGTTAATGGTGAATCTCTGAATACTACCAAACAGGCCTGGGAAAGAGATTTGGAAATAGAGGTGGAACAGCAAATCAGGGAAAAACATGTATCTAGATTCCACTCGGGGACCTCTGTGGTTGCATGGAAAGAGTTCTTGTGGAAAGTTACCAACAGATTTTTTATTACTCCCGTGAAACAAGCTAAATATCACTCCACAGGATCCCCTAAATGTTGAAGAGGATGTGGTCATACCCCAGCTGCCTTGGCTCATATTATGCGGGGGTGTCCCATGTTGCTCCCCTTCTATGCTGAATTGCAGAGGGCACTGAGAACAATATTTTCTGAGAGTATCCAGCTAACTCCCTTGCTGTTCTTTTTTAATGATTTCCCTCAGGACTGCAGGGATCCCTATACCAATAAATTACTAAAAATCAGTTTACTGGCAGCCAAAAAAACTATAACCAAAAATTGGCTGACTCAGAATTCTATCCTCCTTAAGCAATGGCAGGATAGTATGACAGAATTATACAGAATGGAATCCCTTACAGCCTTAGTAAACAAAACAACACAAGTATCTGAACTAGTTTGGCAGAGGTGGGTTCTTTATATATCTCCACTGAGACCCGAGTTTGTACCCTGACAACCTCGTTTTTTTTATAATCTATTTTAAATGGTTTTAAGAATCTTAATATGGAAAGCAGTTTTAAACACATCTGTATGCATTCGGTTTTATTTTTAAGTTTTCTAAGTGGGAGGTAATGTATCATCTATTATATGGCTTAGAAAAACATTTAATTGTAACAGAAATAATCTATATTCCTCTAGCTGTCCTTTAAAAACTAAGGTTAATATTAACTTTTAGCAGCACTGAAACTTGAATTTTGTAATACTGCACCCAAACTGAATTATTTGAACTGACTGTAAATAGGCACACTGTATTGTATTGTACATTTTCTCTTTTTTTTTCTGTTCTTATTTTCTTTTTTGTTAATTTGCACTTTTTTGGGGTGTACTGTTGTATTGCTTGAAAATGACAATTAAACAAAGTTCAAAAAAAGGAATTAAGCCACAGATTACTACTCGCCTGAGGGAAACATTGGAGCTAGCAGACAAATTCAAAAATTTGGGCTTCTGGATCGACTGCAACTCATGTATTTAATTTGTTAATGTCATAAAATGGTGTTTTATTTTAACTATATGTTAAACATGGTAATTATGCAAATGTGTTCTAATGATGAAGCACTTCTATGATGTCATCACACTGTGACTATTTAAACACAACTGTATGTTTTGTAAATCACCCCTAAGGAAGCCTCACTTGGGAGGTGAAGCGCTGGGGTAGAGTTTGTTAGGTGACGACTTGGCTTGGGCCTTAAAAGATTTAAAAGAAAAGAACTTGATTAGTATCTCATTATTTTGCCAGCACCTCTTCTTTTTGCTAATTCAGTGCATGAAGTTCTGGACTCACCTTGTACATGAGACTACTGAATGTTGTTTCACCTGGTAAAACAAAGATTGATTGATTGAAAGAAGGCCCACTAGGCTGCAAAAAAATCATTCAAAGCCTGTGGAGGACTGAGCAGTGGGGCTGGACTTAGAGGGACCCGGCATCCGGTCATCAGGCTGGGGTAACGCAGGCATCTCAGTAGGTCATTCTGGGTTATCTGGTGTCGGTCCCTGAGGGACAGAGCCATCCAGCATTGGATGGTTTGGACCGAGTGTCCAACCATCAGGTGTCAGGCCCTCAGGTGTCGGTTGCGGGTGAGCATCAGGCCCGGCCGGCGACTGAGGAGGGTTGGGTGACAACAGGGGAGCCGTCACTGGAGGAGACAGAGAAGCCGGCATCGAAGGTACAGGCGTGGGCTGGTGCTGGACTGATGACTCAGCCGGCATCCGCCTAGAAAGAGACGTTTGAACCGGGGAGCTAGCTCCCAAGTGGGACAGAGGCACCACTCTCACAGGGAAGGGGAGTCCATGTCCTGGGCATCACCTGGTGGAGTCGGTCCCTGACATTGGTGAGAACTCGGCAGACACCCTGGCTGGGAGGGCGACAGGCAAAGATCCACTGCCCGAAGATCCACCGTCCGAGCCATCTGGCTTAGAACCTGCAGGAACCAAGGGCCTAAGCTCCAGGGGCAGAGAGGTGGGGACAAAGTCCCGAGCCCCAAGGAACCTCCTCCTGAAACAGTGAGAAATGAGGGAGGTTTGGTCTCCAGGAGAAGGAGGCTGCCATGGTGGAAGGAACAGCCCCGGAGAGGAAGACAGAGGCAGTCACCAACCTGGTCAGGGACCTAGCGAAAGCTGACCAGGAGTTTCTCTTTATGCTTCTCACAGTACTTATGCTTGCCACCCGACCTCTTCTCCTTATGGGAAGAAGAGGAAGCTGAAGCCCCAGAGGTCAGGAAGGAAGATTAACTCTTTCGGTGAAGCTCCTTCTCCATCTTGGTTAGCTTTTTGGAAATCAAGAAGGCTCCGAAGGCCTACTGGCGTCGAAGCCGAGTGCGCTGGTTAAAATCTTGGCAATGCTGGCTGGCCTCTATGTCGTGGTCTGGGCCTAGGCAGACAAAGCAGGCAGAATGGCCACCCTTATGAGGGATCTGCTTGCCGTAGGCAATGTTCGATCGCCACCACACAACTAAGGAGGATGGAGAAGACATGCAAAAGATTCTGCAAAAATAAAGATTGTTAGTAAAAATAATAAAGTACAGGTTGACCGCAGAAAATGGCGGTCAGCTAGAGCAGAAGGCCTGCCGGCCCGGTGGCACTGAGGGTTGAGGCACTGGATGCCACATCTCACGCCACGCTGGCGATTCGGGTTCGGGAACGAGCTCAGGATGCTGGGGGTCGGCCAGCGATGAGAGGATGGAGCGTCCATAGGACTGCCCTCCTCTCCTGGGAGGGAAGGTGGAGGAATCTGTCTCGCGCAGACAGTGGCATCCGGTGGAGATCGGGTGAACTGCAGCTGCAGAGACCATGCTGGCAATGGGAACATTGGGCAGCCGTCTTCCGGACATGTGTGGGAACGCTCACATAGCAGGCTGGACGGCATTGCACGTCCCACACTCGGGGGGGGGGTACTAAGTGAAAAATTCCATCCCTCGGGGATAGGCGAAGGCACCTCGGCACTAGACCACACTCCTAATACTGGGCACTCTCCTGGTCCCTCCCGCTTAGCCCAGCTCCCTATACTATAGACAGAGTGCCCTGGGGGGATAGGGCAGCTCAGATCCAGGGGATGTGTCAGGCGAGGCAGAGGAGATAAGGAGAAGTGTCTCAGGTGGAAGGTAGAGACCGGTGGCACAGGATGCTGGAGAGTGTTCCCTGAGGTGAGGTGCAAGAAAAAGAATTCGGAAAAAAAAAACCTAGAGCAGAAGGCATTCGTGTTGCCAATGTGTGCGGGTTGATAGCGGGCAGAGAACTGAGGACGGGCTAGGGGACCGCCCCTCTTATACCATGTGCGATGCAGGGGGAGGGCTAACATTAGGGAGCAGTCCCCCGCTATAGACTGCTAGCTAGACGTTTTTTATGGGGTCCTGGCACCTGCCGGCATCAGTCCTAACAATGTTACCTGCTGCAAGAGCCCCCTCAAAGTAAGATCTCAGATTTGTAATTAAATTATTAAATTTAAAAACTTCTTTACCTGAAATTGTTACAACCGAGAACCACTCCTACAATGTTCTTGCCAATGTCGTGTACATCCCCTTTGACTGTGGCCAGCACTATGGTGCCCTGGTAGGGATCCTACAAATCAAACACCAATCTCATATTAATTCTAGATTTCATGGCAAACACCCGGCTTTTCAAACGCAGTTATTCTCTATTTAAACAGGAGTCAAAATATGTTCAGTAAGTAAGTGGCCAGCGTGAAAAAGGAGGCCCATAACACTGTTTTTCCTGCTAATATATCATTCACAACACACCACATTCAAATAAACATAGTATAACAAACATATGCTAAGTCTTTGCGTAACAAGTCTTAAGTTGTTTTAAAATATGTGGTACTGTCATTCCTTATGATTTAATCATTAGATTCATGATTTTTGCCTTTCATTTTGCCCTGCTCAATATTTTATGATTCTAAATGCAAATTTCGTGATGTTGCACCATCTTAATTTTCTACCCCATTTTACTTGGCACAGACCCCCTCTGAGCACATTATTTGGGAGATTTTTTTCCCTAAACTAATAAAAAGTAATTAAAAAAATCGGTCCATAATCATATAAACAATCAATAAAATATTTTGTTACTTTTTTGTAATAACATTTTATTAACTTTTGAATATGTGACAGGGTTACTGAAGTAAAGTACAGGTGACCAGATAGTTGATGACAGTCACAGTGTCAGGTTATCAACAATTCCATTCACAGCATTAAAAATAACAATACAGTAAAAATAAGTCAGTGAGCGGGTTTTCAGATAATATCAACATGAGGAAAGTGTGGCAGGTTCCGAGTTCCGAGTAAGAAGGCATAAAATGAATCTGCAAAATAAACAACTCTAAGGGGCAAAGACTGCATTTCTTTTCATATAATGCATAATCCAACACTTTCACAGTGTAACAAAAGTCTCTTCTTCGTTACTAAAAACAGCTGTTTTACATTCCAAATGATAAGTACTATGAGGCTGCATAGTTGGATAAGTTGGGCTTAACCAAATTCTTTTCAGAACCTTCTTTGCTACTGTGATTAATAAAAGTAACAATTTTAAACTGCATCCTCCAAATCTAAGTTCTGGGGCAGGGATGGAAAGAAGTACCCAGTCTGGAGTAAGCAAACCTGGGGTATTAAAACTGGAATAAAGGGCTTTTGATATATCTTTCCAATACGCAGCTAGCTTGGGGCAATCCCAGAGGATATGCACCTGATCTGCAACTGGAGCTCCAGAAGCCCACCAGCAGCTGCCCCTATGGAAGCCCATACATTTTTCTTGGTCAGCTGGGGTTGGAAGTAATGCATCCGGCACTTCCAAGAGAACTGTTTTAAGTATGGTGCTACAAAGGTCTTAAAAGCTGGTAACGTGTATTTCTACCATAGGGTTTGGGGGAAGTCAGTGTCTAGTTCCTGGTTCCACTTTTGCAAAACATGGACCGCTGAGTCTGAGAACACCTTCTGCAGGCCTCTCTACAGGCTGCCACGGAGGTGCTGGCATATGTCTCCCCTCTGTAACCCAATCATTATTATTATTTTTTTATTGACATCTTAGATGATACCTGTGAGCGGATGCTCGTTGAGAGAGTCCACATCAGATACATTAACACAAGAAGACACAAGATTGTTACAGTAAATTATACATACAGAGTGCAAAAAAATTCAAAAGTATGTGGGTTGCAATGACAGTTCACAAATTGTGCCAAGGCACAGTACATGGTATGCCAGTGTCCTGCGGAAGAGAGAGAGGTAGACGCAGACTGTTAGGGTGTGGTAGGGAGGAGCAGTGGGAGCTGGGATAGGAAGGGCAGAGGGAAAGAAAAGAGCCAAGGGGTAGGGGGTGGGAGGCGAATGCTAGGGAAAAGGGGTGGGAGGCATGTGCTTGGGCAAAGACTTAACTTGGTGGGTCAGGAGTTGGAAGTGCTGAGGCAGACTAAAGCTGCGGGCACAGACCAGCAGGGGCACCTACAGGTACTATTGTCAGTGAGCTGCTGACAGAGTTTGCGCTTAAAGGAACCAAGGGTTGTAGCTCCAGCTATGTCAGGTGGTAGACCACATTTGTCCACAGAGGGGCCCGGTGAGCAAAGGATTGCTGGACCATAGCTCTACAGCACCTGGGCACATAGAATACTTGAGTAGTCGAGCTCCTGGTATGCCTGGCATGTATAGGTGGTGATAGAAGGTTCAGAACTCCTTGAAGCGGTGGCTAGAAGGCCCAGTTCCTTGGGTATTTTAAGGGTCTTGCTGCGCATGTGCTGAAGGAACGATCTAAGCCGCAAATATTTTAAATTCTCCGTCATCTGGAGGGAATAAGTGTGCTGCAACTTTTCAAAAGAAATCACTCCATTAATATTTTTATATTACATGGGACACCACGGCATATGAAAAGGAAAGTTACTTACCAGTAACTGTTAATCTTCTTGGAATATTTTTTTTTTATTTAATCATTCTCAGATTACAAGTACCTTTGAGCAGAGGACTGCTCACTTACAAAGGTTCCACATCAATAATGGGAGGGGCAACAAAGACAGACAAAGGAGAGCAAAGATAATTTTACAGTTACCACAAACACCATAGTACAAAGTTGAAACGACAGTCACTGATACGTTATCAATATAAAGGTGGCGGTAAACTAAGTGAAATAGAAAGGAAGGTAAGTGAAGTTAGGTCAGAAATATAGGGTGAGAAAGTTGCAGCTCAGTGGTCTTGTCGTGGAGTAGTAAGGTGGTGGAGATCGGGAGAAATGGGAGAGTAGGGGTGAGAGACAGGGCAAAGGGAGAAGGGGAGGAGACAGATGTGCAGGGAGATCCGTTTAGGCCAGGGGTCTGACATGGCGGTGAAGTGATCTGCAGGGAATAAGGGGAGTGAAATATAGAGGGATGGGCGTAAGGAGGAGGGGGGGGGAAGGGAACAGAGGAGGTCCAAAAGTCATGGGTCAGAACTAGGTGCACCTGAGAGCACATCATGAGGTTAGATGGGGCAGTCACAGGTGCTTTCATTTATAATGTGCTTGTGGAGGAGAAATTTAAATTGGGTCAAATGAGCTAGGCAATTTAGCTCATAGTCCAGGCTGTTGAGCCAGTTGGGGGCTCTGTAGAGAAAAGACCACTGGCACTGGGTGGTCCGCACCCATGGAACAAGTAGGTGTTCAGTGACAGAGGCCTGAGCATAATGAGCCTTGAGGGATCTGGGCAGAAGGAAGAAGATTCCAGTTGGCAGCGCACCAAGCAGCATCTTTTTAGCTAGTATGCAAGATTGGTACTTTTAGTTTAGTTTAGTTTAGTTTACTTGATTCGTCCTTGGAGATTAGGCCATCCAGTTAGCGTGTACAAATCACACACGTGGGTGAGGCGGTCAGCGTCTGTGATGAGCCTACAGGCTTTGTTCAAGGTAATATTTAGCCTTTTTAGGGATGTAGCAGAGGCAGCTTCATATATTACCAAACCATAGTCAATGGTGGAGAGTATCGTACTGTAGACAGCAAGCTTAAGTGCTTCAGGGGTCAGATTCATTCTGTGCCTGTATAGCAAACCTAGTTTTGCATTCACAGGCTTGGCAACTATCTCAGCGTGAGGTACATAGGAAAGGTGGCTGTCCAATGTTACACCGAGATATTTGAATTGTTTAACTTGTTCGAGGGTGGCTCCAAGGCTATTTTTGACTGTTAGGGCACGTGACCTATCCTTGTGGCAAGAGGAGAAGAACAACAGAAGCTTGGTTTTTTTGTAGTTCAGTACAAGTTTGTGCATTTGGAACCATTTTTCGACTTCGAGGAAACCAAGTTGGAGGTTTTCTTCAAGCACAGAGGGATTAGGGTTGCTTGCGAAGATAACACCATTGTCAGCGTAAAGGAGCGTCCTTAGTTGACAGGCATGCGGCAGATTGTTTAGGAAGATGCTAAACAAGAGGGGACCAAGAATAGACCCCTGTGGGACACCAGATCGGACCTTTTGTATCTCCGAGGTGACGTTGGATATCTTTACTCGCTGCATCCTATCCGCAAGGTAACTTCTGAACCACTTCAGCGTATTTGGTGAGAGTCCGATTGCTGCAAGTTGATCATGGAGTAGTTTGTAATTAAAGGTGTCGAAAGCTTTCGTGAGGTCAATGAAAGCTGTTCCAACAAGATTGTTTTTGTTGATGGACTGATGGATGAAACTGGTGAACTCTAACAGAGCCATGGTAGTGCTGTGTTTTTTCCTGAAACCGTGTTGTTGGGGGCACTGTAAGGCGTACTTCTCAAGGTAGTCTACTAGTTGGTTTGTTACTATGCGTTCCAGGACTTTCGATAGTGGAAGGAGGATAGATATTGGCCTGTAGTTGCAGTGTTGTGTGTGATCACCGGATTTATGCACTGGGCTGACCAGTGCAGATTTCCATAATTCGGGGAACTGTGCTAGAGTGAGGAATAGGTATAGTATCTTGGTTATTGGCAGGAGAACTTCCTCAAGGGTAAGTGCAATGAGTTTGAGGTCAAGCGAGTCTCCACTATGCCTTAATTTCCCCAGGACTTTAGTGAGGAGCTTTCTGACCTGGGTTTGGGAAACCCGCTTGAAGTAAAATGCAGGGGGTTTTAGGTTACTGGCTTCCGCTGACCCCGCTGGTAAGGAGGGAGCATCATCACAGAAGTCTTTTGGGAGGTCACCCGACAGATTAGTAAAAGCTGAATTAAAAGTATTTGCGATTTGGAGTGGGCCCATGATAGGATTTCCATTTTCTATTAGTACTGTGGGAAGAGGTCTTTTGTTCTTTCACTGTAATACCTTTTACGTTAGACCAAAATGTCCTACTATCACTCCTCGAGTTTGACAGCAGCTCTCTGTGGCACCTGTTTTTTGCCTGTCGAATTGCCCTAGTACATGCATTCCTAGCTGCTTTATATGGCTGAAGGTCATGTTGCTTCATTGATCCTTTAGCCAGCTGCCATAGATGGTCCCGCTGTTTCATACTTCTTACTAGTTCCGGTGTAATCCAGGAGTTGATTGTTCCATCAACCTTCAGTTTCCTATGGCGGGCATGGGTATCGCATGCAGTGTTGAAAACCCTAATAAAATGGTCCAGAGCAATGTTGATGTCATCAGCAGTGTCCAGAAAGGACCAGTCCTGTGACCGGAGTTGTTTTTTTAGGAGATGCAGGTGTCCATGCTTTAGGAAGCGGTTATAGATAGTTTGGGGTAAGGGGGTATGGAATTTGTTTGACCAGCAGCAAGTGATAGGGGGAGTGGTCACTGATATGAGTCGGGGTGGACTGTTACATTTGTGATGCAATCTGGGTGATTTGATATAATCCAGTCAATAGTGGTACTAGTACCGGTTTTATAGTTTATTCTGGTAGGTGAGTTGACGAGTTGAGTGAGGTGCAGTGATTCTAATGCGTCCTTTATAGTCCCACTCAGACCCGATGTCTAGTTTATATTGAAATCTCCCATTAAAATAATTTTGGTGAGGTGTTTTGGCACCCGAAGATGGTCCAGTATATTTAGTAAGCCGGGGGTTGGGTCCTTGGGAGGTATGTAGATGGAGAGTATACTGAGGACTTTGTTGTGTGCCCCCAAGAGCACTTTTATGGCTAAAGCCTGGGTACGACATCCAAGGTCAATCTGAGGCATGACCAACCCTCTGATAGAATTTTTTTAGGTAAATAGCACAGCCACCACCCCTCTTAGTGGTTCGATCAAGTCTAAAGATTTTCTCCACAGAACCATACTAATTAGACTTAGCGCTGAAGGTGCAAGGACCCAGCTGGAACCATAGCTTGAGGCCAGTGACACTGACACTTGGCACCAATGTAACTCACATTCCACTATAAACATCCTTGACCTTGTACTGTTGTATAGTGCCACTTGCTGCATGAGTTTTGCAACCTAGAGGAGGTCAGTACAAAGTAAGTGTTTCAAACAAAAATGGCAGTCAACCTGTTGGCACAGCTGTAGCAGCAACATACACTACGACAGCAACACGGCTCAGGGAGTGAGACTGGGTTAACAGGGGCTGGCCAGGAAAAAAAAGACTGAGTTTGCCAGGGCAGCTCTCCTGCTTCAGGTGGGAAAGGTGTGTGCCTCACAGTATGATCACCACCTACAGTTGCAGAGGCTAGAAGGAAGATCACAGTCAGAGACACTAGGAAGGGGAAGGATATCACCAGATGCCAGCATAGCCACATGTTAATGCAGGCACGTCACAGCATGGTGACATCCTTACGGGGAGAAAATCTGGACGGAAAAAACCCTGGACCGAAAAGAAGAGCAGCACTCCCTGTAGGCCCACACACTACCAACATGGAATTCCACCCACCACACCTGTCAGTCATGGGAAAGTGGTTTGTATGTGCAAGGTCATTACAGCTAAGTGACAGGGCTAGGGGAGAGGTTACTGTCAGGAAGATGGTTGGACCAGGGGAAACACAGAAAAAGCCTGATTTAAAAAAATGACATCATGTAAAAACATAACAGTCACGACATAGCATGCAGATGCTGCAAGGGAAACTTTAGTCATTTGGAATCCAATAAACTAAAGTAATATTCAAGGAAAAAGATACCCAATTGTTAAATCACATTAATGAAAAACATTTATGATGAAAACTATGACGACAAAGAAAAGACGGCAAGAAAAAGAAAACTGAGGCAGCTGGGGCAGTTGCTGCTATTTATACCATTGGTTGTGTCGCCATCCATTAATGTCATGTACATGGCATGTCAGGACCCATAAGTGCTAATTTTTGTGGGTTTCTAGTGCCTCCATACTAAGATGAAAGAGTCGGGTTCTATGGAGGAACTGACTCTAAGTTGTAATCTCTCAGCAATGTGTACAGGTAAGTGTATGGGGCATCAGAGGGGCAGTGTTCACTGGGGTCACTGAATATGTCCTTTTTTATCTGGACAGAAAGTGGCACAGGTAAGGGAAGAGGTTGTTTCCGCAGCTGAGATATGGGGCATACCTGCATCTTGACCAAACTGGAGCCATATCTCAGAAGATAAACACAGTAGGAACTGGTATACGGTCTGGTGGGAGGCCTCCAATAAGCACCACATTATGCAGGAACTGGTGCTAAAAGCTCTGTAGGGAACACTATCCCCTTGGTTATTTATGAAACAAAAAAAATCTTATCAATGGCCCAGCATGGTGTTAGGGAACCACTGTGCTGACAAGAGTGCATCCTTTTGAATGAGATACTAAACCACAGTTCCGTCTGCCTGTTTGATTATTGTTCAAGTGGACATTAAAGATCTGTGTTACTTCTCAAGAGGAGAAAAGGAATTTCCTCGGGGTCGTGACCAAATTTCATACATTCACACAGGTTAACCTGGTCTAGTAGCAGTCTGCATCTAGACTGGGGAAATGGAAAGCTGTTGTGCAGTGTACCAGCGGGCACAGAATGGCTTCACGAGCCGCCAGAGAGCAGGATACCCCTCCATGATTGTTCACCATTGAATTGTGTGTGGACTGTGAAGCACGCTGAGATGCCCACATGAAAGGTTCTACGTACTGTAAATGCACATGGTACAGTACAAGTTTATTCCAAAATACAAGTATGGGTTTAAAGGTCAATCTGAACACTCGCTAGGTGGATCCACAGCTGGGAGGCCTAGGTGGGGAAGAATTAAAAACTACATATGCATCAGGTGAGTAATAATACGCATCAGGAAATTTACACAAAGACATCCAAAACTGCCATGCAAATTACTTAGCCACTGAAATCCTAAATGGCACACTAGTCTTTTATTTTAAAGGGACACTGTCAACCTATTTTTCATCATATTATTTATAGCTGAAATGCCATATTTTATGATTGCTTACCCTCTCTAAAATTCACTGATGTTGCTGTTTCTTTTGCCTGTCTCCTTGCTTAGTAGAACTGAAATACATGTTAATGTATATTTATAAACAACTTTGTTTTGTTTACAATCCTGGAGCTGTTCTTACTGCAAACTTCCTGAGCATTAGAAACACACCCAAACAGTGCAGTCACTAATGAGGCAGTAGCCTCCTAAACTCCCACTGCATCATGAGGAGCTACACTGTTTTGTCGGTGTTCTCAAGTACAGGAAAGATGCATTTGGAGTTGATCAAGGAATGTAAACAAACCTGTTTTGGTGCGATAACACCAGTATGTTAGGCAGTCTGTTTTTTTACTTTTTTAAAGAGAATAAGAGTCAGAATCAAACTACCAGCTACATCAACAATCTTGACAGAATTTTGGCAATCATAAAATATGTTTTTTAAACTAGGGACACTTTGAGACCTAAGGGGGTTGACAGTGTCCCTTTAAGCAATAATGACCGAGAAGTCTGTCATTTCTGAAGAATTAGTGACCAGCTAAGGGGATAGTTAGCCCGAGGCACAGTCGAGGGCCACCTCCCTCCAGCTGGTCGTTAATCAAAGGAAATGACTGGCTTCAAGGTTGTTATTGCGATTATAAATCTAATTGCAATAACTTTTTTTTTTCCCTGTTTATTTTTACCACGATTCAATTTTAAAGAAGAGTGGCGCGAGCTGTGCGTGTCGCACAGCGTCAGTTGGTAGCTGAATCGGTCGTTTCTACGACATTAATGACTGATCCAGTAACCAATCATGAGTCTTGTTAGGCTCATGAATAATTAATTAGACTTATAATTTTCCTTAATGACTGCAGCTGAACTGACAGTAAATGCATGAGCCCATAGCAATGTGGTGATGTTTACAATACATTCACACTTTTGTAATAGCTAGTAAGGGGTTGAATATACTTGTCACATCTTTATCTTGTGTTACATTTTCCTCAGTAATGTAAGAGATGACTGTAAATGTAGAAACCGCAGACCTATAAGGAGTAAAAACAGGTTACTCACTTGTAACAGTAGTTCTAGGAGTGGTATAGGTTGTTCATCCACAGTGATTGGCATGTCCTTTCCCTTTAGGATTCTTGCCAGAAGGGCTAAAAGCTGGCTCCTCCCACCCACCCGGGTGGTATATGCCTCGGCTCTGCCTTTTGATGCCAAATCTTGCCAGCTGGAAGCAGATGGTTGTGCATCGAAGCCGGGGAGGTGGGGTGGGTTCGTGTGGATGAACAACAGATACCACTCCTAGAACTACTGTTATAGGTGAGTAACCTGTTTTTCTAGGATCGTGGCTATGTTGTTCATCCACACTGTTTGGCAGACTCCTAACAGTTCTCTGGGAGGAGGGAGACAAGGCGCACACCCCCCACTTAGGGAACAGTGACTGGAGAACTGAGGCCCAAAAACCAGCATCCCGGCATGACTCAAGGTCAATGTGGTAATGGGTAACGAAGGCGTTTGCCGACTTCCAGGTAGCAGCCATGCAGATATCCTGGATAGGGACGTCCCTAGAAGCAGCCACCGAAGCAGCAGTATGGCAGGTGGAATGAGCTCTTATCCCTATGGGAGGCTCCTTGCCCACCAACCAATAGCAGAGACCAATGCAAGATGTAATCCATCTACCAATCGTCCGCTTTGCTGCAGGTCTGCCAGGTGTGGCTTCAGCGTAGGTGACAAACAGCTGGCGAAACTCTTCCCAAATTTCAGCCATACACCCCTTGTAATAAGAGAAAGCTCGTCTCAGGTCCAAAGTATGGAGCCTGTACTCGGCCTCCGAGGTGTAATTGGGATAGTACACCGGCAGAGTCATCACTTGGTTAAGGTGAAACTCCGACACAACCTTCGGAAGGAACTTTGGGTTGGGGCGCAGGACAACCTTGTTCCTGTGGAAGACCAGATAGGGAGACTCGACAGAGTGCCTGCAGCTCCCCAGTTCTTCTGGCTGATGTAATAGCCACCAAGAAGGTGGTGTTCTATGACAGATGAGACATCTCACACCTGTGCATTGGTTCAAAAGGCTTGCCCATGAGCTTTGCCAGTACCAGCAGTACATCCCACGGTGGTAGTGGTGGTTCACGCACCAGAGGGGAAATATGGTTGAGGCCTTTAAAAAAATGCCAGACCACCTTCTCCTGTGCCACCATCTGCTGATCGGCCTGCGCCCGGTAAGCAGAGATGGCTGCCAGGTGCACCTTAAGGGTCATAGACCGAAGACCCCCTTTGGAGAGAGACCAAAGGTAGTCGAGGATGCAAGCCACTGGACAGGACAAAGGGTCTAGACCCTTGCCCTGGCACCAAATGGAGAATCTCTTCAATTTGAAAGCATAGCACTTCCTGCTCGACTCCTTCCTAGATGCCTCAACTACACTGAGCACAGCATCAGAGAGACCAAAAGCCTGGAACTCTAGCCATTCAGGAACCAGGCTGTCAGGTGCAGGGACTGAAGTTCCGGGTGGAGGACCCTCCCCTGATTGAGATCAGTTCTGGGCATGCTGGAAAACGCCTTGGGAGCCTGTTGCTGAGGCTAAGGAGATCAGGGTACCAAAACTGGCGGGGCCAGTCCGGTGCCACCATGATCACCTGTGCCTTGTCCCTCCTGACCTTGAGGAGCACCTTGTGGACCAAGAGTAGCAGAGGGAAGGCTTAAAAGAGGACTGGGGTCCACGGCCTCGAGAAGGCATCCCCCTGCAGTGAGCCCTGCAGAGGAGCAGGCATGAACAGCCTCAGCTTTGTGTTCTCCCTGGAGGCAAACAGGTCCACTTGAGGGGTGCCCCACTGGGAGAACAGGCTGTGTACTACCTCCAGATGGAGAGACCACTCATGGGACGCCTAGCCCACTCGGGTGAGGGCATCCGCCGGTTGATTGGAGGCACCTGCCACATGGATGGCTAGGAGATCTGCCACCAGTCGGCTCACGAGGGTCCAGATGCGGAGTGCTTCCCTGCACAGAGGCCAGGAGTGTGTGCTGCCCTGCTGTTGAGACAATACATAGTTATGGTACTGTCCGTCTGCACCTGCACCACTTGACCCTGAAGCAATGGAGCGAATGCAGTCAGCGCCAGTTGAACTGCTCAGAGCTCCAGCAGGTTGATGTGACATTGGCATTCTTCAGGGGTCCAGAGCCCATGGACTCTGTGATTCCCCATGTGGGCACTCCAGCCCATGAGAGAAGCATCGGTCGAAAAGAACAACAGTTGGCTCGGGGCAGACAAAAAGGATCCCCTCCTGCAGATGTCCTAGGACGGTCCACCATTGGAGAGCATCCCACATCTTATGGGTCACAGTGACGCTGAGTCCACTGGCCGGCCAGCTCTCATTGAAAGGGCGCATATGCCACCAGACCCAATGGACCACGGAGGTGCAGGCTGCCGTGTAACCCAGAAGGCATAGGAAGTGCCAGGCAGGGTGCAAGTGCCCAACCAGGAATGATTGGGCAAATGAGGTGAGAACCTCCGCCCTGTCCGCTGGGAGCCTGGCTCTGGTTCGGCAAGAGTTGAGCTCTGGCCCGATGAAGCAGATCACCTGCGAAGGTACGAGTTCTGACTTGGTCTCGATGAAAAGACCAAGTTCGTTGCAGGTCTGAAGGGCCAGATCCCTGGACCTTTCCACCTCCTGTTTGGAGGGACCCGCTATGAGCCAATCGTTGAGACAGGGGTACACTCTGACCCCCCCCCCCGACACCAAAGATGGCCTGTACACCACTGCAATGCATTTGGTGAAGACCTGGGGGGCTGATGACAGGCCGAACGGCATGGCTTGGACCTCAAAGAGGGCTCCCTCCGCTCTGAAGTGGAAGAACCTTCTGTGTGACAGACAGATCAAGACGTGAAAGAACACGTCCTGCAGATCCAGTTAGCACCACGTTTTGCTCGAGAGATGGTATGATCTGAGACAGAGTTACCATCCTGAAGGTGCAAGACCTGAGAAATTGGTTCAGGTCATGCAGATCTAGATAGGGCGCCAGCCCCCATCTGTTTTTGGGAACAGGAAGTATCTGAAAATGAACCCTGGGTTGACAGGAGGATCCTCGACTCTGACCACAACCTCCTTGCGAAGGAGTTGGGTGATGTCATCTCGGAGAGCTGACTGAGTGTTCACAGAAACCATTTCCTCCTGTGGGGCGTTGGCTCAGCTTGGTGGGTATTGCTTGAATTCTAGAGGCAGTCCCTGGCCAACCACTTCCAGGACCCACTTGTCCATTGTAACAGTGGACCAAGCGGAAAGGAAGTGGCTGAGCCGGCCCCCCACGGGAGGACCCAGAGTGGGTGTGATAGGTATGGGGTTGGCAACCCCCATCCCGAAATTGTGCAGGCTTGGAGGAGGAGGAACCGGCTTGGGGACCGCTGGGACCTTTCCCTCCGGGCTTACAGAGCACCGAGGGCCCTTGCTTGGGCCAAGGATGTCATGATTGAGCCTGCTGCTGTTGCTGTCCCAACTGAAAGTGGGGCTGCTTGGCCGCTGGGGCAGAAGGACGATAAAGCTTTCTCTTCTGCTTTTTGGAACCCTGGGATTCCTTCTGGGCAGAAGTAATGGAGTCCAAGGTAGCACTGAACTTCTCTATGCACTGGAGGTGCCACTTTTGGATCGAATAAATCGGTACCCAGGAAGGGAACAACTGCCAGCTTTTGCTGAGTATCTGCCATAAAGGTCGAGACCCTGAGCCAGGCCCTGTGGCGCATGGTGACTGCGGCCACCACTGAGCAGGAGCAAGAATCCCCGATGTCCAGAGCCATCTGGAGTTGCTGTCTGGCAACCGCCCGACCCTGGTCATGAACCTGCTTGACCGTGGTCTGAAGGTCTGCGAGGAGATGAAGAAGAACCTCATCCTAAGAGCCCAAGAGGGCATGAGAGATTATGACAGCCGAGCTCGCCTGATGAAGGCCAAGCGATGAGGCAGCCATAGACTTTCCTGGCAGAATCGTCCAGTTTCCTGGACTCTTCGTCTGGGGGTCTATCGATGTCTCCCAAATTACCTGAGCGCCGAAACACAGACTTGGTCACCAACTCCTCGGCCGAGGGGTGTTCTGTGAATCCCGAAAGGGAGTCGATGGGAACCGTGTACTTGCTAGCCATCCGGGCTGAGGGCACAGGCCAGGAGGCTGGGTGCTGCCACAGCTCCAAAGCCGGGCCAACAATGGCTTCGGACACAGGGAAGGCTTCCGTCGGAGAATTCCCTCTTTTGAGAATATCAGTGAGGAGATATTCGGCCCGTTTTTGAATGGGCTCCACCGGCATCCTGCTATATTCGGAGATGAGATGGATGATGCCCATGAAGGACGTGGGACCTTCCTCCGCCAAAAGACTCCTGATGGATTCTTCATCCAGGGGCCGGGAATGCATATCGGAGTCCTCGGACTCTGAAGAGTCCGGATAGATCAGCCGACCACCCATGTCACCTTGGACCCACCAGGGACAGTCGGGAGTGAGGGTGACAGACAACCTGTGTGGAAGGCCCTTGACGGGTAGAGACTCCTTGGTGGGAGCCCCGGAGGGAGGCGGCTTAGGTGACAGCTCCACCAGAATCAGTGGAGAGGCCAGTTTTGGCCAAGCTGGGAGGGTCTTCACTGGCTCTGCAGGTGGAGGAGCGGTGTTGACCGGCTCCTGAAGAGTCGGCATCGGCCTGGAGGGCAACAGCCAAGTGATGGCTGGTGTGGAAGCCGTGGCCAACTTCGGACTAGCCATAATCAACTGTTGCCACATCAAGTACTTGGAGCATCGGTGCAGCTTGCGTCGAAGCCTCCCCTCTACAGAGGAGGATGAGGATGAATGGCGGTGGTGCCGCTTTTTAGAGCGCTTATGCGATTTCTTGCGTATCAGTCGAAGAGTCTGAGACCTCGACTTTGACCGTCGGAGGCTGCGGTGCTCGGAAGGGCCGAGGAGACATGGCTCCCCCAGGTGAGGCAGGAACAATGCGAGATTCTCTTCAGTGGGTTCGGTCAGCATCAGGGTCCTGAATAAGAAACTGTCAGCCTCATCGGCGGCGACAGGTCGACGGGGTCAAAAATAATCACGACCAGGTCTTCATCCCGCGTCCTAGCCGGCTGGTGTGATACGGGTACCACGAAGCCAGCGGTCAAGGCCACAATCTCAACCAAAGCTGAAACAGCACATTCCTGGGACCAAGATCTCTCTCAATTCCAAGAATGTCATCGACGTGGCAAACCTTCTCTCAAGTGATGGCTGGTGTGGAAGCCGTGGTCAACTTCGGACCAGCCATAATCAACTGTTGCCACATCAAGTACTTGGAGCATCGGCGCAGCTTGCATCGAAGCCTCCCCTCTACTGAGGAGGATGAGGATGAATGGCGGTGGTGCCGCTTTTTAGAGCGCTTATGCGATTTCTTCAGCCTATCAGTCGAAGGAGTCCGAGACCACGACTTTGACCGTCAGGGGGGACTGCCGGGGTGATCGGAAGGAGCCGAGGAGAACCATGGCTCCCCCAGGTTAGGGACAGGAACAGTAACAAGATTCTCTTCAGTGGGTTCGGACAGCATCAGGGTCCTGAATAAGAAATTGTCAGCCTCATCGAGCAACGACAGGTCGATGGGGTGAAAAATAATCACGACCAGGTCTTCATCCCGCGTCTTAGCCAGCTGGTGTGATACGGGTACCATGAAGCCAGTGGTCAAGGCCACAATCTCAACCAAAGCTGAAACGGCAGATTCCTGGGACCGAGATCTCTCTCAATTCCAAGAATGTCATCGACGTGTCGAACCTTTTCTTGACTCCCTATCCTTTTTACAGGAGCGGGAGACGTGCATGCCTGAAGGGCCCTCTCCTTTGGTCAGGAGAGACTGTTACATCTCCTTGAAGGAGCCTGAAAAGGCGGAGCCCAAATTGAGCAGGACAAAGACAGACTTGGAAGAGGACCAATCAGCGGCCCGAGCCGCCGCCTCCTCCTCAAAAATCTTCATCTGCTCAAGCTGCTCAGCGGAACGTGCAGCCGCAGAGACGGCCCAACGGGCTTCTTTCAATTTGACCGGTGGGTTCCGTTTCTCCGGTCTGCCGAACTGAAGTCATGCGAGATGACTGTCCAGAACATTAAGTTGGCATGTGCAACACAAGTTGCAGGCTTGGGTGTCATGGGCATGGCTCAGGCAGAAGATGCATGAGGCATGCGGGTCAGTGTGAGACATCTTCTGCCCGCAAGGGCAGTGGTGGAACACAGGCGAGGACTTGTCCTCCATTACGGTAGCGATTGTGAAGCGATGCAGAGAAATTCGAACAAGTTTAATTACAGGTAAATCTGAAGATTTGTTCACCAGGGCCTACTCAACGCGGGAGCGATAAGGACGGAACCTGAATCTTCCAGCGGAAAGGAAGATCTGGCGTCAAGGGGAGGAGTCAAGGCATATACCACTCGGGTGGGTGGGAGGAGTCAGCTTTTAGACCTTCTGGCAAGAATCTTAAAGGGAAAGGACACGTCAAACAATGTGGATAGAACAACATATCCACGATCCTTGAAAATCAAGTTTTTCAACTGATGATCAAAGACTGGGAATTTTCTGACTGATCTAGCGGAATGAAAAGGAAGGGTTATACAAAAAATGAGAAGTAGTGTATCAATTATTCCACTTAATTTGCCTCAGCATTTACCACTTCATCTGTGCAGCCTGAAATCGCCATCATTTCCTCTCTTTCCTTCTCCATGAAAGGGATGAGATAACCCACCGCCTTCTTCATGACACGGGCAGATTTTATCACCTGGCAAAGAAAAACAAAATTTCATCACAATCCTTCTTCTCAATCATGTTCCAAAATACCTGTTTCATTGGGGTGCAGGTCAGGAGGCACAGGCAGACTGGAAGAAGTTGTAAAATTCACAAGTAGCATTTTATTTTCAATAACAATAAAATAAAAAATAAAATTGTTCAGTGTAGCTCTTTACAAAGGCAGTGCAAAGAAAACAAAGTCCTGCATCTGAGGGTATCACTTCTCTCTCTCTCTCTCTCTCTCTAACAAAAGAGTGCTTTATTTATATACAATGTATTTTCCTGATAATTATCTTCTGCATCCTGAGCTCATTAAGATACATGTCCTGTTTTCACACAATGTCCCAGCATATACAGCAGTTACGCAAGAACATACTGTAACAGCAGATCTTCGAGAGAGGTTCCTGCAGTAGGTCTTCACAAGTAGGACTGCGTCCCTTGGCGTCAGGACCACACAGCAAAACTAGCTAGCAATCATCAGTGGGGGACCGCCCCCGGTGTCAGGTGATGGACGTCAGCATGACTATAAATAGGGGCGATCCCCTGCCTGCTGTCCAGTTCTTCTGCCGGAGACCTGTAAAGAAGAAGCAGAAAAAAGGAGTGGCAACTCCTGGTACCCAGGATAAAGCAAAGTCCTGAGAAGGGAAAAGAGAGGAAAAAACACAGGAGCTGGGGGAAGGTGGGTGGGAAATATAGACCTACTGCAGGAACCTCTCTCGAAGATCTACTGTTACAGTAAGTTCTTATGTAACTGCTTTATCTTACTTCAAGAGGGTTCCTGCAGTAGGTCTTCACAAGTAGGACTGAATACCAAGCAGTCAACTAAAAAAGGAGGAGTCAGAGACGAGGTTCCGGGAGGAGGAAATGTCTGCCAACTATAGGTCACTCAGGACAGAAGTCCTTGTAGGACTACTAGACCAAAGCCAGCCCTGCGCCTAGAAGCAATGTCCAGACTGTAATGTTTTGTGAAAGTGTGGATGGAGGACCAAGTGGCCACTGCACATATATCCACAGTGGACACATTCCTGAAAAAGGCAGTGGAAGTTGTCACTCCTCTAGTTGAGTGACCCTTCACCATCCCCGGAAGGGGCTTTTCATACTTCTGGTAAATATAATGAATACAACTAGCCAGCCACCCAGTCTGTTTTGAAATAACCTTGCCCTGGCAGTTAGGAGCAAAGGCTAAAAAAAGTTGGTTCGACTTGCGAACCTCCTTAGTCTTCGAGATATAATATCTCAGAATTCTATGCACATCAAGGGTGTGCAGAAGATACTCTCTTCCCCCTCCCACCCCGTTGGAGTGATCCGGGAAAAATACTGGCAGTTCAACATTCTGGTTTAGAGTGAGGACCACCTTCAGAAGAAAAGAAGGATTAGTCCACAGAGCTACCTGATCTCTGTGGAAAATCAAGTAAGGCTCTCTACAAACTAGAGCCTGAAGCTCTGAAACTCCTTGAGCTGAAGTGATAGCAACTAGAAAGAGCATTTTCCATGTCAAAAAATGCATATCACTACTTGCTGCCCACTCAAAAGGGGGCGAAGTAAGTTTTTCTAAAATAAAATTACGATCCCAGGGAGAAACAGGATTTCAGACCGGATGTTTGAGGTGAAGGATCCCCTCCAAAAAACTTCTGGAAACCTCTAGCTGAGCCAGGGTCTTGCCCTCCACCAGAAGGTGGTAGGCCAAAACCTCAGAAAGATGGACTTTCAGAGAGGAATAACTGAGGCCAAACTCTGACAGGTGCAAGAGGTACTCTAAGACCTGGGAAACCGAGCAAGAAAAAGGGTCTTGGCCTTTAGCTGTGGCCCAGATGGAAAATCTCTTCCACTTAATGACATACGTGGATCTAGTGGAGGTTTGTTTGGCCTCTATTAAAACCTGAGCGACTCGAGAAGAGATGCCATTGCGAGAAACCGCTAAGTCCACAAGTGCCACGCATGAAGGTGGAGCGATTTGAGGCTTGGGTGTACCATGGTGCCCTGCTCTTGGGAGAGAAGGTCGTGAGAGAGGGAGAGAAAGAGGTACTGGGGGCTCCAGTGCTACTGCTATAGTAGAAGGAACCAAATCTGCTGAGGCCACAGGGGGGCAATGAGGATCATGTGCGTCCCCTCTGCTTGAAGCTTCAGAAGAACCTTCTGAAGGATAGGAAAGAGAGGGAAAGTGTATAGAAATCTCCCTGTCAAAGATAGAGACAGTGCGTCTCACCAAAAAGCACCACGCCCAGGAACAAGTGAGCAAAAGCTGGGTAGTTTTGCATTGAATGGGGAGGCTAAGAGGTCTATGTCTGGCCGACCCCACTGAAGAAACAGATCTTCTACTACTGCCTGCTTTAGTTCCCACTCGTGAGCCCTGGCGACTGATCAGCTAAGACTGTCCGCCAGAATGTTGTGAACACCTGGCATGTGGACTGCTGTCAAGAATATGACGTGTTGAACAGCCCAGTACCACACCCACATTGCCTCCCTGCAAAAGGGGCAAGACTGGGCATCTCCGTTTGTTGATGTACCAGACAGTGGCCATGTTGTCTGTCTGGATGAGTAGTGTTTCCAGAACCAAGAGGGACTGAAAGGCTTGAAGAGCATAGAGCACTGCTGTTGTCTCCAGAATATTGATATGAAGATTCTCCTCCATGGGCGACCAAGTGCCCTGGGTCCGATGGTCTACCAAGTGCTCTCCCCATCGTAGGTTCAAGGCATCAGATGTGAGAATCATGGAGGGAGATGGAGAGTGGAAAGTGACTCCCAGAGGTCCTGCCACCAAAGGAGATTCCTCTGAAGGCTGTTGTGAGACTAGAACTTCGGGTCCATGTCATTCAACAGCTGATCCCATTGAACTTGTAGAGACATTTGGGTCACCCTCATGTGCAGTCTGGCCAGAGGGACTGTGGGTATGACAGCTGCCATCAGTCCCAACAGTCGCAGGACCAAACGCACTGTGGTCCAATGAGATGAAGCCACAAGCGCAGCTTATGAGATTAGTGTCTCTGTTCTGTCAGTTTGGAGGAAGGCCTTGCTTTGGACCATGTCCAGCACTGCTCCAATGAACTGGAGGTGCTGAGAGGGTAACAGCTGGGACTTGGGGGAGTTGACCAAGATGCCCAGACTAGGGAAAAGGTCCAGAGTGAAGGAAAGGGAGTCCTTCAGACTATCCGTGGAGGGGGCTGAAAATAGCCAATCATTAAAGTATGGGAACACATTAATGCCCCTGTGGCATAGGAACACTGCTATCACCGCTAGGCACTTGGTGAAAACCTGAGGTTCTGAAGAGAGGCTGAATGGGAGGGCTATGAACTGGAAATGCTATTCCTGGAAGGAGAATCTCAGAAAGCAGCAGTGGGCTGGAAGAATGAGAATATGTAGGTAGGCATCCTGCATATCCAAGGAACACAGCCATGTGTTTGGTTAGAGCAGGGGTAACAGTCCCTGGAAGGTCAACACGTGAAACCTCTTGTATTCCATGAAGAGGTTGAGCATGCTGAGATCTATGATAGGCCTGAGATCACCAGTCTTTTGAGGAACCAGGAAGAAGTGGGAGTAAAATCCCCTTCCTGTCTGCTCTGATGGAATTGGCTCTATGGCTGATTTTTGCAGCACAGCTTGAATTTCCTGTAAGACTAAAAATTGTTTGGCCTGACAGGTAATGAAACCTGCCCGGAGGATTGGTGGGTGGCCTCTTCAAGAACTTTATTGAGAGACCTCTTGCCATTAGTTGTAGAACCCATGCATCTGTGGTTACAGCCTTCCACCCTTCCGGGTGAAGGCTGAATCTCCCCCTGCCGGTTCCTCCATGAGGTGGGAGGTAACAGGAAGGGGGTTTGTGAGTCAGGACACTGAGGGAAGGGGCGCTTCCCCCAGTGGTGGTTTTGGGGAACTTGGCCTGGGGGGTTTGAGCACCACAGCCCGAGGAGCGATGCTTGGTCTGGCATCTGCCCTGGTTCTGTTTGTTCCATTTCTGTTGGCTGCAAAAAAGCTGCCGGGATTTCTGACTCGAGTGGTACAAGGAATGGAATTCTCTCAAAGATTTGCTGCTCTCTTGCAACTCCGTAATTATGTCCTTGGCGTCGCCACCAAACAGAACTGGACTCCTGAAGGGAGTGTCCAGAAGTGTTCTCTGAACATCCTGTGCCAACCGTGCCAGACAAAGCCAAGCAAGGCACCTGAGATAGGTGCCCATAGCCACACCACGTGCTACCGAATCGACCAAATCGTAGGTTACAGGAAGGGCATGGCGACAGGATGATTTGTTCAACCTTATCTTGTCCAGGAGTTTGTTCCTGAGTTGTTCGTCAGGTACCTCCTGGTTGTCCTTTTCCAGGTCGGACAGTGCCGAATTCTAGAAAGCCAGCAAGTGGACCACATAATTCAATGAACGTATGGCGCAGGTACAGAAGTGTAAATCTTGCAGCCATACTGGTCCATTTGCTTTGACTCCTTGTCTGGAGGGAAGGCACTGATATGTTTAGGTTGTGCTGACCTATCGTGAGCTGCAGTTATGACAATAGAGTCAGATCTGGGTTGGGCAGTAAGGTGGGAAACCCCATCCAGGGAATGATGGGTCCTGTCACCCTTTTTTTGACGCGGCAGGGATGAACGACGGCTGCTGCCAGACTGTGGAAGTGAGATCTTCATGCAGCCCTGTCCAAGGGGGGATGGGAAGGGGGTCCGCATTGATCAGGTCCAAATGTTCTGCCAGTCTTCTGCGTTTGGGATACAATTCTTGGGAAGCCCACCCACAGGACTTTTGAATTGACCAGAGAAGCTCAGAAAAGGACGGGTCCTCTGGAGGGGATTTAGGGGACTCTAACAGCTGGGGCTCTCTGGGAGAGTGAGGCTCTGATTGGTCCCCCACATCTGAGTCCTCATCTGAGTCCAATGATTCTGGCCTACTAGGCAAGGAAGCATCTGGAACCGACTCTGGAAGCCTGTGATCCACAGGAATCCCGGAGGGCAGAGCACCTAAGCCTCTGTCTGAAACTCTTGCTGCAAGGTGCAGGGCTTCCGGGTGGCACTCTGCGAGGTGGGGTGGCCCTGACCACCAGCTGGGGTTGACCAGACTCCTGTAACAGCTGGGACTTACCATTCTTCCACCAGGCTGGGATGGGTTCTTGTTCCAGTTGTGGAGGGGTAGAGGATATCTTGGGTACCCCACAGAGTATGAAAAGTTATTAGAAGGTTGGTACCAGTAAGGGTACTGATAGCCTTGATATTGAAGGGCCTGACCCAGAGTCAGGTAACCTGGTGTCAGGGAAGGGTAGCCCGGCATCAGGTATTGCGGAAACTGTGGTGTGCAGCCAGGATAGTAACTTGTCTGACACGACGGGGGAGGGACATAAGGCCCAGCAAGAGATGGTGTCGAGGGACCACTGGAGATCGGCTCCATTGGTGGATTCGGGGATCCCCGAAGGTCCAGCGGGATTCTGATCCATACCACCCCCAAGAATGTCCAGCGAGGGATCTGGTGGTGGGTGCAAATCCATCGGCGGAACAGAGACCGGTGAGGGAGTATGGTAGAGCCCCCGTCAACGGGTCTGTCAGGAGGGTATCCACTGGAAGAGGGTCCTGGGGATCAGGCCCAAAAAGGTCGGAAAAGGACAGTGAATCCCTAGAGGGAGAGCCCTGGTGGGATGAGAGGGGATCTGCCAGCTCACTCTGCCATCTTATGGTAACTGGTTCATTCCACTGGGGTGTCAAACAGATGAGGCATACTGATGAGTCCTGGTAGGACGAAACACATGTCTATGTTTTCTGTTGGCACCCTTTGCAAACTGTGTGAGAGGCCTTTCAGCACCATGCATTTCTGCTTAAAGCTGAACCAGCATAATATTCTGTGGGTGATTTGCATATGCAGCCCATGACGCTTTGCATTGTGGGGGCATGTGTGATTTTGTATTTCTTTGAAACTTGGCTTCCTGGCCAAATGTCCTTTGGGGTAACCATTGCCTCAGTGCTTGAGCACAGAAGTTCTTTGTCTTTTAAATAAATAAATGTTTCCTGTGTAGCTCAAAAAGCAAGCATTGCATTCACAGAGCAATTCTGTTTCTGTGCAATTATGTAGGTAAGAGTACAGAGGCACTGGCTGCACAATGGCCCTGCAGAAAATTACAATTACATATTCACTATAATTCTTAATTTTCTAGGAATAGCTTCACCATTGATTCACACTAGTGAGTCTGAACCAGAGGTGCTAGGACCCCACATGAGCCAGAACTTTCCATGAGGGCTGGTGCCGAGGTATAGTGCGTGCATGCACAGTGCCATGAGAGAGAGCTCGATCCAGAGGCTTACCTCAGCACCAGTCCTCAACCGCCTCGCTACTTTTTTTTACTGAAGAGATACAGCATAACCAAACATGTACTTATGCAATTAACACTCAAGGGGAGGGTTAGAGGAGAGTGAACGATTCTCATTCTTCTCTCTCTCTCTCTTCAGCATTTGACACTGTGGACCATGGGGTGTTGATGGACAGGCTGAAGGAGTATGTAGGACTCATTGGCAAAGTCATCAGCTGGTTTGAGTACTTTCTCCAGGGCAGGTCTCAGAGAGAGGTACTGGGGAATTATTCCTCAGTCCCAACTGACCTGACCCTGTGGAGTTCCCCTAGGTTTTGTCCTCTCCATGTTGTTCGCAGTGTACATGCTGCCCCTGGACGAGGTCATAAGGTGGTACCAGCTGAGTTTTCATTGTTATACTGATGACATTCAGTTCTACCTGTCCTTTGCACCAAGAAGATTGGATGCAGGCGATGTGCTAAATGAATGCTCGGCCGAGATCTCGGCTTGGACATCGCCAAACTGGCTGAGATTTAATTCAGGGAAGACTGAGGTGCTGGTGGTTGAGTCTGGTCTAAGTTGAGGAGTGGGGCCCCTAGTGATAGGGTGGGGCTTTTTATGGGCCCCACCAAACTAGAGGACTCCATAAAGATGAAGTATTTGGGAGTTGTTCTGGATAACGGGCTGACACTTGATGCTCAGGTGTCGAATCAGGTTTTACCATCTTCGGAACATTGCCTGCATTAAAATCCCCTATCCCCCCCCCCGACCTGGTCACGCCGGTACACACTTTCATCACCTTGAGGCTTGATTACTGTAACACACTCTACCTTGGGGGTCAGAGGAGGTGCGATGCGGTGCCTGCAGCTTTTGCAGAATGCTGCAGCTTGGTTGCTGACTGGACATTCGAGATTCAGTCACATTACACTGATGCTGCACGAACTGCATTGGCTGCCGATGCGCTGGTGCATCACCTTTAAAGTACATCTTCTGACCTATAAGGCCCTACATGGGTTGGATCCAGGCTATCTAAACAAGCTCCTGCAGCCCTACAACCCATCTTGTTCTCTTAGGTTGGCTGGAGAGGCCCTCCTGGAGGTCCCCAGGGCAAGACTAAAATCTTCCAGGGACCGGGTGTTTGAAGTAGCAGCCCTGGTCCTCTGGAATTCTCTGCCAGGGTACCTCCAGGAGGCACCCTCTGCAAAGATTTTTTAAAAATGGCTGAAGACCTTCTTGTTTGAGCAGGCCTTTGGGACCCGATATACCTACTGATATAGTTAGTGGATCATCAAACAGTTCACAAATTAATCTGCTTTTAGATTTTTATTGGGCTTCTGGAAACATTTTATGTTGGCTGTTCAGTACTGTTTTTGTATGTTTGTATTTTTACTGTAAGGGTGCCCTGAGCCTATGGGGAAGGGCGCCCCATACAAATAAATACTACAACTACTACTACTACTACCACCACCACCTAAAGGCATAAGATAACCCTGTTGACCATGTAAGAAGTTTCAACAAATCAATAACACAATATCTTCATAGCCCAACCAAGAACAAGGGGTGAAGACCAATAAAACATTCCGGTGCGAGCCCAGATTGTGCTGGCTGGGCATGTGAATCAATGGTAAAGATATACCCAGACAATCAAGAATTATGATGAGTATAAGATATTCATGTCTTCCAGAAATCAGTCTTCACCACTGATTCCCACTAATGCGTCAGAGTACTTATCTCATACAAAATCCCCCAGATTAGGGTGGTACAAGCCAAGGGCTCACTCAGGATAATAATCCATTCAGGATTGTCCTGCCAAAGGTGGCATGCTGCCTGGCATGGACCTCTAGAACACAGTGCTTACCAGAAGTATGCACTGTGCACCAGGTTGCAGCTCTGCAAATATCACAAATAGGCATAGAGCAAATCTGACAGGGACGTGGTACCTACTCTGGTAGAGTGGGCATGTACTTGGCCCACCAGTGTGACCTGAGCCAAGATACTGCAGAGGCACATGCAGCTAACAACCCAGGTAGAAATGCACTTGACTGCCACAGGCCGTCCCTTTAGACTGGGACTGAAGGAGACAAAACATTGTTTGGATTGCCTGAAGTCCTTAGTTCTATCCAGGTAGAAAGTAAAAACAGGTTACTCACCTGTAACAGTAGTTCTAGGAGTGGTATATGTTGCTCATCCATACTGTTTGGCATGTCCCTTTCCCCTTTAAATCTTGCTGGAAGTCTTCAAGCTGGCTCCTCCCACCCACTTGGGTGATATATACCACGGCTACACCTCATGATGCTAGATCTTAGCCTGCTGGAAGCCAGGTTGTGTGCATCTGCAGCCGAGGATGTCGGGTGGGTCCATGTGGATGAACAACATATACCACTCCTAGAACTACTGTTACAGGTGAGCAACCTGTTTTTCTAGGATTGTGGATATGTTGTTCATCCACACTGTCTGGCAGACTCGTAGCAGTTCTCTGTGAGGAGGGAGGCAAGGCACACACCCCATTCTTAGAGAACAGAGATTGGAGAACTGAGGTCCCAAAACCAGCATCCCGGCGTGACTCAAGGTCGATGTGGTAGTGGGTGATGAAGGTGTTTGCTGACTTCCAGGTAGCAGCCCGACAGATTTCCTGGATAGGGATGTCCCTGGAAGCAGCCACCGATGCAGCAGTATGGCGGGCAGAATGAGCTCTTATCCTTCTGGGAGGCTCCTTGCCCGCCAACTCGTAGCACAGACCTATGCATGATGTGATCCATCGTGCAATAGTCCATTTGGCTGCAGGTCTGCCAGAAGCAGCTTCAGCGTAGGTGACAAACAGCTGGAAAACCTCTCCACGAATTTCTGCTGTCCTCTCCTAATAATAGGAGAGAGCATGTCTCAGGTCCAAAGTAGGGAGCCTGTACTCAGCCTCCGAGGTGTAATTAGGCTGGTATACTGGCAGAGTCAACACATGGTTAAGGTGAAACTCTGACACCACCTTCAGGAGGAATTTCGGGTGGGGGCGCAGGACAACTTTGTCCTTGTGGAAGACCAGATAAGGGGAGTCAACCGAAAGCGCCTGGAGCCCCCCTGTCCTTCTGGCAGATGTGATAGTCACCAGGAAGGCCGTCTTCCATGACAAGTGAGACAGCTCACACTTGTGCATTGGTTCAAAGGGCTTACCCATGAGCTTTGCCAATACCAGCAGTAGATCCCACGGAAGTGGAGGTTCACGCACCAGAGGGGATATGTGATCCAGGCCTTTGAAAAAGCACCCGACCACTGTCTCCTGCGCCAATGTCAGCTGACGGCCTTGAGTAAGCAGAAATAACTGCCAAATTACTGTAAGTCGATGACCGTAGACCCCCTTGGGAGAAGACCAAAGGTGATCGAGAATGTTAGCCACAGAACAGGATAAGGGTCCAGACCCTTACCCTGACACCAAATGGAAAACCTTTTCCATTTGAAAGCATAACATTTCCTGGTCGATTCCTTCCTAGATGCCTCCACCACGGTGTAGACATCTTCGGAAAGACCCAAAGCCTGGAACTCTAGCTGCTCAGGTACCAGGCTGTGAGGTGCAGGGATTGAAGGTCTGGATGGAATACCTTCCCCGATTGAGAGATGATATGTCTGGGTGTGCTGGAAGCCGCTCCCGGGGCCTGCAGCTGAGGCTGAGGAGATCTGGATACCAGAACTGACGCGGCCAGTCTGGGGCTACCAGAATCACCTTCTCCTTGTCCCTACTCACCTTGAGTAACACCTTGTCGATCAAGGGAAATGGAGGGAAGGCGCAGAGGCCTGGGGTCCACGGCCTCGAGAAGACATCCCCCCGCAGCAAGCCCTGCTGAGGGGGGAAGGCATGATACAGCCTCAGTTTGGTGTTTTTCCTGGAGGCAAACAGGTCCACCATCAGTTTGCCCCAACGGGAGAACAGGCTGTAAGCTACCTCTGGATGGAGAGACCACTCATGGGACGTCTGGCCTAAGCGGCTGAGAGCATCTGCCAGCTGGTTCGAGGCTCCTGCCACATGGATGGCTAGGAGATCCACCTCCAACCGTCCTATGAGGGTCCAGATGCGGAGTGCCTCCTTGCATATTAGACGGGAGTGCGTGCTGCATGCGGAAATCCGCTCTTCCAGACAGGCCCGGGCTCAGCAGGGAGAGTACTGCTCGAATTCCAGAGACAATCCCTGATTGACCACTTCGAGAACCCACCTGTCCGTAGTGATAGTGGACCAGGCGAAAAGGAAGTGGTGGAGCCGGCCCCCCACAGGAAGACCCAGAGCTGGCGTGATGGAGAGAGGGGTGGCAACCCCCACCCCCATCACTGGGCAGGCTTGGAGGAGGAGGCTCCAGGACCTGAGCCTCGGCCTCTTTTGCGGGCCTGTTGGGGTCCAGGCTTGGGCCGAGGGCGCCAAGCTTGAGCCTGCTGCTGCTGCTGATGCTGCTGTCCTTCCTGGTAGGAGGACAGATGAACCGCAGGAGAAAAGTGACGAAAAGGCTTCTACTTTTTCTTCTGCTGGTTCTTGCCCGAAGAACTCTTGGCAGAAGTGGCGTCCAAGGTGGCACTGGACTGCTCTATGCACTGTAGGTGACCGGCCACTCCTGGACTGAACAATTCGGTCCCAAGGAAAGGCACATCAGCTAACTTCTGCTGAGTATCCACCAGAAAGGAGGAAAGCCTCAGCCAAGCCCTGCAGTGAGAGGCAACTGCGGCGGCCATCGAGCAGGCACAAAAATCCCCTATGTCTAGGGCCGTCTGGAGCTGCTGTCTGGCAACAGCACGTCCCTGATCCCGGGCCTGCTTAACCGTGGTCTGCATGTCCACGGGGAGATGTGGGAGGCCTTCATCTAATAACCCAAGAAGGGCATGAGAGAAGTGTGGCATGATAACAGCTGAACTTGCCTGTCGAAGGCCCAAGGACGAAGCCGCACAGACTTTCTGTGCCGAATGGTCCAAAAGCTTGGACTCTTTATCGGGTGGGGGCGATCAGTGTCAGCAGAACTGCCAGTACGCAATGCAGAGGCAGTCACTAGGCTCTCGGCTAAAGGGTGCCCTGTGAACCCCGCAAGGGACCCCATGGGCACCGTGTACTTGTGGGCCAAGCGGGCAGACGGTGCTGGACATGAGGCAGGATGCTGCCATAGTTCGAGCGCCGGACCAACGATGGTCTCGGCCACAGGAAAGGCCTCAGTCGGGGTATCCCCTCTCTTGAGGATGTCCGTGAGAGGGTACTCCGCCTTTTTCTGGTTGGGTTCCAGGGGCATCCATGTAGAATCAGAGATGAGGCGAAGAATCCCTTGGAAGGAGGAAGGACCTTCCTCCATCCCTGTGCCAATGGACTCATCATCCCCAGGATGAGAGTGAAGCCCGGTGACACCCGAGTCCGAAGAGTCTGGATACAGCGGCCTGCTGCCCAAATCACCCTCGAACCACCAAGGGTGGTCCAGGGTGACCGTGACCAACAGACGTCGGGGAAGCCTGGTATCTGGTTGGTCCTCTTTGGAAGAAGCCCCTCCCACAGGCTGCTTAGGTGGCAGTTCCACCACTATCGGTGGACAGACCAGTAAAGGCCGAACTGAAGGGCAGGCCGGCCCCATGGTCGGGGAAGCCGAAGGCTTCTGTTCCGAGGGGTCAGCTTCGGCCTGGGAGGCGAAAGCCAAGTAATGGCTGGGGTAGGTGGCGGAGCCGGTTTTTTTTTTACTTTATTTTATACGCCCCCTATGTCGGGCATCCTTCCGGGGTGCTCACGCAGCTAGGACTACTACTCCCAGCCTGAAACCCTAGACCCCGGTGAACTCCCGTTGATCAGGCAGATCCTAGCACCTCGGATCACCCCCCCCCCCCAGCGGCCTGTCTGAAATTAGAGAGAGCCTTACCTGGATCGACGGGATGGCCAGGAGGTCACCGGAGGAAGTAGGCCGGGCGTTGGATGTGCATCCTCGCCCTGGAGCCTCTATCATCTCCACAAACACAGAAAAGGATTTTCCTTTTGTAGTTCCCAGTAGAGCAGTGCAATGATGCTCTGCGGCTGCCTGCTGAGGTCTGCCGCACTCTCTCCTTTTATGTATGGCTGACTTGCCTGTAGTACCCCAGTCTCCACTGGGAGTCACTAGGCAGCCAAGCTGGCACAAAACGCCCCCAGACAGAGGAGCAGTCTTCCGGATGCTCAATCCTCTCCCTGCCAACCCTTAACGGGCCGGGCTCGCTGTCAACCCGGTCACCGGCATGGCGTGAGGTGTGGCATCCAGCGCCTCAACACTCAGCGCCAACGAGCCGGCAAGGTGGAGCCAGCTTCTGCCAGGACAAAATCAACTGTTGCCACATAAGGTCCTCGCAGCGCCGATGGAGTTTCCATCAGAGCCTCTCCTCATCCGAGGAGGACGAGAACGACCTGTGGTGTCGCCTCTTTTTGGAGCGCTTGTGGCTCTTCCTCGGCTGTTCGGCCAAGTGGGTTCTAGACCTCAACCAAGATTGGACAGGCCGACTCGGTCGCTTGGGAGACAACGGAGGGACTGGTAAAACCTGAGGGTCCGGACCTGGGACCTCGATGGGGACCCCAGTGGGCTGGGTCTCCTCATCAGGGAACACAAGGACCGGAGTCCTCTCCAAGGAGTCGTCGGCCACGGCCGGCGACAGCAGGTCGAGAATAATCTCAACCTCGTCGGCCACATCCCCGGTCGTCTGGCCAGATGGAAGATCCGTGAAGCCTGTGGCCGAGTAAGCAATCTTGACCGAGGTCGAGACCGCATGCTCCTGGGACCGAGACCTCTCTCGGTCCCAAAAGTGCCTTCTCCGAGACTAAGTGCTCCTTTCCTTATCTCTTTTACGAGATCGGGAGGAGTGTGAGCCCGCAGGCGCCTCTCCCCGGGTGGGAAGAGACTGGCACAGCTCCTTGAAGGAACCTGTGAGCGGACCAGGTTGAGTGGAGCGAAAAGCTTAAGACTGTCCGAATCATGATGACTTCTTTAACACCTTCATGCGTTCCAGCTGCTCGACGGAACCCACTGACGTGAAACTGCCCACCCTAGCCTCCTTGGACTTCATCAGAGGATTCCTTTTCTCCGGTCTCCCCAACTTTAAATGTGCCAGGCGGTCTTCCAGGATGTTGGGATTGAAGGCCAAACAAAAAGTGCAGGACGAGGTGTCATGGCCGACACCGAGGCAGTAGACGCATGTGAGATGGGGATCGGTGCGCAACATCTTCTGGCTGTAAGGGTACCGGCGAAATCCTGGAGAAGATTTCTCTTCCATGATCGAGGACACAAAAGCGAGATCGCTAACTCGAATGAGTTTGAATTTTGGTAAAACCAAAGTTTTGAAAGCCAGGGCCTACGAAATGCGTGAGCACGAGGGAGGCAACCTGTATCTTCCAGCGGAAAGGAAGATCTGGCGTCATGGGGCGGAACTGAGGTATATACCACTCAGTTAGGTGGGAGAAGCCAGCTTGAAGACTTCCAGCAAGATTTAAAGGGGAAAGGGACATGCCAAACAGTGTGGATGAACAACATATCCACAATCCTAGAAGGACCCTTTTGGTTGGCAAAGTAGGTAGGCAGCACTAGTGGCTGGTTCAGATTAACTTCAAAACCACGTTTGGTAGAAACTTGAGGTCTGTGCAGAGGACCACCTTGTCCTTATGGAAAACAGGATACAGAGGATCTGAGATCAGGGCCTGGATTTCAGACATTCTGTGAGCAGAGGTGATAGCCACTACAAGTGCTGCTTTCCAAATTAAAAACTTCAGCTCTCAAGTTGGAAGGGGTTCAAGAGGTTTGCAAGCGAAAATGTCAAGCACAAGATTGATATCCTAGGCAGCCACTGGCTTCCTGACTGGAGGCCTTGTATACAAAATGCCTTTAAAAAGCCACTGACAGCATTAGCAAAACTTTGACAAAAGTAAGATTTATATTCCGCTCCATCCCATTTTCTTTAGTACTTCATATATTTTCAGTAATTAATTCCCCATTTTCTTTAGTACAGAAAACAGCTGCATGAAAACAAGATCAATGTTCCCTAGATGATCTACTCTGGCTGCTTCTCTACACATGACATCACAATGTCCTGTTTATGACATCATAAATATCGCCACAGCAACCTATTTTGATGTCATAAACAGAATTATGATGTCAGGTGTAGGCAGGCAGGCAGAGCTCAAACAGCAGAGATACTGCTGAAAGAAGAAAACACTTTCTGAACTCAGAAAAACGGTCAGCACTCCAAACATACTTCCAGTACTATTTAATTTGTGTGCAAAACACAATTCATCGCAGCATTTTAAGCAACATGTGGCAAATAACTGCAGCAGTAAGCAAGCGTAGGGTAATCCATACTAGTCCATAGAAACAGGTCCATAGGAGTCTATACAACGGTAGCAAAACACTTTTTGCTCGCCGACTCAGCCTTTAAAACTGAATTAACGCAGACAGAACCAGAGCATGTTAGCTGAACCACGCCTTCATCAGAACATCTGATGAAGGCGTAGGTTATTACGCTGAAATGTACACGGTTCTGTGCTAGCATTTGGGGTTCCAGTTTTTTAAAGACTGAGTAGGCAGGCTAAAGAAGTGTTTTGCTACCGTTGAATAGACTCCTATGGACCTGTTTCTATGGACTATTATGGATTACCCTACGCTTGCTTACTGCTACAGTTATTTGCCACATGTTGCTTAAAATGCTGCGATGAACTGTGTTTTGCACACAAATTAAATAGTACTGGACGTATGTTTGGAGTGCAGACTGTTTTTCTGAGCTCAGAAAGTGTTTTCTTCTATGAGATGTCCTGGCAAAGTGCACCTTTCTTTTTATACCAGTATCAGTCTGGAATTCTGACTGGGTGAGCAGTGCAATTTCTATGAATTTAGCAGAGATACTGTATTGATGCAAATACCCCTAGAATAAGGGTAAGAATTACAGAATAAAATACAAAATATAAGCTAAAGTTATGTCTGAATATTACAGTTTTTCTAAGTTGTCTCAACTGTGTCAGGAGCTCTTTAAGGAACCTCTTAAACAGTGGCAGCTGTGCCAGGTAGCAGGTAGCAACAGGCTTGTGGTAAGCAGATAAAGCACACAGGTGGACCTTTAATGTAGGATACTGAAGGCCAGCATCAGATTGGTCCAGCAAGTACTCCAGAACCTTATCAGGCAGGTACCTGAATGGGTCCATGAGGGTTTTGTAGCACCAGATGGAAAAGCATTTCCATTTGGCCGTGTAAGTTTTCTTATTCAATCGATCAAATTTTTATTTCTACAGTGCAATTCACAGGGTATCAAAGCGCTTTGGCAGATAAATTAAAATCAGATAAAAACTCCTAAATAAATAAAATATAGTATCAACAGATAACTTCATGCAAATACTGAGAACCCAAGATTAAAAAGATGTGTTTTTAATGCAGACTTAAAGCTCTCCATGGTCAGGGACTCCCTCATCCGACGAGGTAGAGAGTTCCACAGGGTCGGGGCCACAAATAAATGCACAGACCCCAGAGGTCTTCAAACAGACCCTGGGAACCTTTAGCAATCCCTCATCGGTGGAGCAGAGTACATAGAAACATAGACTTTGATGGCAGATAAGGACCGCTTGGCCCACCCAGTCTGCCCATTTCCCTACCTAGAGGATAAGCTGCAGATCCTATTTAACCAACAGCATATTTCTTCCTACCCCCCACAAGAACTGCCTTATGTCTGTCCCATACATTCTTGAATTCTCCCACAGTTTTAGACCCCACAAGCTCCTCAGGAAGGCTGTTCCATGCATCCACCACCCTCTCTGTGAAAAAATACTTCCTCACATTGCCCCTGAGCCATCCCCCCAATCTTCAAATTGTGTCCCCTTGTTCTTGCATATCTCTTTTTCTGAAAGATGCTACCCTCTTAGACTTCGTTGATTCCACTGAGGTACTTAAACATTTCTATCATGTCCCCCCTCTCCCTCCTTTCCTCAAGGGTATACATATTAAGCTCCTTTAGTCTCTCCTCGTATGGCTTCTCTTGCAGACCCTGCACCATTTTAGTTGCCCTCCTCTGAACTGCCTCCATCTTGTCTATATCCTTACGGAGATGGGGTCTCCAGAACTGGACGTAGTACTCCAGATGGGGTCTCACCAACTGTCTGTACAGGGGGATAACAACTTCCTGTTTTCTGCTGGTGATGCCTCTCCCTATACATCCCAGTATCCCCCCAGCCCTCCCTACTGCCTTCTCACATTGCTTGCCAACCTTAAGGTCATCTGATATGATTACCCCCAGGTCCCTTTCCATTTTTGTTGTTGTTACTACCTCCCCCCACACTGTGTAATCTTCCCCTGGGTTTTTGTTTCCCAGGTGCATTATTTTGCACTTTTTTGCATTGAATCCAAGCTGCCATACTTCTGACCATTCCTCCAACCTTGCCAAGTCCCTTCTCATCCTTCCCACGCCTCCTGGTGTATCAACCCTGTTGCAGATCTTTGTGTCATCTGCAAAGAGGCACAAGGGAGGGAGGAGGCAGTAGGAACAAAGAAGCTCTTGCAGGTAGCACGGTCCCTGTCCGTGTAGGGCTTTATAGTTTAGCAAGCCAACCTTGAAGGTGATCCACCACTGAATAGGCAGCCAGTCCAGGCTGCACAGCACAGGCGTGACATGGCTAGATCGTGAAAGACCAGTCAACAGCCTGGCCACTGCATTCCGCACCAGCTGCAAGCGGCAAATATCAACCACCGGTAGCCCTAGGTACAGGGAGTTGCAGTAGTCCAAGGTGAGTGGTCACACAGGCGTGGACCAACACTGGAAGACTGTCGGGTGGAACCAGGTGCTTAATCGGGGCGATATTCCTCAGATGATAAAACGAGGTCTTGATGACAGATGACATCTGAGATTTAAAAGTCAATCCATCATCAAGAATAACACCCAGATTTCGCACCCGTTCAGAGGCCATCAGCTGACTGACTCCAAGCCTAAGCCCAGATGGCTGTCCTGCCAAAAGCCCCTCTACCCGACGATCTGGGTCCACCCAGGTCCACTACCAAAACTTCAGTCTTGTCTGGATTCAACCTCAACCAGTTGGAACTCATCCAGTCCTGGATCTCCAAGAGACAGTTGTTAAATACAGAGACGGCACCCTCATGTTCGGGCACAAAGGACATGTACAGTATAGCTGAGTATCATCTGCACAGTAGTGAAAACTCAGCCCATATCACTTACAATGTCTCCCAATGGCAGCATGTACACCGCAAATAACATGGGTGATAGAATTGAGCCCTGCGGTACCTCACAATGTAGAGAGAAGGTGCCAGAGGAATAAATGAGAGGGAGGTAATAATCCCTCTTTACAAGATGCTGGTTAGGCCCCATCTGGAGTACTGCATGCAGTACTGGAGGCCACACCTTCACAAGGACATAAACCAAATTGAGGCAGTCCAGAGAAGGACAACCAAAATGGTGCAGGGACGGCATCAGAAAACATATGAGGACAGATTAACGGAGCTCAATATGTATACCCTAGAGCAAAGGAGGGAGAGAGGTGGTATAATCGAAACATTCAAACACCTTAAGGGCATTAACAAGGTGAAAGAGTCTAACATGTTTCAATATAAGAAAAATAGCAGGACAAGAGGACAGAGCATGAAATTAGAGGGAGACCGATTAAGGGGTAGTGTGAGGAAGTTCTTTTTCACAGAAAGGGTGGTGGATGCATGGAATGGCCTACCTCAGGAAGTGGTGGTTATGAATACAGTGCAGGGCTTCAAACAGGCATGGGATAGGCATAAGGGAGCAATACAGATGAGTATGAATAGATAGGCCATTGATAGAGCAAAGGCCAATGGCACATTCATAAGGTAGAAAAAGAAATGGGCAGACTGGATGGGCCTTGCGTTCCTTATCTGCCGTCAACTTCTATGTTTCTATGTAAATCCCTGACATCACTCTCTGAAACCTGCCCATGAGGAAGGAATGAAACCATCTGAGGACTGTACCAGACAATCCACAGATCAGCCGCAGGCGCTCTAACAACACACCATGGTCCACGGTGTCAAATGCTGCGGAGAGATCAAGAAGTACCAAGATGGAACGGCTCTTCCAATCTCTTGCTATAAGGATATCACTGAGCACCCAAACAAGGGCCATCTCAGTGCTATGTCTCTTCCGAAATCCTGACTGAAGAGGATTGTAGATATCGTGGATGGTAAGATGATCATCCAGCTGCTGAGTGACCGCCTTCTCAATAACCTTACCCACAAAGGGAAGGTTAGAGACAGGCCTGTAGTTAGCGAGACAGTGGGTCCAAAGAGGGTTTCTTAAGGAGAGGTTTAACAACTGCCTCCTTCAGGGTGTCTGGAAAGACACCTGTCTCTAAGGAACTCCAGACAATCTCAGCTAGGACCAGGACGATTACCTCAACGCACCTCACAAGGAGACGCGTTGGGCCCAGGTCCAAACTACAGCAGGTCGGCCGCATACCCTCGATACCTCGATGACCCTCACAATATCCCCAATCACCAGACGGTCAAAGTCGGACCAGACAAACCGAGGTTCTGAAACTTCCCACCTATCACTGCCACCCCCATTGGAATGGGTTGCATGGATCTCAGACCTGATGTCAACAACCTTATCCGCAAAGAATCAAGCAAACTCATCACACGTCTCTTGTGACAACGCTCTTCGAGATTGCAGACAGGCTGGATTACACCGTCTGTCTACTGTTCTGAAGAGCTGAGCTGGTCTATTCTGTGAGGCAGCGATCTCCCTAGACAGGAACTCTGCCTTCTTACGGAAGATGGCTGATTGATAGACCTTGTAAATAGGCCATCAATCTAAGCCTGTCGGCATCTAGGCCTGATTTCCGCAAACACCATTCCATCCTTTGTCCAACTCTCCTCAACTCCCCTAAGGTCCCATCAAACCAAAGGGACCAAGGGTGAAGGGTGAGAGGACAAACACAGACAGAAGCTATGGAATCCAGAGCCTCAGTCACGGCCTTCTTATAAGGCCAATAACAGATTATCTGGATCCAAGCTTGCACTCAAAGACCCGATAGGTCCAACATTGCCATCACCCCATCTGTGGTCAAACCCATTAAAGGGAGATATCAGACCATCTCTGTAGGGCAGGCCTACAGGGGGAGCCTGGAAACTGAACCTGATAGTGTGATGGTCAGACCATCCAACCAGCTCCACCACTAAGCCAGAGGTCTCCATACCCAGCAGGAAGGCCAGGTCAAAAGAGTGACCATGTTTATGGGCCGCAGAGGTAATCACCTGTGTGAAGCCCAACAAATTCATAAGATGAAGGAAGTCCTGACCAAATTGCCACAGTTTGTCGTTGACCCAGGCATTGAAGTCCCCCAGAACCATCCATCTGGGGTACTCCAACACCATGTCAATGATGAAGTCTGTGGCTTCCTGCAGGAAATACAGGTTACTCACCTGTAACAGGAGTTCTAGGAATGGTATATGTTGTTCATCCACACTGTCTGGCAGGTTCCTTGCCGCTTTAAATCTTGCCGGAAGGTCTTCAAGCTGGCTCCTCCCACCCACCCGGTTGGTAAAACTCTCGGCTCCGCCCCATGACGCCAGATCTAGCCCGCTGAAGCCAGGCCAGGCCGAAGCCGGGAGGAAATGAGGGATGAACAAATATATACCATTCCTAGAACTCCTGTTACAGGTGAGTAACCTGTATTTCTAGGACATGGATATGTTGTTCATCCACACTGTCTGGCAGACTCCTAGCAGTTCTCCGGGAGGAGGGAGGCAGGCGACATCCCCTACTTAGGGAATAATGACTGGAGAACCGAGGCCCCAAACTAGCATCCCGGCATGACTCAAGGTCGATGTGGTAGTGGGTGATGAAGGTATGTGCTGACTTCCAGGTAGCAGCCCTGCAGATTTCCTGGATAGGGACATCCTGGAAGCAGCCACTGATGCAGCGGTATGGCGGGTAGAATGAGCTCTACCTCTGGGAGGCTCCATGCCTCCAACAACCTATAACAGAGATCTATGCAGGAGGTGACCCACCTGCCTATCGTCTGCTTGGCTGCAGGTCTGCCAGGTGCGGCTTCAGCGTAGGTGACAAACAGCTGGAGAACCTCTCCCCGAACTTCAGCCATCCGCTTCTTATAATAAGAGAGCACTCTTCTAGGGTACAAAGTATGGAGCCTATATTTGGCCTCCGAGGTGTGACTGGGGTAGAACAACGGCAGAGTCATTACCTGGTTAAGGTGAAACTCCGACACCACCTTCGGAAGGAATTTCGGTTGGGGGCACAGGACAACCTTATCCCTGTGGAAGACCAGATAAGAAGACTCTATGGAAAGCGCCTGGAGCTCTCCCATCCTTCTGGCTGACATTATAGCCACCAAGAAGGCGGTCTTCCACGACAGGTGAGAGATGTCACACCTGTGCATCGGTTTGAATGGCTTGCCCATGAACTTAGCCAATACCAGCAGTAGATCCCACTTGAGGTGGAGGCCTCAGACCGAGGGGATATGTGATCAAGGCCTTGAAAGGCGCCTCGACCACCTTCTCCTGGCGCCACTGACTGCTTTCCAGCCTGCGCCCAGTAAGCAGAGATGGCTGCCAGGTGCACCTTAAGGGTCGTCGACCGAAGCCCTAGCTGAGAAAGGGACCATAGGTAGTCCAGAATGCTGGCCAAGGAACAGGAGGAAGGGTCCAACCCCTTATCTTGACACCAAATGGAGAATCTCTTCCATTTGAAGGCAGAGCATTTTCTGGTCAACTCCTTATGGGATGCCTCAACAACGTTGAGGACCTCGTCGGAAAGACCCAAGGCCTGGAACTCTAGCCGCTCAGGAACCAGGCGGTCAGGTACAGGGATTGAAGGTCCAGGTGGAATACCTTCCCCTGGTGGACTGAGATCAGGTCCGGGTGGGCTGGAAGCTGCCTCGGGAGCCTGGAGCTGAGGCTGAGGAGATCTGGATACCAGAACTGGTGGGGCCAGTCTGGGGCTACCAGAATCACCTGCGCCTTGTCCCTCATCGCCTCGAGAAGCACCTTGTGGATCAAGGGAAATGGGGGAAAGGCGTAGAAGAGGCCCGGGGTCCACGGCCTCGAGAAAGCATCACCCCTACAGCAAGCCCTGCTGAGGGGGGCAGGCATGAAACAGCCTCAGCTTCGCATTCTCCCTGGAGGCACACAGGTCCACCTGAGGAGTGCCCCAGTGGGAGAATAAATCGTGTACTATCTCCGGCAGGAGAGACCACTCGTGCGATGCAGCACCTATCCGGCTTAGGTCATCGGCCAGAGTGTTGGAGGCTCCCGCCACATGAATGGCTAGGAGATCCGCCTCCAGTCTGCCCACGAGAGACCAAGTGCGGAGAGCTTCCTTGCACAGAGGCAAGGAGCGCGTCCTGCCCTGGCGGTTTAGGTAGTACATGGTCGTGGTGTTGTCCGTCTGGACCTGGACCACTTGAACCCGTACAAACGGAGCGAAGACGGTGAGGGCTAGTTGGACCGCTTGAAGCTCCAGCAGGTTGATGTGGCATCGAGACTCCTGGGGGAACCAGAAGCTGTGCACTATGAGCTCCCCCAGATGTGCACCCCAACCCATCAGAGAGGCGTCGGTCGTTAGAGTGACCGTCGACTCTGGGCGGACAAATGGGATACCCTCCTGCAGATGAGCGGAATGATCCACCACTGGAGAGTGTTCCCCATCTCCTGGGTCACTATCACTGGCTGGTCCAGAGGACTGGAGCACTGTGACCATTGGCGGGCCAGTCCCACTGCAGGGGACGCATGTGCCAGCGGGCCCAAAGGACCACGCTGGTGCAGGCTGCCATGAGGCCCAGGAAGTCCGGCAGGGCGCAACTGCCCAACCAGAAATGACTGGGCAAAGGAGGAAAGAACCTCGGCCCTGTCCACCGGGAGCCGTGCTCTGGCTCGAGAGAGTTGAGCTCTGCCCCGATGAATTGAATCACCTGCGTTGGCATGAGTTCCGATTTGGCCTCGTTGAGGAGGAGGCCAATCTGAGAGTAGACCTGGAGAGCCAGATCCCTGGACCGCTCCACCTCTGACTTGGAGGAGGCTGCAATCAGCCAGTCGTCCAGGTAAGGGTACACACGGACCCTTCGGCGCCACAGGAATGCTGTCACCACTGCCATGCATTTGGTGAAGACCCTGGGAGCTGGAGAGAGAGGCCGAAGGGCATGGCCCGGAACTCGTAAAGGGATCCCTCCGCTCTGAAGCGGAGGAATCACTGGTGGGACGGACGGATTAGGACGTGAAAGAATGCGTCCTGAAAATCCAGAGAACAGAACAACACACCTTGTTCCAAGAATGGGATGATCTGAGCCAGAGTGACCATCCTGAAGGTTTGAGACCTTAGGAACTTGTTCAGGTTGTGGAGGTCTAGAATGGGGCACCAGCCCTCTGTCCGTTTTGGAACCAGGAAGTACCTGGACACAAACCTTGGGTCTGAAGGAGGATCCGCCACCTCCCTGATCACCTCCATCTGGAGGTGCAGGGCAATGTCGGCTTGACGGGCCGACAGAGAGGCTGCGGACCCCGTAGCCCCCCGTGGGGCGACGGCTCGATAGGGTGGGGACTGTTCCAATTCCAGCGGCAGACCCTTTCCTACCACTTCCAACAACAGCAGTCCATGGTGATATCAGAGCAGGCGGAAATGAAGTGGCGGAGCCGTCCCCCCCATGGGGGGACCCCAGGGAGGAGTGACGAGGTTGGGGGAGACACCCCTCAACCCGTCACTGGGCAGGCTTGGAGGAAGGACTGGCTGAGGAGCCTCCCGGACCTTTCCCTCCCAGCTTCCTGTTGAAGGAAGTGGCAGACTTGGCTTTGGGGTGCCAAGTGCGAGCCTGCTGGCCCTGATGCTGGTGTTGCTGGGCCGGACGTGCCACAGGGGCTGAAGGCCGAAAGGGCTTACGCTGCTGCTGGTGGCCTTTGTCCTTCTGGGCAGACGTGACCGAGTCCAAGGTGGCATTGGACTTCTCGATCCATTGAAGATGCCCCTCAACCCCAGGGCTGAACAAGTCGGTACCCAGGAAGGGAACGTCTGCCAGCCTGTGCTGGGTATCTGCCGTGAAAGTGGAGATCCGCAGCCAAGCTCTGTGGCACATGGCCACTGCAGCCACTACTGACCGGGCACATGAATCAGCGATGTCCAGGGAGGTGTGGAGCTGCCGTTTGGCCACCGCCCTTCCCTGATCCCGCGCCTGCTTGACCGTAGTTTGGAGGTCAGCCGGGAGATGAGGATCACCTCATCCAGGGAGCCCAAAAGGGCGTGTGAAAAGTTTGCCATCAGGACGGCCGAGCTGGCCTGACAAAGGCCTAGGGAGGAAGCGGCGTAAACTTTCCGCCCAGAGTAGTCCAGCTTCTTGGACTCCTTGTCGGGAGGCTTGTCCACGTCCCTAGCGTTCCCGGAACGCCAGAAGACGCTATCGGTCACAAGCCCCTCCGCAGAGGGGTGCTCCGAGAAACCAGAAAGTGAACCGGTGGGGACAGCATACTTCCAAGCCATCCTGGCCGAAGGTGCTGGACAAGAAGCTGGCCGCTGCCATAGCTCCAGGGCCGGGCCAACAACGGCTCCGGCCACCAGGAAGGCCTCCGTGGGAATCCTCGTCCAGTATTCCTGAGGGGATACTTGGCCCATTTTGAAACAGGTTCAAGCTTCATCCCAATGGACTCTGAGATGAGCCGAAGCATTCCCAAAAATGAGGATGGGCTCTCGTCCATTGACTGACCCCCGGTGGACTCCAAGTCAAGCGGCCTGGAGAACAAGGAGGAGTCATCATCAGACTCCGAGGAGTCTGCGAACAGCTGCCAAGTGCCTGAGCCACCCTCCACCTGCCGAGGTTAATCGGGAGTGAGGGTGACCGACAAACGATGGGGCAAGCCCAGACCTGACCGAGAATCCTTGGTCGGGGCTCCAAATTTTGGTTGTGGAGGCGGGGGTTCCACCACAATGGGTGGCGCAGCCGATTTCTGCCGAACAACCAGTGCCAGCTTCGGCTCCTCGACCACTGCGAGGGGTTGTTATGGCCGCTCCGGTGACAGCCACTTAATGGCTGGGGAAGATGACGAAGTCGGCCTATTCCCGGTCAAAAGGAGCTGCTGCCACATTAGCTCCTCGTAGCACTGACGCAGTTTGCGCCGCAGCCTATCCTCCGAAGAGGACGAAGTTGAGGATGAGTGTCGCCGCCGCTTTCCACGGTGCCGAGACTGAGACCGCAAAGTCTGCGGGATCAGCTGGACCGGTAAGAGGTCCAAATCGAGACCTCGGTGTTTCGAGGGTGGTCTGACAGGGCGGGGAAACCCGGCCTCCCTTGGTTCAGGGACCTAACCGTGGACCTGCACAGAAGGCACAGGCAAGTCCTCGCTCTACCAGGGAACCGTGAAGGGTCATCAGCTTCTCCAGTCGACAGACCGTCTCACAGGTCGAGAAAAATCTCGACCACGTCGACGGGTGTCTCGGCTGGCTGACCTGACGGGGACACAATGAAGCCAACGGCCTTAGCCGCAACCTCGACCAAAGTCGAGTGTAGACTCTCCGGGGAAAGGGACCTCTCCCGCTCCCACGAACGTCGACGGTGGGACTTACCCTTGGGTTCCTTCTTCTTGGACCGAGAGGAATGTCCCGAAGGGCCTTCTCCCTTGGTGGAGAGGGACTGGCAAAGCTCCTTGAAAGAAGCTGTGTAGGAGGATTCTAAGGAGAGCGGGATAAATGCTGCGACTGAGGATGATGATGATGCGGTCTGGGCCGCCTCTTCCTCGAGGGCGATCATCTGCTCCAGCTGTTCCGCTGAGCCCGCAGCCACGGACACCGCCCAACGGGCCTCCTTAGACTTAACCGGAGGATAACATTTTCCGGGTCGCTCCAACAGTAACCGGGCAGCGCGATCCTCCAAGACCGAAGCCAAATAGGATTTGCATAACTCACAAGCCTGTGAGTCATGGCCGAGTCCGAGGCAATAAACGCACGTGGAGTGCGGATCGGTCCGGGACATCTTCTGCCCACAGGGGCACAGACGAAATCCGGGAGTCGATTTGTCCATCGCAGCCGCGAGGGTAGATACAGACCGAAGTCTTGTGTATCTTAAAATAAGTTTCAGATTAACCGAAGAGTGTGAATCCAGCCTAAAACGCAAAGCGCTAAGGAGGGAACCTGAGCTTCCAAGCGGTAAGGAAGATCTGGCATCATGGGGCAGAGCCGAGAGTTTTACCACCCAGGTGGGTGGGAGGAGCCAGCTTGAAGACCATCCGGCAACATTTAAAGCGGCAAGGAACCTGCCAATAAGTGTGGATTGAACAACATATCCACGTCCCTAGAACTGGCAGTTTGGTGTTGCGTGGTGATGCAAACAGGTCCAGCTCTGGACGTCCCCATGTGTCGAACAGCTGATCCGTTACTGATTGCAGTAGCTCCCACTTGTGCGCCTTGGACTGAGATCTGCTAAGACTGCTGGATAAACTGTTTAGGACACCTGGAACGTGCACCGCAGAGAGAGATATGTGCCATTCCAGTGCCCAATACCAGACTCTCATCACCTCCCTGCACAGGGGGCAAGAATGAGTGCCCCCTTGTCTGCTGATATAGAAGACGACCACCAAGTTGTCCATCTGAACTAGAAGAGAGCCTGGTACAAGGTCCTTCTGAAAGACGTGTAGCGCATGTTTGTTGATATAGAAGATGACCACCAAGTTGTCCATTTGAACTAGAAGAGAGCCTGGTACAAGGTCCTTCTGAAAGACATGTAGCGCATTGAGAACCGCTTGCATCTCCAGGACATTGATGTGGAGTTCGTGCTCCTTGGGGGTCCAAATGCCCTGCATTTGGTAGGCCCACAGGTGCACTCCCCACCCCAAATCCGAGGCATCCGTTGTAAGGGTCTGATTCGGGGGCTCCAGATGGAAGAGGACCCCTTTTTCCAGACTGAGTGGATCCATCCACCAAAGAAGTGTTCTCTTTACTGGCTCTGTGACTCTGACCATGTGGTCTAGGTTGTCGAAGCACTGATCCCACTGCACCCTGAGCATCCACTGTGGGATTCTCATGTGGAGGCGGGCCAGAGGAGTGACTGAAATGGCCATCGCCATGTGCCACGGAAGTCTGAGGAAGGGCCTTGCTGGGACCTGAGGAGTTATTAGGATCGATCCGGCTATCTCCCACAAGCGATCGCCCCTCTCTGGGGGTAGAAAGACCATGCCCTGGACTGAATCCAGGACCGCTCCGGTGAAGACAAGTCTTTGGTTGGGTTCTGGGGAAGACTTTGGAAGGCTCAGGGTGATCCCCAGGTCTTGGAACACTACTGCCAAGCATTTCGTGAAGACTGGAAACTGATAATGATCCCCCTGGAAGTGGAACCTCAGGAACTTCCTGTGAGGGGGAAAGACCCCGATATGCATGTACGCATCTTGTATGTCTGGGGAACAGAGTCAGTCCCCTTGGTGCAGCAGAGGAAGACGTCCTGGAAGCGTCACCATCCGGAACCTTTTATACTCTATATAAAGGTTGAGAGAGCTGAGGTCCAGAATGGGACGAAGATCTTGAGTCTTTTTTGGGACCAGGAAGAAGTGGGAATAATATCCCTTTCCCCGCTACTGCAGGGGGACTGGTTCTATTGCCCTTTTTTGCAATAGGGCCTGTATCTCTCCTTCTATGAAGGGGATAGGAGAAGGAGGATATTTGGAGAACCTTGATGGAGTGTCTGGAGGAATCTCCATGAACTCTAGAGTGTGTCCTCTCCTTATGGTGTACAGGACCCATTGGTCCGCAGTGATTGAGCTCCATCCCTGAAGGTAAAGGGAGAAGCGACCCCCTACCACCTCCCTTGGAACCTCTGCCGGGGGGGGTCAGAAGGGAGTCATTGGGTGGAGCCAGGTGTGGGCAGAGAGGCCGGGAGGACTTGGGGCCATGAGGAACGCCTCCAGGCTGCTGGTTGCCAGCTCTCCTCCGAAAGCCACCTCTCTGGCCCTGTTGATTGCCACGGGCTTGACCACCTGAGGGCTTCCGAAATGGCCACTTACGCTGTCTCCAATGGTCTCCACAGTACATCTGGTGGACAGACCAGATGGATTTGCCCGACTCTTGGAGGCGAGAGCTGAGAGACTCCGTCTCCTGCCCAAACAAAACGGTACCCTGGAACGGCAAGTCCCGGATGCCGGACTGCAGATCCTGGTGAAAGCCAGAGACCCTCAACCAAGCATGGCGCCTGAGACAGACCCGTGATGCTGCTGCTCTGGCTGTCGTATCCGCAGTGTCATACGAGGCACGCGAAACATGTGTCTACACGTCCGAGCCCGATTTTAGGATGTCCAGAAGCTCCATCTTCTTCTCGGAGTCTGGCAAGATGTTTACCAGCTCTTGTCCCCACTCCCAGAGCGCATTCTGGTACTGGACCACATGCGTTAGGAAGTTCGGGGATCTAACTGAACAGGTGGAGACAGAATACACCTTCTTGCCCGCCTGGTCCAAATAATGAGACTCCGGATCGGAAGGCTGTGAGCTGAGGTGCTTGGGCTGCTTAGATTTATCATGAGCAGCCATAATCACTGTCCACCTGAGGGTGTTCGGCCAGAAATGGTTCATCCCTTGGGATTCTGTACAGCCTGTCCGCTTCTTCGAAACTGCTGGGACCGAAGCCGGACGCTTCCAGGTAATCCAGGTAAGGTCCTGGAATGTGTCCACCAAAGGAGGCACCACCAAAGGTTTAGGCCCCTTCTGCCTCAGGTACTTAGCCAATCTATGGTGTTCCAGGTCCAGGTCCTCCATATCCCACTCACTGAGCCCTGGATGTGCCTCATGACGTCCATGAAAGTTGGATCGTCAGGAGGCAAGTGGGGCTGGTCCTTCTCTCGCAGGGAACCCCCGATTCCCGAGATGGAAGAGGTAGAAAAGGAAGAAGAGGAGGAAGGGCTACTGGGTGTCGGGTAGCCGGACCTATCCCTGTGACTAGCCTCAGTCGAACATCGGTGACTCATCGACCGACGACGATCTCGGTCATGGGACTGACAGTGCAGCGGAGACCGATGTCAGGAGCAATCCTGCCTAACAGAACGGGAACGGCTCCTGGTGTGAGACTTGACCTGGCGTCGGCTACCAGATCTTGTAGAGCACGGTGTCGGTCTACGGACCATGAACGGGAACGAGCCCTGGGAGGAGGTGTAGGCGGCGGCCTCTTGGGAGTCTTCTGCGGCGAAGATGCACCTCCTGGCTGTGGTTCACCCGAAGGGTCCGGAACCAGTGACGGGGCCAGCTTTGAGGGGTCCGCTTCTGGATCTACCCCCACCAGAAGGAAAAAAGATCCTGGAGCTCGTCCTTCATGAAGACGGAGGCCGCTTTCCCCGGAAAGGGAATATCCATAACGTAGGCCCTGGAAGGAGGGCCTCCTGGAGAGCCCCGGTTGGAGGAGGACTTGGGGGATGGAGACGCAGTCCCTTCGCCAGCTGCGCCTAGATCTGCTAGGTTTTATCCTTGCGTTTCGCCTTCTCCCCTGAGGTGTGCAGATCCATTTTCTTTTCAAGAAGGTACGCCTTCAGGGCCTTTAGGCGGCGGATCCAAGTCCGGCTGGTGAAACTCTGGCAGGACGAACAGGCCGCGGTGTCATGCTCAGGCCCCAAGCAAAAGATACACTTCTTGTGGCCGTCCTTAGAATGTATTTGGCGGCAGCAACTGCACTTGTTGACGTGGGGTCCCGACGAGGAGACCGAGCATGGTGAAGATATGCATCGGTAGAACAAAACTGTTGAAAGAGTGGAGAAAAATGGCAGAAAGGGCAAAAAAAACAGGTTACTCACCTGTAAAGTACAGTTACGTAAGAACTTACCATAACAGTAGATCTTCGAGAACAGCTCTTGCAGCAGGTTACACCATTAGGACTGAAGCTGTCAGGCATCAGGACCCAACGGAAATTTTCTAGCTAGCAATCTTCAGCGGGGACCGCCTCCGACGTCGGTCCCGCCCCCGACGTCAGGCGTAGTACATAAGGAGGCGGTCCCGCCACAATCCCCAGTTCTCCCGCCGGAGACTCCCGGCCGCTGGATGACATCAGAAGAGGACACCGAGGATCCGCCATCAGATGGTCAAGACTAGAAGCAAACTGTTCCATCCTGAAAGATGGATTTAAGGCTATAGCCTATCTCCCAAAGGGAAATGGTGGCGGAGTATTTGCTGCAAGAGTTGTTCTCAAGATCTATTGTTGGCCGTAAGTTCTTACGTAACTGTATACCTTACTTCGAGATACAGCCCTTGCAGCAGGTTACACCATTAAGAGTGATTCCCAAGCAACAGAGACAATCTTATGCCCTCGGGAGGAGGACAGGCAGAGATTACAATCCTGCTCGAGCCTAGGACAGAAGCCCCTGGAGGACGGCTAGGCCGAAACCTGCCCTTCGCCTTGAAGAGATATCCAGGCTGTAATGCCTAATAAAGGTACGCACCAAGCTCCAGGTAGCTGCAGCACAAATGGCTGAAGTGGAAACATTCTTCAGCACTGCAAAGGAGGTGGCCATTCCTCTGGTAGAATGACCCTTGACCACTCCTGGCAAGGGTTTGTTGCGCTTGTCATAACAGAAAGAGATATACTGAATGAGCCAACGCGAAACGGACTGTTTAGAAACAGGAGCTCCTTTCATCCTCTCAGCAAAGGAGACAAACAGCTGATCCGCTTTCCGGTACTGTTTAGTTCTGGTCAGATAATATCTGAGACACCTGTGAACATCCAGGGTGTGAAGCAGTGCTTCTCCTCGATTGGTGTACTTGGGAAAGTACACTAGTAAGTCGATATCCTGATTAAGGGTAAGGGCTGAAACCACCTTAGGCAGAAACTTAGGATTTGTCCTCATAGATACCCTGTCCTGGTGGAAAATTAAATAAGGCTCCTTGCACATGAGTGCATGTAATTCGGAGATTCTTCTCTCCGAAGTAACTGCAACTAAAAACGTTTTCCACGACAAAAAAACGTAGCTTGCAATCCGCGGCTGGTTCAAAGGGTGGCAGCGTAAGCTGCTCCAGGACAAAGGGCAGGTTCCAAGGAGGAACCGGATCCTTGATAGGTGGCCTAAGGTGGAGGACCCCCCTTAAAAAGGCACGAGTAGTGTCCAATTGGGCCACCATACCATGGCCTATGGGGGCATGATAAGCTGAAATAGCACAAAGATGCACTTTGATCGAGGAGTAAGCTAGTCCAGATTGGAAAAGTGAAAGCAGGTATTCCAAAACAGCTTCTCAGGACAGTCTAAGGGCGAGAAACCGCGCGTTTGAGCCCACAAGCAAAACCTGCGCCACTTCATGGCGTATGTCGTGTGTGTTGCCAGTTTCCTAGCAGCAGAAAGTACTTCTGCCACCTCTTGCGAGACCCCATGTCGCATCATGACTATGTCTCTAGGAGCCAGGCATGTAGGTTCAATGAACGCAAGTCCGGATGGACTAGTGAACCTTCCTCCTGAGACAACAGATGGGAGCTGATTGGCAAAGGAAGCGGAGGTTCCCAGGATAGCTCATGCAGGAGCGGGAACCAGATTTGCCTGGGCCAGAAAGGCACTATCAAAATAAGCGTCGCATGCTCCCTGCGAAGTTTGAGGAGAACTCTCTGGATCAATGTGAAAGGAGGGAAGGCATAGAGGAATCTGCCCGCCCAGGAGAGGGACAACATGTCTCGCCAGAAAACACCAGGCCCTGGATCTAGCGAGCAAAAATTGAGCAGTTTTGCGTTAGATGGGGACGCGAAAAGGTCTAATTCCGGAGTGCCCCATCTGTAGAACAGATCCTCTGCCACCTCCTGTAGAAGCTCCCACTTGTGGACTCTGGCCTGAGAACGACTCAGACTGTCTGCAACGGTATTGTCCACCCGGGACGAACTGCAATAGGGTTTGCGCCTGGTCGTGACACCTACCCACACTCTCATGGCCTCCTGCAAAGGGGTAGGAGAGTGCGCCTCCTGTTTGTTGAGGTACATCACGCAGTATTGTCTGTTTGCAACAGGAGAATACTGTGGGATCTCTGACTGGAAGGCTTGCAGGGTGTAGAGGACCGCTCTCATCTCCAATATATTGATGTGGAGACGAGATTCCTGGATTGTCCATGAGCCCTGAGACCTCACCCCATTCAGGTGCGCTCCCCACCCAAGCCCTGAGGCGTCTGTGGAGAGAGTTGCCATCGGAGACGGCGCTGTGAAGGGAACCCCCATGGAGAGGGTTCCCGGGTCTAGCCACCATTGCCAGTCCCGAATCACGGCCTTCGTGATTCAGACTGGCTGCTGCAGATGGTCTTGCCTTTGGTCCCACTGCACCCTTAACATCCACTGGGTTACCCACATGTGGAGTCTTGCCATTGGGACTGTTGGAATGGCTGCAGCCATGTGTCCGAGCAGGCGAAGGACCAGTCTGGCTGGGACGGTCTTCTTCGCTGACAAGTCCCTGATGAGGGACCGGATGTGTTCCGCTCTGTCCTCGGAAAGAAAGGCTTTTCCTTTGACGGTGTCCAGAACTGCCCCTATAAACTGCAGCCTCTGGGACGGTACCAGGAGAGACTTCTCGTAGTTGATGAGGATGCCCAGAGACTGAAAAAGGGGTCTGGGTATGCTGTATGGCCATCAACAAAGCTTCCTTGGAGGGGGCCATGAGAAGCCAATCGTCCAGGTACAGGAACACGTAGTGGCCCTGTCTCCTCAGAGACACCGCCACAACTGCCATGCACTTGGTAAACACCCGGGGTGCTGATGACAGCCCGAAGGGAAGCGCTTGGAACTGATAATGGCGGCCCGAAACTCGAAGCGCAGGAACCTCCTGTGCGCTTGAGCAATGGGGATGTGCAGGTAAGCGTCCTGCATGTCCAGGGACGCTAAGAAGGCGTCCTTTTTCAGCATGGGGATTAGACCCGGAAGGGTCACCATGCGGAAGCGTGTGTAGACCGACAGATTGAGGTCGCTGAGGTTCAAAATTGGACGGAGATCCCCTGTTTTCTTTGGAACCAGGAAGAAGTGCGAATAGTATCCTAACCCTCTCTGGTTCACTGGAACGTGCTCCAAAGCTTCTTTTTCTAGAAGCGCGAGCACTTCCTGCTGTATAAGCAGGGCATGCTGACCCGAGCAGCGGGAAAGCAGAGGAGGCCTTGTGGGCGGGTTGTCTACGAATTCTATAAAGTGGCCTTTTTCGACCAACTGTAGCACCCACCTGTCGGTGGTGATCGACTGCCACACTGGCAGGTGGCGTGCAATGCGACTCCCGACCTTCATTTCCCGTTGATCCTGAGGAGGGCCGGGGGCCGGGAAGGAGTCATGCTGTGGCAGCATTGGATCCCACAGGTTGGGCCGACTTTGTAACTCGTTGGCCTCTGCCTGAGGATGTCTTAGCCTGGGCTTTTCGAGTGAAGGAGCCCCTTTGTTGCTGGCCGGAACGTGGTTGTTGCCTTTGAGTCCGGCTGCAAAAACGACTCTGGTTCCTGCGAAAGGAACTGAAACGAGACCTGTACATAGCCTGTACAGATCTAACCATCTTTTCGGCATCCTGCAGTTTGGTGAGCACCTTCTCCGAGGCCTCGCCAAACAAAACTTCGCCATGGTAAGGGACATCCATAATATTCTTCTGGACGTCCGGGGTAAAACCGGAGACACGGAGCCATGAGTGTCTCCGGAGACATACGCCCGAGGCTGCAGCTCTGGCCGAAGAGTCCGCAGAGTCGTATACAGCTCTAAGCACCTGGGTACCCACGTCTGAACCCGTACGGAGGAGTTGCAACAGTTCCTCCTTTTGGCCACCGCCTGGCATCTTTTCAACTAGGTCCTGTCCCTGTTCCCATAATCGCTTCTGGAGCTGAACCATATGGGTGAGGTAATTCAGCGACCTAATGGCGCAAGTCGCAGCGCAGACGCGTCGCCTACCCAGAGATCCAGCTGTTTGACTCCGGGTCTGATGACTGTTGCTCAAGTGCTGCGTTTCTGGGACCGTCATGTGAGGCAGAATGACCAGGGAGTCAGCCAGAGGATGGTTCGCCAGGTACTGGTCCTCCTTTGGAGCCCTGTACAGGCGGTCAGCCTTCTTCGGCACTGCCGGAGTCGAATGTGGACGCTTCCATGCAGCCTTGGTGACGTCCACGAAGGTGTCCACCAAGGGTGGCACTACCACAGGCTTGGGGTCTTTTTGCCAAAGGTAGCGGGCAAGGCGTAGTCTTCCGGGGTCTAGCTCTTCAGAATCCCACCCCATGTTCTCCTGGATATGCCTCATGATCTCAGCAAACGAGGGGTCATCCGGAGGACACCAGGGAAGGTCACGTGGGTCTGGAGAAGGGACGCTGATTGGAGAAGGAGATCTGGAGCACGCAGAGGTGTCAGATCTGGAGTCCTCCCCAGACGGGGTATCCCAAAGCCGCTTGGGTCTCTTGGGGCTGGGGGACCCTGAAGTGGATCTTGAAGGAGACCTTCTCCTGTCTGAAGATCTGCCCCTAGGAGGGGATGCTGGCTCCTGGGGGGTCGATGCCCGTCCTGCTGACCCCCTGGGTGGAGGTGGGGGCGCAGGCTTTGAAGGGGTAGCCGGTGTAGGAGGAGGTTGTGTGGTGACCACATCCTTCTTGATGGTGTCCCACCAGAAGGTGAAGAGCTCCTTCACCTCTGTCAAATTCAGGCCCGACGACGGGCCGGGCGCTGGTGGCCTGTCACCAGGGCCGGGCGTCGGGTCCCCGGGGTCTCCCGCTCCGGGGAGCATTCCCGTGGGAGCTCGACGGGTCCGGAGTTGCCCGCCTGGTCCTCAGGCTGGTTAGTGTCCTCCTCTGATGACTCCTTCCTACCAACGTCGGTAGGCGGTGGTGTGGTTCTTTCCTCTGCAAAGGCTGACGTCGGTCCCCCGGCCGACGTCCTCGGGGGCGAACGCCTGACCGGTGACGGGTGTCATACGGTAGCCGGTTCCTGGGAGCGCCTGTGTATTTTGGCCGACGTCGGGTCCAACGTCCGCTTCAGGGAGGTCAGCTCCTTGGTCTTGCGCTGGGGTGGCAGCGGTTGGGAGACAGACCTGACATCGGAGTCCGGACGACAGGAGGAAGACTTGTGATGCTCCCCAAACCTGGACGAGGCCTTGGATGGAGTGGATGAAGACACAGGCCTGGAGGTCTTGACAGGCTGCAGAGAGGAGGAACCACTGGCCGATCTAATGAGGACCGGGGGAGGCTGAGAGCAAGCCCTGGAAGGGGAGTGGTCAGACCTGAAGCCGGAGCTGTGGGAATCCGAGGCCCTAGAAGGGGATCTGGGTCTCTCCTTCTCCCGGTGCTTTTCTCGATGTCTGTGTGACTTCCTCGACGACTCCCTCTTGGAGGAAGGATTTTTATCCATAGCCTCGAGTTTTTCCTCTAGAAGAAAGGCTTGAAGGGCCTTCTGGCGGCGGATCCTTGTTCGGCTATTAAAGCCCTGACAGAAGGAGCAGGCCTGGGTGTCGTGGTCTGGGCCCAGGCAGCGCACACAGGCCAAGTGAGGATCCTTAAAAGGGATCTGCTTGCCGCAGGCACACTTCGAAGAACAGCCCTCCAGAGAGGTGTTCGGAGAGGACATCAGACGAATTCCAGTGAAGAAAGAAGAAAAAGTTGAAGTTTCCTACACGTCGCGTGCTAGAAAGTGACCTCGAGGCCGCTGCTGCGATGTCGACAGCAGGAAAAGAACTGGGGATTGTGGCGGGACCGCCTCCTTATGTACTACGCCTGATGTTGGGGGCGGGACCGACGTCGGAGGTGGTCCCCGCTGAAGATTGCTAGCTAGAAAATTTCCGTGGGGTCCTGATGCCTGACGGCTTCAGTCCTAATGGTGTAACCTGCTGCAAGAGCTGTATCTCGAAGTAAGATCAGTAGTTCTAGGAGTGGTATATTTTGTTCATCCACCCTGTCTGGCATTGTCCTTTTCCCCTTTAAATCTTGCCGGAAGTCTTCAAGCTGGCTCCTCCCACCCACCTGGGTGGTAAATACCTAGGCTCCGCCCCATGACGCCAGATCTAGCCCGCTGGAAGCAAGGTTGTGCGCCTTAAGTCGGGGAGGTCAGGTGGGTGCGTGTGGATGAACAACATATACCACTCCTAGAACTACTGTTACAGGTGAGTAACCTGTTTTTCTAGGAGTGTGGATATGTTGTTCATCCACACTGTCTGGCAGACTCCTAGCAGTTCTCCGGGAGGAGGGAGGCAAGGTGCACACCCCCTACTTAGGAAAAAGAGATTGGAGAACCGAGGCCCCAAAACCAGCATCATGTCATGACTCAAGGTCGATGTGGTAATGGGTAATAAAGGTGTTCGCTGACTTCCAGGAAGCAGCCCGACAGATTTCCTGGATAGGGATGTCCCTGGAAGCAGCCACCGAAGCAGCAGTATGGCAGGTAGAATGAGCTCTTATCCCTCTGGGAGGCTCCTTGCCCGCCAATTCATAACACAGACTTATGCATGATGTGATCCATCTTGCAATAGTCCGCTTGGCTGCAGGTCTGCCAGAAGCGGCTTCAGCGTAGGTGACAAACAGCTGGCTAACCTTCTCCCGACTTGCCCTCTCCTTATAGTAGGAGAGAGCACGCCTGAGGTCCAGAGTATGGAGCCTGTACTGGCGTCCGAGGTGTAATTAGGTAGTATACCAGCAGAGTCAACACCTGATTAAGGTGAAACTCTGACACCACCTTCAGAAGGAATTTCGGTTGGGGGCGCAGGACAACTTTGACCCTGTGAAAGACCAGATAAGGGGAGTCCACCGAAAGCGCCTGGAGCTCCCCTGTCCTTCTGGCTGACGTGATAGCCACCAGGAAGGTAGTCTTCCACGACAAGTGCGAGAGCTCACACTTGTGCGTGGGTTTGAATGGCTTGCCCATGAGCTTTGCCAAAACCAGCAAGAGATCCCATGGAGGGGGAGGTTCATGCACTGGAGGGGATACATGATCCAGGCCTTTGAAAAAGCGCCCGACCACTGTCTCCTGTGCCAATGTCGTCTGACCGGCCCGCGCCCGATAAGCAGAGGTGGCTGCCAGGTGCAGCCTAAGGGTCGATGACCGAAGACCCCCTTTGGAGAGGGACCAAAGGTAGTCTAGAATGTTAGCCACAGAGCAGGATAAGGGGTCCAGGCTATTTCCCTGACACCAAATGGAAAACTTTTTCCATTTAAAGGCATAACATTTCTTGGTCGATTCCTTTCGAGATGCTTCCACCACGGTGTAGACATCCTCGGAAAGACCCAGAGCCTGGAACTCTAGCCGCTCAGGAACCAGGCTGTGAGGTGCAGGGATTGAAGATCCGAGTGGAAGACCTTCCCCTGGTTCAACGATATCAGGTCCGGGCGTGTACAAAGCCGCTCCAGGGTCCCTGCAGCTGAGGCTGAGGAGATCTGGATACCAGAACTGGCGTGGCCAATCTGGGGCTATCAGGATCACCTTCGCCTTGTCCCTCCTCACCTTGAGTAACACCTTGTGGATCAAGGGAAATGGAGGGAAGGCGTAAGGAGGCCTGGGGTCCAGGGCCTCGAGAAGGCATCCCCCTGCAGCGAACCCTGCTGAGGGGAGCGGGCATGGTACAGCCTTAGCTTGGTGTTCTCCCTGGAGGCGAACAGGTCCACCAACGGTTTGCCAAACGGGAGAACAGATCGTAAGCTACCTCTGGATGGAGAGACAATTCGTGGGATGTCTGGCCTATGCGGCTGAGAGCATCCGCCAGTTGGTTCGAGACTCCTGCCACATGGATGGCTAGGAGATCCGCCTCCAGCCGGCTGACGAAGGTCCAGATCCGGAGCGCCTCCCTACATAGCAGACGGGAGTGTGTGCCGCCCTGTTTGTTGAGGTAGTACATGGTCGTGGTATTGTCCGTCTGGACTTGAACCACTTGACCCTGGAGCTGAGGAGCGAAAGCTGACAGTGCCAGTCTGACTGCTCTGAGCTCCAACAGGCTGATGTGACATCAGGACTCCTCGGGGGTCCAGAACCCGTGAGCTCTGTTGTCCCCCATTTGGGCTCCCCAGCCCATGAGAGAGGCATCGGTCGTAAGGATGACCGTCAGCTCGGGGCACACAAACGGGATCCCTTCCCACAAATGACTCGGGACGGTCCACCATTGTAGAGTGTCCCACATCCTCTGGGTGACAGTGACCGGCTGGTCGAAGAGACCCTGACGCTGAGACCACTGGGCAGCCAGCTCCCATTGAAGGGGGTGCATGTGCAATCTGGCCCAACGGACCACTGAGGTGCACGCCGCCATGTAACCCAGGAGGCGAGGAAGTCCCAGGCAGGCGCAAGTGCCCAACCAGAAATGATTGGGCAAGGAGGAAGAACCTCCGCCCCTGTCCTGGGAGCAGAGCTCTGGCTTGACGGAGTCGAGCTCTGCCCCGATGAAGCCCATCACCTGAGAGGGTACGAGTTCTGGATTTGGCCTCATTGATTAGGAGGCCCAGGTGGGAGCAGGTTCGAGGGTCAGGTCCCTGGACCTCTCCACCTCCTGTAGGGAGGAACCCGCCAGGAGCCAATCATCTAGATAGGGGTAAATACGAACCCCTTGACGCCGCAGATGGGCTGCCACCACTGCGATGCATTTGGTGAAGACCCGTGGGGCCGATGACAGGCCGAACGGCATGGCTCTGAACTCGTACAGGGTCTCTTCGACCCTGAAGCGGAGGAACCGCTGATGAGACAGACGGATTGGGACATGGTAGAATGCGTCTTGAAGATCCAGTGAACAGAACCACATGTTTCGCTCCAGAGATGGTATGATCTGGTTCACAGTTACCATCCAGAAGGTGCGAGACCTGAGATATCGATTCAAGTTGTGGAGATTTAGGATGGGGTGCCAACCCCTCATCCGCTTGGGCACCAGGAAATACCTGGACACGAAGCCTGGGTCTGAAGAAGGATCCGGCACTGGAGCTACCGCCTCCTTGTGAAGGAGCTGAGCAATGTCGTCCCGAAGGGCCGACTGAGTGCCAACTAAGATCCTTTCCTCCCGTGGGGCACGGGCCCAGCTGAGGGGGTACTGCTCGAACTCTAGAGGCAGTCCCTGCCCGACCACTTCCACAACCCACCTGTCCGGAGTGAAACCGGACCAGGCGGAAAGGAAGTGGTGGAGCCGGTCCCCCACGGGAGGACCCAGAACTGGCATGACGGGTGTAGGGGAGGCCACCCCCGATCCGTCACTGTGCAGACTTGGAGGAGGAGGAAGCACCTGGACCAGCACCTCGGCCTCCTTTGCGGGGCTGTTGGGGACCTTGCTTGGGCCTAGGGTGCCAAGCTGGAGCCTGCTGCTGTTGCTGACCTCCCTGGAAGGAGGGCTGTCTAACCGCAGGGGAAGAATGCCAAAAGGACTTCTTCTTGCACTTCTGCTGGTTCCTGCCCGAAGAACCCTTAGCAGAGGTGGCATCTAAGGTGGCATTAGACTGCTCAATGCGCTGTAGATGACCTGCCACTCCCGGACCGAAGAGGTCGGTGCCAAGGAAGGGCACGTTAGCTAGCTTGTGCTGAGTATCCGCGGGAAAGGAGGATAACCTCAGCCAAGCCCTGCGGCAAGTGGCTATTGCGGCAGCTAGTGAACGGGCACAGGAATCACCAATGTCCAGAGTCGCCTGGAGCTGTTGTTTAGCAACAGCATGGCTCTGGTCCCAGACCTGCTTGACCGTGGTCTGCATGTCTGCTGGGAGATGAGGGAGGACTTCATCAAGCGACCCCCAGGAGGGCGGAGAGAAGTGTGCCATGATCACTGCTGAGCTAGCCTGACGTGAGGCCTAGGGATGATGCCGGTAAAACTTCTGGGCGAGTGGTCCATATTTTTGACTCCTTGTCCGGGGCGGTCAGTATCCGCAGAGCTGCCCATGCGCCTTAACACTGAGGCAGTCACAAGGCTCTCGGCCGAGGGATGCTCAGTGAAGCCTGCCAAGGATCCCATGGGCACCACGTACTTGAGGGCCATGCGGGCAGATGGAGCCGGGCAAGAGGCAGGACGCTGCCAAAGTTCCAGTGCTGGGCCAACTATGGCTTCGGCCACTAGGAAGGCCTCCGTCGGGGTATCCCCCCTTTTGAGAATATCCATGAGAGGATATTCTGCCTTCTTTTGTATGGCTCCAGGGCCTATGGTACTTGCAAAGTAGCACGAGGGAACCTGTATCTTCCAGCGGAAAGGAAGATCTGGCATCATGGGGCAGAGCCGAGGTATTTACCACCTGGGTGGGTGGGAGGAGCCAGCCTGAAGACTTCCGGCAAGATTTAAAGGGGAAAGGGACAATGCCAGACAGTGTGGATGAACAACATATCCACGCTCCTAGAAAAACGTTTTTTAGCTGGGCTTGCAAGCCAAGACTGTAGAACTCCTCACGTGCGCGGGACGTGGTGGGAAAAGAACTGTTTTTGTACCAGGGCTGACGGGGCGGAGCCAACGTCGGGGGGCGGTCCCTGCTGGGTACTGCTGGCTGAGAAGTTTTCTGGTGGGTCCTAGTGCCTGCAGCATAGTCCTTATTGTGATAGCCTGCTGCAAGAGCTCCCACTCGAAGAAAGATCTTCAGGTTGCGGCGTAGGACAACCTTGTCCCTGTGGAAGACCAGATAGGGAGACTCGACAGAGAGCGCATGTAGCTCCCCAATTCTTCTGGCTGACATGATAACCACCAAGAAGGTGGTCTTCCATGACAGGTGTGACACCTCATACCTGTGCATCAGTTCGAATGGCTTGCCCATGAGCTTTGCCAGTACCAGCAGTAGATTACACGGTGGTGGTGGTGGTTCACACACCAGAGGGGAAATATGGTTGAGGCCTTTGAAGAAACGCCACAGCACCTTCTCCTGTGCCACCGTCTGCTGACTGGCCTGCACCTGGTAAGCAGAGATGGCTGCCAGATGTGTCTTAAGGGTTGTAGACCGAAGACCCCCTTTGGAGAGAGACCAATGGTAGTCGAGGATGCTAGCCACCGGACAGGACGAAGGGTACAGACCCTTCTCTGACACCAAATGGAGAATCTCTTCCATTTGAAGGCATAGCACCTCCTGGTTAACTCCTTCCTAGATTTCTCAACTACACTGAGTACACCGTCGGAGAGACCCAAAGCCTGGAACTCTATCCACTCAGGAACCAGGATGGCAGGTGCAGCGATTGAAGGTCCAAGTGGAATACCTTCCCCTGACTGATGGAAAGCAGGTCCAGGTGTGCTGGAAGACACCTCACAAGCCTGTTGCTGAGGCTGAAGAGATCTGGATACCAAAACAGGCGGAGCCAGTCTGGGGCGACCAGGATCACCTGCGCCTTGTCCCTCCCGACCTTGAGGAGCACCTTGTGGATCAACAGAAGTGGAGGGAATGCATAAAAGAGGCCTGGGGTCCATGGCCTCGAGAAGGCATCCCCTCTTCAGCGAGCCCTGCTGGGGGTGGGTGGGCATGGAACAGCCTCAGCTTTGTGTTCTCTCTGGAGGCGAACAGGTCCACCTGAGGGGTGCCCTGTTGGGAGAACAGACTGTGCACTACCTCTGGATGGAGAGACCACTTGTGGGATGCCTCGCCCACATGGCTGACGGTGTCCACCAAATGATTTGAGGCTCCTGCCACATGGATGGCTAGGAGATCTGCCTCAAGTTGGATCACGTTAGTTCAGATGCGGACAGCTTCCCTGCACAGGGTCCGGAAGTGCGTGCCACCCTATTTGTTGAGATAGTACATTGCCGTGGTGTTGTCCATCTGGACCTGAACCACTTGACCCCAAAGGAACAGAGCGACTGCAGTCAGCACCAGCCAAACTGCTCGTAGCTGCAGCAGGCTGATGTGGCATCGGGATTCCTCGGGGGTCCAGAGCCCGTGGACTCTGTGGTTCCCCATGTGGGCTCCCCAGCCCGTGAGAGAGGTGTCAGTCGACAGGATGACCATCAGCTCGGGCGGACAAATGGGATCCCTCCCTGCAGATTTTCCAGGATGGTCCACCACTGGAGAGCATCCCACATCCTCTGGGTTACAGTGACCAGCTGTGAAAGAACGCGTCCTTCAACTCCAGGGAGCAGAACCACATATTCTGCTCGAGAGATGGTATGATCTGAGACAGAGTCACCATCCTGAAGGTGTGAGACCTGAGAAACTGATTCAAGTCGTGCAGATCTAAAATAGGGCACCAGCACCCGGTCCGTTTCGGAATCAGGAAGTAACTGGAGATGAACCCTGGCTCGACAGGGGGATCTGCGACTCAGGCTGCTACCTCCTTGCAGAGCAGCTGGACAATGTTGTCTCTGAGAGATGACTGTGTGTGCGGATACCTTCTCCTCCTGTGGGGTGCAGGCTCGGTTTGGTGGGTACTGCTCAAATTCCACAGGATGTTTACAGAGAATCTTTTAAGTACCTCAGTGGAATCAACAAAGTCCAAGAGGGTAGTATCTTTCAGAAAAAAGATGTGCAAGAACAAGGAGAAACAATCTGAAGATAGAGGGGGGACGGCTCAGGGGCAATGTGAGGAAGTATTTTTTCACATAGAGGGTGGCGGACGCATGGAACAGCCTTCCTGAGGAGGTTGTGAGGTCTAAAACTGTGGGAGAATTCAAGAATGCATGGGACAGACATAAGGCAATTCTTGGTGGGGGTAGGAAGAAATAGGCTGTTGGTTAACTAGGATCTGCAGCTTATCCTGTAGGCAGGGAAATGGGCAGACTCGGTGGGCCAAGCGGTCCTTATCTGCTGTCAGAATCTGTTTCTATGTTTCCATGTTTCCCTGGCTGACCACTTCCAAGACCCACCTGTCCATTATGACAGCGAACCAGGAGGAAAGGAAGTGGCAGAGCCGGTCCCTCATGGGAGGACCCAGAGTGGGCGTGACGGGTATGGGGTTGACAACCCCCATCCCGTCACTGTGCAGGTTTGGAGGAGGAGGATCCAGTGGGGGGACCGCCAGAGCCCTTCCCTTCGGCTTTATGGGCTGCCTGAGCTCCTGGCTTGGGCCGAGGGTGCCAAGGCTGAGCCTGCTGCTGCTGCCAAGGTTGGTACTGGGACTGCTTCGCCGCTGGGGCAGAAGGCCGAAAGAGCTTTCTCTTCTGCTTTTTAGAACCCTGGGATTCCTTCTGGGTGGAAGTAACGGAGTCCAAGGTGACAATGGACTTCTCATTACACTGGAGGTGACCTTCAACTCCTGGACCGAACAAGTCAGTGCACAGAAAGGGAACGTCCGCCAACTTGTGCTGGGTGTCTGCCGCAAAGGTAGAGACTCTCAGCTAGGCCCTATGGCACATGGTGACTGCGGCTGCCACTGAACGGGCACAAGAATCCCCAATATCCAGCTGAACTCACCTGACGGAGACCAAGTGAGGAGGCAACATAGACCTTTCTGGCCAAATGGTCCAACTTTTTGGACTCTGTCCAGAGGTCTATCCATGTCCCTTGAATTTCCCAAGCGCCAAAACACAGACTCGGTCATCAACCCCTAAGCCGAGGGGTGCTGTGAGAACCCTGAAAGGAAGCCGATGGGAACTGCATACTTGGGGGCCATCTGGGCTGAAGGCGCAGGGCAGGAGACTGGGTGCTGTCAAAGCTCCAAGGCCAGGCCAACTATGGCTTCAGCCACTGGGAAGGCCTCTGTCACAGAATCTCCTTTCCTGAGAATATCAGTTATCGGATATTCGGCCTGTTTCTCGACAGGCTCCAAGGACATCCCCGTGGATTCGGAGATGAGACTGAGGATGCCCAGGAAGGACGTGGGACCTTCCTCCATCAAGAAACTCACCGAATTATCATCGCAGGGAAATGAATTCAAGTCGGAGTCCTCGAACTCCGAGGAGTCCAGCTACAGCGGCTGACCACCAAAGTCACTTTTGACCCGCAGCGGACAGTCGGGAGTGAGGGTGACAGACGCGCCTGTGCAGGAGGCCTTTAATGGGCCGAGACTCCTTGAAAGGAAACCCTGTGGGAGGCTGCTTAGGTGGCGGCTCCACAGGGATCGGTGGAGAGGCCAGTTTCGGCCAAGTTGGGAGGGTCTTCACCAGCTCTGCGGGTGGAGGAGCGGTGTCGGCCGGCTCCGGAGGAGTCAATGTCAGCCTAGAGGGCGACAGCCATGTGATGGCCAGAGTGGAAGCAAGGGTTGACTTCGGACCAGCCAACACCAGCCGTTGCCACATAAGGTCCTCGTAGCATTGCCGCAGCTTGCATCGAAGCCTCTCCTCATCAGAGGACGACGAACAGCGGTGTTGCCACTCCTTTGAGCACCGCTTATGAAATTTCCTTGGCCTGTTGGTCGAAGGTGTCCGAGACCTCGACCATCAGAGGCACCGACGGAGGTGCTCGGAAGGAGTCAGGGAGAACCGCGGCTCCTCCAGGTCAGGGACAGAGGCCACAGGAGGATTCCCAGTAGGCTGGGCCTCCACCTCAGTAGGTCTCATCAGAACCAGAGTCCTGAACAAGGAATTGTTGGCCTCATTAGTCGACAACGGGTCGACGGGGTCGAGAACAATCTCGACTGGATCGCTGTCCCACGTCTTAGCCGGCTGGCTTGACAGGGGCACCGTGAAGGCAGCAGCTGAGGCCACAATCTCAACCGAAGTCGAAGCAGGATCTCTCTCTGTCCCAAGAGCAACGTAGATGAGATGAATCCTCTCTCAACTCCTTATTCTTTTTACGGGAGCGGGAGATGTGCAAGCCGGATGGGTCATCCCCTTTTGTCGGGAGAGACTGGCACAACTCCTTGAAGGAGCTTGAGAAGGAACAGCCCAGTTTGAGCGGGATGAAAACTGAAACTGAAGGGGATTGCTTGGTGGCACGAGCCACCTCCTGCTCCTCAAAGGCTTTCATCTGCTCCAGTTGTTCGACGGACCCTGTGGAGATTACACGACGGGCATCTTTAGATTTGACTGGCGGGTGCAGTTTCTCCGGTCGTCTGAGATGCAGACATGCGAGGGGATCATCCAACACTGTCGGAGGGAACGTGCAACAAAGGTCGCAGGCCTGGGTATCATGATCATGGCCCACTCAGAAAACAAATGTGGTGTGTGGTCGGCATGAGACATCTTCTGCCTGCAAGGACACAAGCAGAACCTGGTGAGGACTTGTCCACCATCGCAGTCGCTATGCAAACTTATGCAGAGAAACTCACGAGTTTGATTTTCAGTAATTTTTACGAGGGATTAAGCACCAAGCCTACTCAACGTGGGAGCAGTAAGGAGGGAATCTGAATCTTCCATTGGAAAGGAAGATCTGGCATCAAGGGGCGCAGCTGAGGGATATATCACGGTCAATGGCTGTAGGCTCAAAATTAAGCGTAAATACTAACAAACATACAAACATGCCAGCAGATAAAAGCCTTACTGTCTATCATGTCAGCTCAATTGTGCAGTTCCCTATGTATTTGCAAAAAATACTGCCCCCTCCCCACTCCCATTCAGACCTCAGCTTCCCCCTCCCCCACTCGCACCCATTCTACCTGCAAATTTTCCCCTCACCCTGTCCCACCCCCTCCTGAAACTGTCCACCATTTTTAGGGTTACTGCCTTCTCTGGCACTTCATTCAACTTAGCCACCACCCACTCCATGAAAAAGTGCCTCATCTCCCTCCTGAGTCTTCTCCCCACTGGCTAGTAGCTCTGAAAAGAGCCTTTGGGTTTCAGTGTCTGTTCCTTAAGCAGTTACTCATTTCTTGGTGTAGAGTGCATATTTCTGAGCAAGCCTGGAAAGAAGAAGAAGAAGAAGAATCAGCATTTATATAGCGCTTTTCATACACAGTATCCCAAAGTGCTTTACAAGCAATGCTAGACTGGTAGCGAAGTGACTGAATGTGTGGTGTCGGCCATATCGCACATCAACACCCACACACAGCCTGGATAATTGCATGAACCGGTTATGGGAAGGGGAATGTTGACCAGGACACCAGGAATGTTCCCTGCTCTTTACGAAGAGTACCCTGGGTTCTTTTACTTCCACCTGGACACCCACCAGGACAACACCAGGATGGGCAGAAGGGACCTCGGTTTAACGTCTCATCTGAAGGACGGCACACCCCAGCAGTACAGCACCCCCCAGTACTGCACTCAGATGCCAGCGATTTTTAGGTGCAAGTCCAATCCTGGTGTAGGACAAGAATCCACGACCTTCTGGTTCACAGGTGGATGTGCTACCAACTGAGCCACGCTGACACCTAAAAGTCAGAGCCTCCTGAGGCACAGTGGTTGGATTTGGTTCCGAAGAATCAAGGCTGAAGAAATAAGTCTCAAAAGTACAAATTTTACCAGTACAGAAGCTAAAACTTGTCAAGAAAAAATACTTATCTATTGTCCACTTTTCCATCTTTCAGCTTAAGTTACAGACCAGGTGCACCACTATGGACCCACCGTTAAGTGAAAAGTGGGTAATTTCTGCTTGATCTTGCGCTTGTCCCTGCCTCCGCCTGGACCAACTCTCCATCAATCAGGAAGGTTCTCCATCTGAACTTTCAAATCCCTGCACCTGACTGCCTGGTTCCTGAGTGGCTAGAGTTCCAAGCTTTAGGTCTCTCTGAAGGTGGCCTCCCTGTGGTTGAGGCACCTCGGAAAGAGTCGACCTGAAAATGCTACACCTTCAAATGGAAGAGGTTCTGTGTTTGGTGTCAGGGCAAGAGATTCAACCCCTTATCTTGTCCGGTGGCTAGCATTCTCAATTACCTCTGGTCCCTCTCTCAGTTGGGCTTTTGGTTGATGACCCTTAAGGTGCACCTGGCAGCCATCTCTGCCTACCAGGCGTGGGCCGGTCAGCAGTCGGTGGCACAGGAAAAGGTGGTCAGGTGCTTTTCCAAAGGTCTCAACCAAATTTCCCCTCCGGTGTGTGAACCACCACCACCTTGGGACCTGTTGCTGGTACTGTAAAAACTCATGAGCAGGCCATTCGAACTGATGCACAAGTGTGAGATGTCACACTTACAGTGGAAGACTGCCTTCCTCGTGCAACTGCCCAACCTGAAATGATCAGGCAAAGGAGGAGAAAGCCTTCACCCTGTTCGCTGGGAGTCGAGCCCTGGCTCTGCAAGAGTCACGTTCCACCCTGATGAAGCTGACCACCTGCGAGGGCATGAGTTCCGACTTGGCCTCATTGACCAGGAGGCTAAGGGAGACGCAGGTCTGAAGAGCCAAGTCTCTGGACCTCTCCACCTCCTGCCTGGAGGGACCAACAATCGGCCAGTCATCCAGGTAGGGGAAAACCCAGACTCCTTAGTGCCTAAGATGGGCTGCCACCACTACAATGCATTTGGTGAAGACCCTGAGGGCCGAGGACAGGCCGAATGGCATGGCCTGGAACTTGTAGAGGATCCCCTCTGCCTGGAACCAAAGGAACCGGCAGTGGAATGGATGGATTGGGACATGAAAATACACGTCCTGAAGATCCAGGGAGCAAAACCACATATTTTGCTTGAGAGATGGTATGATCTGAGACAGAGTGACCATTCTGAAGGTGCGCGGCCTGATGAACTTCTTTAGGTCGTGCAGATCTAAGATGGGGCATCAGCCCCCTGTCTGTTCTGGCACCAGACTGTGCCTGGAGACAATCCCTGGGTGTTCTGGAGGGTCCAAGACAGCAGCCACAACCCCCTTGCAGAGGAGCTGGGCTATGTCATCCTGAAGGGCAGACCGGATGTTAATGGGCACGATACCCTCCCATGGGGTGCGGGCTCGGCAGGGTGGGTACGCCTCAAACTCTAGAGGCAGACCCTGACCGACCACCTTGAGGACCCACCTGTCCATGGTAACAATGAACCAGGCAGAAAGGAAGTGGTGGAGCGCCTCCCACCCCCCCAAACGGGAGGACCCAGGGAGAAAGGGCAGGCGTGGGGGAGGCACCCCCCCCCATCCAGTCACTTTGGCAGGCTTGAAAGCGGAGGAGGAGCCAGCGGAGGGGCCACTGGAACCTCTACCTCATGGCTTCTTGACAACTGAGGCCACAGATTTTGGCCGGGAACACCAAGCCTGTTGCTGTCCAGCTGGAGGCCCGCCTCTAACCCCACTGCCAAATATGCCCAACCCCCTGGCTAGTATCCTCGAGTACCTCTGCTCCCTCTTACAGCTGGGGCTGTGAGCGACAACCCTTAAGGTGCACCTGGCAGCCATCTCTGCATACCAGGTGTGGGCTGGTATGTTGATGGTGGACCAGGAGAAGGTGGCCGGGTGCTTTTAAGGTCTGGACCACCTGTTCCCGCTAGTGTATGAACTACACGACAATGGGACTTACTGCTGGGTACTGGCTATGTTCATGGGTAAGCCTTTGCACAGGTGTGAGATGTCACACCTGTCATGGAAAACAGCCTTCTTGGTGTCTGTCATGTCAGCCAGAAAGATTAGTGAGCTGCAGGCGCTCTTGGTAGGATACTAGTCACAGATCAGGCAAGGGGATTAAGCTCCTTGTCTTGACACCAAATGGAAAATCTTTCCCATTTAATGGCGTAGCATGAGCAGGTCAACTCTTTCCGGGAGGCCTCCACAACATAGAGCACATTTTCCAAAAGACCCAAAGCCTGGAACTCTGGCTGCTCAGGAACCAGGCTGTGAGGTGCAGGACCTGAAGGTCCAGGTGCAGGATCTTCCCCTGTTGTTGGGTCAGCAGATCCAGATGAAAAGGCAACTGCCACGGAGGCCGGCTGCTTAGGCTGAGGAGATCCAGGTACGAGAACTGCAATAGCCAGTCTGGAGCTATCAGGATCATCTGATCCTTGTCTTTTCAGGCCTTGACTGCCACACTGTGGAACAAACAGAAAGGAGGAAAGGTGTACAGGAGGCCTGGGGTCCAGGGCCTCGGAAAGGGATCCCCTACCAGTGTACCGAACTGTGAAGGGCGGGCACAAAACAGCCTCAGTCTGATTTTCTCCCAGGAGACAAACAAGTCCACCAGAGAGGTGCCCCACAGGGAGAACAGGTGGTTCACCACCTCCTGATGCAGGGACCACTCATGTAATGTCTTGTCTACCCAGGTGAGGGCATCTGCCAGACAAATGTCCACTCTGGTGACATGACTCGCCAGGAGATCTGCACCCAGGCTGCATTTGAGGGTTAAGCTGCAGAGGGCCTTCCAACACAAGGGAATCAGAGTTTGTGGCACTCTGCCTGTTCAGGTGGAACATGATTGTGATGCTTTCCATCTGGACTAGCATGACCTGACCCCTGACAAGAATAGCACATTCCTTCAGAGCTAGCCGCACTGCATGGAGCTTCAGCAGGTTAATGTGGTGACCAGACACCCTGGGTGACCAGAACCTGTGGGCTCTGTTGTCTCCCAAATACACTCCCAAACCACCAGAGACACGTCCGCCGTGAGAGTGATGACTGGTTCTGGGCAGACAAACAGGACTCCTTCCCCTAGATGTTTTTGGATCAGCCACTACTGGATGACATCCACATCAGCTGTGTCACTATGACCAACAGGTCTAAGTGTCCTAGGTGATAGAACCTCTGACAGCCCAACTCCCACTGCAGGTAACGCATCCGCCAGTAAGCCCATTGGACCATGCTGGTGCAGGACACCATGTACCCCGGCAGCTGCAAGAACTCCCACGCAGTTCGCGAGCGCTCAACTTGAAATGATCAGGCAAGGGAGGAAAGATCCAGTGCCTGGTCTACAGCAAGGTGGGCTATGGCCCACAGGGAGTCTAATTCTGCCCTGATTAAGTGAATCACCTGTGAGAGAATCAGTTCAGACTTGGCCAGCTTAACCAAGAGGGCCAGGTTTCTGCAGGTCTGAAGGGCCAGATCCTGGACCGCTCCACGGCCTTCTTGGACAGCCCAGCTATCAGCCAGTAGTCCAGGCAGAGGTAAAACCAGACACCCCTGCGCCACAGGAAAGCTGCCACCACTGCTATGCACTTGGTGAAGACTAGAGGCTGAAGGACATAATCTGGAACTGATACAGAACCCCTTCTGCACAGAACCAGAGGTACCACCAAATGGGATGGACTGGGATGTGGAAGAATGTGTCCTGGAGGTCCAGGGATCAGAACCACATACTCTGCCTCCAGGGATGGTATAATCTGGTTCAGAGTGACCATTTGAAACTTACGCTTTCATGTGAACTGGTTAAGGCCATGAAGATCCAGTATGGGTCACCAGCCCCCATCCATCTTGGGACCAGGAAGTACTTTGACACATACCTCTGTCTTGCCAGGGGGTCTGCAACACAGACTATAGCTCCTTTCGCAAGGAGCTGAGCAATGCCCTCCCTGAGGGCAGACATATCCTACAAACATCGAGGACTCCCTCAAAGCATGGGATTGGTAAGGTGAATGCCTCGAAACTGAGAGACAGTCCTCTGCCTACCACCTCAAGAACCCACTTGTCCATGGTAATGATGGACCAGTGTGGTCAGAAGTGACAAAACTGCTCCCCCACCAAAGGGAGCTGGGTCAGAGACTGGACAGGTGAGAGGCAGGCACCCCCCGACTTGTCACTGGGTTGCTCTGGAAGGGGCACTGGCCACTGGAGCCAGAGGGGAACCACTTCCTACACCCACCTCTCTTCGGTCCTCAGCCAAAGAATCTGGCCTTGGGGCGCCAGGCTTGGGATTGCCCCTGCTGAGACTGCTGCCACCGAGGCTGCTGTGGCTGAAAAGTCCCAAACTAATAGTACTTCTTTTAAGGTTTTTGGGGCTTCAGGTTCTTCTGGGATGAAGCCACAGAATCCAGGGTAGCACCGGACTTCTCAATAAAGATGACTGACCACCCTGGACCAAAGAGGTCAGTGCCCAAGAAGGGGACATTAGCCATAGTGTACTAAGTGTCAGCCGTGAAGGCGGAGAGCCTCAGCTAGACCCTGCAGCGCATTGCAATGGCTGTTGTCATGACACAGGCACAGTAGTCACTCATGTCCAAGGCCATATGGAGCTGGTGTTTAGCAAGCACTTGACCTTGGTCTCTGACAACTTTCATCAGCAACTGCTTGTCAGCAGGGAGATGAGGAAGAACACTATGCTACACTCCCAGCAGGGAGTGACCAAAGTGGGTCATCATCAAGGCATAGCTCGCCCGATGGTGAACGAATGAGGAAGTGGCACAGACCTTCATGGCTGCATGGTCAAGCTTCTCAGACTCCTTTTTGGGGGTGGGGGCTTGTCCACGTCCCCAGTGTTTCTGGACTTCCAGAAAACTGAGTCTGAGACCAGATCCAGTCCAAGGGTGGTCCAAGAACCTGGATGGAGAGCTAGTAGGGAGCGCATACTTACAGTCCATATGGGCTAAGGCTGCCGAGCAAGATGCTGGATACCGCCAGAGCTCCAGGGCTAGTCACAAATTAGCCTCAGCCATGGGAAAGACAACCTCAAGGGATTCATCCCTGTCAAGGATATCTCTGAAAGGATATTTTGCCTCTTTTTGCACAGGTTCCAAGGGGACAGACATGGACTCTGACATGAGTAGGAGTATACCCCAAATGACATCGGCCCATGGTCAGTGGTCAATTCCTTGACAGACTCACAGTCAAAAGTACGTGTCCTTGACAAGAATGCATGGAGGAACCATCCGAAAACTCATCAAAAACATCCCTCGACTATCTGCCGCCATGAAACCACCCTAGAGTCATCCGACTGGGTGATTTCCACCAAAATCTGGTCTGGCAAGCCGGTTGAAGCACAGGAATCCTTGGCTGGGGTTCCCTGCAAAGGCTGCAGTGGAGGCGGTTCCACCAGTAGGGGTGGACAGACAGCCATCAGTGACAACTGCCTTTGGCAGACCAGCATGGGCTTGACTGGCACCAGCTAGTTAACCAGTTGAGTCAGGGGTAAATCCCTTCCCTGCCAAGGCACACTGCTGCAAGAGGAGCTCCTTGTAGTGCAACTGCATGTACCACCAGAGCCTCTCCTCATCCAAGAATGAGAAGGATAAGGAATGGCAACGATGATGCCTCCAAGTCAGATGGGAGCGAGAGCACAAGCAGTGCCTCAACCTTGACCATCGACTGGGAAGCCAACTTTGAGGAGAAGCTGCCAGGGGTATAGTATAGATCACATGCACTGGCTTTGGTGGAACTGCCTCCAGTGGAGGATATCTAGACCACATGGTCGGACAGTGTCTAGGTCAACAAGCTTGACACGGTCACCATGAAGCTATTGACCTGGCCCTTGAACAGTTTTCACTCGATCAAAGTCAGGAGCTCAACAAGCCTCAAGCAGTCGAGGGAGTCAAGGGAATGGGAGAAGCATGATCTCTCCCGATCCCACAACTGAAGGCAGTGCTTCTTACTGTGGTGGGCAGGGCTCTCACTGAGGGCCTGGAGGGCCAGACACAGCTTCCAGAATTCTCCGGTGAAAGATGCTTCAATGCTGGTCCCAGCTAGGAGCAGTGCCAAGGCCAATGAGGTGCCTGCCGCAGTCTCTGTCGCCACTTTTTCCATGGCCATGAGCCGAACTGTGGCTGCAGTGGAGGTTTCCTTGCAACCCTTAGGCTGCAATTTAGGATCTCGATTGGCCAGTCAGCCGAGCAGAAGCTGTGCCTTGTGATCCTCCAGGGAGGAAGGGAGTGTCATCTGGCACAGGCTGAAACCTGTTACATCGTGTGTCATCAGCAGGCGATAGAAGCATGACACGTGTGGGTCCATCTGAGACATCATCTGTCAGCACGTGACACACTGCTTGAAGCCAGGAGCTGGCCTCACTTCTTTGTGCTCTATCTTCTGTCGCTGAGGCTGGAGAACTGAAATATACAGCAAGAATCAAGTTTTGAAGAAAAACAATTAAGTTCACTAGTGGCGCACTTTAGGCCCTAAAATGCATGGAGCTACGAAGGAAGAGACCAAACTCCTCCAGCGAAAAGGAAGATATGACATCATGACACCATGGGGTGGAGATGGAGAATACACTGCCCAGGTGGTGGAAGGAGCTTAGCTTAAAGACGTTCCAATGAATCAGCACTCTTGGTGGAACTGCCATCATGTGGATAAGTGAACTATATCCACACCCCAGAACCCCTTTTACCTCCATTACTACACTTTGGTGGATACCATCAGGACCCTGGGATTTTCCCATGTTCGTACCCTCCAGACACACTTACCAGCTAATTATGATGTGATCAGCACTGCCTCCTGTTTGGCCTGTACCGTTGGACTGCGAGTTACGGTAAGAAAATGAAGCTATCTAAACCTATGCTTGCTTGACAATGGAAATCTATCCCAACTTTACAACTACAGTGAGGATGATAATGAAAAATGGGCCTGATGGAACACTTTGATCTTGGCAATACACACATACCTGAGGAAGGAACATCTTGCCAGCCCCAAACAGGTCTCCCACCACCTTCATGCCATTCATCAGCGGTCCTTCAATCACATTCAGTGGTCTGGGATACAGTTCACGGTTGGCTCTGGCTTCCTCTGTGTCTTCTATCACATATTTTTCAATGCCCTGCCACGAAACGTAAAATAAATATCTTCACACTTGTAATGGACTTTTAAGATAACTGTATGTAGGCATGTTCTGAACCCTGTGTGTAATTTTACCTTAATAAGTGCATATTCTAGTCTCTGTTCAACTGTACCATGCCTCCATTCATCCGTTTGTATCAACTTCTTACCTCCTTTGGTGCAAGTCTGAAATAAAAACAGGCAAAACATTTTGTTATCTTTCCCATCTCATTGGTTGCAATTATGAAAACAGCTTAATATAACTAGATATGGCCACATTCTGACTTTGCCCAAAGTGTTTAACATTGCTCAAAACTATTAGATTAAGTGATTTTTTTTTTATTATCAAATCCTATTCACAGAGGAAATTTAGACACAAAGTCAGGAAAAAAACAAGAAGAGAAGACCAAAGTTCTCAGCTATCTGAAGTCATCAAATTGTGGATATTCAGGTACAGTATGAGTTTATTATGTTGCAAAAAATGAGTTAAAAAGCAAATAGCCTGTGGCACTGAGGGGCTGAGTGCTGAACACCACACCTCGGCATACGTCGGCGACAAGTTGAAACGACCTTGGGTGCGTATTGAGAGGAACAGAACAGGATCGAGCAGTCCTAATGGCAGCTTTCCTCTCCTGGGGTGGCTGTCGCTAATGGTTCTGCTGCCACCAGTGGAGGTCCGGTGGCAGCGCAGGGCGGGAGGGGCGGCAAGTCGGGAGGGCACCTCAGAATGCGGCATGTGCGTGCACGCCTGGGGAAGGGGGCGGATGGAAAATTGGGGAAAAACACCAGATAAAACATAATAGGGAAAAAAAAGCCAATAGAAACATTAACTGGTACAATGAAGCTAAAAAAATGCATTCAGTTTCATATCACTATACAAGGAAAAAGTATTTACCTACCAAGTTTCAAAACGGATGAAGATTGGTATTTAAAAAACACTGAGAATACAGAATGTTTGGTCTGCACTGTAAAGGTCAGAGGTCACATGTACAATACATGGTTTTAATTACCAGCCAATATCCAAGGACCAAAAATTGGAACTGGCCCACCAGCAAAATACTAGCAGACAATTAAGTAACCCTGCTGGCCAATACCAGAGAAAGTAACATTTCAAGGCATACATGACCTGGGCCAGCTGAATGTCTGTGGGGTGTGTGGATTTTCTTAATCAGTAACCCGGATAGCTAGTGGCTGCACAAACAAAAATTACATACTCACTATAATTCTTGATCTTCTAGGAATATCTTCACCATGGATTCACACTAGAGGCGCTAGAACCCTGCGAGAGCCAGAACTCTTCAGGAGAGTTGGTGCTGAGGTAAGCTGCATGCATGCACGGCACAATGAGACCAGCTCACGCTGCATGGCTTACATCAGCACCAGCCCTCAACCACCTCAGTACCTTTTTTTTTTTTGTTAACCTGAGGTACAGAATAACCTAACTAGCATTTATGCACTAGACCTAAGGACACAAGATAGCTCTGATGACCTGTGTAAGAAGGGTCAACAATCCAGTAACACAGCATCTTACAACCCGTACCAAGAACAAGAGGCAAAGACCAACAAACTGACTGGCGTGAGACCGGGGGATGGTGAGTGGGCACGTGAATCAATGGTGAAGATATTCCTAGACGATCAAGAATTACGTTGCGTACATCATTTTTGTATCTTCTAGGACTCAATCTTCACCACTGATTCACTAAACGGGTCAGAATACCAAGCTCAGACAAAATCCCCTGAACTATGGTGGTAGGAGCTGAGGGCTCACTCCGGACAGAAGACCATTCAGGATAATCTTGCCAAAGGTGGCATGCTGCCTGGCATGGACATCCAAGGCACAGTGCTTAACAGAAGTGTGTACTATGCTCCAAGCTGCCCCTCTGCAAATACCACCAACAGGCACAGAGGGAATCTCTGCCAGGGACATGGCAACTGCTCTGGTAGAGTGGGCACATACCTGACCTTCCAGCTTCACCTGCACCATGGCACAGTAGTGGCACAGACAGCTCACAATCCAGGCAGAAATGCACTTGATTGTAACAGCCAGTCCCTGCTTATTAGGATCAAAGCAGATAAAGAGCTGTTTGGATTCCCTAAATCCTTAGCTCTACCCAAGTAAAACATAAGGACCCTCCTAACATTGAGGGACAAGGCAGTATGCTCCCTTTCACTCTGGAAGTTAGCAAAGTAGGTAGGCAGCACTACTGGCTTGTTCAGATGGAACTCCGACACCATTTTAGATAATAACTTACAGTGTGGGTGAAGAACTACACTTTCCTTGTAGAAAACAATATACGGAGCATCTGTGACCAAAGCACAGTTTTCAGACACACTGCAAGCAGAGGCGATGGTCACTAGAAGAGCTGCTTTCCAAGTTAAAAACTTTAACTCACATATCGCAAGGGGCTCAAAGGATTGCAGGTGAACATATCCAGCTCAAGGCTGATTTCAAAGGTAGCCACCGATTTCCTGATGGAAGGCCTCATGTGTAAAATGCCCTTAAGGAACTTCCTGAAGGGTGGCAGCTGTGCCAGGTAGAGGGTACCAATGAGCTTGTGGTATGCAGAAATAGCACACCTGATTGTGGAATACCGCAAGCCAGCATCAGAAAGGTCTAGCAAGTACTCTTGAACCTTGTCAAGTGGGCAGGTTTTGGAGCACCAGATAGAAAATATTTTGCACTTGGCTATGTAAGTCTTCCTAATGGAAGATTTACGGCAGCCACAGGTATTTCAGAGACCCTCAGAGATGCCTTGTTCACGTCCATCTCTTCAGAAGCCAGGCCTGAAGATGAAGGTAGCAGAGATTGGGACGAACCAGGTGACCCTGAGTCAGTAAGTCCATCCTGAGTGGAAGGACCCTTGGTATGCTGACTGATGGTCTGTTCAAGAGAGGAAACCATATTTGTTGAGGCTAGCAGAAGGCCATCAGTATCATCTTGCCCCCCCCCCCCGTGTGCCTCCAGTTTGAGCAATACCCTCTGCACTGGGGGATTGGACAGAATGCATACAGAAAAAGATTTTGCCATTGCTGTCTGAATGCATACTGACAAAAAATGCCACATCCTTAATTTCTGGAGCAGACTCAAAACAGTTTGGCATTGAATGGGGACACAAAAAGGTCCCCATCTGGGGTGCCCCACTTGTCAAACAGCGATTTCATAACATCTGGAGCTACTGATGACCACTCATGCGGATCAGCATCTGTTTGGCTAAGCACATCTGCCAGTGTTCTGAACTCCTGGCAGGTAAACGGCTTGGAGCAGGATCCTTTGCTCCAGGCACCATTCCCACACCCTCATCACTTCCCCAGCAGTGAGAGAATAAAAGTGTGCCCCTCTTTGTTTGTTGATGTAATACATCACATACTTGCTGTCCATTTGGAGGAGGACTGTTTTGTGGCTGACAAGATTCACTGGAGTTTGCAGACCATACAATACAGCTCGCATCTCCGACTCACTGATGTTGAAGGTGAGTCTGACAGGTCCCAGACACCTTGTGTTTAGAGGCCCTGGCAGTGGGAGCCCCACCCATGTAGGGAGGCTTCCATGGAGAGAGTCACCTAAGACTCCAGCTGGGAGAAGGGAGAGCCCTAGAGGAGACTGTCCTCCACTGAGCCACCATGTGAGTGACTGAACCAGGGGCTTGGTCACTCGTGTGGGGTAGGTTTAAAGATGTGATGCCTGTAACCACTGCGCACTGAATATCCACCGAGTCATTCTCATGGGTAGTCGTGCCAAGGGCACTGAGGAGGCTATCAGACCCAGCAAGCATTGTATGGACTTGGCTTGCACAGATTTGCGTTCTACTAGGTAGCACGCCATCTGCAGAATCCCCTGCATTCTGCTCTCTGGATGGAAGGCTCGGGCCTTGGTCATATCCAGAAATGCTCCTATGAACAGCAACTGCTGTGAGGGCTGATGCTGAGACTTCTCTGGATTGAGCATAACACCCACGGAATTAACTAACTGAGAGGTAGTGGCCACTGCCTGTTTTGTCTCCTGTCTGCATGGACTGGCTATCAGCTAATCATCCAGGTAAGAGTAAAGCTGGAGTTCTAATTTTCTAAGGTGCACTCCAAATACTGCGAAGCACTCTGTAAAGACTCAACACACAGAGGAGAGCCCAAAAGGCAGGACTCTGAACTGGTAATGCTGCCGCAGCACAATGACTTGGACTATCTGTGGTGTCTAGCTGCACCAGTATGTGCTGGTATCAATCCTGCATATGCAGGGACGCTAACCAATTCTGAGGCTTCGGGAAGGGAAGGAGAGACTCCTAAGAAATAATCTTGAATTTTTCTCAATCCAAGAACTTGTTCAGGATCCTGAGGTCAAGAATGTTGGCCATGCCCCCCGATTTCTTTGGAACTAAGAAGTAGTGGGAGCAGAGGCCTGTATTTCGTTCAGACTCTTGCACTACCTCCACTGCCTTGTTGCTCAGAAGGCCCTCAATCTCCTGTGCAAGAAGCTCTGATATATATACATTTTTTTTTTTTTTTTTTCAGTCTTTGGTAACTGGGTAAGACCCATTAGGCACAAGTGCCTGTTTTCAGGGGCGACCTGGGAGCACTGGGCGGTTAAGTGACTTGCTCAGAGTCACACAGTATGCAAGTGGAGGTTGTGAGAATCAAAGTCAAGTCTGGTCTGCTGGATGTATCAATCTCATTCACACCTCGTTCCTCTAACCTCTAGGCTATACTGCCAGCCATAATACAGTATATGGGCTGATAAGAAGGGTGGGTCTTCTGGGTGGATAGTCTGAAGGGATTTCTGCGAAGTCCAGGGAGTATCCCTCTCAGATGATCCTGAGGACCCACTTTTCCATCATGATGAACTCCCATGGATTGCAGAACTGGGTTAAGCCCCCGGAAGGAAAGGTCTGTGTAGGACTGGGCCAGAACTTCAGAGAGCGGCACTGGATGCTTCTGGTGTTTGTGCCTTTAGCTGCACCTTTTTTTGAGGCTGGTGAGGTTGAGATTGCTTGCTGCCTCTGCTCTTTCCCATGAAAGGACTGCCAGTTCTGAATGAAAGTACGTCCTTTCCCCCATGAGGATTAGCAAGAGCTGGCCTGGAAGTCTTAATGGTCTTTCTAGTTTTCTAAGATGCCTCAAGAGTCTTCTCTACTTGCTGTCCAAACAGCTAAGTGTCATCAAAGGGGATGTTCATTACCTGATGCTAGACATACTTTGAGCTGATGACTGTTCGATTCAATGGCATGAATAGCAGACTTCAGGATCTTCAGTTTAGTTTCAGAGTCTGTCAGGGATGCTGCCAGAGACATCAGCGTGCTCCAAAGGGTATACTCATACCTGGAAAAATGTCCTTGGTAGCTAGCAATCTGCATGTTAAGGGTAGCTGCTGTGAAAGCCCACTTGCCCGTAGTGTCAATCTTGCACAACTCCTTGTTATTTATTTTATTTATTTAGACAGCAGTTTGGAAAACCTTTGAGCCATAGGCTCATTTACAAAGGTAACTTGTCACAGTAAGACAAACGAAAATACACAGTATAACACACTATAACAGTAACTTAAGACATAGATACAAACAAGCTGTTAACTGGGTGCGCAGTGACCTCCTGGGGAAGATGGCTATGTCATTCTCAGAAAGAACAACAATGGTATCAGCTGATGACTGAGGAAACAATACTCTGGTTTATCCTTAGGGCAGTGTATTTTCTGTCTATCTGCTTGCAGATAGTGGGAAACTAGGCACGTCTGTTCCAGACTGCATCTGACAAGGTCTCAAATGTATGAACGTATGTATGCAAAATAATATTTAGACAGTAATACAGCCATTAGGGTTCAAAGAATCCCCATTTACAAGGCGTACCTGTATGTACAAAATGCTGGCAGAATAGGAGAAACCAAACTGATTGACATGGTAGCAATGTTTAACCACCACAGACGGAGACATTTACCTGAGTCAATGGCTGAAGGCCCAAAATCAAGCGCAGCATGCATATTCTTGAGCAAAACCTGGAAAGTGAGATCCTCCTGAGGAACAGAAGGAGGGCCTGGGTCTGAAGACTCCAGACTATAGAAACAGTCTTCGTTGCAGTCTTCAGAAATGATGAAGTTGGGGTAAGACTTGTCCCCCTCCAATTCCTCCCCCAAGGAAGGTTCGTAGAGAGGGGTGGATCATAAACCACTCCAATCCAGAACGGGGTCTTGGCAACACCAGAGGCACTGACCCCGGTTTAAGAGGAACTGGCACCACGATGGGACTGAAAGGCCCAAGTTAAGCACCAACAGCAGTGCCGATCCCATTGATGATGACCCAGCCTGCACCAGAGTGACCAGAAATGCAGCAGGTCCCATCACACTGAATGAGGGTGTGGCCAGTAGGATAGGAGTTGGCAGCGCTGTCACCAGCAAGGATCCCAAGGGCTGTTGCCACAGCAAAATGCTCTACCCAGCCTGAAGGGGGCCCACCCATGGTGCCAGTTCCACCTGTCCCAAGGAACCAGAGACTGACTCTGCCGACAGAGGCAAACGAGCCAGACGCTGCACCCACTGCTCCCTAAGAGCTGCCCAATGATGGAACTGCCCACTGGAGATGCCACTAACACAATGCCCCAGACCATGACCTCCTACAACCAGAGGCTTTTTGTGACACCAACGGTGCCAGTGAGAGCCTCATACTCCGGGGAGACCGACAACCCGATGTATGACTTTATACAGGGTGATTTCGGGCAGTACTGCTTCTTTCCTTTCTGATGGGAAGAGGAAGGGTTTAAGGCAGAGTGGTGCTGAGAACCTGACCAGGGTCAGGAATGGGCATGCTTCTTTTTTGTTCTTCTGGGAGGACTGTTCATCCCCCTGGGGCATAGATCTGCCAGTCATCAGAACCCTTCTCTGACAGGGGAAAGTGGACCGGACACAGCCCTGCCTGCTGGAAGAGTCTGCCTGAGAAGGCTCCCTATTGTTGTTGTCAACAGCCATCAACCACTGACTTGGTAGAGCTGTGAGAGCCTGACATGCATTTTTGTTAAATCACTAAACTGACACAAAAACAAACTCTAGCTTTAAACACTAAAACTAATAAGAACTGAACGTGTTGTCATACAGACATGAAGTTCTGACTCCCCACAAGCAAGCGACGGCATCACTGATATGCACTCGACAGGGGGGGAGGGGGGAAACTAAGGTGGTTGAGGGTTGGTGCTGATGGAAACCATGCAGCGTGAGCCAGTCTCGCAGTGCCGCGCATGCATGCAGCTTACCTCGGCACCAACCCCTCCTGCACTGTCCCAGCACTTCCAGCTCAAATCCATTAGTGTGAATCAATGGTGAAGACTGATTCTAGATTACCTAAATTTCAGCCACTGCAATGTCCCAAATTGCTACATAGATACATAGATAGTGTCGGCAGATAAGGGCCTATGGCCCACCTAGTCTGCCCATTTGAGTTTGCAACTTCAGTTTATGTTTTCCTAGAACTCTGTTGCCCCTTACCCCTGACTTCCAGAATTCCTTTATGTCTATCCCATGCATTCTTAAATCCCGTGATTGTTTCAGCCCCCACCACTTCCTCAGGCAGGGTGTCCCACTTGTCCACCACCCGTTCTGTGAAGAAATTCTTCCTCACAATTCCTCTGAATCGTCCTCCCTCCAACTTCATCCCATACCCTCTAGTCCTGGAACATCTTTTTCGCTTAAAAATAGTGTATTCTTGCACTCTGTTCCTCCCTGTAAGATACCTGCATGTCTCTATCATGTTCCCTCTCTCCCTCCTCTCCTCCAGGGAGTACATATTCAATTCCTTCAACCTGTCCTCATAGGACTTGTGATGCAATCCATGTACCATCGTTGTTGCCCTCCTCTGCACCTTCTCTACCCTGTCTATGTTCTTACATAGGTAAGGTCTCCAGAAAGGGATCCGGTCAAAATAGCATGTGCAAAATAGAGCGAGTCAATAACGCGTGGTCAAAATAGCATGACAGTATATCACGGGTTCCACATCTAAACTTAATTGCCTAACTTAGCCCGCCCTCCCAGAAGCAAACAAGCAATTAACCCCTGAACTGGGCTGAAGTGCAGCTCCTCAGTACCGACTCTTCTCCTGGGCCATCCACCGCAAATCCTCACAACCTGCCTGCACCATGGCCCTGTCAACAGCCCTAATATGGCTGAAGAGCGGCGCTTCCGGACCTCATCTTTATCAGGTCGGTCACTGCGATGGCCTGGCACTACCAGGACCCCATGGCTTGAAAGCCACCATTTCACTGGCTCCCAGGCCCCGAAGCCACTCCTCTATTGGCTGCTTTTCAACGGCCATTCCACCTGCTAAGTTTCAAAGGCTCTACTGAAATTTAGCTGCTCAGATCTTTTATTTACCTGGATTTTAAAAAGAAAAAGTGTTATAGCCCTCTTTGAGCAAAATTGATAAGTAGGCTACTGCACTGACTATATTGATACAGCTTGTTTATGAAAACTGCCTTGAAGACTTTAATTCAGACTTTTTTTTTTTTTTTTTAAATCAGAGCAACATTACTGTGTCTGGACACTGGGCACCCAATCAGATGGCTGGTATGGCTCACTACTGGATCCTGTGACAAGACATGAGTCAGAAGCATGAATAGAATACAAATAACAGTAGGACAACTTGTTTGCTGCATCTTGAGGCGCTATAGCACAGACGCGGTTATTGCAGTGCACTTATATTGATCAACGCTATTTAGTAAGCGCTATAGTTGCACACGCGATATTGCATGCACTATTTTGACAGTGATCCCTCCAGAACTGTACACTGTACTCCAGGTGGAGCCTCACTAGTGTCTTGTATAGTGGAATCATGACCACCCTTTTCCTGCTGGTGATGCCCCTGCCTATGCATCCCAGCATCCTATTTGCTTTACCTGCTGCCTTGTCACACTGTTTCCTTACCTTGAGGTCACCAGAGATGATAACCCCAAGATCCCTTTCCTGCTTGGTGCATGCTATATCCTCACCCCAACTGATATATTGTGCCAGGGTTTTGTTGCTCCCATATGCATTATCTTGCACTTCTTTGCATTGAATTTCAACTGCCAAACCCCTGACCATTCTTCAAGTTTCTGCAGGTCCTTCTCATTCTCTCTACACCCTCTGGTGTGTCTACTCTGTTACAGAACGTTGTGTCATCAGCAAACAGTGAAATTCTGCCTTCTAGGTCCTGCGCAATGTCACTGATGAAGATGCTGAATAGGACCGGTCCCAGCACTGATCCCTGTGGTACCCCACTGGTCACTTGTCCTGCCGCCCAGCCAGTTACCTACCCAACACCCTACTGTCCTGCCCACACCCGTATTCCCTAGTTTGTGTAATAGTCTTCTATGTGGCACAGTGTCAAAGGCCTTGCTGAAGTCCAGATAGGCCATGTCCACTGCCCTCCCCTGATCCACCTCCCTAGTCACCCAGTCAAAAAATTCGACGAGGTTGGTCTGACATGACCCCGGTGAAACCATGCTGCCTTGGATCCTGCAGTCCGTTGACAACCAGATGTTCCACCAATCTCTCCTTCAGTAGTGCTTCCATGATCTTCCCACTACCGAGGTGAGGCTGACTGGTCTGTAGTTCCCACTTCCTCTTTGTTCCCACTTTTGTATAAGGGGACTACATCTGCTGTCCTCCAGTCTTTGGGTACCTCCCTGTTTCCAGTGATTGGCTAAACAGGATAGCCAGAGGTTCAGCCACCACCTCTCTTAGTTCTTTAAGGACCCTGGGCACCCCATCTGGCCCCATTGCTTTATCAACTCTTATTACTTCCAGTTCCTTCAGGACCCTTTCTCGTGTAAGGGACTTGTGTCCATTTCTGCACCATTCTCACCCTTGTACTCCCTTCAGACCCATTACCCTCCTCTTCCTCAGTAAAGACTGAGCAGAAATACCTGTTCAGTATGTCAGCTTTACTGTTGTCATCCTCCATCTGGCCCCATCCTCCCCTTCAGTCTCACTATCCCTCCTTTGCTTTCTTTTTCACTTATGTACCTGTAAAAGGTTTTGTCCCTCTACCCACTGATTTTGCAATGTGTTTTTCTGTCTGAGCTTTGGCTTCCCTTACTGACCTCCTGCCTCCCTTTGCTTCTCCTGGTACTTCTCCCTATCCCCTTCTGCCTGTGTCTTTTTGTATTGCCTGAATGCAATCTTTTTGGCTTTCACTTTCTTTGCTACCTCTTTGAAAAACCATAATGGCCTCCTCTTCCTTTTCCTCTTGCTAACCTGCTTAATGCATAATTCTGTTGCTCTTGTAATCCCCGTTTTAAATACTGCCCACTGTTCCTCAACCCCTGATTCCTGCCCCAGTCCCCTTAATGCCTTTTTCAAGTATCTCCCCATTTTCCCAAAGTCTGCCCCCCTAAAGTTCAAATGCAAAAAACAGAAAGAAATGGAGCAATGTTCAAGAACACAAAATAAATGTAAGTTTATACACAGCTTTACAGTTTCAGCTGTTGTACAGTAACATAAAAGATGGGTCAATTAAAAATGAAAGCAAGAATAAGAACACACCAAGCCAGACAATTATAAGTATATTCCTCTTATTACTTCTCTTACAAGCCCATTTTATAACCAGGTATCCCCGCTCCCCTCTCTTCTCCATTATAATCTTGTCTTCTCACAATAGCTTTTGTTCTAATGATAACCGAGTTCATCCTGTTCTTCTTTTAGGTCTATCCGTGCTATACTTATAATCCCATACCGTACTACCCTTTTAAACAGTAGGGGTGTCCCTTTCCTCTCCCATGTCCCTAAGGTCACATCTGTTACTATATAATTTTGATTTTTGGGCAACACTATGAGTTATTATTTCCCTTCTCTGGATATGTTGTATAATACTTAACCAGTCTGGGATCTCTGGTGCAGCACTCTGAAGCCAGCATTCTGTAATAGCCTTCAGGGCTGCAGCAGTTAGTATGGACCAGAGATATTTTTTTCCTTCCCCTTTAAATCTTCAGGGATTACTCCCAGTACTAGGTGCTCAGGGTTTTTTTTTGTTATTCTCTTCTTTATTTGATTTTTGGAAAATACATACGGTATATATCGATTGTGTCCATAGACAGACTACAAGCAGAAATCATACCTACTTTAAGTATACAGAGTAGTCATACTTGGAACTGAAGTATTTAGAGACCTGATATATCATTAAAGTTAATTCCAATGTTTACAGTAACTGTACTCAATACATTCAGTTGAGAGACATAGAAATGGTAATATCGAGCTCCGTTTCCCATTTCTGTTTCATATACAGGACTGAGATAGCTTGGTTATTAATATAATAGCTGTATAACACTGAAATAGCTTTCTCCCCATTTGTAGACAACTAGATTTTCATAAAAGGTATCCTGGCATTCTCCTCTTCCCCTGGTTTAACGCCAGCCTGCTGTACTGTATTTATATTTATCTGGTAATATCTCAGAATGTCCACTTGGGTCCAACCAAAACTTCTCTGTGCCACTTCAAATGTAATCAGCAGGTTATTGTTCATTAGCTGGTACAGAGATGTAATCCCCCCCAAGCAGCCTGGCGACGGAACCAGGCATCGTATTTTGCTGGTTCAAAATTTGGGTCATATGCCCATCACCTGAATGACCATAGATGGTTTCTTGTATCACTCCTTGAAGTCCCTCTCCTCTATCCCTCTAGCACTGTCTGTACCCCTGACAAATATGTTTTACAGGTCGATTTACTGGTAGTTTGGAAAATTAATGACGGTGGGGGGTCTGCTATGAGGTCCATGTCTATTCTCTTCCAGAACAGAGTTATACTGTCTGTTTCCCCATAGTAGAGTTATCCTCATTTGGAAAGCAGCCAGGTATCCTGAGAAATCAGGGAGAGCTAGTCCCACTTGCTGCTTTGGCAGGAACAACAAACCCCTCTTCACTCTTGAGCAGTTTTCCCCCACATAAAGGTGAAAAAAAAAAGGTTTGCCAGTTAGCTAGATCCATCTGTGACACCTGGCAGGGAACACTTTGAAAAAGATACAGTAAATGTGGCAGAGCACTCATTTTCAAAGCCTGTATACGAGCCCCCATTGAAATTGGTAATAGTGACCACCTTCTAAGGTCTAGCTTAAGTTGGTTAACCAGGGGAGAGTAGTTAAGTTGGAACAGCTGCTCCAATGTCGTCCCTATATTTATCCCAAGATATTTCAGCTTGATATATCCCCATTTCATAGGGAATCTCCTCAAAAGAGATGTGGGGTGTGTGTGTAATGCAGGGAAAGTATTTCAGTTTTGGTTCTGTTTAATGTGTATCCTGGTAGTGTAGAAAACTGGTCTAATTGCTTAAATACTGCCCGTAGGGATTCATCGGGTCTTGTCAGAGACACCAAAATATCATCCGCATAAAGAGCTAATTTGTTCTCCATACCACCTAGTTGTACCCCCTGTATCTGTGGGTTCCTCCTGAAACTCTCCACCAGCGGTTCAATATAGAGGGCAAATAAAAGTGGAGAAGGGGGCAGCCTTGCTGCATCCTTCTCCCTAACTGCAATCCTGTGGAGACATGTCCATTAGCTCTAACCCGTCCTTTTGGTTTATCATCTGACCTTGGTGTCGTAAGGGAAAATTGTTGAGTCAGTATTTTTTTCCTGCAGAAACTGTTTTTTTTTTTTATATATACTGGTTTCTGTTCTGTAAGTGTTTAGTCATTATTAACCTTCTAGCACACTGAAGGGGTGCCTATAACTGACACACTGCCAGTATCATTTTAAAGCTGTATGATGTGGTTTATGCCAATTTCAGCCACAGAGTTCTATAGCAGAACACAGAAACCGTGTACCAACAATCTAAAAACTCAAAAATAACTACATGATACAGGTCTGAGAAACGGGTAACTTGCCTGTAACTGTAGTTCGAGAAGTGATACATAGGTCATATTCACAAATAGGTAGTTCCACTGGAAAGAGCTGACTTGTCGATATCAGATCTTACCTGCTGGAAGCTGGGATCCATGTGACATTTGCGAGGGGAGGCCGGGTGGGTAGTGTGGATATGAACTATATACTACTCCTAGAAAGTACAGTTACGTATCTACCATAAATACAGGTTACTCACCTGTAACAGGAGTTCTAGGAATGGTATATGTTGTTCATCCACACTTATTGGCAGGTTCCTTGCCGCTTTAAATCTTGCCGGAAGGTCTTCAAGCTAGCTCCTCCCACCCACCCGGGTGGTAAAACTCTCGGCTCCGCCCCATGACGCCAGATCTGGCCGCTGGAAGCTCAGGTTGTGCGTCGAGCGGGAGGGTCGAGTTGAGGTTCATGGGATGAACAACATATACCATTCCTAGAACTCCTGTTACAGGTGAGTAACCTGTATTTCTAGGGACATGGATATGTTGTTCATCCACACTGTTAGCAGACTCTAGCAGTTCTCCGGGAGGAGGAGGCAAGGCACACCCCTAATACTTACTTGGGAACAAAGATTGAGAACCGAGGCCCCAAACCAGCATCCCGGCGTGACTCAAGGTCGATGTGGTAGTGGGAAATAAAGGTGTGTGCTGACTTCCAGGTAGCAGCCCTGCAGATCTCCTGGATAGGGACATCCCTGGAAGCAGCCACCGATGCAGCAGTATGGCGGGTAGAATGAGCTCTTATCCCTCTGGGAGGCTCCATGCCGCTAACTCACAGCAGAGATTTATGCAGGAGGTGACCCATCTGCCTATCGTCCGCTTAGCTGCAGGTCTGCCAGGTGCGGCTTCACGTGGGTGACAAACAGCTGGCGAACCTCCTGAATTTCAACCGTGCGCTCCCTTATAATAAGCGGGCGCCCTTCTAGGAGTCCAGAGTATGGAGCCTATGCCGACCTCCGAGGGTGTGATTGGGGTAGAACACCGGCAGAGTCAATACCTGATTAAGGTGAAACTCCGACACCACCTTCGGAAGGAATTTCGGGTGGGGCGTAGGATTCTGTCCCTGTGGAAGATCAGGTAAGGAGACTCGTGCTCAGCGCCTGGAGTTCTCCCATCCTTCTGGCTGGCGTGATAGCCACCAAGAAGGCGTTTTTCCACGACAGGTGGGGAGACCACACCACCTGTGCATTGAATGAAGCTTGCCCATGAGCTTTGCCAGTACCAGCAGTAAATCCCACGGAGGTGGGGGTTCCCGCACTGGAGGGAAATGTGATCAAGGCCTTTGAAAAGCGCCCGACCACTTTTCCTGCGCCACTGACTGCTGACACGGCCCAGCCCCGGTAAGCAGAAATGGCTGCCAGGTGCACCTTAAGGGTCGTCGACCTAAGCCCTTGACTAGATAGGGACCATAGATAGTCAAAATGCTCCACAGGACACGAGAAAGGGTCCAACCTTTTCCCGACACCAAATGGAGAACCTCTTCCATTTGAAGGCATAGCATTTTCTGGTCGGCTCTCGGGACGCCTCAACGACGCTTGAGGACCTCGTCGGAAAGACCCAAGGCCTGGAACTCTAGCCGCTCAGGAACCAGGCGTCAGGTGCAGGGATTGAAGGTCCGGATGGAACACCTTCCCTGATTGACTGAGAGCAGGTCCGGCGAGCTGGAAGCTGCCCATGAGTCCTGGAGCTGAGACTGAGGAGATCTGGGTACCAGAACTGGCGAGGCCAATCTGGGGCTATCAGAATCACCTGCGCCTTGTCCTCCTCGCTTTCAGCAGGACCCTGTGAATCAGAGACGGGGAAAGGCGTAAAAGAGGCCGGGGTCACGGCCTCGAAACATCCCTGCAGCGAGCCCTGCTGAGGGGGGCGGGCATGAAACAGCCTCAGCTTCGCGTTCTCCCTGGAGGCAAACAGATCCACCAGAGGTGTGCCCCAGCGGGAGAACAGGTCTTGTACTATCTCCGGCAGGAGAGACCACTCGTGCGATGCAGCCCCTATCCGGCTCAGGGCATCGGCCAGGGTGTTGGGAGGCTCCTGCCACATGAATGGCCAGGAGATCCGCCTCCAGGCTGCGTGACTAGTGACCAGATGCGGAGAGCTTCCTGCATAGAGGCAAGGAGCGCCCCGCCCTGGCGGTTTAGATAGTACATGGTCGTGGTATTGTCCGCCTGGACTGACCACTTGACCCCGAGAAAGGAGCAAAGGCGGTGAGAGCTAGGCGGACCGCACGGAGCTCCAGCAGGTTGATATGGCATCGATCCCGGGGACAGAGGCCGTGGCGCCGGTGTTCCCCAGATGGGCACCCCAACCCATCAAAGAGGCGCCGGTCGATAGAGAGATCCGGGCTTGGGGTGGACAAACGGGATACCCTCCTGCAGATGGGACGGAATGGTCCACCACTGGAGAGCTGCCCACATCTCCTGGGTCGCCCACAGCTGGTCCAGAGGGTCGCACGCTGTGACCACTGGCCGCCAGACCCACTGGAGGGGCGATGTGCCAGCGTGCCCAATGGACTACGCTGGTACAGGCCGCCATAAGACCCAGGAGTCGCAGGAAGTCCCGGGCAGGGCGCGATTGCCCAACCAGAAATGATTGGGCAAAGGAGGTAAGAACCTCAGCCCTGTCTGCCGGGAGCCGTGCTCTGGCTCGAAGAGAGTCGAGCTCTGCTCCGATGAAGGATATCACCTGCTTCGGCTCGAGTTCCGACTTGGCCTCGTTGACCAGGAGGCCCAGTTGAGAGCAAACCCGGAGGGCCAGATTTCTGGACCGCTCCACCTCCGACCTGGAGGGGGCTGCTATCAGCCAATCGTCCAGGTAAGGGTACACCCGGACCCCTCGGCGCCGCAGGAAAGCTGTCACCGCTGCAATGCATTTGGTGAAGACCCTGGGAGCTGAAGAAGGCCAAGGGCATGGCCTTGAACTCGAAGAGGATCCCTCCGCTCTGGAGCGGAGGAATCTCTGATGAGACGGACGGATAGGGACGTGAAAGAACGCTTCCTGAAGTCCAGAGAACAGAACCACATGCGTGTTCCAGAGATGGTATTATCTGAGCCAGAGTGACCATTCTGAAGGTTCGAGACCTTAGGAACTTGTTCAGGTCGTGTAGGTTCAAGATGGGGCGCCAGCCCCCCGTCCGTTTCGGGACCAGGAAGTACCTGGACACGAACCCTGGTTCTGGTGAAGGGTCCTCTATCTCTTTTATCACCCTTTTCTGAAGGAGGAGGGCGATGTTGGCTCGACGAGCCTGTAGAGATTCTGGGGACCCCAAAGCCCCCCGCGGGGTGACGGCTCTGAAGGGTGGAGCCTGCTCGAATTCCAGAGGCAGGCCTCTTCCCACCACCTCCAAAACCCACCTGTCCGTGGTAACAGCGGACCAGGCAGAAAGGAAGTGTCGGAGCCGTCCCCCCACGGGGGGAACTAGGTGAGGTGACGGGATGGGGTGACACCCTCAGCCCGGTCACTTAGCAGGCTTGGAGGAAGGACCGCCCTGGGGACCACCAGGACCTTTCCTCCTTGCTTCCTATTAGAGGAAGCCGATGGCTTGGGCTTGAATACCAAGGTTCAGCCTGCTGGCCCTGACGCTGTTGTTGGGCCGGGCGTAGGGCGGAGTAGAGGGACCTAAAGGGCTTAGGCTGGGGCTTATGACCCTTGTCCCTCTGTGCGGACGCAGACCGAATCCAAGGTGGCATTGGATTTTTCGATCCTCTGAGGTGGCCTTCCACCCAGGGCCGAACAGGTCTGTTCCCAGGAAAGGACGTCCGCCAGCTTGTGCTGGGTATCCGCGGTAAAGGTGATATTCGCAGCCACGCCTACCGATTTACGGCCACAGCGGCCGCCACTGACCGGGCACATGAGTCTCCTATATCCAGAGCAGTCTGGAGTTGTTTGGCTACTGCTGTTCCTGATCCCGCACCTGCTTGACCGTAGTCTGCAGGTCAGCGGGAAGATGAGGGACCGCCTCACCCAGGGAACCCAACAGGGCATGGGAGAAATGTGCCATGAGGACGGCGAACTGGCCTGACGAAGCGAGAGAAGAGGCAGATACACTTTCTCCCGAGTAGTCCAATTCTTGACTTTGTCGGGCGGTTTGTCCACGCCCCTGGATTACCGCACGCTGAAAACACTGTCCGTGATCAGCCCTTCAGCCGAGGGGTGTTCAGAAAACCCGGACAGAGAGCCAGTAGGGACCGTGATACTTTCCTGGCCATCCTGGCAAGGCGCAGGACAGGAAGCCGATGCTGCCAAAGTTCCAGGGCCGCCTCGACAATGGCTTCGCCACTGGAAAGGCCTCCGGGAGAATCCCTTGGTCCAGAATCTCGTGAGAGGATATCTGGCCCGCTTGGATACGGGTTCAAGCTTCATCCCAGTGGATTCTGAGATGAGCCTAAGAAGTCCTAGGAAGGACGAAGGGCTATCAGCCCACTGACTGCCCTCAGGAGGACTCCAAGTCAAAGCGCTTGGAGAACAGGGAGGAGTCATCAGACTCCACGAGTTGTCGAATAGCTGCCTGGAGCCTGAGCCACCCTCCACTTGCCGAGGCTTGTCAGGCGTGAGAGTGACCGACAGCCCACGGGGAAGGCCTTGGGCCAACCACGATTCTTTCGTTGGAGCCCCAGCTGTCGGCTGAGGTGGGAGGCGGTTCCACCACAATTGGTGGGGCAGCCGAATAGGTCGGACAACTGGCCTGAAACAGGCCCTCGACCACTACTTGGTCCGTGGCAACCACTTAATGGCCGGAGAAGAGGCCTGAGCCGCTTATTGGCCAGAAGAAATTGTTGCCACATGAGGTCCTCGATCGGGCGTAGCTTATGCCGGGCCTTCCTCCTCGGCCGAGGAGGAAGAAGAGGAAGAGCGGCGACGCTGCTTGCGTGCCAGACCGAGACCGCCTGTGTCGACGGGAATGGCTGGACCGCCAAGATGTCTGAGACCGAGATCGAGAATCGCCAGGCGAGGAATGGTGAGGCGGGGAGCCGAGGATCGGCGATCCTCGGTTCGGTCGGCAAAACCGACGGCTCCTGATTCACCGGAACGGGAGAGCCGACGATATCCTCAGCCCTCACCGGGGGAACCGGGGAGGAGGGAATCTCGGCTTCTCCAGCCGACAACCCATCTAACGGGTCGAGAAAAATCTCAACCTCGTCGGCGGGAGTCTCAATCACCTGGCCTGACGGGGGCACCGTGAAGCCAGTGGCCGAAGCCGATTGTCAACGAGGGAAGGGGGATCTTTCCCGCTCCCAAGAGCGTCGACGATGAGACTTACTCTTAGACTTCTTCGACCGATGAAACGGACTTGAAGAAGTAGGACCCTCGCCTTTAGTTGAGAGGGTCAAGCAAAGCTCCTTAAAGGAAGCTGAATATGAGGTCCCGAGCGATAGAGGGACAAAGGCCGCAGAAGAGGAAGCTGCGGCCTGAGCCGCCTGCTCTTCAAGGCGACCAACCTCTAGTTGTTCGGGCGGATCCTGCGAAGCGGGAAACCGCCAGTCGGGCCTCTTTGGATTTGACCGAGGAAATCTTCTTCGGGACTCAGAAGTAAGCGGGCAGCGCGGTCCTCAAGGACGACCGAGAAGGAGGAACACAGGTCGCAAGCTCGCGGTCGTGCTCCTGGCCAAGGCAATAAACGCACGTGGAGGCGGGTCCGTCCGGACATCTTCTGCCCACAGGGACATCTCCAAACCGGAGTCGATGGTCCATCGCAGCCGGGAAGAAGACCGAGAAAGTTATAAAGGTTTTTTCTCTTTTTAAACCGGACGATTTTAGGCCCAAAACTTAATCGCAGAGCATTAAGGAGGGAACCTGAGCTTCAAGCGGTAAGGAAGATCTGGCGTCATGGGGCGGAGCCGAGAGTTTTACCACCCGGGTGGGTGGGAGGAGCTAGCTTGAAGACCTTCCGGCAAGATTTAAAGTGGCAAGGAACCTGCCAATAAGTGTGGATGAACAACATATCCATGTCCCTAGAACAGTATTTCTTTGAGGGGTATCTCTTGCAGCAGGTTTACACTTGGGTCATCGTCAGAGGGTGCTGTGTTGCACGGCAGCTCTTTTCTAGCAGTCTTTTCCAGCGGCCGCCCACATATGACATCATCTTCCTGTTTCCTATACAAGAGTGGGCGGTCCCTGGCATCCTCAGTTCCCCCACTGGATTCAGCTCGCTAAGAGAGGACCGAGGGAAAGCCAAGGTATCATAGGTATCCCTTCCCATATGTATTTGGATCAGAAGTTGTTCTCTTAGCGAAGGAGGGGGATGGAAGGAGGGACTGTACCTGCTGCAAGAGATACCCCTCAAAAATCTAATGTTATAGTAGGTACATAACTGTACTATATTCCACGGGGATAACCTCTTGCAGCAGGTAACACACTTGGAATGACTCCCAAGCAGTAAACCCAAGAAGGGTGGCGTTATGATAGAAGGCCTTGTAGGACAGCTTGGCCAAAGGCCACCCTATGGTGTGAAGCAACGTCTAAGTTTTAATGCTTCGTGAAGGTATGTATTGTGGAAGCGTTGCAGATATCTGCGATAGTAGCTCCTTTGAAGTAGGCCACTGTGGTGGCCATAGCTCTGGTAGAATGGGCTTGGACAGGTCCTGGTAATGGTTTGTTATATTGTTTTTTATAACAAAAGGCGATACAGTGTGCTAGCCAATTGGAGAGGGTCAGTTTAGTGATTGGGAAACCTTCCCTGGTTGAGGCGAAGGTAACAAAAATGGAAATTACGTACTTACCGTAATTCTTGATCTTCTTGGACGGAGTCTCCACCAACTCATTCACATTAATGGGAGTACGCAGGAGGTGCTAGGACCCAGCAGGAGCAAACTTTTTTCAGGAGGGCCAGCGTCTGAGATGGAGCCGTGAGGAAGCGGCACTGCGAGCCCGGCGTGTGCAGTGGGACGAAGATAGATATGGAAGAGGACCGATCCACGGCCTAAGCCGCCTCCTCTTCAGAGGTCTTCATCTGTTCGAGCTGCTCAGCGGACCCCACAGCCGCGGAGACCGCCCAACGGGCTTCCTAGGATTTGACCGGCGGATTCCGTTTTTCCAGTCTGCCCACTTGCAGTTGTGCGAGACAATCGTTCAAGACGTTTGGATGAAAAGTGTGACACATTTCACACACCTGGGTGTCATGACTGATACCCAGGCAATAAATGCATGAGGCATGTGGGTTGGTGCAAGACATCTTTTGCCCGCATGCGCAGTGGCAGAAACCGAGTGAGGACTTGTCCTCCATCATGGTCGAGATCGCAAAGCGATTGGGAGAAACTCTACCGAGTTGGAGTTTGGGTAAATCCGTAGATTTAAGCACCAGGGTCTACAGTAATATGTGAGCGATAAGGAGGGAACCTGAATCTTCCAGCGGAAAGGAAGATCTGGCATCAAGGGGCGGAGCCGAGGAATATACCACCTGGGTGGGTGGGAGGAGCCAGCTTTTAGACCTACCGGTAAGAATCTTAAAGGGAAAGGACATGCCACAAGTGTGGACAAAATGACATATCCACTATCCTAGAAAGAGACCTTTCACAACTCTGAAAGGAAACCAAGTGACAGCGAATGGGAAAACTACGTTCAGAAGAACAAGGAAGTTAAGACGACGGTAAGATAAGCAAAAGCAGTGGCTGAACTTCGGATAGCGGAGGGGGTAGACACAGGGAATAACTCTTCCGGTACATACAAGAAAAAAGGAAGAAAGGGGGTGGGGTAGTTAACCCTTGCTGTGCCGCTGACTGATATATCAGTCTAGAATTCCTATACATTCTAATTCTGTCGGCAGCCTAAGGGTTAAACTTAGAGATGGTGACAGGATAGTAGAAGATGAGAGACATAAGGTTGCTGTTCTGAACAAATTCTTCTGTTCAGTATTCACCAAAGAACACAACGGCCCAGTGCCTGACAGTGGTATCAAAGCAGCTGAGAAGGGGGTACCACAAATGGAAACGCCAACATTCACCACCAGTAGAGATAAAGAGGCGCTAGAGCAAATAAAACAGGAAAAATCACTAGGGCCAGATGGAATGCACCCAAGGGTGCTAAAACGGTTGGCAGGGGAATTTGACCCCTTGGCATATTTGTTTAACCGTTCATTTTGGAGGGTACTTGTTCCAAGGGACTGGAGAAGGGCTGATGTGGTGCCTCTACACAAGGGCAGGTACACAGAGAAGGCTGGCTACTACAGACTGGTTTTCCTCACATCTGTAGTGGGAAAACTGATGGAAGCCTTGACTAAACAGGACCTGGTAGAGTATCTGGACAAGAACGGCCAGCAGGATGACAGGCAGCACAGGTTCATACCAGGTGGATCATGTCAGACGAACCTGATTATGTTCTTCGACTGGATGACTATGGAATTAGACAGGGGCCATCCAGTAGATCTCCTCTACTTCAACTTCAGCAAGGCCTTTGACTAGGTACTGCATAATTGCCTGTTGAAAAAGTTGGAGGACATGAGCACCACAAAAAGTATTGTTAGATAGGTAGAAAACTAGCTTAAGAACAGAAAGCAGAGAGTGGGTGTCAATGGAGAGGGGTCAGATGAGGTTGCGGTCAACAGCGGTGTACCCCAGGGCTCAGTCTTGGGTCCGGTATGGTTCTGTGAGATAATGGCAATCGCAAAAGGGTGACTGCCATTATGGCGAATGTACTTGCCGAAAACAATGGCGATGTACATTCCCAGCGCCATAAATAACTTTTTTTTTTTTTATGCGGGGCTGCCCCAACTAAAATAACTAACTCCCAAGGGGTGCATGTGGGGAAGGCGAGAACCAGGACCTGCAGGGAAAGCTGGCACAGCAGTAAACTGTTGGCGCCATCCTGGAGCCCTGCACCCTCCCTCACCAAAGTCAGCCTCCCCATGCACCACGCCACTAGGCTAGCCTCAGCTGCCCCCCTCTCTCCACCCCTCATATACCTCACAGATACCCTCCCAGTATCCTGTCACCATCCTCTCGCCCTGCCCTTTCCTGTCGCTACTCTTGAAGGGTAGCCCACAAAAGAGGTGCTGAGATTGAGTCACTCATATTCGAGACACTCAGTGAGTCACTCTTTTGACAGTATACCATCCAGTACTGTTTAATGTATTCATCAGTGACACTGGGGTAGGTATACAGGGCAAGACTGCCCTCTTTGCAGATGATACTAAGCTAGGAGGTAGGGTGGACAGTGAAGAAACGGTAAAGAACCTAGTGTCTGGCAGCTGAAGATCAACGCCAAGAAGCGTAAGGTGATGCATCTAGGCAAAAAGAACCCAAAGACTTCTTATTAGCTAAATGGGGTCAGACTTAGCGCTTCACAGGAGGAAAGGGACCTAGGCGTTATCATCAGCGACACACTTAAGTAGATCAGCTAATGCAAATTACAGTTACGTAAGAACTTACCATAACAGTAGATCTTCGAGAGAGGTTCCTGCAGTAGGTCTTCACATATAGGACTGTGCCCCCTGGTGCCAGGACCACAAGGCAAACTTCTAGCTAGCAATACACAGCGGGGGACCGCCTCGGTGTCACATGATGGGATGTCGGCGTGACAATATATCGGGGCAGTCCCCACACCTGCCCTCCAGTTCTCCCACCAGAAGACCCCGAAGAGGGGAAAGAGGGAGAGAGGAGAAACTCTTTGAGCCCGGAGCTACTGAAAAATAAAGCCCTGGGAAAGGAAAGGAGAGAAAAAACAGGAGTTGGGGGAAGGTGGGAGGGAAAATGTGGCCTACCGCAGGAACCTCTCTCGAAGATCTACCGCTACGTTAAGTTATTACATATCTGTAATATCTTACTTCGAGAAGGTTCCTGCAGCAAGTTTTCACATATAGGACCAAATACCAAGCAGTCAAGAAAAAAGAGTCGAAGACTTAGATCTGGGAGGAGGAATCATCTGTCAACTAGTAAGCCAATTATGACAAAAGGCCTTGCAGGACCGCAAGACCAAAACCAGCCCTACACCTAAAGGTGATGTCCAGACTGTAATGCTTGGTTTAAGTATGGACTGAAGACGAAGTAGCCACAGCACAAATGTCTGAAGCGGACACATTCCGCAAGAAGGCCTTCAAAGCAGCCATTCCACGGGTCAAGTGGCCTTTCACTTCCCCCGGAAGGGGCTTCTCTTACTTTTGGTAAATGAACGAGATGCAATTAGCCAATCATTTTGAGAAACCCTGTTTAGAAATGGCCGTACCCTTACGTCTGGGTGTGAAAGCCACAAACAACTGGTCAGATTTACACACCCCCTTGGTCCTTGAGATATAGTATCTCAAAATCCTATGCACGTCTAACATGTGCAAAAGGTATTCCCCCCTGATGGAATACTCTGGATAATAAACCGGCAGTTGAACATCTTGGTTCAATGTAAATTCCGAGACTACTTTCAGAAGAAAGAACGTGTTAGTCCACAGAGCCACCCGGTCTCTGAGGAAAATCAAATAATGCTCCTTGCAAATGAGGGCCTGAAGCTCCGAAATCCTTTGAGCTGAGGTAATAGCAACTAAAAAGAGCACCTTCCAGGATAAACAGCACATGTCACAAATTGCTGCCGGCTCAAAAGGGGGCAAAGTAAGTTTTTCTAAAATAAAATGTAAGTCCCAGGAGGCAACCAGATTATGGACTGGAGGTTTAAGGTGAAGGATCCTCTTAAGAAAAGTTTTGGAGAACTCCAACTGCACAAGGGTTTTGCCCTCCACCGGAAGGTGGTAGGCAGAAACCGCAGAGAGTTGGACCTTCAGAGAAAAGTAACTGAGGCCCGAATCGGACAGGTGCAAGAGGTACTCAAGGATCTGGAGTGCTGAGCAAGAGAATGGGTCCAGGCCTTTGGCTGTGGCCCAGATAGAGAATCTCTTCCACTTCATAGTGTACGTAAACCTGGTGGAGGGTTTCCTGGCCTCTACTAGGACTTGGTCAACTCGAGAGGAGACGCCAAAACGTGATACTGCTATATCCAAAGGTGCCACGCATGCAGGTGGAGAGACCTGAGGCTCGGATGCACCAGGCTGCCCTGCTCTTGGGACAGAAGGTCATGCGAGAGAGGAAGTGGTACCGGGGGTTCCGATGCCAGCTGCTTCAGCAGAGGGAACCAAATCTGCCGAGGCCAGAGAGGAGCTATAAGGATCATGTAAGCTCCCTCTGCTTGAAACTTCGGCAGAACCTTATGAAGAACTGGAAAGGGAGGGAAAGCGTAAAAAAATCTCCCTGTCCAAGATAGAGACAGCGCACCTCGCCAAAAAACACCACGCCCGGGAATGAGCAGAAGATGGGTAGTTTTGTGCTGGATGGGGAGGTGAAGAAGTCTATCTCTGGCCAGCCCCACTGATCGAAAATATCTTCCACTACCATCCTGCTTTAGCTCCCACTTGTGAACCCATGCAACAGTGCGGCTGAGACTGTCCACCAGGACATTGTAAACTCCCAGAACATGGACTGCTGTCAAAGACAGGCCGTGCTGGACTGCCCCATAACATACCCTCATCGCCTCCCTGCAGAGGGGGTACGATCGGATGTCTCCCTGTTTGCTGATGTACCAGACCACGGCCATGTTGTTGGTCTGGATTAGGAGTGTTCCCAGTAATAAGAGGAACTGAAAGGCTTATAAAGAACATAAAGCACAGCTCTCGTCTCCAGGATGTTTATATGCAGGTGCTCCTCTTGCGGAGACTATCTCCCTCGAGTCCGATGGTCTCCCAGGTGGGCTCCACAACCTTGACCTGAGGCATCCATTGTGAGGGTCTGGGAAGGGGATGGGGAATGAAAGGGAATCCCTATGGAGAGGCTGTATAGTTCCTGCCACCCGAGGAGATCCCTCTTCATGCTGCTGGAGACCAGGACCCTCTGGTCCATGCCATCTGAATGCTGGTCCCATTGGACCCCAAGTGTCCACTTGGTCACCCTCATATGCAGTCTGGCCAATGGAACTGTGGGGATGGCAGCTGCCATGAGACCCAACAGGCGATGGATGGAGTGCGCTGTGGTCCAACGGAGGCTGGACACAAACGCAGCTTGTTGCATCAGAGTTTCCGCCCTGTCCAAAGGTAAAAAGGCCTTGCCCTGTACTATATCCAGCACTGCCCCAATGAATTGGAGGCGCTGAGAGGATGAGAGTTGAGACTTGGGATAATTCACAGTGATGCCAAGTCTGAAAAAGTGATCCAGGGTGGTGGAAAGAGAATCCAAAAAGACTGTCCTGGGACGGAGCTGACAACAGCCAGTCATCCAGGTAAGGGAACACGTAAATCCCTTTGCGGCGCAAGGCCACAGCTACCACCGCTAGGCACTTAGTGAACACCTGAGGTGCCGAAGAGAGGCCAAATGGTAGGGCCTTGAATTGACAGTGGTTCTCCTGAAAGAGAACCTCAGGAAATGGCGGTGGACCTGGAGGATAGGTATGTGCAGATAAGCATCCTGCATGTCCAGCGAGCACAGCCACTGGTTCTGTTGGAGCAGAGGTAAAGAGTCCCTGGAGAGTTAGCATGTGGAACCTCTTGTATTCTACAAAGAGGTTGAGCAAGCTGAGGTCCAGGATGGGCCTCAGATCTCCCATCTGTTTTGGCACGAGGAAGAAGTGGGAGTATTATCTTCTTCCTATCTGCCCCAGAGGAACCCGCTCTATGGCTGATTTTTCCAATAGAGATTGGATTTCCTGCTGAATGAGACTGTGATGGCCTGACGGGTACTGAGACCTGCCCGGAGGATTGGCCGGGAGTCTGTCCAGGAACTCGACTGAGTGCCCTCTTGCAATGAGCTGGAGTACCCAAGCATCTGCGGTTATCGCATTCCATCCTTCTAGGTGAAGGGCAAACCTTCTCCCAACCGGTTCCTCACAAAGCACTGGAGGAGGTGCAAGGGACTCCCTTGAGTCAGGATGCGGTAGGGAGGGTTGCTTTACTGCCTCCTGTGGCCTTCTGAACTTTTGCCTTGGGAGTCAGGGCACCAGAAAGAACCAGTGGCACAGCGCTTGACCTGGCGTCTGCCCTGGTTTTGCTTATTCCACTTCTTCTGGGGGCAACAAAAGGACTGCTTGGGTTTTTGGCCTGAGCGATACATTGAGCGGACATCCCTGAGAGATCTACTGCTCTCCCGTAGCTCTGTTATTATGTCTTTTGTGTCGCCACCAAATAGGACAGAATCCCTGAAGGGGGCATCCAGAAGAGTAGATTGGATGTCTTGCGCCAGTCCCGCAAGCCGGAGCCAAGCCAGACACCTCAAGCAAATGCCCGAAGCTGTGCACTGGGCCACTGAATCAACGGAATCATAGGTGGCATGCAATGCATGGTGACAGGAAGACTTGTTTACTCTAACCTTTTCCAAAAGCTTATTTCCAAGATCCTCATCCAGAATAGCTTGGAGTTCCTTCTCCAAGTTGGATAAAGCATACTTCTGGAAGGACACCATGTGGGCCACGTAATTCAGAGATCGAATGGCACAGGTGGAGAAGGCATATACCTTGCGGCCATATTGGTCCATCTGTTTGAACTCTTTGTCCATAGGGGAGGCACTCAGATGCTTCGGCTGAGCCAATCTATCATGAGGTGCAGTGATAACAGAGTCGACCGTAGGCTGACTTGTTAGGTGGCATGCCCCTTCTGGGGGTGATAAGTCCTGTCAACCTTTTTTGATACCGCAGGTATGGACGATGGCTGTTGCCATATTGTGGATGTTAAGTCCTCATGCGGCCCCATCCATGGTGGTATGGTGGGGTGGGTGTCCACACTGGTTAGGTCTAGGTGCTCCATGAGCCTCTTTCTCTTGAGGTCCATCTCCTGAGATGTACAGCCACAGGCCTGCTGGATGGATCTGAGGAGTTCCGCAAAGGATGTGTCCTCCGGCAGAGATCTGGGGGACTCCGTCGGTTGCGATTCTATAGGGGAATGAGGCTTTGATTGACTGGCAGAGTCGGAGTCCAAGTTGGAAGACTCCGGTCTGCTGGGTAAAGAAGTCATGTCAGGTACCACCTCCGTGATCTTGGCTCCAGAAAAACACCCGTAGGGCACCTACCAGAGTCCCTGTCTGACGACCAGTGGTTGACTAGGGATGGGCTTCTAGTAACTGCCCTATGGCTCGGGGTTACAGCCACGACCAGATGGAGTTGTCTTAGCTCCTGCAGGAGCTGCGATTTGGCATCCCTCCACCAGGCCAGGATTGTCCCTTGGGACTTCAGCTGGGGGGGAGGAGGTAGCGGAGGTGGTGGAAGCTGGTAGTCTGGGAAACCTGTGGCAGGGTATGGGGGTAGCCAGGGGTCTGGTGCCAGTAGGGGGAAAGGCTGATGGTACCCCCCGATACATATGGCCTGGCATCGAGTACCCTGGCGTCGGCACCTGCGACGGGTAACCTGGCGACGGCACTCCAGGCGTCAGGTAGAATGGGAACTGTGGTGGCGGATAGCCAAGGTAGTTGCCAGTAGGGCCCGATGGCAGAGGAGCTAAAGGCCCGGGAGGCCAAGGGACCACTAGGAGCAAGAGGGTCCATCGGCAGGCCTGGGGTCTCAGGCATGACCCCTAAAGGACCAGTAAAATCCCCGAAGCCATCCCTGAGCCAGTAGTAACGTGAACGGGAGAATGGTCCGGCATCGGGGGCCGAACTGGACCCAATGTCTGGTCCAAGACAGGCGAGGGGGAAGGGACTCGAGACCCCTGTCGACAGTTCCGATGCGGAAGCGGAAATCACTGGAAGGCCTGACTCAGGAGAAGTCTCCTGGACAGCCGTACTCGAGTCCCTTGAGATCCAGGGAAAACGAGAGGTCGGGCTGAGTCAGTGAGGCCCGCGAGGGAGAACCCTCATGGGACACAGGGGTGCCTGGAAGCTGGATCTGCACAACGTCGGAGACAGTAGTTGGATCTGACAGGAGAGCTTCATCCAAGTGGTAGTCAGGCAGGAAAGCAACCAACTGATCGGTCTCGACCACGCGGATGTCGGAGGAGCCGGCGTCTGACTTATTGGTCACAGTCTAGCAGACAACAGAGGAGATGGAGTATGGCTTATCAATCGAGGCTGTGCACCCGGAGGCGAAGCCAGAGGGAGACTTATCGGCCAAGCTGTCTACAGGCCCAGAAAATAAATCCTCCTGGGAGGCACACCTTGCTGCCCACTGACAAAGACAGGAGGGGGAGAAGGCGATCAATCCACCAGGGTGGACGAAAACCTAGGAAAAGGAGTACTCACCGAGATGGAGGCCCCACCCGGAGTGGCATCGGCTGTCTGGCGATGCTGAGTAGAGGGAGACCATTCCCGTTCCTGGCACTTCTCCTTCTTCTTTTTCTTGCACTCAAAGGTGGGTGAAGAGGAATGTTCCCACAGCTCCTTTTCCATTGATGCAAGGTGTTGTTTTAGGAGATGGGCATCAAGGGATTTCTGGCGCTGGGCACATGTGGCCTGGTTGAAGGACTGGCAAATATCACAATCTGCCACCCGGTATTTTGGGCCCAGGCAGAGGACGCAGCGGGAGTGATCGTCCCCGTGCAGGATCTGAGTGCCGCACTGTGAGCACTAGTTTTTAATTTTGCATGAAGACATGCAACAAAATTATACGACAAAAGAGAAAAACTTTGAAAATACTTGTAGAAAATGGCAGTCGACTGTAGTCTAGTTCACCGCGAGGTTCAACGAATGCAGGTCGATGGCGGGAAAGAACTGGAGGGAGGCGTGGGACTGTCCCTATATACTGTCACGTAACACTATGTACTGCTAACTACAAGTTTGCCGTGCGGTCCTGACGCCAGGGGTGTAGTGCTGTATGTGAAGACCTACTGCAGAAACCCTCTCAAAGTAAGATCACTGCTTACAGCAAGGCCAACAAAATGCTGGGATGTATTGGGAGAGGATTTGACAGCAGGAACAGGGAAGTTATACTGCCACTCTATAACTCCCTAGTGAGGCCCACCTGAAATACTGTGTCCAGTTCTGGAGTCTTCACCTTAAGAAGGACATAAACAGACTAGAGACCATACAGAGAAGGGCGACAAAAATGATACAGGGCATGCACAGGCTAGTGTATGAAGGGTAACTGGAAGCACTGAATATGTAGTCACTAGAAACTGGGGTTGGGGGGGGGCATGATAGAAACTTTCAAGTACCTGAAAGGAAATAAATAAGGTGCCTAGCTCTGAACTGTTCAATAAGGTTTCCAGCTCAATTACTAGAGGGCACAAATGGAATCTGCGAGGTAGATACTTCAAGAGGGAATTCAAGAAACACTACTTCACAGAAGAAGGTTTTTGAACCTTGGAACAGGCTGCCTGCAAAAATGGTGGGAGCCAAGACAGTGGCAGCCTTCAAACTGGGCTGGGATAAGGAGAATGCTCATATAAAAATCTGAGGGATAGTACAGAACAAAAGCAGGAGGTAGCAAGGTTACATCTTAGAGTTGTCGAGAGGAGTTCTACAAGACAGTTATGGATACAGGAAGACTCGTTTTTTTTGTTTGTTTGTTTTTTAGGTTTACAGTGCGGCTAGTAACTTTGTTGCGCTATGCTCAGGTGCAGGAGCAAGTGCTCTTGTCTAGCAGCTGCTCACGGAGCCCCTTGCGGAAGGTGCCCAGGGAGGTGGCTCTCTAAGGGTGGTCAGGGAGCTTGTTCCATAATACAGGAGCTGTGAGAGCAAAGGATTTGCTAAGAACTGCAGTCCTTACCCTGGGTTCTTCCAGGAGACATCGTCCAGATGTGCGGAGCTGTCTGCCTGGGCTTTGGGGCCAGCAGGCCTGCTAGGCTTGCTGGGGGGTGGTCAGTGATGAATTTGAATGCATTGCATAATAGGGGGTAATGTATTCAGTGGCAGAAGGATGGCCAGATCAGGGAGGCCAATACTTTGCAGTGATGTCTCCTTAGATGGGACACTGGCAAAGCATACTGTTTTATTATACAGCGTTTGCATCCTGTTTTGCGATTCCCTGGATTACTAATGCGGCATAAGTCAGGGTTGGGAGGAGGATGCTTTTTGCTTTAGTGATCCTGGTCTTGGGGATCAATTGGGCATTCGGGTGATAGAGCAAGCCAAGTTTTTGGTGTATGTTTCTGGTTACCTGGTCCACATGTGGTTTCAGTGTGAAGCCTTGGTCTACTGTCAAGCCCAGGTATTTAAAGGACTTCACTACTTCTACTGGAGTGCCCGATGAGGAACCAAGGGGGAGTAGGAGGCTCCTGTCATGGCCTAGAGTTCTTGGCCCGATCATCATGGCTTTGTTTTTTTTGGCATTTAGGACCAGCTTGTTATCTAGGAGCCATCTTTCCAATGTTGCGAAGTCCAACTGTAGTTGAGAACCCAGGTCAGCAGGGTTAGACGAGGTTCTGTATGTAACAGCATCGTTAGCGTACTGGACCACTGGCTTGCCTCTGCAGTGACTGTTCAGGTCATTCATGAACAAAGAGAACAAGAGGAAGCCCAGTATTGATCCTTGTGGTACTCCCTCCTTGCGGGGAAGTGCTTCTGAGGCAGTCCCTCTCCATTTGACCTGTTGGGAACGGTTGTCCAGGTAACTAAGGAACCAGTTAAGGAGTGGTGATCAAAGCTGAGTTTGCTTAGCAGGAGGCTGTGGTCTACTAAATCAAAGGCCTTGGTCAGGTCTATGAAGAGTGCCCCAGCAGGGGTGCTTTTGTCTAAGGCCATAAGGACATCAGTGGAAAATCTGATGAGTGTCGTGTCGGTCCCGTACTTACGTCTGAATCCATGCTGGGTATCCACTGTCAGCTGGTTTGCCTCCAGGTAGTCTCAGAGTTGGCAGTAGACCAACCTTTCCTGTACTTTTGATAGGATGCATAAAAGGGATATGGGCTTATAGTTTCCTATTGGCTCCCTGGGGCCACCCTTGTGGATTGGTACCACATAAGCCTGCTTCCATGTGTTAGGTACTGTTCCTTGTAGCAGGCACCTGTTAATGAGCCATGTAACAGGTAGTGTAATGGTTGGGGCGGCCGCCTTGAGTAGTCTTAGGTCAAGGCCGTCAGGCCCAGCTGAGCCTTTAGCTTTGATGGACTTCAGGAGAGGAAGTACTTCTTTTAATCGTACCAGCCGTAGATGAAAAAGTGGGTGTGGAGAACTCGGGTTCTCGGGACTAGGCTATATTAGGGTACTAGGGGGAAGGCTCGCCTTGTATTCTTCGAGGTCAGTAAAGAACCCATTCAAGGCGGCAGCGACATCTTGGGCATCACTAAGAGTCTGACCATTGCAGTGTATATGGCCTTGGTTTTGGTTTATCACTGCCTTTTATCAAGGCATTGATCTGTGACCAGAAGGACCTGGGATTAGTCAGGTTGGCCTGTTGGTGGTTCTTGACGTACTCCCGTTTTGCATCCGTCACAGTGCATCTGCACTGATTCTTAAGGGTCCTGTACGTTACAAGGTCCTCAAGGAGGGCCAACTCCTTGTATTTTTTCCAGGCTTTATCCCAGTTTATCATTATTGATTTTAACTTGGGAGTAATCCTCTTGTAACAGCGACATTTTGTTCACAGTCTCTTTATTGGGGCATGAAGGTTGGCAGCGGAAATTAAGGTGTTTAGGAAGAACTCCAATGCTTCGTCTAGGCTTGGGAGAAGTCGGACAGGGCTCTAGTCCAGGCTGCCCAAGTACTCCTGGAAGGACTTAGCAGAGAACTTAAGAGTAGTTTCTGGCTGTGAGGAGTTGTGGAGGAGCCCTGAGAATCCTGTTCTTCCATATACAGAAGATTGGAGCGTGGACACTTGAAAGTGTGATGGATCAGAACCAGTACCCAGTCTAGGGTCGAGTAGTTCCCAGTTTTAGCATTATGCCAAGTAGTATCAGAGATGACCTGGGTAAGGCTGGCATACAGTAGGGTAACACTGAGTGCCAGTTCAGTGTCAGGGGCCCAGTTCAGGTTAATGTCTCCAAGTATTAGCAGCTCTGAGGGGGTGTTCTCAGCCACTGCCTTGGTTAGTTCCTCCAGGGCTTGGAGGGCGGCCTTTGGAGTTTTTTTTTTTTTTTATTTTTTTATTTTCTTCTTTATCCTGGCTGGTCCGCTGTCACCATCAGTCCTGGTCATGGCCCCTAGGACTTCCACTGCCATCTACTGCCGCCATCCCCAGTTATCCCTGACTTACCCCCCCCCCCCCGGAGAGCGGGGCTGCGACATCGGTCCCCTTCATCCGTGCCATGGAACTGGTATCTGGTCGGGGATGTGGCAATGGCAGCTAATTGAAGCACCAGAGCTTCACATAGACAGCGGACCCACCCACCATCTTTTTCCTGGTTTTCAAGGAGGCGGGGATGTGCAATGGCGCAGCGTCCGCCCGCCTCCCTGATGCCAGCGCGGTAGTGTGAGTGACTTCCAGCCTCCGCCAGGAGTTCTCATTGCACCGGACACTGCCCCACCTCCCGGAGAAGGGAGAGCCGCCATGGGAGCGCTCTGTCCTTCTCCCCAGCCAACCTCTGGCGGCCCAGGTCCGTTCCAAACTCAGTTCAATCGGCACCACGAGCAGAATTCCAACTGGCCAGCTGCTGCGGGCTGGCTAGCCTTTTGAGGGTTAGTATAGGTAGCCTTACCATTTGCAGCTTGGCAAGGCCGAGGGTTATCCTAATCTATCACTGACTCACTTCCAATACAATCAGTGTTGTGGAAGGGGCTAGGGATGCGTCTAAGGAGTCTGATGTAAATAAATACCCCACCCCCTTTTTTGTTGTCCCTGTCCTTCCTGTAGGCATTGTACCCTATAAGTTGGATTTCATGGTTTAGGCCCTGTCAGTCTCATTTCGGTGGTGGGGAAGGTAATGGAAACATTATTAAAGGAAAGGGTGGAGGAATATCTGGTGGCCAGTGGTATGCAGGACGAAAGGCAGCATGGCTTCACAAAAGGAAGGACATGTCAGACTAACCTAAGCTGGAGAGCTTAGGGGTGGGCCAGAAGGTTACTAGGTGTAAGGAAAACTGGCTGATGGGAAGGAGTCAAACAGTGGTGGTAAATGGGGTACATGCTAGGGTAAAGGGGTAAAGAGTGGGTTGTCTCAGTGGTCAGTACTGGGACCCCTACTTTTTAACATCTATATCAGAGATCTAGCAGAAGGACTAGAGGGTAGAATGTGCCTATTCGTGGAAGTTACAAAGGTCTGCATTAGGATGGACACCCAAAGAGGAGTGGAGGCCATGAGGCAATATCTGAAGAAGCTGGAGAAGTGGTTGGAAACCTGGCAACTTAAATTCAGTGTTAATCAGTATGAAGTAATGCACCTGGGGCGGAAAAACATTTGAGCAGCTTATACCCCTGGGGGGAGGAAATCAAAGTAACAGAGCAGGAGAGGGATCTGGGAATTATTATATCGAGAAATCTTAAGGTGGGGGACCAGTGCAGCATGGCAGTGGGTAAGACAAATGGGATGTTGGCCTGCATTGGAAGAGGCATAACTAGCAGAAGGAGGGAGGTGCTAATGCCGCTATACAAAATAATGGTGAGACCGCACCTGGTGTACGGGGCACAGTTCTGGAGACCACACCTACATAAGCACATTGAGGGGCTGGAGAGAGTTCAGAGAAGAACAACCATGATGGTGCATGGGATGCGGGGAAAGACATAAGAGCAGAGGTGGAGGGAGCTGAATCTATATCCACTTGAGACTAGAAGGGGGAGACATGATTGAAACTTTTAAGTATTTGAAGGGGATAAATAAAGTGAAGGTGGGGAGCTTGTTCAAAAAGGAGGGAGCTAAAACAAGAGGGCATAGCCTCAAATTGGAAGGAGGGAAAATACAGAGGCAATGTAAGGGGGCTGTTCTTCACACAGAGGGTAGCGGAGGCCTGGAACAGGCTACCAGAGGTGGTGGCAGGATCCGAAATGGTGGGGGAATTCAAGGGAGCATGGGACACACATATGGGGTTGGGAGAAGTGGGGAAAGTCCTGAGCCAGTAAAAAGGAGGGGGGGGGGATATAGGCATACTGGATGGGCAGGTGTGGTCCTCTTCTGCCGTCAATGTCTGTGATTCTGTGAGGATATGCGGTATTAGAAATGTTTCCGATAATGCCAGAATATCTGGTTTGTAGAGATCCACCTAACTGTGGATTTCATGTATTTTGGGATGCAGGCTGCAGATGTTCATATGGGCTATTTTTATGCCTCTGGGGGAGGTCCAGTTTGGGTCACGCGGGGAGCCAACGCTGTAGTTGGCCACAGGGGGTCTAGGGTTGGGTTCGATGTCTCCTGCTAGGAGCAGTAGCACAGAGATTAAGGTTAAGGCTTTGTTTTTCATGGAGAGTGCAAACCTTACCCCACGACCCCTAGCTCCATGGAGCATGAAGTAGCAAGCCCCCTTTTTTTTGTTAACCCATGCATCACTAGCAGTGAGTGGGCTATTGGCGCAGTAGAGTAGAAGGGGAGGTTCTGTGGGTGGTAGTCCTGTGAACCCCACGTGTGGTTGCAGGAGTTGTGGACACCCATAAGCCTGTCTACCCACATAATGTTGCAGATGTATATCCCAGCTATGATGACATCCCTGATTGGCAAGCATTTAGGGTTAGCTAGCCTGCATGGAGGGGTTGCGGGGTGCTGGGGCCTCGTAGGCTCAGGAATTTGCATACTTGGTCTATGCTAGGTCCTGAGTCAGAAGTATTTCAGCTGTGTTTGAAGTCTCAGGTTCTGACAATAACACACTGGAAGTGAATTTCACACAGTACTGCTAGAATGGTCTTTCCTGGCGAATATATCCTGTTCCCTCATAGAATGTGATATACTGTACTTATAATAGTTCCTGAGATCACAAGCAATCTGCTGCTGTAGTGCATGTTTATGGCAGGTAAATGGCTTTTGGCACAACTCAGCTAAAAGAACCTGGGAATGAAAAGTTCCCTTCCTGGCAAGCAGATGGCCTTCGGGTCAAAAGGTCAATCCTTTAAAAAAAAAATCTAGGCTTTTCCCTATGCCTTGAATTAACACTGGCATTTTCTTGAGTATGTACATATACAATAAAATTACAGAATATAGCACCACACATCTGCCCATCTGGCTGGCCGGGTCTATCTTGCCACAAAGGCCACCTTGCAACTACCCCGGCCTACAATTTGGGGTCTCGGCCGGCTAGCTGGCTAAGGAGAAGGCAAGACTTTCTATCTTCAAGCGAGGACAGGAGCATCGTTTTGCAGAGGCTTCAACCAGCAATGTTGTGTGTCATTCCCAGCAGTACAGGCACGACACATGTGGGTCCATCCACATCTTCTGCCAGCATGTGACATGCTGTTCAGCCAGGCACGGACTTTGCTTGTGTTCGATGCTGACGATCAGCGGTCAAGAGTGGGACCAAGGAATATACAAAAAGATTCAGAAAAGTAGCAAGTTACTAAGTTTGCCAATGGTGCACTTACCAGGCCCTACAACACGGGTGAAGGAAAAGAACAAACTTTTCAAGCGGAAAGAAACATCTGAAGTCATGGGGCGGTGCCGAGGGATATACCTCCCAGGTCACTGGAAGAACTTTACTTAAAGACGTTCTGGTGAATCAGTTCTTAAGGAAGAACTGCCATTTTGTGGTTAAGTGAACCATATCCACGCTCCTAGAACTTATGAATATATAATGAACAATGTAGGTCCCTGAACTGATTCCCTGTGGAACCCCAGTGGTCATCTGTTTCCACGTTGACTGGTTCACATTAACTGTGACACTTTGCCACCTATCCTGCATACAGTTTTGAACCATTTCAGACCCTCCCACCCATGAAATTATATTTAAGTTCTCTAGTTTGTGAAATAGCCTCCTGTGTGGTACTGTATCAAATGCTTTCCAAAAGTCCACATATACAAAATCCACAGGACTGCCTGCATCCAGTTCAGTGGTGATGCTTGCAAAGAAAGCAATGAGGTTTGTTTACTACGATTGCCCTACCCTCATCCCTAGGCCCTGCCACCCTACCCCAGTTTCTCCACGCTGGCCAGGTTTGTTTCTCACCAATATCAGTCCTCAGACAACTTGCAGTCCGATGCCATAACTTGCATCTCCCCTACAGAACAGACTGAGGCACTGTGGCTTTCATCTAGGTTGCGTGTGTGCCTGCAAGAATCAGTGCATGGCGCAGTGCTTTCATTTGCATGCCAGCCCTGTTTCTTTCCCTGTGCTGTCGCAATGCCAGTTGTAACAGTGCAGAGAAAGATTTGCGACCCCGTTGTGTATGTCACAACAGACTAAAAGGAGAGTAGTGCAAAGTGGTCCCTGCAACCACTTCATGCCACTAATTTGCAACAAAGGATGAGGCCCCAGACTGGAAAAGTCACAAAGGTGCAAATGAACACAATATATGCCAGTGATCATTACAAGCAACACATGATAAAATCCAGATGCATAAACAGGGTTTTATTTAACTCTAAAAATTGATTAGCGTTTTGCTCATAAAAGTTCTAAAACATTGTGAAAATGCATAGCACTTGCCTCACTGTGTTTAACAAACATAACACTTCTAGAAAACCTCTATAAATGCTTTCTGTACAGTTAGTATTGTCCCAAGAAGCAGCACCACAGGAGAGGAAACTAGATATCATTGTCCACCTCGGGACAAATGACCTAGCTAGGCATGAGATCAGTGCAGTGCAGGATGAATTTGTGGAGTTGGGGAGGGGCCTCAGACAGGTAGCAAGCACGGTAACCTTCTCAGAGGTGCTGCCAGTCTATGGCAGGGGTGAGGTTAGGGTACTGCAAACCATGCAGTTTAATGAATGGTTGCAAAACTGGTGCAGAGCACAGGGCTTTGGCTTCATTGGGGACTGGGGGTCCACCTGGAGAGATGAAGGTCTATACTGGCATGATGGTCTGCATCTCTCCAGGAAGGGAAACACACTCCTAGGTGACAGGTTTAAAGGCTTCCTTGGCAAGCTTTTAAACTAGCCGGGGGGGGGGTGCCGATAGGAAACAGGAAAGTTCAAGCCTCCCCCCACAAAACATGGCAGGTAGTAGGGTAAACACTGAGGTACAGAACCTGACAGAGGGCAGGACAGGGGCAAATGGAAAAATGGACAAGGGCAATAAGAGCAGGGATGGGGTAAAAAAGGATAAAGCCAACATTAAATAGAGGGCAATGAGTATCAATGCCTGTAGTCTGGGAAACACGCTTCCAGAGCTAGTAGCCCTGATGGAAGAGGAACACTTGGATATTGTGGCAGTCACAGAAACATGGTACACAGAGAACCATGACTGGGATGTCAACATACCAGGGCACACAATCTACAGAAGGGACAGGGAGGGTAAAAGAGGAGGTGGAGTAGCTCTCTACACAAGGGAAGGGATCAAAGCTACAGAACTAAAAAGTAAAGGGGGAGGACAAGAGGAACTCTGGGTCACCTTGGAGACAGGGAATGGCATCATAATCCGCACAGGGGTTGTATACAGACCCCCGTCTCAAGGGGAGGAAATGGACAAGAAAATGATAGAGGGCATTCTCAAAATGGCTAAAAAAGGGGAGATACTGTTGATGGGGGACCTGAATATGCCAGATGTTAACTGGGCGACATGGACTGCAGCCACATCAAGAGCAGGGTCATTCTCGATGCCCTACAGGGAGCATGCCTTAGACAGCTAGTGGTGGAACCCACTCGGGAGGGAGCAATATTAGACCTGGTACTCTCAAATGGAGAGAGGATCACAAACTTAGAAGTAGGTAGACATCTGGGAACAAGCGACCACTGCACAGTGTGCTTCACAATAAACACAACCATGGAGACAAGCCATACAAAGACAAGGATATTGGACTTTAGAAGGGATGACTTTGGCATAATGGGTGAATACCTGAGGAATGCATTAGCAAATAGCCAGAAAGAAGGGGTGGAAGAACGATGGAGAAAAATCAAAATTGCCATCATGGAGGCAACAAGCCTTTGTGTGAAACAAATAAAGAAAAACAAGCGGAATAAAAAACCACTATGGCTCTCAAAAGAGGTGTCAGGGAAGGTTAAGGGGAAAAAGGCTGCATTCAAAAAGTATGAGGAATCACAGACGGAGCACGACAGGGAACTGTATCAATTAAAGCAGAAAGAAGCGGGGAAGGCAGTCAGAAAAGCAAAGGCCCAAACCGAGGAAAAGATAGCCAACTCAGTTAAGAAAGGGGATAAAACCTTTTATAGGTACATTAGGGAGCATAGAAAGGTTAAGGAAGGGATAGTGAAGATTAATAAAGGAGAGGGGAGGTGGGCAGAGGGAGATGGTGAAAAGGCAGAGATACCGAATGAATATTTTTGCTCAGTATTCACAAAAGAAGAAGAGGAGGAGTTACCTAAACCAAACAGTAGAAGCACTCTGGATAGTGGGGTTGACACCAGTCCATTTACAGAAGAAAGTACTGAAAGAACTCCTAAAACTCAAGGTGGACAAAGCAATGGGGCCTGACAGGATTCACCCTAGAATCCTAAAAGAGCTAAGGGAGGACCTAGTGACACCACTAACCACACTTTTTAACAAATCATGGGAAGATGGGGTGATACCCGAGGACTAGAGGAGGGCAGATGTGATTCCCCTTCACAAAAGTGGGAGCAAGGCAGAAGCAGGAAACTACAGACCTGTTAGTTTGATCTCAGTGGTGGGGAAAATGATGGAATCACTTCTGAAAGAAAGAATTGTTGAGTACCTAGAGGCCAGCGGGGCACAAGACCCAAAGCAGCATAGATTCACAGCAGGAAGGTCATGTCAGACGAATCTAATCGATTTCTTTGACTGGGTGACCAAAGTAATAGACCAGGGAGGGGCTGTGGATATGGCCTACCTAGACTTTAGCAAGGCATTTGACACAGTCCCGCACAAAAGATTAATAATCAAATTAGCCAGCCTGGGAGTGGGTCCCAGGGTGGTAGCCTGGGTAGCAAACTGGCTGCACAACAGGACACAGAAGGTAATAGTGAATGGAACACATTCTGAAGAAAGGAGGGTTACTAGTGGAGTACCTCAGGGCTCAGTACTGGGTCCAGTCCTCTTTAATGTCTTTATAGGTGACATTGCGGAGGGTCTGGAAGGAAAGGTATGCCTCTTTGTGGATGACACAAAGATCTGTAACAGAGTTGATACAAGGGGGGTAGAAAGAATGAGAAGGGACTTTGCAAGGTTGGAGGAATGGTTAGACATATGGCAACTTAGATTCAATGCAAAGAAGTGCAAAGTAATGCACCTGGGAAATAAAAATCCAGGAGAATAGTACACAATAGCAGGGGAGGTACTAACGACAACAATAATAGAAAGGGATCTGGGTGTAGTCATATCAGATGACCTAAAGGTGGGTAAGCAATGTGAGAAGTCAGTAAGGAGAGCCAGGGGGATACTGGGATGCATAGGAAGGGGCATCACAAGTAGAAAAAGGAAAATGGTTATCCCTCTGTACAGACAGTTGGGGAGACTCCATCTGGAGTACTGCATGCAGTTTTGGAGACCTCATCTATGCAAGGACATAGACAGGATGGAAGCAGTCCAGAGGAGGGCAACTAAAATGGTGCATGGTCTACATCAGAAACCATATGAAGAGAGACAGAGAGCTTAATATGTATACCCTTGGTGAAAGGAGGGACAGGGGGGACATGATAGAAACTTTTAAGTACCTCAAGGGAATCAACAAAGTCCAGGAGGGTAACTTCTTTCAGAAAAAGAGATGTGTAAGAACAAGGGGGCACAATTTAAAGTTAGAGGGGGGACGGCTCAGGGGTAATGTGAGGAAATTCTTTTTCACGGAGAGAGTGGTGGACGCATGGAACCGCCTTCCTGGAGAGGTTTTGGGGTCTAAAACAGTGGGGGAATTCAAACATGCATGGGACAGACATAAGGCAATTATAGTGAGGGGTTGCAGGAAGTAGGCTGTTGGTTAACTAGAATCTGCAGCTTATCCAATAGGTAGGGAAATGGGCAGACTAGGTGGGCCAAGTGGTCCTTATCTGCCGTCAAAGTCTATGTTTCTATGTAAGAAAAAAACTGCTAATCAATTATTTAAAACACTAATAAACAAACAGAAAGGCTCCTATTACCCACTTGAAGAAGTGTCCAAAAAGTAGGAAGTCATGCCCAAAACAGTACCATACTGTGTTCCGGTCTAGCAATTTCCATAGGTCAGTGAATCTAAATGTACTGTAATGGGGCCATCACATGCAAAGGAACAATAAATTCCCAAGGAGTCAAAACTTGGAAAGACCATGTCTTATTTACGTAGCCAAGCAAGATAAATGACATCACCATGGTTCACACACATTACACACCAAAATAAAATAATTAATCTAAGGCTATCAGACATCAGACTCTAGATGTGCACAGCCTCAGGAAGTTTTAATGTAACGCTATCTGAAGCAGAGATGAGAGGGGTGGGGCATGCTTTGGTACTTAGAAGAAAAATCTAACAAATATAAAATGAAGAGCTAAAACAGATTCTTTAGTTATTTATTTTTTCTTAAAGAGGACAGGAAATGAAAAATCATTAATTGGTAATCAGATGTATACCGTCATCACCATCTATATCACCGTGCCTTTCACACATAAATGTGTATGTAAAAATGTTAACCTAATGTTTATAATTTGAAATCCGTTTCTATTATGGCTGACTATGTATTAAAATGCTGTCCGCCTTCCAGTAAGTACCAGGCTGAAGTGAACTAGCCATTTTTTACTGACGCCGTTGTCTGTGCTTGCCGCCATCTAGTGTCCTCGCGCCTGGCACTGAATGCAGTCTCACTGCTGCCAACAAAGAATCAGTCATGTGATGTTACCTTCACTGCCTGGTAATGGGGACAGTGAGGTCTGAAAGGAGGACAGTAACAGAAGGTGCTCCTCTTTGTGCATCCCAAAGTTCTGATGCGGCAGTATGCATAAGTGCCAAACCTTCAAATGACAAAATATGAATACAAATCAGTGAGAGAAATACATTTATACAAAACCATTACCGATGGGTAATTTTTAATGCCTTTGTATAGAATATTTCTTTCTCTGTTTGTCTTCAATTTTGTCATATGAGGGGTTGGCACTTACAAGTATGGTGCAACGGATCTACTGTACCTCAGTGTGATGTATGCACCGAGACTGACAGGGTCCAATATCGGGAACAGCTGGATTTAGGATGGGGGCAGTGAGGTACAGTGCTGTTATTGTGCATCCCTGAATTCAGATGCCTGAAGTTTTAACAGAAATCCTCCTCAGTGTCCCGATCAGAGAGAGACCGACACAGAGGGTCCAGTATCGGACAGGGAGGGACAGCACTCCTATAATGCTTCAGCAGTATGGCTCAATCTGCTGAATGACCTACTGGGAGAGAGCTCCTTATGGATTTTTGAACAATGTAATGGATTCTGGCATATCCGAACGATGTCGGACAGGGCCTCCTGCTGTCACCAGGACTGACCGGGCAAATTGCACAAAGTCACTCGTACCCACAGCCAAGATCATCGGTTACTCTTGCCTTTTTTTTTTTCCTGTAGTAGTATCACATGCCGCTGGACAGTGGAGGGATACTGCCAAATGCAGAAGGGGTTGTAGGCGTGTACTGATTCAGATTAAGGAGAATAAGCAGTAGAGGAGAGGTAAGAGGTAGGTGCTGCTGGGGGGGAGAGGATCATTGCTCATGTGAAAACTATAACAACAACTATGATTTTTTGAGGGCAGTAGCTGTGAAAGTAAAGGCTAAATTGTCATGTAACCCCTCACCCCTGCCTTTTTACTAAAACGACAGGTGGCATGCTGTTGGCGTTGGCAGCAATACCTGGTGGGGACCTGGGTTCGGGGAGGATGAGGTTACCTGGCACAAGGGACCTAGGTTTGGCTACTCTGCACAGGGGCACCCAAGTAAATCCAACTACAGGAAGCAATAACTGTAATGTCCAGAACCAGGATTGGGATTTTTCAGTGTGGCTTTATTCATAAACTAGCTGAACATGACTAAGCATAGATGGTCCCCCAAGGGGCTACGTTCACTGTATATGCAGATTAGAGACTACAAGGCGGTCCACTTGAAGAATGAACCCATTTCTACTGTGGTCTGGCTCTGGACCCACCAGGCACTCAGCCCAGACTTGCACGCGCTTTGAATACACAGCCCAACTGGCCCGGCTCCCCTGCCGGCCACTTGATTGACGGTCCATTTGAAGAATGAACCCAACTTTACTTGGAGTGACTCCCATCAAACAAGGAGTATATTTTCCCCAAGCTTGTGGCTCCCCACACCACTTAGAGTCTGCGACTCCTAGAGAGATTTAATTTCTTACTTCCTTCGGACTCCCATCAATCAAGGAGACTCCCCTCAAACAAGGAGTATATTTTCCCATCCTGTGGCTCCCCACACCACTTAGAGTCTGGCGACTCCAGAGAGATTTTCCATTATGCACCACTGCCTGGGTACCTACCTCATCACTGGCCAGGCGCATGAGGCAAGTAGCAATCACAGAAGAAATCCGTAGAGGTGGACCTGGTTACTAAAGATGGGGGGTGTTCCCACTTCCAGCTCCCACAGCCCATACCCGGCCATTTCTCTGGACAAACAGAAACTTAAACTTTGAAATGTAGATTAAACGGTGGATGACCTGAAGTACCCCCTCTACAACAGTACTTGAAATCCATTCAGTCTTTAAACTACTCCATTTGTTTGTCCTAGTACAATAGGCCTCCCAAATAGTAGTTCACATCCCAGCTTTTCTTCATATTTTCCAAACTGAAGAATATATTGTTTGCCCTCTCAAATAGAGCACAACACTCACCCTTTCGTTGCAGGTGCCCCACAGGCGAAGTACCACTTCTTTCACTGTTATACCAGAACAGAAACTGTAAACAGGCAGCTTTCTTCTGTAGTGGAAAATTAGGGGATTGCCCCTGGAACCCACAGAGGGATGTTTTACTCCCCCCGCCCCAGAGGGAGGGGGCACTGAGACCTGGACAGCGGTCTCCACCACTTAAAACTGGACACTGACCTTCTCCCAAGGAGGTAAACAAAAGACACTTCCTTCTTCTTCAAAACAAAACAGTAGACTGACTTTGAAAACTCCCAAAGTTCTATCTCACTCCCTGTGCTGCAGATTCCAATGTGGCTTATGCAGCTGCGACAGTTCTATGGTGATGTCGTCTCTCAGTCTCAGCTGTGACTGAGAACAGAGTGAGACAGTGTGAAACCCATTTAACTGGAGTTTCACAAGCTGCCTTCCCTGCCTACCACTAGGTCTTACTGGGATTCTAGTAACCCCGGGTAACAAGGGGGTTACAGTCAAACTACCAAATACCATGTCAGCATAACAGGCATAACATGCTCTTGCATGTTACAATTTAGGGACAAAAATTGATTGATGGCAAATGTTAACATTTTCAGGACACTCACCATAAAACTGCAATAAAAAAATTACACTGGATAAACAATTTAAACTATTTACTGTTGGCCATGCTTGGATCTGGATTATACAACGGCAAGAAAGAATGCTTGCCTCTGATTGGTCAGTCTGGGACTGGACACCTGATGTTATGCCAATACATCACGGGTCTGGTCCCAGAGCACAATCTCACTTACTGATTTTTTGGAGGATTGTTGTATTCTTTGCTTCAGAAACAACGATATATTGCCACACTGAAAATCAACTAAAGACATTTTTTAAATTTGTTTTTATTTTTGCATAACAACGAGCCATTGCATAATAGCAATAATGCACTTCAGGGTGTGTGTCGTGCTGGGATAACCTCACTTCTGGGGTCGCTGGATGCACTCGGCCTGCAGCCCAGAGCCCAACCACCCCAGGCGTGAGGTTATCCCAGCACGACACACGCCCTCTCGTGCATTATTGCTTAAATCACTGACAACAGATGGAATGCATGAATGAGTACGTCAGCTGATGGCACTACATCCCATCTGATGAGCTCGTGCCAAAAACAGAACACCGAGGATCGCTATCTACAGGAGTGCGGTATTTGAATGAAATGTTCCCTATACATGAGTACAGGAGACAAAATAATGGAATTGAAACGATTATAACTAACATTACACTATATGAAAACAGTCTAAGTCACATAAATTAATTCCTGTCCCCTTTAAATTTATACAGAGGTCCAGACTGTTTCAATGTAAGTGCAAGTATGCAATCCTGTAAGCCTATGCAAGCAGGAGTGAGAGCAGACAGACGAGCAGTACTCATCAGAGAGAGCACAGATGGGCAGATCATGGACAGACAAAGAAGTTTACAGTTAAATGATGAGCGAAAAGAGTAAAACTTACAAATGTCAAACAACTGTACTACAAATCATTTTGAAACAAGTGTGTGTGTTTTGGGGGGGGGGGGTGCAGGTAAGTAAACGTCCTGTTAACTGTATAAAAAAAAAAATGACTGCTTTTTGGGGAAAAAATTCTGTCTGCCTCACTGATGCAGAACAACCCTTTGCCCAGGTTGGCAGGGACTTGATTTTAGAACCATGTCTCAGCCAGTCAGGATGCAGGGATTTCCTAACCCATTTCATGCTGACATACTACATGGCACTAGAGTCGGACCTCACTGAATATTAAAGATGTGTCCAGTGTGCACAACCCCTCAGGATCTGTAAGTCTCATAATATCAATTGGGGTACAAATATCTGATACCCGGAAAATATCACTGATTATTTTAAAATTTTAAACAGCCTACATTTCAGAACAAATGCCTTTAGGCTGACTTATAGATCATCATTTAATACAATTAACAGATACATAAAATAATGAACATTTAGATGGATACATAAAACAATGCGAAAAGTACAGGAGGACCATTTAATTCACTTCCTTGCAAAATGGCATTTTATTACCTGCCAAGGCTTTCGGAAGTGGAAACCAAATGTGACTTTATGACATCAGCAACAGGATGTCAGTAAGCAGATTCCTGTTGGCTTTTTAACACCTAGGTGCTAGTGTGCGAATGTTTAGATCTAAGAAAATGTTAATAAAAGGATGTCATATTTAGGAAATTTTTTTTCTTCTGATGTTGCCATTAATTTTAAAATACCTCCTGGTAGGAAATTATGTTTGGAAGAATTCATTCTAAAACGAGGAGCTAGATGACTCACCAAGTGGGTGTAGAGTTAAGAGTTGAAAATGTATTAAGAGTATCTGAAATGAGGAGAAATCATCTTGGGCTCTGAAAGCAGAAACATCTAACTTTAAACGCACTTACAGAGGTAATGCATTAGATAGAAAAGATCTAAGAGTATTGTGGTAGGAGTTTTGTTCTGTAACGTTCCCATTTTCTTTATAGATTGTAAGCTCTTAATATTTGTTCTGTATTTCATCTTACTTATTTCACAATTTTTAGTAAACCACATTTTCTTAAGATACTGCCTGGATCGTCTCAGTCATTTTTGCATGTTATTGTTGAACTGATATTATCTAACACTTGTTTAAAGGCTTGATGGTGTTACTAAGCTCGGAAAAGGAAAGAATATACCCAAGGTCTCTTACAGAGTTTTAAGGATTCATTTTGGATACCTGGTTAGGTGCCCCTGGGCGAAGGACTGTACTGCATTCCCCGAAGAGAGTACATGTCCAAGCCTGTCATCTGTGTATGCTAGCATAAGGTTCACAGTTCGAACCCCCCCAGAACTTGAGGCTAACATGCTATTCGGACCAAAAACAGACAGGAGGGTTACCCTGTCTGTTATCTGTTCACACTATTGCGCTCTGAGGTTGGCACTGTAGGAGCAGAGGGCGTGACCTGCAGAGTGCGTGTGTGACAACCATAATACTTGATCTTCGAGAGGAGCTCTTGCAGCAGGCAACCCCGGAAGGACTAAAGCTGCCAGCCACCAGGACCACACGGAAAACTTCTAGCTAGCAGTCTCTCACGGGGGATCGCCCCTGCCAACGTTAGCACGCTGACCTCCACCTATCCTATAAAGGGGGCGGTCCCCCACACCTACCTCAGTTCTCCCACCAGAGACCCCAAGCAGGTGACAAAAAAGGAGAATCGAGGTGGTTCCTCAGAGCCGAGGAAAAGGAATAAGCAGAAGACGTACAAAGGAGAAGAAACTAACAGGGGAAAGGATGGAGGGAAAGCAGCGCCTGCTGCAAGAGCTCCTCTTGATGTTCTATTGTTATGCTAAGTTCTTACATAACTGTTTCTTACTTCGAGGGGGCTCTTGCAGCAGGCAACACCAGTAAGACTGAATCCCAAGCAGTACTGGAACTGACCGGAAAGGTAACAGGGAGGAGGCAGCAGGCGTCAGCAGAAGGCTCAGGAAAGAAGGCCCTGAAGGACTGCAAGGCCAAAATTTGCCCTGTGTCTAAAAGCCATGTCCAGACTGTAGTGCCTGATGAAAATGAGGACAGAGCTCCAGATGTCAGTCACACAGATATCCACAGCAGACACATTTTTAAAGCAAGCTGTGGAGGCAGCCATATCTCTGGTGGAGTGGCCCTTAACAGCTCCAGGCAAGGACTTGATTTACTTGTGGTAGCAGTAAACAATGCACTTAGCCAACCACTTAGACATACACGGTTTCGAAACAAGTGCTACCCTCTCTCTTGGGAGCAAATGAAACAAGCAACTGGTCAGTTTTTCGAACAGACTGGGTGCAATGAGTATAATACCTCAGCACCCAATACACGTCCAAAGTATGGAGTAAGGCCTCCCCTGACTGGAATACTCAGGGAAATAAACTGGCAGGTGGATGGACTGATTTAAAGTAAACTGAGACACCACTTTAGGTAAAAACTTAGGATTAGTACACAAAGACACCCTGTCTTTGTGAAAAACCAAATAAGGCTCTTTACACATCACAGCCTGAAACTTGGAAATCCTCCAAGCAGAAGTAACATCAACCAAAAAGAGCACTTTACACGACAGAAAGCACAGCTCACAATTCACGGACAGTTCAAAGAGAGGCAGAGTGAGCTTTTTCAGCATGAAAAGAAGGTCCCCTGGAGGGACAGGGTCCCAGATGGGAGGCTTCAAATGCAGGATACCCCACAAGAATGTGCAGGACACCTCTAGCTGGGTAACGGATTTGCCCTCAATAGGTGCATGGTATGCAGAGATGGCGCAAAGGTGCACCTTAAGGGAGGAGTACCTCAAACCTAAGCCCAAAAGGGACAGCAGGTACTCCAAAATCAGGTTCACCGGACAGGTGACGGGATCCAGGTGACAAGCAGCAGCCCACAAGGAGAATTGCTTCCACTTTAAGGTGTGGGTGGCTCTAGTGGAAGGCTTTCTAGAGGCCACCAGGATATTAGCAACCCTAGAGGAAACTCCAAAGTGGGCGATAGCTAGGTCTGCAGGAGCCACGCATGCAGATGCAGGGACTTGAGGTCTGGGTGGACTAGGGTGCCCTGTTCCTGGGAGAACAAGCTGCTGCACAGAGGCAGGGGTACTGGAGGTTCCACTGACAGCTTCTGTAGCTGGGGGAACCAAATCTGACGCGGCCAATATGGGACTACGAGGATCATCTTGGCCCCCTCTGACTGAAGCTTGAGTAGAACTCTGTAGGAGCGGGAAGGAAGGTGTACACGAACCTCCCCTTCCAGGAGAGGGACATGTTGTGCCAGGAAATTCCAGGACCTGGATCAAGCGAGCAGAAAAGTGACTGTTTTGCGCCGCTGAGTGGGGACGCAAAAAGGTCCAACTCTAGATGGTCAAACCTGTCGAAGAGATCTTCAACCACTGAGGACAGAAGTTCCCACTGGTAAGACCTCGATTTGGATTGGCTGAGACTGTTGGCAAGGACATTTTGGGCGCTTGGAACATGAACAGCCGAGAGCTCCAGTCCGTGCTCGATGACCCAGTACCAGACTCTCATTGCTTCCCAACAAAGGGGGTATGAGTGAGTGCCCCCCTACTCGTTGATGTAGTACACTACAGACATGTTGTCCTTCTGCACCAGCACAGGCCAGGAAGAATGTGGGTCTGTAAGGCCTGCAGGGAGTAAAGAACCACCTGCATCTCCAGCACAATGATGTGGAGATTCTGCTCTGCCTCAGACCAGGTCCCCTGGGCCTGTTGGTTGGCCAAGTGATCACCCCAGTGAAAATCCGAGGCATCCATCGTGAGGATCTGCTGCAGGGGCACAGCCCGGCAGGGAATCTCTCGCAGGAGGTTGGCAGGGCTCTGCCACCACTCCAAGGTCCTCTTCAACAGATCAGAGACCATGACTGGCTGATCCAGGTCATTCATGCGCTGGTCCCACTGAACCCGGAAGGTCCACTGGAGAACCCTCATATACAGGCGGGCCAGAGGGATCGTAGCTACAACAATCGCCATGTGCCCCAACAAGCGGAGGAATGCTCTGGTCAGGATCTGTCAACTGGAGGAGACGAGATGGGCCTGCTCTATCAAGCATTCCTCCCTGTCCACTGGCAGGAAAACTCTGCCCTGGGAAGAGTCCAGGGCAGCCCCAATATACAAGAGGCGCTGGCATGGAGAGAGACAAGCCTTTGGCAGATTGACTGTGATCCCCAAGGACTAGAAGAGCCGAAATGTGCATTCCAAGGTCTGTAGCAGAAGATACCTGGAAGGGGCTGTTAGTTATCCAGGTAGGGCAACAAAAGCCTTGTCTCCAAAGCTGTGGCCACCACTGCTAGGCACTTGGTAAAAACCCAAGGTGCTGAAGAAAGGTCAAAAGGGAGGGCCCGGAATAGAAAATGGTCCTCCTAGAAACAGAAGCGGAGGAAATTACAGTGGGCTGGGAAGACCTGGATATGAAGATAGGCATCCTGCATATCTAGGGATCCCTTTCCCGTTTCTGGCCCACAGCCTTTACAATGTCTGTTGAACTGCTTCCCCCCCCTTTTATTTTTCTTCTTTTCCTCACCCCCCCCACGCTTCCACATAGGTATTTCCCCGATATGACCAGGGTTGTGACTTCTACTATTGTTATACTTTATACGATTGCTATTTACTACATGTAACTTTATTCTGTAAACCACTGTTATATTGTGTTCTTTTGTTATTTGTATTACACCTGTATGTTACCACTGTTGTATCTCACACTGTAACCATGTCTACCCTCCCTGAGACGAGGTGTCTTTGTAAATGAGTCCCTGACTCAAAGGTTGTAAATCAGACTTTCAAAAATAAATAAATAAATAGGGGGCAGAGCCAGTCCCCCTGGTGAAGGAGGAGTACTAGTCCCTGAAGGGTGACCATCCTGAAACGTTTGTACTCTATAAGTACAGGTTCAGATGACTGAGGTCCAGGATTGGCCTCAGGTCCCCTGTCTTCTTGGGGATGAGGAAGATGTGGGAGTAAAACCCCCTTCCTCTTTGAGCTGGAGGGACAGGTTCTATGGCCCTCTTGTGCAGGAGAGCCTGAATCTCTTCCCAAATGAGGGAGAGGTGGGCCGAGGGATAATGGGAAGGCAAGGGAGGGTTTTCTGTAGGGGGTTCCAGAAACTCTAAGGTGTGCCCGTGCTCGACGAGCTGTAGTACCCATTGGTCTGCAGTCACTTCTCGCCACCTGTTGAGATGAAGGGAGAATCGACCCCTGACTGCCTCCTCCAAGGCCTCTGCTGGAGTGGGGGGGTCAGGCAAGGAGTCAGGCGGTGGACCAGGGGGTGGACAGAGCGGTTCTGGGTGCTCATGGGACCCTAGGAGCAGCTGCTGCAGCTGGTGGGGTGGGGCTGAGCCTTGCGCTTGAAGGAGGCCTTCACCTGCTGGCCTCTGGTGGGTTGGCGAGAGGACTGACGAAAGGACTGACACTGAACAGTCCAAGGCTGAGAGCGGTAGAGGGAATGAACCACCTTGCCAGACTCCTGGAGGTGGTAGACGATGTCCTGGGCATCACTTCCAAACAGGATGGAGCCTCTGAAAGGGGCATCTAAGATGTTGGCTTTAACATCAGGAGCAAAGCCATCCACTCTAAGCCACTGGTGATGAAGACAGATCCCTGTCACCACCCTACGCCCAGAGGCATCCACAGTACCATATGCCACCTGCAGGACATGAGTGCCTGTGAAGGTTAGTGAGTGAGACAGATGCACAGACACATGTAAAAGGTGTGGAACGCACTTTGCGGTATTTATTTTCCAAAACAAAAAAATAAAATAATAAAAAATACAAAAAGAAAATAGGTGATTAGTCCTTCTGTTCTGCAAAAACAATGCACAATTCCCTCTGCATAACTTCCAGGCTTTGTTCTTAGGACCCTTCTGGCTCCGACCCTTCTGAGACCCGATAACAGCCGAGCTTGATTCGACAGCTTCTTGGCTCTGTCCAGGGGCAAAAAGGCTTTGCCTAGGGTTGTGTCTAGTACTTCCTCTATGAACTGCAGCCGCTGGCACGGGATCAAGTGGGACTTGGCAAGTTTGACTGTGATACCCAAGTCAGAAAAAACTTGAAGGGTGAGAGAAAGGGAGCGCAAGAGTTCCTCCTGGGACAGGGCTGCTAGAAGCCAATCGTCCAGGTAGGGGAAGACTTGGACCCTCTTGGTGTGCAGGAAAGCCACCACCATCGTCAGGCATTGGTAAATACTCGGGGGGCTGACAAGAGACCAAATGGGAGGGCCCTGAACTGGTAGTGTAACCCCTGGAAACAAAAATGGAGGTACTTGCTGTGGGAGTGGTAAATGGGGATATGGAGATAGGCATCCTGCATATCCAGGGCGCACAGTCACAAACCCGGCCGAAGCATGGGAAGAAGGCTCGGAAGTTAAAGTATTCGGAACCACTTGTACTCCACAAACTGACTGAGGGAGCTGAGGTCCAGGATGGGCCGCAGATCCCCGGTTTTCTTTGGTACTAGAAAGAAATGGGAATAGTAACCTGTCCCTGAAGACAGAGGACAGGTTCTAGCCTCCTTAAATGAAGGAGGCGGATTTCTTCCAGTATCAACTGCAGATGCAGAGGGGAGTACAAGGAGTGAGGAAGGGGTCTGCGAGGTTTTTTTTGAATGAATTCTATTGAGTGCCCTGCTGAGATCAGCTGGAGCACCCAAATGTCTGCCGTTATCCTCTCCCAACCCAGCAGATGGGAGGAGAATCTTCCCCCTACCGGTTCCTCTGATCTGAACAGAGGCAGTGGGAGAGTCAGGAGGCAGAGGGCAGAGCAGCTGCCGATGCTCTGGAGACTTTTTTGCTGGGGGGAGCTTTGGCTGCTGATGCGGCTTTACGTTTATTGGGACGTCTGGATTGTGTCCGTTTGTGCCTTTGATGGTTGTGATGCCAAAAGGGATGTTTCTGCCCTTGAGACGGTGTGACAGGGTTGGTCCCTGCCACTGATGTGTGGACACAACTTTTTCTTTTCTTTAAGGTTGCAACCTCTATCCTCTTTCTTATACGGCTATCCCTTTCTTTCTTGTTTGGAGGCAGGCCACCTCCATGCACCCCCAAAAAATCTCTTATCTCAGCCCTCTTTTATCTTCCCTTTCTTCTCAGAGTCCAAGTAAGAAGGTCCAAGAAAGGTGATCTTGAGTTCATCAAAGACGGACACGACTGGCTTTCTGTGGCTAGCAAAAAGTATGCAAAATGGCTAGCAAAGGTATGGGCTAAAAATAGGCAAGCAGCATTCCCTTTCCTTTTTCTGTGCCCTGTGCGGCTTTGCCCTAACTGTAGTGCTGAATATAGATAAAATGGAGGTGCCTAAACCAAGTAAACAGGCTGTACCCCCCCATGCATTCGCATATAACCCTGTAGAGGCTGGTAAAAAGGGAGTGTCCCAGTACCAACTGTAGTATATTTCACTCTTTTGTGTTCCCTTAGAAATTATGCAGCTTCTTGCAAGGAGCCACAGATAAGATAGCGCCTGCATGTTTAATTAAACTATACAGAGCCCTGGAACCATTTAAATAAGTTAAACATTATATTTCAGGACTTCTTGGTTAGTAGCAGCCTTGTCACCTCCACAACTTCTGTTTTGGGAACTGCAGGAATACATGTAAAACTCTTACAAAAGATGAACACTCCCACATTAAAGCATAGAGGTTTATTTTATTATTATTCCTCACCTTAGGTTTGCTGGGTGTTTCCAGAAAGGTCTCCTCTGCCTATAAGCAGTCCTGCAGAGGGGTTTTGTTAAGTAAAACCAAAACTACTGTAACATAAGTAGTCTGCTAATTCACAGCCTACACTGCAGGAGGAAAAGGTGTGGTGTCTTCAAGCTCTGCTACTGAATTGAGCATCCACTATAGGGGGACAGTGGCCCCTTGTGGCCTCTACTTATAGTAACAATGCGGTTAGCAAAATTACTCTAAAAAAGTTTATTATTACAGTTCTTGAACAACTGCTGCTTGTACTTTACATGTACAATATTCCTAGCCTGTTTAAGTCTATAATGCGGGGCTAAATAAAATGTTTTAAAGTTCTGATGATGCTAGATCACCTGACTCAGGTAGGTGGGTACTTAAGGCACTACCTGAGCAGGTATCAGGTTAGACAGGGTCAGTGCTTTCTGACCAGCAGTGAGAGCAGTTCTGTTTTGAGAAGTATTTACTTTTGTTGTTTATAGTCTTTTTTTTTTCTTTTGTATATTGTTTATTCATTTATTTGCTTTTTGGTACATATTTGTTTATGAAGTAATAAACATCCCACTAGAGAAACAGTGAGCCGCACCTTATCCAACGTCTCTGTGTCCATCTGTAGAAACCACACCATGACAGAGGGTTTGTACATTGTCTGAACAGACTTAAATGCCAAACCCTTCTCCTGCAACTCGGTGATGATGTCCTTGACATTACCGCTGAATAGCACAGACCCTCTGAAGGGCCGGCTGCACTTCAGGGGCCAAACCTGACACTCGGACCCAGACATGACGTCACAGAGATACGGTGAAGGCAAAGCTCCTGCCTGCTGTGTCCACCGCGTCGTAAGTAGCACAGAGCATGTGTCTACAGACCGGACATGCGAAGCGGACTAGGTCTCTCAGTTCTTGCTTGGTCTGGGAATCTGGGAAGGAATCCAGCTTTGTTTCCAACTGACCAAGGATAGCCTTCAGGTAATCCCCCATGTGACCGACATAGTTGAGGGCCCTCATACCCAGGGTGGAAGTAGCGTAAATCTTCTTCCCACACTGGTCCAGAAGACGGGACAAGCTAAGGTGCTTTGGATTGGCCGATCAGTCATGTGCGGCGCTGATCACCACCAAATCCGTTTTGGGGTGAAGGCTGAGAAAGTCCTTCCCCTCAGGAGCCTGGTACAGCTTGTCTGCCTTCCTAGGACAGGGGGTTAACAAGGCAGGTTGTTTCCAAATCGTGGAAACAAGATCTGCGTGAGGCTCTATCCAGGGTGGAATCAGGGTGGGAGAAGTCTCCGGGAGGTCCAGATGAGCCGCAAGCTTCTTACGCTGGGGATCTGGCTCCACTGATTGCCACTCACAAGCATCCTGGATTTTCTTAAGCAACTCCAGAAATGAAGGGTCTTCCGGAGGTGACTTCAGAGAACCTTGCAGCCTGGGTTTATCTGGAGTATAGAGCTCATCCCCAAAATCAGAGCGTCCAGAGTCCAAATCCGATTCTGAAGACTCCGAGGAGGAAGAAGAAGAAGAAGAGGAGTTCTCCCTAGGAGGGGGACGGTCGCCCTCTCTGGGGGTTCCCCGGGGAAGCATATCCTCCCTAGCCCGAGATCCAGAAGGTTCAGCTCCAGTGTCAGGTAAAGGCAGAGTAAGTCTCTTCTCACCAACATAAGGGGTCCTGCGTCAGCAGGCATTTTTTGACTTTCTGGGTGAGCTGTGTCTTAGCTTCGGCCCACCAGAAGGCCAAGACTTCCCTCAAGTCCACCTGGGGTTGCAGAGTAGGTGGAGGTGGGGGAGGAGGGGGGCTCAGAAACGGGTAGCCTGGAAACCCGTAGTAGGAGTATCCATAACCCGAAGGTCGGAGGCCCGGCGTCAGGTACTGAGGTGCCGGATACTGTGGCGTCGGGTACCAAGGAGCCGGATACTGCAGCGTCAGGTATCCTGGTGCCAGGGGCTCTGAAGGAATCGAAGATCCTGGCGTCAGCCCTACAGGCGGACCAGACTGGTCAAGCGTTGGGCCGGAGGGGGACCCGCAGAAGGGTCCAGGAGCCCGGATGGCTCTGACGGCGTAGGGGGCCTGCCTTCAGGAAGAAGAATGTTGGAGGGTGAAGTCGGGTTGCTGACGTCGGGTCCGGTGTTGGGGAGGTACCCCCGATGGCAGCATTCTAGACTCCTCGACCCCAGCCAGGGAGGAAGGAGTGAACTCCTTGGGAGAAGTTGGAGGAGACGCAGGGGCCTCAGAGGGCAACGCAACCAGTATGCATTGCGGCGAATCCCTGGCGTCAGGTGAGGAGGCAGAGCCCGACAAGGGGTCGCTGGCTGGGCAGACGATGGAGGATCTGATGGCCGACTTAACAGCCATGCCTGGGTGGACATCAGTGGGGCTGACGCCTGACTTATCAGATGTACTCTGACCGGTAGGCATGGATTCAGAGGCCGTAGCCGGAGTGCGGGCCTCCTTTTCCCGGAGGCTCCGCAGCCTGAGCACAAGCCCGGCGGGGTCCACGCTGGCTAGACATCACTAAGGCGGTCTGTCAAGGACAATCCCAGTGGAGAAAGTTACCTGAGGCCGCCGACTCCAGCCAAAGTCGCAGCTGCTGTGGACGATGGGTCACGATCCCAGTATTTCTCCTTGTCCATCTTCTTTTTATGAAGGCCCTCAGGAGAAGCTGATGCCTGCCTTAATTTCTTTAATTCCTTTTCAATGAGCCATTCTCTTTTTTTTAATAAATGGGCTTCCAGGGACTACTGTCTCTGTTTCCGGGTTGCAGGACTGAATTTTCAGCAGTGTTCACACTCCTCCATGCAGTGGTCTGGGCCTAGACAGAAAAGGCAGAAAGAGTGGCTGTCCTTGTGAGGGAGCTGGGATCCACACGAGTCGCACTTGTTTTTATGCGATTCTGATGGTGTCGGTGACGACATGCACAGAGAGGTATTAATACACAATTATCAGAAATTAAGAGATGAATGACAAAGGAGATTTATACTCATCCAAAATGGCGAGACAAGTGAGCGCTGCTCTTCCACAAGGTACTTTCACAAGCTGACGGTGGGAAAGAACTGGAGGGCAGGTGTTGGGGACTGCCCCTTTATACCAACGTCAGCTGACGTCAGTCACCTGACGTGGGAGCAGTCCCCGCCAGAGACTGCTAGCTAGAGATTTTTCCATGGGGTCCTGACGCCTGGCGGCTTAGTCCTACTTGTGAGTACCTACTGCAAGAGCCCTCTCGGAGTAAGATCATTTATTTCCATCTATGGTACATTCCAACAGTAGTTGAGTGAGAATGTTATTAAAGCTTTGTTTCATTTACACTCCTGATCTAGATGTATTGTGCTTACCTGTGCATACTGTAACATCTTCTCAGTAGCATCTGGTTCTTTGTTCCAAATGATGTTCTCACAGAGTTGCAGCAGTTCTTTGTCTATGTCATCGTACACAGGGAGGTTTCCAGCATTCACTATCCCCATGTCCATGCCAGACTGATTTATAAAATGAAAAGAAAAATAGAGTTTAGAACTGTTTTCTGAGGTGACAAGCAGAAAGCAGACAATCTTCAAAACATAGCTCAATGGATTATGGAGTTTTTCACTTCTAAGTCAATGGGTTGACTACAGAGGAGGCTGATAGTGACTGAAAGCCATTTATCATCAGATGGGTGCATGTTGGTCTTGTTCGAGGTCCCAATGATGAGGTGTTAAAGTGCATGAGGAACAGCAGAACAGAAAAGAATATAAGCATCTGCAGTGAGATAAGTAAATGGACTTGGAAGGGCAGGAAGATGAGATAAGCCTTCAGCAGGTACTCCTCTAGGACTCCTCCAGGACCCCGGGAGGGACAAGAAAGCCAGCAGTGATAGCAATAGTGGCCAATGCTGCTCTGTGGACATAGCCAAGCCTAGGCTGATGGAAACACTCAGGGAGCCCAGGAAGGAGAGGGCAGACAAGAACTCCAGCCCAGGGTTCAGGAGAAATCCCTGTTGACGGTGTTAGCAAGGGTCAGGATGAAGGTTGAAAAGTAGGTGTTCAGAAGACTACTGCTGAGGACTGGAAATAGGTAGCTGTATAAGGCATTTAAGAGGAAAATACATATGCCAGTGTTGTTCATAGACCACTGCCACTACAGATGGACTATACAGCCAATCAGGTGTCAGGTGAGTCAAGGTGGGTAACCTGTGTGCTATTAGGTGCAATACAGAGCGACAGTCGGGCAAAATGACACCATCTACTATTGTGGCAGAGCCACACTGAAAGAGAAAAAAAATTATAAGGGAACTGTCATCAACAGGATTTCTCAACGTCTGAAAGCACATAAGGCCCATTTGAATGAGCCATTGTGTTTAATGCTGGACTACAAAGACTCACAGATAGTCATATGTAAATCAGTATGTAATTAAGGGCTGGTGGTAGCCATATGTTTTGGGATCCTGACAAGAAATGATGTCACCGAGGGTCTTGGTCCTCCTTTGACTGTATGTAATCCAACAGATTAAACAGGAGATCATCTGTTTTATTAAGTGTGTTTTAAGGTGTTATAATGTATGGTAGAACGTTGTTAACCCACAAAAATCATCACTTCCCAGTGTTGTTAACCCATCGATGTGATGTTTCATCCTTGTTAACCCATCAATGATACGTCACATCGATGGGTTAACTACTGGGCACAGTCTGCGCATGTGCTCACATTTTTTCTCTCAAGAACCGACAGGTGCACACAGCGGTGATGGAATGACCAAACGGCCGAGGCAGTGACTTATTTAAAAAGTAAGGAGCCCTCTTCAGTCTTTCTTGGGACCATACACTTTAAAAAACAATGTATGGTCCCTCTATCAGCAACCAGTTACTATTAACTGTCTTGAGGTTGCCAGGGTGACTTAAGCCTCTCGAGCTTCGCTCTCGAGGTTTACATGGTCGCCCTGGTGACCTCTTGACAGTTAATAGACCGGTTACCGATAGAGGACCATACATTATCCTCTATATTACAACACTTTCTACATTTATAATTAAGTAATAATACACGACAGGGTATGGGTTGTGCTGGGGATAACCTCATGCCTGGGTGGTTGGGCACGAGGCCGTAGGCCAAGTGCATTCAATGTCCCAGAAGTGAGGTTATCCCAGCACAACCCACACCCTGGAGTGCATTATTGCTATTATACAATGGCTCATTATACAAAATAAAAAAAAGTTTTAAAAATGTTTTTAGTAGATTTTTGTATGTGCATTGAAACTAGTGAGTTATCACCTTTACATCTCAAACCGTTCATAAAAAATCATCCATCTTCAGGATTACTTTAACCTCTAGGCTATACTGCGAGCTGATCATCAAAAACTACACATCTCAAGGCTGGCTCTGCAGTGCCAACAGGTATTGGGGCCCCATATTGGGATTTCTAAACCCTGGCTGTGTTCATGTCAGTAGAGACTTCTGGGATTGCCACAGCACCAACTTCTTTTTCTGTTCCCTCTCTTGCAGCCTTTTCTCTTACAATTTCAGGTGTGAACGCAGGTCTACAAGATGCAAATGTGGCTACATACCTACTGGCCTGGCATCATGGGGCCAGTCATGAAATGTGTAGCTTTTGATGATCGGCTGGCAGTACAGCCTAGAGGTTAAAGCAAAGAGCACTGAACAAGCTTTGTTCACCCAACAGAATGGCTTTGAGCATAAGTTAAGATTCTAAAAATATTATACTCAATCCAGATTTGACTTGAACAGAAAAAACAATAGAACACAATTACTTATTTATTAATTGCAAAAATACATATATGGACGACAATGTTAAAACATGCATAACCTGAAATGCATTATTAAAATATAGAATACTATATGGGTGGGTGGGTGTAACCAGAATTTTACACACAACCAAGATATGGGATGCTACATAAACCCCAAGGGCGAAGCTCAAAGGGGTTTATAAAAGCATCCCACACCAAGTATGTGTGTAAAATTCTGTTTTTTACACACACCCACACACCCATATATTATTTTATATAATTAACGGTGATCATTTTTTCTCTTTCAGCACAGTTCACTTAGTGCAGCGCGCGCACACACATGCACACACTCTGCACGTCTCTCCCTTTTGTTTTTTTCTTTTCATTTGTTTTTTTTTTTACATTAGTGGTAACAGCATTCTGGAAAGATGCGGTCCATCAGCTTAGCTGCACAGTGGAAGACACGCTTGAAGGCTATGAGCGACAGGATCAACTAGATTGATTTTTTTTCATTTTCAAGGCCAGATTAACTAGATAGATATTTAAAAATATTTAAACTCTTGTCTTAGCAGTGTGTGGCAAAGCTCGAGTACCAGAGTGCTCGGTAACGGAGCCGCCATGTTGGGCAAGATGTTTAGCTCACCTACAGTGAAACTACGCACCAATTAGCTTTCTGTGGTGACGTTTGATTGACAGGTGCTGATTACAACCTCTCGGTTGTAACCAAAAATATCAACTGGGAGGTTGTAACTGGAAATAAAAGTGTCTTTATCTGTATGTAAAAAAATAATCATCATTAATTAAAGAGTATTTTACTTCTTTTGATGAACTTAAAAGTATAACAGTTTCTTACTGAAATACTTTGGACGGAATGGGATTTTCTATCGTAACAATGGCAGAAATCTATTGGATTATTTTTATTAACAGTTTGAATTGTAAAGGTGGTAGCTCGCTAGTTTCAATGCACATACAAAACATTTATTATAAATGTAGAAAGTGTTGTAAGTACAAAATCCCATTCCATCCAAAGTGTTTCAGTAAGAAACTGTTATACTTTTAACTTCATCAAAAGAAGTAAATACAGGTTACTCACCTGAAACAGGAGTTCTAGGAGTGGTATATGTTGTTCATCCACAGTCTGGCAGGTTCCTTGCCGCTTTAAATCTTGCTGGAAGATCTTCAAGCTGGCTCCTCCCACCCACATGGGTGGTAAAACCCTCGGCTCTGTCCCATGACGCCAGATCTAGCCTGCTGGAAGCCAGGTTGTGCGCTGAAGCCGGGGAGGTCGGGTGGGTCGTGTGGATGAACAACATATACCACTCCTAGAACTCCTGTTACAGGTGAGTAACCTGCATTTATAGGGACGAGGATATGTTGATCAGTCCACACTGTCTGGCAGACTCCTAGCAGTTCTCCGGGAGGAGGGAGGCAAGGCGCGCACCCCCGATACTTACTTGGGGAATAAGGACTGGAGAACCGAGGTCCCAAAACCAGCATCCCAGCATGACTCTAGGTCAATGTGGCAATGAGAAATAGAGGTGTGTGCTGACTTCCAGGTAGCAGCCCTGCAGATTTACTGGATAGGGACGTCCCTAAAAGTAGCCTCCGGAGCAGCGGTATGGCGGGTAGAATGAGCTCTTATCCCTTTGGATAGCTCCATGCCCGCCAACCTATAGCAGAGATCTATGCAGGAGGTGACCCACCTGCTTATCATCCACTTGGCTGCAGGTCTGCCAGGTGCGGTTTCAGCGTAGGTGACAAACAGCTGGCGAACCTCTCCCCGAACTTCAGCCGTCCGCTCCTTATAATAAGCGAGTGCTCTTCTAGGGTCCAAAGTATGGAGACTATATTCGGCCACCGAGATGCGACTGAGGTAGAACACCAGCAGAGTCAACACCTGATTCAGGTGAAACTCCGACACCACCTTCGGAAGGAATTTCGGTTGGGGGCGAAGGACAACCTTGTCCCTGTGGAAGACCAGATAAGGAGACTCGATGGAAAGCGCCTGGTGCTCTCCCATCCTTCTGGCTGACGTGACAGCCACCAAGAAGGTGGTCTTCCACAACAGGTGGGAGATGTCGCACCTGTGCATCGGTTCGAATGGCTTGCCCATGAGGTTAGCCAATACCAGCAGTAGATCCCATGGAGGTGGAGGTTCTCGTACTGGGGGGATATGTGATCAAGGCCTTTGAAAAAGCGCCCGGCCACCTTCTCCTGTACCACCGACTGCTTGCCGACCTGCACCCGGTAAGCAGAGATGGCTGCCAGGTGCACCCTGAGGGTCGTTGACCGAAGCCCTAGCTGAGAAAGGGATCACAGGCAGTCCAAAATACCAGCCAATGGACAGGAAGAGGGGTCCAACCCTTTGTCCTGACACCAAATGAAGGATCTCTTCCATTTGAAGGCATAGCATTTTCTGATCGACTCCTTACCGGACGCCTCAACGACGTTGAGGACCTCATCGGAAAGACCCAAGGCCTGGAACTCTAGCCGCTCAGGAAACAGGCTGTCAGATGCAGGGATTTAAGGTCCGTATGGACAACCTCCCCCTTGTCGACTGAGATCAGGTACGGGCAGGCTGGAAGCCGCCTCGGAAGCCTGGAGCGGAAGCCGAGGAGATCTGGGTACCAGAACTGGCGAGGCCAGTCTGGGGCTACCAGAATCACCTGCGCCTTGTCCCTCTTCACCTTAAGAATCACCATGTGGATCAAGGGAAATGGAAGGAAGGTGAAGAAGAGGCCCAGGGTCCAGGGCCTCGAGAAGGCATCCCCCTGCAGCGAGCCCTGCTGAGGGGGGCAAGCGTGAAACAGCCTCAGCTTAGCGTTCTCCCTGGAGGCGAACAGGTCCACCTGAGGGGTGCCCCAATGGGAGAACAAGTCTTGAAATACCTCCAGCAGGAGAGACCACTCGTGAGATGCAGCACCTATCCAGCTGAGGGCATCGGCCAGACTGTTTGAGGCTCCTGCCACATGGACGGCTAGGAGATCCGCCTCCAGGCTGAGCACGAGAGACCAAATGCAGACAGCTTCCTTACACAGAGGCCAGGAGTGCGTCCCGCCCTGATGGTTGAGATAGTACATGGTCGTGGTGTTGTCCATCTGGGCCTGAACCACCTGACCCCATACAAGAGTTGCTGTCACATCATGTCACCACTGCCATGCATTTGGTGAAGACCCTGGGAGCTGGAGAGAGGCCAAAGGGCATAGCCCGGAACTCGCAAAGAGATCCCTCTGCTCTGAAGCGGAGGAATCGCTGATGAGACGGACGGATTGGGACGTGAAAGAACACGTCCTGGAGGTCCAGAGAGCAAAACCACATGCCTAGTTCCAAGGATGGTGCGTGGCCTTAGGAACTTGTTCAGGTCGTGCAGATCGAGAGTGGGGCACAAGCCCCGCATCCATTTTGGGACCAGAAGTACCTGGACACAAACCCTGGGTCTGGAGGAGGGTCCGCCACCTCCCTGATCACCTCCTTTTGGAGAAGCAGGGCAAGGTCAGCTCGACAAGCGGAAAAAGAGGCTGCGGAACCCATTGCCCCCCCTGTGGGGCAACAGCTCGATAGGGAGGGGACTGCTCGAACTCCAGAGGCAGACCCCTGTCGACCACTTCTAGCACCCAGCGGTCCGTGATGATAGCGGACCAGGCGGAAAGGAAGTGGCGGAGCCGGAACCCGGGGAGGAGTGACGAGGCTGGGGGAGACCACCCATCACTAGGCAGGCTTGGAGGAAGGACCGTCCAAGGGGCCTCCGGGACCTTTCCCTCCAGGCTTCCTATTGGGAGGCGGCAGACTTGGCCTTAGGACGCCAAGTGTGAGCCTGCTGGCCCTGTTGCTGGTGCTGCTGGGCCGGACGTGCCGCAGGAGTGGAAGGGTGAAAGGGCTTATGCTGCTGCTGGCGGCCTTTGTCCTTCTGGGCAGACGTGACCAAGTCCAAGGTGGCATTGGACTTCTCAATCCTCTGGAGATGGCCTTCCACCCCTGGCCTGAACAAGTCTGTGCCCAGGAAGGGAACATCTGCCAGCTTGTGCTGGGTGTCCGCCATGAAGGTGGAGATCCGCAGCCAAGCTCTGCGGCTGCTACTGACCAGGCACAAGAATCACCAATGTCCAAAGAGGTTTGGTGCTGCTGTTTAGCCACCGCCCTTCCCTGATCCCGAACTTGCTTGACGGTCGTCTGAAGGTCAGCCGGGAGATGGGAAATCACCTCATCCAGGGAACCCATAAGGGCGTGTGAGAAATGTGCCATCAGTACAGCCGAGCTAGCCTGTCGAAGGCCTAGGGAGGAAGCAGCGTAAACCTTGCACCCTGAGTAATCCAGCTTCTTGGATTCCTTATCGGGCGGTTTGTCCACATCCCTAGCGTTCCTGGAACGCCGGAAAACACTACTGGTCACCAGCCGCTCCACAGAGGGGTGCTCCGAGAAACCGGAGAGTGAACCGTTGGGGACTGCGTACTTGCAGGCCATCCTAGCCGAAGGCGTGGGACAAGAAGCAGACCGCAGCCACAACTCCAGGGCTGGGTCAACAATGGCTTCGGCCACCAGGAAGGCCTCCGTAGGAGAATCTCCTCGGTCCAGTATCTCTGTGAGGGGATACCTGGCCCATTTCTGGATGGGTTCGAGCTACATCCCAGTAGACTCAGATGAACTGAAGAATACCCAGGAATGAGGATGAGCTCTCCTCCACCGACTGACCCCTAGCAGATTCTAGGTCAATGGACCTGGAGTACAGGGAGGAATCCTCGTGAGACTCCGAGGAGTCTGCAAACAGCTGCCGAGCGCCTGAGCCACCCTCCATCTGCCGAGGTCGATCGGGAGTGAGGGTAACCAACAACCTAAGGGGCAAGCCCTGACTCGACTGAGAATCCTTGGTCAGGGCCCCAGTCTTCAGTTGAGGAGGCAGTAGTTCCACCACAATGGGCGGAGCAGCCGGTTTCAGCCGAACAACCGGTGCCGGAGTCAGCTCCTCACTGACTACGAGGGGTTGCTTCAGTCGCTCCGGTGACAGCCACTTAATTGCCGGAGAAGGTGACGGAGCTGGCTTGTTATCGGTCAATAAAAGTTGCTGCCACATCATGTCCTCGTAGCGCCGACGCAACTTATGTCGGAGCCTATCCTCAAGAGGACGCGGAGGACAAGCGTGCCGTCATGGTGTTTTAGGACTGAGACCGCCAACATCACGGGATCTACTCAACTTGAAGAGAGACCACCCCTATTATCTTCTTGGATATGCCTCATCTCAGCGAACGAGGGGTCATCCGGAGGAGACCTGGGAAGGTCACATGGGTCTGGAGAAGGGACGCTAATGGGAGAAGGAGGTCTGGAACACCCGGAGGTGTCAGATCTGGAGTCCTCCTCGGACGAGGTACACCGACGCCGTCTGGGTCTCTTGGGGCTGGGGGACCCTGAAGTAGATCTTGAAGGAGGCCTTCTCCTGTCCGAAGATCTGCCCCTAGGAGGGGGTGTTGGCTCCTTGGGGGTCGATGACCGTCCTACTGACCCCCTGGGTGGGAGTGGGGGCACAGGCATTGAAGGGGTAGCCGGCATAGGAGGAGGTGCGGTGACCACATCCTTCTTGATGGTGTCCCACCAGAAGGTGAAGAGCTCCTTCACCTCTGTCAGATTCAAGCCCGACGACGGGCCAAGAACCGGTGGTCTGTCACCAGGGTCGGGAGTCTGGTCCCCGGGGGTCTCTCGCTCCGTGGAGGGTTCCCGTGGGAGCACGACTGTTCTGGAGTCGCCGCCTGGTCTTCGGGCTGAGTAGTATCCTCCTCCTCCAACGCTTTCCGACCAAAGTCGGTAGGCGGTGGTGCAGTCCTTTCCTCTGCAATGGCCGACGCCGTCCCCGCAGCGACGCCCCGGGCGAACGCCTGACCGGGCGACGGGTGTCATACGGTAGCCAGTTCCTGGGCGTGCCTATGGAGCTTGGCTGACGTCTGGTCCGACGTCCGCCTCAGGGAAGTCAGTTCCTTAGTCTTGTGCTGGGGTGGCGGCGGCTGGGAGACTGACCTGAAGTTGGAGTCCGGGCGACGGGAGGAAGACTTGTGGTGCTCCCCAGACCTGGACGAGGCCTTGGAAGGAGTGGATGAGGCCATGGGCCTGGAGGTCTTGATAGACTGCAGAGAGGAGGAACCACTGGATGATCTAACCTGAACCAGGGGAGGCTGAGAGCGAGCCCTGGAGGGAGAGCGGTCAGACCTGGAGCCGGAGCTGCAGGAGTCCGAGGCCCTGGAAGGGGATCTGGGTCTTACCTTCTCCCGGTGTTTTTTACGATGCCTATGGGTCTTCCCAGACAACTCCCCCCTGGAGAAAGGTTCTTTATCCATGGCCTTGAGTTTTTCCTCAAGAAGAAAAGCCTGAAGGGCCTTCTGGCGGCGGATCCTGGTGCGGTTATTGAAGCCCTGGCAGAAGGAGCAGGCCTGGGTGTCGTGGTCGGGGCCCAGGCAACGCACGCAGGCCGAGTGAGGATCCTTGAAGGGGATCTGCTTGCCGCAGGCACACTTCGATGGATGACCCTCCAAAGAGGTGTTTGGAGAGGACATCAGATAAATCCAGCAACAGAAGAGAAGAAGAACGTTGAAGTTCCTAGTCGTCGCACGCTAGAAAGTGACCACGAGGCCGATGCTGCGATGTCGACGGCGGGAAAAGAACTGGGGATTGTGGGGGACCGCCCTATGTATACTCGCCTGACATCGGGGCAGGACCGACGTCGGAGGATGGTCCTCATGAAGACTGCTAGCTAGAAAATTTCCGTGGGGTCGTGACGCCTGACGGCTTCAGTCCTAATGGTGTAACCTGCTGCAAGAGCTGTATCTCGAAGTAAGGTTTTAGGATTAGTCTTGAAGGACACCCTGTCCTTGTGGAAAACTAGATATGGCTCTTTAGCCATCAGAGCCTGAAGATCGGAAATCTTCCAAGCAGAAGTAACGGCAACTAAAAACAACACTTTCCACGACAGAAAACGTAGCTCACAATCTGCGGCTGCTTGGAAGGGAGACAACATGAGTTTTTCTAACAAAAACAAAATATCACAACGATGGGGTCCCTAATGGGAGGTCTGAGATGAAGCATTCCCCTCAAAAATGTTCGGGCCAGATCCGACCGGGCAACATATCTGCCATCCACCGGTACATGACAGGCAGAGATTGCAGAAAGGTGTACCTTGATGGAGGACTATCAGAGACCCAAGTCTGACAGGGAGAGGAGATACTCAAGGACAGCATTCAGAGGGCACAGAAGGGGGTCCAGACCCCAAGTGGAGGCCCACAAATAAAAGTGCTTCCACTTCATGGTGCAGGTAGCTCTAGTGGAAGGTTTTCTAGCTGCAACCAAGACCTCGGCCATTCTGAGAGATACCCAATAACGTGCCATGGCTACGTCTGCAGGTGCCAGGCATGCAGATGTAGGGACTGGAGGTCTGGGTGAACCAACCTGCCCTGCTCTTGCGACAGTAATCGGAAGGACAATGACAGGGGAATTGGAGGTTCCACTGCCAGATGCTGCAGTACCGGGAACCATATCTGGTGTGGCTAAAGCGGAGCAACGAGAATAATCTCTGCTCCTTCTGCTTGAAGTTTGAGCAGAACTCTTTGCAAGAGAGGAGAAGGAGGGAAGGCATACAGAAACCTCCCTGTTCAACAGAGGGACAATGTATTTTGCCAAGAAGCACCATGCTCATGATCGAGCAAGCAGAAAGTGGGCAGTTTTGCACTGCACGGGATGGTCCCATCTTTAGAAGAGGTCATCCGCTACCGACTGCAGGAGTTCCCATTAGTGAGTCCTTGACCGAGACCGGCTTAGGGCATTGGCCAAGACATTTTGGACCCCTGGAACATGCACTGCGGTGAGCAATAGGCCATGATCTAGAGCCTAGAACCACACCCTTATAGCCTCCTGACAAAGAGGATAGAAGTGAGTTCCTCCCTGTTTGCTGATGTAGTTAACGACCGACATGTCTGTCTGCACCAACAGGAGGCCTGGATGAAGATCCAGGAGAAACGCTTGTAGAGCATACAGAATCGCCCTCATCTCCAGAATACTGATGTGGAGGGTCAGTTCTAGAGAAGCAGTCACCGATGCAGTGGTATGGCAGGTGGAATGAGCCCTTAGCCCTAAGGGAGGTTCCCCACCCACCAACCTATAGCAGACGTCAATGCATGTGGGCTCCCCAGCCCATGAGAGAGACATCAGTCGTGAGGACAGCCATTGGCTCTGGGCAGACAAACGGGATCCCTTCCTGCAACCGGTCTGGGGCACTCCACCATTGGAGAGTGTCCCACATCTTCTGGGTTACAGTGATCAGCTGGTGAAAATGACCATGGCGCCAAGTCCACTGGGCAGCCAGCTCCCATTGAAGGGGGGCGCATATGCCATCTGGCCCAACAGACCATGGAGGTGCATGCTGCCATGTAACCCAGAAGGCACAGAAAGTCCCAGGCAGGCTGCAATTGCCCAACCAGAAATGACTGGGCAAAGGAGAAGGAGAGAACCTCCGCCCTGTCCGCCGGGAGCCGAGCTCTGGCTCGACGAGAGTCGAGCTCTGCCTTGATGAGGCACGTCACCTGAGAAGGCATGAGTTCCGACTTGGCCTTGTTGATCAAGAGGCCGAGTTAAGAGCAGGTCTGAATGGCCAGGTCCCTGGACTACTCCACTTCTTGCTGGGTGGGACCTGCTAAGAGCCAATGGTCGAGGTAGGGGTACATTCTGACCAACCCCCCCCCCCGACGCCTGAGATGGACTGCAATGCATTTGGTGAAGACCAGTGGGGCCAAAGACAGACTGAACGGCATGGCTCAGAACTTGTATAGGGTCCCTTCGGCTCTGAAGCAGAGGAAGTGCCAATGAGAGGGACGGATTGGGATGTGAAAGAACGTGTCCTGCAGATCCAGTGAACAGAACCACATGTTTCACTCTAAGAATGGTATGATCTGGGACAGAGTAACCATCCAAAAGGTGCGTGACCTGAGATACTGATTCAGGTCATGCAGATCTAGAATGGGGTGCCAGCCCCCTGGCTGCTTGGGCACCAGGAAGTTCCTGGAGACAAAGCCTGGATCTGCTGGAGAATCTGCCACTGGAGCTACTGCCTTCTTGAGGAGGTGCTGAGCAATGTTGTCTCAGAGAGCCAACTGAGTATGGACGGGTACTCTTTCCTCCTGAGGGGCATGGGCTCAGCTCGGAGGGTGCTGTTCGAATTCTAGAGGCAGTCCCTGACCGACCACTTCCAAAACCCACCTGTCCGTGGTAATAATGGACCAGACGGAAAGAAAGTGGTGGACCCAGCCCCCCACAGAAGGACCCAGAGCTGGCGTGATGGGAGAGGAGGAGTCAGCCCCCACCCCGTCACTGAGCAAGCTTGGAGAAGAAGGATCCAGGACCTGAACCTCGACCTCCTTTACAGGCTTGGGCCAGGGGTGCCAAGCTTGAGCCTGCTGCTGCTGCTGCCCTCCTTGAAAGGAGGGTTGCTGTGCCGCAGGGGATGAGTGCTGAAAAGGCTTCTTTTTCTTCTGTTTCTTGTTCGAAGAACCTTTAGCAGAAGTAGCGTCTAAGGTGGCACTGGACTACTCAATATGCTGAAGGTGACCAGCCACATCTGGGCCGAAAAGGTGGGTGCCCAGGAAAGGCACATCAGCTAGCTTGTGCTGAGTATCTGGTGCAAGAGAGGAGAGTCTCAGCCAAGCCCTGCGATGAGAGGCAACTGCAGCTGCCATCGAGCGGGCACAAGAATCCCCAATGTCCAGGGCTGTCTGAAGCTGCTGTTTGGCAACAGCCCAGCCCCGATCACAGACCTGCTTGACCATGGTCTGCATGTCCATGGGGAGATGTAGGAGGACTTCATCCAAAGATCCCAAGAGGGCATGGGAGAAGTGCGTTCATGATGAATGCCGAACTTGCCTGATGAAGGCCTAAAGATGAGGCCGCACAGACCTTTCGAGCCAAATGATCCAAGAGTTTAAATTCTTTTTTGGAAGGTCGGTCAGAGTTGGCAGAACTGCCAGTATGCCTGAACACAGAGGCGGTCACCAGGCTCTCGGCTGAAGGGTGCTCCGTGAACCCTGCAAGGGACCCCATGGACACTGCATACCTGCGGGCCATACGGGCAGATGGGAACTGGTCAGGAGGCAGGGCGCTGCCAAAGTTCAAAGGCCGGGCCAACTATGGCCTCAGCCACAGGAAAGGCCTCCATCGGGGTATCCCCTCTCTTGAGGATGTCCATGAGAAGGTACTCCGCCTTTTTCTGGATAGGTTCCAGGGGCATTCCTGTAAACTTAGAGATGAGGCGAAGAATGCCTTGAAAGGAAGAAGGACCTTCCTCCACCTCTATCCCACCACCCAATTCGTCATCCCCGGGATAAGAAAGTAGGCCGGTCTGATCCGAATCCGAGGAATCCGGATACAACGGTCAACCGCCTAGGCCATCTTCGACCCGCCGAGGGCAGTCCGGGGTGACAGTGACCGAAAGACGCCGGGGAAGCCCGGTGTCTGGTCCATCTTCTTTAGAAAGAGCCCCACCCACAGGCTGCTTGGGCGGTGGTTCCACCACGATTGGTGGAGAGACCGGCTTAGGCCGCCAGCTCCATGGGCGGGACAGCTGACTTAATCGGCTCCGAAGTAGTCGGCTTCAGCCTAGGAGGTGAAAGCCAAGTAATGGCCAGGGTAGAAGCCAGGACCAACTTGTGCTTGGACAAAATCAGCTGTTGCCACATGAGGTCCTCGTAGCGCCGGAGTTTCCGCTGAAGCCTCTCCTCATCCGAGGAGGACGAGGACGACTGATGGTGTTGCCTCTTTTTTGAGTGCTTGTGGCTCTTCTTTGGCCTGTCAGTTGAGGGGGTCCTGGACCTTCATCGAGATTGGACGGGCCGATTCAGTCACTCGGCAGACACCGTTGGGACTGGTGATTTCCCAAGATCGGGGACCACTTCCTCAGTGGGAGTCCCAGCAGGCTGAGTCTCCTCATCAAGGAAAGAAAGGACCGGAGTCCAACTGAGAGAATCAGCATCCGCGGTCAGCGACAATGGGTCGATCGGGTCAATGGTTATTTCAACCTCATCGATTGACACTTCGGTCGACTGGCCAGATGGCAAACCAAGAAGCCAGCAGCCAAAGAGGCAATTTCGACTGAAGTTGAGACTGCTGGTTCCTGGGACCGAGATCTCTCCCGATCCCAAGAACGTCTTCACCGAGACAAAGATGATCCCAGGTCCTTTTCCCCGCCTACAGGACCAAGAAGAGTACTTGCCCGCAGGACCCTCTCCCTTGGTCGGGAGAGATTGGCACAACTCTTGGAAAGAACCCAAGAAGGTGGAGCCCAGGTTGAGCAGAATGAAGAAGCTCTGAAAGGAAGGTTCCCTGGCATGAGCTGCTTCCTCCTCAAAGGCTCACACATGTTCCAACTGCACAGCAGATCCCACGGCCATGGAAACCGCCCACAGAGCCTCCTTTGATTTCACCAGAGGATTCTGTTTTTCCAGCCTCCCCAACTTCAGGCATGTGAGATGGTCATCGAGGACGTTAGGGTGAAATGCAAGACAAAAATCACATTTCGAGGTGTCATGGTCGACACCCAAGCAATAGATGCAAGTGGTGTGGGGATCGGTGCACAACATTTTCTGGCCACACGAACACCGGCGAAATCTGGGAGAAGACTTGTCTTCCATAATCAGAGATAAGGTTTCAGGCAGACAAGAGTGCACTCCCCACCAAGAAGTGAAGCTTACAGCATCAATTCGTTACAAAAATCTAAATGGATGATTTTATTCCAGCTCGTTAGCTGGCATGTGTGCGATGGTGGAGCATACTAGCTGGAATAAAATCATCCATTTGGATTTTTGTAACGAATTGATGCTGTAAGCTTCACTTCTTGGTGGGGAGTGCACTCTTGTCTGTCTGAAACCTTATTCCAGTTTACGAGCTGGCTGCTCGTTGGAGTGCACCAGGTACAGAGGCTGTTTCGCGGCTTTTCGTTTTGAATGTTTTCCATAATCAAAGATAAGCAGTCATGATCGCTAATGTGAACTAGACACATTTTCAGAATAACCAAAGGTTTAGAAGCCAGGGCCTACAAAATGGGGGAGCACGAAGGAGGCAACCTGAATCTTCCAGAGGAAAGGAAGATCTTGTATCATGGGGTGAAGCTGAAGGTTATACCACCCAGGTGGGTGGGAGGAGCTAGCTTGAAGACTTCCAGTGATCCTTAAAAGGGAAAGAGACATGTCAATAAGTATGGATGAACAATGTATCCACGATCCTAGAACAACATATTCACGTCCCTAGAAAAAAGACGTTTTAATGAAAATGTTTTCAAAGGTTTGTTACTTACCAGTAACAGTATATCTTCATGACAGTCTCCTCCTTGGAACTACACACACTGAACTGTAAGCCATCAGCATCAGGATCCTGCAGAAAACTCTTCCATGGCTGGCACCATGCATGCCAACATCCTAACACACATCTCTGTCTATATAAAGTAGGTGGCCCCCATGCAGTTCAGTTCCCGTTGTTAAGAAATGGAGTTCCAACATTTCTTGACTGACACAAACAGAATCCATCTCTGGTCAGTCACAGAGGAGAAGCAGGGAAAGCTGACCACTCAAGTACATGCAATGAAACACTGGGCAACTGAAAGGCAGACCTCTAAAAGAGTGCAGTGATTTGTAAAATAGTAGTCATCATTGGGGGGCAGAGGGAGTTGTGTAAGTCTACGGAGTAGATTCTCTCAAAGATCTACTGTTACTGGCAAGTGACAAACCTATTTTCTTTAAGGATATCTCCTCCATAGCTGGCCCACTAATGCAGGGGTTGGATTTCCACCTATGACGCCAATGCCCTGGGTTCAATCCAGACACGGGATGTTGAGGGCCGACCAGGGGGTGGGTGGAACTGACTGCTCTCCTTCGGGAGAGATCAAGTACGTGATTAACCCTGGTGGAAGCTGGGGAAATACAGTTGTCGTGCATCGCTATAGTTTGGAGACATGTCAGATGTTCAGTGAGTCGCCTACCATTATTGCACGACACGCCTCCTGGGGAGAAAAACTGTGAAACATTGGAGGTTCCACCTCCACAGGATGATGTCTGCCCCAGGTAGCAGACCCTGCACTGTTGACTGGGCTCCTGCTCCCATGCTACCTACTCACGTCCGTCGGGGGGGAATGCACATCCCCCCTCGACAGTCCCACCCTGGACAGTAAGCCGGGGTATTCAGCATGGCAGGATTAATCTGTATGCAAATTATGCCATGGCGTAGGGCCCCCACTGTTAACTTATTTGTTACTTTCTTTCCCTAGTACTGGGCGACCGCCATGGTCGCTGACCAGCTGAATTGGCCAAAAAGCACCCCCCATTCAGAGTCAGACCCTGACCATTGTCCAGACCAGTGTTCCCCAACCCTCGGAGTCAGCCTGGTCCCGCCCGCAGAGCGAGTGAGCCTCTCAGTCTCTCCAATGGGCAGCTCCAGCTCCACCTCTGATCCACTCCTGACCCCACCACACAACCAATCATGTCCATCAGAGGTCCTTTGGTGTGGCTACTGGGAAGGGGGAATCAGTGCATGCGTGCGTGTGGCGTCTGGGTATGTGGCCGGGCAGTGAGAAATCAAGGAGGAGGATGAGAGAGCTGTCATGGACATCAATGGTCAGTCGTCGGTCTCTCTCATCTCGATTGAAGACACAATAGTACAAGTACAGAGAGAGAGAGGTGGCCGCGGGGGGTCGCCTGGAGTCGGATTCAGCTTCGCCACTGTCCAGCTCCAGCCACCAGGGCTTTAATTTTAGTTATTCGTCACTGCAGATGCCATGCAGTCAGCCGGCTGATGTGCAGCGTCGCATGCTGTGCTACTGGTGTTAGGTGTAGCCAGGGTCAGTCATAGTCAGTGCTGCTAAAGTTGGACCTCTGGTCCTGCTGTGAGGAGTCCTCCCCTGCCGGACCGAGTCATGTTGCTGCTGCCTGAGTGATCTTGAGGATCTCAGACATCACATCTGTCTACCACCAGGCTGGCATTTATCCTCTTCCTCCAGTCCAATCAGGACAGGACAGTCATCACCGTCACATAGATCAGTCAGGCCAACCAAGGCAGGCCACACCAGGTATGTTGATGTTATCTTCCCCCATCCCCCTCACTTTCTTCTTTGTTTGCAGCATTACAGTGAATATCGAAAACATTTAGAGTAAGTGGCAGCATTAAAGTGGAGTTTTTAAGCTAAAAAAAATGGTCAAGCCACAGTGAAGCTTTCTTTCATGGTCCAAAATGGAGCAACTGCCTGCTACTCATTATTGCAGCCCTAAGTTACGCTTCATTTTCGAGAGCCTAGGTCAGATAATATTTAAAATTTTAGCTCCTGAGGCAGTTACTGTTTAGGACTCTAACGTAAATAATGAAAGAACAAGCCACTGCATATTTTTATTAAGATTATACTTTATTTATTAAGAAAGTTCTGTTATGGAGCCATTGCTTGCTATACCGCTAAGTTGATTTCAAATCCGCTCCATTTTCAGGAGTCTATTTTCTTTAAGAGAGCTGTCTAGCTCATTTAGGGTGGCACTTCTTACAAATTATAAATTGCACATTTTTTCCACAAGAGGAGGGAAAGAAAGATAATTTTTATACTTAATTCAGAAGCATGGAGGGGAGTGGTTTTTCATGTTCCTGCCAGTGCCTATAAAACAGGGAAACTTCACAGTTTCAATGAAAGTGGCTGCACTTCCGACAACGAGCCACACAAAATACATCCTTATCTCATTCATTTCTGTACACTAATTAGAACATTTAAATGTATTCCAAGACAAACTATCCGATATACCACATCTAAGGGCTGCAGAACAGCATGTTAGGAAAAAAAAACAAATGGCTCTTACTTAAAAAAAGTGCATATAGTTATATTGTTGTAACATCCAGGTCTCAGTGTCTATATTTAATAACAGGGCACTTGCTAGCTAGCTTTTTCATCAACCCTGGCCCATTTTCAGATTGTATCTCTTTGAGCCATTTCAGCATAAGGCACTAAGGCAAAGCAGAGGGACTGAAAATGAAAAAAATGGAGATTACAGAGGTAGATAGCAGAGAGAGGGGTCCTGTAGGTGGCCATCCTGACAGAAGAGACAAGGAATACCATAGGATAGTAAAGGATAGTGACAACAAAATGGTACTGTAACAGACATTTTTAAAAAGAATACAGAAAAGAGTCCATGTGATGCCTAGGTAGGATGTTTAGCCCTACCACTGGTCTGCGTACTGCATAACAAACACTGTTTAGTTATTTTGTCTTTCTTTTGTTTTTCAAAAGTTCAATGATTTTGTCCCATGGTGGAGTGGGATATTAGCATTTAGGGGCCCCCCAGGTCACAAAATGTGACTTGGAGTAGGGCCCCCACATCCATTAATCTGGCCCTGGTATTCAGGGGTAGACTCTGTCCCGCAGCGAAGGGTGCAGGGCGGATCACGCAGGTGACTGATGGTTGGCAGATGCAGAGCCAAACAAAAACAGAAAACAAAAGGATATCTCCTTCATAAAGCCCCACACCATAAATGAATACACAGCAGTAACACCACCAACAGGAGAGACAGGGCAACAGAGAACAACACACCTTAAGACAGTGGACCATGAAGCACAGGCAGCCAAAACCAGCTCTCCTATGGGAAACCAGGTCCAGACTGTAATGTTTAGTAAATGTGTGGATCTTACTCCAGGTAGCTGGTGAACAGAGCTCAGAAGCCAAGACCAACTGGAAACAAGCCATGGAGGCTACTATGTTCCAAGTGGCATGCCCTGTAACTGTTTCAGGAAGCTCCTTGCCAGCCAACGGGTAACACAGAGAAATGCAGGATGCCACCCACCTGTACAGACAATGCTTATGTATCTGCTTGCCCAGAATACGCAGGGTAAAGGATGATACAAACAGCTGAAGTGATTGTCTGAAGTCCTTGGTGTGGTCCTGATAAAACCAGATCATCCTCTGGACATCCAGAGAGCGCAAGCGCACTTCCATGGATTCAGGAGATTTGAGAAGGCCACAGGCAAGTTTCTGGACTAATTCAAACTGAATTCAGACACCGTCTTAGCTAGGAACTTAGGATGAGTTCTAAGCATACCCTAACTGGAATGACGGTCAGATAAGATGGATCAACAACTAGAGCCTGAAACTCAGAAACCAGTTGTGCTGAGGTGACTACACCAGAAACAGGGTTTTCAAGGACAAACATGAGACTGCAGGAGGGAGCATATTTGAATACTGCCCTGGTCCAGAAATCCAGAATCATTTTAAGGTCCTAAGCTGAACCAGGATTACAGAACAGTAGGTTTGCATGCAGAATAGCCCTCAAAAACATGGAGGAAACCTCTAGTTGAGCCACAGAGTTCCCCCTCAGGGACAGCATGTTAAGCCAAGATGGCAGTCAGAAGCATCATGCCAGAAGAGTACTGAAGGCTTGACTGGAATAGTGAGAGTAGATACTGTACTTTAGCACATGCCTCTCAAGTGTCCCTCATTACGAGGTACATCCCTCATTTCGCCCTTTAAAATTGCTCAGTCCCTCATCTGTGCCTCATGGAAAAGGTGCTGCCCACACAGCGAATGTGCTGTAAGTTCAGACTTTAAAGCAGAAATTCTTAATATTCTAAAATACTAAATCCAAAACAAACTTTATACAAGTAAATACTATGGTTTTCACAGTGTTTTGCATCTCCATGTTTGAGGATGTGTCCCTCATTCTGAGGGTCTGTGTCCCTCATTGTCTCTCATTTTGAGTGTCCAAAAATATCCATGTCCCTCATTTCAGTGACAAAAGGTTGAGAGGTATGCTTTAGCACACTCTGGAAAGGAGAGTCGAAGAAATCCAGAGTTTTAGACTGACATCAGATGCTAAACGGTTTCCATTTTAGACTGCTGCTCAGAAGCCAGCAGGGCAGCTGAGACCTCTGGACCAAACCAAAAGTGCAAGAGCACTTCCATGGATTCAGGAACCCTGTAACTGCAGGGATGAAAGGAATGTGTGCAGCAGTTGACCCTGGAACTGAGACAACATACCTGAGGTGAGGGTCAGCTGGAACAGCAGTTCCACAAACTTGTCCTCAACGTTGGGAAGCAGATCTGTCTGACCCATAGAGGAGCTCCCAGGTTCACGGAGGTCACCACATTCTGAAGCTTGACCAGAACCCGCTGAATTAGTGGGATAGGAGGAAAAGTGTAAAAGAAGTGCCCTCTCCAGCAGGGGGACAATGTGTCTCGCAAGAAAAAAATGAGGGTCACTCACCTGTAACCATAGTTCTAGGAGTGGTATATGGGGTACATCCACACTTCTGGCAGAATGCTTTCCATTTAAGAAAAGCCAGAAGGTCTTCAAGCTGGCTCCTCCCACTCACCCGGGTGGTATCCTGCTCAGCAACGCCCCGTCACATCAGATCTTAACCGCTGGAAGCAAGACCAGTGTGCCACTTGCCAGGGGAGGTCAGTTGGCCTGTGTGGATGTACACCATATACCACTCTCAGAACTACAGTTACAGGTGAGTAACTTGTTTTTCTAGGGGCGTGGATATGGTGTACTTATCCACACTGCTAGCAGACTCCTAGCAGTTCTCCAGGAGGAGGGGGCAAGGCCCACATCTCCTACTCAGGGAACAGAAATTGGAGACCTGAGGCCCCAATAGCAGCATCCCGGCAAGACTCAAGGTCAATGTGGTAATGGGAGATGAAGGTGTGTGCCGACTTCCAGGTAGCAGCCCTGCAGATTTCCTGGATAGGGACATCCCTGGAAGCAGCCACCGAGGCAGCAGTGTGTCTTGTGGAATGAGCACTAAGCCCTACAGGAAGTTCCTTACCAGCCAACCTATAGCAGAGGTTGATGCAGAAGACTATCCACCTGCAAATCATCTACTTTGCTGCCAGTCTGCCAAGTGCAGCTTCAGCACAGGTGACAAACAGCTGGCAAACCTCTCCCCTAACTCCAGCCATGCGCTCCTTATAACAGGCAAGCACTTGCCTCAGGACCAACATGTGGAGCCTGTGCTCGGCCTCCAAGGTTGGATGAGTGAAGAAGACTGGGAGATGTATCGCCTGGTTAAGGTGAAACTCCAAAACAACTTTCAGAAGGAACTTCAGGTTGGGGCGGAGGATAACCTTGTCCTTGTGGAAGACCAAGTAAGGAGACTTCACCAAGAGCGCCTAGCGCTCACTGATCCTTGTAGAGGATGTGATAGCCACCAAGAAGGTGGTTTTCCACAACAGGTGGGACATCTCGCATCTGTGCATTGGTTCGAATGTCTGACTATAAGCACTGCCAACATCAGCAACAAGTCCCAAGGTGGTGGTGCTTCACGCACTGGAGGGGAAATGTAGTCAAGAAAACTGAAGAAACGCATAATCACCTTTTCCTGCACCACGGTTAACACACTAGCCTGTGTCCAGTATGCAGAGTTGGCTGCCAGGTGTACCCTGAGGGCCGTCGACTGAAGGCCCAAGTGAGCGATAGAGACCACAGGTAATCGAGGATGCTAGCCAAGGGGCAGGACATGGGGTGCAGCTCCTTGCCCTGGCACCAAATGGAAAACCTTTTCCACTTAACTCATTGGGTCCAGTAGACACCATATGGCATCAGAACTGTCCATTACAGAACCTGACCCAAAATGGTCACCAGGACTCAATGAGTTAAAGGCACAGCACCTTAGCCATCCTGGTGGCGCTGATAGTTGAGGCGCTGGATGCCACACCTTGTGCCATGCCCGACCCAGAGTCAGGAGTGACCTCGCTTTGCCAGGGATCAGAAGGGAAGGGAGAGGATCAAGCATCCAATGGACTGCTCTCCTCTCCCGGGAAGGGGAGGGTTGTAGTCGCACTCCTTGGCTGGCCCCTAGTGGAGGCTGGAGGGCAGTGCCAGAGGCTAGGAGACACAGGACCGCAGAGACATGATAAGTGCATACCTCCACATGTGTGCATTCACGTCGCAAGGGGAAGGGGGTATGTGGGAGAAAATGGCAAAAGGAGCTAGCAGACTCCATGACGCCACAGCATCGCATTCTGATTCTGGCACCCCCGGATATCTGGATTGTGCCGAAGTGGGGAAGAGACGGACCTCCCTGACCCTGCCATAAAGGGAAAATTTGTGGGGGAATACTGGGGTGGAAACCTGGTGTTGGGGAAGCAGAGCCACAGAAGAGGAACTGAGCCCTCAAGGGAGGGCCATAGCCTGCCTGCTAGCCCCAAAGGAAAAAAGCAACATGGGAAAAAAAGGCATAGCACCAATGAGTCGACTCCTTCCAAGAGGCCTTGACTATGTGGAGGACCTCGCTGGAAAGACCCAAAGCCTGGAACTCTAGCTGCTCAGGAACCAAGCTGTAAGGTGCAGAGACTGAAGGTCTGGGTAGAGGACTTTTCCCCTGAGAAAACAAGAGCAGGTTGGGGCAAAGAGGCAGATGCCACAGAGGTCTGCTGTGGAGGCTGAGGAGATTGGGGTACCAGAACTAGAGTGGCCTATCCAGAGCCACCAGGATCAGTCACACCTTGTACCTCCGAACTTTGAGCAACACTCTGTGGATCAGAGGAAAGGCATACATGAGGCCCAGGGTTCTGGGTCTCACGAAGGCATCCCCCAGCAGCGTACTCCACTGAGGAGGATGGGCACTAAACAGTCTCAGCTACGCATTCTCCCGGGAGGCACACAGGTCCACCTGAGGGGTGCTCCACTAGGAGAACAGGTGACCCCACTACCTCCTGGTGAAGGGGCCACTCGTGGGATACCTCGTCCACTTGCCTGAGGGTGTCCACCAGCTGGCTGGACACACTGGCCACATGGATCACCAGAAGGTTGGCGTCCAGGTTGCCAATTAGGGTCCAGATGCGGAGAGCTTCCCGACACAACAGTAAGGAATGCATTCCACCCTGCTTGTTGAGGTAGTACATGATCAGTGATTTGTTTGTCTGAACCAGGATGATCTGACCCTAAAGGCACGGAGCAAAAGAAGTCAGTGCCAGACACACTGCCTGAAGCTCCAGCAGGTTGATGCGACATCGAGACCCCTCGGGGGTCCAGAGTCCGTGACCTCTGTGGTTCCCCAGGTGGGCACCCCAGCCCAGCAGAGAGGCAACAGTCATGAGAGCGACCCTCAGCTCCGGACGAACAGGACTCCTTCCTGGAGATGGTCTGGAACCAGCCATCAATGGATGGCATCCCACATTGGATGAGTCACTGTAACCGGCTGGTGGAGGTGACTGCAGCACTGAGACCATTGGCGGGCCAACCCCCACTGCAGGGAATATATTCTCCAGCAGGCCCAATGGACCACACTGGTGCAGGCCGTCATGAACCCCAGGAGATGCAGGAAGTCCCGGGCAGGGCACAACTGCCCAACCTGAAATGATCAGGCAAAGGAGGAAAGATCCTATGCCCTGTCTGCTGGGAGCCAGACCCAGGCTCGATGAGAGTCAAGCTCCACCCCACTGAAGTGAATCAGCTGTGAGGGAATGAGTTCTGACTCGGCATTGTTGACCAGGTGGCTGAATGTTGAGCAGGTCTGGAGGGTCAAGTCCCTGGACCACTCCACCTCCCCACTGAAGGGGTCTGCAATCAGCCAGTTGTCCAGGTATGGGTACACCTGGACCCCGCTGCACCGCAGGAAGGTGCCACCACTGTTATGCATTTGGTGAAGACCCGAGGGGCCAAGTAAAGGCCGAATGGCATTGCCTGGAACTCACAGAGGGTCCCCTCTGCACAGAACCAAAGGAACCACCATTGGGACAGATGGATGGGAACATGAAAGAAGGCATCCTGGTGGTCCAAGGAGCAGAACCACATGTCCTGCTCCAGGGACAGGATGATCTGGTTCAGAGTGACCAACCTGAAGGTGCGCAACCTGAGAAACATGTTGCAGTTGCACAGAACCAATATGGGGAACCAGTCCCCTGTCTGTTATGGAACCAGAACATATCTGGAGACAAATCCCGGACTGGCAGGTGGGTCCTGGACACGAGCCACAACCTCCTTCAGGAGGAGCTGGGCAATGTCCACCCAAAGGGCGGACAACATGTCTTTGGACACCACATCCTCCCGAGGGGCGCAAGCTCGGCTGAGTGGTAGAGCCTCGAACTCCAGAGGCAGACCCTGTCTGACCACTTCGAGCACCAACTTATCCATGTCAACACTGGACCAGGCAGAACTGAAGTGGCAGAGCTGGCCCCCGTGGAAACCTGATGGGAGGACCCCCTCCCCGACCCGTCACTGGGCAGGCTTGGAGATGGAGGCAAGGCTGGCTGAGGAGGCAGCTGGTCCTTGTCTGCCAAGCTTCCGGATGACAGAAGACACAGACTTCAGCGAGGGATGCTATGCCTGCTGTTACCCAGAAGAAGACTGGGACGGCTTGGCCACAGGGGCAGAGAAGGATCGAAATTGAAAGTACTTTTTCTTGGGTTTCGAGTCATTAACATCCTTTTGCGTGGCGGTAACAGAGTCCAGGGTGGCACTGGACTTCTCAATTTGGGTGAAGTTGGCACCCAAGAAGGAAACATCTGCCAATTTGTGCTGGGTATCCGCCATGAAGGTCGAGATCCGCAGCCAAGCCCTGTTGCACATAGCCACTGCCGCAGCAGCGGACCAGGCACAAGAGTCACCAATGTCCATGGCTGTCTTGTGCTGCTGTTTTGCAACAGCATGACCTTGATCCCTGACCAGCCTGACCTGCATCTGCAGGTCAGCCGGCAGCCTAGAGAGCACCTGGTCCAGGGTACCCAACAAGGCATGGATAAAGTGGTCCATCATGAAGGCCGAACTAGCCTGCTGCAGGCTGTGAGATGAGGCCGCATAGACTTTCTTAGCTGCATGTTCCAATTTCTTGGACTCCTTGTCAGGAGGCTTATCCTCGACATTGCCAGTCCACCTAAAAACCGAGTCGGCAGCCAGCTCTTCAGCCGAAGGGCGGCCCATGAATCTGGAGAGAGAGAGAGAGAGAGTGCCTGTGGGAACCGCGTATTTGCAGGTCATACGGGCCAACGGCGTGGGACAGGAGGCTGGACATTGCCAGAGCTCCAAGACAAGCCCAAGAATGGCCTCAGTAACCAGAAAGATGACCCCCAGGGAGTCGTCCCGGTCGAGGATCTCTGAGAGGGATACTTAGCCCACTTCTGAACAGGCTCCAACAGAAAACCTGTCGTCTCCAAAATGGGATGGGATGGAGCATGGCCCCAAAGGAGGTCGGACCATGGTCCAGCAACAGATTGTCCCCCGACTCGTAGTCAATCCAAGGAGTAGGGCGAGAATGCATGGAGGAATTCTCCAATTCTGAGGATTCTTCAAAAACCAGCTGCCCCCTCCCCCAAAGTCCCCACTAACCAGGCAGGGCTTGCTGGCATGAGTAATGGTGACCAACAGCCGATGAAGCCCAGGGACAGTACGGGTGTCCTTAGGAGGCAGACCCTTCTTAGGCTGGATGGGAGGGGGTTCCACCCAAATGGGTGGAGTGTTCGGAATTGACTGAGCTGGAAGAGTAGGCCCGGGCCGAGGGAGTAGCAGCCAGAGAACCGCCGGAGCAGGAGCAGGCACAGGCTTGGGCCTGGCACCCAGAAGCAGGTGCTGCCATATAGGCTCCTCGCAGTGCAGCTGCAGTTTGTGGTGGAGCCAGTCCTCCCCAGAGGAGGAATAATGATAACGCCGCTTGCCCAACGGTTGAGAGCGAGACCACCGACCCCGGCAGGAACTGCTTGACATCAAGCTATGGGACCTCTACCTCGACTCGACTGCTGGTGGACTGGACAGTGAAGGAAGGTGGGAAAGGGTAAAAGATGTCTGAGGTTGCCAGAGGGATCGGGTCCATCTCAGCATACTCATACGACCTCACCCAAGAGAGCAGAGGCAGGACCAGAGTCCTGGTGAGGGAAGTATCCCCTCGTCCTGCGACAACAACTCAACCGGGTCAAGGAAAATCCTGACCGGCTAGTTGGCCCACATCTCAGCCGCTGGGCCCAATGGGAACACCATGGAGCCAGAGGCCTGGTCAGACATGTCCGCTGAAGCCGACAATTCAACAACAGTCGAATTGTCAGAATCTCGGTGACCCGAGGTCAGAGAGTGCTCGTGGTCCCATGACCTGCAGTGGGACTTTTCAGGCTTTTCCTTAAGGGCCCACTTTGAAGACTTTGAGGATTTTGACCCATGGAAAGGGCCCTCCCACAGGGTTAGAAGGGACTGACACAAGTCCTGTAACACCCCACTGAAAGAGGCGTCCAAGCCATTCCAAGGAGGAATTCAAAAATGCATGGCACACACACAAGGGAACCCTAGAAGGTGGTTAAGAGTAGGAAAGCCACAGATTAACTACAGTCTGCAGCATGAGTCAGAGGTACAAAAAAATGGGCAGACTAGATGGGCCAGGCGGTCCTTATCTGCCAACAAATTCTATGTAGCCCAGAAGCACCAAGGCTGACACAGACGAAGCGCCCTTCGTGGCTGCTACTTCCTCTAAAGCAGCCATCTGCCCGGTGGAGTTCGCAGCCACAGAAACCACCTAGCAGGTGTCTTTACACTTGACAGGTGGATCCTGTTTGTCTGAATGACCCACAAGAAGTCGCTCATAATGATCCTCCAGAGTAGAAGGATGCAAGTTGTGGCACAGGCCGCAAGCCTTGGGGTCGTGTTGCTGGCCCCAACAGTACACGCACGTGGCGTATGGGTCAGTGTGCAACATTTTCTGGCCACATGGGAAGCACTTAAACCCAGGAGCTAACTTGGAATCAGATAATGCCATAACGCAATGACGGGGGAAAAAACGTAAAGCGAAAAAAAAGAAGACCAGTTTGAAAGATAAGATAGGGCCTACACCTAACACAGAGTGCGATGGAAGGAACTTGTCGCTTCCAGTGGAAAAGAAGCTCTGATATCACAGGGCATTGCCAAGGAGGATACCACCCGGGTGGGTGGGAGGACCAGCCTGAAGACCTTCCAGCAATTCTTAAAGGAGAAAGGAATTCTCCCAGAAATGTGATAAGTACACCATATGCACGCCTCTAGAAACATGTTTTCCAGGAAAGAAAACTCATCACAAGTGTCAGCAGGTTCGAAAGAATCCTGTGTAAGAGACTCCAAACCAAGTTAAGGTCCCACATCAGAAACAGCCTACAGACTGGGTGATGCAGATGCAGGAGCCCTTTGAGGAAGCTGCAGGACACCTCCAATTGAGTGAGTCTTGTCCCATGTGGCCACGAATGGCAAAGATGGCCCAAAGGTGTAACGTCACAGAATAGTGCAACAGCTCAAAGTGCATCACGAACCGGAGGTAGTGGGTGAGGGCTCAGAAGAGGCAAAGCTATAATTCAGTAATTCCAGCCCTGGTCCCCCTATTCAAATTTTGAGAAAGGGTACAATGCAGAGCTCCTTACTGTCCTGCCTTCCAAATGGTAATCTACTCACTACAGGGGTCCCTTGTAGTAGCCCTGAATGGACAGCCCCTAAATGTTACCCAGCCCATCTCCTGTGACATGCTTTGAAACAACTATTTCTTTTTAACCCTTTCTAATCACCTAATGGATGAGTAAGAAACATTCCCCAAACTAGGTCAAATATCTGTTTTACATATCTAGGTCAATGTTACAGCTAACCTTCAGGACGGTGGCACAAAAAAAGTAGAGGTGAAACACTCTCTGAACTGACGCAAGGAAAAAAAAAACTGATAATTAAACTACAAAGAAGTAAAGTCCTCAATGGTCCAGCATGCAGTCAAAAGCAGGCAAAAAACATAACTGAAGTATATGGCTGCCACCTCTGTTATATATATATATATATATATATATATATCTGGGTTCTGCCCCTGCTGACAGCCTGGCTTGTTTAGTCAGTAAAGTATGAAACGCTTAATCTCAGGGACGTTTGTTCATGCGCCACATTAGGCATTACCATATTTTTGTTATCAGATGTTTTGCCTTAACAAAACACTATTGTAAATGAGCATAGCTCAGTGTTTTTTATCCTGAATTAAACTGAATATAAACATGTGACAGGGTAGGATAGGACCCTGTCCCATTTGTTATCGAGAACGCGTTTAAATGCAGGATCTTTCCTTTTCCGTCGCTGCTCTGTCTGGTTGCGCAACTAAATTTTCCTGAGACTTCAGACTTGATCAACCAGACAGGCTCGCAGTTCTTTGCCTCTCAATGTCTCTCAGTTTTCTCTTGCTGTCTGTTTTTCTGCCTAGATCTGCTGATATAAAAATATGTGCAAATCATTGTATGGAAATGTAACTGATATTGGGATCCCTTGTGTTTGGAAAATAAATAGCATTACTGTTGAAATGTATATAATTATAATTTGAGATGACTGCAAAAGCTGTTGGAAGCTAGAGGTTATCAGAGTTCAATTTTTAAGCCTTTTGCAAAAGCTGTACAAAAAAGGAGGCCTCAACTCAAGAAGCACACTGTGTTCTAGCAGCTCTGTTCTGATATTTAAAAAAAAAACAGGATGCTTGCTAAGGATGGTGCTTGAAAGGACTTATAAGAGCTAAGCTGCAACTGCAAGAAAGAGGAGAAGAAATAGAGACACATAGACTCAAGGAAAACTACTGTTTTTTCTCCTTTGTACATAGCTATACTGAACAAGTTTTTTTTTTGGGTTACTGCTACTGTAAATAAATATTTTTGATGAATTCTACAACTGCTCCTGGTTTTCCCTATGCTTCCTGACCCGTGCCTCGATGACAAGACAAAACCAAAATATCCAATGACATGCATGAGTACATCAACGTGGGTGGCCTTAGCTATGGATAAAGCTTCCTGCAGGTTCCTGACGCCATCAACTTACAATCCAATACTTGGGGCTACATGGAGGTCTTGGATTTTAAATTTTGAGTTGATTTTGTGAAGCTGCATTCTGCTGAACCCAGCTGTTTAATTTTTTGCTGGTAAAACAGAACATCTCTTTTTACTTACAAAGTTTCAAAGAGTTCAGCAGCAGAACAAAGCCCAGGACTAAATATTTTGTCTCCAAACTGAAAACAAGATGGCGGAGCTTGCTGTTCCTAACTGCAGCTGTCTAAGCCATGTCGGTCATGTGGATGAATGGAAGACTAAATGTGGGCAGAACCATCATCCGACACCTTTCAAAAGCACTAAAACCAACTACAAATAACAAGTTAAAAGGTAGTAGCAAATAATTACTTACTTTAATAGCATGATAGAGGAAGACAGAATGCATGGCTTCTCGAATGGGGTCCATTCCTCGGAAGGCAAAAGACAAATTTGAAAGACCTCCACTCACTCTGGCTCCAGGCAAGGTTTCCTAAGAAAACAAACATAATTATCATTTACTTAAGTTTCAGCACAATGTACCTTTTCCAAGACTATTTTCAAAAGCTGAATAAGGTGCATGTTATGGGATGCAGGTTGTACTGGGTGTGGTTACAAAGGTCTCCATTTCCTTCTCTCACAACGCACCTTCAAATTCTCATAGAAAACGATGGAAATTAAAATCTTCTCTTGGAGACAGATGATTTATTTAAATATTTATTTAAAACTGTTTTCCAGGAGAGGCACTTTGAGCCGGACTTGTTTCCATGTTCCGTGGGAAAATATGGCTTTGGCAATCAGAACAGTGGCAACTGAGAGCATTTAACAAATAAAAAGTAAAAGTTACATATTTGCTTTAATGGTTGATCTTCCAGAATATCATAAACAATGATTACCACATATGGGTCTGGGCCGGAGGCAATAGAATCCAGCAAAAGCAAAGCTTTGGCCAGGGGCCGGCAATGGCTACTGGACACGGTGCCTGGCCCCCCATATGGTGCCACGTGTTAGTCAATAATTGTATCCTGCGCCGTCACCAGCCTCAGTTCTGTTGTAAAGGAGAAAGAAACAAAGTGGGGGAAATATGACAGAGGACTTAGGACATTTTTTGAAAACAGGCTATCATCCCTCCACCTGGGGGAGTGGGGCAGGGGATAAAAAACTTTGGTGTATATGGAACTGTAGGGCTGTTCAGCCCAAAGGAGTCGAGATGTGTCCATCTCCAAAGCTATCCCTGACTCCATTAGGCTTAAAAAACGATGCCAACCAAGGCTCAGAAAAATTGCCTGGTACAGTCAGAAGAAAGCCTCCAGAGAAAAAATTACCTGCCTTTCCTGCAATACTAGGGAGGTACCCTGTGTGAAAGGCTGGCATAATTTGATCCAATCTAGTGCACAGCACACATCCACAGACAGGGCTACTGTGAAGTGGTGTTAGATTTGAATAGCACCCGGTGAATGAAAGCAGTATCTAGCAACGAGCAGAGATATACCCCAGGCAGAGAAAAAAAAAGAGGACAGAAGAAAGGATGGAGTTTTTTCTTTATTTTTTTATTAACACAACGGGCTGCCCTTACAGGAATGGGAGCAACTGAGGAGAGATATAGCACTAGAGATGCCAGTCAGTAAAAACAGGGTAAGCTGCCTACGGACCCTGGCTCGTCTAGAGCAGGGGATGGTGGGTGGTTGGGTGTAGTAATTAATGGTGAAGATATTCTGAAAGATCAATGGTTACAGTAAGTATGTAACTTTTATATCATCCAAGAATCAATATTCATCATTGATTCCCACCAATGGGGTAAGAGTACCAAGCTTTTCTTTGTTAGGAAGGAGCTGGCTCACCCTGAGAGTAAAGGATACCCTCAGCCCTATGCACAGGGAAGAACATCTGAAAGCAGGGGCTCCTTACAGGCCTGGCGAGTCCTGAGACTGATCAGGGACAAATGGGGGCTCCTGTGGCACAGACCCATATGTGGGTCTGGGTGCCTCACCTGAAGGTTCCCCTCACAGGCACTGATCGGATCACTCCCTGTATGCATGTGTAACCCCTAGATGGCGCTATCCCAGGGGCTACTACCCCTGCCTGATTTGCCACTAACAGGTTGAGGGGCCTGGATCCAATGGCGGGTGCCTCCACCCAGAGGTCAGGGTTTGCAATAGTTAAACTTACTTGGTCACAGCCCTCTGGGACACTGCAACCCCCCTTTCTTCCCACTAGTGGCCCACACAATATATCGAATTACCTTCACAGTATACACTTACCCCAGGGTGGTTCAGGCACTGGGACCTCCTGTAAAATAAGATACAGTGCAACAATCACAGTACAATACTTTAACATAGACAAATACCTCAGGCAGTATAACTCTGCTGAAACAAGCAGCTCGGATTTATTTAGGGGAATATAACAAGGACAGGGAAATCAGGTTAATTAGCTTATCACTTTACTATCTACCTATGGCTCTGTGCACAGGCCTATCCCTACCAGTTACTGTCCCTGGGTACCCAAGCCCTAGTGGCTAGTCCAAACCGTGGCAGCTGGTAGGGCCCTTCACACAGTGAAAAGAAAATTAGTTTAAACAGTCAGCAGTACAGTGATTCCAGTTGGATTTAATGTGGCAATTCAACAGGAGCGACCCTGAATTAGTACTCACGACCTCCAAACAAGATAGGGTCCTTCCGTCAGCAGGGCTACTCTTGAGCTCCACAGACTCTTCACACATTTATATGGTAAAAAGAAAGTACTATACCAGGTAGGCTGCTTCTCTATCCCGATCGCAATTACTGCACAATACGGGAGAACACACAGCAGATTCAGTTCCTGACAGACCAAGTGCAATTCAACAATTTCTCCAGTCTGCTACAGGGTGAGCCTGGTTTCTACTTCAGAGATCCTTTGATTCTTTTCACAGGATGGATTCTAGTCCTAACAAGCAGTTACACAAGCTGCAGACTGGAACTCTGGGCCTTACACACGCTTTTTGACTGAAAATGTGCACTGAAGGAGCACAGGGTTTCTTTCCCTTCACTCCCAGAGCTAAACTGAAACTCCAACAGACAAAACCGGCACTTCCTTTGAGTTCCTCCCAGTTCTTGACTGGATTGGCTGTCACTCACAATAGACTGCTGCTGTTGGTCCAAAAGGCGCAAGTCTAAACTACATCTCCCAGAGTCACTGCCCATACAATCCTCTTGTGGCTGGCTCAGATTATGAGTCCAAGTTCTGATTCGTCCAAGGCACCATTTTAGAGCTAGCTTACCCCACACTGATTGGTCCAGTTCAGCAGTTCAAAACCAGAATGGGGAACTAGGCAGACACAGTTCTGACTGCAAAGAAAGCAGGTTAGACAAACTGTAATTTCATTATTACTGTAAATGATTTCTGGCAAACAGTTACATCTTTCAGATAGGTTCCTTTGCACTCCTAGTGACTGCAAAATGGAGTGAATTGGCAGCAGCTGAGTGGTACTCAAACAGAGAAGCACACAGTCCCCCATACAATAATTATGTCTGCATGCAGACAGCTCTTAAAGAGACAGTACCAGAGGCTCTAAAAACACTCACTGATAAATGGCTTAAACGCCAAACACCATTCAGGCTTGGAGCATTCAAGCAAGCTCCTGGAAGTCTTTTGGGAACCCCCATTTGCAGGGGGGTTACACATGAGAACACCCTTCAGGTGACTCTGCTAGTTCCCCCCCTTGGACAAGGCTTCTTTTGGGAATGTGAGTGTATACCGCTCTGTCTGTTCAGGTAAAACAAGGTTGTGGTGTCGTCAGTCTGGACCTGAAAGACTTGACCCTTGACTAGCGGTGCAAAATCCATCACAGCCAAGTGCACTGCATGGAGCTATCTCAGGTTTATGTGGTGATGGGACTCCCTGGGTGACCAGGACCCATGGGACATGCGGTCTCCCAGGTGTGCTCCCCACCCTTTGGGACACGCATCCGTCATCAGCATGATGGTCAGCTCTGGGTGACGAACAGGATTCCTTCCTCAAGATGTTCCGGGACCAGCCACCACTGGATGGCATCCCACATCGACTGGGTCACTGTGATCAACTGGTCCAAGTGGCCCAGGTGCTGGAATCAGTGAAGGCCCAGCTGCCACTGAAGGTGGTACATCAGCCAGAAGGCCAAGCAGAACACGGTGGTACAGGATGCCATTTACCTCAGCAGCCATAGGAAAATCCAGACAGTGCGCAAGAGCCCAACCTGAAATGACTGGGCAAAGGAGGTACGATCTTGTGACCAGTCAACCAGGAAGCAGGCCTTGGTTCACATGGAGTCTAGTTCTGCACCAAAGAAGTTGCTCACCTGCTATGGTACCAGTTTGCACTTGTCCGGGTTGAGCAGCAGGACCAAGTCTCGGCTGGTTTGGAGATCTTGCCAGAGCCTCTCTGGATGGACTGGTTATCAGGCAGTCATCCAGGTAGGGGCACACCCTGACCCCTAGGTGCTGCAGGTGAGCTGCCACCACTGCCATGCACTTGGTGAAGACCCTTGGAGCTGAGCAAAAGCCAGATGGAATGATATGGAACTAGTACAGGAACCATTCCACTTGGAACCGGAGGTACCAGCAGTGGGACCTGCAGAGAAGAAATGTGGAAGAACGCATCCTGGAGGTCCAGAGAGCAAAACCACATGTTCTGCTCCAGGGATGGTATAATCTAGCTCAGGGTGACCATCCCGAACTTGAGCTTCCGCAAGTGCTGGTTAAGACTGTGAACATCCAGTATGGGGTGCCAGCTCCCCATCAGGTTCAGGACCAGAAAGTACCTGGACACATAACTCTGACATATAGAATTTGATGGCAGATAAGGATCACTTGGCCCACCCAGTCTGCCCATTTCCCTACCTAATTGATAAGCTGCAGATCCTAGTTAACCAACAGCCTACTTTTTCCTACCCCCACCCCTTAGAATTGCCTTATGACTGTCCCATGCATGCTTAAATTCCACCACTGTTTTTGACTCCACGACCGCCTCCGGAAGGCCGTTCCATGCATCCACAACCCTCTCTGTGAAAAATACTCCTTACATTACCTCTGAGCCGCTTCCATCTTAAAATTGTGCCCCCTTGCTCTTGCACACCTCTTTTTCTGAAAGATGCTACCCTCTTGGACTTTGCTGATTCCCTTGAGGTATTTGAAAGTTTCTATCATGTCTCCCCCTCTCCCTCCTTTAAATACTGCTGGCCAGGGCATCCGGGACAAAGGCTACGGCTCCTTTTGCAAGGAGCTGAGCAATGTCTCCCCTGAGGGCAGACAGCATTGTCCTGAGACACCCCAGATTATCAGGGTGCGTGGAGGCGGTAATGGGGGTTAGAGCATTGAAGTCTAGAGACAGTTCTATGTCTGTCCACTACATCCAGCACCCACTTGTCCATTGTGATAGCAGACCAACCTGGCAAGAAGTGACACAGACAGCCTCCTACAGGGACAGCAGTAGGGGACAGGACAGGTGGAGGGATGACATCCCCCAACCCCACAACTGAGCAGCTTTCGTGGGGGCACCAGCAACTGCTGCTGGAGGGGCACCACTACCTCTGCCCCCCACCTTTAGCACATTGGCTCCTGGACTTCTTGGGATGCCAGGCATGAAACTGCCTCTGCTGGGGCTGCTGCTGGGGAGGCTATGACTGAAAGGCCCAGTACTAAAAAGCGAGTTTCTTACGCTTTTTCTTCTGGCCCCTCTGGGATGAAGTCACAGAGTCAAGGGTGGTAATGAACTTCTCAGTCCTCATGAAATGCCCTTCCAACTGGGGCCAAAGAGGTCGGTGCCCAGAAAAGGGACATCAACCAACCTCTGTTGGTGTCCACCATAAAGGTGGACAAATGCAGTCAAGTCCCGTGACACATGGGAGACAGCCTCTGCCACCGCATGGACGCAAGAGTCGCCCATGTCCAAAGCTGTCCGGAGCTGGTATATAATCAGCGACTGATCATAGTCTCTGATGAGCTCCACCACCATTCTGTGCTCTGGATGGAGGTGGGGGGGGCTACATCAAACATTCCCACCAGGGAATGCCCATACTTCTCCATCATAACAGCATAGTTAGCCTGACAGAGACCCAGCGTACCTGCAGCATACACTTTTTTGCTGTGTGGCCAATCTTACGGGACTCCATGTCTGGAGGCTTGTCCACACTCAACTAGTGTCCTGAGCTGGGGAACACCGAATCCATGACCAGACCTTTAGCCAAAGGGGGGGGGGGTCAGGAAACCCAGAAAGGGATCCCGTAGGAACCACATACTTGCAGACAAAAGGAGTCAAGGGTGCCAGGCAGGATGCTGGATGCTGCCAGAGCTCCAAGACCATTCCCAAGAAGGCCTCGGCCATTGGGAAGGCAACCCCCAGGAATTCATCCCAGTTCAAAATGCCTGCAAGATGTGTACATGGCCCTCTTCTGGACTGGCTCCAACAGGATGGACATGGACTCTGCGATCAGCTGGAGCAGCACACCGAATGACACTGACCCCTGGTCAGTGGAAGGCTCCTTGAATGAGCCACAGTCAAAGAGCGGAGCACCGGAGGAGGCCACAGACTCCTGATACGAGACACCCCATGATTCCTCAGAGTTGGACCTTGGCCATTGTTTGCCACAAACCTTCTGGAATTCATCACCCAATGTAATCCTTACCAACAACCAGCCTGGCAAGCCAGGAGCTGAACCTCTGACCTCCTCAGCAGGAGTGCTAACTGGCAGCTGTCAGGTTGGGATGCCACCGTGATTGGCACAGAAGCAGTGTGGGAAGCACCTGAGGAACCTGCAATGATGAGGCAACAACTGGCAGCTGCCGAGGACCAAAGGTCCTTGGGGTAGAGCCCTACCTTGCCTCACAATGGCCCACTGCTGCCAGAGGAACTCCTCTTGGCAGTGCATCTTCCGTTGGTACCTTTCCTCACCCAAAGATGAAGAGGACAAGGAGTGTTGACAGCGATGCCTCCATGCCAAACAGGATCAAAAGTGCGAATGCCTCAACCTCAACCATCCCACCACCCAGTCAACAGTGAGGCGGGTCTTCCTGATGTTGGCCGGACATAACATGCCTGCCCACATTAAGTAACAAGGGCATCTAAAACCAAACCCTAGTTGAAGACTGATCCCAAGCAGGGTTCACCACAGTCAGTTATCAATCCATGGCCTCCTGAGTGAGGACAGGGAGCATTGGGTCTGCTAAGCAGACTCCTCAGTCTCGTCCAACAACAAGTCAACCAGGTCAAGAAACATCTCAATGGCTTGGCCGACCACAGTTGAAGTTGTCTGGCCAAAGGTGGAGACTAAGAGCCTTTGACCTGCCCAAGCAGACCATTAGCCGAGGGGCACACGACAGTCACCTAGCAGTCAGCTAAATTGAGAGACCAGGAGGACCTCGATCTCTCCACATCGACGGTGGTGAGAAGACTTCTTGGTTTTGATCTTGGACCTACAACCACGGTGGACAGGGCTCTCCACCACATTCTGGAGGAACATGCACATATCATGAAACTGGTCCGAGAAGGTCCCTCTCATGCTGGCCCCAGATGGGAGCAGCACTGAAGTCGAGGAGGTGCCCGCCATGACTGCCAACGCTTCCACCTCAAGGGTTGCAAGCTGTACTGCAAACCTGGCAGCCACCAAGGCTTTCTTGCTACCCTTAGGGCGATCCTTCAGATCCTGTTCTGAAGACCGACCCAGTACGAGCTGGAGCTTCCTATTCTCAAGGGACTCAGGAAGCATGGAAACGCAAAGGCCACACCCAGCCACGCTGTGTTGCCCACTCAGCAGTACACACGTGTCATGCAGATCAGTGACTGACATCTTATGGCGACACTGAATGCAGAATTTGAAAACATGTTTTCTGTGATCCATCACTGGTCTGGAGACAGAGTCGAAACAACCGCGATACAACTGTAAAATAGCTTCAAAAACTAGGGTTTGCCTATGAGGCATAGAAAATCCTAAGTGGCACACGAGGGAGGTGGCCTGTTCTTCCTGTGGAAAGAAAGATATGATGTTGTGAGGTGGAGTCAGGGAACATAGCCACCCGGCTGGTGTGAGGAGCTTAGCTTAAAGACGTCTTTCCAATCATCGCATTCCAATGTAACTGCCAGAGTGTGGATAAATGAACCATATCCAGGCCCCTAGAACCTAATTATCTACTGTCATGGATATAATTCACTATCCACACATTGGCAGACTTCCAGCAGTTCTCCGGGAAGAGGGGTCAAGGCATGCACCCCTACTTGGCAAACAGAGACTGGAGAACCAAATTTCCCAAATCCAGCATCCCGACAAAACTCAAGGCCAATGCAGTAATGGGAAATGAAGTTGTGTGCTGACTTCTAGCTAGCAGCTCTGCAGATTTCTTGGATAAAGATGTGCCTGGAAGCAACTACCAAGGCCCCGTATATCTGGTGGAATGAACCCTAAGCCCTCCAGGAGGCTTCCTAATAGACAACCTATAGCAGACGTCGATGCAGGATGTGATCCACAAGCCAATCGTCGACTCAACTGCCAGTCTGCCAGGCACGGCTTCAGCGTGTGTTACAACCAGCTGGTGAGCCTCACTCCAAACTCCAGCCATGCACTCTACATAGTAAAAGAGCACCCTCCATAGGTTCAGAGTATGCATCCTGTGGTTGCCCTCCAAAGATGGGCTGGTAAGGTATATCAGAAGGTTCATCCCCTGGTTAAGGCAGAACTCTGATACAATCTTTGGAAGGAACATTGGGTGGGAAAGAAGGACAACCATGTCCCTGTGGAAAACCGGATATGGAGACTCCACCAAGAATGCTCTGAGCTCATTGATCCTTCTGGCTGATGTGATGGCCACCAGGGAGTCCATTTTCCACAAAAAGTGTGACAGCTCACACCTGTGCATAGGCTCAAAATGCTTGCCCATGAGCATAGCCAGCACCAGCAGTAGGGTCCATGGTGGTGGTGGTGGTGGTTCACACACAAGAAGGAGCAGTAGTTCAGGCAATTGAAAAAGTGCCCAACCACCTTCTCTTGGGCCACCATCGACATACTAGCCCGTGTTTGGTATGCAGAGATGGCTGCCAGGTGCACCTTGAGGGTTGTCGCTCACAGACCCTGCTGGGAGAAGGACTAGAAGCATTCAGCAATACTAGCCACACAGCGCAGGCAGTAGGATCAAGCTCCTTGCCGTGACACCAAATAAACTTTTTCCATTTAAAAGTGTAGCACCAGCAGGTTGACGCTCTTCGGGAGACCTATACAATATGGAGCAGAACCAAAGCCTGGAACTCTATACGCTCAGGAACCAAGCTGTGAGGTGCAGGGACTGAAGGTCCAGATGCAGGACCGTTCCCTGTTGTCTGCTCAGCAGGTCCAGGTCAAGAGGTAAACATCACAGAGGCCCGCTGCTGAGGCTGAGGAGATCCAGGTACCATAACTGCCATGGCCAGTTCAGAACTATCAGAACCAACTGCACCTTGTGCTTTCGAGTCTTGAGTGTCACCTTGTGGATCAGGGGAAAGGAGGAAAGACGTACATGGGGCCTGGGGTCCTGGACTGTGGGGGTTAACACAAAACAACCGCAGCTTTTTGTTCTCCTAGAAGGCAACTAGATCCACCAGAGGTGTGCCCCACAGGAAGAACAGGTGGTTCACAACCTCATGATGCAGGGATCACCCGAGTGATGCGTCTCCCACTTGGCTGAAAGCACTATCATCTGATTGTCCGCTCTGGTGACATGAAACGCCAGGAGATCTGCACCCAGGCTATGCATGAGGATCCAGGTACAGAGGGCCAAATATACACAAGAGAAGGGAGTGCATGCCACTCTGCTTGTCCAGGTAGAACATGGTTGCGGTGTCGTCCGTCTGGACTTGCACAACCTACCCCTGACCAAAGGGGCAAATTCCATCACAGCAGGTCACAGTGCATGGAGCCCCAAACAGGCTGATGTGGCAACAGGACTCCCTAGTTAACCAGAACCCATAGGCCCCGTGGTTCCCCAGATGCACTCCCCATCCCACCAAAGACCCATCTGTCAGGAGAGTGACGGTTGGTGCTGGGCAAACAAATGGGACTATCTCCCTCCAGATGTTCTGGGATCAACCACCACTGGATGGTATCCCACATCAGCTAGGTCACTGTGACTAGCTTGTCCAACCATCCTAGGCACCGGGACCACAGGCGGCCCAACTCCCACTGCAGGTGCCACATCTGGCAGCAGCCCCACCGGATCATGCTTGTGCAGGATGCCATGTAACTAGCAGATGCAGAAAGTCCCGGGCCGGGCGCGAGCATCCAACCTGAAATGATCAGTCAAAGGAGGTAAGATACAGTGCCCATTCCACAAGGAGGTGGTCCTTGGCCCGTGAAGAGTCTAGCTCTGTCCCAATGAAGTGAAACACATGTTAGGGGATCAGTTTGGACGTGGCTGGATTGACCAAGAAGCCCAAGCCTCTGCAGGTCTGGAGGGCCAGATCCCAGGACCACTCCATGGCCTCCTTGGATGGCCAGAAAATCAGCCAGTCGTCCAGACAGGGGTAAATCCCTACACTGCAGGAAGGCTGCTACCACTGCCATGCAGTTGATGAAGACCCTAAGTGTGGATGAGAGACCGAAGGGCACGACCTGGAACCGACAGACGACCCTTTCTGTGCAGAAGCAGAGGTACTGCCAGTAGGACTGATGGACTGGGATGTGAAAGAACACATACTGGAGGTCCAGTGAGCAGAATCACATGCCTTGCTCCAGAGATCGTATGATCTAGTTCAGAGGGACCACCCAGAACTTGCACATCCACATGAACTGATTGAGACTGTGCAGATCCAGTACTGGGCACAAACCCCCTGTCCGTTTTGGAGCCAGGAAGTACCTGGACACGTACCCCTGTCTTGCTAGGGCATCTGGGAAACAGGTTATAGCCTCTTTCACAAGGACCTGAGCAACATCCTCCCTGAGGGCAGGCAGCATGTCCTGCAACACTGAGGACATTCTCGGAGTGTGGGATCGGTAATGCAGTTGAGCCTTGAAATCGAGAGACAACACTGTGCCTACCACCAAGAACCCACCTGTCCACAGTAATGATGAAATAGTGGGCCAGAAGAGGCAAAGCTGACCCCCTACAAGGAGCTAGGTCAGGGATTGGACAAGCGGGAGGAAGACACCCCCCCCCCCGAACCGTCACTGGGTGGCTTTGGAGGGGACTCTGGCTACTGGGACCTGAGGGGCACCACTTCCCCTACTCCAGCCTCTCCTGGGCCCCTGGCCAGAGAACTTGGCCTTGGGGTGCAAGCCTTGGTTTCGCCTCTGCTAAGGCTGCTGCTGTTAAGACTGCTGTGGCTGAAAGGATCTAAACTGAAAGATCTTCTTCAGTTTCTGGGCCTTAGGGTTGTTCTGAGATGAAGTCACAGAGTCCAGGCTGGCACTGGACTTCTCAATCCTTTTGAGATGACCTTCCACCCCTCAGAGAAAGAGGCCAGTGTTCAAGAAAGGAACATCAACCAGCTTATGCTGAGCACATCTACTGTATGGGTGTAGAGCCTCAGCCAGGCCTTTCGACGCATTGTGACAGCTGCTGCCATGGAATGGGCAGAGGAGTCACCCACATTCAAGGCTGTCTGGAGCCAGTGTTTAGCCAGCTCTTGACCCTGGTCACTCATCAACTTCACCAGCAACTCCTTGTCAGCAGGGAGGTGAGGGAGGACATTATCCAGCACTCCCAGCAGGGAGCGATCAAAGTTGGCCGTCATCAAGGCGCAGCTTGCCTGATGGAGACCAAGAAAGGAAACAGCACACACCTTCTTAGCCAAGTGGTCAATCTTCTTCGACTCCTTGTCTGACTCCAGACTTTCAGAAAGCAGAGTCCAAGACCAGACCCTGGGCAGTGGGGTAGTCTGAGAACCTGGTAAGAGTGCCAGTAGGGAGCGCATACTTGCGGACCATATAGGCTGATGGTGCCAGGCCGGATGCTGGATGCTGCCAAAGCTCCTGGGCCAGTCCCAAAATGGCCTCAGCAATGGGAAAGGCAACCCCTGGGGATTTGTCCCTATCGAGCATGTCCGGGAAAGAGTACTTATCCCGTTTCTGCACAGACTTCAAAGGGACAGACAAGAACTCTTAAATGAGTCAGATTAGAGCCCTGAATGACACCAGCCCATTGTTGGTAGTCAACAAATCAACCACCCCACAGTCAAAAGCATGCATCCTTGACAACTGCTTGGATGAACTTGCTTCAAAAACAGCCCTGAACCGTTTGCCACCGTGAACAACCAAAGAGTCATCCAATTTGGTGATTTCCACCAACAGCTGGCCAGGCAAACCGTCCGCAGCACGTCCTTGGTCGGGGCTCCCTTCAAAGGCCGCAGTGGAGGCAGTTCCACCAGCAAGGGTGGAGAGACAGGTGTCTGATACAACTGCTTTGGGTGGACAGGCGTGGGTTTGACTTGCGCTAGCCAGTTGACCGCAGGAGACGTTGGTAGATCCCTACACCTTGTCCCGCCATGGCCCACTGCTGCCAGAGGAGTTCTTCATAGAGCCACCGGATACAATGGCAGAGCCTCTACTCATCCAAGGACAAGGAACGTACGCAGCAAGGCCTCCCACTCAAGCAAGAGCGCTAGCGCCGCCTCAGCCATCAACCCAAGGGCCAAGCCAAGAGGAAGCCACCAGGGATGCCTCTGGTAGAGGCTGCTCCCAAGTAGCACTGGTTGGGGACACCGGTCCACATCCTCCTGGGTGAGGAACAGGAACACCAGAGTCTTGGAGATTAACTCCTCATTGACCTCCTCCGACACCTGGTCTACAAGGTCAAGAAAAATCTCAATGACCTTGTCGACCAGTGCTGAGGTTTACAAGCCGACAGGGCATTATGGAGCTTGTGACATGGCCCTCGACCAAAGAAACCTCAACATGCATCAAATGGTCAGGGGGACTTGAGAGTGCAGGAGGAGCGTGATCTCTCCCAGTCCCATGACTGGTGGTCGTTGCGTTTCTTGTGTTTCTTACTGTGGCAGGCTGGTCTCTCTCCGAACACCTAGAGGGCCCGACATGTCTCCCAGAATTCACCAGTGAAGGACGCTCCAACGCTGGCCCCAGTCAGGAGGTTCACCGAGCCTAATGAAGTGCCCAACGCAGCCTTGGACACTGCCTCTTCCACGGCTGCGAGTCGAGTCGCTGACCCTGCCACAACAGAGACCTTCTTGCGGCCTTTTCAGACATAGTTTTGGGTACTGATTGGTTGTCTGGCCAAGGAGAAACCACACCGAGCGATCCTCCAGGGAAGAAGAGAGCACTGTCTGGCACAGGCTGCAACCTGAAACTCAGTGTGTCATCCCCAGTCAGCAGAGGCACAATCCGGGGGGATCCATCTGCGACTTCATCTGTTGCAGAGGTTGTTGCGACTTTTAAGGAGCTCACTCATGTGCCAGATGCGGGTGATGATGGGGTTCGCAGGGTGATGTCAGACATTAGGGAGCGTGCACGGACAGGGCTTGAAACAACAAGTCAGGCTGTTTCACAGTGCACAGTCTCTGCTCCTGAGTCTGTAACAGGATGCCTTCCTGAAGTAAAACTGATTAAGCGCACTGTTCAGCATGTCAGACTGCTGAAGCGTGGTAGTCCCGCTGATCCTAAAACAGTCGAGGACCTTGTGTTCCCACCTGAATTCACCCTTACCAGTACAGGCCAGGTGTTATTATTTGACAGTGGCAAAGAGGCAGATAGAATCTTGATGTTTGCCACAGAGGGAAACCTGTCTTTTTTAAGAGATGCACAAGACTGGATGATGGCTGGCACATTTAAGTGTTGCCCCTATTTATTTAACCAGCTGTATACCATACATGGGCTTAAATCTAACACTGTAGTCACTGCACTTTATGTGCTAATGTGCTCCTGCAGAACAGCTGCCTATAATCGTGTATTTAGTCAGCTCAAATCTTTATGTCCTGTATTAAATCCCAGCAGTGCCATTTTAGATTTCGAAAATGCAGCATGGAAAGCGTTTTCTTCAGTTTTCACTGAAACAGCTTAAACAGCATGCGCCACTGGGGTAAAACGAAAATACAGAGACCTGAATGAGAGAGTGCATTTAATTGTCTCCGAATATGAAAGCCGAACCAAGTTTGAGTATTTGCGTGGCCTTGCCTATAATTTTTCATTTCCAGGTTTAATATTGCAGCTCTGACCTACGTTCTCTTGCGTTGGCAAGTTTTGTTTTTTTTTTGTGATAAGATTTAATTAGATGTAATTGCCACTGTTACTTCTTTGTCATTTTAATTTAGTGAATGTTCAACAAATAAAAATCAAAAGCCGTTAGAGAATATCAAGCTATGCTTCTTTGTTTTGTTTTTTCACAAGTCGCTATTTTGATGCATGCAAGTACTTGATCAATCGACTGATGGGCAGATCATGACATTACCATTACCATCACCACACCTGCCCGCAACCGGTGCTACACTTTACAGAATGTCTGGCAAGCTTATTTGGCCACTTTTATTTTAACAGCACGATTATTAGATGCACTGTAACATCAGAGCGCTATTATTGAATGAGCTATCATTCGATCGCGATATTGAAGATCACTATTTTTTATTCGCAATATTCACATAGCTCCCACTCAGGGAAGACTAGATGGATCTTTGGTCCCCATCTGCCATCACTTTCAATGTTTCTCAGCACAAGGGTGGAGGAGGCATAGATCCTTTTGCCTCAGAGATCGATTGTGCATGACTCTTTGTCAGGCGGAAGGGAGCTAAGGTGCTTGGACACCTTAGACCTGTCATGAGTTGCCTTTATGACCACAGAATCTGTTTCAGGCTGGACAGCATAATATGGCAAACATGAGAGGCGTGATAAAGTTTATCAGCCCTGCGGGGCGTGGCTAGCACGTCAGGACTGTGGAAGGCTGCAGTAGTAGTATTCCTCAAAGCAGGCAAAACAGGAGGACTGGTCCTGGAGGGAGCCTTGGAGATCTCCAGAAAATCTACCAAATCTTTTTTTTTTTGTATTATCTATTTTTCTTCCTTCCCCTTCTCCCCTATTGGCCTCTCCTTCGGGCCATCAATGGTCTTATTCCTCCTACCGCCCGCTTGCACCCCACCTATTGCCACCATCCACCACCACCTCATATGGCAGCCACCCTCGGGGTAACCTGGTGTAACCCTTCACCGGATGGGTTCTCCCCCTCCGAGGAGAAAGATGCCGGTAGGAGCCAGCCAGCGCAACACTTGGTCCCTCGGGTGCTGCTGAGGTGGTCTTTCTGGGGGCCTGACCAGGGCACTCGTGGTGGCAGAAGGACTGGATGGCCGTCATCCGGTCGAACGGAGGAGAAATGTTCCGGTTTTCTCCCCGGGAGCACAGCGTGTTATGACGTCTAGGCATACGCCGACATCTGCTACGCCCCCCCCATTAATTGATCAATGCACTGTTATACCCCTGGTCTCCTCAGGGGGTCAGCAGATGCCGGACCACATCCCTTCCCTCCCCCTTGGAGAAGGCGAGCAGTCATCGGACGCACAAACCTTCTCCCCAGCTGGCCCTCCAGTGACCCGAGTCCGTTCCGGAACCTGGGTCTCCAGCGTCACAAGTGGAAATCCAACCGCTGCGCCAATGGGCCGCCCACCAGATCTTTTCTGGTGGCATCCTTCTCCTCAGTATGAAAGCCTATGACTGAGGACAACTGCTTCATAATACTGAAGAAGGTAGGGTCCTCTGGAGGAGACCTAGAGGTATGTTTGATGGAGTCTGCACTCACTGAAGAAGCTGTGGATCTGTCTAAGGAGAGGGGTTCTTCCTCTTCTTCATCTGGAATTCTAGATCCAATAACTGAGATGCCGACGACGGCCCATGGGGGGAAGCCGCAAAGGCTGAGTTGACATTGACGTTACAGGCGATATAGGCCTATATGTGCCTAATTAGTGGACTACAACAGAAGTGAATTTAGTCAATATTTCATGAAGGTCAGCAACAGTAGAGGACTGCATTGACGGGGGGGGACGGCACAGGAAGAGACATCCCACCAGAGAGGCCCTGACAGCCCAAATAACCCATAGCCTGAGGGCCTGGGGAAACAACAGGCCTGGATGGGAGGGCCATCAACAATGAGTCGACAAAGAAGGGGCAGACAACCCGGTGGTCAACGACCGACCGACCTGGACATTGGGCAGAGTGCTGTCGGTATGGGTCTGGTAAGGACAGAGACCTGGACAGCAGAAATGTGCGTTGGTGCAGCCGCAGCCAACAAAGTATCCCCGGACAAAGAGGAAGAGGCCGTCAGGGAGCAGGACCGCCACAAAGGGAAGCAGTCCTGATCGTGGTCTTCTTTATGCTTTTCCCTGGGACTCGTCTCAAGCCTTGGCTGCCTGGGAGCTTGATGACCCTGTCATCGACTGAGAGGCAGAGACACCAGAGGACCCCTGCCCGGAACTGGATACCTATTCTCCATAACGAAATTTTTAAGTGCCTTCTTACGTCGCCTGAGAGTTGTTTGATTAAACTTCTGGCAGAGCTCACAGTTTGAGACTTCGTGGCCAGGCCCAAGACAGCAGACACACAGAGAGTGTTAATCTGTATAGGCAATCTTCTTTCCCCAGCAGCAGCAGCAATGGAAGAGAAAAGTTGAAGGATTAACTCTCAACATAAACAAACTAAAGGCAAGAGAGATTATGAAACAGAAGTATAAAAAAGCTGTAGGTGAAAAATGGAGCGAAACTGTGTTGCAGCGTCCGCAGAGACACACGCAAAAAGAGCTGATAGCAGGAAAGGAGGGAGCCAGGCCACTCACGCCTTTATAGGGTTGGTGACATTGGCGTGGGTGGCCCAGTTGTACTTTTGAAAATCTTTTGTGTCGATCCTGCTTCGCTGAAGGTGAAGTTCCTATGGTGTGACCTGATGACTGAGATACCCTCTAAGAAAATCTAACTGTTCCAGTGGAAAGGAAGATGTAATGTCATGGGGGGGCGGGGGCAAAGGATATACTGCCCGGGTGGTGGGAGGAGCTTAGCTTAAAGATGTTCAGACAAATCAGCACTTCTAGTGGAACTGCCAGTGTGTGGATAGTGCACTATATATCCATGCCAGTAGAACTGTAAAGCGACAATAAAAATGCTGTAAATGGTATTTTGTCATAATGAGAATTTAAGCTGCAATTGTAAAACTATGATAGTGGGTAAAAAAATGATAACAGTTACAATCCATAGTACTCAGAGTGAAGTCTTAAAAGAGGGGAAGCATTTCAAAAGCAAAGCACAGTGCCTCAGTGGCTGTTTAGTAGAACCACCTCTATACAGACAGCTGGTGAGACCCCATCTGGAGTACTGCGTGCAGTTTTGGAGACCTCATCTACGCAATGACACAGACAGGATGGAAGCAGTCCAGAGGAGGGCAACTAAAATGGTGCAGGGTCCACATCAGAAACCATATGAAGAGAGAGACTGAGAGAGCTTAATATGTATACCCTTGATGAAAGGAGGGACAGGGGGGACATGATAGAAACTTCTAAGTACCTCAAGGGAATCAACGAAGTCCAGGAGGGTAGCATCTTTCAGAAAAAGAGATGTGTAAGAACAAGGGGGCACAATTTAAAGTTAGAGGGGGGACGGTTCAGGGGTAATGTGAGGAACTTCTTTTTCACGGAGAGAGTGGTGGACGCATGGAACCGCCTTCCTGGAGAGGTTGTGGGGTCTAAAACAGCCAATCAGCCGCCAAATGCTTAGTGCCAAAGATGAGTTTTTAGGCTCGCTTAAATCCCTCCACAGTCGCGCACTCACATAACATGCGGGGTAGAGAATTCCAAAGAGAAGGGACTGCATGCCTAAATGCCCGGGCCCCAGAAGATTTCAAGCACACTCTTGGTACATGGATTGCATCACAAGTCCTATGAGGGCAGGTTGAAGGAAGTGAATACAGTATGTACTTCCTGAAGGAGGGAGAGAGGGGACATGATAGAGACATACAAGTATCTTACAGGGAGGAACAGGGTGCAGGAATACACTATTTTTAAGCAAAAAAGATGTTCCAGGACTAGAGGGCATGGGATGAAGTTGGAGGGAGGACAATTCAGAGGAAACGTGAGGAAGAATTTCTTCACAGAACGGGTGGTGAACAAGTGGAACACCCTGCCAGAGGAAGTGGTGGGGGCTGAAACAATCACGGGATTTAAGAATGCATGGGATAGACATAAAGGAATTCTGGAGCTCAGGGGTAAGGGGCAATAGACTTCTAGGGAAACATAAACTGAACTTACGAGCTCAAACAGGCAGACTGGGTGGGCCATAGGCCCTTATCTGCCGACACTGTCTATGTATCTGTGTATCTTGGAATATCTAGCAACCCCTCCCCAGCTGAGCGGAGCGATCGCCCAGGGCAGTAGGGAACCAGAAGCTCTTTCAGACAGTCAGGGCCCTGACCATGCAGGGCTTTGTAAGTCAAAAGACCAACTTTAAAGGTGATCCGCCACTGTACTGGCAGCCAGTGCAGACCACGCAGCACCGGAGAAATATGATAGATTTGAGAGGTTCCTGTCAAGAGCCGAGCTGCTGTGTACTGCACTACATGCAAATGGCGGATTTCTACCCTAGAAAGCCCTACATATAGGGAGTTGCAATAATCCAAGCGGGAGGACACAAAGGCATGAACCAGCGTAGGAAGGTCGCTGGACGGAACAAGGTGCTTAATCCTGGTGATATTCCTCAGATGGTAAAAAGAGGTCTTGACGACGGCCGACACCTGAGAATGTAGGGTCAGCCCCTCGTCAAAGATTACCCCCAGGTTACACACCTGTTCAGAAGCCAGGAGTGGTAAACCCCCATGGAACAGTCTCAAGGGTGAACCTACCCCCGACCCCCTATCTGGCTTCCTGAGTCCACAACCAGCACTTCAGTCTTTCCAGAGTTCAACTTCGACCAGCTCGAATTCATCCACTCCTGGATTTCTGCCAGGCAGTTATTAAAGACTGCTCCATTCTGGTCGGGTGCCAAAAAAAAAAAAAAGGTATAGCTGGGTATCATCAGCATAGCAGTGAAACCTCAGCCCATACCTCCTTACAGTGTCTCCCAGGGGCAGCATATACACTGCGAACAACATGGGGGACAACACTGATCCCTGATGAACCCAAGACAGAGGGAATGGGTCTGAAGAATAAATCCTGGACACCACCCTCCGAGTTCTTCCGGTTAGGAAAGATGTAAACCACCTGAGGACTGTACCTGACAGGCCACAGATGAACCTCAGACGATCGAGCAGAACCCCATGGTCCACAGTATCAAACGCTGATGAGAGATCAAGAAGAACCAAGATGGAATGGCTCTTCTGATCTCTAGCCATCAGATCATTGAGCACCCAAACCAGCGCTGTCTCTGTACTATGCTTCTTTCGGAAACCGGACTGGAGGGGTTCATAGATGTCATGGATGGTCAAATGGCTCTCCTGCTGTATGGCCACTACCTTCTCAACCACCTTCCCTAAAAAGGGAAGGTTAAGAGATTGGTCTGTAGTTCGCATAGCAGTTTGGGTCCAAAGAAGCTTTCTTCAGGAGGGGTGTTACCACGGCCTCCTTCAGGGAGCTAGGAAACTCACCTGTTTCCAAGGAGCACCAAACTATCCGTGCAAGGACCAGACCGATGGAATCAATGCAACCCAAAATCAGGGATGCTGGTCCTGGGTCCAAACTACAGTACGCAGGTTGCGCACCCTGGACAATCCTCATCACATCCATGAACTCCGGGCAGTTGAAGGTACTCCAGGAAAGCTGGAGGCTAGTGGCCAAGTGCTGGTCATCAGCAGCGCCCATAGAGTGTGCTGGCTGGAGAGCTGCCCTGATGTCGGCCACCTTAGTCACAAAGAACCGAGGAAGTTCATCACGCTCTATTTGCAAAAATGCTTTCCGAACTTGTAGACAAGCCAGGTTGCACAGCCTGTCCACAGTTCGGAAAAGCTGAGCTGGTCGGTTCTGAGTGACTGCAATCTCCCTAGACAGGAACTCTGCCTTCTTATGGGTGATTGCACATTGATAGGCTTGGTAATAGTCCATCAACCTAAGGTGGTCGGCATCAATGGCAGATCTCCGCCAGCAACGCTCTAACCTTCATCCTCGTCGCTACATCTCCCTCAAGGTCCCATCAAACCATAGAGACCGAAGGGACAAACACGGACAGGAGCAACGACATCAAGGGCCACTGCAATGGCCATATTACAGGCCACCACAAGGTCCTCTGGGTCGCTGTTTACAACCGGAATGCACAATAGGTCAACACGGCCGTAAGGCCTTCAGAGTTAACATCTCGTAAAGGGCAGTACTTGACCATCTCCACAGGGGTAAGCCTTCGAGGGGGGGTTGCTAAAATTGAACCCCACAGTGTAGTGATCGGACCATCCGACCGGGTCCACCCCCAGATCTGAGGCTTTGATCCCCAGGAGGAAACTAAGTCACGGGAGTGACCATGTTTGTGGGTAGCAGTGGTAACTACCTGTGTAAGGCCCAGAGACATAATCAACTGAATGAAGTGTTGTCCAAATTGCGAGAGTTCGTCATCGACCCAGGCATTAAAGTCGCCCAGGACCATCAACCTGGGAGACTCAAATGCCATGTCGATGACGAAGTCCGCCACTTCCTGAAGGAGCCGTTTCCCATCCTCGGGTGAACGGTAGATGAGGATGATCCTACAACCTACACCTGCTACCACAGTACACTCAAATGACTCAGTCTCCTCAACTGGTACACTCGTGAGGCCCAATTCAGTCTTGAAACAGACCGCAACCCCCCTTCCCCTGTGATCCAATCTCGAGTGGTGAATCACCAAGTAACCAGCTGGAGCTGTGGCCTCTAATACCAGAGTTCTCATCCAGCCAGGTCTCGGTGACGCAAGCCAGATCCACTGAATTTACAAGATCTGCAATAATTGCAGTCTTGTTTTTATCTGACAGTAACATCACTGTATCTAGGGCAGGCACACACATGACCAGATCACATGAAGACAGCATGTTAGAGATCACTACTCACATGCTTGTCAGTACTCCTGTCCCTGTTACATCTGTCCCTTACGGCATGACACAGGGCCCCTCCACTCAAGCAGACACAAAATCTTTATTTTTTATGCCGAGTAACTTTTAACATTTGTATAAAACAGAGAGCACCACAGCTTCTCCAATCATTTTTTTTTTTGCTTCCCAGAAGAAAGCGGTTTCAGTAAACTGCAAAAACCGAAACTGCTGACTGCGTGACCAGAGATCATAGAGTAAAACACACGAAGCCCAAACACTGCCACACATTACCGTTCTCTCCCCCACCCCACCCCGTCTCTTTCTCTCACTTTTAAAAGTCTGGTCCCAAACCAGCCACCATTTTCCAGAAAGGCTTCTCACTCCCCCTCTTGTCAGCAACACAATCATCATGCCACATGCGCATTAGGGGGTACCTATGCCTGGTCTACAAGGATTTCACCAGCAACGACTTATGGGACTGCCTAGATCTTAGGACCAGAGAATTCAAATATAATACCAGAGCTCATATATTGCAATTGAAGGGAGAAACTTATCATACCAAGAAAAGGGAATCTTGGTCAAAGGGTGGTAAGCATTTGGAACTCATTACCAACTGAGGTAGTGGGTAGCAAAAATACAGAAATGTTCAAGAGAATGCTAGACAAATGCTGTGATAGGACAAAGATCAAGGGCTATTCCTTTTAATGGTTGAGCTGATATGGACAATGCCTGCTTGGCTCGAATAAACCTATGAAACCTATTACAACAGTGCTGCACCCGGTGGGGGGGAGACGGGACAACTGAGCAAACACAGACACAACCAAGAGCACCACCTACTGGGCAAACCACTAAATACAGACTTTTTTTTTTGTTTAGGTCATATGCCTACTCTAACAAAAAAATAAAATAAAAATATATTTTAAACTTTTTTTGGTTTACCAAACAAGTTATTGTATAATAGCAATAAGACACTTCAGGGTGCGTGTTATTATATAATAACGTCACTTCTCAGGTGCATGAACAAAGTATTGTAATATGTTTATTGTTATTGAGAATAATCAGAATCAACCTTTGAGCACAAACTGCTCGTTTGGAAATGTTCCACATAATACGAGAACAATACAGTAGACAATACAGAGTACAAATTCACATTAGCTCAAGTGGAGCTACTTAAATGAGCTATTTTAGACACATTGTATCTCTGGGTTAGTAGGCTTCGTAACAGTCTCATCATTTGTAACGTAATACAACGCCCTCTCTTTAAATGAGCTGTATATAAGAGCACCTTGTGGGTGGGTGTATTCACCTTTGAAGAAACACCACGAGTGACGTAAAACATTAGGTAACGGACCCTGTAAGCAGTTTGTGGGATCACTTCCTTGTAACTCGCCCTTGCCACAATAAGAAAATCTTTCTATTTCCAACTTCTGTGCGCCAGTGGTTCATGTGGCAAGTGTGTAACTCACTTTCTAGGGGGGAATTTTAACTCTCTGTGTGAGTTAGCACTACCGTAAACCTCAGAGTGCTCTTTTTACTTAGTTTTTCATTTCTTTTTATTTATTTGTTTAGTTTTTGTTGACTGGGTAAGTGCATTAGACAATTGTTTATAGATAATTCCTGAAGAGGCTGTATAGTTCAAATGTTTATATCTTCAATGTGCATTTAATCTCATCATTTTACTTTGTTTTTTTTCTACAGCATGATTAACTTCACCTGTCTAGGATTTCAAATACATTTGAAAAGTGAAATCAAACCCAACGACCTTTGATAATTTTAGATCTCAACTTTCAATAAAAAAAAATTGTGTTTAGACTACTAGAACTGGAAAAAAAGTCAGTTTATACACATACAATACATACACACACAAATGATTTGTTTCAGTGAATTAACTGAATTTGAAACTCACCTTGATTATTTTGGTTGCCTTGGTAAAGTTAATAGCATACATGTTATGCTCTTCTATTCCAGTTCCAATCGTCAAGATATTCGGATCAAAGATAATGTCATTAGGATTAAACCCAACTTTATTTACTAGGAGGTTATAAGCCCTGGTACACACACTGATTTTGGTTTTCGTTTCTGTAGCCTGAAAGAAGCCAACATTATTATTATAATACAAGGGTTTATCTGAATGAACATAAGGGAATCAGATCTAGTTTCAGGTAATATTTATAGAAATACAGAAACATAGAATTTGATGGCAGATGAGGATCGCTTGGCCCACCTAGTCTGCCTATTTCCCTACCTAACGGATAAGCTGCAGATCCTAGTTAACCAACAGCCTACTTCTTCCTACCCCCCACTAGAATTGCCTTTTGTCTGTCCCATGCATTCCTGAATTCTCCCACTGTTTTTGACTCTACGACCTCCTCAGGAAGGCTGTTCCATGTATCCACAACCCTCTCTGTGAAGAAATACTTCCTCAAATTACCTCTGAGCCGTCCCCCCTCTATCGTCAAATTGTGGCCCCTTGTTTTTGCACATCTCTTTTTCTGAAAGATGCTACCCTCTTGGACTTTGTTGATTCCCTTGAGGTATTTGGAAGCTTCTATCATGTCCCCCCTCTCCCTCCTTTCCTCGAGGCTATACATCTTCAGTTCCTTTAGTCTTTCTTCATATGTCTTCTGATGTAGACTCTGCATCATTTTGGTTGCCCTCCTGTGGACAGCCTCCACCCTGTCTATGTCTTTGCAGAGATGGAGTCTCCAGAACTGTACACAGTACTCCAGATATGGTTTTACCAACAGTCTGTACAGAGGGCCAACAACTTCCTGTTTTCTACTGGTGATGCCTTTCCCTATGCATCCCAGTTTTCCCCCAGCCCTCCTTACTGCCTTCTCACATTGCTGGTCCACCTTTAGGTCGTCTGATACGACTACCCCCAGGTCCCTTTCCATATATTCCTCCAAGTACTGTACCTCAAAATACTATACTGATTGATTTGGATGACAAATTGACACAATTAAAGAAACATATCCCACTTTTGAGATTTTATTGACTGGGGATTTTAACTCTAGGATACATGAATTCAATAACATGTTAAACAATGATGTGGAAGTATCATTACTTGAAAGTAATGTATTTCAGACAGAGTCATAGGATAAGAGTAAATACCAGGAGGCAAAATTAATGGCCCTCTTGCAGAGTAACTTGATGACCATTTTAAATGGAAGATAAAGGAAAAGTAACAGGGATTTTCGCTTAGATTTCCGCTATTGTGCTTACTACCGTGGGCTATACAATTACATAAAAATTGCGCTAAAATAATGTTACTATATTAAAGCTGAAAACATTCACCTACGTATTGTAGTTGAAAGATTTCTTAATCCAGTTCTGAGTCAAAAAAGCAGCTGGATCAATTGGTTATGGAGCCTTTTAAATTAGAAAAATTAGCTGGAACACCTATTTGGAGAATGCTCTTGTTACTATATTTTATGACACAATCTACTACCGATTTAGACACTGAATCAGACAGTTCACTGCAAGAGATTTATGATCTTTTAAGAAAATCATAAAATTTCTGTAAAACATAGCAAATGGGAAAATACAAATCTGATCTTGGTTTGATATCCATTTAAAATACAATAAAAATAACTAGATGTGATCCAACCCAAAAAGCACTGTACCTATTTTTTCCCATAATGCTTTGTTCTGGCAGAACAAGGCAGACAGACTCTCAACTCAATCCCTGTTCCTCTCAGCCATCACACAATCCAGTGGCTTAAGTCCATCATGAATTCTCCCATGGCGGGGCCCCTCTCATGAATAATTCAGTAGTGCCTGGGACTGGCTGGTGCCGGGGACCAAGAGGGAGTTGGAGGGACATCCCAAAGCCCACCCAACTCCCATTTTTCCACTTTTCTGCCATAGCCCCTGCCATCGGTCGTGTCTGCATGCATGTGGAGTAACAAATGCAGCACGTAATGATGGTCCCTCCCTTTGAGCCACCCACAGCTGCACTGCCGCGGAGTCTCCACTTGTCGGCAGCCTAAGGCCAAGATAACATTCCACCCCTCACCAGGACAGGAGAGCAATCCATCAGATGCTTGATCCTCTCCCACCTCGGCTGACACCCATGAGCAACCCAAGCTCATTCCTGAACTTGGGATGCCAGCACCGCAGGAATTAAGGCACCCAGCGCCTCAGCTCTCCATGCGCTGGGCTGGCTCACTATATCGTTTTTTAATGAGAGAAAATATAATACAGAGCTCCTGGATGGAAGGAAACGTACATTTAGAGAAAACATATCAAAGGAGACCACTGATGCTATAATCTCAAGATATAATAAAATATTTTTGCTACTGGGCTCCAAAGGTTCTTTGAATTATGATCACAGAATGTGTTCCCATATTAGTCCTGAACAGTGGATTTCCCATTACAGATCTCTCTTCTTTGGTATAAATCAGTCAACTATGTATTATCAAAATCCAAAGACAGAAGACATGCAAACAGCAGTAACGCTAAATAAAACATGGGGTATACAAACTTTAATAACAAAAGCACCAGGGTTGGAGTGTGTGTGTGTGTGTGTGTGTGTGTCTCTGCACTTAAACAAATAAGGGTCCAGATATTCAAAACTTTGCCCCTCGGCTAAATTAGCACTGCCTAGCGGGCAAACTTAGCCCAGAGCAAAAGGCAAGCTATATTCAAAAGTAACAGCCTGGGGCAAACACTTTCTGAATATAGCATGGGAACGAGGCCAGGCAAACTGGGCTGGGAGTGCAGGGCAAACTTAGCCCTGGAAGAAGACAGCTCTGAGTATAGCAGCCAGGAAGTGCAAACCACAACAGCAACACAGTGTACAGCAACATAAAGGTAGGTAGAGGTGAACTATGTGGCCAATGTGTGTGCCAGAAAATGCATGGACCCAGTATAGCTGCAAGCAGCAGCACATGTGAAAGTACAGTGTGCAAAACTGTACAATATTCCTCGAACCATTAGCGCCGCACTAACACGTTTGCGCGGGTTTAGCACAGAGCTAAGTTGTTTGCCCGGAGCAAACATGTTTGCCTGTCACTAAACTTTGCCATATTCAGAAGTGACATGCAAATGAGCTACTTATTTAGTCTCTGGGCAAACATCCAGATTAGCATCTCATTATGACCTGATTTGCATGCAGTTTGCCCAGCGTTACTGCAGGGTCCCACAGCTCCACCTGTAGGTCAGTTTGGAAGTACAGGGGCTGGCCACATCTGCTGCAGCTCCACCTGTGGGTCAGTCTGATAGCATAAGATGGTAGCCGCAGGCTACATGTATACATACTGTTTTTAGTCTTTATTAATTCCTGGACTAAAGGTGGTGAGAGTGATGGATATTTATTTATTTTAATTTTATTACAAATTTGAATTATTTATTCGACTCCCTGCCATGTGAGAGGTGGTACTAGGAGACTATTTAATATCTTTAGCAGTACTGCATGTGAGAGGTGCTACACTGTTTTAAAATACAAATCTGTTCTAAAATTCAAATTTGTTTAATATTTAATAAACTATTTTACTGTGTTTTAGATTATTGGATTTCTATTTTAACTTTATTGTTTGGTTATTTTTTGAGTTGATTTTTGGTTTATGTTAGTTTATTTGTTTTACTCGCCCTTCCTCTGTGAGAGAGAGTGGGAGAGTGTGTTAATGAGTGTGGTACTTTTAGGTTTGATTTTTAGGTTTATTTTGTGATTTATTTATTAATGATGGTTGGGCATTATTCCCCACTAGACTCAGGGAACGTCCATTTGAGTGCCACCATTATCATCCGACACCTATTTTAGGTGTCGAGCATTGAGCATTCTAAAGAGGCAAGGGCGAAGGTGGAAAGCTGGGCCTTGTGGGGACAGGAGAGGGAGGCGGATTGGGGTTTTAGGGTCCAGAAGGCGTCCTGGGGTGAAATGGGGTCAGGATAGAGGTTGCTCTTATCTTGTCCCGCACCCAAGAGTCCCGAAGATATCGGACAGGTGCCGAGGTCTTCCCCGACATCTCATCCTGCCTTGGCGGTGTTGTGCAATGCCAGATCTATAAAAAACAAGACAGCTATTATAGCTGATCTTGTTGGGTCATCTGATCTGACTTGCATTACCGAGACCTGGCTGGATGAAAATGCTGGCCCTATATTGGCCTTGGCAACTCCAGCTGGGTTCTCGGTAATACACTGTCCAAGGCTGGATCGTAGAGGCGGAGGTGTGGCCATTATGTTTAAATCTGAACTGGGCCTTGTGGATGTTCCATTGGGGAACACCAGATCTTTTGAATATATCCTGGGCGAGGGTGCAGGTTGTGGGATTCTCCTCGTCTACCGTCCACCAGGTGACGGCGGCGAATTTCTACAGGAGATTGCAGACTTCATTGTCGACCTTGTGTTGAGGGTTTCCAGATTAATACTTCTGGGCGACTTCGCGCCTGGGTCGACGATGAACTCTCCCATTTTGGTCAAAGTCTCCTCCAGTTGATGAATACACTGGGCTGACACAGGTTGTTACCACCTCTACCCATATAGGAGGTCATTCACTAGATCTGGTCTTTCTCTTGGGTATGGAGATCACTGACCTGGGGTGGAACCAGTCAGTTGGTGGGACCATTACACCATAAGGTTCAGTTTCAGGGCCCCTCTAATAGGTCTGCCTCTACGGGGTGGTCCAATACCGCCTTTAAGAAGTATTGGCCCCAGTGACCTAATGGTGCTGGACCTATCGAGTTTGTCAGGTGAATGCATGAGTCCAGATGGTCTTGTACTTGCCTATAATAAGGCTGTGGGAGATGCTCTGGACAAAATTGCTCCTGTTGGTGTTCGGCCTCTCACCATCTGTCCAAGGAGTCCATGGTTTGATGGCTCCTTTGAAGGAATTAAGGCGAGTAGGCAAGGCTGGAGAGAGCTCATGGAATCGGCCTTGATGCTGACAGGCTTAGATTGCTAGCCCATTATGATGGCTACCAATCAGAAATCACCGTAAGAAGGCAGGATTCCTGTCCAGAGAGATTTCTGCTGCAAAGAATCGACAGCTCAACTTTTCGGACTGTGGACAGACTGTGCAATCCAGTCTGTCTTCAGCCTAGAGAAGCCTTTTCTCAACTTAGATGTGAGGAGTTCGCCGCTTTCTTTGCAGATAAGGTTGACAGCATCAGGTCCGCATTGGTCCGACCTCTCCTTCGGGGATTATGGTGGACAAGGGTGGTACTTAATCCTCGCCTATCTGGTTGGATTTTCACGCCCGGAATTCGTTGACATTGTGAAGATCATCCAAACAATGCGTCCAACTAGTTGTAGTTTGGATCCGGGTCCTACACCTCTGTTAGTAGGTTGTGTAGAGTTATCTCCCAATCCTTGCTGACATTGTCTGAAATCCTTGGAGAGGGTTTTCCTAACCCTTAAGGAGGCAGTAGTTCGACCACTCCTAAAAAAATCCTCCTTGGACCCAGACTGTCTAGCTAACTACCGGCCTATCTCTAATCTGCCATTTGCTGGTAAGGTTATTGAAAAGGCAGTTGCACTGCAATTGGATGAACATCTCACCTCCCATAATGTCTATGACACTCTCCAATCTGGCTTCAGGAAAAGGCATAGTACTGAGACTGCCCTTGTTCGGGTATTGAGCGACCTCCTAATGGCCAGAGATCGAAAGGCTCGTACCATTCTGGTCCTTCTTGATCTTTCTGCTGCATTTGACACTGTAGACCATGAGGTGCTATTGGAGCGACTCTGGGTTTTGTGGGCTGTCTGGTACAGTCCACGAATGGTTTCGTTCTTACCTCACTGGTAGGTCTCAGAGTCGTCACCGGAATTTATTCCTCTGACGCCTTCTCCTACCATGTGGGTACCACAAGGCTCCATTTTAGCTCCCATGCTGTTTGCAGTGTATATGCTGCCATTAGGAGAAATCATCAGGAGATACAGCTTGAGTTTTCACTGCTATGCAGATGATACTCAGCTGTATCTATCCTTTCTCCCCGATCAGAGTGATGCACTCTCCGTGCTTAACAACTGCCTGGATGAGATCAAAATTTGGATGAGTTCGAGCTGGTTAAAACTTAATCCGGATAAGACTGAGGTAATGGTTGTGGATCCAGGTCATCCTGGGAGGGGTTTGGGTGCGGGGCAACCATCAGGCTTATTACTTGGTGGTGTACCGCTCTCTAGCTCTCGACAGGTGCGAAATCTGGGCGTTATTTCTGATGACGGTCTGACCCTGAAATCACAAGTGTCACCTGTTGTCAAATCCTCTTTTTACCATCTGAGGAATATCGCCCGGGTGAAACATCTGATTCCCCAGGAGGACCTTCCGACTTTGGTCCACGCCTTTGTTACCACCCGTTTGGACTACTGTAATTCCCTCTACCTAGGGCTACCAGGGGTTGATATCCGCCGCCTTCAGCTGGTGCGAAACGCTGCAGCCAGGCTTTTGACTGGGACTCTAGAACCAATCATATTACGCCTGTGTTGCCTAACTGCACTGGCTGCCTGTGCGTGGCGGATCACCTTTAAGGTTGGTTTACTAACCTTTAAAGCCCTACATGATCAGGGATCCGGTTACCTAAAAGATCTTCTGGTTCCCTATTGCCCCCTCCGCTCCGTCAATGAGGGATTGCTAGAGATTCCCAGGGTCCGTTTGAAGTTGTCAGGATCTCGTGCCTTTGCCTTTTCAGCTCCTACCCTGTGGAATTCTCTACCTCATTGGTTAAGAGAATGCCCGACCGTTGACAGTTTTAAAATTGCTTTAAAAACACATCTTTTCACTTTGGCTTTTTCTTTATAGTTTTGATTGTTTAATGTTGGATTTTCTTGTTTTATTTATTCTGTACAGCACCTTGATTTTGAAAGGCGCTTTAAAAATAAACATGAATTGAATTGAATTGAATACAGTACAGCATAGCATTTTGTACCCCAGGGTACAACTCAGCATAGGCACAGGCGGTGGTGGTGGTGATGCATGCAACTGTTGCATTGTAGGTCAGGCTACAGTGCACAGAAGACATCACAGTAGAAAGGGGGCCAGTAGTATGAGGGACACAGAAATGCCTATGGTGTGTAGGGCAGTGATGACCACTGCACTGTACACAGTGACAAGCCCAACTTGCAGATGTTTACTGACAGTAGATATTACTGTTACACTGTTGTGTGACCCACAGATGCTGCACCTCTGGCATGGGATGCTCACAGTGACAACTACATGGCAGGCTGTGTGTGCTGTGGTGTTTGTACAGCTGTGCGGTATGTTACTGGAGGGCATGTACGATTGGACAGGCACCTCGGTACTGGGGTATTCCCAATACTGGCCTATATGCACTGCGTGATGTGTCCCAGCCTTGTGGCCGCACCCAGTCTGTGGTGAGGCCTGGCCACCAGTACTCCCTCCCCTCAACACCCACCATGCTGCATGTGTGTGCTGCAATCTGTTGGTCACCACAGACGTATGGTCTGCAGGTGTGTGCTGTTTGGCCACACTACCATGGTGTCCCCTTGGGGCCGGGTCACCACTTACTGCCTGGAATGGCTGGGACTGGTGGCAGATGTTGGCATCATTGTGGTGCCATCTGTGAGCAGCATGTTTCCTCCACATCTGGCTTTTTCTATGTGTAACCCCCCTACAAAGGGGGGTTCCCGAAAAGTCTTCCTTGAGCTTGCCTAAATGTTCACTGCCAGGCTGGTGTTCTGCATTTTAGCAGTTTAAACGTATTGCCAGAGAGTGCCTGTATAGCCTCTGTGTACTGTCTCTTTAAGAGCTGCCTGGATTGCAGTCACAATTAATCTGAGAGGGAGCTCTGTTAGAAGACGTACTTGCTTGCTGATCATTTGTTAGAGTAGTAATAATATTGCAGTTTGTTCTAACCTGCTTTCTTTGCAGCATGGACAGTTCTGTTTGTTTTCCATCATCTTGATCCTGGACTGTCAGAATGGGCCAATCAGTACATTTGGGACTCTAAAATGGAGCCTGTCTACAGGGGCTTGGTGGGGCCAAAACATGTAGGAATTGTAGTTTTGGGCTTTTGGTGCCTACAATAACCTGGAGGGGGAGTCCTTGTTGTGACTGACAGACATATCAGCCAACTGAACCTTTTGGATCTTGGGGAAAGTCCCACACTGCTTGCAGTTTCAGTTAGATCTGAGTTGGGAAGTAAAAAAGTAACAGCTCGAGATAATTCGAGTAGCAATCCACAATGGATTCACGCGGGAGAACTGTAGAAAGGCCAGAGTTTGGCCTGCATGCTGTTTCTGAGAGGGAAAGTACAGTTACGCAAGAACTTACCGTAACAGTAGATCTTCGAGAGAGGCTCTTGCAGTAGGTAATTACATGTAGGACTGACCAGGCAGGCGTCAAGACCCCACGGAATCATTTCTAGCTAGCAGTCTCTGGCGGGGAACCGCCCCCATGTCAGGTGACTGACATCATGCGACATCAGTGTAAAGGGACAGTCCCCCACGCAAGCCTTCCAGTTCTTTCCTGCCAAAGGCCAAAAAAGGCAAGATGAGAGAGAAGCGGATACTTCCCTTCCTAGAAAAGGAGCTGAAAACGCTAAGGGGGATGGAGGGTGGGAAGGCATTACCTACTGCAAGAGCCTCTCTCAAGATCTACTGTTACGGTAAGTTCTTACATAACTGTACTATCTTACTTTGAGAGGGCTCTTGCAGTAGGTAATTACATATAGGACTGAATCCCAAGCAGTCTGGAACAAAGAAAAGCACTCAGGAGGAGGAAAACTAACCAACCAATAGAACCCCCGACTGTACGGGTCTTAAGAAAGAAGACCTTGCAAAACAGCCAACCCAAAGTCTGCTCTACGGAGAGAGGCAATGTTCAAACTTTAGGGTTTTGTGAAGATATGGACAGAAGTCCAAGTTGCGACTGTGCAGATGTCTGCCGCTGACACATTCTTGAAACAAGCCGCAGAGGCAGCTACTCCTCTGGTGGAGTGACCTCTTGACTTGACCCGGCAGGGTCCTGTTGTACTTGTCATAACAGAAAGTGATACAATGAGCCAACCATTTGGATAGGCATTGCTTGGAAACGGCATTACCCGCTCTTTTGAGAGCAAAAGAGATAAAAAGCTGATCAGATTTCCTGAGAGCCTTAGTCCTAGTGGTGTAGTAACTCACTATTCTATGAACATCCAAAGTATGCAAGAGTTACTCCCCTTGATTGGAGTGTTACATAAAGAAAGCAGGTAGCTCAATGGATTGATTCAGTGTAGATTCTGCAACCACCTTAGGGAGAAAATACAGGTTACTCACTTGAAACAGGAGTTCTAGGAATGGTATCTGTTGTTCATCCACACTGTCTGGCAGGTTCCTTGCCGCTTTAAATCTTGCCGGAAGGTCTTCAAGCTGGCTCCTCCCATCCACCCGGGTGGTAAAACTCTCGGCTCTGCCCCATGACGCCAGATCTAGCCCGCTGGAAGCCAGGCTGTGCATCGAAGCCGGGGAGGTCGGGTGGATGAACAACATATACCATTCCTAGAACTCCTGTTACAGGTGCGTAACCTGTATTTCTAGGGACATGGATATGTTGTTCATCCACACTGTCTAGCAGACTCCTAGCAGTTCTCCGGGAGGAGGGAGGCAAGAGCACGCCTTAGGAAATAAAGACTGGAGAACCGAGACCCCAAAACCAGCATCCGGGCATGACTCAAGGTCGATGTGGTAATGGGTAATGAAGGTGTGTGTTGACTTCCAGGTACCAGCCCTGCAGATTTCCTGGATAGGGACGTCCCTGGAAGCAGCCACCGATGCAGCGGTCTGGCGGGTAGAATGAGCTCTTATCCCTCTGGGAGGCTCCATGCCTGCCACCCTGTAGCAGAGATCTATGCAGGAGGTGACCCACCTGCCTATCATCCGCTTGGCTGCAGGTCTGCCAGGTGCGGCTTCAGCGTAGGTGACAAACAGGTGGCGAACCTCTCCCTGAACTTCAGCCGTCCGCTCCTTATAATAAGCGAGCGCTCTTCTAGGGTCCAAAGTATGGAGCCTATATTCGGCCTCCGAGGTGTGATTGGGGTAGGACACCGGCAGAGTTAACACCTGGTTAAGGTGAAACTCCAACACCACCTTCGGAAGGACTTTCGGTTGGGGGTGCAGGACAACCTTGTCCCTGTGGAAGACCAGATAAGGAGACTCGATGGCAAGCACCTGGAGTTCTCCCATCCTTCTGGCTGACGTGATAGCCACCAAGAAGGCGGTCTTCCACGACAGGTGAGAGATGTTACACCTGTGCATCGGTTCGAATGGCCTGCCCATGAGCTTAGCCAATACCAGCAGTAGATCCCACGGAGGTGGAGGTTCTCGCACCGGAGGGGATATGTCATCAAGGCCTTTGAAAAAGCACCCGACCACCTTCTCCTACACCACCGACTGCTTCCCGGCCCGCACCCGGTAAGCAGAGATGGCTACCAGGTGCACCTTAAGAGTCATCGACCGAAGCCCTAGCTGAGAAAGGGACCACACGTAGTCCAGAATGCTTGCCAAGGAACCGAAGGAAGGGTCCAGGCCCTTGCCCCGACACCAAATGGAGAATCTCTTCCATTTGACGGCATAGCATTTTCTGGTCGACTCCTTATGGGACGCCTCAACGACGATGAGGACCTCATCGGAAAGACCCAAGGCCTGGAACTCTAGCCGCTCAGGAACCAGGCCATCAGGTGCAGGGAATGAAGGTCCGGATGGAATACCTTCCCCTGACTGACTGAGATCAGATCCGGGCAGGCTGGAAGCCGCCTCAGGAGCCTGGAGCTGAGACTGAGGAGATCTGGATACCAGAACTGGCGGGGCCAGTCTGGGGCTACCAGAATCACCTGCGCCTTGTCCCTCCTCGCCTTGAGAAGCACCTTGTGGATCAACAGAAATGGGGGAAAGGCGAAGAGGAGGCCCGGGGTCCACGGCCTCGAGAAGGCATCCCCCTGCAGCGAGCCCTGCTGAGGGGACCGGGCAAGAAACAGTCTCAGCTTCGCATTCTCGATGGAGGCAACAGGTCCGCCTGAGGCATGCCCCAGTGGGAGAAGACATCTTGTACTACCTCCGGCAGGACAGACCACTCGTGAGACGCAGCCCCTATCTGGCTCAGGGTATCGGCCAGGGTGTTGGAGGCTCCTGCCACGTGAATGGCGAGGAGATCCGCCTCCAGGCTGCATACGAGTGACCAAATGCGGAGAGCTTCCCTGATGAGATGCATGGAGCGCATCCCGCCCTGGCGGTTTAGGTAGTACATGGTCGTGGTATTGTCCATCTGGACCTGAACCACTTGACCCCGTAGAAACGGAGCAAAGGCAGTGATAGCTAGACAAACCGCTCGAAGCTCCAGCAGGTTGATATGGCATCGGGACTCCCGAGGGGACCAGAGGCCACGCGCTCTGTGCTCCCCCAGATGGGCACCCCAACCCATCAGAGAGGCATCGGTCGATAGACAGACCGTTGGCTCGGGTGGACAAATGGGTTGCCCTCCTGCAGATGTGCTGAAACAGTCCACCACTGGAGAGCGTTCCACATCCCCTGGGTCACTGTCACTAGCCGATCCAGCGGATCGAAGTGCTGTGACCATTGGCTGGCCAGTCCCCATTGAAGGGGATGCATGTACCAGCGGGCCCAATGGACCACGCTGGTGCAGGCCGCCATGAGGCCCAGGAGGCGCAGGAAGTCCCAGGCAGGGCGCGATTGCCCAACCTGAAATGATTGGGCAAAGGAGTAAAGAACCTCAACCCTGTCCGCCAGGAGCCGTGCTCTGGCTTGTAGAGAGTCGAGCTCTGCCCCGATGAATTGTATCACCTGCTTTGGCACGAGTTCCAACTTGGCCTCATTGATGAGGAGGCCAACCTGAGAGCAAACCTGGAGGGCCAGATCTCTTGACCGCTCTACCTCCGCTCTGGAGGGGGCTGCAATCAGCCAGTCATCCAGGTAGGGGTACACCCGGGCCCTTTGGCGCCACAGGAATGCTGTCACCACTGCCATGCATTTGGTGAAGACCCTGGGAGCTAGGGAAAGGCCGAAGGGCATCCCGGAACTCATAAAGGGATCCCTCCGCTCTGAAGCGGAGGAATCTCTGGTGGAACGGACGGATTGGGACGTGAAAGAACGCGTCCTGAAGGTCCAGGGAACAGAACCACACGCCTTGTTCCAAGGATGGGATTAACTGAGCCAGAGTGACCATCCTGAAGGTCTGAGACCTTAGGAACCTGTTCAGGTCATGAATGGGGCGCCAGCCCCCCGTCCGTTTTGGGACTAGGAAGTACCTGGACACAAACCCCGGGTCTGGAGGAGGATCTGCCACCTTCCTGATCACCTCTTTATCGAGGAGCAGGGCAATATCGCCTCGGTGGGCCGACAGAGAGGCTGCGGACCCCGTGGCCCCCCGAGAGGCGACGGCTCGGAAGGGTGGGGCCTGCTCGAACTCCAGAGGCAGGCCCTTTCCTACCACCTCCAACACCCACCGGTCCGTGGTGATAGCAGACCAGGCGGAAAGGAAGTGGCGAAGCCGCCCCCACCACGGGGGAAACCCAGGGGGGAGTGACAAGGCTGGGGGCGACACCGCTCAACCCGTCACTGGGGCAGGCTTGGAGAAGGGACAGTCCAAGGGACCACCTGGGCCTTTACCTCGCTGCTTCCTATTGGAGGAAGCCGCGGGCTTGGGTTTGGGATGCCAAGCACGAGCCTGCTGGCCCTGGTGCAGGTGCTGTTGGGCCGGACGTGCCGCAGGCACAGAAGGGCGAAAGGACTTGTGCTGCTGCTGTCGGCGGCCTTTGTCCTTCTGGGTGGAGGTGACTGAGTCCAGAGTGGCACTGGACTTTTCGATCCACTGGAGGTGACCTTCCACTCCAGGGCCGAAGAAGTCGGTCCCCAGGAAGGGGACATCCGCCAATTTGTGCTGGGTATCCGCCGTGAAGGTGGATATCCTCAGCCATGCTCTGCGGCGCATGGCCACCGCGGCTGCAACTGATCTGGCACAGGAGTCTCCTAAGTCCAGAGCCATTTGGAGCTGCTGCTTAGCCACTGCCCTACCCTGGTCCCGCACCTGCCGGACCGTGGTCTGCAGGTCAGCCGGGAGATGAGGGATCACCTCATCCAGGGAGCCCATGAGGGCGTGGGAGAAGTGTGCCATCAGCACGGCCGAGCTGGCCTGGCAGAGGCCAAGGGAGGGCCTTGGCCCGTCACCTGCCCAAGCTCGGAGTAGTCCAGCTTTTGGACTCCTTGTGGGGCTTGTCCACGTCCCTAGCGTTCCCGGAATGCCAGAAAACGCTGTCGGTGACCAACCCCTCGGCAGAGGGGTGTTCTGAAAACCCGGGCAAAGAGCCGGTAGGGACCGCATACTTCCTGGCCATCCTGGCCTAAGGCACAGGGCAGGAAGCAGGCCACTGCCAAAGCTCCAAGGCTGGGCCAACAATGGCTTCAGCTACCGGAAAGGCCTCCGTGGGGGAATCCCCTCAGTCCAGTATCTCCGTCAGGGGATACTTGGCCCGTTTGGATACGGGCTCAAGCTGCATCCCGGTGGACTCCGAGATGAGCCGAAGCAAACCCATGAAGGACGATGGGCTTTCGTCCAACGACAGGCCCCCGGAGGACTCCAGGTCAACAGGCCTGGAGAACAGGGAGGAAACGTCGTCGGACTCTGAGGAGCCCGCGAAGAGCTGCCTGGGGGCTGAGCCACCCTCCACCTGCCAAGGACGGTCGGGAGTGAGGGTGACCAACAACTTGTGGGGCTTGCTCCCGGAGAGAAGTAACTGCTGCCACATCAGGTCCTCATAGCATCAACGCAATCTGCGCTGAAGTCTCTCCTTTTCCGAGGATGAAGACGAGGATGAGCGGCGGCGCCGCTTACCTTGGTGCTGAGACCGCGACCGCCGATGTCGGCAGGATCGGCTGGACCGAGACCCTTGGTGTTTCCGAGGACGGGTCTGGGAAGGAGCGGGGGACACCCACTCTTCCCTCGGCTCGGAAGCCTTAATCGGGGACTGCTGCACTGGGGGCGCAGGCAGATCCTCGGTCTCCACCGGGGGAACCTGTGAAGAAGGGTTATCGGCCTCACCAGTCGACAGCCCATCCGACGGGTTAAGAAAAATCTCGACCGCATCAACGGGTGTCTCTGCTGGCTGGCCTGACGGGGACGCCGTGAAGCCAGCGGCCTTAGCCACAACCTCGACCGTCCAAAGTTGACTGTACGGGGAAGGAGACCTCTCCCACTCCCACGAACGTCGGCGGTGGGACTTCCTTTGAGTCCCTCTTTTGGACCGAGACGAAGATATCCGATGGCCCCTCTCCCTTCGTGGAAGGGATTGGCAAAGCTCCTTGACAGAAGCTGAATCTAATTGTACCCAGAGAGCAGGATAAATGCCGCGACCGAGGAAGAGGATGATGCTGCCTGGGCCACCTCCTCCTCGAGGGCGATCACCTGCTCGAGTTGCTCAGCCGAGCCAGCCGCCATGGTAACTGCCCAACGGGCCTCTTTTGACTTAACCTGCGGGTAGCGCTTCTCGGGGCACCCAAGCTGTAACTGGGCAGCGTGGTCCTCCAGGACGTTGGCCGAGAACTAACGGCATGACTCGCAGGCCTGTGGGTCGTGTTCTAGGCCAAGGCAGTAGACGCACGTGGAGTGCGGGTCCGTCCTGGACATCATCTGCCCACAAGGGCACCGTCAAAATCCGGGAGTCGATTTGTCCACCGCAGACGCCAAGGAGAAAGATGCCCGAAGTCTTGAAAATTTTAAAATGAGTTTCGGGCAAACCGAAGAATTAGGATCCAGTTTATCACGCAGAGCGTTAAGGAGGGAACTTGAGCTTCCAAGCAGTAAGGAAGATTTGGCGTCATGGGGCGGAGCCGAGAGTTTTACCACCCGGGTGGGTGGGAGGAGCCAGCCTGAAGACCTTCCGGCAAGATTTAAAGCGGCAAGTAACCTGCCAGACAGTGTGGATGAACAACATACCCATGTCCCTAGAAATTAGGGTTGGTGCGCAGAGCCACACGTTCCTTGTGAGAAATCAAGGAAGGGATTGTGCACATTAGGGCCTGAAACTTGGAAATTCGTCAAGCTGAAGTAATGGCCACGAGGAAGAGAATCTTCCAAGAAAGGAACTTCAAGTCTGCTGAAGCTGCCGGTTCAAAAGGAGGCAGGGTAAGCTTCTCGAGAACAAAGTTCAGATCCCAAGGAGGAGCAGGAACGTGGATAGGGGGTCTCAAATGGAGAACCTCTCTGAGGAAAGTCTTAGAGACTTCCAACTGCGCAAAAGTCCTGTCTCCAAAAGGGACATGGCATGCCGATACAGCTGCCATATGGACCTTCAAAGAGGAATGGCTGAGACTTAGGTCAAAGAAATGACGCATGTAGTCCAGGACTCTCTCGACAGGGCAAGAGAAAGGCTCAAAGTCCTTAAAAGAGGCCCAAATCGAAAAACGTTTCCACTTCATGGCGTAGGTGGACCTAGCGGAGGGCTTTCTGGCCTCCACCATAATATCTGCGACGAGCAGAGAAACCCCGAACTGGGCTTGAGCTACATCCGCAGGAGCCATGCATGCAACTGAAGGGACTTGAGACCTGGATGAACCAGGGTACACTGATCCTGGGTCAGCAAGTGCTGTGACAGAGGAAGAGGCAGTGGAAGTTCCTCTGAAAACTGTTGCAGAAGAGAGAACCAAACTTGCCTGGGCCAGAATGGAGCAATGAGGATCATCCAGGCTCCTTCTGAACTGAGCTTGTGTAAGACCCTTGGAATTAAGGGAACTGGAGGGAAGGCATAGATGAATCTGTCCATCCAGTTGAAAGACAGACCGTCCCACCAGAAAATGCCTCGTCCTGGAGCAAGCGAGCAGAAAGCGGGTAGTTTTGCATTTTGAAGAGACGCAAACAGGTCTACCTGAGGGGTTCTCCGGAGCAGGAAGATATCTACTACCACCTCTTGATCCAGTTCCCATTCATGGGCTTTGGCTAAAGACCGAGTGAGGTGGTCTGCCAGCGTGTTTTCTACTCCCAGAACATGAACTGTCATCAGGTGAAGGTTGCGCTGAACAGCCCAACTCCAAGCTCTCATTGCTTCCCTGCACAGAGGGTAGGAACAAGTTCCTCACTGCTTGTCGATGTACCAGACTATGCACATGTCTGTCTGGATTGTTAGATGACCAGGAAGAATGCAAGAGTTCAGAGCCTGGAGCCTGGAGAGCGGCTCTGAACTCGAGCACATCTATATTAAGAGTCTGCTCGGGTCTGGACCAGGAGCCCTAAGTCCTGTGAGACCCTAGATGGGCTCCCCAGCCCTCTCCCAAGGCATCTGTTGTCAATGTTTGGGAGGGCGGTATGATATAAAAGGGAACTCCCCGGCAAAGGTTCTCTTCTACCATCCACCATTGCAAGTCCCTGACCATGGGATCAGAGACCAGAACTTCCGGGTCTAGGTTGTCCAATGTCTGGTCCCATTGAGACCGAAGCATCCACTGAGAGATCCTCATATGGAGCCGAGCACGAGAGACTGAACAGCAGCCGCCATGAGCCCTAGAAGGCGAAGGACTGACCTGGCACTGACCCTTCTGCGACTTGACAACAGACTTGCTTGAGCCTGAAGGGAGTCCACCCTGTCCAGAGGCAGAAAGACCTTGCCGAGGGTTATGTCCAGGATCGCCCCAATGAACTACAGTCTTTGGCAACGGACCAGATGGGACTCGGCCTGGTTGATGGTGATACCCAGGCTGGTGTAAACCTGCAGGGTAAGGGAAGAGGGCGTAGGAGTTCCTTCCTGGATAGGGCTGCCAAGAGCCAGTCGTCCAGGTATGGGAATACCTGCACTCCCTGGGTACATAGGTGGGCCACTACCACTGAAAGACATTTGGTAAACATTCAGAGAGCCGAAGAAAGACCAAATGGGAGGGCCTTGAATTGGCACTGGTCTCCCGGAACGAAAACCGAAGGAATCTGCAGTGGGAAGGGCGAATGGGGATGTGCAGGTAAGCATCCTGCATATCCAAAGAGCACAGCCAATGTCTCTGCCGAAGAAGAGGCAGAAGGCTGTGCAGGGAGAGCATTCTGAAGCATTTGTACTCCACAAACGTATTCAGGGAGCTGAGGTTTAAAATAGGCCTCACGCCTCCAGTCTTCTTTGGAACAAGGAAGAAATGGGAATAGTAACTTGTCCCTCAAAGGTCGGTGGGGACAGGCTCTATCGCCACCTTCAAGAGAAGGGAGAAAATTTCTTCTAGAACAAGAGGAAGATGTTCCAGGGAGTAAGACGACTTACGGGGTGGTTTTCTGGGTGGTTTCTGAAGAAACTCGATTGAGTGTCCTGCTGCTATCAGTTGGAGCACCTAAGCATCTGATGTAATCCTCTCCCAACCCAGAAGATAGAAGGAGAAGCTCCCTCCTACTGGTTCCTATGGGGAGTCCAGAGGCTGTGGGAGACGAAATGAGTCAGGAGGTGTGGGGCAACGCAGTGGCCGAGGCTTCCGCAGCATTTTTGGGAGGAGCAGACTTGGCTGCTGGAGGGGCCCATTTGTTGGCCCCCTTGCCCTGAGGTTTCACTTTGAGACAACGTCTGCGAAAAGGGCGATGCTGTCCCTGAGGGGGCCTGTACAGAGAGTCAACAGACTTGAGTACACTGCCTTTCTCCTGCAGGTCGGTGATGAAGTCCTGAAGGGCGCATCCTGAATAGCGGATTGCACTTCAGGGACCAGTCCTGACACCCGGAGCCAGGCATGATGCCGAAGACCTATGGCGAAAGCCGAACTCCGACCAGCTGCGTCCACTGCATCATAGGTGGCATGGAGCATTTGCCGACTGGCTGAATGAGCAGACCGGATGAGATCAGCCACTTCCTGTTTGGTTTGAGATTCTGGAAGGGAGTCCAATTTGGATTCCACCCGACTCAGGATCGTCTTCTGGTAGTGCCCATATGTGCAACATAGTTCAGGGCCCTAATCCTCAGGGTGGAAGAAGCGTACACCTCCTTCCCATACTGGTCTAGAAGACGAGATTCCTTGTCGGGTGGAGACGAGCCAAGATGTTTTGGATTGGCCGACCGGCCATGAGTGGCGCTAATCACGAAAGAGTCGGCCTTGGGGTGTGTATTCAAAGAATCCACACCCTCGGGAGCCTGGTATAGCCGATCCGCTTTCCTTGGAAAGGGGGCTAATGCAGACAGTTGCTTCCAAATATTGGAAACAAGGTCTGTATGAGGCTCAATCCAGGGTGGAATCAATGTCGGAGCAGTTTTGGGCAGATCCAAGTGAGCAGCAAGCTTCTTCCACTGTGGATCTGGCTCCAGATACTGCCACTGGTGGACCTCTTGGATCTTTCTCAGTAACTCCATAAAGGAAGGATCTTCCAGAGGAGACTTCAGAGGAGTCCTTGGCCTGGGACAGTCTGGAGTACGTGGCTCGTCATCAAGATCAGAGCATCCCCGAGTCTGAGTGAGAGGTCTCCAAAGAAGAGGAGGAAGACTCCTCCTGACGCGGGGGGCGGTGCCCTTGGAAAGACCACAGGGAAGTGTATCCCCCCCACCGCTGGTACCTGGGGGTTCACCTCTGGTGTCAGGTAAGGAGGAGGGAGTCCCTTGTCTCCAGCGTAGGGGATCCTGTGCAGAGTCTGGTGCAGACAGACGGCTCTCCACCTCGCCTTGGCCTCAGCCCACCAGGCAGCCAGAGTCTCCTTCAGATCCAGGGGTGGTGGAGAAGGAGGGGGATACGGATACTGAGGGTATCCATAAGGCTAGTATCTGTAACCCAACGGCGAGAAGCCCGGCATCGGGTATTGAGCTGCCGGGTACTGCGGCGTTGGATAAAAAGGAACTGGGTTCTGCGGCATCTGATACTGCGGTCCTGAATCGGACGGCACCAGATTAAGTGGGGACGGATACTCAGGAACCAAAGGCTCTGACGGAGCAGATGGCCCTGGGAGAGACCCAACGGGCGGGCCAGGTAAAGGTGGCCTGTCGGGCCCGGTGCTGGGATGGCGTCTGGCAAAGGGACGTCAGCCGGCGTCTGGTAGTCCAGCGTCACAGCCGGCTTCCAAGGGTCCAGTGTCAGGGGGTCCAGTCCTATAGGAGGGAGCTCTGACATCAGCGTGCCTAAGTCATCCATGTCAATCGGGGATGGAGAGTTGAAATCCCCGGAATCCAACAGAGGAGATGGGGGAGCCTCGGTAGGCAGCGGCAAGAACTGTGGCGAGCCTGGCATGTCAGACAGGTCCAAGGGGTCCGACGTAGGCTCTTTCACTGGGCGTTCGTCGGAGGGGCCAATGCCGGCTTACCGTCAGGATTGGGCGGCATCGGAGGCCGGCGTCCAGCTTACCAGAACCTCGCCCGGCCAGAGGCCACATTGGGGAAGTGACCTTGGCAGGCATCACAGAGGCCGGCGCCTGGAGGAGTAGGCGTTTTATTGGCCCTGTCCGGGCGGAGGTCGGTAGCACCGGCATCTGGCCTACCGGACCCACTCAACCCAGAGGGCTGCGTGGCAGTGGCTTTCCCAGGAGCAGCAGCCTCCTTTGTCCCAGAAGCACCCGAGGGGTCCGAGCACGAGCCCGATGGGAAAGACCCCGCCAAGACGGCCATCGAGGGTCGGTCCCATGGAAGGAACGCTACCTGGAGAACAGCGACTCCGGCCGGAGTCGCAGAAGCCGTGGACGTGGAGTCCAGGTCTCGGTACTTCTCTTTCTTTTTCCTATGTCCTTCGGGTGAAGTGGAAGGCTGCCTAAGTTTCTTCAGACCTTTTTCCATGAAAGCCATCCTTTTCTTCAAAATGTGGACCTCCAGAGACTGCTGCCTCCGTTTACGTGTGGCTGCGTTGAACTGCTGGCAGTGCTAGCACTTCTCCATGGGGTGTTCCGGGCCTAGGCAGAAGAGGCACAGGGAGTGACCGTCCTTATGCAATAGCTGGGAACCGCACTAGTTGCACTTGTTCTTATGCAATTCGTAAGGTGTCGGGACGACATACATGCCGTTAATCAGGAAAAAGCGAGGAAAAACTGACAAAACGGGTAATCTAGACAGACGAAGACTGACGAAATATGAATCTACTTTACCGAGGGCACTTTCACAAGTTGACAGTAGGAAAGAACTGGATGGCGGGCATGGGGGACCGCCCTTTATACTGACGTCGCATGACGTTGGTCACCTGATGTGGGGGTGATCCTTCGCCAGAGACTGCTAGCTAGAAATTTTTCCGTGGGGTCCTGACGCCTGCCAGGTCAATCCTATATGTAATTACCTACTGCAAGAGCCCTCTTGAAGTAAGATCTTGTGGCATTCTTTCGGACTGAATCCGAACTTGGAGAGTGAATTAAGCCACTGAACTGTGACCAGGCTTTAACCTGAAGAAGACCGAAGATTTGCTGAATGCGATCGGCTAGGCAGGACTTCCAGCTACCTCTGAACTCCTGGATTGTGTAGAGACTCTGTAATTGCGACCAGAGAGCCTTTCACCTGGTACAGTGGAATTTCCTTACATGTGAATGTGCTGTGTGCTTATAGTGGGTAGTGATTTGGTTCCCCACTGTGTCTGAACTGTGTTTTGCTTGCTGGAGGCTGTATCCAGCTCCATGGACTGAATCCATATCCATTTCCGTTTGCCTGGGCCCTGCTACACTGGCCCAACCAGAATACCTGCTACGCAGAGAAAGTCATCAATGAGAGACTGGCCTGGGGATCAGCCTCCTGCTCAACGCCTTGAACAGGAACGACGCCTCAGTGATTCGTGTGGGCCCTGCTTCTCCGGGCACTCCAGCTCAACAGCCTGCAGTCATGATTTCGTCCTGCCTATGTCCAGTATTGGGTATCATGAGTAAACATCAGGGTAGCTCCCTGAAACAACAGCTAAATCTAAAAGTGTGGTCATCTGATTGTCTTGTTGCCTTTTCTTTCACAAACTGAGCCCTCCGGCTCCAGATTACAAATAGTGTGTGTTGTGCATGTTGCTTTCTTCCATCACAGGGCCTCAACCAGCTGCAACGTTCTTGGCTAGCCCAACATTTTCCTACCTGGGTACCCAGAGTGTGTGACTGTGTAGGGACTCTGAACTGCATGCATAACTGTCTTATTAATACAGCTTTTAAGCAAATCAACCTGATTACGCCCCTCCCTTGTTCAAGTCCCCTGAATAAATCAGATTTAACTTTGCTTGCATTTAACCCGACTGTGGTTCCAGTTTGTGCCAAGAGTGTTGTACTGTTGTCATTTGCTGTGCTTTACCTTGTTTTACAGGGGGTCCCCAGGGTTGAGCCAGAGGAACCAGCCCTAGTGGTAAGCGCAAGCAGTGTGGGTACTTGAATGGTGTACCAGGGGTATTGTGAAAATGATTATTGTACAGTGTTCAGGCCACTAGCAGGTAAAGGTGGGGGTTACAGTGTCCCGGAAGACCCCTTTTCAGAACTCAGGCCCCTTAACCTGCTACTAGCCAAGCAGGCAGGGGTAGTAGCCTTTGAGACAGTGCCACCTAGGGGTTACATCTTGGAGGCTCCCCGCTGGGATTCTGTACCTTCTAGTGGCCAAAAATCACGAATTATTGCTAAAGATTAATGGCTACCCCAGTAGAAATAGCTGTACGCCAGTTGGTGGGGTGGTGTATTGGGCAAGACATCGACCCCAAAATGCTCTGCTTATATTGGATATTCCCCTGGGTACCAGTAAGGACACGGTAGAGGGAGCACTCTCCAAAGTTGAATGTTTAAAAAACCCTGTGTTGGTGGGTCAACAGGCTGATTACATCGCCCAAACTTTCATAGCCTTGGTACAGTGTAGTGACCTCGTGGACAGCTCTAAAGTGCCACGGACTATTGCCTCAGAAGGGGTCCTAGCCACCTGGAGAGTGATAACAAAAGACAGTAAAGACCCTGGGGAGGATAAGCTCCCACCATTATCTGAGACTTTTGAGGAGAAATTTGCTAAGTTGTTGCTGGAGGAAGGGAAAACCGTACAGGACTTTAAGAAACTATTCCTGCCACCGGGGGGTGTTCCTTCCCCAACACCCCCTCCCACTCCAGCACCTGTTACTGCCCCACCTTCTGTGCCCATGCCAATGTTGTCCCCTATATCTGTACCTGCCATTAGTCATGACTCCTACCGAAGGCTGAGAATCTTCTCGGGCACCCTCCCCACTCCCCAGGGGAGGATGACTGGAAGACCTGGATCGACTATGTTGCCCCCTTTGTACCAGAGTGGCAGTGTGCAGAGGCTGAGAAGTAGAAAAGAATCACAGAAAGTTTGAAGGGCACCAACCTTGAAGCCGTTACATTTTTGAGGTCTTCGAACCCTGATGCATCTGCTCAGAAGTACCTATCTGCACTTGAAGGCAATTTTGGGAGCATTAAGTCGGGAGATTTTGATGTGGAAATTCCAAGGTACCAAACAATGGAAGGGGGAAAGTTTGTCTGTGTATGTCACTAGCCTAGCGAGAGCTCTGCAGAAAGCTTACCAAAAGGGTGGGCTAGCCGCCAGTGATTTGAACCGTGTGAGATTGGGGCACATACTGCAACATGCCAAGCATTCTAAACTGCAGACCATCCAGTTAAGGCTCCAGGATAGAAGAGGTAACCCATCTGACTACTGTGACTTGATAAAAGAACTCCGTGAGGTAGAAGGTGAAGAAGGAGATTATAATTATGGGGTGAGTGTAGCCCAAGTGAAGGCCCTTCCGAAATGTAGACCACTACGAGTGTCCCGCTGTGGGTTAAACGGTGGGGGGAGGATCTGCTGAAGAAAGTCAGAAAAGTACAACCAGGTGCATTCGCTGCGGTATCCCCTGCTGAAAGAGACCCTGGCCCCTGTCAGGACATGACTGTTATGGGGGTGGTGGTGCACCCTCAGGCATCTTCTACTAAGGGTGGCTTCTTGGCTGAGCTCATCGAATTGACTATCACCCTAAAGGAATTTTTGAGACATGGTACACTACCAGCAGAAGTCAGATCACAATCTCCCGTCAATGCTCCAGCAACCCCTGCTGTGTTCTCCCAAGGATGCCCTGAGAGCCTGTCATTTGTCACAATTGTGGCAAGGGTGGCCATATGAAGAGGGAATGCTGGTCTCAGAAGGACTTAGAGAAAGTGGTGAACCAACTTCAAGGAGAGCTTCGGAAAATGAGTCAGTGGTCAAATGGTGCATGAAATGACTGCAGTGAAGGCTTCAACCATCCTAAGTCAAACCCCTCTGTGGCTAAATCATCTGTCCAGGCCCCTGCTGTTGTCCCTCCAGATTGGTCCAAAACAGTGGGCCCTTCAATGAAGACTACTGTGGCTGTGAATGGTATTCCTACTTGGGCTGTGCTTGACAGTGGGTCGTAAGTGACAACTGTATTTCAGGACTGGTATGACAAACACTTATCTGATGTGCCATTACAATCCCTGGAAGGCCTATATATGTGGGGGCTGAGCAAGTATTATCCCTACCTAGGATATGTCCGCCTCTGGTTGTATTTTCCTGCAACTGTAACTGGTGTAAAGGAGCAAGCAGAGACACTGGCCCTAGTGTGTCCCCCCACCGGACTGTAGGATGAGGTTCCCCTGTTAATTGAAACAAACGCCCACATGTTTGGGAGACTAGCACAACTCTGCCATGAGAAACAAGGGCAACTGACTACATGGGCCCTAAGAATTCCAGCCTTAGTAAAAAGGGCATATGACTTACAACAGAAACCCAAGGAAGAGGACCCAGATGAGCCAGTGGGGATAGTGTGGAAAAAGGAACCTGACTCCTTGGTATTGGCCCCCAACACCCAGTGCACAATCCATGGAGAAGTCCGCTTAAAGAGAAACAAAGAACAAAATATTAATGTTGGAGGCACCAGGTGATGGAAAGTTGACAGAAGGATTACTGGTTAAACCCAGCATCTTGCCTGCCTGTGCCCATGCCTATGCACGACAAGTAGTGGTCTAGATTTGAAATGTGTCAGATTGGGAGGTCTGGGTGAACAGAGGGTGCTTTAAAAAAGCTTTAAAGACCTTCCTTTTTAACCAAGCATTTTTTTAGTGATTTAAATTATATTGGATTGTTTTCTGAATTTGATGTTGTTTATAGTTGTGGTTTTGTTTTGTATGATTGATATTGTAAAGGCGCCCTGAGCTTTGGAAGGGCGCCTTAAAGAAATAAACATTTACTTACTAACTTACTGCACTCTAGCTACAGTACTCTGTGCAGACACTGCAGTTTTACCCAATAACAAGTACTCTGGCCAAAAGGAGAGAGTGACCCCGGACTTATTTGACTTTGGTGATTCCCTGCTGCCAGCTGAATGGAAGGCTAGGATTAGCAAGAAACTCACCCAGACAGACCAAGTGTTTTCGTTAAAAGAATGGGACATGGGGTGTATCCAGGGTGCAGAGCATCATATATGCCTGCATGATGACCGGCCATTTCGAGAGAGATCCCAACGCCTCGCCCCAGCGGACATAGATGATGTGAGGAGACACCTGCAGGAAATGCTCGCTGCTGACGTGATACAGGAATCAAGAAGCCCATATGCCTCTCCCATTGTGGCTGTGCGTAAGAAGAGTGGGTCGGTGAGGATGTGTGTTGATTATCAAACCCTGAACCGGTGGACCATCCCAGATCAATACACCATGTCCCATATACAAGATGCCTTGGATTGCTTGAATGGGAGCAAATGGTTTTCAGTATTGGATTTTTGCAGCGCATATTACCAGATTCCGATGGCCACGGTGGACCATGAGAAAACCACCGTCATCTGTCCTTTGGGGTTCTACGAATTCCTGAGAATGCCACAGGGGATTTTGGGTGCCCCGGCCACCTTTCAGCGACTGATGGAACGTACAGTGGGAGATATGAACTTGCTGGAATGCCTAGTGTACCTAGATGGTGTCACTGTGTTCGGACGCACATTAGAGGTGCATGAGACCTGACTGTTTAAAGTCCTAGATTGATTGGAAGCCTTTGGCCTCAAGCTGTCCATCAACAGGTGCCAGTTTTTTCAAACTTCCATGAAGTATGTGGGGCACATAGTATCTGCAGAAGGAATAGAGACCGATCCCAGTAAGGCCGAGTCACTGACTGCTTGGCCCCAGCCCCATAACTTGAAAGAACTACAATGTTTTCTGGGGTTCTGTGGCTACTACCGCAGGTTCATAAAAGACTATTCAAATGTGATTCGCCCGTTCCTGAATCTCATCCAGGGTTACCCACCTACCAACCATAAATACAAGAAAGGGGCTGTCAAAGAACCCGGAAAGTATACTTCAAAACAGGTGAATCTTCTTGGGCCCCGCTGGACACCCGAATGTGAAGCAGCCTTCCACGAAGTCATATACCAGCTCACCCACGGCCCCATCCTCGCCTATGCTGACCCTACCAAGCCCTATGTGCTGCATACAGATGCTAGTCTGCAGGGCCTAGGAACTGTGCTGTAGCAAGACCATGAGGATGGTTTGAGACCAGTGGCTTTTGCCAGCAGGAGCTTGACCCCGTCAGAACGAAACTATCCTGCGCACAAGATGGAGTTCCTTGCCCTAAAATGGGCCATTGTTGACCAGTTTCATGAGTACCTCTGTGGGGCAAAGATACTGGTGAAGACCAACAATAACCCACTAACCAATGTACAGACTTCAACTAAGTTGGACACCGGTGGCTCTCTGCTTTATCAGCCTATGATTATGATGTCAAATACAGGCCAGGACTGAACCATACTGATGCTGATGCTCTGTCATAAAGGCCAGTCTCCAAGAGTGATTGGGTCAGGTTGTCTGAACCTGACATCCGAGCATTGTGCCAAAAGTTTGACAGAGATAAAAAGATGTCTGTGGACACAGTGGACTGTCTAGTAGATTGCTAGGGCCCTCCTGATACCTGCATATCGGCCGCATATTGCCATTTCTCTGCTCTAGATATTAGTGCACTACCTCAACTGGACAATGACACTATTCAGTTGGCTCAATCCCAAGATCCTATGATTCAACCCGCACTTCATGCCCTGCCTGCAGGGAAAGATGTGTCTAAGTTGTGTCCCCCGACTTGTGACCTGCCCTGTTGCTTAAAGAAGGCCCCAGGTTGAAGTTACTCAATCAGCTGTTATACAGAGAGACATTGGATCATAGCGGTCAAGCAGACAAGCAACAAATGGTCCTGTCCACGGCCTTTAAACACTTGGTACCGAGGTCCCTCCACAATCACATGGGACACCTGGCATTGACAGGACTCTTGACCTGGCACAATCTCGATTCTACTGGCCCAAGATGGGAGCCGATGTTGAGCACCATGTAAAGACCTGCAGTCGTTGCTTCCAAAGAAAAGCCCTGCCTCAGAGGGCTGCCCCCCCTTGTCAATATCACTACCAGCGGCCCCCCCATGGAACTGGTCTGCATACATTTTTTGCATTCAGAACCTGATTAACGGAATATTGGCAATGTATTAGTGGTTATGGATCATTTCACACGGTATGCACAAGCTTTTCCAACTAAAGATCAAAAAGCCTCCACCGTGGTCAAGGTGCTAGTGGAAAAATTCTTCATCCACTATGGTGCCACCACCACCAGATCCACTCTGACCAAGGCAGAGACTTTGAAAGTAGGCTAATCAAAGAAATGCTCTCTCTGTGGGGGGTGCAGAAGTCAAGAACCACCCCTTATCACCCGCAGGGGGACCCTCAACCAGAACGTTTTAACCACACCCTTCTAGACATGCTAGGCACCTTCCACCCAAAAGACAAACATAAGTGGAGCCAACAGATTAGCTCCTTGGTACACGTATACAATTACACCAAAAATGACACTACTGGGTTCTCCCCCTACCGCCTAATGTTTGGGAGGTAGGCCCGCCTGCCAGTTGATGTCTGTTTAGGGGTCTCTCCAGATGGGGTCCGAGCTGAAAACTACCTGCGGTATGTACAGAAACTGAAAGCTCAATTGAACCATGCATATCAACTGGCCGCTAAAAGAAATCTCGCCAACAAAGAGAGGCACGACAAGAAAGTAAAGGTTCAAGAGCTACGGCCCGGAGACCGTGTTGTTACACAATTTGGGACTACATGGCAAGCACAAAATTGATGATTGGTGGCACCATCTTCCTCATGTAGTAGTAGTTGAAAAGTTGGATGATCTACTAGTATACAAGGGACGCCCAGAGAATAACTCCAAAGCTGTCAAGACCATGCACCGTAACCACTTGCTGCCTATCGGCCAAGTTAGTATTAAAGCTGAGCCAGCAGACATTGCTTCTCCTGGGCCGGTGACTCGTGCTGCTGCTGCTGCTGCAAAAAAAAAGACAAAGTCAACCTATCCCATTAGTTACAGAGTTAAGGTTTCCCCCGCAGCAGGCCCAGAATGATAGTGAGTGTGACAATGCCTATTACCCCTCCTATGAATTGAGTCAGTTGTTTTGTGGAAATCCTATTCAGAATTGTGGGGATGAAGCCGGGCCTTTTGGACTGCCTAACCCCCCAGCTTCATCCTTGGAGCCAATGCTCCCTGACAGTGAAGTGCAAAGTATCACGTCTGAGGCTGCGGACTCCCTGTGTTTAGTGGAACTGTGTGACCTTCCCGAAGAAGGGGCTGATGGTCTGAGTCTCTCTGGTGACACACAAGAACTTGAACAACAATATGAGTGTGCTGACAGCCCTCCTTCAGTGCCACAAAGTCTAACTGTGCCAGGACCTTCTCTAAATGAACAGAGTGTTGTGGAAACAGAACCTACAGAGCAAGGAGCTGACAGTGCTCCCAGTTTGGACATTCCCATCCATGCAGAGGCACCCCTCACGAATGACGAAAGCTCCAAAGTTAGTGCTGAAAGTACAGAGATTGTGGCTGTTCCCTCCAGAAAGACTGGCCAAGCTGTCAGGCCAGTACTGCACTTCAGTTATGATTCTCCTGGGAAGCCAGCAGATTTGCCTCTCAATGTGGTTCACAAAGGTGTTTATATTTCTCAGAGCTCACTACCCAAACTGATCTTAATGGCCAATTCCAGGTTAATTGTTCTTCCTTTTCAGTATGGTGCCCTTGCCCCATCCAGCCCCAAGTTAGCTGATAGGGAAGGGCCCCCTCCTACATTGTTTAATGTACAGGAAGTTATTACCTGAAGCAGTATTGTGATGATACTAATGTGTTAACCATAGTGGTATCAGCATTACCCGCCTGAACCATGCATAAGCATTGTCAATACGGATGTAGTAATGCGAAGTATATCGAAAGGTATAGTGATGTAACAAGGTAATGATATATATATCTCATTTATATTGCATTTTTGATATTGTGATGGTACAGACTTGACACGGATGCCAAGTTTTCTCCAGGCAGGGAAGGGTGTAACCCCCCCCCCCCACTGCAAATGGGGGTTCCTGAAAAGTCTTCCTTGAGCTTGCCTAAATGCTCACTGCCAGGCTGGTGTTCTGCATTTTAGCAGTTTAAATGTATTGCCAGAGTGCCTGTATAGCCTCTGTGTACTGTCCCTTTAAGAGCTGCCTGGATTGCAGTCATAATTAATCAGAGAGGGAGCTCTGTTAGAAGATGTACTTGCTTGCTGATCATTTGTTAGAATAGTAATAACATTGCAGTTTGTTCTAACCTGCCTTCTTTGCAGCATGTACAGTTCTGTTTATTTTCCATCATCTTGGTCCTGGACTGTCAGAATGGGCCAATCAGTACATTTCGGACTCCAAAATGGAGCCTGCCTACAGGGGCTTGGTGGGGCCAAAACTTGTAGGAATTGTAGTTTTGGGCTTTTGGCACCTAAAATAACCTGGAGGGTGAGCCCTTGTTGTGACCAATAGATCAGCCAACCAAACCTTTTGAATCTTGGGGAAAGTCCCACACTGCGTGCAGTTTCAGTTAGATCTGAGTTGGGAAGTGAAGAAGTAACAGCTCGAGATAATTCGAGCAGTAATCCATAGTGGATTCGCGTGGGAGAACTGTGGAAAGGCCCGAGTTTGGCCTGTATGCCTGCCTGCTGTTCCTGAAAGGGAACTTGTGGTTTTTTTTTTTTTTTTTTCGGACTGAATCCAAACTTGGAGAGCAAATTAAGCCACTGAATTGTGACCAGGCTTTAACCTGAAGAAGACCGAAGATTTGCTGAATGCGATCGGCTAGGCAGGACTTCCAGCTACCTCTGAACTCCCGGATTGTGTAGAGACTCTGCAATTGCAACCGGAGAGCCATTTGCCTGGTACAGTGGAATTTCCTTACATGTGAATGTGCTGTGTGCTTATAGTGGGTCGTGATTTGGTTCCCCACTGTGTGTGTCTGAACTGTGTTTTGCTTGCTGGAGGCTGAATCCAGCTATACGGACTGAATCTGTATCCATTTCCATTTGCCTGGGTCTTGCTACACTGGCCCAGCCAGAATACCTGCTTCGCAGAGAAAGTAATCGTCGAGAGACCAGCCTGGGGATCAGCCCCCTGCTTAACGCCTTGAAAAGGAACGGCGCCACAATGATTCGTGTGGGTCCTGCTTTTCTGGGCACTCCAGTTAAACAGCCTGCAGTCTCAATTTCGTCCTGCCTGTATCCAGTATTGGGTATCGTGAGTAAACATCAGGGTAGCTCCCTGCAACAACAGTTTAATCTAAAAGTGTGGTCATCTGATTGTCTTGTTGCCTTTTCTTTCACGAACTGAGCCCTCCGGCTCCAAATTACAAATAGTGTGTGTTGTGCATGTTACTTTCTTCCATCACAGGGCCCCAACCAGCTGCAACGTTCCTGGCAAGCTCACCGTTTTCCTACCTGGGTACGCAAAGTGTGTGACTGTGTAGGGATTCTGAACTGCATGCATAATTGTCTGATTAATATAGCTTTTAAGCAAATCAACCTGACTACGCGCCTCCCTTGTTCAAGTCCCCTGAATAAATCAGATTTAACTTTCGTTTGCATTTAACCTGACTGTGGTTCCAGTTTGTGCCAAGAGTATTGTACTGTTATTTGCTGTGCTTAACCTTGTTTTACAGGGGCTCCCCAGGGTCGAGCCAGAGGAACCAGCCCTGGTGGTAAGTGCAAACAGTGTGGGTACTTGCATGGTGTACCAGGGGTATTGTGAAAGTGATTATTGTATAGTGTCCATTCCACTAGCAGGGAAAGGTGGGGGTTATAGTGTCCTGGAGGGCTGTGTCCAGGTTAGCTTGACCACTACCAACCCTGACCTCCGCGTGGAGGCATCTGTTTCAGAACTCAGGCCCCTTAACCTACTACTAGCCAAGCAGACAGGGGTAGTAGCCCTTGGGACAGTGCCACCTAGGGGTTACATACGTGTCATAGTCATATGTTAGGGTTACGCAAAGCTGCGCAAAAGCCACATTAACCGCGCAAAGCCACAATGTCGCACAAAGCTGTATTGCCCAGAGTTAAGATCAACTTTTCCTGGGCGGTAATCTGTACCGTGCAAAGGGGCACGCTAAGTCACGCAACACCACTTTGCGCGGCACTAGTTGCTAAATACAGCATTGCACCTATATTCATGTTCAGTTTGCCCCTTTCATATATTCTGATTTTGCCCGGCGCTAATGCAGTTTGCGCATGCTATTTGGCCTTTTGAATACTGCAGACCCGCTCTAATCCCACGTAAACCTGCACAAACGGTTTGCGCCTAGTGCAGAGCTTTGAATATCTGGCCAAGGAGTCTAACAGGTCACAAGAAATGGAAAAGACTTGTATCTAATTTTATAAACACTCAAAATAGTGCGCAAGGCAACAAGGGATAAGCTCTCAACTCCCAAAGACTAATGTTTGTGTGCTTAACAAACAGATGAGCAGTCACACAAGCTACCAGAGATTTACCGTGGAAAATTTAAAATGTTACATTTTTCATGCACACAAAATAGCGTAAAGCCAACAAGGGATTAGCTCCTAAATCACATGGACAGTGTGCTTTTAATAAACAGATGAGTGGTCATACAGGAGGGGCATTCACCAGAGATTTAACCTAGCCAAGGGGGGTTGTGGAAGTAATTGTGGAGGCAGACACTGCCCCTGCCTCCCCAAGGCTGAGCTAGAGAGTAGGGAGATCCCAAGACATGGGAGTCCCCCACGGTAAAAAAATTAGTCAAAGCAGAGCGATAGCAAAGGAGACATAGGGGAAAAGAAGCATTCAAAGGTGAAGGGGGAGGTGGGGGAGCAAAAAGAAATGGGAGGAGTAACAAGCAAAGGGCTAAAAGTATCCGAAAGGCAATGTGCGCTAATGCTAGAAGACTGGGAAGTAAGACACCAGACTTAGAAATCATCATGGTAGAAGCCCGACCCAGATATTTTTTAGATATAGTTTTGAATTCTGCAAAAACAAAATCTATGATTTTTGGAACTAAAAGAATGTTTAGTAATAATCCAACAATATTTCTGACTCATTTAAAGGGTTTGGCTATAGAGCAGGTCTATCTTTTTAAGTATCTTGGCGTCCTGTTGGACCCCGGCTTGACCTTTTCATCTCAGGTTCAGTCGGTAACTCGTACCATGAATCAAAGGTTAGGTATTTTATATAAATAATTTTTTTTTTTTTTTTTTTTGAAGTAAGGAAGTCTATAGTAGTAGGCTCAATACTACCGCTTCATGATTATGTTTCTTATATTTATTTGGGTTGGGTAGTAGGGAGCTGCAATTCTTGAAGGTTGCTTATAGCAACATCTGTCGATTCGTTCTTTTGATACCTCTTCGAACCCACCACTGTGTTTAGTACTCAAGGTTGGGATGGATGGCTGCTATGGCCAGGATTGAATATTTTTTTGGCTGTATAATTTTTAAAAGTGTTTTTCTTAGATCACAATTCCCACTTTACAGTTTGGTCAGCTTGCAAAGTGTTCCCCCTAGTTTATGCTCTTCTGATGGTATCACATTGATTACTGTAGCGTCCAAACTGAAAACTGCATCTCGTGCATTTTCTATTGCTGGTCCCCTATACTGAAATGTACTTCCTTTAAATATATGCCAGGCAACGTCTATATATGCTTTTAAGAAAAAATGTAACAAATTTCTGCTATTGAAATATTTATGCGAATGTTCTATTTAGTTTATTGTTATTGTCAAATGTATTGTATTGTTAATGTTGTTATTGTCTAATTTGTTTTGTGACTTTTGAGTTCCGGGTCAGGCCTGAAAAAGGGCCTTTGGTCCAGTGTCCCTTACCCAGTTAACAAATGAATAAATAAGTAAATAAATGTTGTGGCCATTACCGAATCATGGTACACTGGCAACCATGACTGGGACATGGCCATACCAAGCTACACGTTGTTCAGAAAGGACAAGATAAGAGGAAAAGTTAGGGGGTGTGGTGCTTTATGTGAAACAAAGCATAACAACAACAGAGATGAAGGGATATCGTGGGGAAGCCAAGATGTTGTTGGTCACCCTCAAGTCAGGAAATGGAGTCACTGTTCACACAAACATGATATACAGGCTTCCAGCACAGGGGGAGGAGTTAGATGAAGAAATGTTAGAAGCAACTGGCAAAATGGCTGAAAAGGGAGAGGTGCTGCTTGTGGGGGAATTCAGTCTGCCAGATGTAGATTGGAGCCTCCAAGCTGCAGCTTCAGCTAGAAGCAGGGACATCCTGGATTCCCCACAGGGGGGCGTTCCTCAGACAACTAGTCACTGAACCCAGTTGTGATGGGGCAATACTGGACCTGGTGCTCACTAACAGGTACAATTTTGCAAATATCAAGGCGGGAAGCCATCTGGGGACCAATGATCACAGTACAGTGTGGTTCAATGTAAGGACAGCTGCAGAATCAAACCACACAATGGCGAGAGTCCTGGACTTCAGAAGGCAGATTTTTTTTAAAGATGGATGAATGCCTCGGTGAATGCCTCATGAATAACCTGGCAGGGGGAGATGAGTGGGGGTGTGAGGTAGAAGAACAGTGGGCCAAACTAAAAGAGGGCATAGTGAAAGCAAGTGATCAAAAGCAAAAGGAAGAGGAGGTCTCTATGTTTCTCAAAAGAGGTATCGGAAAAGGTAAAGGCTAAAAGGGCTGCATTCAGAGGGTTTAAGGCGACCCAGAGGGAGGAGAATAGGGAGGTATACATCAGGGAAGCAGGGCAAGCAGTAAGGAGTGCAAGAGCACAGACTGAGGAAGGAATAGCTCAGGCAGTATCAAAAAGGGACAAGGCATTTTAGAGGTACGTAAGCAAAAAAAAAAAAGGAAGACGGAGGGATGGGAGGAGGGGCCATACGGAAGGCGACCAAGAAAAGGTAGACATCTTGAACAAATACTTCTGCTCAGTGTTCACAGTGGATGGGAAAGAGAGGGGCCACAAAAGAGCATAGACAGCTTTGATGGGAGGGAAGTGGACACTAGTCCTTTTTCTGAGGAGAGAGAGAGTCCAGAAAGCACTCGCTAACATGAAGGAGGATAAAGCTACAGGGCCAGATGTGGTACATCCAAGGGTGTTGAGAGAGCTCAGGGAGGTACTAATTGCATCCCTGGCAGACCTATTCAACAGATCACTGGAGACCGGAGTAGTCCTGGAGAACTGGGGAAGGGCAGATGTACTCCCACTTCACAGAAAAGGTAGCAGGGAAGAGGGGAGCAACTGTAGGCCTGTCAGCCTGACATCAGTGGATGTTAAGTTAATGGAAACTCTGCTAAAATAAAAGATTGTGGAACATTTTGAATCCAGCAGGTTACAGGATCTAAGGCAGCATGGATTCACAGGAGGGAGGTCATGCCAAACGAATCTGATAAATTTCTTTGACTGAGTGACTAAGGAATTAAATCAGGGGGGAGCAGTGGACGTGGCCTACGTGGATTTCACTAAGGATTTTAACACCATTCCACACAGAAGACTGGTAAACAAGTTGCATAGCTTTGGGGTGGGCAACAAGTTGGTAACCTGAGTAAGAAACTAGTTAGGGATAGGAAACAGAGGGTAGTGGTAAATGGGAGTTAACAGAGTTCTCTCCATGAAAGGGAGGGTGTCCAGTGGGGAACCTCAGGGTTCAGTACTGGGACCGGTCCTCTTTATTGTCATTATAAGTGACATAGCAGTGGACCTGAAAAGGGAGATCTGCCTCTTTGCAGATGACACCAACAACTGCAACAGGGTGGGCACTCTGGGGTGAAGGGGAGAAGATTGGTTGGGCAGAAATCTGAAAAAAAAAAAAAAACATTTGTGGAGTAGTCAAGGGTATGGCAACTGGGATTTAATGCAAGTAGGTGCAAGATAATGCTTCAGGAGGGTAAATAAGGTACAGCAGGGTAGTATTTTTCAGAAAAACGGTGCTCCAGAACAAGGGGACATGCTAGGAAGCTGGAGGGAGGGTAGATTCAGGAGAGATGTGACTGAGAAAGTACTTCTTCACAGGAAGTTGTAGATTCCTGGAACAGACTTCCAGTGGAGGTAGTGGGGGCAAAAACAGTGGTGGGGTTCAAAAATGCCTTGGAATAGGCCAAGGGAATAGTAGAGGTAAGAAAGAGGGGAGAGGAGGAAGAGCCGTAGATCAAGTAGGGTCAGTAGTACAAATGAAGGCAGAAAAAAATGGGAAGACTGGGTGGGCCAAGCAGCCTTTATCTGCCATCAGATTCTATGTTTCTATTTGCTCTGGAAAACAAATACATTTTTTTAACACTCAAAATATTCAGCCACAATGTATGAGGGATTTTAGCTGCTAGTAATACCAGACTCTGTTTGTGTTTTTTTCCCTATTGTATTTCTCCTCCTCCTTGCGACAGCTTCTTTCCCGGACGTCCCCCGCCACCCGGCTCCCCCGGGTGGTCTTACCCTCTGCTGTCCCTGGCTTGTGGAAACAGCTCCCGGACACCGGTGCAGAGCCTGCGAGGGGCCAACCATTCATCCTGCCACCGCCGGGCATTTTTTCGCTTTTCTCCCATTGCCAGGGCGGGCACGCACCGCCAGCTGCGGGAGGTGCTCGCACACAGTGGTCCCGTGGCACCCTTTCACATTGAGCCCCGCCACACCGCCCTTGGCCTCCACCTGGGGTGGTCATTCGTGAGGACTTCAAGCTGCCTTCCCCAGGAGAGGAGAGGAGGCAGTCCTCCAGGCTCAATCCTCTCCACCCAGAGTAAACCCCGAACGACCTGCTCGCACTGTGAACACGGGTCGCCGGCATGGCAGGAGGTAAGGCATTGCTGCCGCAGCCCTCCATGCCACTGGGCTGACGTGTGTGTGTGTGCTTTTAAACAGGTTGTGCCACACAGGGGCGTGGAGCAGAGATTTAGTAAAACATATGTATCACCTTTTTTTTTTTTTTTTTTAACACTCAAGTAGTCATAAGGCAACAAGGTATTTCAGCTCCCACTAATACTTGACTTTGACAGTGTATGCTTTTAAACACATGATTGGTCACACAGAGGCATACAGCTGAGACAGATGTGGTAAAACGTGTTAAATTTTTCTAAATACGCAAAATACTTGCCCTCAAGACAATGAGCAATTTTTGTTTTAGCTTAGTTAACCGCCCCCAATCTTTTATTAGGTTACACAGGAGGGCATATATTTACTCTAGAGAAAAGTATTTTTCAACTCAGATCTAAACTCCCCTGCCTGGTAAATTTATTAATAAAAGTAGTTAGTGGCAAGTAAAAAGCTTAAACGCTGTTAAAAGCCCACCCAAAAACCACTATGCCCAGATAGATATTAATATCAGTTGCCTGGCTTAAAATAATTTGATCCTCCCTTGAATTACTGCCCAACAGGTAGATAGTCTTATTTTTGTCTGAGCATGCAGGAAATCTTGCAAGGAAAACAATGGAAAATCTACCAGCTTTCACTTGCTGGTACCAAAATGCCCGATTAGCACTTTTACACAATACAGGAATTTTCTACAGTACCTGTACATGTTTTTGTTTCATCGAAACAGCACTCCTCAACTTCTGATTTCCATTGCTGGAAACCACCATCTCACAAGCAGTGGCGCACTTCCCTCGCTTGCTTTATGCTAATATGCCCAGTCGACCAATGGCTGAAGTTGGCAGGGCATATTAGCATAAAGTAAGCGAGGGAAGCGTGCCGCTGCTCGTGAGATGGTGGTTTCCAGCAACTGAAACCAGTGCTGTTTTGATGAAATAAAAAACATGTACAGGTACTGTAAAAAACTTCCTGTACTGTGTAAAAGTGTTAAGCAAGCATGTTGGCACCAGCTAGTGAAAGCTGGTAGGTTTTCCATCGTTTTCCTTTCAGCCACATAAAAATACTTCCGTTAGACTTTAGACAGTAAGAGTGCAGTACAGGTCGAATCCTGCCCTTCTGCTATCAAATTTGCCCTGGCCTGTCTAAAATGCAATAGTGATCTCCTAACTAATCTAAGATATCCTTCTGTCACACTTGTTCACAGAGAATAGTGCCAGCACATAGTGGTTTGCAGTATTTTTCTCTTCATATCTCCCACCTTTCCAAAATCCTGATTCACTGACAAATAGTGTCTGACATAATGATTTTCCTTTTTCCCATTTTTTTTTTTTTGAAAACAGGAAAGATGACATAGACCAACTGAGCAAAATGTTCATTTACAATGTTTTCCTGCTACAGGGGGTAGCATCTTTCAGAAAAAGAGAATGTACAAGAACTAGGGGACATGAGATGAAGATGGAGGGAGGCAGAATCACGGGTAATGTGCTGAAGTACTTCTTTACAGAAATGGTGGTGGATGCTCAGAACAGCCTCCCCACAGGGGTCGTGGGGCAAAAATGGTGGATGAATTCAAAAATGCATGGGACAGACACAAGGGAACCCTAGAAACAGGGAAGAGTGGGAAAGCCGCAGATCAACTACAGTCCGCAGCATAAGTTAAAGGTAGAGAAAATGGGCAGACTAGCTGGGCCAGCGGTCCTTATCTGCTGACTAATTCTATGTATCTATGAAGGATTACATAATTCCTTGGTACAGCTACAATAAACACTAAATACAATTTACATCATCATAGTACAATAAATGACAAACATAAGTAAAAAATTAAAAAACATACAGTACTCACTCTAACATTTATTGGGAAACAAAGCATGACTTACATGTGGCTATGCAAGTTTCCCCAAACCATTTTTTTTCCCAAGGTACACTGCAGAAGGACTAGAAGGGAAAGTGTGCCTGTTCGCAGATGTCACAAAAATCTACAACAGAGTAGACACACCGGAGGTGGAAAGAATGAGAAGTGATTTAAAAAAGCTGGTACAGTGGTCACACGTTTGGCAGCAGGGTTTCAACACAAAAAAGTGCAAAATCATGCACTTGGGGCACAGAAACTCAGGGGCAACATACCAACTGGGAGGAGAGGTATTAGCAGTCACAAAACAGGAAAGGAACTTGAGGCTAATCATTTCTGATGACCTGAATAGAACAGTGTGACAAGGCAGTGAGGAAGGTTTGCAAGATGCTCGGACGTATAGGCAAGAGTATCACCAGCAGAAAGAGGGAGGTAATAATACCCCTGTACAGATCACTGGTGAGACCCCACCTCATAGAAACATAGAATTTGACGGCAGATAAGGACCGCTTGGCCCACCCAGTCTGCCCATTTCCCTACCTGATGGATAAGCTGCAGATCCTAGTTAACCAGCAGCCTACTTCTTCCTACCCCACCCCCTAGAATTGCCTTATGACTGTCCCATGCATGCTTGAATTCCACCAGTTTTTGACTCCACAACCTCCTCTGGAAGGCTGTTCCATACATCCACAACCCTCTCTGTGAAAAAATACTTCCTTAAATTACCTCTGAGCCGCCTTCTATCTTCAAATTGTGCCCCTTGTTCTTGCATACCTCTTTTTGAAAGATGCTACCCTCTTGGACTTTGTTCATTCCCTTGAGGTACTTGAAAGTTTCTATCATGTCCCCCCTCTCCCTCCTTTCCTCGAGGCTATACATATTAAGCTCCTTAAGTCTCTCTTCATATGTCTTCCGGTGCAGACCCTGCACCATTTTAGTTGCCCTCCTCTGGACAGCTTCCATCCTGTCTGTTTTTGTGGAGATTGGGTCTCCAGAACTGCACTCACCAGCTGTCTGTACAGAGGGATAATAACTTCTTGTTTTCTGCTGGTGATGCCTCTCCCTATGCATCCCAGTATCCCCCCAGCCCTCCTTGCTGCCCTCTCACATTGCTTGCCCACCTTTAGGTCATCTGATATGACTACCTCGACTACTATGTCCAGTTCTAGATCTCTGAGAGGATGCAGATAGGCTGGAGGTGGTTCAAAGGAGGGCAACCAAAATGGTGTAGAGCCTGCACCAAAAGTCCTATGAGAAAAGGCCTAAAGAATTAAGTACGTACTCTCTAGAGGAAAGGAGGAATAGGGTGGATATGATAGAAACATTCAAATACCTCACAGGTATAAACAAGGTAAAGGAAGGTAGCATCTTCAAAAGCAACACATGCTCAAGGATAAGGGGTCACACTATGAAGCTGAAGGGGGGAGACTCAAAGGAAACGTGAGGAAGTACTTCTTCACAGGAAGGGTGGTAGACACTTGGAACAGCCCGTCAGCAGAGGTGGTGGGGGCTAAAGCGGGTTACATGATTCAAGAATACATGGGATACACACAAGAGGATATTAGTTTAGTTTATTGTTCTAGGAATTACTACCTTTGAGCCAGAGGCTCTTTTACAAAGGTTCCACGTCAATTAGGTACAGTACAAAAGGTTACATAGATAACACAACAATTTGTGTTGTGTCAAGAGCAAGAAAACATATATAAATACATATCAAATCATCTGTGCAAAAGGACACGAGATATCAATAATCACATTATTATTACAAGAAAGAGGTCATGCCACATTAGGAGAAACAAACAGGGAAAAAGTCCAGAACAGAGAGGGTAAGTGAAAGGTGTGGGGAGCAGACAATAGCAGGAGAAAAGGTTTCCCAAACATGTCTTTGTCAAATAACGGGACAGGGTGGGTAGTGAGAAAATAGGAGGTTTAATCAGGGCAGTCACAGGAGCTGGAGGTGGCAAGGTGAGAGAAAAGCCTTGATTTGACAATACCTAGAGAGGTGGAGGCAGTAATATGAGTGCTGAGGGCATTTAGCCAGCTGAGGACACGATAGGCAAATGATCTTTGTCCCTGAGAAGTCCGCGCACGGGGACTTGGAGAGGCTGGTGTTCTGATCTTCTGGTAAAGCGGTGCTAGCGCTCCAGGCATAACAGGTCTTGGATACAGGGTGGAGTGAGGCCCAGAGTGGATTTTTTCGCCATCAGGCAGGTAAGTACTTTATCCGGTTTGAGAGTTGCAACCAACCTGAGTCAGCATAGAGTTCACATGTGTGGGTACGTCGGTGTGCACCAGTGAGCAACCGACAGGCCTTATTTAGGGATGTTGTAATGCGACTAAGTGCTGTAGTAGTGGCAGATCCATATATAACTAAGCCATAATCAACGACTGATTGATAGAGGATTGGATCGCAATCCTCAGTGCAGAATGAATAAGAAGCTGTCGGTTCCGATACAGAATCCCAATTCGCTGATTAATAGTTTTTGCTGTACTATCAATGTGAGTTGCAAAGGTTAGGCCTTGATCAAAGCTGATTCCAAGATATTTGAAAATTGGCACTTGTTCAAGGGTATTTCCTAGGTATGTATTAATGGTGAGTGGGACTTGCCGTTTCTTGTTTTTGGGTTAGAGAAGAGCATGGATTTAGTTTTTGGTGGTTTAGAACCAGCTTATGTTCAAGGAACCACATCTCAACTTTGGAAAAATGCTGAAGGTTGAGGCGTAAGAGGTTCAGATCTTTATGAGTGGCAAGAATCAGGCGTCGTCGGCATAGAGGATTATTTGTTCAGGGCAGGATTTGGGGAGGGAGTTTAGGAAAAGGCTGAAAGGAGGGGCCCAGGATGGATCCCTGGAGAACTCCTGAGCGAACGGTTTGAGTCTGAGAGAACTCCAGCTACTTTTACAGATTGAGAGTGCTGAGCAAGGTAATTTTTTACCCAGTCACCAGGACCCTGCGAGAGCCCTAGGGATAGTAGTTGTTTGATAAGTAGGCCATGGTGAACTGTATCAAATGCCTTGGTTAAGTCAATGTAGACTGCTCCAGTTAGGTTTCCTTTGTCCATTGCATTGTGGATTGCTCCTGAGAATTCAAGTAGGGCAGTCGATGTGCTGTGCCCTTTCCTAAATCCATGCTGCTGAGTGCATAGGATGTTGTGCTTTTCCAAGTAGTCTGAAAGTTGGTCCGCCACCAAGCGTTCAAGGGCCTTAGAGAGTGGTGGTGGTAGTATTGATATCGGGCGATAGTTACCAGGCAGTGACTTATCACCACTTTTGTGCACCGGAGTGACAACTGCAGCTTTCCATTTCCTAGGGAATTGGCTGTAGCAGAGGGAGAGATTGAAAATTTTTGTGAGGGGGTAGCAGTACTTCCTCCAGAGTGAGGGACAGAAGTTTAGGGTCAATAGTGTCGCTGCTTGCTCGGGACTTAGAAATGGCCTTCTTTACATATTTATAGACTTCATGTGCCTTTACTAGTTTGAAATGGAAGGGTGGTTTGGTTGGAGAGGCAGTAGTAGAAGTAGTATTAGAAAGGCAAGAGTGAGTTAAACCAGGAGACAGAATAGAGACTTTGATGGCAATGTATGTAGGGAAAGCAAGGCAGACTAAGTGCCATGAGGTCCTTATTTGCCGACAACTTCTGTGTTTCTGTGTGCTTCTGTGTGTATTTTGCTCAATTTACCTAACAGGAGTTTCTGATCTAGTGTGTCAAAGGCCTTGGAAAGATCAATAAAAATTGCACCAACCGGAGAGCCATTGTCAGATGCTCACTGAAGTTTGCTTGTAACTTTGACCAGTGCCAATGTGCGATATTTTGATCTGAATCCAGAACAAACTTCACTGATAAGATTGCTTGTATATGAATACTTCAAAATTTGTTTTTCAACTCATGCTTCCAAGACCTTTGACATGACAGGTAAAAGAGATGTCGGTCAATATTACCCGATCTGAAAACTGGAGTGACTTCAGCCAGTTTCAGTGATTTGGGGAAAGAAGTAGTGGAAACTGACATATTATGTAAGTATGGAAAAGGGTGACAGATTACCAGGGCAGCATACTTAAAAGTCTAGGACTAATGCCATCAGAACCCTCTGATTTGCTAGGATCCAAGTTCAAAACAAACTGTGTGCAGACACTGCCCGTCAGCAAACTCACCTCTCCTGACTGGCCTGGACAACAGCAGGTCACATGACGATGCCTCGCTGACTTGCGCCAAACAAGTGTCATTGTTCCTAGGTGCAAGCTCTTGCCCAGCAGCTTCCTTCCAGTGTTCAGATACTGCCCCCCCCCCCCAAACGTGCAGTGGATTGACACATGCTGGATAGCTGGCTGACATGTGAGTGCTGCTCACTGTCTCCATGCTTTTTCAAGTGCCAATACACTTGCTGTCTCCCCGCCCTCTGTGCTGACGAGCTCTCTGTCTCCACACATTCTGTGCTGACGCACTTGCTCCGTCTCCCCACTCTCCACCCACCCCTGCCCTCCTCTCACTGACAGTATCGTGCTCTCCCTTCTCAAACAGCCCTGCAAGTAAAGGAATGCAGGAAGCATCTCTGCTTCTCTGTTAGCAGCAGGCACTAACTGCATTTTTCAGGATGTGAATCAGTGCCCAGCACCCTCTTATTTCAATCCCTGTATAAGAGAAGAGGGTTTTTTTTCTGTGTTTTGGTTTTTTATTCTTTGGTAACCAGGTAAGTCCTACTAGGCGGGAAGTGGCAGTTTTCAGGGATAACTTGGGAGCACTGGGGAGGTTAAGTGACTTGCTCAAAGTCATACAGTAACTGGAGGTTGTGGGAATCCAACCCAGGTCTGCTGGGTGTACCAGGCTCATTCACAGCTCACTACTCTAACCTCTAGGCTATACTGCTAGCTTAAATACCACAGTTTTGGAAGAACACATACAAGGGAGTGCCTTACTGCAGTCATACAGTGAATCGCAGTTAGTCTGAAAAAAGAGAGAGAGGGAAAACAATATCACTTTCTTAAAGAAAGCAAACAACTGAACCTACTGCAAGGAGATGTAAGATTCCAGACCATGTCATACTGAGATATTGTAGGTTCGACTACTCATGGGCCAATCAGAGCCATTGTATAATTTCAAATTCCAGCATTTCAGATTGAAATGGGACTATACCCTGCATGAATTGGGTAGGCTTCTGAAACTACACAGCACTAAGCTAAGGGGATAAAGGCCCCAAGTATGTCAATCAAACTGGATGTATGCTGTTAAAGAGAAGGCAATGACATACAGCAGCTGAAGGGAAGCACGCAGTGTGTTCTAACTTCACATCTACCAGAAAGTGTCATGTTCTGGTTGGGGATACATAGCCTAAAGACTGGAGTGGAAAAGCAGAGAAAGACAGAGATGCGTTATGAGGGGCTAAACCCAAGAGGCACATCATATGTGGGACACCCTCCCCTGAGCAACCAAGAGACAGACATACAGCAGTAGATCATAAAAAGCAAGTTGTGCTAATGCCCTGTAGCTCTGATGAAGCCGTGACGCCATGGCAAAATGTACACAGCTCGTCCGTGTGCACGCCCGATCAGTGCACGCCCTGCATTCCAAGCAACCAACTATCCAGGGCACTGGAAGTTTTAAACAAAGTCTTTTCTTTCAAAATAGCCGGGACTGTAGCAACCACACAGCATTTTGAATATGTGCAATAGAGGGGAATGTGCAATCAAAAGGGGACTGAATTGAAGGCAAATGCAGTTTGCTGAAAGAGCTGCTAAACTTGCGATGGGGGCTATATGGTGACGTGACAGAGTGTGGTAATGTACACAGCATGATGGTATATGTTCCTTTGGTGAATATGTTTTGTTGCAATAACTGCACAAAGTGTTACACACTACTAAATGCATATGAATTTAATGCAAAAAAAAAAAAATAAACTGCTTAAAGCCACACAGAGTGACAGTACAATTGTGCACAGCATCACAGTACAATACAGCAGTAGATACCAGTCCAGCTTCCCGGAGGCATTGTACATTCACTGGAGACTGCATTCAGCCACCTGCCATCATGACTGAGTCTAGTTCAGAACTCAGGTCCCCCCAACACCCACCCTCATAGTGGTAAGTGCAATCACTAACCACCAGGACGATGGTTCGTCCTACAGTAGTACTTCTTGGTACAGATGCATGAAACATTTTGTATCCAGTCAGGTTCTTACCTGTCCCTCCTCGTCGAAGGCCATGACAACCACAGCGGCTCCGTATCGTTTAATAATCCGTGCTCTCTCCAGAAACTCCCCTTCCCCTTCTTTGAGGCTGATGCTGTTAACAATGCTTTTACCCTGACAACACTTCAAACCAGCTTCGATCACAGAAAAATTTGAGGAGTCAATGCATAATGGCACCTGCAGATACAGGAGAAGCAGGGAAATAAAAAATTAGTAAACACTTTCTTTTAGCAAGTTTCAATATTTTACATCCATTCCCCAAGCAAATAAATCTATCTGAAAAAATACAAAATGAAGAAATCGATTTGAAAGTTGAAAGGATCTCTCTAAAAGCACTTCTGACAGCACATAAATGCACTTAATGGACAGACAAACAGCCAACAGTAAAGCCTTCTGTGTAACAGCTCGGCAGAGACTTCCCCATGTCTCTGTATTAGACTTAAACTGGATGAACCACCCAGCCCTGGGGAAGGTCTACTACCTGATCCAACCAATGGGTTCTGTTCTGTGACAAAAATTCACCAAAATCCTTAAACATTAAGCTACTGACCCAAATCAGGTTTCAAAATCAGTCTGTCAAATCAGTATTTTAACACTGTAGTAGTTTTCCCGATTGTTGCAGTTCCTAGTTATGAAGATTTTGTACCACTGATGTTTTTATAAGGAGTTATACAAGACAACCACATTTAAAATGCAGTAACTCCACATCACATCGACAAGAGAAATGAAACAGCTTCATACTTTGCAATACTGTATATTCAGAATACTTATCAAGACACACATGGATGTCAGAAGTGAAGTTTGTTATACATATAAATACAAAAGAAGAAAAATGCACTGTATATTTTTTGAGAGGTGCTTTTAGTTGAGTGGTCATTTTTTGAGAAACGCCATCATGCATTAATAAATCCACTAACCTTAGCAATATCTGGTTCAGATCCAATCAAGTTGCAAAATCTGGTCATGGCTGCCTTGCCATCCAACATCCCTTCATCCATGTTGATGTCCAGGATCTGGGCACCCATCTCCACCTGGGCCTTGGCTATACTTAAGGCCTCCTAAGTGAACAACAATAGAAAGGCAGCTGTAAAATGAATGATTTCTCAAAACAACTGGAGTTAAAGGCACTGGGTCTTAAGGCGGAGTACCTGATAACCACCAAACCAACTGTGACCAGTACAACTTACTGGTAACCACACTGCCTTTTTTTTCCCCTCAAACAACAGAGTTCGTTGCGTACCAGTAACAGTAGATCTTCAGGAGGATCTCTGTGGAGCCACAATACATTGGACTGTAAACCGTCGACACCAGGTCCATACGGGACACTTTTGCAAGACAGGGCCCCTCATCAGTGCACAGCATCGCCTATATAATGTGAGCAGCCCCAACTACTTCAGTTTCCCACCTTTGGTGAACAGACTTCCAAACAGTCACCAAAAGCAGGACTGAGGCTGCCCTGCCCATCATGCAGAGAGAGGCAGCAAAGCAAGCCCCGCAGAGCACACAGAAAGTGACGGCACATGATGAAGTGGTGAACTTACTATGCACTGCCATATCAAAAAGCTGGAAAAGGAAGGGGCCCCCATACCCAGGGAAGGGTGGACAGGATGGTTATGTCTCTATGGAGAGTTTCTTGAAGTTCTACCGTTAACTGGTAAGTATGGTAACTAACTGATCATCTTTGAGGACATCTCCATACAGCCAAAATAAATCGGACAAGTACCAAGCAGTCTTATGTTTCGTACAGTTTAGGACTGACCAATGTGATTCAGTCACTGTCTCAGTCCAGCACAAGAGGTCAGCCACACAATGGTGACTTTTTTTTTTGGGGGGGGGGGGATCATTATGAGTCCAGTGCAGTAATTTAAAAGACAAGAAACAATGCAAAAGTACTGAGAGGCAAGAGTTATGCAAAAAAAAAAAAAAAGACATCGGGAATGTGATTTCTGCACAACTCTAACTCTTGCCCTACTGTATCTGCTGTGAGGCCATACATTTGTTTATTTAAAATGTGGTAACTGGGAGAGGCACACTGCGTTGAGGCTCTTTCCCAGTGCAACCTCAGGGAGTGTGGGGGGTACAAGGAGAAATAAAACACCAAAACAAAATACAGTGGCTAGGTTGTGCAGTACAGAGAAAGAACAGTTATGTACTTACTGTAACAGCAGATCTTCGAGAGAATCTCCTCCCTTGGGCCAAACCTTTGGAACTATAGCCATAAGGCACTAGGACTACATAGAAATTTTTGCTAGCTGGGGCTACAGTGTGTATGTAACTGTGGGTTGCCCTATCTCTCTTCAGTTCCCCGCCATACCTTAGACTTGGAAGGCCATCAGATCTAGGGAAACAGGAGATTATGCCAGCACCAAGCAGACTAGGTGATGGAGGGAATAACCATGTAGAAGACCAAGCCACAAATCTTGTATGTCTCCCTAGGGGGATGGAAGAAGGGTCGGCACAGCCTAAGGGAAGAGATTCTCTCTAAGATCTACTGTTATGGTAAGTACATAACTGTTCTATCTCCTTTGAGGATATCTCTTCCCTCAGGCCACACCTTTGGAATGAGTCTCACGCAGTACCAAAAGTAATCTGGGAGGCTGGCAGTGACTGAATCAAGAGATGAGCCCTTGAAGTATGACAAGACCAAAACCAGCATGTCTGCAACAGGCTATGTCCAGACTGCAATGCTTAGTGATGGTGTGGACGTTGCTCCACATGGCTACAGTACATATGTTGGCAGCAGAGACATTTTGAAAAAAAGCAACAGAAGTAGCCACACCTCTGGAGGAGTGACCACAAACAACACTAGAAATTTTCTTACCATACTTCCTATAACTGAATGTAATACAATATACCAAACATTTGGACAGGCACTGTTTCAAGACAGGGGCACCCTCTTTCCCAGGGGATAATTAAACAAAAAGCTGAGAAGACTCTGCATTCTTTAATATGATGTACATAATATAGCAGAATTCTCTGTACATCTAACATATGAAGCGATTCTTCACCTTGACTGGCATGCTCAGGGTAGCAAACAGGAAGGCGGGTGGTTTGTGTTAAAGAAAATTCAGACACCATGTTTGGTTAAGCACTTCGGATCTGTGTGCAAAGAATCTCTGTCTTCGTCAAAAATCAAATAAGGAGGCTCACACATGAGAGCCCGTAGCTCTGAAATTCTTTAGACCCCATCTCCACAAAGATATAGACAGAGTGGAGGCTGTTCAGAGGAGAGCAACCAAAATGGTGCAGGGTCTGCATCAGAAGACATACAATGAGAGACTAAAGCAGCTTAATATGTATACCCTTGAGGAAAGGAGGGAGAGGGGGGACATGATAGAAACTTTCAAGTATCTCAAGGGAATTAACATACAAGAGGGTAGCATCTTTCAGAAGAAGAGATGTGCAAGAACAAGGGGGCACAATTTGACGATAGAGGGGGGACGGTTCAGAGGTAATGTTAGAAAGCATTTTTTTTTTTACAGAGAGAGTTGTGGATGCATGGAACAGCCTTCCTGAGGAGGTTGTGGAGTTAGGAACAGTGGGAGAATTCAAGAATGCATGGGACAGACATAAGGCAATTCTAGTTGGGGGGTAGGAGGAAGTAAGCTATTGATTAACTAGAATCTGCAGCTTACCCATCAGGTAGGGAAATGGGCAGACTAGGTGGGCCAAGCGGTCCTTATCTGCCATCAAATTCTATGTTCTATGTTTAAGCAGAAGTGATTACAACCCAAAAATGAGGGTTACTCATCTGTAACCGTAGTAGCAGGAGTAGTACATCCACACTCCAGCAGAATCCCTTCCCCTTTATGAATGGCCCGAAGGTCTTCAAGCTGGCATCTCCCACCCACCAGGGTGATATCCTCCTCAGCACTGCCACGTGATGTCAGATATTGCACACTGGAAGCAAGACAGGTGTGCTACTTGCCAGGGCAGATAGGGTGAATTGTGCGGGTGTACACCAAATACCACTTCACCCACAGGTACAGGTGAGTAACCCTCATTTGTAGGGACATGGATATGTGTACGATCCACACTCTAGCAGACTCCTAGCAGTTCTCCTGGGAGGAAGGGGCAAGGTGCACACTCCCTACTTCGGGAAAGTACAGTTACATAAGACCTTACCATAACACTAGATCTTCGAGAGGAGTTTTTACAGCAGGCCAACACCGGTAGGACTGAAGCCGCCAGGTGCCAGGACCACACAGAAAACTTCTAGCTAGCAGTCTATCACAGGGGACTGCCCCCGCCAACAACAGCACACTGACGTCCGCCTACCTATGAAAGGGGTGATCCCTCACACCTGCCTCAGTTCTCCTGCCAGAGACCCCAAACAGGCATCGAAAAGGAGAACCGAGGCGGTTCCTTAGAGCCAAGAAGGAATAATGTATATGCAGATGAAGTGCAATGCAAAAGAAGCTAATGGGGGAAGGAGGGAGGGAAAGCAGAGCCTGCTGCAAGAACTCTTTTCGAAGATCTACTGTTACAGTAAGTTCTTACGTAACTGTACTATCTTACTTCGAGGGGGCTCTTGCAGCAGGCCAACACTGATAAGTCTGAGTCCCAAGCAGTACTGGAACTGACCAGAAAGACAGCCAGGAGGAGGCAGTAAGCTTCAGCACAGAGCTCAAGAGAGAAGGCCCTGAAGGACTGCAAAGGCTGAAATAGATCCAGCACTTAAAAGCGATGTCCAGACTGTAGTGTCTAATGAAAGTGTGGACAGAGCTGCAGGTGGCAGCTGGACAGATGTCTGCAGCAGACACATTCTTGAAGCAAGCTGTGGAGGCAGCCATGCCTATGATGGAGTGACCTTTAACCACTCCAGGCAACAGCATATTGTACTTGCAGTAGCAATAAACTATGCAATTCGCCAACCATTTAGACAAACACTGTTTCGAACCAGGTGCACCCTCTCTCGGGAGCAAACGAAACAAACAACTGGTCAGATTTCCGAACAGACTTGGTGCAATGGGTATAATACCTCAGCACTATGTGAACATCTAAAGTATGGAGTAATGCCTCCCCCTGATTGGAACATCCAGGGAAATAAACTGGCAGGTGGACGGATTGATTTAAAGTAAACTCGGACACCACCTTAGGCAAAAACTTAAGATTAGTATGCAAAGACACCCAGTCTTTATGAAAAAACAGATAAGGCTCTTTACACATCAGAGACTGAAGCCTGAAAATCCTCCTAGCAGAAGTAACAGCAACTACAAAGAACGCTTTCCACAACAGAATGCGTAGCTCGCAACTCACGGCTGGCTCAAAGGGAGGCAAAGTGAGTTTTTCCAACATGAAAAAAGGTCCCATAGAGGGACAGGATAACGAAAGGGAGGCTTCAAATGCAGAATACCCCACAATAACGCATGGACACCTCCAACTGGGCAACAGATATGCTCTCAGTAGGTGCATGGTATGCAGAGGTGGCGGAAAGATGCACCCTAAGAGAGGAGTACCCCAAGCCTGAGTCCGAAAGGGAGAGTAGGTACTCCAGAATCAGATTCACCAGGCAGGTGAAGGGATCCAGGTGACGAGTAGCTGCCCACAGAGAGAGAATCGCTTCCACTTTATTTTATTTAGTTTCTGTTTACCAGGTAGGTGCCATAGCCACAAAAGTGACTATTTTCAGACACGACCCGGGAGACTGCAAACAGTTGAACAGTCAGACAATATACAGATAATTTACAGCAACACAGCTAAGCCAGAGAGATATACAGGCATTGTTACAGAAATAACAGTAATGATATGAGCTAAAAACAGAAGAAAATACAAACAGCAGTCATTAGGCATGAGTGTCATGTTTCACAATCCATAGTAAGTGCTCTACATAACAGTTGTCAAATTCAAAGAGAATTGTCATATAGAGTGCTGAGCAGAGGAGAGTGAGCTGCGTATGAAGCAGGTGCATTGGGCATGTTTGACAAGAAGATGGTGCATCTTTTTGAAAACAGCATGAATGGGTGCTGAACAAACATCAAGTGGTAGGGAGTTCCAATATATAGGGGCCAGGCTTGAGAAAGCTGTTGTTCCTTTCAAGGTTCTACACCTAGGGGTATGTAGTAGGGAGAGTTCAGTTGAGCAGAGGCCATAGGAGGGGGACTGTGGCACTAGCATAGCAGCAAGAGAAATAGGCAGGTAGGATCTTATGATATTGTCCAGCAGAGTCCCAAGGGCAAGAAGTCGATGGGCGGATGGAGAGAGCCAGCTGAGGTCTGCATATAGCAAGCAATGGTGTTTCACACATTGTGAGACCGAGGCACAGTGACAGATGCTTTTGTATGTAGTGCCCCATTTGTTAAGGGTGCTCATTTGAACATTTATGTAGGCAACAGCACAATACGCAAGAGATGACAGTAGGATGCCCCTAGCAATAGCCAGCCTAACTGAGGGAGTAAGCATCCGACTAGTTCTGTAGGCAATTCCAAGTTTGGTATTTACTGACTTACAGGTAGCTAAGATGTGCTGTTCTAAGCTAAGAGTTTCATCAAGAAGGACACCTAGATACCTGAACAAGGTTACTGTCATAAGAGATGAGCTACTTGCACAGGAGACATTAAATAAGCTACGGTTTGTGTTAAGTTTGGCAGGGGAGCCAAAGAGCATGCCCTGCATTTTGCTTATGTTGAGGACAAGCCTATGTTTATGGATCCAGTCTTGTATAGTAAGAAAGGCAGAGGTAAGACAACTGTTTATTTCCAGTGTATTTGCAAAACAGGTGTATAGCACAAGATTGTCTGCGTATAGTATGGTTGAGCACAGATGTATGTTGGGAGATATGTGATTTATGAAAACAGAGAATAGAAGAGGCCCCAAAATGGAACCTTGTGGAACACCAACACTAACAGGTGCAGAATCTGACATTGCAGAGTTGAATTTGACCTTCTGACTTCTACCGGTTAAGTAGCTATAAAACCATTCAATGGATTGTGCAGAGAAACTGAGGGAGCCGAGGCCAGCAAGCAGGAGAGGGTGATCAACGAGATCAAACGCCTTTGAGAGGTCAATAAACACAGCTTCTGTCATGAGGACAAGGTCGATTGCAGTCAAGACATCATTGGTGAGTTGCACCAACACAGTGGAGATGCAATGTCCTTTTACAGAAACCATGCTGGGTAGGCGAAAAAACATTGTGTTTACAGAGGAACTCAGTGACCTTACTTGCCTCTAGTTTCTCTAGGATTCTGTGCAGCACTGATAGAATGGCTATGGACCTGTACTTGGAAATGTCCTTTTTATCACCTTTCTTCATGACTGGAGTAACTTCAGCAATTTTCCATATTCCCAGAACATGACCATTGCAGAGACATGGTAAATATTTTAGCCAGGGGAGCAGCGTAGGTGGCTCTAGTGGGAAGCTTCCTAGCAGCCACCAGAACAATAGCAACCCTAGTGGAGATCACAAAACGGGCGACAGCTAAGTCTGCAGGAGCCATGCATGTAGATACAGGGACTTAGTCTCCATGGACTAGGATGCCCTGTTCCTGGGAGAGCAAGCCAGAGGCAAAGGTACTGGAGGTTCCACCGCCAGCTGTTGCAGCAAGGGGAACCAAATCTGGGGCAGCTAAAAAGGGGCTATGAATATCATCTCTGCCCCTTCTGACAGAAGCTTGAGCAGAACCCTCTGCAGGAGTGGAAAGGGGGGGGAAGGCGTACACACACCTCCCGTTCCAGAAGAGGGACATCGCGTCGCATCAGATTATTCCAGGCCCTGGATCGAGTGAGCAGAAAAGTGGCAGTTTTGCGTTGAGTGGAGACGCAAAAAGGTCCAACTTTGGACGACCCTACCTGTCTAAGAGATCTTCAACGACTGAGGACAGAAATTCCCACTTGTGAACCCTTGACCTGGACTGGCTAGGACTGTCAGCTAGGACGTTTTTGACGTTTGGAACATGGACAGCCGAAAGTTACAGGCAGTGTGCGATAGCACAGTAACAGACTCTCATGGCTTCCAGACAAAGGGGGTATGAGTGAGCGCCCCCGTTTGTTGATGTAGAAGACTACGGACATGTTGTCTGTCTGCACCAATAGCAGCAGGCCATGAAGTATGTGGGTCTGGAAGGCCTGCAAGGCATAGAGCACCGAACACATCTCCTGAACTTTGATGTGGGGAGACTGCTCCGCCTCTGACCAGGTCCCCTGGGTCTGGCGGTTGTCCAAGTGAGTGCCCCAGCCGAGACTCAAGGCATCCATTGTGAGGATCTGTTGTGGAGGCAAAGTCCAAAAGGGGACCCCTCGCAGTAGATTGGCAGGGTTCTGCCACCACTCCAAAGTCCTCCTCACCAGGCTGGAAACCACGACAGCTGATCCAGGTCATCCATGTGTTGGTCCCACTAAACTCGAAGGGTCAACTGGGTAACCCTCATGTGTAGGCGGACTAGAGGGACCGTGGCTATGGCCACTACCATGTGCCCCAACAAACGTAGCAACACCCTGGCAGGGATCTGTCAACTGAAGGAGACTAGATGGGCCTGCTCTATCAGGCACTTTGCTCTATCTTCTGGCAGGAAGTCCCTGCCCTGGAAGGAGTCCAGAACTGCCCTGATATATAGAAGGCACTGGCACAGGGAGAGGAAAGACATTGGCAGATTGACTGTGATCCCCAAGGCCTGGAAGAACTGAAAGGTACATTCTAGGATCCGAATCAGGAGATCCCTGGAGGGGGCTGCTGGCAGCCAATCGTCCAGGTAGGGGAACACATAAAATCTCTGTCTCCTCAGGGCTCCTCAGTGCTGCGGCCACCACCACTAGGCACTTGGTAAAAAACGGGGGTGCCAAAGAAAGGCCAAAAGGGGAGGGACCGGAACTGAAAATGGTCCTCCTGGAAGCAGAAGCAGAGGAAACGGTGGTGTGCCGGGAAAACCTGGATATGGAGTTAGGCATCCTGCATGTCCAGGGAGCAGAGCCAGTCCCCCTGGTGAAGGAGGGGCAGCAACCCTTGGCGGGTAACCATCCTGAGGCGCTTGTACTCTATGTACAGGTTCAGGTGGATGAGCTCCAGGATCGACCTCACATCCCCTGTCCTCTTGGGGATCAGGAAGAAATAGGAGTACAACCCCCCTTCCTCTTTCAGCTGGAGGGATGGCCTCTATGCCACTTTGTGCAGGACAGCCTGAATCTCTTCCCGAATGAGGGAGAGGTGGGCTGGCAGATAATGGGAGGGCAAGTAAGGGTGCTCCGAAGAAGGCTCCAGAAATTCTAAGGTGTGCTCGTGTTCTGCTGCCACCACATCTAGGTAAAGGAGAATTGTTGACCTCCTCCCCCCCAGGGCCATGGCTGGGGGGGGTGGGCAAGGAGTCAGACAGTGGATCCTAGGGTTGGTAGAGCAGCTGTGGGCGCTGGGGGGCCCTACGGGCAGCCACTGCTGGGTGGGTATTAGCCTTGTGCAAGAGGGAACCTTTGGGACTGCTGACCTCTGTTGGGCTGATGAGAGACCTGACGAAAGGACTGACGTTGGTTTGTCTGAGGCTGAGAGCTGTGGAGTGGGTGGACTGACCCAAGGGCCTTATCGGACTCCTGGAGATGGGAGATGATGTCCTGGGCATCACCCCTAAACAGTACCAAGCCCCTGAAGGGGGCATCCAAGATGCTGGCTTGAACATCGGGGCAAAGCCTGATACTCGAAGCCACGAATGGCAATGAAGCCAGATTCTCATTGCTGCTCCATGCCCTGAGTAATCAACGGCATCATACGCTGCCCACAGTACGTGAATGCCCAACAGCTGAGCCCAAATTCAACAACTGGGCCAGTTGAGTTTTAGTTGAGTCCTCAGGAAAGTACAATTATATAAGAACTTACCGTAACAGTAGATCTTCAAGAAGAGTTCTTGCAGCAGGTAACAACCATTAGGACTATGCTACCAGACACTAGGACCCCATGGAAAAATTCTAGCTAGCAGTCCAAGTCGGGGGACCGCCCCACTGATGTGAGCCCCATCCCTGACATCACCAACGGTATAAAGGGACGGTCCCCCGGCACCACCTCAGTTTGCCCGCTAGACAGCCGACTAGCATAAAGGATGGGGAACCGAGAGGTTCTAACATCCCCCAGAGAGAGGAAAAAATTATGTCACCATCGGGGAAGATGGGAACGAAAGCATACCTGCTGCAAGAGCTCTTCTCAAAGATCTACTGTTACAGTAAGTTCTTATATAACTGTACTAACTCACTTCGAGATAGAGCTCTTGCAGCAAGTAACAACCATTAGGACTGAGTCCAAAGCAGTGCAAGGATATAATCCAGGACAGACAGGCAGTGGTTACAGACAAACAAAGCCAGCAGCGCTCTTAAGAGAGCAGTCCCTGGAGGACAGCAAGGCCAAAGCCTGCCCGGCCTTATACATTTTGTGGACCTCAGAAACTGCTTTTCCTGAGTCCTGCAAGCCAGTGATCATCTTTTCAGCTTCCTGACCAAAAAGAACTGGTCCTTGGAAAGGGGTGTCCAGGATGACATCCTGCAAATCCTGGCGAAAGTCCAAGACCCTCAACCAGGAGTAGCAGTGAAGGCATATTCTCATGGCAGCTGCTCTAGCAGCAGTGTCTGGCGAGTCGTATGAGCACCTGAGGATGTGTTTACTAACGTCAACACCGGACTGGAGAACTAAGAGCTCTGTCTTACTGCTGGAGTCAGGTTGTGACCAAGCTAGGTCCATGGCCTTATTCCAAAGAGATTTCTGATACATCACCATGTGTGCCAGAAAATTTAATGACCGAACCGTACAAGTGGCCAAAGAGTACACCTTCCAGCCAAGATGGTCCAGTTTCTTGGACTCCTTATCTGGTGTTTGGGAGATCATATGCTTCAGCTGTTGAGTCCTCCCATGAGCGGCCGTAAGGATCATCAAATATGCTGTGGGTTGCTCGCTCAAATGTGATTCCCCCAGGGGTCCTATATAAGTGGTCAGCTTTCTTAGGAACCTCCAAGGACCAAGAAGAAACAGAAGTAAAACCCTTTCCCCCACTGTGGGGCTGGAACAGGTTCTATGACCTTGTCTAGTAGGGATTGTACCTCCTCCTCCCGAATGAGCTTGGCATGGGAGGGGGAGTAAGTCGTTTGGACCAGGGGACTGTCCGGGGGAATCCGCAGGAATTCTAGCACTTGGTACCACTCTATCAACTGGAGGACCCATGCATCAGTAGTGATAGTGGCCCACCCGCCGAGGTAAAGTGAGAACCGATCCCCTACTACCTCCCCCCGGACTCAGCAGGAGGTGGGGGCTTGGGCAAGGAGTAAGGCGCTGGAGCCTGGGGTGAGTAGGGAGACCTGGGAGGGCTTGGTGTTCCGAGGCCCCTGTGCTCCACCAGTTTGAGAGGGAGCTTTGTGGCAAAAGTTGGCTCTCTGTTGTCCTTTGGGCTTCTGCCCCCCCCAGTGATGAAACTGCCAACATCTACCTGGGGTCTGGTCTGATCAGATCTGTACAACTGATGCACAGACTGAAGGCCTTACATACGTCCTGGAAGTCCAAGATCATTTTTTCAGTGTCTGGACCAAACAGCATGGACCCATGGAATGGGGCATCCATGACGGCATCTTGAAGGTCCTGTCTAAATCCAGAAACTTGGAGCCAAGAGTACCTCCGCATACAAACCCCTGTGGCAGCTGCCTTAGCTGCCGTGTCCGCCGAATCACATGAGGACCTAAAGACATGCTTCCCTATGTCCAAACTGGACTGGAGCATGTCCAGGAGCTCTGTTTTGTTGTCAGAATTGGGCTGTCTTTTTGCAAGCTCAATGGCCTTGTTCCAGAGTGACTTCTGGTACTGCACCATGTGCAGCAAGAAGTTGAACAACCGAATGGTGCAGGTGGCCCGAGGAATAAACCTTCTGGCCGAGCTGATCCAAATGTTTAGATTCCTTCTCCGGCGGATGGTAGCTCATTTGCTGGGGCTGTTTGGTCCTGCTGTGGGTAGCTGTCAGCACGACCGAAAGTGCCTTGGACTGTTCAAGGAACGACTCATTGGTCAGGGTACAATACAGCCTGTCCGCTTTCTTTGGGATAGCAGAGGCTGTTGAAGGGTGCCTCCAGGCTAGTCTGGTGGTGTCCTGAAAAGATGCCACCAAAGGTGGTACAACTAACGGTTTAGGCTCATTCATACCCAAGAAATGAGCAAGCCTTTTTCTCTCCGGATCTGGATCCTCAGTTACCCACTGGTTCAAAAATTGAATACAACGCATCACGTCCAAGAATGTGGGATCGTCTGGGGGAGAACCTGGCAAATCTCCCCGAGGGTCTGGGTGGTGGGGAGGAGAGGAAAACTCCCCTGAGGATCTGGAGGAAGTAGAGGAGTCAGAGTAGGATGACCTCGAAGAGGATCTGGAGCGGGAAATGCCAGTGTCGCCTCCTATGATGCCTGGAGGATGATCTCGAACGACATCCATGTCATCCGGAACAGCAGTTGTCAGACAGGTGCAAAGTGTTCGTCGGGGCGGGAGATGTTTCCCTGGAGGGAGGTGACTGTGGAGGCCGCTGCGGGGAGCCTACCAGGAGAGACTGAGGTGTGGGAACTGGGGGTTCCTTAGGGATAATGTCTTTCTTGATCATGTCTCACCAGGAACAGAAAAGGTCCTTGACGTCCACCAGAGAGAGAGAGAACATGGCTGGGCCTGGTGTCTGCGACATGTCGTAAGGCCCATCGGGCGGCGGACTTGATGGCTTGTCGGGAGCTGACGAACACTCTGGCGACTTGGGCTTAGCCAGCATCTGGTCCTGGGGTGGTGACAGGGCCAACGGCAGGTTGACTGGCTGACCTGGCTTCTGGCTGCCCGACACCAGAGTCTCGGACGACAGGGGAAGCAACACCTTGGCTGGTATCTGAACCCCTCCTTAAGGCAGCTTAAGGGTGTATGCGGTGGGGGAGTAGAAGTGTGAGACCCCAAAGGCGGGGACATTGAGGACGTCAGGGTCAAGCGCCGAGAGTCTGACGCTTCGGAGAGTGGACATCAGGGTGAGACTCCCGTTCCAAACGTCGCTTCCTGACGTTGGGCACAGATGGATGATCCAACATGGAGGAGGAAGCCTTAGCCTGGTGAGAAGCGGCAATGAGGCTGTCCCCTCACCCCTTGACCAGCTGAGTCCCTGGACTTAGACCCAGAGGCATGGCTGTAGGGTCTAAGACTAAGGGAGGGGGACGAAGGCCCTTGCCCCGAAAAAACTCCACCTGGCATATGCACCAATGCCGGGGGTTTCAAGGCTGGCAACGCAAAGGAGACTTGGGCTGACCGGGGGAGGCAGAGTCCAACCTCCTGTGGGAGGAAGGGCTGGAACTGGTCATTTTCTTATGCGAAGACCTGGATCAGGAGTTCGAACAGGTCCTGTCCTTCTCGCGGTGATGGTGCTTTCCACTGGACTTTTTCTCCTTGAAATTGTGAGAAGTCCCCGACCCCGAAGAAGAGGGGGATCCTAGGCCTGACGGGGTTTTTTGCAAGGCGGCCAGCTGCTGTTCTAGAAGGTAGGTCTTCAGCATCTTCAGTCAATGGATGCAGGTCTAGCGGTTGAACTCTTGGCAGTGTGGGCAGGAGTCGGCATCGTAGTTGGGCACCAGGCAGATGAGGCAGGCCAAGTGACCGTCTCAGGTCGGGATCTGCTTCCTGCATGCATACTTGGATTTCCATCGCTGGCCTAAAGAAGACGACGGAGAAGACATACACTAATTAGGCAGTAAAAAAAGAAACTTTTATAAAGAAAGTCACTTTAGTGAAATGAGAAAATGGCAGTCGAATGCTTAGCTATAGGCGTCCGTGGAACCCGATGTGAATGGGTGACAGCAGGAAAAGAACAGTGTGACGGGGGCCGCCCGTTTGCTACAACCGGTGGGCGTCGGAGGCAGTCCGACGTCAGGGGGTGGTCCCCGCTGGGTACTGCTAGCTAAGAATTTTTCCATGGTGTCCTAGTGCCTGGCGGCATAGTCCTTATGGTGTAGCCTGCTGCAAGAGCTCCCACTCAAAGTAAGATTTAAATGTGTCTCATCACATCTAGGATGGAGGGGTTGTCCGGAAGAGACCTTGGGGAATCCCTCCGTGGGTCCGGGGATGGAAGAGACAAATAATCTTCTGATGAATCGTAGGAGGAAGAGCCTCTGGTGGATTCCTCTGAAGAAGTATACTGGTGTCCCCTAAAACTACTCCAGCATCTAGAGAAGGAGCTGGACGATGGGTGGCGACCGTGCCACTGTCGTTTAGGAGATCCTTGCCCGTCTCTCCCTGAAGTCGGGTGGGCCTGTGTCCGGGATGGCAAAGGCGATCTGCGTGGAAGAGTCAACTGCCTAGGCAGAGCCAAGACAGGGGTCCCCACAGGGGTAGGGTTTGGCTCCGGAGATCTAGGCAAAAGATCCCCATTGATGGTGTTTCACCCACTGCTGAAAAGAGCCCTACCTCAGTCAAAGGGACTACAGGGCCCGGCTGGGGTTCTGACTTCGGGGTAGGGGTAGAGGTGCCCAGGGGGCCTGGCGTTTGATCCTGTGGTTTGGTTCCCCCCTGGCAACAGGTCCAACAGTGCCGCTGTATTAGACGCCGGTTCTGGTAAGACACCATCCCCTGGCATCTGATCATCAGGCTCCCGAGAGGGAGGCAGAGGCGGATGGAGTGATGCCTGGTCCATGGTGTCCTCAAAGGCAAGCGTCAGGTCCCCCGACATCGGTTCTGTAGTCGGACCCTTGTCAGAGCCCTGTGGATCAGATGCTAGCTTAGAGGGTGGCGTCTGGTCCGGCTCCATAGTGGAGTCAGAGGGTGTTAAGGCCTGACGTTGGTCTGGTACCCTGGCTGACGATGGTGTGGAGGAAGAGAGTGGTTTCTTATGGCACTCATGTTCCCGATGTCTCTTGGTGTCGTCTGAGCTCTATGGCACTTTGTGCAGGACAGCCTGAATCTCTTCCGATGACCCAGAGGCCACGGCCTTGTGGACGGCAGGCTCCGAACTGCCACCCAATGAAGAATGGGCCGATCCTGCTGGCTGAGACCCTAGTGCAAGCTTGTGGGGCTGGATAGCCAGGGACACAGGGGCCTGGAAAGGACCCAGCCTGGAAGACTCCTCGCCATTTGTCTAAGTGGAGGCAGGGGCTTCCTCGATGGTAACACTGCGAGAGCCACGGAAACCGTAGGGACTGAGTCTAACTTCGTACCACAGGCAGAACTTTTGGAGTGGAAGCCTTGTGTGGAGACCTGGGATGGGATTCTGACCTGGACCTGTCTTGTACTGATGATGGTGCTTCCCGCTCGATTTCTTCTCTCTGGGGTAGGAATCCTTGGTGGAAGAGGAAGACGAGCTGTGCCCTGAATGGGTCTTCTGTATGGTGGCCACTTGTTGTTCAAGGAGGTATGCTTTCAGAATCTTCACGCGGCAGATGCAAGTCCTCCTGCTGAAGCTGAGGCAATGCGGGCAGTCATCCGGTTTATGGTTGGGGCTTAGGTAAAGTAGGCAGGCCGAATGGCCATCTTTTGCTGAGATCTGCTTGCCACATGCCCACTTCGATTTCAGCCACTCTGTAGAAGAAGATGGCTAGGAAGACATACACAATGAATTCAGTATTTCACTGAAAAAAAAACGTTAACTATGCAAAATGCAAAAAAGGCGGTCGACTGGAAGCAGAAGGCGTCCGTGGAGCCGATATGCACGGGCCGACAGTGGGGATGACGTCAGGGGGACAGTCCCCTGTCTTGGACTGCTAGCTTGAATTTTTCCGGGGGGTCCTACTGCCTGGTGGCATAGTCCTAATGGTTGTTACCTGCTGCAAGAGCTCTATCTCGAAGTGAGATCAGACTGTACCAGATCCCTCGCCTGGTCCCAGAGGGCATTCTGGTACTGAACCATATGGGCCAAATACTGTAGTTTATGCCCCTAATAGCAAGGGTGGTACATGCATACATGTGTTTAACCCCACTGGTCAAGCTGTCTGGACTCCCGGTCAGAAGCATGGGCACTAAGGTGTTTGGGCCTCTTAGTGCGGTTGTGGGCTGCATTCATGACCACTGAATCCACCTTGGGGTGGTCCCCAGAGAAGGGCTTGCCAACCAGCGTATGGTAGAAGCGGTCTGCCTTCTTAGGTAAAGGCAAAGTGACAGGTGGGGATTCCATGAGCCTTGGAGAGACCCTCGTAGGAGTCAATCCGGGGGGGTACCATCAAGGGGTGGGTAGCCTTTCCGTAAATAAACAGCCAAACGGTGAAGCTCCAGGTCCACTTCCTCCATCTCCCATCCCATAAGGGACTGAATATGATGCATAATGTCTAGGAATGTTGGATCATCTAGAGGGGATTTAGGGGCCTCATTTTGCTGATCTTGCTCCTCAGAGGAATCCCCAGAGCCCTTGGAGGACTCTGAGAAGAAAGCATCATCTCAGTCGGGGACCAGCGTGCAGGGGCAACAGTCTTCGTCTGGCCTGAAGGCCTGTCGAGGCCCCGAGGACCCCATGGTACAGGGGGCCACGAGGTCATGCCAGTTCAGGTCCTGGGTGGAGGACCCCAAGGGAGACAAGGAGGAGATGGCTTCTGGAGTGGCCTGTCCTTATCCTGGATGAAGGACCACCAGGTAGAGAAAAGAACGTTGTAATCCACCAGCGGAGGTAGGTTGTAGACCGAGGGATAAGGATACTGAGGAAAAGATAGCCAACTTGGTTAAGAAGGGGGATAAAACCTTTTATAGGTACATTAGGGAGCGAAGAAAGACAAAGGGAGGGATAGTGAGGCTGAATAAAGGGGACGGTGGGTGGGCAGAGAGGGATAGTGAAAAAGCAGGGATACTGAATGAATACTTCTGCTCAATATTCACAAAAGAAGAGGAGGTGGAGGTACCTAATCCAATCAACGGAAGCACTCTGGACAGGGGGGTCGATCCCAGTCCTTTCAAAAACTGAAGGTGGACAAAGCAATAGGGCATGATGGTATTCACCCAAGAATTCTAAAAGAACTAAGGGGAGAACCAGTGTCACCACAGACTACCCTTTTTAACAAATCATGGGAGGATAGTGTGGTACCCGAGTACTGGAGGAGGGCGGTTGTGATTCCCCTTCACAAAAGTGGGAGCAAGACAAAAGTAGGAAACTACAGACCTGTCAGTTTGACCTCAGTGGTAGGGAAAATGATGGAATCACTTCTGAAGGAAAGAACTGTTTAGTACCTAGAGGCTGGTGGGGCACAGGACCCATGGCAGCATGGATTCCCAGTGGGAAGGTCATGTTGGACGAATCTAATTGATTTCTTTGACTGGGTGACCAAAGTAGTAGACCAGGGAGGGGCTGTGGACATGGCCTACCTAAACTTTACCAAGACATTTGACAGAGTCCCACACAAAAGATTAATAAACAAATTAGCCAGCCTGGGAGTGGGTACCAGGGTGGTAGCCTGGGTAAAACATTGGCTGGACAACAGGACACAGAAGGTAATAGTAAACGAAGTCGACTCTGAAAAAAGTACAGTTACGTAGGAACTTACCATAATAGTAGATCTTCGAGAGAGGTTCCTTCAGTAGGTCATCACATATAGGACTGATGTCACCTGACGTCAGTCCGCATGGCAGACTTTTCTAGCAATACCTGATGGGGGACCGCCCACCCAACATCACGTGACTGATGACTGTATGTAGTGAGCGGTCCCCACACCCGCCCTCCAGTTCTCCCGCCGGAGCCAGGAAGAGGCCATACAGCAGGAGCGAACAGGAATTGGAATCCTTGTAAAACCTAAAATGAGGGGTAGGACGGAGGGAAAATTATGACATACTGAGTGAACCTCTCTCGAAGATCTACTGTTATGGTAGGTTCCTATGTAACTGTACTGTCTTTCTTCAAGAGGGTTCCTTCAGTAGGTCACCACACATAGGACAGAGTCCCAAGCAGTACCTCCAAAGAGAGACTGAGAGAAAACTAGGGATGAGGAGGAGGAAGCTAAATCCAACAGAACAACTAGATTCCAGCATGGACCCAGCCTAGGACAAAAGGCCCTGCAGGACGGCTAATCCAAAGCTGGCTCTCCACCTAGAAGCAATGTCCAGTCAGTAATGTTTGGTAAAGGTGTGGACAGAACTCCAAGTAGCGGCAGCACAGATGTCCGCTGCGGAAACGTTCCTAAGGAAGGCCGTAGAAGCAGCCATGGCCCTAGTAGAATGCCCTCTTATGGAACCTGGAAGAGGCTTATCGTACTTCTGGTAACAGTACCATATGCAGTTGCCCAACCATTTGGAAAGGCCCTGCTTAGAAACTGGTTTGCCCCTCGACCTGGGGGCAAAGGATACGAACAACTGATCACAAGAACGGAGATCTTTAGTCCGGTGAGTATAGCACCGGAGGATCCGATGAACAGCCATTGTGTGAAGGAGTGCCTCACCCTTGTTAGAAGGGGACGGGTAGTAAACCGGAAGCTCTACTGATTGGTTCAGTGTGGATTGCGATACCACCTTGGGAAGGAGCCTCGGATGCGTCCGAAGGACCGCCTGGTCCCTATGGAAAAATCAAACAGGGCTCCTGGCAGACTAGAGCATGAAGCTCCGAAATCCTTCGGGCGGTGGTGATAGCCGCCAGAAAAAGTGCCTTCCATGAAAGGAAGTGCAGATCACAGCTGGCTCAAAAGGAGGCGGGGTGAGCTTTTCCAGAATGAAGTTTAAGTCCCAAGGTGGAGTTGGGCTGCGGATGGTGGGTTTCAGATGGAGGATGCCTTTCAGAAAGGTCTTTGAGACCTCCAACTGGGCCACGGGTTTACCATCCACTAGCTCGTGGTACACGGAAATGGCCGAGATATAGACCTTCAAAGAAGAATAGGACAGAGCGGAGTCCGATAAATGAAGGAGGTGTTCCATGACTTGAGGGGCTGAACAGGAGAAAGGGTCCCAACCCTGAGTGGAAGCCCAGATCAAAAACCGCTTCCACTTCATGGCATAAGTGGAACGGGTTGTCAGTTTCCAGGCCTCAATGAGGACCTGAGCCACTCCAGAGGAGACCCCAAAGCGAGAAATCGCTACGTCTGAAGGAGCCACGCATGAAGATGCAAGGTCCTGAGCCCCGGATGAACCAGCCTGCCCCAATCCTGAGTCAGGAGGTTGCGAGTCAGTGGAAGTGGAACCAGCGGTTCCCTGGTGAGCTGCTGCAGCAGCAGGAACCAAATTTGTCTTGGCCAGAGAGGAGCAATAAGGATCATTCTTGCTCTCTCTGCTTGAAGTTTGAGGAGAACCCTCTGTAGAATGGGAAAAAGAGGGAAAGCATACAAAAATGTCCCTGTCCATGATAGAGATAACGCATCGTTCCAGAAAGCACCATGCTCTGGAACGAGCGAGCAAACTTGAGAACTGTTGATGGCTTATGGGAGGCAAACAGGTCGACTCCAGATGCCCCACACTTCCGGAAGATGGAGTCCGCCACTTCCTGATGCAATTCCCACTCGTGGGCAAGTGTTCGAGTTCTGCTGAGACCATCTGCCAGGACGTTTAGAACACCCGGAACATGCACGGCCACCAGGACCAGAAGGTGCTGGACTGCCCAGTTCCACACCCGAGTCGCCTCCCTGCACAGAGGGTAGGTTAGGGTTCCTCCTTGTTTGTTGATATACCAAACTACCGACGTTGTCCATTTGGATCAACAGCGTTCCCTTGGATAGCAGGGTCTGAAAAGCCTGTAAGGCATATAGGACCACCCTGAGTTCCAGAACACTGATGTGGAGAGAAGTCTCCGGGCCTATCCAAAGGTCCTGAGCTTGATGATCCCCCAAATGGGCCCTCCACCCCAAATTCGAGGCATCCGTGGTGAAGGTAGCTACTGGTGCAGGGTTTCAAGTCCCAGGGAGAGATTTTGGGGATCCTCCCACCACTGTAAATCCCTTTGGACCACTGAAGAGACCAAGACTGGATGATCCAGGTCATCTAGGAGCTGATCCCACTGCACCCTTAATGACCACTGGGTGATTCTCATGTGTAGCCTTGCTAGGGGAACGGTCGTGATGGACGCTGGCATCAGTCCCAAAAGACGCAGGACCTCCCAGATGGGAATGGTCCTGAGCGAGGCTACTTAGCGAGCCTGGCTGATTAAGGTCTCCACTCTGTCTGGAGGAAGGAAGGCTCTGCATTGGACTGTATCCAGAACTGCCCCAATGAACTGCAGTTTCTGGGACGGAACTAGGGACGACTTGGAGACATTGACCATTATTCCTAGACAGATGAAGAGGTCCAGCATGAAAGTCCAGAGCTTCCAATAAAAGAACCCTGGACGGCACTGAAATTAGCCAGTCATCCAGGTAAGGGAATACTGCAAAACCCCTGCAACGTAGAAACGCCGCCACCACTGCCAGACACTTGGTAAAAACCCGAGGTGCTGAAAATAGACCAAAAGGGAGCGCCCGAAACTAGTAATGCTCCCCCTGGAAACAAAAACGCAGGAAACGGTGGTGACTGGGGAAGACAAGGATGTGCAGGTAGGCATCCTGCATATCTAGGGCGCACAGCCAATGATTCTCCAACAGAAGAGGAAGAAGGCTCTGGAGCATCAGCATGCAGAACTTCTTGTACTCTACATACTGATTGAGATGACTCAAGTCGAGAATGGGTCCGAAGTTCCCGGTCTTCTTTGGAACCAGGAAGAAATGGGAGTAAAACCCTTTTCCCCTTTGCCCGAAGGGAACTGGCTCGATCGCTTCTTTGAACAAGAGTGCGTTGACCTCCTCGCGAATGAAGAGAGCCTGGTCCCAGGAATAACAGGACCTCCGAGGAGGAGTATCTGGAGGAATCTCCAGAAACTCGATGGTGTGTCCGACGGACACTAGTTGCAGAACCCACTCGTCTGAAGTGATCGCCCTCCACTCCCTGCACGTGGCGGGTGAACCTTCCCCCCACCTGCTCCCCGTCGTGAGACTGAGGGTGCAGTTGGGCCGGAGAGTCAAGAAGTGGCGGGGCGCTCAGGAGAAGGTCTCCACAAATGTCGCTGGTTCTTGGGAACGGGGGGGCGGTACCCGTTGCCTTACGCTTACCTTGGTGTCTCGCCTGAGCGTTTTTCCACTGCCTCCCAGTCCTTTTCCGAAAGGGCTGCTGCTGTTGTTGACTGCCTGATCGGTACATGGACCTAACAGATTTAAGGGCCACACCTTTGTCCTGTACATCCATTATAATGTTCTTGGTATCTCCTCCAAAATGGACTAAGCCCCTGAAGGGGGCATCCTGAATCGCCGACTGGACTTCGTTGGCGAGTCCAGGGAGACGAAGTCAGGAATGCCGTCTAAGGGCAAAAGCAGTTGCCGAGGTACGGGGCCACTGAATCGACGGAGTCATAGGTGGCTCGAAGAGCATGCCTACAGGAGATCTTGGAGAGGCAGAGATCCTTGGCAAGTTCCTCCTCAAGGGCGATGGGTCCATAGACTGGACCCTTGCCTCCAGCCTGGCCATGGTCTGTTTTTGGTGAGATACCATGTGGGCCACATAACTAAGGGATCTAAGGGCGCATGTGGCCGACGAGTAGACCTTCTTCCTGAACTGGTCCATCAGCCTCAACTCCATGTCCAGAGTTACAGTGCTCATGTGCTTGGGAGCTGTGGCGCCGTCATGAGCAGCCGAGATAACAACAGAGTCTGCCTTAGGATGAGCCGTTAAAAAAGGTCCGTCCTTATGCACCTGGTAGAGCCTGTCTGCCCTCTTGGGGACAGCCAAGATCGAATGAGGCATCTGCCAGACAGTGGTGGTGAGGTCTTGGTAAGGACCCATCCATGGGGGGGACCAGAATAGATGGCAGAGACTCTAAATCCAGATGCTCCGCAAGTCTTTGTCGCATAGGATCCTGGCCCTCCGACTCCCAGTCGAAATGATCTCTTAAGGTCCTCAAGAGGTCCGAAAAAGAAGGATCATCCAGAGGGAATTTTGGAGAGGTTCTTCCTTTCGTATCCTCGGGGTCCTCCACAGGTTCCTCCTCCTCGGAGTCCTCCCTCCCATTGGAACTGTCTTCCGCCTCCTCAACAGGACGACGACAGAAATCCCACAAGGGAATGTCCTGCTGAGTCTTCCCCGAGATGTGGACGGTTGAAACATAACTACTTGGGGAAGGGGATCTAGGAAGTTGCGGCTGCGGGAGTCTGGCTTCTAGATCGGTAACCAGCTCTGACCTGGCCCCCTGCCACCCAGACTGAATTAAGGTCTTGAAATCCGGGACCACTGGAGGAGGGGGAGCAGGGGCTGGTTGAGGCTGGGGAGGGGAGGAGGAGAAGGAGGAGGGGCGACCGGAGGGGGATAAAACTCCTGGAAACCCATATAAGGGGAATATGGGTTGTATCCATGAAACTGTCCAAACTGGCTCCAATCAGGAGTGGAACCCCTTGGGTAGGGATCCCCAGGATACCCAAAGGGGTAACGGGGGACAGTTCGGGGCCTAGAGTAGATTCCCGATGACGGATCAGGTGTCGGGAACCCACACCGGACCCGCCGTTGTATATATGGGTGGAGAGTCCAGCGTCGGGACAGTCCACTTTGAAGGAACCAACGTCGGCACCAGCATGACCCGATCTGGTGCTGGAAGAGGATCTGGCGTTGGAGGGGCCGGTGTTGGAACTGGACGAGGGAGCCCTGGCGTAGGGGTCGGGTCCGGCATCGGGGCCAGAGGTAAAGGCCTGTCGACCGGGCCCAGCTGAGGGACTGTCGTTAGGATCACTGGTGTCTGGGGAGGCGCCGGTGTCCCACCGGAAGGCGGAGGGGCCTCCATAGGAAGGCCAGATGGCCGTGAAAGAGCCTCCTGATCCGGGACCCCTGAGGGGGAGTGCAGAGAAGTACCCACAATGTCGAGAGGCTTGATGGGTTCTCAGAGACCATCGCTGGATGCGTCCGGACAGGAGTGTGAGGATGCAGGCATAGTAGAAGGAGGGAGAGGGGCCTTCTCCCTTTGGTCCCCGGACGTCGGGTGAGGTGCCGTTAGGCCTGATGGGGAAACCATGCCCGTGTGGTGTGCAGGCGGCCAACCCAGCGGGTAGCACCACGCGGTCAGGGGAGGAGCCCCTGGCCGGCTTATCAACCATGGTCGGGTGACTGCCCCCAGCCAGGGGAGTCGACTTAGCGACTGCCACATGGTCCCCGGAGGAGCCAGGAGACGACTTACTGGCCAGAGCGGCGCGACCGCCTGAGGAGCCGGCAGCCGACTTACCCGCTGAAGTCCTGTCTGATTTACCGTCTGTCTTCGGCGGTAAATGGGCCTTGCTTGTGGATGGCCTGGCGTAGATCCACGGAGCGAGCCCGCTCCCTAGTCTTCTCCTTGTGCTTTTTTGAAGGGGAAGATTTTTCGGACGAATCCCTAAGGCACTCCATCTTTTTCTCCAGGGAGGTCAGATGAGATTTGAGAAGGTAGGCCTCCAATGCCTGCTGTCTCCGTTTTTTAGTGGCCTGGTTGAACGACTGGCAATCAAGGCAGGAGGAGATAAGATGGTTTGGGCCTAAGCAGAGAATGCACTGCTGATTATTGTCTTTGTGCGGGATCAGCGTGCCACAAGCTGAGCACTTTTTCTTTGGAGAAGACATCAAAAACTTCAATAGATTTGAGCAGAATTGCAAAGGAAAACACCCGACGCAAATGAACTTTCTCCACGATCGCTACTGGAAGTCTGTGATGCGACTGACATGGGGCGACGGCAGGAAAGAACTAGAGGGCGGGCGTGGGAACCGCTCACTATATACAGTCACGCTGACATCAGATGGGCGGTCCCCCATCAGGTACTGCTAGAAAAGTCTGGCATGCGGCCCGACGCCAGGTGACGTCAGTCCTATATGTAATGACCTACTGAAGAAACCCTCTCGAAGTAAGATAGAGGGGTTGCTTGTGGGGTACTGCAGGGTTCAGTACTGGGTCAGGTCCTTTTTAATATTTTTATAAGTAACACTGCAGAGGGACTGGAAGGAAAAGTATGACTCTTTGCAGATGACTCAAAGATCTGCAACAGGGTTGATACACAGGGGGGGTGGAAAGGATGAGAAGGGACTTGGCAAGGTTGGAGGAATGGTCTGAAGTAAGGCAGCTTGGATTCAATGCAAAGAAGTGCAAAGTAATGCACTTGGGAAACAAAAACTCAGGGGAAGAATACACAATGGTGGGCAGGTAGTAACAACCACAAAAATGGAAAGGGACCTGGGGATAATCATATCAGATGACCTAAAGGTTAGCAAGCAATGTGAGAAGGCAGTAGGGATGGCTGGGGGGATGCTGGGATGTGTGAGAGTGTAACCCTTTACCTTTAGCCTGGAGGAACCCGCAATCAGCCAGTCGTCCAGGCAGAAGTACACTCAGATTCTGTGGTGCCCTCAGGAATGTTGTTACCACTGCAATGCACTTGGTGAAGACCCTGGGGTCTGAAGAGAGGCCAAATGTCATGGCCTGGAACTCGTACAAGGTCCCGTCCGAGCGGAAATGGAGGAACAGGCGGTGGGACGGACGGATGGCGATATGAAAGAAAACATCCTGGAGGTCCAGGGAGCAGAACCACATGTCTGGCTCCAAGGATGGAATGATCTAGCTCAGGGTGACCATTCAGAACTTGCACAGTCGTAGAAAATGATTGAGGTTGTGCAGGTCAAGTATGGGGCGCTAGCCCCCTATCTGTCTGAGAACTAGGAAGCATCTGTAGACAAACCCCAGACCAGGTACAGTGGCCTCGACACGAGTTACTTCCTCCTTCTGGAAGAGAAGCGCAATGTCCTCCCAAAGGGCAGACAACATGTCCACGGGCACCGCGTCTTCGGGTGGGGCATGGTCTCAGCTGGGTGGAGGAGCTTCAAACTCCAGAGGCAGACTGTGGCTGACCATCTCGAGTACCCTAATGTCCGAGGTAGTGGCGGAACAAGTGGAAGAGAAGGGGCGGAGCCGATCCCCCACAGGAGGGCCCTGGGTTTGCAGGACAGGCGGGAAGGGGAACTCCCAACTCTTCACTTTGCAGGCTTGGTGGCGTAGATGACAGAGGAAGCCGCCAGCCATCGCCCGCCAGATGTCTGGCGGCTGAGTAGGAGGACTTTGGCCAAGGCGCCTCGCCTGCTGCTGCGCCGCTGGGTGTGGAATGGAACGGATCACAGGGGCAGAGGAGGACTAAAACTGAAATGGCTTTTTCTTCTGCTTTGGTCCTTTAACCTCCCACTGGGCAGATGTGATGGAGTCCAGGGTAGCGCTGGACTTCTTAATACGTGTGAGATGGCCACCTACCCCAGGCCTGAACAAATCGGTACCTAAAAAGGGGACATCTGCCAGTTTGTGCTGGGTATCATCTGTAAAGGTCAAAATCAGCAGCCTTTTTATCCTGGTTGTAAATTATTTATTTTCAACCTCAGGCCTATGTACGTACTAATGGTGCACTTTCACCTATTACATGAGGTCGAGGAACATAAAAAGGGTGTCCTGTCTTCCCTCTTTTGTTTGCATTATATATGGAACCTCTGGCTCAGGTACTGCGACAGGCACCACAGATTGAGGGAGTTCCTTTGGGGCAAACCGTTCATAAGCTATCCCTTTTTGCTGATGACATCCTGTTGACAGTATTATCCCCCAAGGTATCAATTCTTGCTGCCTGGACCATCTTACAATGGTTCGAGAGGTTGTCTAGATTTAAACTGGAACACACATCCCGGCCGCGGCGTTGTCGATAGTGCTACCGGCCTGACGCTTAGTGACCCGGTTCGGGAACAAGCCCGGGAGCTGGAGAGCTGCTGGGGAGAAGGCTGAGCGTCCATGGACTGCTCGCCTTCTCCAGGGAGGAAGGGGGACAAGGTTCGGAGTTGACTGACCCCAGGCAGAGGCCTGGGTGCAGCAAGGCCTGACCAATACCAGGAGGGTGATGGCGTGCCAGGCGTGGTAGACTCCACCTTGGCGTCAGGCACATGGCATGCCGGGGAAAAACAGGGGAAAAACACCTCCGTCGCTCGGGTAGCGGAGGCGCCGCTGAACCTCAATGGTCCCCTGCCTGTCCCACACGCGCCCCTGAAGAAGTAATGTTAGTTCGAAAGCTAGTTCACCGCCCTCACTGGGGTAGATCCAAGGCTCCATGGGGACTGCCGGGGGCCCAGGCATGGAAGGAACCGAGGCAGATGCCAGGCGCTCCCGAAGGAGTGGATCGTAGTCGGCAGGAAGGCGGAAAAAACAGCAAGTTCAAAAAAATAAAAAATAAACTGAACACACACAAAACAGTGGATCTTTTACTGAATTTTTTTTTTCAAAACAAAAAAAAAATGGGGCCAGCTTAATTTTACCTTCTTTCAACAGGCTGAAATTATATGGCTGAACGTCTTGCCTCGTCTGTTATATCTCTTCCAAACTATCCAAATTTTTCCAGCCAGGTACTATTTTACTTCTTGAGGGCAAATGATTTCCAGTTTACTGGGGGGAGGGGGTGGCAGTGTCCTCATGTGCGTCTCTTGATACTACAACTTTCTTTGGCACAGGGAGGGATACATTTGCCAAATTTGAAGCTCTATGCTAGAGCAGCCTTTTTGTGAATAATATTATGGATATTACCAAGTTATAATGCTCCCTGGAAATTAACTGAATTTACTCTTCATGATTTATTAAATCTAGACACCATTCTATTTGCAATCCAGGAGAAATCCCGTCAGTTGAGCCATTTCACCCCATTTACAGCCCACACTTTAAAAGTCTGGTACCAATTACAACGTTATCCTAGGTTTGAGAATATCTTTTATTACTGTAGACTGCTGTTGGCCGACGAGGACTTCTTACCAGTCCAAATGGATCTGTCATTCAAACATTGTCGACAGCTAGGCCTTAGAGTCATACACCAATTCTAAGATCCAATGAGTGTGGTTCCATTTGAGGTCTTATAAACTAAATTTCGCCTCAGGGGCCGAAAGCATTACAGATATTTACAGATTCAAACCTGTATTTTACATAAACAACAGCATTACACCTTCCTGAACCCAAACCTCCTTTATTAGCTATATTACTGGATATCCATGACAATAAACCTTGGGGACATTTAATAAGCCATTTATTATACCATTCTGCAGAAGAACCTGGGTGATTCCACCCAATCCATTTTGGACAACTGAAACAAGGATTTAGGTCTCACTGTGTCTTGTGACTCCTGGTTGAAATAGGCAGTCCCAGTGGTTAAAATTACTATTTCCTGTTCCTGGAGGGAATATGTAGTAGTAAACATCTTTATTTTTATACAGGATAAGCTGAAATAAAACATCTTTAGGACATGTGCTATGTTATAAATGCTCCTGTTCAATCCCAATGTGACATACAATACAAAGACAATGACAAATTTAACAAATATCTTAAATCATCATTTATATGCCTGGAATTACAGGTATAGGTACTTTAGCACTCCAGTGGTGTTAATAAAGTATATGCCACAATCTTATGGTCAATGTTGGTGGGGGTGCGGGTATAACCCAGCTGACCAAGGTCATATTTTTTGGTCTTGTCCAGCTCTAATTCCCTTTTGGCAAGCTATCTTGAATGAATTGGAAGACTATATGGATGAACCAACTGACCTAACGGCCAAATTGGTCTTGCTTTTGATTCTTCCTAGCGCTGTCTCCCCCACCCCCACCCCTGGTCTAAAACTTTACTATTATTATACATTTGGCTGCCAAGGAGGTGATAACATGAAGATGGATGTCACCTAGGACCCCACGGTTCTAGAGTGGCATAAGATATTAGATATCTATCAAATGGAAAAATTAATTGCAACAACACATGACAGACTTAACCAATTTAACACAAAATGGCAGCGCTGGATGTGGCATATGGTCTCAGTGGATCCAGAGTTTATAACTTGACAATGTCTTTACCAGATGTAATAGGGTGCTGCTGCTGTGGGGTGAGGCTCCTTGCCTCCCATTCCCCTATTTTATTGCTCTCCTACTGGGATTCAGTTCTGTGAAAATGTATCACAGTTAACATGATCTGTCTATCCCACCATACAGTATGTTCACTTACTCACAGATGTGAACATGACCATCACTGACTGATTTAAATTCTGAAGATGTGTTTATTGTACCATGTATTGTCCAACCATTGCTTTAAGACTGTTTGATGTAATATATTATTTGTCAGCAACCAAGCCTTCTGCTGAAGGGTGGTCGTTAAGCCCTGAAAGGGTCCCGGAAGGGACCCCATACTTGCGGACCAGATGGGTCAACGGCATGGGGCAGGAAGCCAGACACTGCCACAGCTCCACAGCAGGGCCAAGGTAGGCCTCCGTAACTGAGAAGGTGACTCAAGTGGAGGCTGCCCCATCAAGAATCTCTGTTAAGGGATGCCGAGCCCACTTCCGGACTGGATCCAGTGGGATCTCCGTAGACTCGGAGAGCAGACAGAGCAGGGTCCAGAAGGAGGTAGGCCTCCGCTCTGCCAAAGGTTCCTTCCTGAACTCGTGGTCGAAGCCAGGGCTCCGGAGAGAGTGCATCGAAGAGATCTCAGAATCTGAGGACTCCTCAAACACCGGCTGTGCCCCCGTACCGTCACTGACTCGACAGGGTTAGTCGGTGTGGGTCACCATGACCAACAGCTGATGGGGAAGCCCAGTGGTGGACTGAACACACTAAGGAGGGAGTATGTCCTTGGGCTGCAGAGGCTCCACCCAAATGGGTGGAGAGGCTGGCGTCAGCCTAGACAGAGGCGTCTGCTTGGGCCATGGCGGCCACGGGAGCACCAGTGTGGGCTACGGCTATATCAGTGGCCTGTTGCCCGTGCCAAGCATTAACTGTTGCCAGATAAACTCCTCATAATGGTGCCACACCTTACGGCAGAGCTGATCCTTCCCCGAAGAGGAAGAGAAGGAGGAGTATCAATGGCGTCTCTTGTCTGAGTACCAAAAGCGGGACCGATGGGGTCAGGAACCACTCAACATCAAGCTACAAGACCTCGACCTCAACTGCTAGGGGTCCAACAGTGAGGCAAGTCAGGGCCACGTGAGGGACACCTGGGAAGTCCCGAAGGGACGGGTCAAGCTCAGCGTGCTGATCTGGCCCCCACTGGGAGATAACAGGCAGGAACAGGGTGCTGGAGATGGAGTCATTCCCCTCCTCCAGCGATAATGGGTCGACCAGCTCGAGAAAAATCTCAATCGCTTAATCCGTGTCTCAGTCGACAGGCCAGACGGGGACACTGTGGGGCAGCGGCCTGAATGGAGGTGTGCACCAAAGCGGACAGCTTGACAGTCGAACTAGGAGAATCAAGTGAACCCAAGGACGGAAAACGCTCACTGTCCCATGACCTACGACGGGACGTTTTGGATGTGGACTCCCACTTTGAGGATTCAGAAGATTTTGACCACAGGAAGGGCCCTCCCCAAGGGTCAGAAGGGACTGACAGAGGTCCCTAACTGATCCAGTAAATGGGGTGCCAATGCCCACCAGAACGAGGGCAGACACGGATGAAACGCCCACAGTCGTCTGGGCTGCAGCTTCTTCAAATGCGGTGAGTTGCTCGGCCAAGCCCGCCGCAGAAACCACCCAATGGGCATCCTTGGAGTGAAACGGAGGGTCCCGTTCATCCAGACGCCCCTGCAGGAGGCAGGCATAATGGTCATCCAAGGTGGAGGGTACAACAGAGGCAGCAAGCCTGTGGGTCGTGTTTCCCAGGCAGTATAAACACGAGGTGTGTAGATCGATGTACGACATCTTCTGGCCGCAAGGGCACCGTTAGAAGCCAGGACCCGATTTTGGCTCACCCAATTCCATTTGTGATGGAAAAATACGAAGAAAAAAGCTTGAAGCCATGATTAAAGATTAGGGCCTAGCCGACCAGACGGCGCAGAGGCAGTGCATCCATCTGCGACATCAATGACCTGGGTTCAGAAATGGACTCGGGACGTCGGAGTGCTGGCCGGACGGGGAGAAGGATTTAGCATCCTAGGGACTGCTCTCCTTCTCTTGGGGGAGAGGGGTAAGGTATCCAGCACGTCACAGACCCCTGGCAGAAGCTGAGGGATCCACTGTGCCGGCACCATTACCTGCAGGGTTGGGATGGATGTGGGTCATCATTGCATGTCCCCGCCCCGAGATACAGCCACACACAAAATCCGGCCCCGAGCATGAAGCCCTGCTCCACCACTGCCCCCACTGCCAACAGTGTCCACCGGGTGGGGTCCCATACCTGTGGCCTCACCCTGGATGGGGTAAAGCCACACCACATTATCATGGACCGTGGGGAGGGGGCACCCACCCAGAGGCCCCATCCGAGGGGGTAAGCCGGGTATGGGGGGCGCCAACTGGGCGGAGGCTGAGCTCCTTTGGTGAGTGGGGGAGCCAGACAAAAAAAAAAAAAAGATTAGGGCCTATACCAAGCACGGAGCTGCGATGGAAGGAACCTGATGCTTCCAGTGAAAAGGAAGATCATGGGGTGATGCCGAGGAGGATACTACCCGGATGGGTGGGAGAAGCCAGCTTGAAGACCTTCTGAACATTCTTAAAGGGGAAAGGATTCTGCTAGTGTGTAAATCGTACACCATATCAACGTCCCTACAAATGAAAATTACGTACCCACCTATTTCTTGACCTTCTAGGAATACCTTCACCATTGATTCACACTAATGGGTCTGTGCCAAAGGCATTAGGTCTCCACGGGGGCCAATACTTTTCAGGAATGCCGGTGCCAAGGCAACCTATGTGCATGCACAACACAGTGAGATTGGTTCATGGTGCCAGGTTTACCTCGGCATCAGCCCTCAGCCACCTCAGTACCTTTTGTACAGAGGAGGTACAACATAACTGAACTAGTACTTATGCACTAAACCTTTTTTTTGTATACTTTATTTCTGCTCTGGGGACTAGGACATCTCTTAGGAGTGCCCTCTCAGCCACTACCTCTACTCCCAGCCTGAAACCTCCGTGCCACCGGGACACATGTTGCTGAGCACCCCAACCGGACCCATTGTCCCATCCAGCCCCCCAGAACACCCCCGGGGAAGTGCCTGCCTCACCTACCTGGCAGCCTATCTGGAGTTAGGGGGATGGTCCTAGGTCCAGGTCGGGGGGGCTCTGGAGAGCCAGTGGTCAACAGGTCCGGCAATGGGATGTGGGCCTGGGCGACTGGGGCCTCCACCACCTCCCATGGTCCTCCAAGGATTTTCCTTGGTTTGTTTCCCTCTAAGAACGTGGCATGCAATGGCTCCCGCGAGGCTGTTCCACTGGGCCTCTTGCCGCTGGAGCCTGTCATCCCGCCCCCTTCCACTTCCTGTATGCTTGTGCCACCTCCAGTCTCCACCCGAGGCCACTACAGCGCCGGGAACCCCCTACAACCCACCCTGGAAGGGGAGAACTGTCCTCCAGATGCTCAATCTTCTCCCTCCTCTGCCGACCTCCCAGGTCCATTCCTGAACCTGGGCCGCCGGCGTGGCGTGAGGTGTGGCGTCCAGCGCCTCAACCCTCAGCTGCACCGGGCCGGCCTTATGAACTAAGCCTAAGGGCATAAGATAGCTCTGGTGACCTGTGTAAAAAGGGTCAACAAGACAGTAACATAGTGTCTTCACAGTCCAAACTCAGAACAAGGGGTGAAGACCAATCAAGAGACTGGAGTGAGTCTGAGGGATGGCTGGTGTGCGTATCAATCAAAGGTGAAGATATTTCTAGAAGATCAAGAATTACGGTGAGTACATAATCTTCATGTCTTCCAGGAGTCAGTCTTCATCACTGATTCACACTAATGGGTCACAGTACCTACCTCAGATAAACCCCTCCCCCTCGGGGCTACGGCGGTAGAAGTCAAGGGCTCACTCAGGACTAAAGTCCTTTCAGGACAGTCCAGCCAAAGGCAGTATATTGCCTGGCATGGACATCCAGGGCATAGTGCTTAACAAACGTGCATACTGTGGTCCAAGTTACAGCTCTGCAATGGTGTGCTGTCAGCACAGCGAAACCCCTACAGTGACGGCAATGTGGGTGCTGCAAACCGATCAACAGTCAATCCGTTGATCAGGATTTTACAGTGCCCACTGTCTTGCCGCACAAGGGTATTGCACTGTCTCTCCACCCCACCACACCTCTAACCTTGAGGTGATTATATTATTTGTTGGGGTGCAAATAGTGAAGCTCCCGTGGTGGGGGGTGCGGATGGCTAAGCCCCCTGCAAACAGCCGGGATGTGCTCCGGTGCATTGCCACAATCGTGGTCGGGTGGCTTGACTGCCAGGCGACATTGTCGCTGTCAGCATTTTCGTGTCGATGTAGTGTTGGGCAAAAATATCACTGTCAAACAGACATGGTGGAACCCTCTACAATACATCAATGACAGGCACAGAGCGAATCTCTGCCAGGGGCATGACAGCTGCACTAGTGGAGTGGGCACATACCTGACCTTTCAGGATGACCTACACCTTGGCATAGCAGTGGCACAGACAGCTCATAATCCAGGCAGAAAGGCACTTGACTGTAACAGGCCATCCCTTTCAAATGGGAGCGAAGGAGACCAAAAGCTCTTTGGACTGCCTGAAATCCTTAGTTCTGTCCAGGTAAAATGTGATGACCCTCAGAACATCCAGAGAATGGAGAGTGTGCACTCCTTCCTTCTGGAAGCTGGCAAAGTAGGTAGGCAGCACAGTGGCTTATTCAGATGGAACTCCGGTGGTACGTTAAGAAGGACCTTATGGTGTGCACGGAGCACTACCTTGCTCCTGTGGGAAATAGTATATGGGGATCTGCGACCAAGGCATGGATCTCAGGCACTCTACAAGCAGTAGAGATGGTCACTAGAAAGCGGCTTTCCAAGTAAAAACTTTGGCTTACATGTCGCAAGGGGCTCATAGGACTTGCGGTTGAGCATGTCCAACACAAGGCTGATATTCCAGGCTACTACCAGTGTCTGGATTAGGGTCCTTGTGTGTAAAACGCCTTTAAAGAATCTCTTAAAAAGAGGCAGTTGAGCCAGGTAGAGGGTACTAATGAGCTCATCGCATGCAGATATATCACACGTGTGAATCTTGACTGTGGAATACTGCAAACCAGCATCAGAAAGGTCCATGAAGTGCTCTAGAACCTTCTCATGTGGGCAACAAAAGAGATCCATGTGGGTTTTAGAGTATCAGATGGAAAACCTTTTCCATTTGGCTGTGTAAGTCTTTCTGGTGGAAGGCTACAGGCAGCATAAAGTATTTCAGAGACTTTCTGAGATACCTTGTACCTATTCACTTCATCTCTTCAGGAATCAAGCCTGAAGGTGAAGGAAGCATAGGGTGGGATGGGCTAGGTGATAATGAGTCAACATGTCCAACTTGAGTGGAAGGATCCTCGGTTTGCTGACTGACAGTCTGTTCAACAGAGGAAACCATATCTGTTGAGGCCAACAGGGTGTAATTAGAATTACCCTCGCCCTGTGCACCTACAGCTTGTGCAATACTCTGCACTAGGGGGACTACGTACAGAAGATGATTTTGCCAAAGCAGTCTAAATGTATTCTAACAGAAAATGCCATGTCCTAGTGTTCCGAAGTGGAATTGAGGCAGTTCGGCATTGCGTGGGGACGCAAAAGGATCCACATCTGGGATGCCCCACTCACCAAACAGCGATTTCATGAAGTCATTCATGAGGATGTTCCTCTATTTGGCTGAGCTCGCCTGCCAGAGTGTTCTGGACTCCTGGCAAATAAATGACCTGGAGTAGGGTTCTCTGCTTCAGGCACCCTTTCCACATTCTCGCAGCTTCTGTGCATACAAGGTAAGAGTGTGCTCTTCATTGTTTGTTCACGTAATACATCACAGACTGTCACCTGTCTGGAAGATGACTTTTTGTAGCTGACGAGATCTGCCATGGCTCATACATACTACAAACAGATCGCATCTCCAACACAGTGATGTGGAGATGAGTCTCTGTTGGGTTCCAGACACCTTGTGTTTGGAGCCCTGACAGTGGGGTACCCACACCCCCCCAACAGGGAGGCATCCATGAGGATGGGAGAGGCACCCTTCATCTTCACCTTGAACAGCACCCTTTGTATTAGTGAAACTGGAGGGAATGCATATAGAAATTTCCCTTTATAAGAGAGAGACAATGCATCTCACCAGAAAACTCCAGGCCCTGAAGGGAGCGAGCAGAAACATGGCAAACAGGTTGTTTACCACTGAGGCCAGAGGTTCCCATTCATGCATTTTGGACTGTGACATGCTGAGCTTGTCTGCTAAAATACTTTGGATACTTGAGAGATGCATGGCTGACAGTTCTAGGCCATGTTCCAGTGCGTACTACTACACCCACATTATTTTCCTGCAGAGGGGATAGGAATGGTTGCCCCCTTTTTTTTTTTGTGAGAAACAGATAAACAATAAGCAGTACAGTACAAGTAACCAAACCAACATTATCTCACACATTTTCTATACAGACAATGGTAGAAATAAGTCATGAAGCACGTATATTAACCATCAGGTATACTAAAGGTACTACATTAGATACTAAAACAGCAAAAGATGCTAGCCGTTGAAACTAATCTAAATATCGGGTGCCTAGGACCCATAAATGCTCAACCCGCCAGATGCCCTTTTATTTCCACAAAGAGGCCTATGGGAAAGGAGAACTGCCATAATCCATGTCTGAAGCCTTGGTCACTCTCCTACCCAAGCAGGGGAAAGATCCCCAGCTAGTATCCAGTTATCACCCAAGATCCCTCCTTAATGCAGACGTCAGAATTCTTGCAAAAATCTTGCTCCTGCGCCTTCAGAGTCATTCCTCATGTAACTGCCTTCATGGAAATCCTACCAGTGTGCTAGCACGGCCAGGCAACTCAAAGTGAAGGAATTTAACCTCTGGCTAAGGCAGTGGTGCAGGGGGAAGGCTTTATATGCCTCTACGACTGGAGGGATATGTGGGTGGATGAACACCTGTATGCAAGGGACATGTTGCATATAAGTGACAAAGGTGCAAGATTGCTAAGAGTGAAACTGCAGGGCTATATTGATGACAGAGTGGAGATTGACTTAAATTTAAACCAAACAGGGGAGAGTGCGGCACTAGGGGGACAGTGACTCTCAACCTAGCAGAGACAACCTAGCTTGCACTCTCCCAATGGGAACAGCAAGGGATAGCAGGAGAGAAGAGGATCATAAGGGCAAGGGGGGATGGAAGGGTATACTGGCCAATGCCAGCAGCCTAGAGAATAAGATGGCAGATCTGGAGGCAGTGGAGGGAGTGGACGTCCCGAACCTAATCGCAGTAACAGAAACGTGGTGGACGGGTGGATGGATTGCCATAGCTGGGAAGTAGAGTTGCAAAGGTACAGTCTTTTTAGGAGGGACAGACAGGGAAAAAAAGGTGGAGGGGTAGCCCTGTATGTGAGGGAGGGGATAAGAGTGGTGGAGGGTAAGGAGAAAAAGGGATCAGCCGAGATCCTTTGGGTCACCTTCAACAGGAGGGAGGGAGGGACAATACGGATAGGGGTGGTCTACAGACCACCACATCAGGGTGTAGAGGTGGATAGGGAAATAGCTAGGGACATACAGGAAAAGACCAGTAAAGAGGAGCTCCTAGTGGTTGGAGACCTGAACCTACATGATGTGGACCGGCAAGTCCAATTGGCCACATCTGATAAAAGCTGGGATGTGCTAGAATCCATGCAAGGGTGAAGATAAGGGAAGGGGGTGTGTGTTAGGAGGGGCAGCTGCAAAATAGTGCTGCTAGCTGCAAAATCGAGCAGACTCGACAGACCACATGGCCTTTTTCTGCTGGCAAATTTCGTATGTACATATGTTCGTATGCAGGATGCTTTCCTAAACCAGCTAGTAAACGAACCTACTGGGGCGAGACTACACTGGATGTGGTCTTAACCAATGGGGACAGCGTTGGGGGGGTAGTGGCGGGGGAAACTTGGGAGACCGTGACCACCGGATGATCAGATTCTCCATCCAGACAGGGTGAGGATTAGGTAGGTTAACCACCAAGATGCTCAACTTCAGGAGGGCACATTTTTGGAAGATGAAAGTCATTTTTCAGAGGGAACTGGAAGGGATTCAAGACCTAGAGGAGGTAAAACAGCTGTAGGGGGCAATAAAGGGTGAAATCCTGAAGGTGACGGAGCAATCCATCTGCAAGATTAGCAAAAGCAAAAGGGGGAGGAAACCCATGTGGTTCACGGCTGGGGGGTTAGGGAGGCAATCAGAGAAAAAAAAAAGGTGTTCAAAGCCTACAAACTGTCGCAAGGGTTAGAGGAAAGGGCGGTCTACAAGGAAAAACTCATGGAAGCAGGAAAGATAACTAGAAAGGTAAAGGCATCTACAGAGGAGAAAATAGCCAGAAAGGTGAAAATGGAAGAAAAAAAATCTTTCAGGTATGTGAACGAGAGAAGGAAAAACAGGCAAGGGATTCTGACACTTCAAGGGGAGGGGGGCAAAACAGTGGTAGGGGATGAGAAAAAGGCAACTCTACTCAACGAATACTTCACATCAGTATTCACAGCCAAGAAAGAAGGAAAAGGGTCTGCATTAAGAAAAAGGGGGATGGTGGACAAGGAGGCAGACACAAGTCCCTTTATAGAGGCGAGTGTGTTGGAGGAGCTGGGGAATATAAAAACCGAAAAGGCTATGGGACCAGATCAAATACTTCCAAGGGTACTTAAGGAGTTAAGGGAGGAGATGGCGGGGCGTCTCGCCAAACTGTTTAACCTATCTCTTGAATCAGGGAAGGTCCCAGGAGACTGGAAGCATGCAGAGGTGGTACTGCTGACAGTCTGTTCAACAGAGGAAACCATATCTGTCGAGGCCAACAGGGTGTAATTAGAATTACCCTGGCCCTGTGCACCTACAGCTTGAGCAATATTCTGCACTAGGGGGACAATACAAGTTGCTATACAAGGAAGGAAGAAAGGATGAGCATAGCAACTACCACCCAGTCAGTCTCACCTCTGTGGTAGGCAAGCTAATGGAAGTTCTCATAAAGGAGAGGCTGGTACAACACCTAAAGGAGGAAAGGCTAATTGATGACAACCAACATGGGTTCACAGATGGTAGGTCATGTCAAACCAACCTGACTGAATTCTTTGAGAGTGTAACGGAGATGTATGACCAGGGAGGAGTGGTGGATGTAGCCCATCTTTATTTCAAGAAGGCATTCGACTCTGTCCCCCATAGTCAGGGCCCTGTGTTTTCTGCGATTTTGCAGTTGCAGCAACTGCCACAGAAACAAGGTCCTGCCCCAGAAACAAGCATCTGCTGCAGAAAGAAGCATCTGCCGTGGAAACAGACATTTAGTTGGGGTTTTCAATGGTGACGGACATTTTTACTGCACCAAAAATGCTAAATAATTGTGAGCAAGCTTAAAATAGCATTAGTGTGAGTTGTTGGCAGCTCCATTATACATAAATCCCCCCTGGGTTAAGTAGTGAGGGCCACCCCTTTCCAAGCCACTGGCACTCAGCCCTGAAGCTTATGACCATTATGGCCTTCTACAAACACTGAGGGAACTTCAGGAAGTCTATATCATGAGAAAGAATGGTGGTTCTATTTGCCAATTTCAGAATTGTGGAATGAAAAATGTATAGACCTATCCAAGGCCTTCGACACAGTCTGCCACCATCTCCTTCTCGACTCACTCCACCAACTTGGTTTCTCCACAGGCCCCCTGGCCTGGTGCTCCAGTTACCTTTCCGCCCAATCCCAATGCGTCAAAATTAACGGAACTCTATCCGACACACTACCCATCCGCTCCATCCTGGGACCACTTCTTTTCTCCCTCTACCTAAACTCCTTACCAAAGGCCTGCTCCACAAAAATCTTACTATATGCAGATGATGCAGTGCTCTTCACCTCGCATCATAAACCCACACCCCTGCAGGACTCCCTCCAACTTGCCTTCTCCCAGGCTGAAACCTGGTTTAAGTACCATAGACTGGTCCTCAACTTAAAAAAGATGAAGTCAATGATCTTCTCTCACCGCCAAAACAGAGCAAAGAACGCACCGCTCAGCATCCTCCCCAGCACTCAGCACCCCCTTGAGCAGGTATCCAACTACAAATATCTTGGTCTTACCCTCGACTCGGCCCTTACCTTCCATGACCACATAAACACCCTCGCTGCTGCAACAAACACCCGGATTGGACTCCTTTACCGACACAGGGACTGCCTTCCCCCCCACGCCCTTAGGCTTGCCATCACCTCATCGATACTGTCCCTAGTGGACTATGGGCTCCCTGTATATGGTGCAGCAAATAACACCACACTCCAGATAATCCAGGTCTCACTAAACAAGGCCTGCAGGCTCCTTACAGGCGCACCCAGGCTTACTCACACCTGCTCGCTCTATACCTCTGCCAATATTCTCAACCTTGATGAAAGGCTCCACTACCAGACCTGCTTACTCTCCAAGAAAATACTGCTCAGACTCTTCCCCCCCTGGGTCACCGCCTCTCTTCAGCCTGCAACCCCCACTATCTTCACCCGCAATTCAGAAGCTCCTCTGGTTGTGCCCAGGTAAAACCTCCCTTGCCCAGAGATCTTTCCACCATAGGGCACCCACATGGTTTAATGCACTCCCAAGCACCATCACTAGTGCACCCAAGATCGCCCATTTCAAAACCACTCTTCACAACCACCTCTTCAATATCCGCTCCTGCAACTGCTTCTAATTCTTTCACTCTCTTACTCACTCTGATCCAATATTCTCTGACAAAGTCCATTATGGATTGCAACCTCCATCTTTAACACCAAACCCATGATTAGGTCTGACTACTAAGTTTAGATGCCTTCTCAAGCTTATAATGCCTCACTGCTGTTATGTTGTAAATATAGTCATCTAAAGGTTATAAATAATGTCAGAAAATACCTACTTCCAAATCTTGTAAATACTGCCTGTGACAAATGTCTATAACACATGCTTAATGTAACCACTGTTATACCATGTATCTCATGTTTGATGTAATTGTTGTTATACCTACTCTGTGTTTCCATCTGTCTTACATGTGACGAGGTACCTTTGCAAATGAGCCTTCGGCTCAAAGGTTGTAAACTGATATATCAAATAAATAAATAAACAAATAAAATTAGTAATTATTGCAGACAAAAAAATGGGAGGCTTTCTTGACCTTCGTCTAATGTAAAATGGTCTATCTACTCTCTAGCCTCACAGTAAATCCTTACAGCGTGGGAGAGAAGAAGATATGGAAGACAAGTGGCATTGACACAAATGACACCACCGGTGTTGAACTGCACGAGCAGGAGGAAACATAGAAACACAGATTTTTACGGCAGATAAGGACTGCTTGGCCCACCCAGTCTGCCCATTTCCCTACCTAATGGATAAGCTGCAGATCCTAGTTAACCAGCAGCCTACTTCTTCCTACCCCAACCCCCTAGAATTGCCTTATGACTGTCCCATGCATGCTTGAATTCCACCAGTTTTGACTCCACAACCTCCTCCGAGAGCCGTTCCACGCATCCACAACCCTCTCTGAAAAATACTTGTAAATTACCTCTGAGCCGCCCCCTCTATCTTCAAATTGTGCCCTTGTTCTTGCACACCTCTTTTTTGAAAGATGCTACCCTCTTGGACTTTGTTGATTCCCTTGAGGTACTTGAAAGTTTCTATCATGTCCCCCCTCTCCCTCCTTTCCTCGAGGCTATACATATTAAGCTCCTTAAGTCTCTCTTCATATGTCTTCCGGTGCAGATCCTGCACCATTTTAGTTGCCCTCCTCTGGACAGCTTCCATCCTATCTATGTCTTTGCGGAGACTGGCTCTCCAGAACTGCATGAGTACTCCAGATGGGGTCTCACCAACTGTCTGTACAGGAGGATAATAACTTCTGTTTTCTACTGGTGATGCCTCTCCTATGCATCCAGTATCCCCCAACCCTCCTTGCTGGCCTCTCACATTGCTTGCCCACCTTTAGGTCATCTGATATGACTACCCCAGGTCCCTTTCCATTTTTGTTGTTAGTATCTCACCCCCATTGTGTGTGCTCTTCCCCTGGATTTTGTTTCCCAGGTGCATTACCTGCACTTCTTAGCATTGAATCTAAGCTGCCATACATTTGACCATTCCTCTAACCTGCCAAGTCCCTTCTCATCTTTCCACCCCACCTTGTGCATCAACTCTGTTGCAGATCTTTGTGTCATCTGCAAAGAGACATACTTTCCTTCCAGTCCCTCTGCAATGTAGCACATGAAGACATTGAAGAGGACCAGTCTAATACTGAACCCTCACGGTACCCACTAGTAACCCCCTTTCTTCAGAGTGGACTCCATTTACTATTACTCTCTGTGTTTCTATTCTCCAGCCAATTCTTTACCCAGGCTGTCACCTTAGGACCCACTCCCAAGCTGGCTAACTGTATATTAATCTTTTGTGTGGGACTGTGTCAAATGCCTTGCTAAAGTCTAGGCAGGCCATGTCCACAGCCCTCCCTGATCTGCTACTTTGGTCACCCAGTCAAAGAAATCTATCAGATTTGTCTGGCATGACCTCTCCTGCTGTGAATCCATGCTGCCTTGGGTCCTGTGCCCTCTGGCCTCTAGATACTCGACAGTTCTTTCCTTCAGAAGTGATTCCATCATTTCCCTACCACTGAGGTTAAACTAACAGGTCTGTAGTTTCCTGCTTCTGCCTTGCTCCCACTTTTGTGAGGGAATCACATCTGCCCTCCTACAGTCCTCAGGTACCACCCCATCCTCCCATGATTTGTTAAAGAGGTAGTCAGTGGTGTCACTAGTTCTACCCTTAGTTCTTTTAGAATTCTGGGAAGAATCCCATCAGGCCCCATTGCTTTGTCCACCTTCAGTTTTGGAGTTCTTTCAGAAACCTTTCTTCTGTAAATGGGCTGTATCAACTTCTGTATCAGAGTGTTTCTACTGTTTGTTTTAGGTACCTCCCCTCTTCCTTTGTAAATACTTAGCAAAAATATTTGTTTAGTATCTCTGCCTTTTCACAGTCACCCTCTGCCCACCCTCCCTCCCTTTATTAAGCCTCACTAACCCTCCCTTGGTCTTCCTTGGCTCCCTGATGTACCTATAAAGGTTTATCCCCCTTCTTAACTAGGTTGGCTATCTTTTCCTCGGTTTGGGCCTTTGCTGTTCTGACCGCCTTCCCAGCTTCCTTTGCTTAACTGATACAGTTCTCTGTACTGCTCTTCTGTGATTCCTTCTACTTCCTGAATGCTTTCTTTTCTCTTGAACCTTCCTGCCACTTCCTTTGAGAACCATAGTGGTTTCTTACATCGTTCGTTTTGTTTATTTGCTTCACACAAAGGCTTGTTACCTCTGTGATGGCAGTTTTATATTCCCATTGTTCTTCACCCTCCTTCCTGCCCATTCGCTAGTGCATTCCTTAGGCACTCACCCATTTTGGCAAAGTCAGCCTCCTAAAGTCCAGTACTTTTGCCTTTGTATGGTTTGACTCTATTGCTGTGTTTATTGTGAACCATACTGTTCGATGGTCACTAGTTCCCAGATGGCTACCCACTTCTACATCTGTGATCCTCTCTTCATCTCCATTTGAGAGAACCAAGTCTAAGATTGCTCCCTCTCGAGTGGGCTCCAATACTAGTTGTCTAAGGCATGCCCCTGAGGGCATCTAGAATAACCCACTCTTGAGTGGCTGCTGAACTGCACTCCAGTTAACATCTGGCATATTCAGATCACCCATCAGCAATATCTCCCTTTTTTCTGCCATTCTAAGTATTCTTTCTATCATTTCCTTGTCCATTTCCTCCCGAAGAGGTCTGTATACAACCCTGTGTGGATTGTGGTGCCATTGCGGTTTCCAAATTTACCCACAGTGCTTCTTCTCCTCCCTGTTTCCCTTTTGTTCTGTTGCTTTGATTCCTTCCTTATGTACAGAGTTACTCCTCCTCCTCTTTACCCTCCCTGTCCCTCCTGTAGATAGTGTATCCTGGTATGTTTACGTCCCAGTCATGGTTTTGTGTGTACCATGTTTCTGTGACTGCCACAATATCCAGATGTTCCTCCTCCATCAAGGCCACTAATTCAGGAAGCTTGTTACTCAGACTATGGGCATTGGTACTCATTGTTCTCCATTTTTTGATGGCTTTACCTTCCTTTGCAGCATCCCCCACTGACCTTTCTACCTCAGTCTTTTTCTCATTTAGTACCCTGTTTTGTAGGGAGAAGCTGGGATTTTCCTGCTGCTTATCAGTGCCTCCCCCCTTGACTAGTTTAAAAGCTTGCCAATGAAGCATTTAAACCGACTGCTCAAAAGACTTGTTCCCTTCCTGGACAGATGCAGACCATCCTGCCAGTATAGGCTGGTGTCCCTCAGGTGGAGACCCAGTCTCCAATGAAGCCAAACCCCTGTGCTCCATACCATTTTTTAACCATTCATTAAACTGCATGGTGCAAAGTACCTCGCCTCACTCATGCCATTGACAGGCAGCACCTCAGAGAAGGATACTGTGTGCTACTTGTCTTAGGCCCTCCCCAATTCTACAAAGTCCTTCTGCACTGCTCTAATCTCATGATGAGCCAAGTCATTTGTCTCTAGGTGGACAATGACATCCAGCTCAGATTCCGTGCAGCTGTTCTGTGATCCTGAGGATCGCTTCCTGTCTCTCAAGCCATGGCACCCGGGCGGGCCTGCCTTCAGTTTTCCCTGCTCCCCCCAGTTCTATCCCCCTAATAATTGAGTTCCCCACCAGGAGCTGCTTCCTTTCCTTGTGGTGTCCTCTGCCTCCTTCCTGTGGGCCTCCCTTGTGACAGTTGTCCTCAGCCTCCTTAGTCTCCTCTGCAGGTGCATCCATAGGGGAGCTATGCTCCCCCAGAATGGTATATGGATTGTGGAGTGAAACAACTGACTGGGTGTGCCTCTGTTCCACCATCCTCACCCTCCCTGAGCCCACTGTGGTCCAACTGCTGTGTTTTCTTCGCAACCTCTGAGGCAGTGGTGGTGGCTCTGGTGCTCCCTGGATGGGGGAGGTTCCCTTCCTACCGTCCAGTGTGGCCTGGGGGAAGGTTCCCTTACTACTGTCCAGTGTGGCCTGAAGACGGGCAACTTCCTCTTAGAGCAGCTTTACAGCACAACCCATCACCACCAGGCTTCAAGCAAGTGGGTGGGAGGGAGCCATTGGAGCAGCACTGTTTTGCAACCAGGCAAAAGTGGTCTTCTAGCAACTTGGCAGGCTGGACGAGAAATTCTCAGGAGCACAGCTGTGGTAAACCAGCACTGGGCAGATGGGTGGGAGCTGTGGAACAATAAAACCGACTGCAGTAAAAAATAAATAACCCTTCACTTCTCCCATGCCCTACATGCAATCCAAATCATGATGCCAGAATTATTTTGCATTGCCTTGCCTGTGCATCTGCCAAACTGTTTCAGGCTGCCTTTTTCTGAGCATTCTCTCTGGGTAACTAGATTTTATTTTTGGGGTAATTTGAGTTGCCAGAGAATGTAAAGTCCGTCACAGAACTGCTCATAGCCTGACTGCAGCAAGCAAGAGGTTCTACCGCAAAATGTAGGTCCAGTTTGCCGCAGTGAACACAGGGCCCTGCAAATAGTAGGCTGGTAAACACAGGTTACTCACCTGTAACAGTAGTTCTAGGAGTGGGATATGTTGTTCATCCACACTTATTGTCACGTCCTTTCCCTTTAAATATCTTGCTGAAAGTACTCAAAGCTGGCTCCTCCCACCCACATGGGTGGTATAACCTTTGGCTCCACCCCATGATGCCAGATCTTGCCCGTTGGAAGCAGAGGTTGTGTGTCAAAGCCGGGGAGGTCGGGTGGGTCAGTGTGGATGAACAACATACACCACTCCTAGAACTACTGTTACAGGTGAGTAACCTGTGTTTCTGGGGATGTGGATATGTTATTCTGTCCACACTTATTGGCAGACTCCTAGCAATTCTCTGGGAGGAGGGAGGCAAGGCGCACACCCCCTACTTGGGAAAGAGAGATTGGAGAACTGAGGCTCCAAAACCAGCATCCCAGCGTGACTCAAGGTCGATGTGGTAATGGGTAATGAAACTGTTTGCTAACTCCCAGGTAGCAGCCCTGCAGATATCCTGGATAGGGATGTCCCTAGAAGCAGCCACTGACGCAGCGGTATGGCAGGTGGAATGAGCCCTTAGCCCTATGGGAGGCTCCCTACCCGCCAACCTGTAGCAGAGATCAATGCATGATGTAATCCATCTACCAACTGCCCGTTTCGCTGCAGGTCTGCCAGATGCAGCTTCAGCGTAGGTGACAAACAGCTGGTGAACCTCTCCCCGAACTTCAGCCGTCCACTCATAACAGAGCGCTCACCTAAGGTCCAATGTATGGAGTCTATACTCAGCCTCCAAGATGTAATTTGGATAGTACATTGGCAGAGTTATCAGCTGGTTAAGGTGAAACTCCGACAAAATCTTCGGAAGAAACTTCAGCTGGGGTACAGGACAACCCTGTCCCTGTGGAAGACCAGGTAAGGAGACTCTACAGAGTGCCTAGGGTTCCCCAGTCCTTCTGGCTGACGTTATAGCCACCAGGAAGGCAGTCTTCCACGACAGGTGTGAGATATCACACCCATGCATCGGGCTCGAATGGCTTGCCCATGAGCTTTGCCAGTACCAGCAGTAGATACCACGGAGGTGGTAGTTCAAACACTGGAGAGGAAATGTGATCGAGGCCCTTGAAAATGTGCCAGACCACAACCTCCTGTGCCAACATCTGCTGACCAGCCAACGCCTGGTAAGCAGAGATGGCTACCAGGTGCACCTTAAGGGTTGCCGACCGAAGACCTCCTTTGGAGAGGGGGACAAAGGTAGTCGAGGATACTGGCCACAGGGCATGAATTAGGATCTAAGCCCTTACCCTGACACCAAATGGAAAACCTTTTCCATTTGAAGGTGTAGCGCCTCCTGGTCGAGTCCTTCCTGGAAGACTCAACCACGATAAGTATATCGTTGGAAAGACCCAAAGCCTGGAACTCTAGCTGCTCAGGTACCAGGCTGTTGGGTGCAGGGACTGAAGGTCCGGATGGAATACATTTCCCAGACTGATAGATAAGGTCCAGGCATGCTGGAAGACGCCTCGGGAGCTCGGCGCTGAGGCTGAGGAGATCTGGATACCAGAACTGGCGTGGACAATCTGGGGCTGCCAGGATCACCTTCGCCTTGTCCCTCATCACCTTGAAAAGCACCGTGTGGAACAAAGGGAAGGTGTAGAAGAGGCCTGGGGTCCACGGCCTCGAGAAGGCAACCCCCTGCAGCAACCCCTGCTGAGTGGGGCGGGCATGAAACAGATTCAGCTTTGTGTTCTCCCTGGAGGCAAACAGGTCCACCTGATGGGTGCCCAGTGGGAGAACAGATTGCAAACTACCTCTGGATGGAGAGACCACTCGTGGGACGCCTCGCCCGCATGGCTGAGGGCGTCTGCCAGTCTATCCGAGGCTCCTGCCACATGGATGGCAAAAAGATCCGCCTCCAGATGGCTCACAAGTGCCCAGATGTGGAGCATTTCCCTGCACAGAGGCCTGGAGTGCATGCCACCCTGCTTGTTTAGGTAGTGCATTGTTGTGGCGTTGTCCGTCTGGACCTAAACCTCTTGACCCTGCAGGAACGGAGCTAATGCAGTCAGCGCCAGCTGGACTGCTCGGAGCTCTAGCAGGTTGATGCGACATCAGGACTCCTCAGGGTTCCAGAGCCCGTGGACCCTGTGGTTCCCCATGTGGGCTCCCCAACCTGAGAGAGGAATTGGTCGTAAGGACGACTGTCGGCTCGAGACGGACAAACGGGATCCCTCCCTGCAGATGTTCCAGGCAGTTCACCATTGGAGAGCATCCCATAACTTCTGGGTTACCATGACCAGCTGGTCAAGAAAACCGTGATGCTGGGACCACTGGCTGGCCAGACCCCACTGAATGGGGCGCATATGCCACCAGGCCCAACAGACCACAGAGGTGCAGGCCGCCATGTAACCCAGAAGGTGCAGAAAATCACTGGACAAAGGAGGAGAGAATCACCACCCTGTCTGCCATGAGTCTGGCTCTGGCTCAACAAGAGCCAAGCTCTGCCCCAATGAAGCAAATCACCTGCGATGTCAAGTTCCAACTTGGCCTTGTTGACCAGAAGGCCAAGTCTGAGACAGGTCTGAAGGGCCAGATCCCTGGACCTCTCCGCCTCCAACCTGGAGGGACCTGCTCTTAGCCAACTGTCGAGGTAAGGGTACACCCTGACTCGACGTCAAAGATGGGCTGCCACCACTACAATGCATTTGGTGAAGACCCTGGGAACAGATGAGAGTCCGAACGGCATGGCCTGGAACTCATAAAGGGTTCCCTCCGCTCGGAAGCGGAGGAACTTTCAATGTGATGGACGGAGTGGGACATGAAAGAACGCATTCTGAAGATCCAGGGAGCAGAACCACATGTCCTGCTCGAAAGATGGCATGATCTGGGACAGAGTTACCATTCGAAAGGTGAGTGACCTGAGATACTGGTTTAGGTCATGCAGATCCAGAATGGGGCACCAGCCCCGCCATCCATTTCGGGACCAGGAAGTACCTGGAAACAAACATTAGGTCGACTGGGGAATCCATGACTCTGGCCACTACCTCCTTGTGGAGGAGTTGGGCAATTTCATCTCGAAGGGCCAAATGAGTGTACACTGATACCCTTTCCTCCCGTGGGGCACCAGCTCAGTTGGGAGTGTACTGCACAAACTCCAGAGGCAGTCCCTGACTCACAACCTCCAGAACCCACCTGTCCGTTGTAACAGTGGACCAGGTGGAAAGGAAGAGGCGGAATCAGCTCCCCACGGGAGGACTCAGAGTGGTTGTGATGGGTATGGGGCTGAACACCCCCATCCCATCATTGAGCAGGCCTAGAAGAGGACAGTCCGGTAGCAGGACCGCCTGGACCCCCCCCCTCCGGGTTTGTGGGCTGACTGAGCTCCTGGCTTGGGCCAAGGGTGCCAAGACTGGGCCTGCTGCTGTTGCCCAGATTGAAACTGGGGCTGCTTGGCCGCAGGGGCAGAAGGCTGAAAAGGCTTCTTCTGCTTTTTGGAACCCTGGGATTCCTTTTGGGCGGACATAGCGGAGTCCAATGTGGTACTGGACTTCTCAATACGTTCGAGGTAACCATCCACTCCTGGTCTGAATAAGTCGGTATCCAGGAACGGGACATCCGCCAACTTGTGCTGGGTGTCGGCCATGAAAGTCGAGACCCGCAACCAAGCTCTGCAGCGCATGGCGACCGCAGTCACTATTGAACGGGCACAAGAATACCCGACATCCAAGGCTATTTGGAGCTGTTGCTTGACAACAGCCCCACCCTGGTCCCGGACCTGCTTGACCATAGTCTGGAGGTCAGTGGGGAGATGAGGGAGTACCTCATCCAAGTAGCACCACAGGGCATGAGAAAAGTTTGTCACAATCACGGCCAAGCTCGCCTGATGGAGACCGAGTGATGAGGCTGCATAGACTTTACAGGCAGAATGGTCCAGCTTCTTGGACTCTTTGTCCAGTGGTCTATCCATGTCCCCTGAATTCCCCAATCGCCTGAACACAGACTCGGTCACCACTCCCTTGGCCGAGGGATGCTGTGTGAACCCTGATAGGGAGCCAGCGGGCACCGCACATTTGAGGGCCATCCTGGCGGAAAGCGCAGGGCAGGAGGCCGGGTGCTGCCAAAGCTCCAGGGCTGAGCTGACAACAGCCTCGGCCACTGGGAAGGCCTCTGTCGGAGAATCCCCTTTTCTACGGATATTAGCTAAGGGGTATTCCACCCATTTTTCAACGTGTTCCAACTTAATCCCCATGGACTCCGAGATGAAGTGGAGGATACTCATGAAAGAGGTGGGCCCCTCCTCTGTAGAAAGACTCACTGTATCATCATCGCAATGACAAGATGCCAGCTCAGAGTCCTCTGACTCCGAAGAGTTCAGGTAAAGCGGTCTTCCACCGGAGTCACTCTGGACCAACCATGGGTGGTCGGAAGTTAAGGTGACGGACAGCCTGTACGGGAGGTCTGAGCCAGGCAAAGACTCCTTGGGAGAAGCCCCTGAGGGAGGCTGCTTAGGTGGCGGCTCCACCAAGACAGGTGGAGAGACCAGCTTCAGCCGAGTTGGGAGGGTCGTCTTGGGCTTTGCAGATGGAGGGGCAGCGGCGACTGACTACAGAGTGGTCGACGACGGCTTGAAGGGCAATAGCCATGTAATGGCTGGGATAGAAGGGACCGACTTTGATCAAGACATAACTAACTGCTACCATAAAAGATCCTCGTAGCGCTGATGCAGCTTGCGTCAAAGCCTCCCCTCAACTGAGGAGGAGGAGGATGAGTGGTGGCAGCGCCGCTTCTTGGAGCACCGCTTATGCTACTTCTTCGACCTTTCGGTAGAGGATGTCTCAGACCAGGACGTCGACCGTGGGGAGGACCGACGGGGACATTCAGGAGGAGTCAGAGAGAACCTCGGCTCCTCTAGGTCAGGGACAACCACCGCTGTGGGTTTCCCAGCAAGCTGGGTCGCATCATCGGCGAGGCCAGTCAGGACCGGAGTCCTGAACAAGGAGTTGTCGGCCTCATCAGTCGACAACGGGTCGACAGGGTTGAGTACAATCTCGATGGGATCGTCATCCCGCGTCTGGGCCGGCCGACCTGACAGGATCACCGTGAGGTCCACAGCCAAGGCCACAACACTGACTGAAGTCGAAGCAGAAGACTCCTGGGATCAAGATCGCACTCTGTCCCAAGAGCGACGTCTACGAGACGTGGAATCCCTCGGTTCCTTCGCATCCTTCTTACGGGATCAGGAGACATGAGAGCCAGGGCCTACCCCATAAGTGAGAAGGGATTGGCAAAGCTCCTTGAAGGAACAGGAGAATGATGAGCCCAGTCCAAGTGGAATGAAAACGAGAGTTCAGCAACGTGAGCCGTTTCTTCTTCTAAGGCCTTCATCTGTTCCAACTGTTCCGCGGACCCCGTGGCCACGGAGATTGCACAGCGGGCATCCTTCGATTTGACCAGCAGGTGCTGTTTTTCCAGATGTCCAAGCTGGAGATGCGTGAGGCGGTCACCCAAAACATCTGGATGAAAAGAGCTACACAGATCACAGGCCTGATTATCGTGACTGTGACCCATGCAGTACATGCACGTGGCATGCAGGTCCGTTCGAGACATTTTCTGCCCTCAGGGACACCAGCAGAACCCGGGCGAGGACTTGACCTCCATCGTGGTCGCAATTTTAATTCACTAGGAGAGATTCGAAGCATCTTAATCAGCAGTAAAACCGAGTTTTGGAGTGCCAGGGTCTACTCAACCCGGAAGCGATAAGGAGGAACCTGAATCTTCCAGCAGAAAGGAAGAGCTGGCATCATGGGCGGAGCCAAGGGTTATATCACCCGGGGAGAGCCAGCTTTGAGACCTTCCGGCAAGATATTTAAAGGGAAGGGACATGCCAATAAATGTGGATAGAACATATCCACATCCCTAGAAGCACAAAAAGCAGTTTAGGGGTGGGAGTTAAACTCACAAATTGGGTGGAGGACTGGTTGAGAGGGAGGACTCGAAGGGTTGTAGTCAATGGGAAGCACTCCAGAGAGCTAGGGGTGATGAGTGGGGTACCCCAAGGATTGGTATTGGGTCCCATATTGTTCAATGTGTACATGGAGGATTTAGCAGAGGGTCTAAATGGAAAGGCTGTCTGTTTGCGAATGACATGAACGTCTACAACAGAGTAGACACTCCAGGTGGGGTGGAAAAAATGAGGCAGGATCTAGCCAGACTGGAGGAATGGGCAGAAGAGTGGCAACTAAAATTCAATGCAAAAAAAGTGCACAATAATGCACATGGGACAGAATAATCCTAGGGCTAATTACTGCCTTGGGGGTGGGCGAAGAGACACTACAGGTCACGGAGCAAGAAAAGGACCTGGGAATCTGGATCACTGACATTCTAAAGGTTAGGAACCAGTCCAAACAAGCAGCTGGTAAAGCTACAAGAATGTTGCCATACATTGGGAGGGGCTTCACAAGTAGGAGGAGGGAGGAGATCATGCCACTTTACAAAACACTGGTCAGACCACAGCTGGAATACGGAGTTCAGTTCTGGAGGCCACACTTGCAAGGTGACAAGGACAGGCTGGAAAGGGTCCAAAGAAGGGTGACCAGGATGATCCAGGGGATGCAGGGAAGGCCATATGGGGAGAGGCTGGAGGAGCTTGGTCTGTATACACTGGAGGTGAGAAGAGAAATGGGGGATATGGTGGAGACTTTCAAATACATGAAGGGAATAAAGAAGGTAAAGGGGGATAGCATCTTAAGACTAAGCAAAAACAAAACCACCAGAGGTCACGCATTCAAGCTGGAAGGGGGCAGATTTCAGGGGGACGTAAGGTGGTGTTACTTCTCACAATGGGGTTGTAAGTCCTTGGAACAGGTTGCTGTAATGGGTAGTGGAGGTAGATAAGGTGGACAAATTCAAGAGAGCATGGGATAACTACATGGGACTAGGCCAGCGAGGAGTGAGAGGGCAGAGGTGTGGGAGGTAAAAAAGGTGGGAGGGGGTGGGCTATCTTTTTCGGTCAGACTGGATGGGCCGAATGCCTTTTTCTGCCGGCAGGATTCTATGAATCGACAGTTATCAGACAGGGTTTTTTAAAGGGAGATAGACAACCTCTGGGTCACAATGAATGTTATAAGGGTAGCTTCCCGCTCCACCCTCCCTTCAGTTTTGGTCAGTGTGGACACGGAAAAAGATTTGGATTCCATGGAGTGGCCATATCTGTATAACACCATTGGGGCCCTCAGCATAGGTCCTCTCTTCACAACGCAAGTACATTTCCTGTATACCAACCCATCTGCCTCCGTATTAACAGGAGTCATGCCACCCCCACCCACTGCTTTACATAGGCGCACTAGACAGGTATGCCTGTTGTCGCTCAGGGAGGGCACAACATGACCATTGTTAATATGGACCAAGACTTTTGCAAGAATTCTGACATCTGCATTAAGGAGGGATATTGGGTGATAAACAGATACTAGCTGGGGATCTTTCTCCTGCTTGGGTAGGAGCATCACCAAGGCTTCAGACATGGATTATGGCAGTTCACCTTTCCCATACTCCTCCTGCAGAACCTCAGTAAGGAACTGACCAACGTCTGGTATGAAAGCGTGGTAAAAGTCTACTGGACACCCATCAGGGTTCAAAGCCTTTCCTTTTGAACTTAGTTTCACTGCTGTCGCTGTTTCTAAAAGCACGACTAGAGCTTCGAGCTGCCCCATCTGGTCCTCTGTCAAAGCCAACAGGATCATAGTAACCACGTCCTTTTAGAACTCTGCTGAGTTGATCCAGTTCTGGTCTGCAGTGACCTCCCCTGAGGACATGCGGGTTGCCCCAATGTGTTTCTCTGCAGTCTGCTACGACAGGCTAACAGGCGTCCCACTTTTTCACTGTACTCCCAGTACTTGTGGGACATCCTTTTGATAGCTCTTTCCACATTAGTGGAGGTGATGCTATTAATCTGGTACTTTAGCTGTAGGATGTTTCAGTGAAGCTGAGGGGAGTGGGTATCTAGTTCATTGTATATTTCCTCTTTTTTCCTGCGTGCTTGTTCTAGCTCCTCCAGCTGGCGAGCTCTTTCTGTATGTATGTATGTATATGTGTATGTATGTATGTAAGCTGTGGAACTGATTATACTGCCGAGTAGATGAGCTCTGAGGGTATCTCATACTGTAGACTTGGGGACATCCAGAGTGACATTTTTCTGGAGGAACTTGGTGATTTCCTAGGCCAGCCACGGTTTAAAGTCCGGGAGGGACAAAAAGTAATTGTCCATACTCCACGGTGGGGTGGACTAGGAATGAGGACCAATGCCTAAGGTCAGGTGAACACAAGCATGGTCTGCGATAATGATGGATCCAGCAGATGAGCGAGATACATCCTGCAGCTGACCCCTGGGCAGTACAAAGAAATCAGTACTACTTGCGGTATGGTGTGGTGCTGAGTGAAACAAAGTCCCATCCCTTAGGGAATAATTCCCGCCAGCGGTCCAGAAGGACAAATGCCGGCTTCTAAGTCTGTCTAGAATTGGGTCCCAGACCTCACTGAAGTTACCCCAGCACTAACAGATCTCCTTGTTGCAAGAGGGCCGAAATCTCCTGTACTACCTCTGGGTAGAATTCTGTTGTGTCCATATCTGGGCTATAAATATTCCCCAGCAGAACAGTTTGAGAGTTGATCAAGGCTCTAACTAGTACCCATCTTCCATTTTTGGCATGGGTTGTTGAGAGGCTCTGCACTTCAAGGATTTTATGGAAAAGAATGGCTACTCCTCTTTATTTAGTGGAGTATTAGCTCCCTGCAATTTGCCCTGCCCACTCTCTGGTGAGTTTTTGTGTCTCCACAGGAAGTAGGTGGGTCCCCTGGAAGTACACAATATCGCACCTCTCTTTTTAAGGTGTGCGAGCACTTGTTTTCTTTCAATAGGCAAGTTCAAATCTAGAACATTCTAGGTAACAATGAGGTAGGGTTTTAGTTTAGACTCCATCATAAAGAGTTACAGGGATGCTGAGAGGAGGCCTCAGTGTCAAGTTCTGCTTCCCATAAGCATAGCACCACCTCCAAACCTTGCTAAACTGAGATCGAGTGGAAGTTTGAATGGGGTCTGGTTGGGGTTGTGTTGGACTCCCCTTTCATGGGAATAGCTCGGGGAGCCGAGTTTAGGCTGCTGCTGCCACACCTGGTGGGAGGGGGAATAGAGAAAGGGGCAGTGCTGAAGCTGAGGGGGCTGGGGGAGGGGGTAGTTGCCCTTCCTGGCTGCGCCAGCATGAGTAGTGGTGCCCCTCTACCATCTTTATTCACTGTTGGGTGCCCATTGTGGAGCCCATAGTTCACCGAATTGTCCCCCCTGGCTCCATTGCTGACAGAGTGAGAGAGGATTCATAAGCTGGCCAGATAAGTTTCTTAACCTGAACTTGGGGTGTATTTGCACAAGTACGTTCCCATAACAACGACAATACTAATAAGTAAACTATCATACAAAAAACAGTAAATATTTAAAACTCCTAACATTACTAACAATAAAGACATACAAATATGCATTTCAAAACAAACTTAAAATCCAAACAATTCTCTAATAACCTTGATGGGAGGGGTCAGTGGGATCGAGACATTGACTAGGGGAGAAAGAGTGTCCCACCCCTAGTGTTCACTACTGACCTCCAGGCTCACTGGTTGCAATGTCTGCTACCATGAGCATACCTAGCTCCCCTTGGATCTGAAAGATTCTTCATAACAATCACAATATCATGGTGGGGAAGTACGGAGATAGGCAACATGCAGGGACTAGGATTGCTGTAATGTGCTGGCCACTTGCAGACAACAATTCGCAAAGAGGCTGGGGAGCATACAAATGTCCACAAACCAGCTTTAGAGATCTACAGACTCTACTAATGCTGTCCGGGGACTCCCTCTATAGAAAGGGTCATAGCAGGAAACCGCCTCCCCTCCCATCTATTTATAGGTCTGCGGTACATTTGTACAGCATCTCTAATGTCCCCATTACTGACAGAGGTAAGGGGAAGAAGGAAAGGGTAGTAGATGGCAAGGTAACAGAAGAGTGAAAATAAGTTCCCTTACCCAGCAAAAAGCCAGCATGCCTGTGATTTGGTTAACTGCCTGGTCCATCTGCACAGAAAGTGAGACAACTGGAAAATTGTACCTTAAGCTTCAGTGTGGTGACATGTGGAAGCGAGGACACTGGCCAGCACATGCACAGTGTCAGCCCCATGTTCAAAATACTCTGTACTGACCTAGGCATGCAGCTTGCTGTTTACGCTCCCTCACTGCCAAACACTGTGCTATAGGTAGATACCGTTCCGGGCAGGTACCCAGGAGAGATAGGACCTCGGATGCTCAGCTTAGCCCACAGGCCTTCAGTAAAAAGGTGAAGCTAGTGCTGCAAACCCACACCTATGAGACTGCTCGGTGCACCAGGCTCCCACACAGAGGCGAAACTAAAAGTGAAGCAGTCACAAGTTGTAGGTGGACCAGGTAACTGGCACACCTCTGTATGCAACACTTTGATATTTCTCTGTTAACTTCCTCCTGTTAAAGTGCCACATGGGCGAACCAGAGTATAGTAACCTACGTGAGGCGGCATCAGCGTTGGGTGCTGGGGTGAGGGGGGCAAGAAAGAGAAAACAAGGGAGAGAGCAAGAAGACAGGCAACCTCTGGAGATTGCAAGGTGCCAGTTGGACAGGTAAGGCCCTTCCAGTCTGCTGATGTGAAGAAGGTAAGAGGGGTGTTAGGCAATGACCCAGATTAGAGCAGAAGGAGATATTCCTGCAGATGTTCCAACAACAGAGATAAAGGGCCTAAATAGAATTAATTGGGGGAGTCCTATATCTTAAACCAGGTCTGCCCTGGTGGCACATTAACACTGGCCCTAGGAATGGGGTGAGATGACTGCTCAGAGACACTACATACACCACTGCATCCTGCACTTTGCTAGTGCATCTGCCATGCTGAAGGTGGAGTTGTCTTCAGTGGGAGAGGAATTTGGACCCCCTGCAGCCACTCTGTAAGCGTTCTCAGGCAGGAGACTGATCTCGGGTCTACGGAACTCCAGAACACCATCACTTGCCATAGTCCACCACGCTATCTCCAATAACATACCATATGTGCCATCTCTGCAGGAATTAAAGACAGAGCAGAGGTGGAACAGTCACCTTACTGTGCAGGCGGTGCCATGAAATGGAGGTTAATCTACCGACTGTTCCCCTTTGGGCCACTGGAACATCAGGATGGTCATGCAGAAGGGCTAGAAGGGTCATGGCGATTCACCTAAACCAATCACCCACAGCCCTAACTATGTGACTGGAATGTTAAGCAATCTGAATGGAGAGGGTGCTTCGTGGAGACAACTAGCCAGTCGTAGTGCACAATTTCACAACTATGGCAGATTCTCCCAGTTGTCCCCTCTAAGGTGCGCTGGACCCTATTACCAAGTGTGTGAGGAGGAGCAGTACAAATGCGTGAGGAGGAGCAGTATATGAAGGATATGGACAGGTTCTTCAGGGACTCTGCCAGAAGTTCAGGAAGCAACAAACAGTAGTTCAGGTCGCAGTTCTGAATGATGGGGAGGCTGTCATCTTATAGGGGCCGGAGGTCTGTGAAGCGGGTTATGGTAATGGCGTCAGCTGGGCAATCTCAGCCCAAGAAGGAATGGCAGGCTGTCATAAGCTAGTGTCACAATCCTGCGTTGGGGACTGCTGAAAGTCCTTTCAGGGTGGGGGGGAAGCTGCTTGTCCATCATTTTCCAGAAACTACATGTGGGTCAGACTTTGATGGAAGCCTCGGTAACTTCTGCTGTGGCTCCAATGGGGCTTGATACCTGAGCTGCTGCCCTTGGAAGAGGTCTTGTCAGCTTTTCTCAGCTGCTTCGGCATCACTGCCACTGTTCGGAGGAGCTGCACTGGTGGTGGGGACAGATGAGTAAAGGGACATATCCATGTCCTGTGTGGCTGAGCTTGGTCCTGGGACAGCTGTAAGTGCCGGGGATTGGGTGGACATGGACGAATGCCATTTTGCTACCCCCACCCCAGTTTCTACTGATGAATGCCATCACTTCTTGAGGATTCATAAATTCATGTAAGACCCCATTTCTTCCTAATTTGAAGGTGGCAGGATAGGCAATTTTGTATTTTACAGCCAGCTGCTGCAGTGATGTTTGGATGCCAGTGAATACCACTCTCCTTTTAATGAGCCTGGCAGAGTAGTCCATGCCATAGCAAAGTTCCTTTCTCTCTCACCATGGCCAGGATCTGTTCATTGACAGCATATCTGAGGAATAAGGCTAGTATGGGTCAGAAGGCCAGCGTCCAGTGTGCCATCTTGAGCTTGGCAAAACCAGAAGTCCACCCCCCTATTTGTTTATGTAAAGAACCACAATGAGGTTGTCCGTCTGGATCAACAGTGGTCCAGGAAGCAGATGTTACTGAATTGCACATAAGTTGTACAGGATGGCATGCATTTCTAGGATGAGGTCAGGTGGATTGTGTGGATGTGCACCATATACCACTCCTAGAACTACGGTTACAGGTGAGTAACCCTCATTTCTAGGGACGTGGATATAGTGCACGTACCCACATTCTGGCAGACTCCTAGCAGTTCTCCGGGAGAAGGAGGAGGTAAGGCGCACACCCCTACTTGGCAAACCGGGATTGGAGAACTCGGGTCCTAAACCCAGCATCCCGGTATGACTCAAGGTCAATGCGGTAGTGGGAAATGAAGGTGTGTGCTAACTTCCAGGTGGCAGCCCTGCAGATCTCCTGAATCAAGAACATCTGCAGAAGTAGGCACTGAAGCAGCACTATGTCTGGTGGAACAAGCCCGAAGCCCTACAGGAGGCTCCCTACCAGCCGACCTATTGCAGAGGTCGATGTAGAAGACAATCCACCTGTCAGCTTCAACGTATGTTGCAAACAGCTGGCAAACCTCTCCTGAACTACAGCCGTGCACTCATGGTAATAAGCGAGAACTCACTTCAGGTCTAATGAGTGAAGCCTGTGCTCGGCCTCTGAGGTGGGACTGGTGAAGTTACACCGGGAGGTTTATCACCTGACTAAGGTGACACTTTGACACAACCTTCAGGAGGAACTTCAGGTGGGGACAGAGAACAACTTGTCCTTGTGGAACACCAAGTATGGAGACTCTACTGAGAGTGCCTTGAGCTCACTGCTCCTTCTGGCAGAGGTGATAGCCACCAAGAAGGTGGTGTTCCACAAGAGGTAAGACATGGCAAAACTGTACATTGGTTTGAATGGACTGCCCATGAGCACTGCCAGTACCAGCGACAAGTCTCAAGGTAGTCAAGCCCCTTAAAAGCGCATGACCACTTTCTCTTGCACCACCATTGGCATACCAGCCCACGTCCCATATGCAGAGATGGCTGCCAGGCACACCTTGAGGGTCCTCAACCTCAGGCCCTACTGAGAGAGGGATCAGAGGTAGTCCAGAAAGCTGGCCAAAGGGCAGGCCAGGGGGTCTAACCCCCTGCCCTGGCACCAAATTGAAAACTTCTTCCATTTGAAGGCACAGCACTGGCAGGCTGACTCTGGGAGGCCTCCATGACATGGAGAACCTCTTCGGAGAGACCAAAAGCCTGGAACTCTAGCACCTCAGGGACCATGCTGTCAGGTGCGGGGACTAAAGGTCCAGATGCAGGACCTTCCCACTGTGACAGAAGAGCAGGCCCAGGTGAAGGGGAAGTCACCATGGAGGCCTGCTGCTGAGGCTGAGGAGATCAGGGCACCAAAACTGCCATGGCCAGTTCAGGGATACCAGGACCATCCACACCTTGTCCCTCCACACCCTGACCAGCACTCGGTGGATATGGGGAAAGAGAGGGAAGGCATAAAGAGGCTTGTGTTCGAGGCCTTGCGAAGACATCCCCCACCAGTGTCCTGCACTGTGGGAGGTGGGCACAGAACAGCCTCAGCTTGGCATTCTCCCAGGAGGCAAATAGGTCGACCAGTGGAGTGCCCCACTGGGAGAACAGGTGGTTCTCAATGTCCTGATGCAGGCACCACTTGTCAGACGTCTCATCCACCTGGCTGAGGGCATCTGCTAGCTGGATGGAGACTCCCACCACATGAATTGCCAGGAGGTCGGCATCCAAGCTGTGAGAGTCCAGTTGTGGAGGGCCTTCCAACACAACCGGAGCATGTGCATTCTGCCCTGCTTGTTCAGGTAGTACATGGTCATGGTACTGTTAGTTAGTCTGAACCTGCATGACCTGACCCCAGACAAACGGAGCAAATTCCGTCAGAGCAAGGCATACTGCACAGAGCTCTAGCAGGCTATGTGGTAACAGAACTCCCTGGGAGTCCAAAGCCCATGGGCCCTGTGGTCCCACGGGTGCGCTCCCCATCCCACTAAAGAAGTGCTGGTTGTCAGGGTGACTGTCAACCCTGCGAGGATGAACAAGACTCCTTCCTCCAGATGTTCTGGGATGAGCCACCACTGGATGGCATCCCACATCAGCTGCGTCACTGCGACCAGGTGGTCCAGGTGACCTAGGCATTGGGAGCATTGGTGGGCCAGCTCCCACAATAGGTGGCACATCTACCAGCAGGCCCATCTGACCACACTGGTGCAGGATGCCTTGTATCCCAGCAGCCAAAGGAAGTCCCAGGCAGGGCGTGAGCACCCAAACTAAACTGATCGGGCAAAGAAGGTAGGATTTGATGCCTGGTCCACAGGGAGTCGGGTATTGGCCTGGAAGTAGTCTAGCTCTGCCCTGATGAAGTGGATCACCTGCAAGGGGCTGAGTTCAGACTTGGCCGGGTTGACAGGAAGGCCCAAGGCCTTGCAGCTCTGGAAGGCCAGGTCCCTGGACAGCTCCACCGCCTCTCTGGATGGCCCAGCTATCAGCCAGTCGTCAAGGTAGAGAGAGACCCAGACTCCCTGGAACTGCAGGAATGCTGCCACCACTGCTATGCACATGGTGAGGACCATGGGGGGCCAAGGAGAGGCCAAAAGGCATGACCCAGAACTTGTAAAGAACCCACTCCATGTGGAACTGAAGGTGCCACCAGTGGGACAGATGGACTGGAATGTGGAAGGTGGTGTCCTGGAGATCCAGAGAGCAGAACCACATGCCCTTCTCCAGGAATGGAATGATTTGGTTCACAGTGATCAAGCAGAACTTGTGCTGATTAAGATTGTGCAGGTCCAGTAAGGGTTGCCAACTCCCCGTCCATTTAGGGACCAAGAAGTACCTGGACATGAAGCCCTGGCTGGCCATAGCATCTGGGACATGGGCTTCCGATCCTTTCTCTAGGAACTGAGCGATATCCTCCCTGAGGGTGGAAAATGTGTCCTGTGACACCATGGACTCCTGTGGAGCATGGGCTCAGTAGGGAGGGAGAGCCTCAAAGTCGAGAGGCAATCTACTGCTCACTACTCCTAGCACCCATCTGTCCAAGGTGATGGTGGACCAGGCATGCCAGAAATGGCAGCGCCGACCAGGCATACAAGAAATGGTAGACCAGGCATGCCAGAAATGGCACAGCTGACCTCCAACAAGAGACAGGGACTGGACGGGTAGGAGGCAGACAGTCTATGATCCGTCACTGAGCAGCCTTGGAGGAGGCACCGGCACCAGCTGTTGGAGGGGCCTACCGCCCCAACCCCCAGGCGTCTTGGAACCCTGGCTGGGGCTGCTGCTGTTTGGGGCTGGTGTTGTGCCAGCACTCAACCCTGGTCACTGTCCATCTTAACCTCCATCTGCTGGTCAGCAGAAAGGTGGGGAAGGACAAAATCAAGGACTCCCATCAGTAAGGGACCAAAGCTGGCCATCATTAAGGCGTAACTCACCTAATGAAGACACAGGGAGGGTGCAACGTAAACCTTCTTGGCTGCATGATCCAGATTCTTGGACTCCTTGTCGGGGAGCCTGTCCACATCCCTGACATTGCTCGTCTCACAAAAGACAAGAGTCTGGCACTGAGAAACCAGACAGCAAACTGGTTGGGTCTGCATACTAGCAAACCATGCGAATCAAAGGCACCATGCCAGAAGCTGGGTGCTGCCAGAGCTCCAGTGCTGGGTCCAGGTTGGCCACCACCAGAGGAAAGGTGACCCCCGAAGAATTATCCCAATCCAGGATATCCATGAAGGGGTATCTGGCCTGCTTCTGGACTGGTTCCAAGGGGATCTCCACTGATTCGGAGATCAACTGGAGCAATGCTCTGAAGGAAACTGGACCATGTTCAGTGTTCAGGACATTGGACGAATCATGGTTGAAGCCTGGGGTTCTGCAGGATTTCAAAAAGGACCCACCAAAGTCTGAAAAGTCCTCAAAATCTGCCCTCGGATGCTTTTCTCCATGGACTACCCCAGACTCGTCCGAATGGGTGATCTCAACCTACAGTCGACCAGGGAGGCCAGTAGCCAGGTGGAGGCCGGGGTCGGAGCCTTCTGTAAAGGCTGCTTGGGCAGCAGTTCCACCCTAATTGGTGGAGAGGCCATGGCCAGAGACACGAGGCTTGGCAAGATGAGGGTGGACCAGACTGGGAAGACCACGGAAGCGCAGAGGCCAGGGGAATGGGCCTACCTTGCCCAGGGACCCACTGCTGCCACCAGAGCTCCTCACAGCACCAACGCAGCTTGCGACAAAGCCTATTGTTGTATGAAAACAAAGAGGATGAGGAGCACTGACAGTATTTCCTGATCGAGGGTCAAACGAGAGAGCACAAGGAATACCTCGACCGCGATCTCGAACAAGACTTTGATTTTGACTGATAAGAGCATAGACAATGAGAAGTGGGAAGGGGGGCTGTGTACAAGACATGCACCGGCTCCTGCTACAGGACCGCAGAATGAGGACAGTCCTGAGAGAAGATAGTCTGGTCAACCAACTGCTCCCAGTCCTCCTGGGAGAGGTTCGAAAGGACCAAAGTCCTCGAGATTCAGTCATCCTTGATCCCCTAACACAACATGTCAACCAAGTCCAGAAAAATCTCGAACAGCTGGTCAGCCTGTGGCACGGTCATCAAGCCCGACAGGGGTACTGTGGAGCAAGTGGTCTGACCATCGACCAGCACTCGACAGCCATCAAGCAGTTGAGGGAATAGCAGGAGCAGGAAGAATGTGTTTGTTCCCAGTCCCACGAATGATGGCAGGATTTCTTGCCCTGGAAAGGGCCCACCCCCACGAGTCTGAACTAGCACATTCCATGGAATGCGCCTGAGAAGGACGCCCCAACATTGACCCAACCAGCTGCAGTGCTGGTGCTGACAAAGAACCCAACACAGCCTAAGCGGCCCCCTTTTCCATGGCCGCAAGCTGAGAGGCTGAGCCCGCAGTCATGGACACTGCCTTGTGCGTGTCCTTGAAGCAGGCTGGGGATCCCGTTCATCCAGTCAACCGAAGAGGAGGTGGATGTAACGGTCCTCGAGCGAGGAGGGCAACAGCGACCTACACAGGCTGCAGGGCTAGGCGTTGTGCTCTGCCCCAAGGCAGCAAATGCACAGTGAGTGTGGCTCTGTCCAAGACATCTTCTGGTTACAGGCAACACAGTACCTGAATGTGACAGGGTTGAATAAGGCCCTGTCCCATTTGTTATGCAGAAAGAGTTGAACGCGAGGATCTGTTCTATTCTCTCCTTTTCTATCTCGTTTCTCTGGTTGCGCAGCCATAGGAACTGATCACGCCAAAGGTCTCGTAGTTCTCTGCCTCTTGCTATTTCTCTGTCTTCACTTGCTGTTTCTGTCTTTTCTTCCCCCTTGCATATCTGCAGTTATAAAACTATATGTAAATCTTTGTATGAAACTGTAAGTGATACTGGGATCCCTTTGTTTGAAACTGTATATAGTTATACTGTTGTAATGATTGCAAAAAGCTGTTTGGAATTTAGGGAGTTACCCTAAGATGCTGTTTGAGCTACTCTCAGGCTTGTTTGCTAACTCTTTTGCACAGCAGTCAGCAGGAGGCCAGTTTGGGGACTGTTTTATCTGCAAGGCCAGCTCTGCAAGGAAAATGACAAGTACATTTTGTGAGAAACAGGATGTCTCTTAACGAGTTCCCAAGCAAATACTTATAAAAAGAGCAGCAATGCTTCTACGAGAGAGAGACAGAGACAGAGATTTGAAACTGAAAAGAAACCCTCAAATGAAGGACTTTTGTTTTCTCCGTTTGTACTGCCTTTGTATACAGCTATCCTGAACATTTTTTTATTTTTATTCGATTGTTGTTGATAACAACAAAATGCTACTTTCGAATTTGGAAACTGCTCCTGGTTTTCCTATGCTTCCTGATCCGTGCCTTAACGACACTGAAACTGCGACCAGACTGGGCAACTTCGTGATCCATAATTTCGAAGGATCGAAGAAGTTGACAAAAAAAAAATGCAATTCAAAGACAAAGTACAGAACTTCAGGGCCAACACCACGCACGGAGCTGCGAAGGAAGAGACTGGACTCTTCCAGTGAAAAGAAGATCTAATAATGTGGGTCAGAGCTGAGGAGTATACTATCCAGGTGTGTGGGAGAAGCTTAGCTTGAAGACTTTCTGGCTGGTTTTTAGAGGGAAAGGAAGACTGCCAGAGTGTGGTTAGTGCACCATCTCCATGCCCCCAGAAGGTGTGTTCACACATGCTGCAATGTGGCAGCAGCTCAGCTCTCAAGTGTGAAACACAGTGCTGTAGTCATTTTCAGTACGTTCACAAACAGGAGCTCTGCAGTGATGTACTACTGTATGTGGCTTGGCTTCTTCCTCTGACACAATTAGTTTTTTTGTAAAACCTTTTTCTCTCTGCGCTCCTCCCATCCACCTTTTAACAAGGTGCTATGGCACAGGTAGCTACTGCTCATCTTTGGATTTTCTCCAGTACTGTAGAAAACTACGCACATGATACAGTGCAGCATCAATTGTGATACATACCACTTCAGATGACTTGCCCGTTATTGAAACTGCAGGGCATAAAGCTTCCATTCCACAAACTCCAAGAATGGGAGCTGGTGAAGGACTGTGAGAGTTTGAGTGGGTGAATATGGTAGTGGTGGTGGGGGCAGGGGCTTAATGTTTCCTCTTTGGCTGTTGGAGTGCTGGAGGGGTAGACTAGGGTCACTGTCGTCGTGGCACAGGTCAGGAGGCATAGGAAAAACCAGGAGCAGTTGAACAATTCCACAAAAATATTCATTTACACTAGCAGTAACATAAAAAATAAACTTCTTCAGTATAACTACTTACAAAGGCCAAAAACAGAAAAAGTTCATCTGAGTTTTTCTTCAATCTCTGTGTCCCTTTTTTCTTTCTCAAGCAATGGCAGCTCAACTCTCTTATAAGTCCTTCCAACCCCCATTCTTAACAAGCATCCTGTTCTTGTAAGTATCAGGCATGTGCAGCTAGAACACAATGTCCCAGAAATGAGGCCACTTTCCATAGCTCTTCTGCAAAAGGCTTAATAATTTGCACTCAGGTAACCTCTTGAGTTCCCAATATCTTTTTGCTATCTTCTCAAAATTTAATTATATACATTTCAACAGTAACACTATATATTTTCTAAACAAAAGGATTCCAATACGAGTTACATTTCCATATAATGATTTGCACACATTTTTATATCATCAGATATGCTAGGGAGAAAAAGACAGCAAGGGGAAGTTGACAGACAGTGAGAGGCAGAGAACTGCAAGATTGTCGGGGTGATCAAATCCTAGGTCTCACAGAAAAATTTGGTTGCGCAACCAAACAGACAAGAGACAGGAAAGGAATGAACAGATCCTTGCATTTAAACACTTTCTCTATAACAATGGGACAGATTCCTATTTCACCCTGTCACATACACCCCCTTCCTTAAGAGATAACCCGTTTTATTAAACAGGTTTCCAAAACGTTCTATTAATTCTCTACTAACATTTGCTGCTTTCAGAAATTAAGCACATGTGCATTATCCAATTTTTTCTATAACAGTATAGTTCAAACTCATACATTTGTTTTTAAACCTTCAGAACCCTCAATTCCTGATCCATACCTTGACAGAAAATTAGCATTGCTATTCTCGTTATCAGATTTGTGTATCACCGTGAATTTAAATGGCTGTAGGGCCAGGTACCACCTTATGATTCTGGAATTTTTATCTTTCATTTGGTTAAGCCAACAGAGAGGATTGTGATCTGTTACAAGAACAAAGTCAGTTCTTAACAAATAAAACTTAAGGGACTCCATGGCCCATTTGGCTGCTAAACATTCCTTTTCAATCGTGGAGTACATTTTCTCTCTGTCATGCAACTTCCTGCTTATGTACAGAATAGGATGTTCCATCACATCTACATTTTGACTCAGGGCTGCACCTAGACCTACCTCTGATGCATCTGTTTGTAACAAAAATGGTTTCTCAAAGTCTGGGCTTCTTAAAGCAGGAGCTGAACATAATGCAGCCTAAGGCCCTGTCCACAATACACTGAAAACTCCCCTCTGTAACGTTAGAGAGGGCCCAAACCATTACTGCAACGGTTTGCGTTTACACCTGTGATATTACAGGAGGCGTTTTCGTAACCGTTGTTGCAACCACTTATCAGGTGGTTTCAACAACGGTTACGAAAATGGTTCTGCCCCTTTAACGTTACCAGCTGTAGTGTGGACATGCGAGCGTGTCCCCCAGCAGTGCCCTCAGTGCAGCACAAACTGCATTATGGAATAGGGTGCCGACCTTAATGGTCACCAGTCACCCACAATGTGGACCGGCTGTAACGGTTCCGAACCATTATCAAAATGGTTCACTGACAGAGTAGACACACTAACATTTACTGTCTTTAACGATTTAAAACTGTTACAGGGTTTTAGTGGTGTAGTGTGGACGGGGCCTTAATGGCTCAAAAAGCTTCACCACACTCTGGAGTCCATTTCACATTATTTGGGTACCGTTTCTTTGCTAGTACTGTGAGGGGAGTAGCTAACTCTGCAAAGTTGGGAACAAATCTCTGATAATAACCAGCCAGCCTTAAAAATGACCTGATATGTTTGTTTTAGGTACAGGGCCGTTAGCTACAGCTTCTATTTTAGAAATTTCTGGCATAACTTCTCCATTTCTCAACACATAGCCCAAATATCTGGTTTCCTGCATGACCAATGCACATTTGGTAGGATTAATAGTGAGACCTGCATTTTTGATAGCTTGGATACCTGCTCGTAGGTATTCCAGGTGGCTTTTACAGTCTGGACTGTACACCACAACATCACCCAGGTATGCAGCACAATAACCACTGTGAGGAGATAAAATTACATACATGTACCGCTGGAATGTAGCTGGTGCACCTTGTAAACCAAATGGAATGGTGGTGAACTGACAGAATCCAGCAGGAGTGGCAAATGCAGTTTTGTCCCTGGATTTTTTTAGCTAAAGGGATTTGCCAGTAACCCTTGGTGAGATCAAGGGTACGGATATACTTTGCACGCTCCAGTTTGTCCACCAAATCATCTATTACTTGGCATTACTTACTTGGTATGAAAGAACAGAAGAAGGCCAGAGCCCATCGAGACTGTTCCCCACACTATGTGGGACATTATTTATCTTTTATCCCTCAACCAAACATCTAATTTGTTTTTAAAGACAGTGGCACTAGTTGCCTCTCCAATTCTTGCGGCAAGGTGTTCTATACAATGGATGTTCTTATTGGAAAAAAGTTTCCTCTTTTGCTGGTTTTATAAGTTTTTTCTTCAAGCTGTTTATTATGCAGTCTCAGAACATGTCTCCTTTTGGAGAGTGTTAGACCACATTTTTCCATTAGATCTGGTGAATTTATTAAATTAAAAACCATAAGCATATCACCTCTTAATCTTCTAGTTTGAAGAGAGAAGAGACCAGTAGCTTTTAACCTGTTCTGATAATCCAAGTTTGTTAATCTTGGAATCATACTAGTTACTCTCCTTTGAACCTGTTCAAGAATTGCTGTGTCTTTTTTTTGGTTTAAATTCCAGAAAGGGGATCCATAGTCTAGATATGGTCTAATGTATGCCCTATACAATGGAATAAGGCATTGTTCAGTGCAATTAACAAAAGTGTGTTTTATTTGCCTCAAAAGTCTGTTGGTCATGCAAGCAGCTCTAACACAGTAATCATCTGATGTAAGTTTATTATTAACATATATCCCTAAATCTTTTTCACAATTTGATGAGTGAAGTGGTAGTCCGTTTATACAATATATCATTTTTGGATTCTATTCTAGGCACAGGATAACTGTCAAATTCTGACACTTGATTACATTTCCTAAAACCAAGGCAGATTCTAACACCCCCTTCTTTTTTGTTTACAATTACCATTGGAGATGACCAAGCACTCCTTGACTCCTCTATGATACCCAATTCTTTCATTTTTTTGTATTTCCTTAACTACGTCAGCTCTTAACCGCTCTGGTAACCTGTATGCCTTGTGCCTAATAGGACGAGCATTCCTTGTCACTATTACATGCTCAACCCCTTTTGCTTGACCTGGTACTGTGGTAAAAGTACAGTTAAATGTCTTTAGCACATTACGAATGTCTGCAGTTTGTTCTGAGGTTAAGGAAACATTCACATTTACAACATCAGCAGTTACAGTTTGTTCTAGTCTATCATAAGTTACATCAAATATCTTTTTTATCAGTTTCTGGTAAAACTAGCAAAGCAGCTTTTGGCATTTTTTCAACCCATTACCTGAGGAGGTTAGCATGCTATATCTTAAGGACTTTTTCCTGTCAGGGGTCTCAATCTCGTAGTTAACGGTGCCAGTACGTCCAAGAACCATATAAAGCCCTTGCCACTTCATTAACAGTTTATTTTCTGTTGTGGGCAACAGTAGCAAAACCTTTTCACCTGGCTCGAAAACGTTTTCCTTTACCCCATGGTCATAATATACCTTCTGCTGGTTTTAGGCCTCTTTCCTGATCACTATAAGCCGCCACCCCCCTGTCTGTCTGGACAGTCTCCTGGCTCTCAAGCGCTCAGCTAGGCCTCTCCGCACCTTGGGGTGAAACCTCCTGGATGTACCAGGGTGCAGACCACGGCTGGTGGCAAATCCTTTGCCACTGCCACCCCAGTCCTCTGAAACAAATTCCTTCCCTCCAGGATGCCCCCTCACTTGAATTATTCAGGAAAGGACTCTGGGCTCACTTACTAGATGCCAGTGAGTGCAACCCCACTCTATGCAGGTACCTGAGCAATTATCTTCTCAGTACTTGCCAATGGTCCCATCCTCTTCCCCTCGCATCCCCTATTGCCCGCCTAAAATTGCTAATTCACCCCCTTCTCCCCCTACACTAGCTAGAACCAATCCCATGATGTCCCCCTACTCAGGATTGTTTTGCCCACCTTGTGCCCTGTATCCTCCTTCCTGTTTGTTTACCCTCACCTATTGTATTGTAACAAACTCCACTGGTGGTCTGGCCAAATTGTTACCTGAACGGCTCAGCCCTCTGAGGCTTCATGTCACCCTAATGTGTTATGTACTAAGTACTCTATTGTATTTAAGTTCTATGTTCCGTGTACACTGTTGTAATTTCTCTCTTTCTTGTACCTAATTCCGGGTCGTTTTTAAAAGGACCTCCGGGGCTCAGTGGGCCTACCCAGTCATCAAAATTGAATAAATAAATAAATAATGGGCAATTTCAACATACTTTGCCAGCTTCTTTCTTAGGGCACACATATAAGAAGCTATAGATTGTTTCTGAGTAGGGTTATCTTCCCACACTTCTTTTATTACATCCAGTGGCCCTCTTGGCTGCCTACCATACAGCATTTCAAAAGGTGAAAACCCTGTTGATGCCTGTGGCACTTCTCTGTAAGCAAAAAAGTAGGTAAGGCAAGTATTGGTCCTAATCTTTCTCCCTTCCTCTTTTACAAACCTTCTTAACATGCGTTTTAGGGTTTGGTTAAAACGCTTAACATGACCGTCTGTCTGAGACTGATGGGGAAGGTTCTTATGGCAGTGATACCTAGTAGTCTGTACAGCTCCTTAAGTAATGCAGCATCAAAATTACTACCCTGATCAGTAATAATTTCTTTAAGTATGCCCACTCTGCTGAAAATCTTTGCAAGCTCGGCTGCCACTTTTGAAGCTGTAACAGTACGCATTGGAACTGCTTCTGGATATCGTGTAGCATAGTCACATACTACCAGGATACATCTATTACCCTTTTTACTTTTGTCTACAGGACCAACCACATCCACTGGAATTCTCTCAAAAGGCACATCTATCAAGGGGCACCTTGTCTTTTCTAGTGACTGGGGCTACTTTCTGACATTCAGCACAGGAATTACAATAGGTAGCAACATCTTCATGAATTCCAGGCCAGTAAAATCTGTGCAGCAATCTGGCAAGGGTGCGATCCCTCCCTGAGTAACCAGCCATAGGACTATCGTGTACTATCTGCAACAACTCTGTTCTATACTTCTGCGGTATAACCAATTGTTCTGTCTGTTTCTGTCTGAGGTTTAACCCAAACTCTGTACAGCAACCCATTACATTTTTTAAACATTGGTCCACCCTATTTTGGTTTCACCCCCAGCTGCTTAAAATAACCCTGGAGAGAAACACTGTTAGCTTGCTCTGAAAGAAAATCACAATCAGTGATCAGTTTAGTTTAAGCATTTTCGTATGTTAACCCCTCATGTTCATTAGTCATTTGTTGCCACAGTTTCTTCAGGCATCGTCCTTCTTTCCTGGATTTCTGGATCTTGTAGCTGTGCTCAAACAAGTGTGAATCAAAATCACTGAAAGGAAAAGTGTCCCCACCGTCCAAAATTTTCTTTGCCTGAGCTCGTCACCACAGCTGCTGAAACATCAGGATTTACTCCTTCGATTAACTCAATAAATCCTGGAAAGTCATTTCCAATAATCACAGGAACAGGTAGCTTAGTACTTACCCCCACTTTCATTTGGTGCGACACACCCTTAATGGTCATAGTCACTTCGGTGGTGGGACAGTATCGAGTGTCCCCACGGATGCAGATGACACCAGTACCTGGTCCTTCTGCACAGTGTTTTCCCAGCACTTCAACATGCACGAGGGTCTGTCTGCTTCCCGAATCAATCAATCAATCCTTTTACAGTCTTATCCCCCACCTTCATATCTGTTAAGTACTTGCCCCAATTTGCAAAAGGACAAATCTGCTCCAGTGCCACTCTGCTTACTACGGCAGTTTCTTGCAATATGGCCTGGCTTATTACAGTTATAGCAGATAACGTCTTTGGGCACAGATGTGTTACCCCCATCAGAGTTCTTATCAGGCTTGGAGTTTAAATGGGAAAAAGAGTGTCTTACTGGTGCTTGGCTGTTACCTCACTGCTGTGGCGTCTGTCTGGCCATTTAGTAGTCCTCAGCCAAAAGAAACAGCCTTTTCCACACTCTCTAGTCGGTGTTTCTTTACCCAAAGCTGCACATCTGTAGGCAGGATGTTGATGAATTGATCCATTGCAAATGTGTCCGTGATCTATGGGACTGTTTTGCTCTCTGGTTGGAGCCATTTTATCAGGAGTTCTCCGAGTCGGATGAAGGCTTCTCGAGAATTGTCAACTGAGTTGTACCTCAGAGATCGTAATCTCTGCCTTTAGGTCTCTCAGGAGATGTCATACCTATTCAGGATTTCACTTTTCACCACGTCATAGTTTTCTGACTGTGCAGTGTCCATATTGCTATAGGCAAGTTGGGCTTTCCTTGTCAGGTAGGGTACCAGTCTGATTGTCCATTGCTGCTTTGGCCATTGGCAGGCTGTGGCAACTCTTTCAAAAGTTGTCAGGTATGCCATCCGAGGGACTCAACTTTGTAAGTTTTATTTATTTATTTATTTAGTTTTTGTTGACCGGGTAAGTTCACTAGACAAATCCTGCCTATTTTCAGGCAAGACCCGGGGGAGGGGGATACAGATGAATGCCAACTGACCTTGAACCAGATTAAGCTGTTGGTGGTATTTTTTTAGTGAATGAGGGAAATTTGGCCAGGACATCGGGGAAATTCCCCTGCTCTTTTCGATAAGTGCCATGGGATCTTTAACATCCACCTCAACTACCACCAATCCAGGCAGATGGGACCTCAGTTTAACATCTCATCCGAAAGACAGCACCTCAGAAGTGCAGCACCCCTCTCATGCTGTACTACAGTGTCAGTACTGGGATATTAACCCAAGTGCCAGATGTGAGAACTGAACCCACAGCCCTCTGATCTCCCAGCCTCAGAGGCGAGTGTGCTACCTACTGAGCCACTGACACTGACAGTTTAGTGAAGTTTAATGGCTTTCAAGTTGCTTGCATTTTGTTGCTCGTCTGGATGTGTGCCAGATCCTCTGCCTTTGATAGCTTGCAAGGCATCCAGCCATCACTGCTCCTGTTGCTGCATCTCTTCTCTCCTTTGTGCTTCTAAACATTGAATCTCTTTCTCTCTGCTTCTCATTCTCTTTTTGTTGTATAGCCCACCATTTTATTTATTTATTCATTCTAGGATTACAAACACCTTTGAGCACTAGGCAGCTCATTTACAAAGGTTCCACGTCAGCAGGGAGGTTACAAACAGTTGCAGGGAAACAGACAAATCCTACAGAATATTTCAGAACAGATGTATGTGTGTTTACATTATAGTATAGGACAACTAAGCTTCAGTTATATATGCACATTAAGCAAAACCTGATCAGAGGCAGAGGGAAGAAAAGTGTGGGGGGGGAGGAAGAATCAAGAGGGACAGGAGGAGCCAGGCAGCCTTGTAAAGTTGCAACTACGACAGGGGGCGGAAAGAGTCTCAGAAAGGGGAGGGAGAGGGGCAAAGGCAGGAAGGAGGGTGTTAAGATGGGGGTGATAGAGGTGTCAGTGAGGGGAGGTCCAGGGGGGGGTGGACTAGTGGAGGTCCTGCAAGGGACCTGGAAATTAGGTGGAGCAAACACACACATTTGAAAAAGTCCATCAGGCTTTCAGGTTCTGTCACTGCCTGTTCTTTTTCCATAACTTGTACTGGCTGTATAATCTCAGCTTGGACTTCTGTCTCTGCTAGTTTGGCTGCCATTCTCTTGGCAACCACTCCTGGACTTGCTGCTGCAGAATGCATACCTTTCTCTATGCGTCCATGGTACTAGGTCCAGTACCCACACACAAAACTCCTGGTTTAGAGTATGCATGGCGTAAATGCCACTTAGGCTGACACATCTGTCATCAAGGCACTGGTCAGGAAACATAGGAAAAAACAGGAGCAGTTGTAGAATTCACCAAAAATATTTATTTACACTAGCAGTAGCATAAAAAATAAACTTGTTCAGTTAACTATTTACAAAGTCCAAAAAAACAGAAAAAGTCCGTCTGAGTTTTTCTTCAATCTCTGTCCTTTTCTCTCTCTCTCAAGCAATTGCAGCTCAGCTCTCTTATAAGTCCTTCCAACCCCCATTCTTAAGCATCCTGCTCTTTTAAGTATCAGGCATGTGCAGCTAGAACACAATGCCCCAGAAATGAGGCCCCTTTTCCACAGCTCTTCTGCAACAGGCTTAAAAATTTGCACTCTGGTAACCTCTTGAGTTCCTAATAGCTTTTTGCAATCATCTCAAAATATAATTATATACATTTCAACAGTAACACTATATATTTTCTAAACAAAGGGATCCCAATATCAGTTACATTTCCATACAATGATTTGCATATATTTTTATATCAGCAGATATACATTGGAGAAAAAGAAACAGCAAGGGAAGGTTGAGAGACAGTGAGAGGCAGAGAATAGTGAGACTGTCGGGGTGATGAAATCCTAGGTCTCACAAGAAAATTGGGTGCTCAACCAGACAGACAAGAGACAGGAAAGGAATGAACAGATCCTTGCATTTAAACACTTTCTCTATAACAACTGGGGCATGGTCCTATTTCACCCTGTCACAGTCACAAGCCAGAGAATAAATGCTCAACGCTGGCTCAGACCTACTTTAACTCACACTTCCTAAAATACTTCAGTTCAAATGAAAAAAACAAATATACTGTAGCGCCCAGTGACACGGCTGTAGTGCTACAACCTCTCCTGCCAGCAACCCAGGTTCAGGAACTGACTTAGGCTGCTCGTGGCTGGCTGAAGAAGGAGGACTGAGCATGCCTTGGGCAGCTCTCCTCCCTCTAGCAAGGGGGACAGATGTCCCCGGCTGGTCACCAGCCACCAAGGGGAATCTGGGTGGTAGCACAGTGGACATTATACAGAAGGAAGGGGGGGGTTCCATCACTAGACACCGGGGCATCTCCGTGAAAGAGAAGAAGCATGTACATGTGTCACTGCACTCTTGTGGCCCTATAGGGAAGGACAAAACAAGGAGGAAAGCAAAAACAAGCAGCTGGAATCATGGCGGGGGTGTCAGAATAGGTAAATCCCTGATAAGCGAGGTCTTGGGGGCTGGGATGGGAGACATGTTGGCAGTAAGGACCAGAAACGCTAGATTGAAGGGAAAAAAATATATTTATATTCAAAATATTAGTGCTCTGAGTGGCTACTTAGAAAGTGATAAAGAAACAAAGGACTAAGTCGAGCATCTTAAGCTATGCACATTAAGTCCAGGAGATACCTTCAGTGTTCCCCATATTGTACGCTTAGTGCCGTGTACCGCACTGGCCGTAGTTGAGCGAGTACAGCTTCACCACCTCTAAAATTCCAATTTAACCACTGGTACAGTCGGATTAAAACACACACATATGATGAGAAAAAAAATCAATGTCCCTGTTAATCAAACTGGGTAATATCACCACAATCTGATAACCTAAGAAACCTCACAAAAAAGTTAACATGACAAATGCGATAGTGGAAGCACTTCTGTGTAACTAGTCAACCAGTACAAGTATACTAATAATTTACACACTGTGATTTTAATAAAATACATTTCTCAAAAGAGGAGTACTGTATTTACTTACTTCATAGCGGCCTGCCATGATAAGCTTGGCAAACTTCCTCGATCCTACGACATTACAACGTTCTCCAATGTTGACAAAGTTGGTATATGGTCCAACTCTGAAAGGCTCCAGACCTACAGAACAAATAAAAGAGCATATTTTTGTTTCAGTCTGTACTTCAGTAAACACTTATTCTGTATATTTACAGAAAAATAAAGTCAAGTTGCTGCATAGTTTGATATCTTTTATTGGACCAACCTATGTCTTATATAAACATGTCATAGCACACAAGATTTGGGGCCACACAGCTGCCATCATCAGGTGTGACAGCATTCTTAACATGAAAAGCTAAATTTAACCTTAGTGTCATTTACAGTATATTTAGAGAAACAAAATGAGAGCACAAAGGAAAAAAAGTGGTAACAGTACTGTAAATAAGAGAAGTAAAGCTGAGTGGAGAAAATTGTCTGGGGACAGTCTGCGTGCAGGGGCTCTGTGAGAAGGACAAGATGTGTATGAAATACAGGTCTGACCTTACACTGAAAGTAGTCTAATAGCCTTAATTACATAAAATTGTGCAGTTAGTTATCGTTCACTAACCTAGAATATCTCCTGCCTGCCTAGTGTCATTCCTCCTCTGTGCTCTTGGTTCCTGACTTGTACCACTACCTATACTTAAAGAACAATTATGTACTTACCGTAACAGTAGATCTTCGAGAGTATCCCTTTCATCGGGCCACACCTATGGGACTATAACCGTCAGGCACAAGAACCACATAGAAACTTTCTGCAAGCAGTCTATCAATGCCTCCCACGACAATGTCTGACATCAACGTCCTCCATACATAAATGTGGGTGACCCCCCTCCTTCCTCAGGTCCCCACCAGAGATCATACTCAGCAGACTTCCCTCTAGGGAACCAGGAAAGACCTGATGTTCCCAGCTACCAGGCAAGGCTGGAACAGGCAGTCCATCCTGGAGAGAGAGAGAGAGACTGGAGTGAAGAAGCTCTGATTAGATGAATCTAATAGATTTCTTTGACTAGGTGACCAAAGTACCAGACCAGGGAGGGGCTTTGGACTTGGCCTACTTAGACTTTAGCAAGGCATTCGACACAGTCCCACACAAAAGATTAATAAACAAATTAGCCAAGCCTGGGAGTGGGTCCCAAAGTGGTAGCCTGGGTAAAAACTTGGCTGAACAACAGGATGCAGAGAGTAATAGTAAACAGCGTCCACTCCAAACAAAGGGGGGTTTCTAGTGCAGTACCGCATGGTTCAGAACTGGGACTGGTCTTCTTTAATGTCTTCATAGGTGACACTGTGGAGGGACCGGAAGGAAAAGTATGCCTCTTTGCAGACAACACAAGGATCTGCAACAGGGTTGATGCACAAGTGTGTGTGTGCGTGAAAAGGATGAGAAGGGACTTGGCAAGGTTGGAAGAATGGTCAATAGTATGGCAGCTTAGATTCAATGCAAAGAAGTGTAAAGTAATGCACCTGGGAAACAAAAACCCAGGGAAAGAGTACAAAGTAAGGGGAAGGGAGGTACCAACAACAAAAATGGATAGGGATCTGCAGGTAGTCATGTCAGATGACCTAAAGGCAGGCAAGCAATGTGACAAGGCAGTAAGGAGGGCTGGGAGATACAGGAATACATAAGGAGAAGAATCACCAGTAGAAAACTGGAAGTTGTTATCCCTCTGTACAGACAGTTGGTGAGACTCCATCTGGAGTACTGTGTGCAGTTCTGGAGACCCCATCTCTGCAAGGACATAGACAGGATGGAGGCAGTCCAGAGATGGGCAACTAAAATGGTACAGGGTCTGCACCAGAAGGCATACGAAGAGAGAGACTAAAAGACCTTAATATGTAAACCCTCAAGGAAAGGAGGGAGAAAGAGATATGACAGAAACTTTTATGTGCCTCAAGGGAATCAACAAAGTCCAAAAGGGTAGCATCTTTCAGAAAAAGAGATGTGCGAGAACAAGTGGACACAATTTGAAGAAAGAGGGAGGACGGCTCAGAGGCAACGTGAGAAAGTATTTTTTCATGGAGATGGTGGCGGAAGCATGGAATGGCCTTCCTGAGGAGGTCGTGGGGGCAAAAACAGTGGAGGAATTCAAGAGTGCATGGGACAGACATACGACAATTCTAGTGGGGGGGGGTAGTAGGTAGTAGGCTGTTGGTTAACTAGAATCTGCAGATTATCCAATAGGTAAGGAAATGAGCAGACTGGGTGGGCCAAGCAGTCCTTATCTCAACTCAATTTATTTCTAAAAAGTGCAAGTCAACATCTATCCAAGCGCTTGTACAAATGATCACAAAAAAACAATTTAAAAACACGTACATGCGATAAAACAGATATAAACTCTGTATTCAAAACAATTGATTCATCCATATTCCAATAAGGCAAGGCTAAACAAGTGTTTTTTTTTTTTGCTATTTTTTTTTTCCTCCTCTCTTTGGCATACCTGGTCTGCTCCGTATTTCTGGCAGCCACCTCGGGAATTCCAGCTGCCATCCATCGTCCGCACTCTAATCAGGGTCACGCCTGCATTCCCCTGCGGTTTACCCCCCCACAGCAGGGAGGCGGGGAGCCCCCAACTCCCCACCTCGAATCGGATCCAGACTTCAGGTGCCTCCCCCAAAGCCGACGTCATCGGACAGCCATCAAGCCGCTCGACCCAGGAAGCCACTCCATTTTTCTAGTTTTTCTAACCTGGAGCTAGGGGCGTGCAATAATGCCGGGCGGAGGGAAATGCACTTGTGTCCGCATGCGCTCCCTCCAGGCGTCAGCCCCAGTTCCTCCCCATACTGCAGAGCGATGCCTTGTCCTCCAGCTTCCACCATGGAACGAACAGGCGCTGACTCTTAGGAACCCCCCTCCCTGGAGAAGAGCTGTCTAATGGATGCTCAATCCTTCTCCTCCCCTGCCGACCCCTGGCGACCTGTGCTCATTCCCGAACATGGGTCCCCTGTGCAAAGCAAGGTAAGGCATCCAGTGCCTCAACCCTCAGCACCACCGGGCCAGCACAACAAGTGTGTTATTAATGTCACTTTAAAGCTCTCCATGATCGGACACTCTCTTACCAAACAAGGTTGAGAATTCCACAGAGTAGGGGCCAAAAACGAAAATGCCCTGGCACCAGAAGTCTTCAAACTTAATGTGAGGATCTCTATCAATCTCTCATCGGCAGAGCAGAGGGAACAGTAAGGACACAGGAGTTCTTGCAGACAACGTGGGCCCTGTCCATGTAGGGCATTATAGGTCATCAAACCGACCTTGACGGTGACTCACCACTGAACTGGCAGTCATTGCAGGCTGCGGAGCACAGGCATAATATGATAGGTTCGAGATAAGCCAGTCAGCAGCCTAGCAACCACATTCTGCACCAGCTGCAGGTGGCGAATGTCAACCCCTGGAAGCCCTAGTTATACAGAATTGCAGTAATCAAGGCGGGAAGTCACAATGGCATGGACCAACGTTGGAAGGTCATCGGGGGGGGGCAAGGTGTTTAGTCCAGGCGATATTCCTCAGATGATAAAAAGAGGATTTAACGATGGCAGACACCTGTGACTGCAGTGTCAGACCTTTGTCAAAGACAATGCCCAGATTGCGCATCCGGTCCGGTCTGCCATCGAAGTCTATGTTTCTATGATTCTAAGGGGGATGGAGCATGGGATGGCATACCCTAATGAAAGAGATTCTCTCAAAGGTCTACTGTTATGGAAACTATGCAACTCTTCTATCTTCATCAAGGATATCTCTTTCATAAGACCACACCTACAGGACGAGTCACAAGCAGTAATGACCAGTGGACAGCATGAGTATTCTGTGCACATCTGAAGTGTGGAGCAATGCTTCCCCTGGATTGGCATGCTCAGGAAAATAAACATGCAGGTAGATGGTTTGAATCAGATACCACCTTTGGTAAGAACTTAGGGTTGGTCTGCAAAGACACCCTGTCTTTGTGGAAAATCACATCAGGAGGCTCGCACACAAGAGCCTGAAGCTCAGAAATCCTTCAAAGAAACTGAGAGTCTACGGGGACAGAGGGTGGGACAACATGGCCTGATGAAAGATTCTCTGGAAGGTCTGCTGTTACGGTAAGTATGTAACTGTTCTACTTTTTTGAGAAGATCTCATGAGGCCACACCTATAGGATGAGTCTCAAGCAGTACTGACCAGTAGACAGTCTGGATGGTCAGAGGCTACAAGAAAGAAAGCCTTGAAGTACAGCTAAGTCAAAGCCTGCCCTCCTTCGAGAGGCAGTGTCCAGACTGTCATGTTTAGTGAAAGTGTGGACAGTACTCCAGGTAGAAGCAAAACAAATTTCTGCAACAGACACGTTTCAGAAACAGGCAACCAAAGTGGCCATGCCTCTAGCTGAATGGCCACAAAACAACTCCAGAAAGTTTCTTGCTGTACTTCCTGTAACAGAAGTTAGTAACAGTTGGCCAACCATTTGGACAAGCACTATTTAGGAACTGAACACCCTCTTTCCCAGGGGAGGAAGGAAACAAAAATTTGCAAGGACTTCCCTGCAGGAGGAGAGGGAATTAGGAAAGGAACCCCTCTGAGCAAATTGCTGGGTTCCATTCACCACTGGAGCACCTCCTTTACAGGAGATGTTACTAGAACCTTCTGTTGTAGATTGTCGGTGCATTGATCCCACTGGACTCTTTAATGTCCACTGGGGGATCCTCATGTGTAGCTCTGCCAGGTGTACTGTGACAATGGCTGCTGCCATCAGGCCCAGCAGCCACAGGAATGTCCTGGCTGTGACATACCTGCTGCTGTAAAGCACTTGGGCCTGCGCTATCAGGCACTCTGCCCTGTCATAGGGCCGGAAGGCTGAGCCTTGTGCAGTGTCCAGAATGACTCCTATATACTGGAGGCACCGACAAGGGTCAAGACTGACATGGGCAGGTTGACTGTACTTCCTAGGGCATGAAAGAGCTGTCTGGTACACTGTAGGATGTGAGAAGTTGCTCCTTGAGCTGAGCTTTGTGCAACCAGTCATCCAGACAGGGGAAGATGTATAGCCCTTCCCTCCTGAAGACTGCTGCCAAACATCTGGTAAAGACCAGTGGTGCAGATGACAAGCCAAAGTGCAATACCCTGAACTAGTAGTGCTCCCCCTGGGAACAGGAACCCTCCTGAGGACTGCTGCCAAACATCTGGTAAAGACCAGTGGTGCAGAAAGAATACTTAGAATGGCAGAAAAAGGGGAGATATTGCTGATGGGTGATCTGAATATGCCAGATGTTAACTGGAGTGCAGTTGCAGCAGCCACTTCGAAGAGTGGGGTTATTCTAGATGCCCTACAAGGGGCATGCCTTAGACAACTAGTATTGGAGCCCACTCGAGAGGGAGCAATCTTAGACCCGGTTCTCTCAAATGGAGATGAAGAGAGGCTCACAGATGTAGAAGTGGGTAGCCATCTGGGAACTAACAACCATCGAACAGTATGGTTCACAATAAACACAGCAATAGAGTCAAGCCATACAAAGGCAAAAGTACTGGACTTTAGGAGGGCTGACTTGCCAAAATGGGTGAGTGCCTAAGGAATGCACTAGCAAATGGGCAGGAAGGAGGGGTGGAAGAACAATGGGGAATAATAAAAACTGCCATCACAGAGGTAACAAGCCTTTGTGTGAAGCAAATTAATAAAACGAAACGATGTAAGAAACCACTATGGTTCTCAAAGGAAGTGGCAGTGAAGGTTCAAGAGAAAAAGAAAGCATTCAGGAAGTACAAGGAATCACAGAAGAAGCAGTACAGAGAACTGTATCAGTTAAAGCAAAAGGAAGCTGGGAAGGCAGTCAGAACAGCAAAGGCCCAAACTGAGGAAAGATAGCCAACTCAGTTAAGAAGGGATAAAACCTTTATAGGTACATCAGGGAGCGAAGGAAGACCAAGGGAGGCTAGTGAGGCTTAATAAAGAGGAGGGAGGGTGGGCAGAGGGTGACTGTGAAAAGGCAGAGATACTAAACAAATATTTTTGCTCAGTATTTACAAAGGAAGTGGGGGAGGTACCTAAAACAAACAGTAGAAACACTCTGGAAACAGAAGTTGATACCAGCCCACTTACAGAAGAAAGGGTTCTGAAAGAACTCTTAAAACTGAAGGTGGACAAAGCAATGGGGCCTGATGGGATTCATCCCAGAATTCTAAAAGAACTAAGGGTAGAACTAGTGACACCACTGACTACCCTCTTTAACAAATCATGGGAGGATGGGGTGGTACCCGAGGACTGGAGAAGGGCAGATGTGATTACCCTTCACAAAAGTGGGAGCAAGGCAGAAGCAGAAAACTGCAGACCTGTTAGTTTAACCTCAGTGGTAGGGAAAAGGATGGAATCACTTCTGAAGGAAAGAATTGTTGAGTATCTAGAGACCAGAGGGGCTCAGGACCCAAGGCAGCATGGATTCACGCGCGGAAGGTCATGCCAGACAAATCTGATAGATTTCTTTGACTGGGTGACCAAAGTAGATCAGGAGGCCAGTGACATGGCCTACCTAGACTTTAGTAAGGCATTTGACACAGTCCCACACAAAGATTAATATACAAGTTAGCCAGTCTGGGAGTGGGTCCCAAGATGACAGCCTGGGTAAAGAATTGGCTGGAGAATAGGACACAGAGAGTAATAGTAAATGGAGTCCACTCTGAAGAAAGGGGGGTTACTAGTGGGGTACCGCAGGGTTCAGAATTAGGACCAGTCCTCTTCAATGTCATTATAAGCGACATTGCAGAGGGACTGGAAGGAAAAGTATGTCTCTTTGCAGATGACACAAAGATCTGCAACAGAGTTGATGCACAAGGTGGGGTGGAAAGGATGAGAAGGGACTTGGCAAGGTTACAGGAATGGTCAAATGTATGGCAGCTTAGACTCAATGCTAAGAAGTGCAAGGTAATGCACCTGGGAAACAAAAACCCAGGGGAAGAGTACATAATGGGGGTGAGATACTAACAACAACAAAAATGGAAAGGGACCTGGGGGTAGTCATATCAGATGACCTAAAGGTGGGCAAGCAATGTGAGAGGGCAGCAAGGAGGGCTGGGGGGATACTGGGATGCATAGGGAGAGGCATCACCAGTAGAAAACAGGAAGTTATTTCCCTCTGTACAGACAGTTGGTGAGACCCCATCTGGAGTACTGCGTGCAGTTCTGGAGACCCAATCTCCGCAAGGACAGACAGGATGGAGGCTGTCCAGAGGAGGGCAACTAAAATGGTGCAGGGTCTGCGCGGAAGACATATGAAGAGACTTAGGAGCTGAATATGTATAGCCTCAAGGAAAGGAGGGAGAAGGAGACATGATAGAAACTTTCAAGTATCTCAAGGAATCAACAAAGTCCAAGAGGGTAGCATCTTTCAAAAAAGAGGTGTGCAAGAACAAGGAGGCACAATTTTAAGATAGAAGAGGCGGCTCAGAGGTAATTAAGTATTTTTTCACAGAGAGGTTGTGGATGCATGGAACAGCCTTCCGGAGGAGGTTGTGGAGTCAAAAACAGTGGAATTCAAGCATGCATGGGACAGTCATAAGGCAATTCTAGGGGTTGGGGGTAGGAAGAAGTAGGCTGCTGGTTAACTAGGATCTGCAGCTTATCCATTAGGTAGGGAAATGGGCAAACTGGGTGGGCCAGGCGGTCCTTATCTGCCGTCAAAATATATGTTTCTATGTTTCTATGACAAGCCAAAGTGCAATACCCTAAACTAGTAGTGCTCCCCCTGGGAACAGGAACTTGAGGTACTTCCTGTGAGGAGGGAAATGAGTACTGCATGTCCAGGGAGGTTATCTAGTCCCCTTTTTACAGCAGGGAGAGCAGGCATTGCAGAGTTACCATCCTGAACTTCTTGTACTGAATACAGAAGTTCAGATTTCTCAAATCCAGAATGGACCTCAAGCCACCTGTAGATCTGAGGACTACAAATAAATGAGACTAGAACCCCTTGTTCCTTTGCTCCCAAGCAACTGGTTCTATGGCCCTCTTCTGCAGCAGTGTGCAAACTTCCTCCAGAAGCACTGGTATGTGGTTGGGGGGGTAGTTTGAGGGATCTGGAGGAAGGTCTGGAGGTGACTCCATAAGTTCTAGATCGTGGCCTTGAGCAATGAGTTGCAGGACCCAAGCACTGGATATAAGGAAGGTGGAGGGAGAAATTAAATTACCCCCACTCCACCTCCTCCTGAAGTATTGGAAAGTGCGGGTCTAGGAAGAAGTCATGCTGAAGCAGAACCTGTGGCTGGGGCCACATCTCCACCTTTAGAGGCTTTTCCTGTGGTACAGAGTAGGGGCAGGTAAAGCTGATCCTCCTCTGCATTTGTCCTGCTGTCTGGCTCGATGAAAAAGTACCCTCTGCTCACTTCTTCGTTGTGTGTGGAAGACAGAATGGACTAACCTTAGAGTCCTCCCAGAGGCTTGCAGGTGAGAAAGGATATTCTGCATATCTGCCCCAAAGAGCTTGTAACTTCTGAAAGGGGCATTCAGAATGAATTTCTGGACATCACTAGCAAATCCAGATACCCTGAGCCAAGAGTGCCTTCTGAGGCAGATGCCAGCCACCACTGCTCTGACTGAGACACTAGAGATATCACAGGCAGACCTCAAGAGGTGCTTACCCACATCAGCTGCAGTCTGGAGGGCCAAGAGCATATCCTGTTTCTGGGGACCTTATGGAGGGGCCTAGCCTGCTGCTTCATCCTTTTTTCCAGAGGGTATTTTGGTATTTGACCCTATTGGCCTGATAATGTATGATAAGACCTTACATTTCCAGGCAGCTTATATATGGAATGACCTTCCTTTTAATATGCACACAGCTTCATCTCAAACAAAATTTGATAGTGACTTGAAAACTGTTACTAAGTGGTATGTAAATGTTAGCTAAATCCTTGTAAATAATTTATTTATTTTATTTAGTTTTTGTTAACCGGGTAGGTGCACTAGCCATGAAATGACTATTTTCAGGCATGACCCGGGAGAGTACAACAATCGAAGACAGGAACACAGCATGAGTACAATGAAATTACAACAGCATAGGTCAAAACTGCCAGTAGTAACGAATACATGCAGCCAGGACAGTAACAATCAATGAAATTCACATAGAATTTTTAGGCATAAAACCCCATACAGTCAAGGAGGAGATACCACAATATAGCAACAAAGAAATATTGGTCAAATTAATCACAACCATGAAGGTTCAAATAGGCAGCGAAACAAGGCAAGGGCAAATTACTGACTGAGCAGGATGCATTATCACGACCTCCAAGACAAGACTCAGGTGTACAGTGTTGAGGGTGGGGTGGGTAGATTAGCCCTCAAGGAGATAATAAGGGTAAGAAGTGCTATGAGGTACGGAGGTGCAAGTTAGGCCAGGAAGCATCTGGTGGGTGAGTGGATTAAGAAGGATTAAAACAAGTGCAGAGATCAGCAAGAAATAGATGTAGGCGCAGCTCCTTTTTAAAACTGCCATGTGATCCTGATATTTGAAGTGCTTGAGGAAGAGAGATCCAGAGCTTAGGGACAGAGTGACTGAAGGCAACAGAGCCTTTTGAGGTTTTACATCTAGGTACATTCAACAGGGATCCATCTACTGAGCGCAGTCCATAGGAGGAGGTTTGAGGCATCAGCAATGTTGTGAACGCTGAAGAGGTCTGGTTTCTGAGTACAGAGTCAATCAGGGAGCCAATAATAGGACTGGGCTTACTGTATATTTGTATACAGACATATGTTTTTTGTGATGTGTTGTGCATGTTACAGTGTACTTCTGTATTTTTCCTGCATGTTTTTCTCCAACTATTTTTGGTAAACTTCTGACAATTTTTTAACAGGAAAGTCTTGTAAACAGGGATTTTATTCCTAATGCCACAAAATATCCTGTATAAAAATAAACATTTCATCTATCTATCTTTATCTATAATTTGCTATTCTGAGGCCGAATGTGGCACAGGCAAAGGTTCTCTTTACCATTAAGTCCAGTTTCCTCGACTCTTTGGGGGAAGACAACTGAGATGTTTAGGCACCTTAAACCTATCATGGGTTGCCTTTATCACAACTGAATCAGCCTCAGATTGGTCAGTGTCAGGCAGCCAGGGTGGCATATTCTAGTGCAACCAATAGAGGAGGAATGACAAGAGGTGGGTAATCTGGTAGCTCCAAAAACTCTACCAGGTTCCTCCTAGTGACGTCTTGCCCTCAGCATCAAACCCTATTGCAGTTTGGAGCTGCTTCATCATACAGATGAAGAAAGGGTCTTCAGGAGTGGACCTCGGGGTATACAAGGTAGAGTTCTCCCTCCTGGTAGAAACAGTGGAGACAGACCTATCAGAAGGGCTCCCATCCCTATCTTTCTCCTCCTCCTCTTCTTCTTCTTCCTCTTGTGGAAGCAGGTCAGGGTTATGTTACTGAATCTCGACAAGCCCTGGGGGCCATAAAGAAGGGAGAGAGGACATCAATGCCCTGGAGTGTGTAGGGCACGTAGACAGAGCAGGCATCAACATGGGGGATGGTCTGAGAAGCCCTGTCGTCACCACGCCTGGTGTAGGAGGAGGAGGTATAAGGTGCTGAATGGTTTCCACAAAGGAGGAAAGCACCGTCTGCATATCGATGATGGCCTGCCCTGCAGGAGCACCTTGCAATGTCGACGGGGGAAGACTGGAGCCCCAATGTCGACGAGCCATCGCCGGCCATAGTAGGTCCGGCGGAACTCACTGCCAGCCGCCCTCAAGGGTCCTGAGGTCTGAGCTGCAGGACTGGTGCCATCGTCAGGGGTGGCAGCATCCGCAGTGTCGACAGCTGGACATGGGAGGTCCTGTGGAACTCACTGCCAAAGCCGACCTTGTGGAATCTAAGGTCTGAGTAGCAAGAGGTGTCACCACCAAAGCGGACGATGATGCTGCAGCGGTCGACGCCAAAAGTAGTAGCGACTGAGAGCACACGGGGGGGGGTGGGATTTATCCTTATTCCGCTCCCTCTCCCAGTGTTTGTGCTTTTCCGAAGACGTCTCCTGGGCCTTGGAGGACTGGTAGTCCGAGTAATGGGCCGGCGATGTGGTGGAACTCATCCCCTGGATCTCTCTCTCTCTCTCCATTCTGGATACCCACTGTTCAAGAAGGAAAGTATGCAGGGTGGCCCGGATGAATGTCAGACAGATCTCGCAGGCCTTAACATCATGGGCCTCTCTGAGACAGCACATGCTGACGTCGTGATCATCGCTGGAGTAGATTTTTTCACCGCACTCACAATGACAAGTTTATCTTCGAGGCACAGGTCAGGAAGCATAGAAAAAAACAGGAGCAGTTGTAGAATTCACAAAAAGTGTTCATTAGTGCTAGCAGTAAAATAAAAAAATAAAATTGTTCAGAATAACTATTTACAAAAGCAGAATAAACAGAGAAGATCCATCTGAGTTTTCCTTCAATCTTGGTGTCTCTCTTTTGCTAAACATTGCAGTTCCTTTTTTACAAGTCTATCCAGGAGCTCGTTAAGAAAATAGCATGCTTCTCACAATGTTCTTGTAAATTTCCAATGTTCTTGTCTATTTCATCCAGGTGCAGCAAAAAGAACATTATGATCCAGAACTAAGCTCTTGTCTACAGCTTCTGCAGAAGGCTTAAAAGCTGCATGTCAGGTTAATTTGCAATCATTTCAAACTATAATTATGCACATTTCAACAGTAACGCTATGTAATTTCTAAACAAAGGGAACCCAATATCAGTTACATTTCCAGATAATGATTTGCATATATTTTTATACCAGCGGCTATGCAAGGGAGGAAAAGACAGAAACAGCAAGGGAAGACTGAGAGACAGTGAGAGGCAAAGATCTGCGAGACTGTCGGGGTGATCAAATCCTAGGTCCCACCGGAAAATCTGGCTGTGCAACCAGACAGGCAAGAGACAGGAAAGGAAAAAACAGAACAGATCCCTGCATTCAAACTCTCCATAACAACTGGGACAGGGTCCTATTCAACCCTGTCACAGAGTTTAGAGGTGTCTTTCGAAGATCTACACAACAATGGCAATCACTTTAAAACAAAGTGATAGCTACTAGGATGAGAAAAATAAGAAATATCAAAGATTTAGTAGTCGACTGTAGAGGCAGCTCCTCCATGGAATCCAGTGAGTATAGCTGATGGGAAAAGAACAGGGGGGGAGGGGCTGACCACATTTTTATATGGAGGATGTCGATGTCAGACCTCATGGTGGGCGGCCCCTGGCAGACTACTTGCAAAAAGTTTCCATGTGGTCCTAGTGCCGGGTGGCTATAGCCTTATAGGTGTGGCTTGATGAATGAGATATCCTCAAAGAAGTCCTATAGTAGATACCGTGACACCAGTATTGTGGCTGTGTCAGAAGCAACTACTATCATCCTTTCTAAAATCACCCAGACTTCCTGAGAACCTACAGATCCCAAACCAACTTTAGAAATCTATTTATTTATTCATTCATTCATTCATTCATTCATTTGGTAGCTGAGTTCACGCACTGATCCAAAGACCACAGCCCGGGCCAGAAACTGGCACAAACAGCGTAAAATACAGTGAGAGAACAGCGTGGATCATACAGGGAATCCAGTGTAGGTCAAGCTAACAGAGAAAATATAAGGTAAACGGTGCCAGATACATCAACAATTGAGCATACCAAGGTATATAATATTAAGGTAAACAGGGTAAGGTTGCTCCATCATTTAACAATAGGAATAACAATAGTATTCAGGGCGAGAGAGGAGAGTGGAGCACTAGAGATGGGAGGGGTAAGGGTGGGCTGCAAGGGAGGTGCAGCTGTGCTAGCGGCCTGTGGGCAGACACAGGTCATGGAGGACAGAAAGTGCATCTTTTTTTTTTTTTTTTTTTTTTAACAACTATTTTTCTGGCCCTCCGGCTCAGAACTCTCTCGGGCCACTGCAGTCGCCGACTCGCTCTACCGCCCGCTATGTTCCCCTACATCTTCAATTTCATCACGGTTCCCTAGGTCGGGGATGGCAACCCGGGGAAACCGCAGGGGGCAGTGACAGAGAACCAGCATAGGGTGCGTGGCGGTGGCACTGGCAGGGCTGTCGCCTATCCGAGCCGGAGGGGTATTTCTGGATTACGCCCTCAAAGTTGGACAAGCAATGCCGCCCAGCACGCAACATGGGTGCTCCCACCTACGTCCGGAAGGCAGCTGCCGTCTATCCCTTGCTCGTAAGCCCCTGAGCGTCACAGCGCCAGTCTCCACAGGGGGCCGCTGCTACGCCGGGCTACCCCTGGATCCTTCCCCGAGAGAGGAGAGCAGTCCTCCGGATGCTCGATCCTCTCTCTCCCCTGCCGACCCACGGCGGTCTGGGCTCGTTCCCGAACCCGGGTCACCGGCGCAGCACGAAGTGTGGCATCAAGCGCCTCAACCCTCAGCGCCACCGGGCTGCCCAGAAAGTGCATTCTTAATAGGGAATTTAAATTTAGGGGGGGGGCAGGGGATCATAGGGAGGAGGGGAGTGTGTTCCATAGTGAGGGTCTGACTGCAGAGAAGGCTTTTAGGTCCATCCTCAGTTATGTTAGGTCGTTCTAGTTGGAGGTAGAAAGACTGACGTAGATTGCAGCAGTAGGTTCTGGGCTGGATAAGAAGGGATAGTGGACAGTAGGAGGGATTGTGCAAGGTATCAGCAACAGTCCGGGCCAGCAGGTAGGAGCGCTGTGCTTGTGGAGGGAGCCAGCTAAGGGACTGGTAAACAGAGCAGTGGTGAGTGAGGAGAGGGGTGCAGAGGGCAAGGTGCCATATACGATTATAGGTGGCACCCAGGTGGTTCAGGTTGGTATTGGAGCTGAGGCAGCCATGGTCAAAGAGGGGGAGGTGGTTGTCACGGGCAACAGCAAGGTGGGCTTCCAGCTAGAGGTGGTTGATCAGGTGACAGCAGAGCCCTATCTTCTGGATGATGCGCCTTATCAGTGAGACAATACAGGGAGACACCAAACATTAAGTAAATTATATTTTTCTTGCTTAAAAGCTTTTACAAGATAGCCACACAGGCATAGGAAGTTGCCAGTTCTGGTCAAACTCAGTGGTGAGTGGTTGCCACTGCAATTCTTTTTTCCCCAAAAAAGCTCGAGGCAGTGCTCAATGACATTAACAGTCTCAAATGCAAATAAGATCTCATTGTCGTACTGTTAAGACCAGGCTTTATTTTGATGGGTTTTATTTAACTAGTTTGCACTTTGCAAATGTTTTCATACCCAGAACATTCATTAATCACAGAGAATAAGGGGGGAGGTACTTTTAGTTGGTGACTTCAATCAGCCACGTGTGGACTAGTGCCTTCCAGCTGCAGCTTTGGCAAGGAGCAGGGCCATCCTTGACTCTATATGTGAAGTCCTTCTAAGGCAGATAGTCAGAAAACCCACAAGGGACAGGGCAGAGCTGGACCTGGTGCTTACAAACAGGGACAGCACTGCAGGCATCACAGTGGGCAGTCCCCTAGGTATCAGTGAACTCCGTACAGTGTGGTTTAAGAGGAGAACAGAGGCAAACCACAGGGGGCTGAGGGTCTCAGCCTTTAGCATGATGGACTTCAGAGAAATGGGAGATTGCCTCAGAAAAGAGCAGTTACATAAGAATTTACCCTAACAGTAGATTTTCGAGAGAATCTCTTCCATTAGGCTATACCTTTGGAACTAGAAGCAGTCAGTGTCAAGACCAGACAGAAACATTTTGCTAGCTGGGGACCACCCACAATGACATGCAGCATTAACACGTATATAATGTGAGCAGCCCCAGTACTCCTCAGTTCCTTGCCAGAAATTAGTCTCAGAGGTCCACTAATCATGAAGAATCAGAAGACTAAAGCAGTACCAGGCAAACAAGGAGCAGCATGGGACTGGAAACAAGACGCATGGAATAAGGCCTTGGGCACAACATCTGATGTAACCCACAGAAGACATAGGAGGGGGATGGGAGGGTACAGCAGGGATTTATTTAACTCTAAAAATTGATTAGCATTTTACTCATAAAAGTGCTAAATCTTTGTGAAAATGCATAGCTCTTGCCTCACTGTGTTTAACAAACACAGCACTTCTAGAAAATCCATATAAATACTTTCTGTACAGTTAGTATAGTCCCAAGAAAAAAACTGCTAATCAATTATTTAAAACCCTGGTACAGCATGGCCTAATGGAGGAGATTCTCTTGAAGACCTACTGTTAAGGTAAGGCTATCTCCTCCATTAGGCCATACCTTTGGTATGACTCCCAAGCAGTACAAAACAACCCGGGAGGATGGCACAGTCCGATATGTGATCAAGACAGAAGTCCTTGCAATATATTAGGTTCAAAGCCAGCATGCCTATGAGAGATGAGGTCCAGACTGTAATATTTAGTGAAAGTGTGCACAGTACTCCATGTGGCAGCAACACATATGTCAGCAGCAGGGACATTTTTGAAACAGGCAACCAAAGTGGCTATAACCCTTCTGGAGTGACCACAGACAGCACCAGGTAGCTCCTTAATGTACTTCTTGTAACAAAATGTAATACAATTCACCAGCCATTTGGACAGGCATTGTTTAGACACAGGAGCTCTTTCTTTCCTAGAGGAGAATGAAACAAAAAGCTGAGAAGACTTTTTGTAGTCCCTGGTGTAAGTAACATAGCATCTCAGTGTTCTATTTACATTTTTGCAGTGCGCCTTGCTCTACCGGAATTCACTCCATTTGTCCAGGGTCAGGTCATGCAGGTTCAGACAGACAACACCATGACCATGTACTACCTGAACAAGCAGGGCAGAATGCACTCCGTCCAGCTATGCTGGGAGGTCCTCCACATTTGGACACTTGTGCGCAGCTTGGGTGCTGACCTCCTGGCAATTCATGTAGCAGAAGCCTGCAACCAGCTAGTGGATCTCCTCAGCCAGGTGGGCAAGGCGTCTCACGAGTGGACCCTGCATAAGGAAGTGATGGACCACTTGTTCTCCCAGTGGGGCACTCCCCTGACCGAACTGTTCGTCTCCTGGGAGGACGCAAAGCTGAGAGTCTTCTGTGCTCGCCTTCCTTGGTGCAGGACATTGCTGGGGGATGCTTTTGCAAGGCCCTGGACCCTAGGCCTCCTTTATGTCTTCCCTCCCCTTCCACTGAGTCTAGGTCAAGGTACAGAGGGACAAGGCGCAGGGGATTCTGGTAGCCCCAGATTGGCCATGCCAGTTTTGGTACCCAGATCTCCTCAGCCTCTGCAGCAGGCCTCCATGGCAACTGCCCCTATATCTGGATCTGTCTTCCCTTCACAAGAGGAAGACCTTGCACCCGGACCTTCAGTCCCTGCACCTAACACCCTGGTTCCTGAGTGGTTAGAGTCCCAGGCTTTGGATCTCTCCGAAGAAGTCTCCATATAGTGGAAGCTTCCCGGAAGCAGTCGACCCACCGGTGCAATGCCTTGAAATGGAAAAGGTTTTCCATTTAGTACCAGGGCCGGGAGCTGAACCCACTAGCCTGTCCTTTGGCTAGCTATCTGGACTACCTATGGTCCTTCTCTCAGTTGGGCCCGATGTCGACGACCCTCAAGGTGCACCTGGTAGCCATCTCTGCATACAGGGCGTGGGCTGGTATGCCAACGGTGGTGCAGAAGAAAGTGGTCGGGTACTTCTGTAAGGGCCCTGACCACCTGTCCCCACTGGTGCATGAACCACCACCACCACGGCACTTGTTGCTGGTGCTGGCAATGCTCATAGGCAAGCCATCTGAAGCAATGCAGTTGTGACATCTTACATCTGTTGTGGAAGATCGCCTTCTTGGTGGATATCACTAGAGACCTGTGTTTTTCTTAAATAAGAAATAAGAAATTCAAGGTATAAAAAGAAATAAAATGAAAACAAACATGTTAAAAAAGTGCTTGTTTTTTGGGGGGGGGGGGCAAAAATTAAATAAATGCTTGCAGCAGCTGTTGTTTAGGCCCCGTTGTTACCAGAGAGACAGTCTGCAAGGAAGCAGCAGTGGAATTATCGGATTCACAAAACCTTTCAAGATCATAGCATAATGCTGCTTAATACAATGCAGTATAGTAGGAATGTGGCTTCTAGTGTGTACAAGGTCATTCTGAGGTATTTTATGAATGTAAATGTGATAAGAAATAGAAAGTCCAGTTGCGTAAGAACTTACTGTAACAGCAGATCATAACATGTAGGAATGTACAGCCGCAGGCATAATTTCCTCTGGAAGATTTCTCAGCAGTCAACCTAGGCCCCCAGCGATACCACGTGTTGTATCCTGGCACGTATAAAAGTGGGAGGTCCCAGATGCTCCTCATTGCTTTTCCACCTCAGTGACTGGAATGAGAAGTCAATCTCTCTGGCTTCCGAGGGGAAATGAGGAGAAAAAGGGAGCTTCCCAAATATTTTCCACAATTATTGTGGGGCAAGATGCCCTTCTGAAGCAGGAAGCAAGGGGGAAGGTGGAAGAGGGCAGCATGACCTCCTACAAGAGATTATTTCGAAGATCTACTGTTACGGTAAGTTCTTACGCAACTGTGCCATCTTCTTTGAGGAAATCTCTTGCAGCAGGTCATAACATGTAGGAAGAGTCCCTAGCAGTTGGGATGCATGGGGTGGAGGAAGCAATAACAAGGACTTTGGACAATACACCTAGAAGGACAGCCCATCCAAAATGAGTTCGCTTCTTGGAAGCAATGTCCAGACTGTAATGCTTTGTAAAGGTATGTACAGTAGATCAAGTAGACGCCTAACAAATGTCAATGTGACAGGGCTGAATAAGGCCCTAACCCATTTGTTATGCAAAGTTTAAACACAAGGGTCTGTTCTATCCTCTCCTTTTCTGTCTTGTCTCTGTCTGGTTGCACACCCAAATTTTCTTGTGAGACCTAGGAACTGATCACTCCGATGTTTTCGCAATTCTCCACTTTTCGCTATCTCTCTGCCTTCACTTATTCTTCTCTTTTCTTCCCCCTTACATATCTGCAGTTATAAAAAAATATATGTGAATCTCTGTGTAAAACTGAATGTGATACTGGAATCCCTTTGTTTAAAACTGTATATAGTCATACTGTTGAGATGATTGCAAAAAGCTATTTGGAACTCAAGGGGTTAACCTGAGATGCAGTTGCTAAGCCCTTTGCAGAGCTGTGAACAAGAGGTCAGTTCTGGGACACCATGTACTGTTTTGCTGCTCCTGCAAGGAATGAGACCTACAAGAACATTATGTGAGAAGCAGGCTCTCTTAACAAGTTCCCAAAGACTTACAAAAAGAGCAGTAATGCTTTTGCTAGAGAGACGAGAGTGAGAGACAAACTTGGAATTAAGAGATAACCTCAGAAGAAGGAATTAGTTTTCTCTGTTTGTACTGTCTTTGTAAATAGTTATACTGAATAATTATTTTTTATTTTGCTGTTATTGAGAAAAATAAAACACTCTTTACAAATTTTGAAACTGCTCTTGGTTTTCCCATGCTTCCTGACCTGTGCCTCGATGACCGTCAATAGCTGAAACGCCCCGAAAACAAGCTGCAGATGCAGCCATACTCCTTGTGGAGTGAGGGTTGTTGTATTTGGAATAAACAAAAGCAATGCAGTTGGCCAACCAAGTGGACAAGCACTGCTTGGAAACCTGAACACCTTCTTTCCCTGGGGTGAAAGATACAAAAAGTTGCTCAGATTTGCGCAACAGTTTAGAGCGGAGAAGATAATATCTCAATGTTCTATGCACACAGAGTATGAAGCAGGGCTTCTCCTGGATTAGCCAACTTGGCAAAATACACAGGTAAGTGTACAGCTTGATTCAAAGTAAATTCTGACACTACTTTTGGAAGAAACTTAGGATTGGTACATAATAAGACCCTATCCTTACGAAACTGCAGGTAGGGCTACTTGCACATCAGTGCATGTAACTCAAATACGTCTACCCGATGTAATGCAACCAGGAAAAGGGTTTTCCAGGAAAGATAACACAGCTCACACGAGACTGCAGGATCAAAAGGACTTAACATCGTTTTTTCAAGCACAGAATTCAAATCCCAGGAGGGAACACGGTCCCGAATATGGGGATGAAGATGGAGAATACCTTTTAAAAAGGTTTTCATAATAGTAAGCTGGGACAATGGTTTGTTGTCCACAGGCAAATGAAAGGCTGCAATAGCCAAAAGGTGTACTTTTACAGAGGAAAATTTTAGTCCACCTTCCAATAGGGAGAACAAATAATCCAAAATGCTCTGTGGGGGACACTCACAGGGGTCTAAATCACAAGCAGAGGCCCATATGGAGAATCTCCTCCATTTCATAGCATACGATGATCGTGTAGATAGTTTGTGGGCAGCACATAAGACTTCTGCCACTTGTGGGGAGACGTGGAAAGAGAGGACTATGTCCTCAGGAGCTAGGCGTGTAAGTACAGGGAGCACAGGTCAAGGTGAAGCAATGAGGCCTGCGCCTGAGACAGAAGAGCTTGGCAAATTAGCAGAGAAAGAGGGTCCTGGATGGATATCTGCAGGAGCAAGGAGAACCAAACCTGCTGTGGCAGCAGAGGCGCAATGAGGATCATGGTTGCCCCATCCCTGACCAGTGTGAGTAGAACCCTCTGAATAAGAGGAAAGGGCAGAAAAGCATAAATAAATCTTTCTGTCCAGGAATGAGATAACGTGCCCAGACATAAAGTTCCAGGACCTGGCATGAGACAGCAATAGAGTGGCAGTTTTGCGTTTTGCAGAGAGGCAAACAGATCCAACTTCGGGTGTCCCCATCGCAGGAAGAAGTCATTCAGAGCATCCTGAAGGAGTTTCCATTCGTGTTCTGTGGAAGTAGTCCTGCTTAGAGCATCTGCTAGGGTACTGTGAACCCCTGGGACGTGGACAGCAAGGAGATGAATGCCTTTCTGGATTGCCCAGTACCACACTCTCAGGGATTCCCTGCACAAGGGATAGGAACAGGTACCACCCTGTTTGTTCAGGTAGTGGAGTACCATGGAGCTGTTGGATTGGATTTGAAGACAGCCCGGAGGAAGGAGGGTCTCGAAAGCCTGTAGGGCATACAGTACTGCCCTCATCTCTAGGGCACTGATGTGGAGGTGTGTTTCCATATCCGTCCAGGAATCCAGGGAGCGGACATCCAGAAGATGAGCACCCCAGCCAAGAGATGAGGTGTCCGTTGTCAGAATCAGATGAGGGATGGGGGTCTGGAAAGGTACATCAGACAACAGATTGTCCAGGGATGTCCACCGCTGTAATTCCCTGAGAGCTGGAAAAGAGACAAGGACTAGCGCCTCAAAATCATTGTCTCTTTGGTCCCACTGGACCCTCAGTGTCCACTGAAGAACCCGCATGTAAAGGCAGGCATGAAGGACTGTGGAAATGGCTGCCGCCATATGGCCCAGAAGGCGAAGGTAGGTTCGGGCCAAGACATACCAAGCAGCACTTAATTGTAGTGCCAGATTGAGCAGACACACTGATCAATCTCTGGGAAGATGTGCCTTGCCTTCGAAGGGGTTTAGAATGGTTCTGATGTATTAGAGACTTTGAGTGTGATCCATTTTGGATTTTGGAACACTGACTATTATCCCCACAGAGGAGAACATCTGAAGAGTGCATTATAGAGTGGTCAGAAATTGAGGACTGGATAGAGCCTTGAGCAACCAAACATCCAGGTATGGAAAGACATACGGGCCTTCCCTGCGTAAAGCTGCAGCTACTGCTGCCAGGCATTTTGTGAATACCCAGGGGGTCGAGGACAGGCTGAAAGGAAGGAAGGGCCCTGAACTGATAGTGAAGACTGGAAATGAAAACGAAGAAACCTTCTGTGTGCAGGATGCTTCAAGATATGAAGGTATGCATCTTTCATATCCAGGGAGCAGAACCAATCTCCCTTGTTCAGAAAGGGCAGAAGGTTTGGAAGCAACACCATTCTGAACTTCCTGTATTTTATTTAGAGATTGAGGAGTCTGAGATCCAAAATGAGTCCTAAGTTTCCCATCTATTTGGGGACCAGGAAAAAATGGGAATAAAAGCTGTGGCCCACCTAAGGAAGGGGTACGGGCTCTATGGCCTGCTTCGTGAGTAGAGCATTTAATTCACTTTCTAGAGTGGATTCCTTGTCGAGGGGATATTGAGAGGCCCTGGGGGGCACGAGGGGAGGGACCTCCGGGAAATCCAAAGTGTGATCTGTCTGAATCAATTGGAGCACCCAGGTATCTTGAGGTAATCTTGTGCCATGCCTGAAGGTGCAGGGAAAACCTGCCCCAACAGCTGTGGGATGGGCTTCCACACCCATGGCCAAGGGGGGGCCCTCAGGCTGAGGGCTGCTCCTGCTGAGGAGCAGCAGGGATGTACCAGGCTTTGGGGGCAGCACAGGGACCAGGGAGGGAAACCTGAGTCTTCTGTTTATTATTAGGCTGTTGATGGGGCACAGTACGCAGTCTATTGGCGGGTCTGCAGAAGAAGGCTCTAAAAGCAAGCTAGGTTTGAGTACACTACATAGTACGGACTGACTGACACAGGTAATGAGTAAGAGGTGGAGGGTCAGACTTGATGGGCCAGAGGGTCCCTTTCTGCCACCAGATTTCTATGATTCTATAATTCTATGACAATAAGGTACGAGCAAAGTTCTGTAGAGAAGTCAGAATGTCCCGGGTCTGAGGACCAAAAAGTCTGTCACCTTTGAAAGGTGGGTTAAGTACTGAATACTGAACATCCGGGGCAAATACTGATACTCGGAGCCAAGTATGGCGTCTTATGCAAATCCCAGTCGATGAAGCCCTAGTCAAGGAATCGTCGGCATCATAAGTGGCTCTTAATAAATGTCTGCAAACAGCAGATGCTGTAGACAATTTGGTGATAAGATCTTCCTGAGGAGCCCCTGCAGGGAGATTCTGGTCCACAGACTGGGAGGCCTTCAGGATCTCCTTCTGATACTTCAGAAGGTGACCCATGTAATTAAGGATTCAAAGACTCATCATGGAAGATGAATACATCTTCTTCCCCATGACATCCAATTTCTTAGATTCCTTCTTATGAGGCTGGGAACATAAATGTTTGGGTATGGCAGACCCATCATGGGCTGCATTGATTACTACTGAATCAGCATGAGGCAGGGAAGTAAAGTAAGGGTGATCCACCAGAGCTTGATAGGTGCGATCAGTCTTACGAGGATTAGAAGGTATCGAAAAGGGAGAGTAGCAGAAAAGCCAACCCCCATAGGACAAGTCAAAGATAAAACCATCGACAGTCCAGAGGCCATCGTCGACAAATGATGTGTGAAGACCATCGATGGGGGAGGCAGCAGTGGATGTTGCAACTTAACCCCCAAAGCGGTTGTCGATGGAGAAGCCATCGAGTGTGAACAAATGCCAGAGGTCATCAATGGAGAAGAGGATGACTTGGACATGGCCTCAGAAAGAGCTTCAAGGACTATCTTTGTCTTCAGTAGACCAATCTCACTTGAGTGGGAGGTAGTAGGCACACTCTTTGTCGACAATGAGGATTTGGCGGGGGAAACGTTTAGTTTTGCTAGTATGTTTCCTCGCCGGCTCCAGCCCAGTCAATGAGGAGGGCCAACTGGTAGGCCAGTGAGACCTTGAGGAGGAGGATGTGGAAGACTCCCTGGGCTTCAAGCATTGCTCCTTCTCCAGGAGGGCAACCTTCTGCTTCATCAGAAATTCACTAAGCTGTTGAAACCTTTGACGTTTGGTGGCCTTGTTTACCCGCTTGCAGAGGACACAAACATGGGTACTGTGTTCAGGACCGAGGCACCAAACACAGATGTTGTGGAGGTCATCAGTAACAATAAGCTGCCCACAAGAACACTTTTGGAATAAAGGATCTGAAGACATCGGTGATGAAATGCAAACTAGGGAACACCACAGAGGAACAAACGGTAGAATTCTTCGTCAACAACTGGAAGCTATACTCTGGACGGAGAACGTGTAGCATGCAGGTGGCCATTGGAAAAGAACTGAAGAGCATCTGGGACCTCCCCCTTTTATATGCGCTAGGATACAGGACGTAGTATTGTCAGGAGGAGGTCCCAGGTCGACTGCTGAGAAATCTTCCAGAGGAAATGACGCCTGCGGCTGGACATTCCTTCATATTTTGACTTACTGCAAGAGAGTTCCTCGATGAATATCTACATTTTCAATGAATAAAAAGAAATAACTCAAAATTCCAGAAAAATAAAAAGAAAAAAAATATAAAAAATAAGAAGAATTTCACGGGGCTCTAGCTATCACCTCCGTCAGAAGGATCAGTGAACTCCAGGTGCTCTCAGTGGAGTTTCTGTATTTGGTGTTCCACAAGGACAAGGTTGTCCTCCACCCCAACCCGAAGTTCCTCCAGAAGGTTGTTTCAGAGCTTCACCTTAATCAGATGATGGACCTGAAGGGAGTACAAGGGGTGGGAATGGCGCAGAAATGGACACAAGTCCCTTTGCACAGGAAAGTGTCCTAAAGGACACGCTCACCTCTCCAATTTCTGGTTTCCTTCCCCCCTTGCCTCATAGCCTACGACTTAATCTCCTTCCTCCCTTTCTCCTTCCTGTAAAACTGCGTCACAGCCTACTGCCACCGATTATTTAAACGCACTCACCGCCCTCTTCTCTCTCTCTCTCCTTAGCCGTTGCCATTTTGCCCCGAGAGAGCTGGCTGGGGACCAGGTGGCTATAATTGATGGGTCCTGGCTCTCACCGCGGCCCAATGCCGCCTCCCGACCCAAGATTACCGGTAAGGACACTCCTAGGCTGGGGAAGCTGAGATTTGCAGCGATTGGCCGACTGAGCTCTGTGCTACGCACTGATTGGCCGCCGGCTCCAGACATCGTTTTTGATTGGTCTGGCTGACTTTGGTGCTTAGCTGGGCTAGGAGCCCATTGACTTGCAGTGCTAAGTGCCGAAATTTTACGCCCACCCCCCCAACCTTTATTAAATAGTCTGATTGTCACCCTTGCTCTAAATACCCGCCCACTGTCCCATCCTATCCTAGACCACTAGCCAAACCACTCCTTCTCCCTAGTTCTCTCTGCTGCTACCCCTCAGAGGATTTTGCTAGCTACACCCCACTGTGTCTTTCCTCTTTTTTTTTTTTTAGCTCTCTAGACCTCCTTTTCCTTCCTCCTTCTTCTCTCCTCCTACTCTCCCCTTCTAGCTACTATGCCTCCCTGTAAACATTTTCTTCTCTCTCTTCTAGTCCTCTCCTTGCTTCCAACCTTAACCCACCTCTTCCTATCCCTCACTACCCTCTACTCTGGTCCTCCTGGCTAATTACCCAACATCAGGCACGATTGCAATCTCCCCCCATAAGTAAAAATGGTGCCATCCAGCTATGGACTGTTTAAATATGAACAAGTACGAAGACTGCATGGGGGCAACCTGGCACCTATTCCTGGTCGATGCGTTACACTGGGATCCTAGGTGCATGTACTGGTCCAAAACACAAAAGAACCCGAGGATGATCGCCACCTACTATGAAATACGACAATGGACTCTCAAACTCCTACTCCTCCTCCTAATATCTGGAAGTGTTCACCCTAATCCTGGCCCAATTTTCTACAGTACAACAAAGCCTGCCAAAACGGAGGGGGGACTCACCTTTGTCACCTTAAATATTTGTAGTCTCCTACCAAAACTAGCCTCCCTACAAACCTTTGTCAGTCAGCATAACCCCGATATTCTAGCCATTGTTGAAACTTGGCTGACACCTAGCACCCCTAACCATGCTGTATCTCTTCAAGGCTACAAGATTCTCAGGCTGGATAGGACATCAAAAAGGGGTGGTGGCTGTGCCATCTACATAAAGGAATACCTCAACTGCCTCTCCATTACGTATACCACCACTAACTCTGTTTTACAACTCCTCCCTATCAAACTTCTCCTTGGTGCCCATAACAAAGTCCTCACGGTTGCTGCTATCTACATCCCACCTAAAGATCCTGGGCCCGGCCTACAGTCTGTACTAGATTTCGTCAGATCTCAACCTCCTGATGCCGAGCTCCTCCTCCTCCTTGTTGACTTCAATATCAACTGGCTTGCATCAGACATAGGGTCAACTAAGGATGCAATCCTAGCAGCAAACTTAACTCAGCTGGTCAATTCACCCACTAGGAAAAACTATAAATCTGGTAATAGTACACTGATAGATTGGATCCTCACCAACCACCCAGCCCGGATAAATAATATTGCTGTTCTCCCGGATTCTCTTAGCGACCACTCTCCTATAATATGTACCTGGTCAAATAAGTTTAGAAAACCACCCCCTAGAACCATCACTAGCAGAGTACTACCGTTTGAAAACCTTACTCCACTCAAGGAAAATCTTAGACAGAAAGACTGGTCTCCCATTTACAACATGCAAGACGTCAATGAAGCTCTTAACCACTTTATCTACACCTTCAGTGCTGCCTGTGACTCATACGCACCTGTAAAAAAGCGCAACGTGAAAGCACTCTCAACTCCATGGCTCACTGCTAAGCTAATGGCACTACACAAAGGAAGGGCACCTCTGAGCTGTGCAAGAGACTCTGGCTCTCCGACTGACATCCTAAAATATAAACAGGCCCGAAACTACTGTACTAAAGGAGACTCGTCAGTGAAAGCGACTACTTCAAAACTGCTCCTTCCAACACTTGGGGTGAAGGGAAATCTTTCTGGGACAATCTAAGAAATATCACAGGTAAGCAGTCCAAATCCTCTCCTACTACACTGAATGTGGCAGGCACTACCACCCTTGACCCCTTGGTCATAGCAAACACCTTAAATGAGATCTTCACCGACCTCAGCGGTGTCCTTGCATCCGACTTCTTCGCTTCTGCAGACCCCCCTATCTCTATATCCCCCTCTGCCTCTCCAAACACTCCACCCTTCCATCTTAAAATAGTTAAAGCACATGAAGTTTATAAATACATAAAGAAGACTATATCTAATTCAAGGGCAAGCAGTGACTCTCTTGACCTTAAAATACTATCCCTTACCCTGGATGTAGTTCTACTCCCCCTCACCAGAATATTCAATCTCTCCCTCTGTTCTAGCAAATTCCCTAGTATATGGAAGGCTGCTATAATCACCCCAGTGCACAAAAGTGGGGATAAGTCTCTGCCTAGTAACTACAGACCAATTCAATACTCCCTCCCTTATCAAAGGCTCTTGAGCGTATGGTAGCTGACCAGCTTACAGACTACCTGGAGAAATATAACATTCTTTGTGACCAGCAACATGGTTTCAGACAAAGGCATAGCACCACCACTGCCCTGCTCAAATTCTCAGGAGTAATCCACAAGGCCTTGGACAAGGGACTCCTCACCGGAGCTGTGTTTATTGATCTAACGAAGGCATTTGACACTGTCCACCATGGCCTACTGATCAGTCAACTACAGACACTTGGGCTCTCCTTGGGCTCTGGTGCCTGGATAAAAAGCTACCTTGCCCAGCACCCAGGTTGTAAAAATATCTGGAATCCTCTCAGACCCTAAGCCTGTCCTCTCAGGAGTTCATGAGAGTCCATCCTAGAGCCCTTACTTTTCAGCCTCTTTCTAAACTCCCTCCTAAATCCTGCCCGGAACAAATCATCCTCTATGCTGATGATGCTGTGATTCTATCCTCACACAAGACCCTAACCTCTTCGCACACAGCCTACAGCGCGCATTTGCCAGTGTTGAGAGTGGTTCGTTGGACACAAGCTAGTCCTAAACCACAAAAAACAAAATCTATGCTCTTAAGCTAGTCCAGAACAAGAAAAGACAAGCTCCACTTACTATCAACACTTCCTGGGAATCACCCTTGAACAAGTGGCTATCTTTAAATATCTTGGAATCACATTTGATCAAGGCCTTGTCTTTGCATCACATATTGATGGTATTTCCAAAACTATTAATCAGTGGCTCGGGATACTCTACCGTAACAGAAAACTTTTCACCCATCCAGCGCTGAAGCTAGATATTCAATCCTCAATCATCTCAGTCATCGACTACGGCTTAATTATTTATGGGTCCGCCCCTCCAAGCGCACTGAAACGGGTCACAACCTCCCTAAACAAGGCATGTCGGCTGCTTACAGGTGCTCATCGACTTACTCATACCTGTAAACTCTATGCTGATACTGGGTGGTTACAACTATCAAACCGGTTAAAGTTCTTCATCTGCCTAATGGCTAAGAAATCCATCATGGGCCTCACCCAACCCTGCATTCAAGACCTGCTATGCCAGAACTCAAGTATACGATCCACCAGAAGATCAGAAACCCAGCTTCTACAGGTCCCCCACTGTCGGACCACACATGGTCAACGATCATTTGCCTATCGTGCCCCCAACTGGCTAAATACTCTCAGCACCTCTATTACCTCCTCTAACTCATTAGGTGCTTTTAAATCCAAACTATTCTCTCACCTAGCCACTTCAAACTCCTGTGACTGCATTGTTTAATCTCCTATTCTATTCTCACTCCTCCTCCTCCCTTGCCCTCTTACTTGACAAAGGCCTACTAATGGATCCTCGTCTCCTACAATTGGTCTGCTCCTTCCTCCTACCCCCCCTTTTCCTCTTTTTCTTACTTACACTGCCTAACTTACCTCCCTTACCTATCTTCCCTCCTCACTTGTTTTCTATACAGTGAAAGTGCTTAAGTGATTTATCCGCTGTTCATAAATGTCATCAGATTTTAGCTATTTGTGCAACCCTGTACCTCTATTTGTCTGTAACTGATTTTGTCGCGGAACCTTTGTAAAAGAGCCTTGGCTCAAAGGTATTAATTCCTAGATTTACAATAAACAATAAAGGAACGGGAAGGAAAAAGAGTTGATAAAGCAATGGGGCCAGATGGGATGCACCCCCAGGGTCCTAAAGGAACTAAGTAAGAGAGGTGGTGGCTGAACTTCTGGCAATCCTGTTTAGCCAATCACTGAAAACAGGAGAGGTACCCAAAGACTGGAGGACAGCAGATGTACTCCCCTTATACAAAAGCGGGAACAAAGAGGAAGCAGGGAACTACAGACCAGTCAGCCTGACCTCGGTAGTAGGGGAGATCATAGAAACACTACTAAAGGAGAGATTGGTGGAACATCTGCTTGCCAACAGACTACAAGACCCAAGGCAGCATGGTTTCACCGAGAGAGTTGTGGGAGCATGTTGGTGGGGCTGGAGGGGCGGTGGAACTGCTCCTTTTTGTATTTGTGTGATGTGTGCTTTGGTTATTGGGTCGAGTGCTGAGGTTTTTGACTTTGGGGTGTAAAACTTGTTGTTTACTTTGATCTCTGTTACTGTAGGCACCAATCTCTGAATACTCACCATGAGAGAGTCGAGCCCCTCTCTTTGTTGTTTGTTGTACAACTATCTAGATTTTAGCAAGGCATTTGACACAGTCCCGCACAAAATGTTAGTAAACAAGTTTGGCAATTTGGGAGTAGGTCCCAAGGTGGTAAAACCGGACAGAAATTGGCTTAGCAACAGGACTCAGAGGGTGGTGGTAAACTGAGTTCAGTCTGAAGAAAGGGGGGTAACCAGCGGGGTGCCACAAGGTTCAGTGCTGGAATTCTTAAATGTATAAGTGACACTGCAGATGGACTCGAAGGAAAAGTATGCCTCTTTGCAGATGACACCAAGATCTGCAATAGGGTTGACACTGGGGGGGGAGGCAAATGAGGAGAGACTTAGGCAAGTTGGAGGAGTGCTCAAGAGTGTGGCAGCTCGGATTCAATGCCAAGAAGTGCAAAACCATGCACTTGGGGAACAAAAACCCAGGGGAGGAATGCACGGGGGGGGGTTACTAACAACAATCAAAATGGAAAGAGACCTGGGGGTAGTCATAATGGATGATCTAAAAGTAGACAAACAATGTGAGAAGGCAGTGAGGAAAGCCAGTGGAATGTTGGGGTGCATAGGGAGAGGTATCACCAGTAGAAAACAGGAGGTGATGCTATCACTGTACAAGCAGTTGGTGAGGCCCCATCTAGAGTACTGCATGCAGTTCTGGAGACCTCATCTCCAAAAGGACATCGACAGGTTGAGACAGTCCAGAGATGGGCAACGAAAATGGTGCAGGGGCTACACAGAAACTATACGAGGAGAGATTGAGAGAACTCAATATGTATACTCTGGACAACGGGGCCGGGGGGGGATATGATAGAAACATTCAAATACCTCAAGGGGATCAGCAGAGTTCAAAAGGACAGTATCTTTCAGAAAAGAAGATGCGTAAGAACAAGGGGTCACAATATGAGGCTGGAGTGGGGAAGACTCAGGAGCAATGTGAGGAAGTTATTTTTTCATAGAAAGGGTGGTGGATACATGGAACAGCCTCCCAGTGGAGGTTGTGAGGGCAAAAACAGTTGTCGAATTCAAGAATGCATGGGACAGGTAGAAGGCAAAACTAGTGGTAGAAAGGAGAAGGTAGGCCGCAGATCAAATATGATCTGGAACTTATACAGTAGGTAGGGAAATGGGCAGACTAGGTGGGCCAGGTGGTTCTTATTGTCACAGATTCACTCAGCAGGTCAGGCCCTCTACTCCCAAAGTGCCAACCTCTGAGCGCAGTCTTGTGAACAGTGTAACAGACAATGTAACCCTCTTGTCTGTTTTTGTGAGTTCGGATCAACCTCTGGTCTCCAGTTCTGGAGGGATTCAAACTGTTAACCTCTTGTTAGCATACCCAATGCACAGGCTCAGATATATCCGACTTCGGGGGGCCAGATATCTTTGCCTACGGGCACCTAACCAGGTGTACAGAGATGAACCCTTTAAAACTTTAATAAAGACCTCTGATTTAAAACGCTTCTCTTTCCAGTTTGGTACCACCATTCAAGCTTATGTCTCTTGTCTGCTATAACCATGTACTCTTCTTACAAAATAAAATGAAGTCAAAGACAGACCAAGTAAGTTCTAAAAATAATTTTACTAAAATAGTTAAAAATATGTGAAACACAAAATACAGAACTCATATCAAAAGACATACAAATCTTTAAAAAAAGAAACAAGGTTTAAACAGTGCAAATTCCTACTTCAGTACTTAGTCTCTAAATAACTTGCTTAAGTGCTCACCGATCTTGCTTGGTCAGAGCCTAGGTACAAATGTGTCTCTGTAAAACAGAATTATTCCTTAAACAACTGTATTGGCCAACCCCTTTTTGGTGAAGTCAGCTAGCTCCTCCTCTGTCAGATTATATTTAAAAATATATCTAATAAAAAAACAGTAGTCTGTTCAAAGTATCAATTCTGCAATCCTTCATCACGACTCATGTTTCAAATGACATCTCTTTTGATCCAGGCTGCATCCTCCTCACACAGGCTTCATATGAGCATTTACAGCCTCGCACCAATACATCACAACCTGCTTTTCTTCCTCTGGAAGAGTCATAAAATGGATATGCTGAACTCAAGCTTCTTAACCCTATAATTAGCTTCAGGCTTTTCCACATAACACATTGTCTCTAAAATCTGTTTGTGTATAATCTCACAGGCTGTCTCAGCATTTTTCTCCTGGCATCCATCCTTCAGCTGAAACCGGGGGCGGGGGGAGTGAGGTTATTTCAAGGGCACTGGCATTTTTAACAGGCACTTCAATACCACATTTCCGTTATTTTAAGAAATAAAAATTATACAGCACTCAGAACATGGCTGTCTACGTCACACTTATCTGCCATCAAGTTCTATGTTTCTATGCCAGACCAACCTCACTGAATTTTTTGACTGGGTGACAACGGAGGTGGATCGGGGAGGGCAGTGGATGTGGCCTATCTGGACTTCAGCAAGGCCTCTTACACTGTGCCACACAGAAGGCTATTAAACAAATTGGGGAAAATGGGAGTTGGCAGGACAGTAGTGCGGTGGGTGGGTAATTAGCTGGGCGGCAGGACACAGAGGGTGGTGGTAAATGGCTGTCACTCCACAGAAAGAAGAGTGACCAGTGGGGTACCACAGGATCAGTGCTGGGACTGGTTCTATTCAGCATCTTCATCAGTGACATTGCATAGGACCCAGAAGGCAAAATCTCCGTCTGCTGATTACACAAAGCTCTCTAACAGAGTGGACATGCCAGAGGGTGTAAACACAATAAGGAGGGACCTGCAGAGGCTTGAAGAATGGTCAGGGTTTGGAAGCTGAAATTCAACAAAAAGAAGTGCAAGATAATGCATATGGGGCACAAAAACCCTGGAACGTATCAGCTCGGGGTGAGGATATAGCATGCACCAAGCAGGAAAGGGACCTTGGGGTTATCATCTCTGATGACCTCAAGGTAGGGAAACAGTGAAACAAGGCAGCAGGTAAAACAAATAGGATGCTGGGATGCATAGGCAGGGGCATCACCAGCAGGAAAAGGGAGGTCATAATTCCACTCTACAAGACACTAGTGAAGCCCCACCTGGAGTACAGCGTACAGCTCTGGAGACCTCACCTACATAAGGACATAGGGTAGAGAAGGTTCAGAGGAGGGCAACAAAGATGGTACAGGGATTGCATCACAAGTCCTATGAGGACAGGCTGAAGGACCTGAATATGTACTCCCTGGAGGAGAAGAGGGAGAGAGGGGATATGATAGAGATATATAAGTACCCTATAGGGAGGAACAGGGTGCAGGAATACACTATTTTCCAGCAAAAAGATGTTCCAGGACTAGAGGGCATGGGATGAAGTTGGAGGGAGGGTAATTCAGAGGAAATGTAAGGAGGAATTTCTTCACAGAAAGGGTGGTAGACACGTGGCATACCCTGCCAGAGGAAGTGGTGGGGGCTGAAACAATTACGGGATTTAAGAATACATGGGATAGACAGAAGGGAATTCTGGAGGTCAGGGGTAAGGGGCAACAGACTTCTAGAAAACATGAAGGGAACTTACAAGCTTAAATGGGCAGACTGGGTAGGCCATAGGCCCTTATCTGCTAACAGTGTCTATGTATCTATGATTAACCTCCCCATGTACATCACCACTCCAACCTCAGATGGCTGAGCACAATCTCCAGACGTTTGACCTGAGGTGAGCGCTCACTTATTAAAAGTAGGGCATGGCTGGAGTTGGAGGAGAGGTTCGCCAGCACTTCGTCAACTACACTGAAGCCACACCTGGCAGACCAGCAGCTAAGCGGATGATTGGCAGGTGAATTGTATCCTGCATTGACCTCTGCTATAGTCTGGCTAGTATGAAGCCTCCTGTAGGGCTTAGGGCCCATTCCATCATACATACCGCTGCTTCGGTGGCTGCTTCCAGGGACATCCCCATGCAGGAGATCTACAGGGCTGCTACCTGAAAGTCAGCACACACCTTCTTTTACCAGTACCACATCGACCTTGAGTCACGCTGGGATGCTGGTTTTGAGACCTCAGTTCTCCAATCCCTGTTTGCCAGGTAGGGGTGTGCACCCTGCCCCTCCTCCCCAGAGAACTGTTAGGAGTCTGCCTATGTGTGGATAGTGCACCCTTTACACGCCCCCTAGAAATGAGGGTTATGCATCTGCAACCATAGTTCTAGGAGTGGTATATGGTGTACAACCATTCAACCCACACAACCCTCCCTGGCAAATGGCACACAGATCTCTGCTTCTAGCGTGCAAGGTCTGGCATGACGGGGCAGAGCCAAGGAGTACACCACCCAGGTGGGTAGGAGAAGTTTAGCCTAGAGACATTCCAGCCGGTCTTAAAGGGAAGGCTGCATAAATGTAAATGTGCAGCATATATCACTCTTAGAACTACGGTTACAGGTGAGTAACCTTCATTTTTCTGACATGATAAAACTGTTAGGGCCATCACTGTCCTATTTTCATAATTGTCCTGTGTTGAGATATAGTGCATTAGTTACAATAGTGACAGTTTCGATGTAAACAGGCAAGATGCGTTACATTGGTTACAGCAGTTAAATTAACAATACAGGCATATAGTGTACATTAAAGCTGTTTACAAGGGCAATATAAACAGTATTTACATTTAGTCTTTCAGGCAGGTCTGATGCTGTTAGTCTGCAGGGAAAACTGTACCATCAGTTTAATAACAGTCACAATGCCAGCCCGGTGGCGCTGAGGGTTGAGGCGCTGGACGCCACACCTCACACCATGCCGGTGACGTGGGTTCAGGAGCTAGCTCAGGTTGCCATGGGTTGGTTGCAGGGGAGGGTGCAGAGCTGGACTGAGCTGCCGACATCCAGCTCTCCTCTCCTGGGAAGGCTCTGAAGTCTCCCGGGCCCTTGGCTGCCACAGAGTAGAGGATTGGTGGTAGCGCCAAGCCCAGTGGGAGACTCGGCGCTAGGCCAGGCGGGGAGAAGTGGCTGTCACTGGAGCCACGGGGTACGTGCTTGCCTCCACAGGGATGCATGACCATGTTCTGGGGCCCCGAGAACAGGAGGGAGAAAACCAGAAACTGCTATGTCTTCCCGTTGCCGAAGCAGGTAGGAGGCGGCAACGGAGAGCAAAAAGCTCTATAAAAAAAAGAAAAAAAAATAATAGTCTCAGAACTCTGAGTTCTGACTGAATCATTTTATTTTATTTTTATTCATTTATGACTTTGGTAACTGGGTGGGTGCACTGATCCCAGGGACCGTTTTCAGGCACGACCCGGGCCACAGCAGTGGCACAGAGTACAGAGCTAAAATACAATACATGTAGCAGAAGAGCAGTAAATTACACAATATAACAAGACAAAAAAGAGGGTACAATAGTATGATGGAATTCTCAACAAATGGCAGTCATAAGAGATAAATAACAGGATGAGTTCACAATCAGACAGCAAGTTATGCAGGAATTAGAGAATACAAGATCCTACTAGTCTAGGAGCAAGTGCAGGATGGAAAGGGGCCAGTAAGGAGACCACAGGAACCAAATGTAGATACTCCAGAGATAGGGAGCGGCAAAAGAAGGAGGGGGGAGGGAGTAAGAAGGAAAAGTGAAGAAAGGGGGGAGGTGAAAAGGACCACATCTAGATAGGAAAGGTTGGGGGTGAGGGGGACTAGTCCGAAAAGCAGTGGCAGGCGGACGCCATCAGGGGCCAGTCTTTGAGGTGACTTTTGAACAGGCAGTGGGTGTTGATTGTGCGCAGTTCACCAGGAAGTTTATTCCATAGTGTAGGGGCTGCCATAGACAGGGCTCTGGCGCCTATGTTAGTGGAAACCCTGGGAATGCTTAGAGGAGGGATGCTAGAGGAGCGTAGGTTGTGGTGCGAGGTTCAGACGGTGAGGATGGGTGCGAGAGGAGATTCTAGGCCGATGCAGATGGCAGAGTCAATCATGCAGTACAGGACGAGATTGAAACGGCCTTGTAGCGGAAGCCACCCCAAGGAATTGTAGAGGACGCAGTAGTGGGTGGAGAAAAGGGCCAGCAAGGCAAACCGGCAGGCACTGTTGTAGGCTGTGGAGAGTTTGGCCATGGTGGTTGCAGAGGTCCTTGTGTAGACTGGGGAGCAGTAGTCCAGGATAGGGAGTAGATGCCCCTGGATTATGGCTAGACAGGCCTCCAGGATGAGGTATTGCCGGAATTGTAGGCAGTGCCGAGTTTTTGGTGGAATCTTAGCACTAGGAAGCTTATGTGCTCAGCGAAAGAGAGGGATGGATCAAGCAGGACACCTAGATATTTGAAATGCTTGACATCTTCCGGGGTTGGCCATCAGGTGTAGTGATGCTTTTGAAGTGTGACTTGTATTTAGCTAAGAAGGACTTGGATCCGACAGCACGATTTTTTCTTTTTGGTGTTGACCAGAAGAAGGTTGTCAGAAAACCAGTTATGGGCTGCGGAGTAGTTGTGTGAGAGGGTTTCGGAGATGAAGGCAGGAGACTTACCACTACTGAAGAGCACGAGGTCATCAGCGTAGAGGACAGAGTGGCAGCTGAGACTGTCTGATGGGAGGGAGTTGATAAATAGGCAGAATAGGAGGGGGCCCAGGATGGAGCCCTGGGGGACGCCTGTGGAGACAGGCAGGGTGGTGGAGCAGACAGGACCGAGCATACGAATTGGGAGCACTCAGAGAGGTAACTTTTGAACCAGGTGGTGACCTCCAGGGAGCAGTCAAGTTAATGGAGTTTAGAGAGGAGGGCGGCATGGTTTACCATATCAAAGGCTTTGGAGAGGTCGACAAAGACTGCACTGGTGGCGTTACCATGTTCCATGTTTGTAGGGATGTGGTCTGTCAGGAGTGCAAGGGCAGTTGTAGTAGAATGTTTTTTGTGGAAACCATGCTGCTGGGTAGATAGGAGGTTATGTGTGCTGATGCAGTCAGCAAGTTGATGGTGGACAGCTTTTTCAAGTAGCTTGCTTAGGTGAGGAAGGATGGAGATAGGCCGGTAGTTATGCATTGTCTGGGGGTCTCCAGCTTTGAAAATGGGGATTACCTTGGAGGTTTTCCAGGAGTTAGGCATTAGGGAGGTGGTCAGCATACCTCTCAAGTGTCCCTGATTTTGCCTCAAACTTTTACTCTGTCCCTCCTAAAAATTGTGTTTCCATGACCAAATATTGGGAGTTGTAAGCACCAAATGATGTCAAACATTAAAACTAGAGTTGTTCTTCCTTAGAAAATGCATTTTACAATAAGCCACTTGTTCTACCAACTTCTGAGAAGATATCGCCAATTGTAAAGATGTGTCCCTGATTTTGGTCCTTTGTCCCTAATTTTTTTAAGCCTTGTCCCTGATTTATGAGGTAGGAGGTTGAGAAGTATGGTGGTCAGAGTGAGGTTGTAAATGAACATGAGAGGGGTGATGATGCCTGGGGATACAAGCTTGAGGAACACAGGAGATAGTCCATCAGCTCCAGGGGAGCCATGGTTAGGGTAGGCTCTTGAGGAATTTGGCCGTGTCAGTGAGCGAGAGGATTTTGAAGAAGAAAGGTGGAGTATGAGGCTGGGTGGTGGGCCCAGTGGGTGACGCCTGGGGAGTACGTGGGGGTGGACATGTTTGGATTGCGGGCCATTCGGGAGTTTGCTCAGAAGCAAGGCGAGGTCACAGAATTTGTTATTAAAGGCTTTGGCCACTTCAAGGGGGTTGGTGATGAAGCCATCGTCGGTGTTTACTTGCAAGGCTGGCTTTTTGGAGGGGGCATTCAGTAGAGAGCCAATGGATGCCCAGAACTTTCTCGGGTCCCCTAGGTTAGTTTGCTGAAGGTTGCAGAAATGTGCTTGTTTCAGAGACTTTGCCAGGGTGTTTGCATAGATTCCTCAGATGCCTGTAGTTGACCCAGAGGGTCGTGGCTGGGGAAGCTTTGTAGGTGGACCACGCACAATTCCTGTCTTTCATTAGGGTCAAAAAGTCTTTAGTGACCCAGCATGAGTAGTTACCTCTCACCCGTCTGGTGGTGACTGGAAAGTGCCTATCCTGTAGGGTCAGAAGTGTCTGTGTGAACAGGGTTACTGCCCGGGTCATGTCAGACTCAGAAAAGAGTGCAGACCAATCCATCGTCCATGCCTCGGTGAGGAGGTTTGGGGTGTTGGGTTTCCTGAAGTTACAGAATGAGAGGTATCTGGGAGGGGGGCCGTTTAAGCTTGGTCAACCAGAGAAGATATGTGGGGAGTGATCGCTGATGGAGTCGCCCATGGTGCCAGCATGTAGAGCACAATCCTCCCGGTTTGTAAGGATCCAGTCCAGGAGAGTCTGGGTGGCCATGCAGGGGTTTAGCCTGGTGGGAAGCATTATGGTTTGGACTAGGTTATGCTGTTTTAGGAGGGCGGCATAGTCGGGCTGATGGGTACTCAGCCAGTTCAGGTTTAGATCCCCAAGAAGGATAGAATCTCTCTGTGGGGATATGGAGCTCAGGCCAGAGAGTAGGCTGGTGAGGTCCTCAGTTCCAGCAGTGGGAGGATTGTAGCAGCATCCAATATAGATTTTTTTTTTACTGGATCACAGCGTTAGTTCAGAGAGAAGCCATTCGCTAGGGGAGGTAGGGTCGGAGCAGAGGACAATGTTTGCAGAGAGGGAATTTTTGACAAACACAGCGACTCCGCCACCCTTTTTCGTGCTCGGTCTATCAAGGCGGAGGGAGGAATAGCCAGGTAGTTGGTAGGTGGCATCTGTGCAATGTGGCTTTAGCCATGTCTAGGAGAGACCCAGGATGTGGGGCTTGTAAAGCTCAACCCAGGCCTCCAGCTCATGGAATTTATAGGGGAGGCTGCATATGCTTAGGTGGGCAATTTTCAGCCCAGGGGCATTTACCCAAATTCTGTCACAGGGGGCAATGTGGGAATTTGGTGGACCGGGATTGCATTCACTGTCCCTGCTAGGAGAAGGAGGGAAACAAAGGGAATGTAGGTGTAGGAAGGGACACCAATCGTAGTTTGAAATTCAGCCCAGGATTTACTCCTTCTGGATTTTGGGTACAGGAAATTACAGGCATTGGGAATAAGGTAATCTAGGCTATTGTCCTATAGTTGGTAAGGACCCTAGTTACAGAGAGGCCCCTGTTTTTGTTGTCTCGCATCTTGAACGTGTTATTTGGGAAACTGTTTGCTTGTCCCCGATATCCGGTAATTATGATCCATAGATATATAGATGTTGTCGGCAGATAAGGGCCTTCAGCCCACCTAGTCTGCCCATGAACGCAAGTAACTGTGCTGCTTCACGCTTCCCTGGAACTAGGATGTCCCCTTCCCCACCCCAACCCCGACTGCCAGGATTTCCTTATGCCTATCCCATGCATTCTTAAATCCTGTAATCGTTTCTGCCCCCACCACCCCTTCTGGCAGGCTGTTCCATTTGTCCATCACCCTCTCTGTAAGTACTTCCTCGCGTTCTCTCTGAGTATCTCTCCCTCCAGTTTCATCCTATGTCCCTAGTCCTGGACTCTGGAGCATCTTTTTCTTTGAAAAATTGTGTTTTCTTGCACCTTGTTCCTCCCCGTGAGGTACTTATATGTCACAATTATATCCCCCCCCCCTCCTCTTCCCCGGAGTACATATTTAAGTCTTTCAGCCCGTCCTCATAGGGTTTGTGATGTAATCCTTGCACCATCTTGCTTGCCCTCCTCTGAACTTCCTCCACCCTGTCTATGTCCTTATGTAGGTAAGGCCTCCAGAACTGGACACTGTACTCGAGGTGTGGCCTCACTAAGGTCCTGCACAGTGAAGTTATAACCTCCCTTTTCCTGCTGGCGATACCCCTGCCTATGCATCCCAGCATCCTGTTTGCTTTTCCTGTCGCACTGACTCCCTACCTTGAGGTCATCAGAGATGATAACCCCTAGGTCCCTTTCCGGCTTGGAGCATTCTATCCCCCCCAAGCTGATATGTTGTTTCTGGGTTTTTGTGTCCCATGTGCATTAACTTACACTTTTGTGCGTTAAATCTTAACTGCCAATCCCTTGACCAGTCCTCAAGCTTCTGCAGATCTCTGCCCATTCTATCCACACCCTCCGGCATGTCCACCCTGTTGCAGAGCTTTGTGTCATCAGTGAACAAGCAAATTTTCCCTTCTGAGTCCTCTGTAATGTCACTGATAAAGATATTGAAGAGGACTGGACCCAGCACTGATCCCTGTGGAACCCCACTGGTCACTTTTCCCTCTGCGGAGTGACTGTCTCCACCCACTTCACCACCATCTTACCCACTCCCATGTTCCCCAGCTTATTTAACAGCCCTCTATGCAGCACAGTGTCAAAGGCCTTGCTGAAGTCCAGGTAGACTACATCCACTGCCCTCCCCCTCCCAATCCACCTCCTTTGTCTCCCAGTCAAAGAACTCAATGAGGTTAGTCTGGCACGACCTCTCTCTAGTAAAACCATGTTGTCTTGGGTCCCGTAGACCGTTGGCAACCAGGTGTTCCACTATTCTTTCCTTCAGTAGTGTTTCCATGATCCTCCCCACTACTGAAATCAGACTGACTGGTCTGTAGTTTCCCGTTTCCTCTCTGTTTCCGCTTTTGTATAGGGGGACTACATCAGCTCTCCTCCAGTCTTTGGGTACCTCCCATGTTTCCAGTGACAGGCTGAACAGGGCTGCCAGAGGCTCCATTCTGCCACCACCTCCCTTAGCTCCCTCAGCACCCTGGGGTGGACCCTATCAGGCCACGTAGCCTTATCGATTCACTCTTTCCAGTTCTCTTAGGACCCTTTCACTTGGAAAAGGACTTGCATCCATTTCCATTCCCTTCCTACCTTTTCTACTCCTTTCTGGCATATTTCCTGACCCCTCCTCTGTAAGACTGAGGAGAAGTAACTGTTCAGTATGTCTGCTTTGTAGCGGTCATCCTCTACTCTACACCTGTCCTCCCCTTTCAGCCTCACTATCCCTCTCTTTGCCTTCCTTTTTTCTCTGATATACCTGTAAAAGGTTGTGTCCACCCTCACCACTAATTTTGCAATGCGTTCCTCTGTTTGTGCCTTGGTTTCCCTTACTGCCCTCTCTGCCTCCCTTCGTTTCTCCTGGTACCAATGTTACAGATAATGTTGGCAGGTAGGAGTAACTTACTCACCAGTTTTAAAATATAATGAGTAAAACAAAACTGGGATGCGAAGACTGCTGCAAATCTGGAAAAAACTGCTCCCTTTGAATCACCAGTTAGGTTATGAAGCAGTATTCTATGGAATGTGGAGTATTTACAAATGTTGGGTGAGTACTGGTACTCTTTAAAAAAAAATTCTAAAGAGTATTTCCTAAAATGGGGTGAGTAAAATAGGTCGGTACTCGCCTTATCTGGAGCCCTGCCTGGCACCTGTCCCTGTCCCCTTCTGCCTGTGTCTTTTTGTACTATCTGAATGCAATTTTTTTTTTTGCTTTTACCTTCTCAGCTACCTGCTTGGAATACCATAATGGTCTCCTCTTCCTTGTCCCCTTGCTAACCTCTTTTACACAAAATTGTGTCACCTTTGTTATCCCGGATCTGAACACTGCCCACTGTTCCTCCACCCCTATTTTACTCCCTACTCCAGCTAAAGCCTCTTCTAAGCATGTCCGCATTTTTCCAAAATCTGCCCTCCTAATATCAAGGATTCTTGTTCTTGTGTGGCTGGTCTCTGCCCCTTCAGTTATCTCAAACCCTACTGACTGGTGATCACCGTTTCTCAGGTGCTCCCCTACTGTGACCCCTGTCACACTGTCCCTGTTTGTGAGCACCAGGTCCAGTACTGCTGTCTCCTATGTGGGTTCTATGACCAGTTGCTTAAGGAAAGCTCCCTGTAGGGAGTCCAGGATAATCCTGCTCCTGGTTGTTGCTGCTGCGGGGAGGCTCCAGTCTACGTCCGGTACTTTGAAGTCACCAACTAGCACTACCTTCCCCTTGTGCACCATCCTATGGCTAGCCAGCATCATCTCCCTATCTATCTCTTCCCCTTGGGCTGGTGGTCTGTATATTACCCATGTGGATGGCTGACCCTGTTCTTCTTTCTAGCTTAACCCACAGTATCCCCCCCCCCCCGTTTCCCTTGAATCTCTGTGGCCTTTCCTTCACAGAAAGTGCCACTCCTCCCCCCTTCGTGCCTGCCCTGTCACTCCTGAATAGATTGTAGCCTGCTACTGCCATTTCACAGTTGTGGTTATCATTACACCAGGTCTCTGTGATGGCCACAATGTCCAGGTCTGACTCCGCCATGGCCGTCTCAAGGTCCTCCATCTTGTTACTCAGAATCTGGGCATTAGCACACATGGCTCTCAAGGATGTGACTTCCCTCCCCTGCTTTGTTGACATGTGCCTCCGCCTTTCCTGGGCACACTTCCTCACCGGTCCTCCCTGTCCCCCGCCCTAATGTTGAATAGTGCCCTCTGCTGGTCTGTATACCCCTGATGATTTTACTGTGAATGCCTTGGACTTCTCTCTTCTTAGCATGAGACAATCCCATTTTAGTGTTTTGAGTTCTGCGCAATGGTTGGTGCCGTATGGACATCTAAGTATAAATCTTGTCGTTTTGTGATATATTGTGTCCGATTTCTTCAGCAGCTGATTACCTGAGTGCTGGTAGGCTGTGCTTCCGCACTGCTGAATGGAAAGCAACAGCAAGGTGGCTAGGGTCAATCTTGCTTTTTAGGGCTGTAGTGGGTGAAATCCTGCAGACCTCTTTCTGTTAGAAAAGGACTCAGTGTGTTCTTTGCAAATGAACATGTTGGAGTTGCGTCACAGTTGCCTCCGCATCCGTGAATTCCTCTGCTCATGTTGTCGCTATAAAACGCAGCACTGCACTATCTATTTTTACAGTGCCGGCAGTCACAACAGAACACGGAACACGCTGTGTCCAAGATGGCCGCTGCACTCTATGGTGCACGCGCTAGTAGTAGCACATGTGCAGTAGTATGCAGCGGTTATCTTGGTCACGGCAGAGTGTGCCATGTTCCACCATGACCGCCTATTTTAATTTTTTTATTATAAAAATTCCCACCAACCCTCCCTCTCAGCAGTCACCACCCACACAAAACATACACTGGGGTGGGGCCGCTCAATCCCCAGTGTCACGATCAGGTATCCTCAGTCCTGTTTTTGACCTGGGGAAAAAAGTCCATTGACTTCTATTGCACTGTTCCTGACCCCCAACCCCAGCCCTTTCTTACCCACTGGGGTCCAAAGCAGTAATCCTCTCAGGACCGCAGACAGGTTTTAACTCTTCAAAGCCAGGCCACGAACTGAAGAAAATGGTATGCCGTTCAATGTATTTCAATGGGGTTTTAAACTTGGAGGCATATCTTGGCCATTTTTGCATATTTTTGGCCCAAATTTTCAACATGCCTTCTTTGGGACCCCACCTCATGAACAATGCCACTGTTTTCAGGCAAATCCGTCCTGAAAGGTGATTTTGCGGTCCCTGCACAAAATCACCTTTCGGGCAGGAGTTGAAAATTTTCTCTGCCAGTGTTCATGAGGTGGTGTCATAAGAAGGCTATGTTGAAAATGTGGTAAAAAAATATTAAAATCAAAAAATTTATGAGCCTACATTGAATTTTTCGAATGCAGCCTCGTAACTTTGGTAATTTTCAATATTTTAACCCAAATTTACAAAATAGCCATATCTTTACAGCACCTCATGAATGTGACAGCTGCCATTTTTAAACTCCTGGCAAAAATTTTTTTTTTTTTTACATCCCGAGAATCTTCGTCCTCTGTACTTAGGTACTCTTTAGTTCACAGTCTTAATTACAATTTGTTGGTCCTTAAATGCCGTGGCTCAAACAGGCCATGAGCATTGGGCGCTTCCCTGAACACAGGGTTACGTCCACTGGCTCGGGCATGGCGAGTTCGGGGAGCGGCGGCGTCGTGGCCCTGCCTTATAGGCCACAACCGTGTTACGGGACACAATCCGGACCACCACCCCAACATTCCCACCCCAAAAAAAACATCAAGAGACACAGTACCTTGGGGTTAAATATACAGTCACTGTTCTAGATCTTCTTGCTCCCAATCTCCCTGTAAATCTGCCTTTTGTCCTTCCTCCCTTATGTAGGCCATCGCCGCTTCCGGGTCTAGGAAAGCTCACTGTTTAACTCCGGGTTTCCTGATTGCCAGATAGGTGGGATAAACGAGTGCGAAGGGCCAGTCCAGATCATGAAGTTTCCGTTTAACAGGCTGAAAAGCCTGCCTCCGATTTTGAAGCTGTCTGGAGAAATCAGGGAAGATGCTCACTCTGGCTTTTTTTATTGTTACATTCCCCAGTTTTCTGGCCACTTCCAATACTGCTTGTCTGTTCTGGTATCTCAGGAATTTTACTATCACATGCCTCGAACGCTGATCAGGGGAGGGTTTGGGACCGGGGAACCAATGAGCTCATTGGATTTCTAGTGAGATATGGTCGGGGATTTGCAAGGTTTGTCCAAGCCATTTTTGAATAAACTTAACACAGTCTGCCCCTTCCGATCCCTCTGGCATACCCAGCAGTCACACATTGCATCTCCTCTCCCTATTCTCATGGTCATCTAATGTTTGCCTAAGTTAGGCAACGTCTTTCATTGCATGTTGCAAATCCGCCACAACCCTGGATAATTTGTCCTCACGGGAGTGCTGGTTCGGGTCTCAAGTTCCTGAAGATGGTGGTCATGCTGATCGACCATTTCTGTGACTGTGTTAACCATCTACTGCAGGTGTTGGAGCTGGGAGGACACGTTTTTGAATCTATCCTGCATTTTCATTGTAAGCTCATATTTTAGGTTCTTTTTTTTTAACTTTATATTTTTATTTTATGTTAATCAAACAAAAAGTTTGTTTACCAAGCATAGACATTACAGTTGTTTCAAATTTCCTCATGAGGGTGCCACTACTCTTAATACACACAAGAATATCATCTAATGCTTTAAAGATACATCCTTGAGGGGTAATCTTAAAATTGCATATCCCCATAGTAAAACAACCATTAGCTGTATAGAACCCATAAGCTGCATGGATATAGACAAAATGTCCAGAGAGAAATGTCCAGAGTCCTTCACCATACAAAGATGGAATTAGTTTCCATGCTTTAACTAGTAAAGGCACAGAGTATGTGCTATTCGTTATTGAGCTTGATCATATATATATGTATGATAAACACTGTAGTTAGCGCTTTAGCTATCAGCTTTAATTAAAACTAAACGTGGCCACAAAGAGTCTGAATAACATTGTAACTGACAAAATTATATCAAGTATGATTATTGATCCATAAACTGAAAATACAAAATATTAAATGTCGAGAGTTGCATCACCTGTCCGAGTTTAAACATCTTGGTTTTGGAATTTTAAAGATTTTTGAAGAATTTTTAATGCCCCAGACATCCGTAGGAGCAATTTCACCCTCCTTATCAGAAGGCTTTTAACTGTATTTCAGGGGTGCTCTTCATCTGAGGACTGACGGTCCGAGGCTGAGGAACACTTCAGGAGAATCGCGTATCTCCGACTCCAATTCAGAGCATCCGCTAGGTCAGAAAATAAGTAGACTTTTCCTCTGTGAGCTACCCATAAACACGCAGGAAAAATCAATCCATAAGGTATTGAGGACTCTCTTATTATGGCTCTTACACCGTCAAATCGTTTACGCTTCTGCCTCGTTGCAAAGCTAATATCTGGAAATAAGCTGATTCTGTGCCCCTCGTGTACTGAAGTACCCTTGCGCCGAGCAAGGGCCAGGATAGAATCTCTCGATCCAGCTCCATCGGTGACAATTAGGATCACCCTAGGAACATCCAATTCCTCCGACTATTCTCTTGGAGTGATGCAGTAAGCTCGCTGAAATTGCTGTATCTTCTGTTGCGCCTCCTCACCCAGCTGCTGCCCAAACTATTCTTTAAGAAGTAACAGGAGATGGTCCCCTTCACTGCCTTCAGGCATTCCCAGCACTCTGATGTTTGCAGCCCTGATTTGGTTCTCCAGGTTCTCCAATCTAGCCTTCCAATGCCCACTTTCTTTGATTATTGTGGACACTGCACCCATGGTGGCGTCGGCACGTTTAGAGGCATCTACAGCTGTAGTTTTCACCCCTTCCATTGTTGTTTCTAGGGTGGCGACTCGCTGGCTTAAACCATCTCGTTTATCTGAAACTGCAGTCACCGATTTAATTAAAGCAGAGAGTTTAGTGCCAATGGTTTGTAAGGTCTCCTCAGATGCCTCCTCGATGGTTTCATCCGGCCTGCCATGCGGTGTTCTAGTTGTTGTAGCATTTTTGGATTTTGCTCCCGATCCATGATGTTGTTCTTTTCGGGGATTCCCCATTTTGTAGCGGGATCTTCCTATACAGTTTAAGTCCAAATCTGCCTCTTTTGGCTCAGAGGGAAAAGGATTTTAAAAATAAATTCCCAGGTCACAGCGTTCTATCCGATCAAGAAACTACCATCTTGCTTGGGCTCCACAGCGCCCCCCCATATTTTAGATTCTTAAACAGCTTTTCCAACACTAGATAAGAGGAATCAGGTGCATTTTTTCTATCTCTGTCAGCCTGCTCTCCTTTAAGGGTGGAATACGCATTGCCCCGTGTGGCCGGGTCCTCTAAGCCTGCAATCTTCAAAACTTCCCCTGACTGTTTAAAGTTTATTTTTGCTTGGGTTTTCGAAGTTTTCGATGTAGAAGCCATTGTAGAAATGAGTTAAGCACAAATATGGCAGAAATAACTTGATCTCAGGCAGGACATAATGAGATATATGCGGATGGATGAGGAGCCCTCCTTTCAAGCGTCCATCTCCTTACCCAGCTAGGCCACGCCTCCGGGGGCAGGCATCTTAACACATGGAAGCCATTTAACACTGCCCTGGTTACTGCCAAGAAGGTGATCGCTAAACTATGGTCAATGCCTACACCTCCTACTCTCTCAGCTTGGAGGGAAATAATATCTATTTATAACCTGGAGAAGATTATAGCCTAGCTTAACCTTTACGGGGCCGTGGACTGATCGATCGGTCAAGAACTCCAATACGTTCTAATTCTGTCAGCAGCCTAAGGGTAAACAAAAAAATATCCCAAATTAGAATTCCTTTGGAGACATGGTACTGCACATTTCAACAAAAAACCCACATGTTGTACCACGAAAAGAAATTTGGCCTAAACAAACTGAGCAGCTTATGAAAAATGTAGTCCACAGGTACGGATTCCTACTGATCACTATATAACTAAATATTTATATAAAAAGCAACTGCTTGTTGTTTATGTATTTACTGGTGTCTTAGTCCTTCTTATGTTTTTCTGGAAAAGCCAATAAAGATGACATTTGGTGGAAAAAAAGCTTCTCCCTTCCAGCAAATACTCTTTGTTAACTATTACAGCAGCCAGAGTTAAAAACAAAACAAATTTCACAGAGACTGTCCGAGCCCATCTCATGCCAGTATAGTTCAAATGTGTAGCTTCCAATGTGGTTGCACAAGGTAATAGAAATAATGAAAAGATTTAGGCTGAAACCTCTGTAAATGCATGCACATGTAAAAGTAATAAACGCTCTTTCCTTTGGAACTTACCTGACAGGAGCATGTAGCCATCAAACACTGAAGAAGGTGGAACTCTGGGTTTGCAACCTTTTACGCTTTCGGCAATGTCCCTATTCATAAAAGATCACATTTGTTTAATGACTCAGCTCGTTTTGGGGTAAATTGTACTAAATGTGAATGTTGCTCCCCAGAGCTAAATTTATCCAGGCCCAGCTGCTAAACTTGCTAAAGGCAGTTGTACCATCTATAAAACACTATGAATAGGTAAGCAATGAGATAAGATCATGCATTAATTATGCTGGGATTAATGCACACACAGAAGAAAGTCCTTCACACTTACTGTATTTTCATTTTCTGTTAGCTCTAACATTATCAATGGAATGGGTAGTTAGTATATGTTGTTAATGTGCACCTCTACTGGTGGAAATGACACAGCCAAAGGCTGCAAACTAGCATAGAATCCTGGGCACATGAATATTCCGAACAGCAAAGACTCCCCAGTCACATTTGTCCTTGCAGTGCCTAAGCAAAAAAAAAAAAAAACTAAACATGTCCAACGCGTACTGCTCCCTCTTGTAATAATCCACTATACTGAATTTTTAGTAGAACCACACTTTTTCGTCAAGAAAAAGAAACAATAAATGATTCCCTACCCTACCACACTGCACCAGGAAGAATAATGGAAGAATGTTTGCCTTCTGTGTTTCTCCAGCACTGAATCTTCTTCAGTCTTCTTAACCGGCTAGTGTGAGACTGGCCAAAAATGTTAATATGGAGATAAAGAACAACAGGATAACTGTAAACAGTATAAACACTAATCTGTAACAGACAGGCACCACTCATTGTGATAAATTCTGTCTTCATTATGGGTTGCATATGGGACAGTGTTCTTCCCTACCCAGTTTTAGGAATCGTAGAATCTCCCGGTCTGTCCCTAGCGATAAGCCCATACAGGCTCCAAGGGTTGATATCTGGCCTCTCAAGGTGCTCAGTGCCAACCCTCCACCGGAATTCCACTCCTGTCTTCAAAAATTCCAAAATCTGTGGGTCCATGGCTTTTGAAGGCCTGCTATTTCTCTCTCTCTGGCCCAAGCTGAGAAGGTGGTCCATACTCAATCTTAAGCTGCAGACGTAGAAACTTCCCTGGAGGCCATCAGGGTATCCAGTACCTTTTTCGAAAATTCCAGTTTTGGCTATCTCCACCTCTTAGGAGCCAGGCCGCCAGCTGCATCACCTCCGGGTCTGGATGCAAAATGGGTCCTTGGGAGAGAAGATCCTCCCTTCCCCGGATTGGAAGTCAGAACGGCACGTACCAACCTAGATTCACAAGGTCTGAGAACCATGGACTTCTCGACCATTCTGGGGCTATCAGAAGAAAGTTTCCTTTTGAGTGGCTTTTTTTGTGAATACGAACATGACAATGCCAGCAGATTTAGGTAATAAGGCCCATCATGTCTGCTCGAATGCAGATCACAGTTAAGTCACTGCAGCTGCCCCTTCCCCTTTTCCCTCCTTCCTTCCACAGGTTGCCTCCCCGAGTCCCTCCTCTGTTCACTTCCCTTCTAACTTGTATCTTGTTCATGAACCTGTCCCATCCTGTCTTAAAACTCCCCACTAATTCCAGTGCGATCACTTCCTCAGGTAGTGGGTTACATGGTGCCACCACCCTTTCCATGAAGTAGTGCTTCCTCAGTTCTCTCCTGTACTTCCCCACCACCACCAGTTTCAGGCTATGTCCCCTCGTGGTCCCTTCCTCCTTTAATCTAAACAAACCCTCAGTGTTAACTCTATTGATACCCTTCACGTACTTAAAGGTCTCAGTCATATCCCCTCTGTCCTCCAGGGAGTACATGTTGAGCTCCTTCAGTCTCTCCTCATAAGGCTTCTACCCCATTCCACAAATTATCTTAGATGTCCTCCTCTGGACTCTCTGCAAGAGCATGACATCCCTCATTAAGTGTGGGCACCAGAACTGCACACAGTACTCCAAGTGAGGCCTCAACAAGGACCTGTACAGTGGCAGAATAACCTCCTCCCTGAAGTTATCCCTCTACCAATCCAACCCAACATTCTATTTGCTTTGGCCGCTGCTTTCCTACATTGTTCTGATTGGTTCATTTGACGAAAATACCAGCAGATACAGGCCAAGTGGTCTACTGCATCTGCTCGATTGTACAGCACACAGTTTAAACGCCTGCTACCACCCACCACACACCTTTCTGCTTTCCCTTCCCCCTCAATTTCCCACTGACAAGTACTTTGCACCCTTGACCTTCTCCCACCCCCTTTTAAAGCTCCCCACTGTTTTTAGAGCCATCACCTCTTTAGGCAATGCATTCCAAAAAGCTACTATTCTCTCTGTGAAGTAGTGCCTCTTCAATTCCCTCCTAAATCTACACCCCTCCAGCTTCAGATTGTGCCTTCTAGTAATCCCCTCTCCCTTTAATCAAAACATGCTCTCTCTGCTAACCCTGTTTATGCCCTTTATGTACTGGAAGGTTTTGAGCATATCACCCTTTTCCCTTTTCTCCTCCAGTGAGTACATGTTGAGCTCCTGCCACCTTTCCTCATAAGGTTCCTCCTCCATTCCTCCGATCTTTGTCGCCCTCCACTGGACCCCCTCCAATAACCTGATGTCCTTTTTTAGGTAGGGGTTCCAGAACTGCACAAAGCACTCCAAATGTGGCCTCACCAGCAATCTGTACAGTGGCAGGAGGACTTCCTCCCTCTGCGTCCTCAGGAAACCCCTGAGTGAGTTCTGCAGCAGGTGCTAGCGTTCCTGTGCTGATCCCAGCCGGCCGTTGAGCACTCCTCGACCCACAGCAAGCTCCCAGAAAAGCCCTGAGGGGGCTCTGCAGCAGGCTCTAGCGGTCCAGTGCTGAACCCAGCCGGCCGCTGAGTGCTCCTCAACCCACCCGCTGCAGCGAGTTCCCAGGTATGGCACCTAGAAGGCTCTTCTTATAGGCTTGAAAGCCACACTTCTCATTGGGGATACTGCTTGAATCGGGCTCACTATTGGCTGATTCAGCACTCCACCGGAATTCCAAATGGCCAGCCTCTCCAATTACTGAGTTTCTGGAGTTTTGAACTGAACGGTGCTTGGCGCTTCCCCAGAGCGCTTCTATAAACTGCTTTTGTGTCTTGTTTCAGCTCTGTGCCTCTGTTACTGCTCTGTGTCTCCAATATCTGTCCCATTTTTTGTTTGATTCGAAAATTAGAGTTGGCAAAAAAAAAAAAAACTAAGTTAATGCTGATAGTTACCTAGTGATTTGCAGCCCTTTTAGTGTGCTCTACTTTTATTGCTGTATTTTAGTACTGAATAACTACCTCAAGCAAACCGAAGCAGACCTTGATAGTACACCCCCAGGGAAACCGCATCCCAACTTCTGCTTTAAGAGAGTTACGGCAAGGGAGCCCAGTCTACATAAAAAAAAAGTTCTAAGCAAAACCAGGCTTGTCAACGACAACATTGACATGAAACTGGTAGTGCAAGCATTAGTTGTGCTTATAATACCCATTTCCAAAATATTTAATAAATCTCTCACCTTGGCTAAAATCCCTGCATCTAGGAAACAAGCGCTAGTGACCTCCGTGCACTAGAGTGGGGACAGGACCTGCACTGCAAACTACAGGCCCATCTCCATCCTCTTCCCCCACGTCAAAGGTGCTGGAAAGGATAGTGGCCGACCAATTAACAGACTACATCCAGAAATACCAACTGCAGTGCTCCCAGCAGCATGGTTTCAGGAAAAAACATAGCACTACCACTGCCCTGGTTGATTTCACCGACTACGTCCATAAGGCCTTCGATGAGGGTAAACTGGCAGGCTCCATCTTTATCGACTTGACTAAGGCCTTTGATACGGTCAACCACCATCTACTTCTGAAACAGCTGCAATCGCTTGGTATGGCACACAGTGCTGTCCTTTGGTTCAAGGACTACTTGTCCTGCAGGACACAAAAAGTCTAAATTGGCCACTCAGTATAATAGTCCAAAACAGTCTCGCTTGGAGTTCCTCAGGGGTCCACCCTGGGTCCCGTGTTGTTCAGTTTGTTCCTGAATGCCCTTCCTGAGGCGTGCACAAGTAAAATTATTTTATACGCCGATGAAGCGGTAATCCTCAGCAGTCACTCCAACACTGCACCCCTTCAAACCAAACTGCAGCCCCCCTTCCAGCTGCTGGAAAAATGGTTTTGCTCCCAAAAGCTATTACTAAACTATAAAAAAAAAAATGAAAATGGTGCTCCACTCAAGCCCAAAACCAAAGAGGTACTCCACCTTAACAATTTTAAACAACACGTCTGACCCACTTGAACGGGTACCCTTTTTCAAGTACCTGGGTGTCATGACTGACGACTCTCTCTCCTCTGGACAACACATCGACTTGGTAGTGAAAGCTGTAAACACCAAGCTGGGTGTCCTGTACAGGCACAGGAATAGACTTGCAACTAATGCCCTTCAGATCTCTGTTTCCAGCTCTGTTCTCTCACTAATATATTATGGTTTGGTGGCATACGGAGCCGCCTCAGATACGGCCCTCAAAAGGGTAGTAATAGCCTTAAACAAAACATGCAGGCTGATGCTAGGTGCGGACCGCCTCACACACACCTGTGCACTATAAGAGCAAAGAAAACTGCTATCGCTTAGGGACAGAATAAAATACCAAATGTGCATTTTGGGGTGGAAAGCTATGCTTGGTGACACACCACCTTGCATCGTCGACTTGTTCTCGGTAAATGATACTAAACATAATACCAGTGGGAAGCAACAAAACATGCTTTGTGTCCCTTTCTATAGGACAGCCCTGGGGCAACGATCCTTCTCCGGCTGAACCCCTCTATGGCTTAATGAGCTACCAGGTGCTACATTAAAGGTTGTGAACCAAAATTTCTTTAAAACAGAACTGAAACAGGTCCTTGTCAGTAGGAGTGCTTGTGACTGCGAAAGCAGCACCTGAAGCCCCTCCAGGGGCACTCCGAGCCTCCCCCTTAAGTAACCCCACCTTTTGGTATCATTTCTCAGCCCTCTGCAGCTCACTCATTGCCCACCTTCTCCCATCTCTCCCTATCCTGATAAAAGTACCCTCTGTGGTTCCTACCTTCACTCCCCTCCCCCCTCCTCTCTCTCTCTTTCTCCACCCCCCTCACTCACCCCCTCCCATGTCTCCCCCTTTGCTGGCCCTTTCTGATTGTGCATCTCTTCCCCAGTACAAAATTCCCTCCCCCCACGCTGAAGCTACTCAGTTTGGGGCAGGAGCACTCCCACAGGGGCAAGTTATTCAAACCCCTGATTCCACTCTTTTTCTTCTTACGTGGTCTCCGAATCTCTCCAGCCCTTCCATGCTCACCTCCTCCTCCTCGTCTTCTAAGCTGCCATGACAAGGCTCTCCTGGGCCGCTCCGCAAGCATTTTACATGTATATCTGAACTTCGTGTAGTGATGCACTTAATAGCAATCTGATATTTAACTTGTTCCTTCCCATGTAAGTGTGTAAAGTTTCATGTTGTAAATTTCCTGTTTGTTTATCCTGAACTATGTAAGACATGTAACCTTTGTAAAAGAGTTCATACTCAAAAGGCTGTATTCGAAATATCAAATAAATTATAAAACAAAAAAGAGGTGATTCCTCTAGCAATTCACCCCAGCATTCTATTGGCTTTTGCCACTGCTTTCCTACACTGAGTCGAGTGGCTTATATTCCTTGTGACCATTAACCCCAAATCCTTTTCCTCCTTAGAGACAGATAACTGTACCCCTCCCAGCTGGTAACTGTGCCCTGGATTCCTGGCTCCAAAGTGCATGACCTTGCACTTCTTAGCACTGAAACATAGCTGCCAAGTGTCTGACCACTGCTCAAGCCTTACCAAGTCTTCCTGGAGATCTTTTCCTCCTTCCACTCCATCCACCACCACACCTACCTTGGTGTCATCAGCGAACTGGCTGATCTTGCTCTTAACCTCAAGTGCTATATCGGCTATGAAGATGTTTAACAGCACTGGCCCCAGCACCGATCCCTGTGGGACCCCACTGGTGACTGCTCTGGAAGATGAGAGTCACTTCCCCCCCACCCCACCAACCACCCTTTGATGTCTGTCCCTCACCCATTTATCAACCCACTTCACGAGTTTCTCCCCCGCTCCCAGGTTCTTTAATTTACTACCTAATCTGCCATGGGGCACTGAGTGAAAGGCTTTGCTGAAGTCCAAATACAGAACATCAACCGCCTGACCTCTATCGAGTTCTTTTGTCACCCAGTCCAAAAAGTGAACCAGGTTAGTTTGCCACGATCTTCCGGAAACAAGCCCATGATGTCCGTCGTTCGTAAGACTGCTCACCTCCAGAAAGGTCACCAACCTTTCCTTTAGGATAGTCTCCATCAGCTTACCCAGAATGGACGCAAGACTGACCATTCTATAATTTCCTGGCTCATCCCTGGGGCCACTCTTATTTATTTATTTGGCTTTTGCTTATGCAGGCGTACCACATGCACTGCCCACCAGTCCCGAGGTACGCACCCAGTCTACAGGGAGATATTGAACAAATCTGCTAGTGGTGCTGCCAGGACCTCAGCCAGCTCCCTCAGGACTCTAGGGTGCATCCCATCTGGCCCTGGTGCCTTGTCCGTCTTCAGTGCCTTGAGACCCTCCAACACACTGTTCACAGGGATCTCTCCAGCCATTATACTTTCTCCCCCCTCACCGGATTTGCCTTTCCCCTGTGGGATCGGTCCATCCCTCTCCCTGGTAAATACAGAACAAAAGTACTCACTGAGTGCCTCTGCCTGTTCAGTCCCCTTCTCTACCATCACTCCATCTTTCCCGATTCTGGTGATTTGCTCCTTGCAGCTCCTCTTCTCCATTATGTACTTGAAGAAGGCCGCCTCACCCTCCTTCATCCCTTGGATAAGCCTTAGCTCCCTTGAAACCTTGGCCACCCTCACAGCCCTACTCACCTCCCTGTTGTTTCTTACGTATTCCTTCCTGTCCTCCTTCCTGTTAGTCCTCTTCCATCTTCTGAAGGCAGTCTTTTTCTCCCTAACCCTTTTCTGTACCTTCCTGGTCCACCAACTTGGCTTGTTGATCCCACCCTTTTTACTGCAGTTCCTTGTGCAGACATTTGTGGCCTCTACTAGACCTGCCTTCAGGATATCCAATTTTTTGATGGCATCCATGTCAGGGCTGATGGTAGCCAAATACCCTCGAAGGATGTCAGCCATCCTACTGAAGTCAGTCCTTTTGAAGTCCACTATCCTGGTTCTAGTTGACACACCCTCTCGACCCAGATCCAGGGAGAATGACACTGTATGGTGGTTGCTGCTTGTCAAGGAGTCCTCAGTTTCTACTCCTTGTACGTGGTCTCCTTCTGACAGCAAAAGGTCCAAGATGTTCCCCTACTTTTTCGGCTCCTCCACCCTTTGAGAGAGGAATACATTCTGGAAGGCATCCAGAATGACCTGTTCCCTAGTGCTTGTGGTAGTCATGATTCTCCAATCCACCTCTGGTAGACTGAAATCCACGACCACCACAGTGCCACCCATGCTACAGTATTTCCATATCTGATCCACCCGGGCTCTGTCAACGTCCTCCAACTGTGAGGGTGGTCTGTACACAACCCACAGTCTGACCTTTTTGCCTTTATTGTTCTGCAGCTGAACCCATAAAGTTTCTGCCTTACCCTCATCATCCTCCACTTTACTACTCTCAGTCCGCTCCTTCACATATAGCGCAAGCCTGCCTCCTTTCTCTTTTGACCTGTCCCTCCAATGCAGCCATTGGTATCATGATGTCCCAGTCATGGTGCTGGTTGGCCCACATCTCGGTGATGGCAGCTATATCCATCTCCCCTTCTGCCAATAATGCTTGGAGCTCAGTTATTTTGTTCCCTAAGCTCCCTGCGTTTAAGGAAAACACCGCCCCTGCTGGAACCTTGCCTTTACCCATTACTCCCCTCCTTTCTACCTGTTCTGCTTTTGAATGCCCCATCTTCCCTCTCCGCTAGTGGAGGCATGTCTTCCCCTCTCCTTGTGGCTCTGTCTGCTGTCCAAGGCTAAGCACCCCCCCCCCTTATCAGTTTAAAGTATATTTGAATGCTAAGAACTCACCCAGTTTCTGCTTCAGGACGCTGAAACCTTCCTTGCTCAGGTGCCTACCTGACTGTTTATGTACACCACTACCACCATGGAGAACAGCACTCCAGAAAGAGCCCCTCAAGGAAATTAAAAAGCATTACACATAGCTCTATAAGTTAGCTTCCTGCTAAGAATCAGCTGGGGTTGGGGGTCTGACACCCATAGAGATGCTAGGGATAAAATAAGAAAAAAAAAAAAACTAGCTAACTGAACCTTTGTAGATCACACCAAGAAAATCACACCTGACGCACCATAAAAAAAGAAATCTGAGACCTGAAAACACAGACTAGTGTGGCAGAACGTGGCTTCCAATCCAAGCACAATCAGGCAATGGAAATGGGAAAAAAAAAACAATGAAGGTTTATCAGTCTGAGAGGCACCTTAGCAGGTACAATTCCTAAATTTTGGGTGCTCCCCATCATAAGGTAGCCTCCACCTGCCCTGCAGAAGCAAAATCTTATAGTGTTAGACCAAGAAAAATAAATTTTCTTCAGAGGGAATCTTCAATGCTGCTTCCCCTTCAATGGTGCAGTAAAGACTGGAGAATCTTTCCTATTCGGAATTTTCATGTACTAGGGTTGCCACCTGTCAGGTTTTTTTACCTGGTGATCAGGTTTTCAGGGTCCCTATCAGGTAATCTGGTTTTGCTCTGTGCTGGTCAGGTTTTTGAGCCATTCTGAGTGCTCACATACTTTTGAAACAAATTGTGTCATATAATTCATTGTTTCAGCTACATGTCCAGGTTACAGACAAGTTCTGTTGTCAATGTAGCCTTTTGTTTGTGAAAACAGTCACCCTGTGAGGTGTAAAGTATGGCCATTAACACCATTAGCACTTACTTAACCTAACCTTTTCCACTGCATCTTAAGTGGCATAGCAGCACAGCTGCCCCCACCTTTATACAGTAACAGAGCCAGTTGTCCTCCACTTTCATTTGCTGGTAAACATTTTCATCTCAAACAGAATTTAGGCATTTTTAAATGTTTTAAATTCTTTTTTTTCCTCAAGAAAAAAGTATGGTCACTTCTTTGGCTTTGAAATAGTACTGTGGACAAGAACAGGAAATGGAGCTAGAAAAATATATAAAGTATGTATACTGTTGTATGCTATTTACAGTATTTCCCTTGTCTCCCCCAGATCATATCTGTAAATGAGATTTCTTTTATCTCTGTATGTTTATCTGTTTAACCAAAGGCAATAAATAATTAGGAAGAACCTAGGAAAGTAACGTTAACAGGCACAGTACAGTTTTTATTTAACTGCTGCATTAAGTATTGTTTTTTTAATGATATAACAAATGGACTTCTAGGAGGAACAATGCATGATGAGTCATGAAAAGGGGTGGGGCTAGGGGCGGAGCTTAGGATCCGGTTTTTGCCTCATCCAAAGGTGGCAACTCTATCATGTACCCAGGATTCCATGCTGGTTTGCAGCCTTGGGCAGTGCCATTTCCCCTAGTAGGGGTGTAACATTACCCATATGTGCTAACTACACACTGACAATGTGGAGTGCTACAGAAAGGGGTGCGCCACCTTGTGCTTTCAGCTCCAGAAAGTGCATTTATCTCAGCATTAACACCATCAGGGATCACATATTTAAAAACAGGCAAAAGCAGGGAGCAAAGGTTTACATTGCGCCTGCGCCCAACTGAGACGCTGCAATATTCAGTCATACAGCAGACAACCACTATTTATCGGCCCATGTCATCGCAGTGTGGAGTCAATCTGTGCTGCCCTGACATGGACCTGAACCGCACCCAGCCACAGGTAATCACCCCCCCCCGACAGGATAGTAACAGGTGCCATGGCATGATATTCAGCCACAAAATAAAAATGAGCCCACTGGGCATGCAAGGCACTAAGGGGCCATTAGCATGCCCACTACAGGCTCATTTGCACTGGAAATGGTAACTCAGTTGTGCCTGACCTAATGCTATCCCAGGTAGTCAGTCGTACCCCCTCATACACACACCCCTGAACATCCTTCCCAGTTATTTGACAGTTATTCCTGGTATCTAGTGATACCCACCCCCCCGGAACACTCATCCCATATACAGTACATCCTTCACTACCCTGGTGTCTAGTGACAGCCCCCCCCCACCCTCTGATAACAGTCCCAGTGAGTTACCATGTTTAGCTGGTGTCTAGTGGCAACCCCACCCTCTGATTCCCCTCATCCTGGTTGCCTACCATGATTCTTTTCTGTCTAGTGGCACCCCTCCCACTGTCCAATCCCAGTCCAGTTTTGTTTAAATGATGCTCTGGTGTCTAGTGGAACTCCCCCCCCCAACCTCTGAGTACCTGTCCCATATAACATGACCATTACTGGTGGCTAGTGGCACCCCCCTCACACACCTGCCCCATCACTAAGAAGATATCTCCTAGTGTCCAGAGACCCATCTACATACCCATCCTGTGCCATCCCTGATGGCTAGAGGCCCCTCACACCCCTCCCAGTACTTTGACAGTTATCCCTAGTGTCTAGTGATATCTCCCACCCAAACACCAGTCCTGTATATGTCCTTCATTATTATGGTGTCTAGAAGTCCCCCCTCCCGATAATTCTGCTGATGCCAATATAGTCCCTAGTGTCTAATGGCACTCCACCAACCTTCCGATCACCCGTCCCAGGTATTACAACGCATTTCTTGATGCCTACTTGCACCACCCACCCTCAGATCCCCCATCTCGGTAATATACAGGGGTCCCTGGTGTCTAGTGGGGCACCCCACCCCTGATCAGCCATCCGGGTATCACCATATCCCTGGTGTTTGTTGGTACTCCCCATCCTCCAGTCCATGTCCCCTGGTGTCGAGTGGTATCCCTGCTCCCACCCCAACCCCCCAAAAGTGGCAAAAAGGGAAAAAGTGGGGATAACAAGCAGAATGCTAACAAAATCTGGAAGGCCATGTGTGTGAATGATAGAAGTCTAGAAAATAAGATTACAGACCTAGAGGCCATAATGACAATGGCCAACCTGAATACACTGACCATTACCAAGTCATAGTGTACTGAAAACTATTACTGGGACATAGCCATACCCATACCAGGCTACACTCTGTTCAGGAAGGACAGGGTTGAAAGAAAAGGAGGGTGTAGGGGGCTTTATATGAAGTAAAACCTGAAAGCAACCAAGATACAGGGAATACGGGGGGAGGCTGAGGTGCTGTGGGTCACCGTGGAAAAGAGGAATGGAGCAACTATTTGCACTGGTGTGATCTACATTCAGCCAGCATGGGGAGGGGGGGTTAGATAAGGTACTGGTTGATGCAACTGGCAAGATGGCAGGAAGTGGGCAAGTGGCAGAGGAGGGGGAGGTGGAGGTTTCAATCTCCAAAATATAGACTGGAGCATCCCAGCTGCAGCTTCACATAGAAGCAGGGACATCTTGGACTCACCACAAGGGGCATTCTTCTGGCAAGCAGCCAGTGAATCCACACATGATGGGGCTATACTGGACCTAGTTATTTACTAACATGGACAGTGCTGCAGACATCAAGGTGGGAGACCACCTAGGGACCAGTGATCACTCTACGGTATGGTACAATATAAGGATGGCTGTGGAATTGAACCACACTGGGGTGAATATCCTATATTTCAGGAGGGCAGATTTTATAAAGATGGGGAATGCTTCATGGATGCACTGGCATGGGGAGAAAAACTAGGTGGGTGGAAGAACAGTGGACAAAATTAAAAGGAGGCATAGTGAAGACAACAAACCTATGCCTCAAATAACTGAGTAAGAGGAAAGAGACCGCTACAGTTCTCAAAACAGGTAGCTAAAAAAGTTAAGGCTAAAAACATGGCATTCATAAGATACAAGGAAATGCACAGGGAAAAGAATAAAGACATATATCAGGAGAAACAGAGAGAAGCATTGGGAAAGCAGAAAGGACATCAAAGTTACAAACGGAAGAGAAAATAGCCCAAGCAGTAATAAAACTGGTCAAGCCATTTTTTAGGTATGTAAGTGAAAAAAGGAAGACCAGGGAAGAACTGTAAGGTTAAAAAGGGATGAGGGGGATGGTGTGGGGGGACCAGGAAAAAGCAGACATCCTGAACAAATACTTTTGTTCAGTGTTCACAGTTCACAGTGAAGGGAGCAGGAGATGGGCCACAAAAGAGTAACAGAATCTTTAAAAGAAGGGAAGTAGACACTTGCAATTTTTCAGAGGACATTGTCCTAAAGGGACTCACTAATCTGAAAGTGGACAAAGCAATGGGACTAGATGGGATACATCCTAGGGTATTGAGAGAGCTCAGAGAGGTACTGGCTGCACCTCTGACAGCACTGTTCAACAGGTCACTTGAAACAGATGTGGTTCTAGAGTACTGAGGGAGGGCAGATGTAGTCCCAGTCCCACTTCATAAAAGTGGTAGCAGGAAGGAAGCCAGCAATTATATATAGAATAATGCATGGGGAAGTGTGTGTATTGAGGATCTTATGCACACCCGAGGTGTGCGATACCTCATAAACCCCCGACAACAAAGCTCGAGGTTTTTTTTATCAAGGCATCACACACCGAGGGTGTGAGTAAAATTCAAGTTGACATACACTTCCCCATGTTCTATTTTAAAAAATAACTGGGTCCTGAACTTTTGTTGGACAGATACTTGTTGAACAGCCCAACATCGGCCTCAGTTTTCTTATATTGCTTCTGTTTTCCTTGCTGCTCTATGAATTTTTGTCTTTCTAGGTCACTAGGCTGCTGATATGGAGATGAATGTGCCATTTTAAGGGGGATAGACAGATGTTAGTAGACAGTTAGTTATTTTTCATTTATGTGAGAAATGCGTCTTTCTTCAGCTTCACATGAGTTAGATTCCCACTCAGTGGTTTCAGTCAGGTTAAAGTGATCAAGCTGACAGCGCGAGGAGCCAATAGTGCTAGCATGAGAGTGATTTTAGAATTTTTGCAAAAGCTGCTTAATCGAACTCCGTTATACATGGGTAATTATACATAGACATGTACAATCGAGTTTGGCAGCTTATGCTCACAGTTTTTTTCTTTTTTTTTTTTTTTAAACTTATTTTCTTTATTACCTCCTCAGCTGGGGGGTGGTCCTATGGTTCCCCCTATCCAGCTTTTGCCCCATCAGCCCTCACACCAGCCACAGCCAGAGCTCTACCCCCTTGCCCTCCCCAAGCCACTTCACAGCGGGTACTTACCCCGCACACTGCAGCAGATCTGGAGGCCGGGCTTGGGTGGAGCTATCTTGAGTGCGTCCACCGGGGCACCATCAGAACTGACCTTCATGTGCTCTGAAGGATTTCATTTTTTGTGTCCCTGTGATTGCCCCCATGGCGCGAGTGTGCAATGACTTCAGGGTGCTGCTGCACATGCGTCCATGTGCTACACGCCCGACGTTGGCACATGCCGACCCGCACTGTGACCCCTGAGCAGTTCACCAGCCCCTGACCACCAGTACCTCAGTGGTCGTTCCCTCCCCAGAGGAGAAGAGCAGTCCATGGGATGCTCAATCCTCCTCTCCCCCAGCTGTCCCTCCGACACTCAAGGTCACTCCCGACTCTGGGTCATCAGCATGGTAAGAGGTAAGGCGCCAGCACCTCAGCCTTCTACACCACTGGGCCTACTTATGCTCACAGTTGATAATTAATATCAGATTGATAAATAATTCAAGGAGGCAGTATAGCGCAGTGGTCTAAGGCTCTGAGCTGCAAATCTGGTGACATCCAGCAGACCAGATCTGGGTTTGAATCCCACAGCTTCCACTTGCATACTGTGTGACCCTGAGCAAGTCATTTAACCTCCTTGTGCTCCCAGGTCGCTCCTGTAAAAAAAGCTTCCAGCTTAGTGTGCTATACCTGGTTAAACAACTAAATTAAAAAAAAAAAAAAAAAAAATATATCACTAAGCACTTATTATAGACCAGTTAGCTTCACATCAGTGGTGGGAAAGTTCATGGAATCGCTGCTGAAGGAGAGGAGAGGAGAGGAGAGTGGAATATCTTGAATCAATGAGTTACAAGACCCAAGACAGCATGGATTCATGGCTGGAAGGGCATGTCTAACTAATTTGATTTCTTTGATTGAGTGACCAAGGAATCAGATCATGGTGGAGCTGGGGATGTGGCCTACCTAGATTTCAGTAAGGCATTTCACTCTGTTCCCACACAGAACACTGTTAAGCTAACTAAGTAGTCTAGGTGTGGGTCAGGAGGTGGTGAACTGGGTAACAAACTGGTTACTGCACAGGCGACAGAGGGTGTTAGTTAATGGAGTTCACTCCAAGGAGGTAAGGGTGGCATGTGAGGTGTCTCAGGGATCGGTGCTGGGACCAACTTAATGTCTTTATAAGTGACACTGCAGTGGATCTGGAGGGGAAGGTCTGCCTATTTGCAGGTGACACCAAAATCTGCAATAGGGTTGGTATTGGGGGAGGGTGGAAATGAGGAGCAGAAACCTGAGAAAACCTGGAGTGGTCACGAGTATGGCAGTTGGGTTTTAATGTGAAGTGCAAAATAATGCACTTGCGACACAAAAACACAGGGGCAGACTACAAAATGGGGGACTGTTATTGATGACCATCAAGCAGGAAACAGACCTCTGATGACCTAAAGGTGGCTAGGCTTTGCCACAAAGCAGGTGGGAGAGCTAGCGGGATGCTGGGGTGCACAGGGAGAGGTATCATCAGCAGGAGGGAGGTGATGCTGCCTCTGTATAGATCACTGGTAAGACCTCACTTAGAATACAGGTTCTGGAGGCCACATTTCTGAAAGGATATAGACAGAGTGGAGGTGGTCAGGAAGAGAGCAACTAAAATGGTGTAGGGTCTGCACCACAAGCCCTACAAGGGAAGACTGCAAGAACTCAACATGTACACCCTGGAAGAGAGAGAGGGGGCATGACAGAAACCTTTAAATACTTCACAGGGGGGTAAATATGGTACAGACTGGAAGCATTCTTCAGAAAAAAAAGATGCACAAAAACAAGGGAACATGCTGTGAAGCTGGAGGCGGATAGATTCAGGAGAGATGTGAGGAAACTATTCTTCACAGAAAGAGTGGGGGATTCGTGGAATAGCCTATCAGTCAAGGTGGTGGGGGCAAAAACAGTGATGGGGTTCAAATAGGATATGCATAGTGAAAAGAAATGGGAGGAGGGAAAAAGCTGGAGATCAAGTAGAGTCTACAGTGATACTGCAGATGGGGGAAAATGGACAGGCCGGGCGGGCCAAGCAGTCCTTATCTACCAACTATTTCTGTGTTTCTAAGTTTCTATGAATGCCAGTCAATAAACACAGTGGCGAACACTGGTGAACCAGCAGCTCCCCACCCGCCCGCCCAGCACCCAACCCCTTACCAGTGAAGATGGGAATGTGCACTGCAGTATACTGTATACTATGCACATGCTCACTGCAGCTCACAGAGTGGAGAGCCAAGGAGGTGAGAGGAGAGCTGTGCCAGCTGCCATTGAGGGATTCATTGCGTATCTCTGTCTTGACTGGTGAGGTGGGGGTGGGTGCGGGCAGGGCAGGTGAGAGACCGCTGGACCACCAATGTTCACCGGTGCCTTTGTCAGCCATCATTCGGGGAGGGGGGTACCACTAGATGCCAGGTATTATATAGGGGACATGGGCCAGAAGATCGAGGTGGTGCCACCGGTCACCAGAGATATGGTGATACCCAGCTGGATAATCAGGAAGTGGGGGTGCCATTAGACATCAAGGAGTACTGTGTATTACCGGGACAGGAGATCAGGAGAATGTGGAGGTGTCATTAGACACCATGGAATGTGTTGTAATATCCGGGATGGGTGATCAGAGTGTGTATGGTGCCACTAGACACTATACTGACATGAAAGGGAAAGGTGTTCGGGGGGGGGGGGGCGCCAGCGGACACCAGGGTAAACCTTACCATCAACAGCATCGGTGTGCTGGAGGGGGCCTCTAGACACCAGACAATATACTCACAGCAACGGGACAGGTGTCGGGGGTCCGCTAGCCACCAGAGATGAGAGTATTATACAGGACGGGTGCTCAGAAGGTAGGAGTGCCACTAGACATCAGGGCATCATTTAAACCAACTGGAAGGGGAGGATCAGAGAACGGGGGGGGAGGTGCCACCATACGCCAAAGCATCATTTACACTAACCATAACAGGTGACTGGAAGGTGGGGGGGGTGCCACTAGACACCAAAGTATATGTTGTCATAACCATGACAGGTGATCGGGTGAGTAGGGGTGGCAGTGGACACCAGGGATAAAATCTACTATAGGAGATGGGTACTGGAAGGGTTAGAGGGTGTCACTACTCACTATGGAGCCTTCTGCCTGTCATGGGACAGCCAAATGAGGCGGGTGGCTGCAGTACAGCTGTCCCACCATCAGTGGGATGGAAGTACAGGCTTTGCACCCAGTTAAGCTGAGGTTTTCAGCGGCAGTAAACAGCACCGCTCTGGCTGCCATGTACCACCAATGCAAACCTCTGGACTGCTACTGCACCCGTATGCAGGAGGGGACCCCTTCTATTTGCATGGGGAAGTGCTACTTGTCAGTGTCAGCGGCTCAACAGGTAGCACATTCGCCTCTGAGGCCAGGAGATCAGAGGGCTGTGGTTTCTATCCCCAAACCAGGCACTTGGGTTAATATCCCAGTACTGACACTGTAGTGCATCATAAGGGGAGTGGCTGCACTCCTGAGGTGCTATCTTTCGGATGAGCCATTAAACCAAGGTCCCATCTGCCTGTTCTGGTGGTAGTTCAGGTGGATGTTAAAGATTCCATAGCACTTCTCGAAAATAGTAGGAAATTTCTCGTGTCTTGGCCACATTTCTCCATTCTCTAAAAATACCAACAGCTTAATCTGGTTCAAGGTCAGTTGGCATTCATCTATATCCTCTGGTCGTGCCTGAAAATAGGCAGAATCTGTCTAGTGCACTTATTTGGTCAACAAAACAAAATAAATAAATGTTAAGCTGAAGTGCTAATGGATTTAGTCACTACAGGAGTCTCTGACTACAGACCCCACCCCAAAAATGGGCACAAATCCCTAATAGCGTGGTCAACACCCGACAGCACTGCACTACTTTTGAAATATCTGCCCCAGCAGTCTTAGTGCTTTTAAGACAAAATAAGGACAGTTTACCCCCCCAAAAAAATTGTTAATACAGTGGTTTGAACATGTATGCGGAATAGGCCCTCCGCAGATGGGTGCCACTAGGTGGTGACATGGCAGTTTGTGTAGTTCAGTGGCTGTGTGCTGCCATGGTTGGCTGTCTCACACACACACACACACACACACACACACACACACACACACACACACACACACACAGTCAATTAGTCAGTTTGATGTTTTGGTTATTTTTTACTGATTTTTAGGGAATTCCGGAGAGAAGTGAAAGGAGATTTGTTTTAGTACAGCTGGGGAGTTGCTGTTGTGTTCCAGTCCATGCTGAAGTAAGTAGCTGTGCACACGACTGCAGTCTTTATATTTCTTGTTAATTACAGATTTGTTAAGCATGCGCTGTTGGTTTGTGATGCTCAACTTACTACAGTCTGGAGCAGACACGAGTGGGGTGGACGTTTTTTTTAATAAGCTGCTGCTAGCACTACAGCAGGGTGAAAGAGCCAGCTCATTACTTCACGCTACAGCTGACAGAAGGAGTCAGCTGTCTGGTTGGTTGTTTTGTTTTCTGAACCTGTTGCATGGTGTTTATGTGTTGCAGCAGGAAGTCTCGTATTAGGCAAACTGCTGCTTTGGCAGTCTGATCTTCCTGCTACAGTAGGCAGTTAAAACTGAAGCAGGGAACTGTTGTTAGTGGAGCTGTGTTATCAAGCAGGTTCAGGTTGGACAGCAGTTGTTGTGGGAATCAGCGAGGCAGCAGGAGAGCAGGCAGAATACAAAGAAAGAAACAAAGACAATGTCAGTAGAAAAAGACAGTCTATCCAGTTTACCCTGTTGTACCCTATTTTATCCCACAACCCATTATGTTTCACTTGTATCTTCCCCTCATCAGCTTCCGCTCATGTCCCTGTGTTACCAACTTGTACCTCACGATGACTAACTCCTCACAGTTATCTTTTTTGTTCGGGTTTCTATCATGTCTCCCCTCTCCATTCTGGAGTGGCTCCCAATGGGTACATGTCTGGTGCCCTAAGCTGATCTTCCTATTATCTACTCTGTTGGCCCCGAATCAGTTTGACTCCACTATGCTGCACCATCGCCAGCCTGCCTTTGTCATTCCTTAGGTTAGGATACCAGAATTGGGTATAGTACTCCAGATAAGGCCTCACCAGTGATCTACAGAAAGGCAGTACTACTTCTTTCCTACTGCTGTCAAAGCCCCTCCATATATACCCCAACATTTTGAGCACCCTGCTGTACACCTTGTTCCACTGACTAGATTGTTTTAGGGAGTCCCTAATGATGATGCTTTAGGGAGTCCATTATGATAACTCCCAAATCCTTTCCTCAGAAGCACTGCCCAGCTTAACCCCTACCATCGAATATTCCATCCTGGGGTTCTTGTTTCCCAAGTGCATCACTTTGCACTTTATGCCACTGAATTTCAAAGGTCAATGTCTTTCAGCATATCCCTTACTCTCTACTCACTGTCTGTTAGCTTAGAGAAATTTTTGAAGCTACCCATCTTGTCCTGTAGTCCATCTTCTAGGTCACTGATGAACACATTGAAAAAGACTGGTCCAAGGACTGACCCTTGTGGCACCCCACTGGTGACCTCCCCCGAATTCACTGTTTACCTCACCTTCCGCTGTCTCCCCCAACCAACTTCCCACTCATCTAGTTAGGTCCTCTGTTGAATTCAGATCCTCTGACTTATTAAGCAATCTTTTGTGTGGCACATAGTCAAATGCCTTGTTGAAGTCGAAGTACAGTAAATCTTTTTCTTGTCCCTTATCTGCTGCTCTAGTTACCCAGTGAAAGAACACTATCAGGTTGGTCTGATAAGACCTCCTCACTATGAACCCATGCTGCTTACTATCCTGAAGCCCTTTTTCTCCAGGGTGTCCACTAGGTTCTCCTTGATTAGTGTCTCCATCAGTTTACCCACAATAGAGCCAAGACCGGGTTGCTCCTTGTCCCCTCCCTTGTGAAGCAAAACTATATTCACTACCCATCAATCTTTTGGAATCACCCCCGACTGTAGTGAGCTACTGAAAAGCCCCGTCAGGGGCTCAGCCAGATCCCTGTGCACCCCTGGGTATATCTTATCTGGCCCTGGGACCTTCTCTATTTTCAGGGCTTCTAGCCCTTTCTGACTCTTTCCACTGTGATTCCCACCTGTCACATTTCTGGGATCCCCCTTGCCATAGTTTATATTCCGCTTTCCAACAATAGCTAGTTATCCTCTACAGAGAATACAGAGAAGTATTCTGTCATTGTCTTCTATTCTCCTGCCCCCATCTGCTACCCCCCCCCCCAACTCTCTCAGAGAACCAGATTCGTCTCTTGTGTCTGTTTCTTTAGGTAATTGTGCTCAAGCATGACCTACCTGTCTTGAGAATGGTCCCTTAAATTACTCCCCACACCCCTCCTCCACACCCTTGATTTGATTCACCCTAACCAATTTACCTTGGCCTAATTTCCTTCATCTGGTCAAAGCCTGCTCATCTAAAAATACAAAGCAACAGCCCTTGATGAGGGTATACTGGTACCCAGGGCCAATTTGAACCCTATGGGGTTATTGTAACCGGACCCCAGTGGCTTCCCAACCTGCACTCTGCCTACTATTTCTACGCTGGTCAACACCACATTGAGAATGACAGCCTGCATTGTGAGTTGCTTGACCAGCTAGCTGCTCTAGCAGAAGTTCTGCAACGTATATAGCAGGGCTGTCATCTGGTGGTCTTAGCAGCTGCAATGTCCCAATCTATATCTGGTAGACTGAAATCTCCCATGAAACTGAAATCTCCCATGAATACTGCTACGTCCCGCTTTTCGGCCCCCTTCTCAAATTCTTCCCCAGTTCCCTGAAGAACAAATAATAAAACAAAAAAGAGGAAAGACATTAACAGAAAAGATAATGCACATAAACAACTTTAGTAGGCTGATGGTAAGTGTAAAACCTACTAATTCTGACACTTTTTCTCTCAGCTAAAAAACAGAAATGGCACCCACTTTTAAAATGCAAGTTCCAAGTTGGCACATTGATACCTAGGGTAAAGGGGCACAACTGGCACTAGTACTTTTCCAATTGGTTGTGCTGGGATAAAAGTATGGGTGCAAGACTGTGCCAGCCAATCAGAGAACAGGATTTTTCCCATCCATTTTATATTTCTTCTTTGTTGACCGGTACTCTGGCACCAGGAGCCTTTTTCAGGCACAATCCAGGTACTACAAGTACATTATATAAACAGAAAAATAATGATACAGTACACAATGTGAAAAAGAATACATCACAAGGTACAACTAAGTGTCTGTTTTTTTTACATTTTTACAGAGTGCAAAAGAGGTATATATATTTTAAAAATAATAAGCATGTAGCAATACAGAAAGCAATTCTTCGACGGGCCAGTTATTACCATTCCCAAGGGAAATAATCCATAAGGTAAACTAAAGCTTTTTATCTCTTTATAACAATTTTTAAAAATCATCTCACAGACAATTCACAAGTCATAATGTGACCCCTATTTTGGTCCTTTTCTAATTAGTTAGCCACAGACTGAGGTAAGCAGCCATGAAAGCTAGTACAAGACTGCAATATCAGTCATTTTTCCATAAGTCAAAATGCTGTCTTGCTGGGAGCAACAGCGCAGTACAAAGAATGCCATTTCTTTTTTTCTTGCTTCTTCGTTTACTTGTATGACATCTAGAACTACCTGATATGTGCAGGAGTGGTTCCGCAGCAACCTCCAACAATGTTCACTAAACCATCTAAGGCAAATTCCTGAAGGAAAAAGATCTTATTTTAATCATCAAAGCGAGACTCAAGGAAATATTCCTTTGAAACTTTTCTCCTGATATTTCATGTTATGCTCTGCAATGCATTCTCTCAAAGCAGTAAAGAGATTTCCAGGAGTACCCGAAGGCACTTGTCAAACAATACTGTACTTCACACAGTGTTTTGTGGAACTCGGGGAAACAAATTTTTCTTCAGTACAAAGGGCAACCTGACAAGCAGCATCTCCCAGAGTACCCTGGGCAACCTGGCAAACAGCATCTCCTAGTGTCTAGGGCAACCTGGCAAACAGTATCTCCCAAAGTGCCCAGGGCAACCTGACAAACATCATCTCCCAGAGTGCCCAGGGCAACCTGGCAAACATCATCTCCCAGAGTGCCCAGGGCAACCTGGCAAACAGCATCTCCCAGTGTCTAGGGCAACCTGGCAAACAGCATCTCCCGAGTGCCAGGGCAACCTGGCGAACAGCATCTCCCAGAGTGTTTGGGGTAACCTGGCAAACAGCATCTCCTAGAGTGCCCTGGGCAACCTGACAAACAGTATCTCCCAGAGTGCCCAGGGCAATCTGGCAAACAGCATCTGCCAGAGTGCCCTGCGCAACCTGACAAACAGCATCTCCCAGACTGCCCTTGGCAACCTGGAAAACAGCATCTCCCAGAGTGCCCAGGGTAACTTAGCAATCAGTATCTTCAGAGTGCCCAGGGTAACTTGGTGAACAGTATCTCCCACAGTGCCCAGTGTAACTTGTCAAACAGTATCTTACAAAGTGCCCAGGGTAATGTGGCAAACAGCATCTCCCAGAGTGCCTAGGAAAACCTGGCTAATTGTATCTCCAGAAGTACTTAGGATAACCTGGCAAACAGTATCTCCCAGAGTGTCCTGTTCTTTCCAAATTCAAAGGGAACAAGACAAGGCTGCCCCCTGTCGCCTCTCCTATTCCTCCTCAGAATGGAGCTGCTGGATGAAGCTTTTAGAACTAGTGAGGAGGTAGAGGGTATTTGAGTGGGTGAAGTGGAAAATTACATATCTTTATATGCAGATGATGCCCTCTTTTACCTGCAAAATCCATTAGAAACCCTCCCTAAAGCTATGGCCAACATACAAGAATACAGAGCAGTATCCGGCTTTAAAATCAATGAATCCAAATCCAAAATAATGTTCACAGGTGGCGTCATAACTCCTGATCTTAAAAATTATACAAAACTCAAATAGGCGTCCAGGAGTTTTAGCTACTTAGCAGTAAACATTACCTCTGACCCAAGTATGCTTTAACAAACTACCAAAAATTGTTACAAGAAATTTGTCAGGATTGTGACAAATGGGCTGCTTTGCCAATATCCTTAATAGGCTGTACTGAAACACTCTGAATGAACATTCTCTGCCATCTGCTTTTTCTGTTTGGGGCGTTGCCCATACACCCACCTAAAACCTTTTGGAAATCTTCACAAAGTTGCTTTCTAAATTTGTATGGGGTGGGGGAGAAACCTCGAATCAAATGGAGTGTAAGGACACTTGAGAAGGGAAAGACGCAGGGTGTCAGATTTAAAAACTTATTACCAAGCAGCTGAACTCCAGCATATTATGACTTACTTGCAATAAGGACAACATTTAGCATGGGTAGCCATGGAACAAGTAAGTCTGAAGCGTGACAGACTTGATGACTATTTATTTAATAAACTTAGAAACGCCAGCCCGCCGGCACAGCGGTGGGATTTCCGCTTGTGACGCTGGCGACCGGGTTTGAGAGCAGATCCGGGTCGATGGAGAACTTGACGAGAGAGTAGGATCGGCGTCGCTGGGCAGCTCTCTCCTTCCGGGGAGGTGTGGGTAGCATCGGTCGTTAGGGCCCTGGTGGAGGCCGGGAGTTCCCACGCAGCCGACGCTTGACAACCCATTGGAGGCGGGGCGGATGGTGACATCATGGCACGACCCCACCTCCCCAGAAAAGCGGAAAATGGAGGAGCTGCCTGCTGCCGCGAATGAAGCTCGCCGCGGCTTCAATGTGCTCCCCAGGCCAAGCCCCCGACCTAATCCCAGTGCCTGCGGCATATGCCGGAGTGCCGCAGGCCCCACCGTGGGGGGCAAGCCACGGGGTATCGGGGGCTGTGGCTGATTTGGGGTGCAGAGGCCGGCGGCCCGTGACCGGGCTGATAACTGGGCGGCAGGTAGCTTAGGGAGTAAAGAGTAAAATAAAAAAAAAAAAAAAAAAACTTAGAAACAAGGGTAATAAATCACATATCTAACCTGCGCATAAAAAAAAACTCCTCATCACTTGGGGAAACTCTGAAGAGGTTAGGGATCAAGGGCATGCAAAGATTTTTTACCAGGTAGACACAACATAGCTTTTGCACGGTGGGAGCGACATGGTCTGGTAAAGTTAGGGCAATTCATGGCAGGAGATACAGTGACGAGTTATCAACAACTGCAGGGTGAGTTTGGCTTGCCCCAAACAGATTTTTGTTATCTCCAAATGAGGCACTATCCAACCATGGAACCAAGGAAAACTATATTACAACAGATCACAGAGCACCCATTGATGGCTCTGCGTGCAAATGCCACTGGAAGAAAGGGGGGAAATTGATTTCAAGACTCTACCAAGTATGTAAGGATAATAATTCTCATTCGAGGCTGAATATTGAACTTTAATGGGAAGTGGAATTAGGTGACACCCCCACCGGGAGAACAGCAGGACACAAATCTGGAAGCAAGCTAACAAAACTACAACCTCTCCGAAGCGGAGTGGGTTCCGGTGGCAGGTAATACTAAAATATACACTAACATACTAAAACGCCAGCAGAATAGGCCTAATGGTCTCTCGAGTCTGCTCAATTTTCAGCCCCCACACTGAGGGCTGATTCTGGTGTCCCCGGGTTGTACTGTCCCCAGTCCTAGATGTTCCACCTGTATTGGGCCTGGTCAGATTTACCTCCCCCATGTACCTGTCCCATCCCTCTTAAACCCGTCCACAGTCTCCACCTCTACCAGCTCCTGGGCACTGCATTCCATGGCTCCACCACCCTTTCAGTGAAATAACATCTCCTCTCCCTCTGAGCCTGCCCCTTCCAGCTTACACCCATGACCTCTTGTTGCCCCACCTCCTTCCTTTGGAGCACCCTGACTGGCCTCCTTTATTGATCCCTCATGTACTTAGAGACCTCATCAGTGTTCTCCGTCTCCTCCTCTCCTCCCTCCAGGGTGTACATGTCGAGCTCCTTGAGCCTCTCCTCATAGGTCCTCTCCCCCAGGCCCCAGATCATTTTGGTTGCCCTCCTTTGGACCCTCTCTAGGAGTGTAATGTCCCTCTTTAAATGTGGTCTCCAAAACTGTACACAATACTTTAGGTGTGGCCTAACCAAGCAGCTGTACAGTGGAAGGATCACTTCCGCCTTTCTGGAGGTAATCCCCCTGGTGATGCATCCCAGCATCCTATCTGCCCTTGCCGCTACCCTCCTACAGGTCTCTGAGTTGTTCATTTTGACATCTACCACTACCCCTAGCTCCCTCTCACCCTCCATAACATGAATCATGTCTCTTCCCAGGGTATATCTCTGGCCTTGATTTCGGACTCACAGGTGCAGAACCTTGCACTTCCAGGCATTGAATTTTAGTCTCCATTTTCCCAACCACCTTTCCAGAGCCTTCAGATCCTCCTGCAAGGCCGCTCTCCCCTCCACTCCATCCACCACTGCACCCAGATCTGAGTCGTCTGCAAAGAGACTCATCTCACTCCTGATCCCCCTCCTGATGTCTGAGATATAGGCGTTGAACAAGAGTGGCCCAGCACTGACCCCTGGGGAACCCCACTAGTAATCCACCTTGGGGATGAGGCTAACCCTCCAAACACCACCTTCTGAGTATGCTCAGACAGCCAATTTCCTATCCATCTTAACAACTGTCTCCCTACCCCCATTTCCTTCAGTTTAGCCAGCAGGCCACTGTGGGGTACCAAAACAAACGCTTTGCTAAAGTCCAAAAAGAGGATGTCCACTGGCCTACCCTGGTCCAGGGTCCTCGTCACCCAGTCATAGAACTCAACAAGGTTTGTCTGGCATGATCTTCCCAGGACAAAGCCATGCTGCCTATCATCCAAGTACCCAGTTTGCTCCAGTAACCCCCCTAGCCTTTCCTTGACAATACCCTCCATCACCTTGCCGACCACTGATGTCAGGCTAACGGGCCTGTAATTTCCCACCTCCTTTCTTGATCCCCCCTTGTGGATCGGCATGACATGGGCTACCCTCCAGTCTTGGGGCACCAACCCAGTCCTCAGAGGGATGCTGAAAAGCTCCACTAGAGGGACTGAAAGGACATCAGCCAGTTCCCTCAGCACCTTGGGATGCATTTCATCTGGCCCAGGTGCTTTCTCCATCCGAAGGGATGCAAGGACTTCCCATACTCTCTCTACTGGGATTTCAACCTCCACGTCCTCCCTCTTTTCACCCTGCACTGCTGGGCCCCCACCTGTCTGTGGTGGCCACTCCCATTCCCCAGACCCATCAGGGCCCCTGGTCTCTACTGGTCCCACCCCTTGCTCCGGTTTGCCCCCGCTCCCCTCGCAAAACATAGCCCCTCCACCCCCCCCCCGGTAAAAACTGAGGCAAAGTACTCATTTAGGACTTCTGTTTGTTCCCCTGTCTCCTGTGCCCAACCATCCCCTATCCTTATCTTGCTGATCTGCCCCTTACTTTCCTTTTTCCCCCTATGTATCTAAAGAACCCTTTGTTCCCCCTCCGGATCCCACTGGCCAAAGACTGCTCCTTTTTTGCCTTAGCTGCTCTCACCACCCCTGGTGACTCTCTTGGCTGTCAGCTCATATTCCTCCTGATTCCTTTCACTCCTTGAGCACTTGAAGTGCCTATAGGCCACCTTCTTTTCCCTCACCACCTCCTGTACCTCCCAGGTCCACCAACAGGGTTTTCTGGCCTTACCGAACGTATGCCTTTCCCTTGTGCAGGATCTGGTAACCTACTGTATTCCCCTCCTAATGATCCCCCACCTGCTGTCAGCATCCATATCCAGCCTTATCCTGTCCAGACGATCTTTAAGGATCCTTCCCATCTCCCTGAAGTCTGCACCCCTAAAGTCAGTTACTACCGTCCTTGTTCTGCCTCCCCCAGGTCCAGGAAGAACCAGACTGTGGCATAATCACTCCCTGCCAACAGGTCCCTCACCTCTAGGCCCCTAATCTGATCACTGTCCTCCAGGACCACGTCCAGTGTCCGGGACTCCCTAGTTGGCTCACCCACCTGTTGTGTCAGAAACACATCCTGGAAGACATCCAGCAGCCTCTGCTGTCTGGCCACTGGTGACATCGTAGTCCCCCAAACTGTTCTTGGCATGCTGAGGTCCCCCATTACCACTACCCTTCCCTTTCCCAATCTACAGTGCCCCTCGAGATTTGCCACCAAACTTTCTTCCAGGACCTCCACCAGTGCTGGCTGTCTGTATACCACTCCGACCTTTACTCTCTTACCCCCACCCGCGTCAGCAAGGTGACCCAAATAGCCCCACATTCCCTCTGCCTCCTCTACCCCTCCAATACCCATGCCATTTCTGACTAACAGTGCTACACCACCCCCTTCCCTCCCCTATCTTTTCTGAACATAGTAGCCCTCAGATTTAGGTCCCACTCGTGCCTTGAGTGGCCCAGGTCTCAGTGACGGCTGCCACATCTACCTCCCCCTCAACTAGCATCGCCTGGAGCTCAGGCATTTTATTTTTTAAGCTCCTGGCATTTATCAGGACCACTCTCCACCCCTTTTTCCCTCCTCTCCTTTCTCCCCCTTGAGCTCCCATTTCTCAGCTCCTGCACCCTACCTGGTGACCCATTTCCATATCTCCCTAGCCCCCTAAAGGAGTGGAGACCATGTCCCTCATTTATTGTACCTGCTGGCACTGCCCCTTTTTTGATCCCTCCCCCCTTCACAAGTTTAAACCCTACCTTTCAATGATGAACCCAGCTAGTTTGAGCTTAAGGATTTCCTTCCCCTCCAAATTAAGGTGGAGTCTGTCCCTAACGTACAGCCCCTTATCCTCCCAGGTCTCACCCCAGTCCCCCACCACGCCATACCCCAATTCCCCACATCACTCCCTAAGCCACGGATTTATCTCCCTAATCTTCATCTTGTTTTCCCCACTAGCCCTTGGCACCGGCATGATTTCCGAAAAGGAGATCTTACAGCCTATGGAAGGGCATACCCTGGCCAACTCCCAGAACCTTGCTTGAATTTCTAGTTCACCATTAACATTTATGTTGTTTGTCCCAAAGTGCACTAGAATGTCCGGTGTCCCCCTGCATTCCCTTGCCAGTGAATACAACTCATGTTTGGCCTTGTGCATCATCAGGCCTGGGTGGCATTTGGTTCTGATCAGACAGGCTTTACCCTCCTCCTGCCCCTCCCACTGGATGCCTCTGATCATGGAGTCCCCCAGTAGCAGTACTCTAACCTCCCCCTTGCCTCCCTATTCACTCCTCGGGTTCCCCCTCCTTCCATGCCCCTCCTCATCCCTTCGTCTGGATTCTCCCCTCAACTGGCTTCTCGCACTTCCCACAATCTAGGTGTTGAAGGTAGCCCCTTCACTATTGTCCCTGGTCACCTCCTCTACCAGTGTCCTGGCCTTCTTTATCCCCCCACCCAAGTATCTTTCTCTGTATCTCTTTCCTCACTCCTTACTAATCCATCCATCCTATCCGACTGCCTACTTGGCTTTCTGCTCACTATCATCCCATTTACGTCCTGCACCTTCCTGCCTGTCGTGCTCCCTATTCCATACCATCAGCCTCCTTCTTGTTCCCCGATCCTCCTTTTTCTTCTCCCCTCCTACCCCTCTTCCCCCATCCTGTCCGGGACCTCCTCTATTGCCCCTTCACCCTTTCTATCCATCCCTACCCCAGCTTCACCAGCAGCAGCATCCTCCTCCTCCGCCCCCCACACCTCTTCTACCAATGGGCGACAGGGTTAAAACAATTTATGAGCCTTAGCCCATCCCCAGTGCCCCCGTCCCTACCTCCTCTCAGTTTCTTTGGACACCCCAGACTCTTGCCTACTGCTGTGAAATTTCACCTTTGGTCCCTCCCGGCAGGGTCTGCTAGAGTCCCCTGTGTACCCCCCTTCCTTCCTCTCCTACTGTGAGCACCTCTCTTATTCCTCCCCCAGCTTGGGAGGCACCAGCACTTAGTGCTTCCACGCACGTGACCCTGCCTCCACCTCTCCAGTTCTTCCCCCAGCACCCCAGCCTCCCTTCGGATTCCCCTCACCTCTTCCTTAAGTTGTGCCAGCTGGCAGCACACTGGGCATCCCCCAAACTTCCAAGCCCAGTTCAGTTTCATGGCCGCACCACACCCTGTGCACCCAACCACCCGCCCAAAGATAGCAGCTCTAGTGATATGCGGTCCCTTCCCTATCATCACAGCAGTCTTTTCTAGGCCAAAATACAAATTCAGTGGCTCTACAGTTTCTCGAGCTACCAGTACCTATACCTAGGCACCCCCCCACAGCCTTTTAAAACTTGCAACACTTGAGTGGCTTTTCCCCACCCGGCTATTAGCCTTAAGAGTTAGCTTATAGGGGAGGTTTACAACTCCCAACCCCCAGTGGCTCTTCTGTATTTAAGAAAGGCTAATACAAGGGGTGGTTGGAACAGCTTCTCCAGAAAGATTTTAAGGAGATAGGCCAAATTTAAAACACAACAGCAAAACTTACAAACCTGATGACAAAGATGAGTTAGCTCTCCAGAACCTCACCATATCTTCCAACTTCCACTGCTACGTCTATCCACAGCAATAAGATTTAATAATTAACTAATCCTAGCCCAGCCTCTAACAGAAAGTTTACCTGATATATTCCAGTTGAAGGCCCTCCACCATATCCAACTGTCACCCTAATCATCAATTCATTGTGGATGCTGCCCTCTTATTTGAGACCTACCTATGCTTTTTCCCTGCCCCGTGGTTGCATTATTGGATAGAACTACATGAGCTTCATCTAAAGCCTCTTCCTCCAATTCCAGGGCAGGTGTTCCCCTATAAATGAGCTGTGCTCTGGGGAGACAGGGGTGGAGGAGGATGGAAATAGGGCCCACACCCAACTCTCACGAGAGTGCATTAGCCCTGTATCTGCCCCTCACTGCACCTCCGAGCACTACATCTTCCTCCGGAGGAAGGTCCCACACAAATACTGTATTAAACAAGTCAGCACTCCTGCCCTTAAGTTCAGAGACTGATAAGAATTTAAAGCTTATCCAGCAACTAAAATCATTTCCCCAACTGTTCAGCAAAAGCAGGTTCACATAACCTCTGCCAGACCCCAACTGTTTCTGCATATTTTTTTTTTTTTTTTTAAATCACCAGTGATAACTCACCACTACGGCAGTCAGCGAGCCGTGGTCTGTTGGAGAGGATGTGGTCAAATAGGCACACACGAACACAATTTTGGGAGCTGCCCAAAACTTAGGGGTTTTTGGAGCTCTGTTCTCCAGACAATGAGCATGATACTGAGCGTTCAAATCCCCAACACCTGCGATTCGCAAGTATTAGGTAGATTTCCAGCAGGGCTTCACAGCCCTGGAGGGAAATATTTGTTTGGTATCTTAAACAGTAGCAGCAGCTAAAACAACAAACAGGAAATGGCTCTCTAACCAAATTCCGAATGAGTCACAGTGATTAGATTGTTGTTTGCAAATTAAAGCAATGGAAAGATTAACAGCACATGTTCACCTACAAAGAGAGAAATTCTTAGCATTTTTACCCTTCAATGAATTTCTGAGTGAAAGAGAAGGTACCTCGATCCTGGAAATTCTGGTAAGGGATGCCTAATTCAGTTCTTAATTCTTTAGAGAGACCCCAGCCCAGTGGAACCAGAAACCCACGCAGGATTGTTCACTGCACAGCTGCCCGAAAATAAGAACCCCTGAATTCCAAACAGGATTCTGCCCTTCATTATAGTAATACTTGTAATACTGTATATTGTGATGCTTCGGGAGAGGTTTAGTTATTGTTAAATATGGCACAGCTGTAGAAAGATAGCTATCATCAAATGAATGTCATGTATCAACATTCTTCATCAGTGTTCAGCAATGTCTGAATTCTGTTAGATGTTGAATAGTTTTTGTATCTGTCCTTATATATTGAAATCTTAAAGGGAATCAGTATGTTTCTTATGAAATTACTATAAAAGTTACTATGAGGATCCAGTATGTAATTTGCTGGGTTATATTTAGAAAATGTTTTCAGCAAGACAGAAAAATGCTTTTTAAATAGGGATGTGGAGGCACCCATTTTGAGGACAGGAAGGGTGATGTGATGATGTCACTGCCTCACCAGTGTTAACATTGTGCAGTGCAGCAGGTGAGAACAGTTTGACTGTGCTGTCAGGGATTCTATTATATTCTGAGGAACACCCAGGACTTCATGTTTGGCAGAGTGCAAGAAAAGAATCCAGTGTTTCTCTTCATGATAGAACAGGATCCCTGTCTGCAGAAGTAGTTTGCTTTACCTGCTTAATTGCATAAAGTTAGAGCTGGTGAGGCAGTGACATCATCACAGCACCCTTCCTGTACACAAAATGGATGTCCTCCACATCACAATTTTAAATGTATTTTTCTGTCTTACTAAAAACATTTTCTAAATATAATCTAGTAAGTAATTTACATACTGGATCATCATAGTACCCTTCACAATAATTTCAAAAGAAACGTAGGGATTCCCTTTAAGTATAAACTGCAATTTCAAAAAAAAGAGAAAGTACAGTGGTTAACAGCTACAAGCTGGAAATGAAGGCCTGTAAGAAATGGGGAGTATCCAGAATGATAATAAGGGGATACGTGATGGTTAGGTGTGCGATAAAGCATATATCTGAATGAGTGGCATGTGAGCTCGGGGAATATCACAAGTGGCGAAGCCACGAGTGTGGTTTCTCAAGCTCACTTGCCACAAGTTCAGATATACTGTGAATAACACACCTAGCCATCATGTATTCGTTTTATAGAATAGGACTGTGTTTTGTGCTGTTTTTTTTTTGTTTGATGATGTAATCACAGTGTGACAACTGGAGTTATCACACTGTGATGTTGTCATGACAGTGTGATAACTGGAGTTGCCGCACTGCAGTGAGAATATCTGTTTTTATCTAATGGGTTATCTGCTCACTCCTACTGTATAACAGGGTTTAATGGAGGATGTTATTTTGATGCCTACCCAAGGTGCTTAAGTGACAAGACACAATGAGGGGTGGGTTATCATGAGTTATTCTTACCCTCTGTGCACTGTTTGCTGTGGGATGTGCTTACCAATCACACCCCTCAGAGTTGCCTCACTGCTATTATAAAACATGTTAAGCTGTTTTACAATATGTTTAAATGTTTCACTTATTATTTTAATTGTTAAAAAGCTTGCAGATGGTTCCTGTGCTCACACCTCTGCTTTACACAATAGCAGGGTGCACATGACCCATGTGGTATTGTCATGGATCTCGGGTAATCACAAGTCTGGATTTCATTCTCCAGTTCTATAACATGGAGATAAAGACAATGGGTTGGAAGGGTGTATGAGGGAATAATGGCACTTAGTACTGTATATAAAGACAGAGGTCAAAGGCTGTATCAACAGTGCTCAGCACCATTATTCCTGAGGACTAACCTTCCAATGCCTCACATTATCAGTTGCGCGCTTATTTGTGGCAGCACTGAAACCAGTACTGGCTCAACCAACCCTGAAGGGTCGGGAACCAGCACAAACAATGGTGCCATTACACTTATACGCTGCAACTCCCACATCATGATAGCTGCCCAGTGGCCAAACTGCCCACAGAAGTCCTGCTTTTTTGAAAGAGAGGGGCTACGGGATGGAGAGTTTGACCCCGGAGGCCAATGCATCCCTGGTGCCGGAGACAGCCGTGGGGTACCCAGATCCACAGGAGTGTCTGACAGCAGAACGACCAGAAGACTATCTCGACAGGTGTTTTTCTTCCCCATATGCTTTTTCTGGGAAGTGGTTGAGGCCGAACAGTGCAAAGACCCCAACACAGAGCGTGTGTGGGATCAGGACAGTTTCTTATTGTGACTCCAAAAGTACTGTCCATCCTCCTGGATGCCAGACTATCAGTTGCGAGAGCACCTGCCCAGAGAGAGGGGTGGTGGCCAGACATAGCCCCATTGCCAGAACAACCCGACGTTTCAGGCTCCCTACCTTCTTCCATGGTCGACAGCTAGTATGAGGCAGGGCTGAGAGAAAACTAACTTTTTGTGTTAAACTAAAAAGAAACAAAAATAATACACTCTAGTGTATTTTAATCTAAAATCAAAGAACTGCATGCTGTCATTGTATAAATGGTGAATTTCTGGCCCCCACAAGGAGAATGGCAACACTGAAAAGGAACTAGGGTGGTCTGGTGTTGGTGCTGCTGTATACCAACAGGCGTGTGTAGTGACACACACATGGGGCCTAAAAGCACCACCAGTCCCAAGGAAAGTTCTGACCTGAGAGGTCCTTGCGCCTCTGGCTTAAACCCATTATTGGGAATCTATGGAGATCAATTATTGGAAGAACAAGAAACATAGAAACATAGAATTTGACGGCAGATAAGGACCCCTTGGCCCACCCAGTCTGCCCATTTCCCTACCTGATGGATAAGCTGCAGATCCTAGTTAACCAGCAGCCTACTTCTTCCTACCCCCACCCCCTAGAATTGCCTTATGACTGTCCCATGCATTCTTGAATTCCACCACTGTTTTTGACTCCACAACCTCCTGTGGAAGGCTGTTCCATGCATCCACGACCCTCTCTGTGAAAAAATACTTCCTTAAATTACCTCTGAGCCGCCCCCCTTCTATCTTCAAATTGTGCCCCCTTCTTCTTGCACACCTCTTTTTTTGAAAGATGCTACCCTTTTGGACTTTGTTGATTCCCTTGAGGTACTTGAAAGTTTCTATCATGTCCCCCCTCTCCCTCCTTTCCTCGAGGCTATACATATTAAGCTTCTTAAGTCTCACTTCATATGTCTTCCAGTGCAGACCCTGCACCATTTTAGTTGCCCTCCTCTGGACAGCTTCCATCCTGTCTACGTCTTTGTGGAGATTGGGTCTCCAGAACTGCACGCAGTACTCCAGATGTGGTCTCACCAGCTGTCTGTACAGAGGGATAATAAATACAGGTTATTCACCTGTAACAGGAGTTCTAGGAATGGTATATGTTGTTCATCCACACATATTGGCAGGTTCCTTGCCACTTTAAATCTTGCCGGAAGGTCTTCAAGCTGGCTCCTCCCACCCACCCGGGTGGTAAAACTCTCGGCTCCGCCCCATGACGCCAGATCTGGCCCGCTGGAAGCTCAGGTTGTGCGTCGAAGCCGGGAGGTCGGGATGTGGATGAACAACATATACCATTCCAAGAACTCCTGTTACAGGTGAGTAACCTGTATTTCTAGAGACATGGATATGTTGTTCATCCACACTTATTGGCAGACTCCTAGCAGTTCTCCGCAGGAGGGAGGTAAGACGACACCCCTACTTAGGGAATAAAGACTGAAGAACCGAGGCCCCAAAACCAGCATCCCGGCGGACTCGAGGTCAATGTGGTAATGGGTATAAAGGTGTGTGCTGACTTCCAGGTAGCAGCCCTGCAGATTTCCTGGATAGGGACGTCCCTGGAAGCAGCCACCGATGCAGCAGTATGACGGGTAGAATGAGCTCTTATCCCTCTGGGAGGCTCCATGACCACCAACTTATAACAGAGATCTATGCAGGAGGTGACCCACCTGCCTATCGTCCGCTTGGCTGCAGATCTGCCAGGTGCGGCTTCAGCGTAGGTGACAAACAGCTGGCGAACCTCTCCCCGAATTTCAGCCGTGCAGCCTTATAATAAGCCAGCGCCTTCTAGGGTCCAGCATGGAGCCTGTATTCGGCCTCCGAGGTGTGATTGGGATAGAACACCGGCACAGTCAACACCAGGTTAAGGTGAAACTCCGACACCACCTTCGGAAGGAATTTCGGTTGGGGGCGCAGGACAACCTTGTCCCTGTGGAAGACCAGGTAAGGAGACTCAATGCAGAGCGCCTGGAGTTCTCCCATCCTTCTGGCTGATGTGATAGCCACCAAGAAGGTGGTCTTCCACGACAGGTGAGAGAGTTCACACCTGTGCACTGGGTTCAATGGCTTGCCCATGAGTTTTGCCAGTACCAGCAGTAAATCCCACGGAGGTGGAGGTTCTCGCACCGGAGGGGAAATGTGATCAAGGCCTTTGAAAAAGCGCCAGACCACCTTCTCCTGCGCCACCGACTGCTCCCCGGCCCACGCCCGGTAAGCAGAGATGGCTGCCAGCTGCACCTTTAGGGTCGTCGACCTAAGCCCTTGACTAGAAAGGGACCATAAATAGTCCAAAATGCTTGCCAAAGAACAGGAGGAAGGGTCCAAGCCCTTGCCCTGACACCAAATGGAAAATCTCTTCCATTTGAAGGCATAGCATTTCCTGGTCGACTCCTTACGGGACGCCTCAACAACATTGAGGACCTCGCGGAAAGACCCAAGGCCTGGAACTCTAGCCACTAGGAACCAGGCCGTCAGGTGCAGGGATTGAAGGTCCGGATGGAACACCTTCCCGACTGACTGAGAGCAGGTCCGGGCGAGCTGAAGCTGCCTCGGAGCCTGGAGCTGAGGCTGAGGAGATCTGGTACCAGAACTGGCAGGGCCAGTCTGGGGCTATCAGAATCACCTGCGCCTTGTCCCTCCTTGCCTTGAGAAGCACCTTGAGAATCAAGGGAAATGGGGAAAGGCGAAAAGAGGCCCGGGTCCACAGCCCTAGAAGGCATCCCTGCAGCGAGCCCTGCTGAGGGGGCGGCATGAAACAGCCTCAGCTCGCTGTCTCCCTGGAGGCAAACAGGTCCACCTGAGGTGTGCCCCAGTGGAGAACAGATCTTGTACTACCTCTGGCAGAGAGACCACTCGTGAGATGCAGCCCCTATCCGGCTCAGGGCATCGGCCAGGGTGTTGGAGGCTCCTGCCACATGAATGGCTACGAGATCCGCCTCCAGGCTGCGCACGAGTGACCAAATGCGGAGAGCTTCCTTGCATAGAAGCATGGAACGCGTCCCACCCTGGCGGTTTAGGTAGTACATGGTCGTGGTATTGTCCGTCTGGACTCGGACCACTTGACCCCGGAGAAACGGAGTAAAGGCGGTGAGAGCTAGGCGGACCGCTCGGAGCTCCAGCAGGTTGATGTGGTATCGGGACTCCCGCGGGGACCAGAGGCCGTGCCGCCGGTGTTCCCCCAGATGGGCACCCCAACCCATCAGACAGGCATCGGTCGATAGAGAGACCGTCGGCTCGGGACAGACAAACGGGATACCCTCCTGCAGATGAGATGGAGCGGTCCACCACCGGAGAGCGTTCCACATCTCCTGGGTCACCACCACTAGCTGGTCCAATGGATCGCAGCGTTGTGACCACTGGCTGGCCAGTCCCCACTGAAGGGGGCGCATGCACCAGCGTGCCCAACAGACCACGCTGGTACAGGCCGCCATGAGACGCAGGAGACACAGGAAGTCCCGGGCAGGGCGCGATTGCCCAACCAGAAATGATTGGGTAAAGGAGGTAAGAACCTCGGCCCTGTCCGCCGGGAGCCGTGCTCTGGCTCGAAGAGAGTCAAGCTCTGCCCCGATAAACAGAATCACCTGCTTCGGCTCGAGTTCCGACTTGGCCTCGTTGATGAGAAGGCCGACTTGAGAGCAAACCTGGAGGGCCAGATCTCTGGACCGCTCCACCTCCTGTCTGAGGGGCTGCTATCAGCCATCGCCCAAGTAAGGGCACACCGGACCCCTCGGCGCCGAGGGGAAAGCTGTCACCACTGCAATGCATTTGGTGAAGACCCTGGGAGCTGGAGACAGGCCAAGGGCATGGCTCGAACTCAAAGAGGGATCCCTCCGCTCGAAAGCGAAGGAATCTCCGATGTGACGGACGGATAGGGACGTGAAAGAACGCGTCCTGCAGGTCCAGAGAGCAGAACCACATGCCGTGTTCCAGAGATGGTATTATCTGCGCCAGAGTGACCATCCTGAAGGTTCGAGACCTTAGGAACATGTTCAGGTCGTGTAGGTCGAGAATGGGGCGCCAGCCCCCTGTCCGTTTCGGAACCAGGAAGTACCTGGACACAAACCCCGGGTCTGAGGGAGGGTCCGCTACCTCCCTGATCATGTCGGCCCGACGAGCTGACAGTGAGGCTTCGGACCCCGAGGCCCCCGAGGTGCGACGGCTCTGAAGGGCGGGGCCTGCTCGAATTCTAGAGGCAGGCCTTTTCCCAGCACCTCCAGTACCCACCTGTCCGTGGTAATAACGGACCAGGCGGAAAGGAAGTGTTGGAGCCGTCCCCCCACGGGGGGAACCTGGGGTGAGGTGACGGGGTTGGGGGCGACACCCCTCAGCCCATCACTGGGCAGGCTTGGAGGAGGGATCGGCCGAGGGACCTCCTGGGCCTTTACCTCCCTGCTTCCTGTTGGAGGAAGCCGACGGCTTGAGTTTGGGATGCCAAGCCCGAGCCTGCTAGCCCTGACGTTGCTGGGCTGGGCGCGCCGGGGGCGCAGAAGGATGAAAGGGCTTAGGCTGTGGCTTGTGGCCTTTGTCCTTCTGAGCGGAAGAGACCGAGTCCAAGGTAGCATTGGACTTCTCGATCCTCTGCAGGTGACCTTCCACCCCAGGGCCGAAGAGGTCAGTCCCCAAAAAGGGAACATCCGCCAACTTGTGCTGGGTATCCGAAGTAAAGGTGGATATCCTCAGCCAAGCCAGACGACGCATGGCCACTGCGGCCGCCACAGACCTGGCACATGAGTCCCCAATGTCTAAAGCAGTCTGGAGCTGCTGTTTGGCCACTGCCCTGGTCCCGCACCTGCCTGACCGTAGTCTGCAGATCCGCGGGAAGATGAGGGACGACCTCATCCAGGGAGCCCAACAGGGCATGAGAAAAATGTGCCATGAGGACAGCCGAACTGGCCTGACTAAGGCCAAGAGAGGACACAGCATAGACTTTTCACCCGGCATAATCCCATTTCTTCAATTCCTTGTCGGGAGGTTTGTCCACATCCCTGGCGTTCCCGGCGCGCCGTAAAACGCTGTTGGTAACCAACCCCTCAGCAGAGGGGTGTTCCGAAAAACCGGACAGGGAACCGGTAGGGACCGCATACTTCCTGGCCATCCTGGCCGAAGGCGCAGGGCAGGAAGCAGGCGCGCCAAAGCTCCAAGGCCGGACCCACTATGGCCTCGGCCACCGGAAAGGCCTCCGTAGGGGAATCCCCTCGGTCCAGAATCTCCGTGAGGGGATACCTGGCCCGCTTAGAACGGGTTCGAGCTTCATCCCGGTGGACTCCTAGATGAGCCGAAGCAATCCTAGGAAGGACGAAGGGCTATCGTCCACTGACTGTCCTCCTGAGGACTCCAAGTCCATTCGCTTGGAGAAAAGGGAGGAATCATCCTCGGACTCAGAAGAGTCCTCAAAGAGCTGCCTCGGGCCTGAGCCACCCTCCACCTGCTGAGGTCTATCGGGAGTGAGGGTGACAGACAGCCTATGGGGCAGTCCCTGAGCCGACCGAGAATTTTTGGTCGGAGCCCCAAATAACGGCTGTGGAGGCGGAGGTTCCACCGGAATCGGTGGGGCAGCTGGAATTGGCCGAACAACTGGCCTGGGAACAGGCTCGCTGCCAACAAGGGGTTGTTTCGGCAGCTCCGGTGACAGCCACTTAATGGCCGGGGAAGACGACGGCGCCGGCATATTCCCGGTCAGAAGGAGCTGTTGCTACATGAGTTCCTCATACCTCCGACACAACTTGCGCCGACCGAGACCGCCTATGACGACGGGATCGGCTGGACCGCGAAGACGTCAGAGACCGAGAACCTCGGCTAGGCCGAGGACGGAAGGGAGGTGTCGGGAATCGCACTTCTCGTTCGGACGATTCCACCGGCTCCGGAACGGAGGCACAGACGAGCCGACGGGATCTCAACTCCCACTGGGGAAACCGGGAGAGGGATTTCAGCTTTCCAGCCGACAACCCGTCCAACGGGTTGAGAAAAATCTCGACCGGCGTCGATGGGAGTCTCGGTCAACTGGCCTGGCCAGGGGACACTGTGAAGCCAGTGGCGGCCGAGGTCGACCCAAGTCGACTGCTCCACAACTAGAGGGGGATCTTTCCCGCTCCCAAGAGCATCGACAGTGAGACTTACTTTTGTCTCTCTTTTTGGACCGAGAAAAAGGTCCAGAAGAAGTTGGACTCTCACCTTTCGTCGAGAGGGTCAGACAAAGCTCCTTAAAAGAAGCCGAATACGAGGCACCGAGAGAGAGCGGGACAAATGCCGCAGCCGAGGTAGAAGCGGCCTGCGCTCTCCTCTTCGAGGGCGATCATCTACTCGAGCTGATCCGCCGAACCCACCGCCGCGGACACCGCCGACCGGGCCTCTTTAGACTTAACCGGAGGAAATCTTTTCTCGGGACGCCCCAGCTGTAAACGGGCAGCACGGTCTTCGAGGACGTAGGCCGAAAAAGAAGAGCACAGGTCGCAAGCCTGCAGGTCGTGCTCAAGGCCTAAGCAGTAGACGCATGTGGAGTGCGGATCCGTCCGAGACATCTTCTGCCCGCAAGGGCATCTCCAGAAACCGGGAGTCGATTTGTCCATCGCAGCCGCGAGGGAGAGAAGACCGAAGTCTTTTTAGCAAAAAATTTGATTTCGAAAATTCAAGAATTAGGAACCAGTCTTATACGCAGAGTGTTAAGGAGGGAACCTGAGCTTCCAAGTGGTAAAGAAGATCTGGCGTCATGGGGCGCAGCCGAGAGTTTTACCACCCGGGTGGGTGGGAGGAGCCAGCTTGAAGACCTTCCGGCAAGATTTAAAGCGGCAAGGAACCTGCCAATAAGTGTGGATGAACAACATATCCATGTCCCTAGAACTTTTTGTTTTCTGCTGGTGATGCCTCTCCCTATGCATCCCAGTATCCCCCCAGCCCTCCTTGCTGCCCTCTCACATTGCTTGCCCACCTTTAGGTCATCTGATATGACTACCCCCAGGTCCCTTTCCATTTTTGTTGTTGTTAGTATCTCACCCCCCATTGTGTACTCTTCCCCTGAGTTTTTGTTTCCCAGGTGCATTACCTTGCACTTCTTAGCATTGAATCTAAGCTGCCATACATTTGACCATTCCTCTAACCTTGCCAAGTCCCTTCTCATCCTTTCCACCCCACCTTGTGCATCAATTCTGTTGCAGATCTTTGCGTCATCTGCAAAGAGACATACTTTTCCTTCCAGTCCCTCTGCAATGTCGCTTATAAAGACATTGAAGAGGACCAGTCCTAATACTGAACCATGTGCTACCCCACTGCTAACCCCACTTTTTTCAGAGTGGACTCCATTTACTATTACTCTCTGTGTCCTATTCTCCAGCCAATTCTTTACCCAGGCTGTCATCTTGAGACCAACTCCCAGGCTGGCTAACTTGTATATTAATCTTTTGTGTGGGACTGTGTCAAATGCCTTGCTAAAGTCTAGGTAGGCCATGTCCACAGCCCCTCCCTGATCTACTGCTTTGGTCACCCAGTCAAAGAAATCTATCAGATTTGTCTGGCATGACCTTCCCGCTGTGAATCCATGCTGCCTTGGGTCCTGGGCCCCTCTGGCCTCTAGATACGCAACAATTCTTTCCTTCAGAAGTGATTCCATCATTTTCCCTACTACTGAGGTTAAACTAACAGGTCTGTAGTTTCCTGCTACTGCCTTGCTCCCACTTTTGTGAAGTGGAATCACATCTGCCCTCCTCCAGTCCTCAGGTACCACCCCATCCTCCCATGATTTGTTAAAGAGAGTAGTCAGTGGTGTCACTAGTTCTATCCTTAGTTCTTTTAGAATTCTGGGATGAATTCCATCAGGCCCCATTGCTTTGTCCACCTTCAGTTTTAAGAGCTCTTTCAGAACTCTTTCTTCTGTAAATAGGCTGGTATCAACTTCTGTATCCAGAGTGTTTCTACTGTTTGTTTTAGGTACCCCTCTTCCTTTGTAAATACTGAGCAAAATATTTGTTTAGTATCTCTGCCTTTTCACAGTCACCCTCTGCCCACCCTCCTCCCCTTTATTAAGCCTCACTATCCTCCCTTGGTCTTCCTTTGCTCCCTGATGTACCTATAAAAGGTTTTATCCTCTTAACTGAGTTGGCTATCTTTTCCTCGGTTTGGGCCTTTGCTGTTCTGACTGCCTTCCAGCTTCCTTTGCTTTAACTGATACAGTTCTCTGTCCTGTTCCTTCTGTGATTCCTTGTACTTCCTGAATACTTTCTTTTCTCTTGAACCTTCACTGCCACTTCCTTTGAGAACCATAGTGGTTTCTTACCTCGCTTCGCTTTGTTTATTTGCTTTACACAAAGGCTTGTTACCTCTGTGATGGCAGTTTTATTATTCCCATTGTTCTTCCATCCTCCTTCCTGCCCATTTGCTAGTGCATTCCTTAGGCACTCACCCATTTTGGCAAAGTCAGCCTCCTAAAATCCAGTACCTTTGTCTTTGTATGGCTTGACTCTATTGCTGTGTTTATTGTGAACCATACTGTTCGATGGTCGCTAGTTCCCAGATGGCTACCCACTTCTACATCTGTGATCCTCTTCATCTCCGCTTGAGAGAACCAGGTCTCAAGATTGCCCTCCTGAGTGGGCTCCAATACTAGTTGTCTAAGGCATGCCCCCTGTAGGGCATCCAGAATAACCCCACTCTTAGAAGTGGCTGCTGCAACTGCACTCCAGTTAACATCTGGCATATTCAGATCACCCATCAGCAATATCTCCCCTTTATCTGCCATTCTAAGTATACTTTCTATCATTTCCTTGTCCATTTCTTCCCCCTGAGAGGGGGGTCTGTATACAACCCCTGTGCGGATTGTGGTGCCATTGCCTGCCTCCAAATTGACCCACAGTGCTTCTTCTCCTCCCTGTTTACCCTTTTGTTCTGTTGCTTTGATTTCTTCTCTTATGTAGAGAGCTACTCCTCCTCCTCTTTTACCCTCCCTGTCCCTCCTGTAGATAGTGTATCCTGGTATGTTTACGTCCCAGTCATGGTTCTGTGTGTACCATGTTTCTGTGACTGCCACAATATCCAGATCTTCCTCCTCCATCAAGGCCACTAATTCAGGAAGCTTGTTACCCAGACTACGGGCATTGGTACTCATTGCTCTCCATTTTTTGATGGCTTTACCTTCTGTAGCGCAACCCCACTGACGCTTTCTACCTTGGTCTTTTTCTCATTTAGTACCCTGTTTTGTAGGGGGAGGCTGGGATTTTCCTTCTGCTTATCAGTGCCTCCCCCCTTGATTAGTTTAAAGGCTTGCCAATGAAGCATTTAAACCGATTGCCCAAAAGACTTGATCCCTTCCTGGACAGATGCAGACCATCCTGCCAGTATAGGCCGGTGTCCCTCCAGGTGGAACCCCAGTCCCCAATGAAGCCAAACCCCTGTGCTCCACACCATTTTTTTAACCATTTGTTAAACTGCATGGTGCAAAGTACCCTCGCCTCACTCATGCCACTGACAGGCAGCACCTCTGAGAAGGATACTGTGTGTGCTACTTGTCTTAAGCCCCTCCCACCTCTACAAAGTCCTTTTGCACTGCTCTAATCTCATGATGAGCCAAGTCATTTGTCCCTAGGTGGACAATGATGTCCAGCTCAGACCCGTGCAACTGTTCTCGTGATCCCAAGGATGCGCTCCTGTCCCTCAAGCCATGGCACCAGGCAGGCACCTTACTTCAGTTTTCCCTAATCCCCCCAGTTCTATCCCCCTAATAATTGAGTCCCCCACCAGGAGCTGCTTTCTTTCCCTGTGGTGCCCTCTGCCTCCTTCCTGAGGGCCTCCCTTGTGACAGTTGTCTGTGCCCTCCTTAGTCTCCTCAGTGGGTGCATCCATAGGGGAACTATGCTCCCCCAGAATGGTGTATGGATTGTGGAGTGGAACAACTGACTGGGTGTGCCTCTGTTCCACCAACCTTACCCTCCCTGACCCCACTGTGGTCCAACTGCTGTGCTTTCTTCGCAACCTCTGAGGTAGTGGTGGTGGCTCTGGTGCTCCCTGGATGGGGGAGGTTTCCTTGCCACTGTCCAGTGAGGCCTGAAGATGGGCAACTTCCTCCCTCAGGGCAGATAGTTGTCTGCAAACAGGGGAGCATCTCAGCCTCCAGAAAGACTCCCGGAAGACTGCTGCCCCACAGCCATTACATTGTACTACTCCCCAGATAACGGTCTACCTTGTTTATTTATTTTTTTTTTTTGTGTGTGTGTGTGTGATTGGTGCGTTATATAGAAATATATGTATTTATATACTGTGTATGCTTATATTGTCAGTGCAGTGTGCTAGACAGGATATGACAGTGATGTGTACTTTGCCCTCTGAGGAATGATGTCAGAACCCCAGGTATAAATGAACTATTTCCAGGGGTGGGTGGGGTGAGGGTGGAAGGGGTTGGGCCTAAACTGTGCCCTCACGAAACAATCAGCTAAACGCCTGACCTACCGATGCGATGAGTGCCTTCCTGTCAGCAAGATGCCATACAGGACAATTTGTAATACTGCTTCAAACCAATTTGACAGAGAAAATACCCTGCTAATCAAACAGAGAAAAATCCAAACATCCAAGTCAAACACAGGTAAACCTCCCCAGCCCCAAAAGAGCCTGGTGACTTGTGCTCTGAAAACAGTCAGCCCCAAAACACGTCAGCTGTGCAGAAGGGCAGACACAGAAAACAGTATTTAGCCTATGTGGGTTTAAACTCTTCCTGCACTGAAAACCTTAACACTTGTAACAAAAGTAAAGCAAACTCCACCTCCCTCTGTTGATTGAAAGACTGCCTTTTCTGATAATTCTAAGTTGCTTATTTCACTCTTCAGTTAGAAGTATCCTCCACCTGAAGAATATTAACTTTCCTAAGGAATCTGCTTCAAACCAAACACAACTGTAAATTGTAAAGTTCACCTCCCTCTGTTGTGAGCACTACTCACTTTCTTGCAAATCTTAAGACCAGTGTTGCAGCTTGCAGCCAGAGGTAGCTTCACCTGAAGACTGTTAAAACATTAGTAACATGGATAGGTACATTATCCCTAAATCTAAAACCTTTAGTCTAACCTAGTGCCAAAGATGTGTATTAAAAGTGAATACACTCCCAGCAATTATCAGCAGTCAGTTTTTTTAATACCTTTAGGTTCTTGGCAGTGATTTCAGGAGTTTCATCATAGCCTCCAAAAGTGTTCGGAAGACCTTCATTTAAGAAAGAGAAAAAAGAAACACTGTAGCACTTCAGCATGTATGTTCTTAAACAAGATGTTAAATGTTCAGTTGTCCTTTCCGAGGGTTTTAACAACTACCCAAACAGTTCATATAAAAAGCATTAACCTCCCCAACCGACACACCACAGTGCTCACCCTGCCAACAGACTGCAATGTCACAAACAACAATTGTGAGGTTACTTGAGGACAGGCGGAGGCTTTGAAATATGCAGTGCATTATCAAAATATTTAGTAGATCAAAAACATAAGAAAGCAATAAAAGACCTAGAAAATTTAATGTCAGAGATAATTATTGCAAATGTAGTAGTTTTACACTTCTGATTTTAATAGAGAGCTAGCTACGCTTTCAGCTCTGGACACCAATCAAAAATCAAAATGCTTCAACTATAACCACAGGAACACAGAAAATGCTAGACACAGGAGAGACAAAGGGTCCATCATGTTTCTCACCTGCTATCTTGGCAGGGGCAGCATTCAATATTATGTGACACAGCTGCAAGAACCGAAACCCTGCCTTTATATTGTGCGCAGTACCTAACAGCTCAGTCTATTTGTAACAGTTTCTGACCCACTTGTAACTGTTTCTGACTTATCTGTCTCCTGCTCACTTGTACTGTTGCATCAGCTTCCTCGGTTTATAATGCACCTGGCACATCTGAAAAAGGGTTCTGCCCATTAAGGTTTCCAAGTATAATAAAAAAACAATGAAATTCAATGAATAGTACCACCACTGTGAACCCTCTCTGTCTAGGGATACAAGCTACAGTGAGGTTGCTTATAACAAACTTTGGTGTAATTCAAAATTTAAGGTACAGAAGGATTTCTAGTCTCTGTTATAATCCCTGTATCCAAAATCTTCCCATACTTCAACTGCAGTCATCATTCCTGGCTTATTTTCAAGAACTAGATCTAAAATGGCCTCCACTCTTGTGGGCTGATTACCAAATTAAGAAAGTCACGTCTCTCTCCTACATTTTACCAAATTAAGAAAGTCATGTCTCTCTCGTACATTCCCTCCTACCCACCCCAACCCCCCCATGACTGTGAGGGGACAATTATAAATTTAATGGGCATAACCGGACAACAGCCTACTTTATAAGCAGCATAGCGCAGTGGTCTAAGGCTCTGAGCTGCAAATTTGGTGACATCCAGCAGACCAGACCTGGGTTTGAATCCCACAGCTTCCACTTGCATACTGTGTAACCCTGAGCAAGTCACATAACCTCCTTGTGCTCCCAGGTCGCTCCTGTAAAAAAGCTTTCGGCTTAGTGTGCTATACCTGGTTAAACAACTAAATAAAAATTAAAAAAAATAAGCATGGGCATAAAGCCAGAGACTCTTTATGCAGTGCCGGTGTATGCAGCTGCAGTTTTCACTTACGGAATTTCTCATTTCCTGCAATATCACTCAGCTCATATCCCTACATGTATTGACTGACTGCACGGCTTCTAGATTAGAAATGGAATGTCTGTATGTAGATTCTGAAATGTTATATGTTTTGTGTTCTCAATGCAAATAAAAATTAACTGCCAAAAAAAAAAAAAAATCGGTCATGTACTACATACACCCTCTAGGCACTGACACTCTCATCCTATATCGCCACTGCTATAAACTCTCTCTCACATATTGGGAGCTGCTTTCTTCAGATACTACACTAAGTTACTCATAACAGACTTTCAAGCTGTTCAAAAGAGAAGGTACATTAGTTTTTAAGCAGCAGTTTCTGTAACGGTGACAATTCTGAAATTGTAATCTTGTAAGATGCCCTTTTTTCTTCATCTAGAGTTAGCTTTAAGTCTTTTTTTTACGAATGAAATAATTACAATTATTTGAATAGTAAATTATTGTGAATTAACAGAATTATTAGCGAGTGGCTCCCACAGGAATGGAGACAGGCACTCTTGGGAGGCAGCTGTGGGGAGCATACACCAAAAAAATTAAAAAATAAATAAGATTTAGCCTTTCTTTCTCCTGCCCATTCCTCTTTGAAATCTAATTTCCTGCCTGAGACCCTCAGACTGCTAACTTATTCCACCACCTGGTCACACCAACTAACTTTCCAGGAACTATATTTGGGAACAAACTGAACTTACAAGCTCAAATGGGCAGACTGGGTGGGCCATAGGCCCTTATCTGCCGACACTGTCTATGTATCTATGTATTTATGTAAACGGTCTGAAGCATGGCAGTGTTTTTATTATCAATTAAAACAATATGGTCCCTCGCTGCCTTTTATCAGCTTGGTAAAATATTCTGTACTAAATTCATAAAATGTCTACTTTTAATATACTCAAAGGTTACTTCACTGTTCCTCCTAACAATGACAAACAAAGGTTAAGTAGCTACAGGCTAATCAGTTGTCCCAAACAAAGGTTAAATAGGTACAGGCTAACCAGTTGTCCCAAACAAAGGTTAAATAGGTACAGGCTAATCAGTTGTCCCAAACAAAGGGACTTTTGCCTCCATAAAATAGCCATTTGCTAACCCTCGTTTCAGAGTGGAATGTCCTAATCCACCCAAACCCAGACTTCTTTCCCACCCACCGTCTTCCAACATGTTTCACAGAAAAGGTTTACCCCTTTTCCACTTCAATCCCCAAAGCCTCCACCTTAAAATGGATGCAGTTATGGAAAGGATAATTTCAAACAAACATGAATGGACTACTGTACGTAATCACTGAATCCAAGCTAGTTTACATAGAAACAGAACACAAATTTCTGAATGCAAAAAATGACCAGCAGGCCATCAAGTCTGTCCTGATTCCTATCCGAGCTGTACCAGCCTGTCCTTTGTCTGGCTTGGGCTGAGTACCCTTATTTGTGGCTCAGCTTCATTCTTGCCCGCACTAGCCCCTCCTCTCCTTGCATACATCCCCACTAACGACTTAAATCCATCCTACTTTCTCTTGAATCTGGTAACTGTCTTCACATTAACCATGTCTCTGGGAAAGTAATCTCACTTGTCCACCACCTACCCGTGCATCACAAATGTTTTATTTTTTTTATTTGGTTTATTTAAGTCTTGGAAATACACATTTGAGCTGGAAGCTCATTTACAAAAGGTTCCACGTCAAGTAAAAGACGAACAATATATTTCATACTGGCACATTGTAAGAGAGGAGAAGTGCAATGTTACAAGGTGTGATGAAACAAACAGGTGGACACTTAGCTGCAAACAACTGAGATACATCGTTACAGTCATTTATAACATGGGGTTGTAAAAGTAAGATCACAACTGGCTGAAGAGCAGCATGTGACTGTTCGTTAATCACTGTTAATGAACAGTCAGAGTGAGAAGTCCTAGCGGCACGATCCGTGTTGAGCAGTCAGACTTCTTCGCTCTGTAACTCAGCTGCACTCTGTGGTAGCATTAAATTCCCCCAATAAGCGAGAGTGAGCCAGCAGCGGGGTATCAAAAGTGTCTGTCCTCACAGCGATACACTTCCCCTGCAGTCACTCCATAGCCCAGTCACACTGTACAGCAGCTGTCAGAGAACAATGGGGAGAAAGACAAGCAGGTGAAGGTACTTACCGTTCCCCCCTGTCCGTTCTGTTACCTCCCCTCTCTCGCCAATGCAGCTTGATCCATGCAGCCAAAGCGGCTGTTTTGTCCCATCCCCTGTAGTGTTGCCCAACCCCCCCATGAGAGAGTGAGGCAGAGGGAGATTACGGTCTGTCCCCACTTACCTGCCCTACAGATCTCCGTTATCCCAACCACACAGTGCAGTCCCTCGTGTGTGGACACCAATCCATCTGCCCCGCAGATCTCCAGTGACCCAGTGCAATTACTGCACCAAGTGTAAGCAATGTAGTCAATAATGTACACTGCGACCGGCACAGATCAGAACACCTCTATCCTCCCTTCCCTGACCACTCACCCCACAGCAATCTTACCTCCCCCTGCTCCGGAGTTCATTTCCTCGTACTGCTGTCATATCAGGTTCGGTGTTGCGTGCAGTTTGCTGGGGGGGTCCCATAATTTCAGGTATTCTCTGTGGCTGGCCATCCACTCACTGCTCACCCCCCGGCCACCACCAACCCGTGCAGCAACAGGGACAGAGAGCAACAGGAACACAATCAGCAACACAGTCTGCACAACCCATCATTCAGCAATGATGTCTGCTGTCATGCTGCCCGTAGTGTCTCTTGTCGACAGGAGAGGAGTTTTCCTTCGGCTCACCTCTCTCCGCACCCCCACCCCGATATACAGTATCGGAGAGAGCGAGACGGATACAGCAGGTCCGCAGGTCAGTACCCCACACCCACAGCAGCAGATTGTTATCATGACCTCGGGATGCAAATGCTGAATATCATGCATGGTACCCAGACATCTTGCAGCCGCAGATTGAGAGCAGTGCCTGCCTATCTCTCGGTACAATGCACCTTAAACAGACATTTGCAACCCGAGGTGTCAGATATAGCCATGCGCTGATATGGCAGCAGTACGTGTTTTAAAATGCTGCACTGTCCTCTCTGTACCCCCACTGCCATGCTGTTTCCCACAGACAGACATTCAGTGGTGAGAAAGAGAGGGAGCAGCTCAACATGCTCCTGTCGCTTAACCGTGTGCAGCGGGGAGACAGCAAGCAGCACAGAGAGCGAGAGGCTGAGCCACCATTAAATGAAACTTTTTTTGAAATGCTGCACTGTCCTATGTGTTCCCCCACCACCGTATAGTCCTGTGTGTACTGAATGTGGGCTTTCCCTTCCTTACCGTAGTCTGGAATGGTCAACCTGCCGTGACTGCTTAGCTACTGTTGCCATTTGTGACTGTCAGGAACTACTTTGTGTGGGGGAAGGATACTTCCCAAAATCCACACTTTTTTTCATTTTCCATGAGTTTCCTGTGGGTTATTAACACAGGGGTAACTCCATGTAGCGCCTCACATGCAACCGAGTATGCGTTAATCCCTATTAACAGCACACCCTGTCGTGGTTATTGCTTACATATAGGCGCAAACAGAAACATTCTTCCTTGTCAGGGGTTACAAAGGGGTGGGGAGTAGCAAGAGAAAGGTGGGGGTAGAAATAAGTGCATCAAGGAAGATAGGAAAATGACTGAACTGTCTAGAGGTTTGGTGGGAAGGGGGAGTTGAGGGGTGGGAGGAGGAAGGGACAAATAGGGCAGGAGGGGAAGGAGGCCATAGTGAGAGATTAGGTTAGCAGTCAAATCTGCTCTGATTGGTAAGGAGTTTTCTCTTGAATGGCCCCAACTTAGGCTCATTTGCTATGTTGAGTGGGAGTTCATTAAGCCAGCATTAAACCACATCTCTTCTAAATTTCTCACTCACTAGTTTATAATTGTATTCTCTTGTTAATCCATCACTCCACCTAAACAAGCCTTAGCAATCACCCTGTTGATCCCCTTTAGAAATTTCAACTTTCTAAAATATCCCCTTTCACTTCTGGCCTCTGGCGTGTACATATTCAGGATGCTCAGATGTTCTCATAGAACATCCCCTGCTACCTCTGTATGATTTCTGTCCTCCTCCTCCAGACTGATTCCATGCAGTCCCTATCCTTTTTCAGATGAGGACTCCAGAACTGCACACAGCGTTCTGGATACAGCCTAACTTTTTCCACTATGTAAACATACACAGTTATACAGCATCAATACACTTTAACTAACATCTCATTCCATGGCCATTTTCCCTCCCTCTTTTAGGTTTCACGAGTGTAATAGTTCAGTTCAGTTTTATTTGGCAGGAAAGACTCCACTGAGCAGGGTCATTTACAAGGAGGTACTGATACAGTGAGAACACACAGGAACAACAAAATGTGCTAAATATGTACAGATGTTTACAGGTTATGCAGCAGCCATAGAATAAAGAAATAAAATAAGGTAGATACATAAGTCAATGATTTGTTGGCAACAATGGGCAATGATTAAGTGATCTGTAGACTAACAGTGCCGTACTGGAGTAGTTGTTAACTAAAAGGTTGGAGGGTGGGGGGTGGGGGTGTAGTTCCCAGGGTGAATTGGATCGCTGATGGAGGGAAGCGGTGAGAGAATGGGTAGGAGAGGATGATAAAAGAGACAAGCAGGTTGGAGGACAGTCAGGTTGAGATAAGGAGGGAGTGTTCGGGGAGGATGGATGCTAGAGGCGGAGGATTGCTGGGAGTGGGGAGCTATTACTGATGGAAGGAAGTGGTGGTACGGACAGGCGAGGATGAAAGGGAGGAAGCAGGTAGGGGATAAAGAAGGGGTGTATGGAAAGGGTAGCTGGTAATGGTGGGGGGTAGCTGGGAACAGGAGTGGGGGGGGGAGATGACTGAAGGTCCGAGTAGCTGGTATGGTGGAGGTGAGATGGGGTGAAGGTTGGCGGAAGTGTGGGGGTGGGATTGAAATGGGAAGCTAGCAGGAGTTGTGGTGACCTGAGATATCCAAGAGAAAGGGTGTAATCTGGGTGGGAGATGTGGGTGGGAGTAACATGAGGAGCCTGTGAGGGCTGTTGGTAGCCTGGGATACTCAAGGTGCTTGGGAGAGCGATTCTTGATGGCAGGCGCAGAATTCATTGAACTTGTGTTGTTCAACGTTTTGAAGTTGCTTAAATGGATTAGATTTTGTAATTTAAGGCTAGATTGGGCTTTGTTCCAAACAGTTGGGAGAGCACGGCTTATGGCCATATCGCCAAAATGGGATCCGACACTTGGAACATCCAACATAATGTATAAGTTTCTACACAAGGGGTATTTGCTGACAAATCGCTGAAAGAGATTTGATATGTAAAGGGGGAGTTTCAACAGGAGAGCTTTATAGAGCCGGGCAAGGGAGTGGATGAGACACCTAGTGTGCAAGGAGGTCCATCCTAAGGAGGTATAAAGGTCACAATGGTGGGTTTGACGGTGGGCATTAGAAATGAAACGCAGTGCTCTATGGTAGAGCACATCAAGTTGCTGTAGCAAGGCTTCTGAGCAGTGGCTATATAAAATGTCCGCATAGTTGAGGAGTGGGATGAAAGTTGTCTGAACTAGGCAGAGTCTGGTACTGGTGGTAAAAAGAGGTTTGTTTTTGTAGAAGAAGCCAATTCTTTGTCTCGGCTTCTTCGTTAGTGACGAGAGATGGGCAGCGAAATTTGGGCGATGGTCTAGAACACAGCCAAGGTATTTAAAGTTTTTGACTACCTCAAGGTCGTCATCAAGGAGTTTTTTGATAGGCAGCAAGGAATCAAGTGCATTTATAATGTTTGACCGGTGGTTGGAGTAGACATACATTACTTTTCTTTGCATTTAGTAGTAATTTTGATTGGGCAAGGTTGTATTGAAGCAGATCAAACTCGGCTTGAAGTTCTGCATGGGCTTCAGCTAATGAGGGTATGGATATACAGATTACTCACCTGTAACAGGAGTTCTAGGAATGGTATATGTTGTTCATCCACACTTATTGGCAGGTATCCTTGCCGCTTTAAATCTTACCGGAAGGTCTTCAAGCTGGCTCCTCCCACCCACCTGGGTGGTAAAACTCTCGGTTCCACCCCATGACGCCAGATCTGGCCCGCTGGAAGCTCAGGTTGTGCATCGAAGCCGGGGAGGTCGGGTGGGTCGTGTGGATGAACAACATATACCATTCCTAGAACTCCTGTTACAGGTGAGTAACCTGTATTTCTAGGGACATGGATATGTTGTTCATCCACACTTATTGGCAGACTCCTAGCAGTTCTCCGGGAGGAGGGAGTCAAGGCGCACACCCCCGATACTTACTTGGGAAATAAAGACTGGAGAACCGAGGCCCCAAAACCAGCATCCCAGCGTGACTCAAGGTCGATGTGGTAGTGGGTAATGAAGGTGTGTGCTGACTTCCAGGTAGCAGCCCTGCAGATTTCCTGGATAGGGACGTCCCTGGAAGCAGCCACCGATGCAACAGTATGGCGGGTAGAATAAGCTCTTATCCCTCTGGGAGGCTCCATGCCTGCCAACTTATAGCAGAGATCTATGCAGGAGGTGACCCACCTGCTTATCGTCCGGTTGGCTGCTGGTCTGCCAGGTGCAGCTTAAGCGTAGGTGACAAACAGCTGGCGAACCTCAACCCGAATTCCAGCTGTGCGCTCCTTATAGTAGGCGAGTGCCCTTCTAGGGTCCAGAGTATGGAGCCTATATTCGGCCTCCGAGGTGTGATTGGGGTAGAACACCGGCAGAGTCAACACCTGGTTAAGGTGAAACTCCGACACCACCTTCGGAAGGAATTTCGGGTGGAGGCGCAGGACAACCTTGTCCCTGTGGAAGACCAGGTAAGGAGACTCTATGGAAAGTGCCTGGAGCTCTCCCATCCTTCTGGCTGACGTGATAGCCACCAAGAAGGCGGTCTTCCACGACAGGTGAGAGAGATCACACCTGTGCACTGGTTCGAATGGCTTGCCCATGAGCTTTGCCAATACCAGCAGTAGATCCACGGAGGTGGAGGTTCGACCGGAGGGAAATGTGATCAAGGCCTTTGAAAAGCACCGACCACCTTTTCCTCTCCACCGACTGCTTCCTGGCCCACGCCCGGTAAGCAGAGATGGCTGCCAGGTGCACCTTAAGGGTCGTCGACCTAAGCCCTTGCTGAAAAAGGGACCACAGGTAGTCCAAAATGCTCGCCAAGGAACAGGAGGAAGGGTCCAGGCCCTTGCCCTGGCACCAAATGGAAAATCTCTTCCATTTGAAGGCGTAGCGTTTCCTGGTCGATTCCTTACGGGACGCCTCAACTACATTGAGGACCTCGTCGGAGAGACCCAAGGCCTGGAACTCTAGCCGCTCAGGAACCAGGCCGTCAGGTGCAGGGATTGAAGGTCCGGATGGAACACCTTCCCCTGATTGACTGAAAGCAGGTCCGGGCGAGCTGGAAGCTGCCTCAGGAGCCTGGAGCTGAGGATGAGTAGATCTGGATACCAGCATTGGCGGGGCCAGTCTGGGGCAACCAGAATCACCTGCGCCTTGTCCCTCCTCGCCGAGAAGCACCTTGTGGATCAAGGGAAATGGGGGAAGGCGTAGAAGAGGCCCGGGGTCCACGGCCTCGAGAAGGCATCCCCCTGCAGCGAACCCTGCTGAGGGGGGCAGGCATGGAACAGCCTCAGCTTCGCGTTCTCCCTGGAGGCAAACAGGTCCACCTGAGGGGTGCCCCAATGGGAGAACAGATCTTGTACTACCTCCAGCAGGAAAGACCACTCATGGGACACAGCCCCTATCTGGCTTAGGGCATCGGCCAGGGTGTTGGAGGCTCCTGCCACATGAATGGCTAGGAGATCCGCCTCCAGGCTGCGCACGAGTGACCAGATGCGGAGAGCTTCCTTGCATAGAAGCATGGAGCGCGTCCCGCCCTGGCGGTTTAGATAGTACATGGTCATGGTATTGTCCGTCTGGACCAGAACCACTTGACCCCGAAGAAACGGAGCGAAGGCGGCGAGAGCTAGGCAGACCGGCCGGAGCTCCAGCAGGTTGATATAGCATCGGGACTCCCTGGGGACCAGAGGTCGTGAGGCCGTGTTCCCCAGAGGAGCACCCCAACCCATCAGAGAGGCATCGGTCGATAGAGAGACCGGCCCGGGCGGACAAACGGATGCCCTCCTGCAGGTGCACTGGAACGATCCACCACTGGAGAGCGTTCCACATCCCCTGGGTCACCGTCACTAGCTGGTCCAAAGGATCGAAGCGTTGAGACCACTGGCTGGCCAGGCCCCACTGAAGGGGGCGCATGTTCCAGCGGGCCCAACGGACCACGCTGGTACAGGCCACCATGAGACCCAGGAGGCGCAGGAAGTCCCACGCAGGGCGCGGGCGCGATTGCCCAACCAGAAATGATCGGGCAAAGGAGGAAAGAACCTCGGCCCTGTCCACCGGGAGCCATGCTCTGGCTCGTAGAGAGTCGAGCTCTGCCCCGATGAATTGTATCACCTGCTTTGGCACGAGTTCCGACTTGGCCTCGTTGATGAGGAGGCCAACTTGAGAGCAAACCTGGAGGGCTAAGATCCCTGGACCGCCCACCTCCTGCTTGGAGGGGGCTACACAGCCAATCGTCCAGGTAAGGGTACACCCGGACCCCTCAGCGCCGCAGGAATGCTGTCACCACTGCTATGCATTTGGTGAGGACCCTGGGAGCTTGAGACAAGCCGAAGGGCATGGTTCGGAACTCGAAAAGGGATCCCTCCGCTCGAAAGCAAAGGAACCACTGATGCGACGGACGGATAGGGACGTGAAAGAACGCGTCCTGCAGGTCCAGAGAGCAGAACCACATGTCGCGCTCCAAGGATGGTAGTATCTGAGCCAGAGTAACCATCCTGAAGGTTCGAGACCTTAGGAACTTGTTTAGGTCGTGCAGGTCGAGAATGGGGCGCCAGCCCCCCCCCCCGTCCGTTTTGGGACCAGGAAGTACCTGGACACAAACCCCGGGTCTGAGGGAGGGTCCACCACCTCCATGATCACCTCCTTCTGGAGGAGGAGAGCGATGTCGGCTCGGCGAGCCGACAGTGAGGCTGCGGACCCCGAGGCCCCCCAAGGTGCGATGGCTCTGAAGGGCGGGGCCTGCTCGAACTCCAGAGGCAGGCCTTTTCCCACCACCTCCAGTACCCATCTGTCCGTGGTAATAACGGACCAGGCGGAAAGGAAGTGACGGAGCCGTCCCCCCACGGGGGGAACCTGGGGTAAGGTGACGAGGTTGGGGGCGACGCCCTTCAACCCATCACTGGGAAGGCTTGGAGGAGGAACCGGCTGAGGGACCTCCCGGGCCTTTACCTCCTTGCTTCCTGGAGGAGGAAGCCTCGGGCTTGGGTTTCGGGTGCCAAGCATGAGCCTGCTGGCCCTGATGTTGCTGGGCCGGATGTGCCTCGGGCTCAGTAGGACGAAAGGGTTTAGGCTGTGGCCTGCAGCCTTTGTCCCTTTGTGCGGAAGAGACAGAGTCCAGGGTAGCACTGGACTTCTCGATCCTCTGGAGATGACCTTCCACTCCAGGGCCGAAGAGGTCGGTCCCCAGGAAGGGGACATCCGCCAACTTGTGCTGGGTATCCGCCGTGAAGGTGAATATCCTCAGCCATGCCCGACGGCGCATGGCCACTGCGGCCGCGACTGACCTGGCGCATGAGTCACTGATGTCCAAAGCAGTCTGAAGTTGCTGCTTAGCCACTGCCCTGCCCTGGTCCCGCACCTGCTTAACCGTGGTCTGCAGGTCGGCCGGGAGATGAGGGACTACCTCTTCCAGGGAGCCCAACAGGGCATAGGAGAAGTGTGCCATCAGCACGGCCGAGCTGGCCTGACGAAGGCCGAGGGAGGACGCAGCGTAGACTTTTCGCCCGGCATAGTCCGATTTCTTGGACTCCTTGTCGGGAGGTTTGTCCACGTCCCTAGCAATTCTGGCACACCGGAAAACGCTGTCGGTAACTAACCCCTCGGCTGAGGGGTGTTCCGAAAAACCGGACAGGGAACCGGTAGGGACTGCATATTTCCTGGCCATCCTGGCCGAAAGCGCAGGGCAGAAAGCTGCCAGAGCTCCAAGGCCGGACCCACAATGGCCTCGGCTACCGGGAAGGCCTCCGAAGGGGAATCCCCTCGGTCCAATATCTCCATGAGGGGATACTTGGCCCGCTTAGATACCGGCTCGAGCTGCATCCCGGTGGACTCTGAGATGAGCCTAAGTAAGCCCAGAAAGGAGGAAGGGCTCTCGTCCATCGACTGACCCCCAGAGGACTCCAAGTCCACTCGCTTGGAGAAAAGGGAGGAATCGTCGTCGGACTCCGAAGAGTCCGCAAAGAGCTGCCTCGGGCCTGAGCCACCCTCCACCTGCCGAGGCCGATCGGGAGTGAGGGTGACAGACAGCCTATGTGGCAGACCCTGAGCTGACCGACACTCTTGGTCAGAGCCCCAATAACGGCTGTGGAGGGCGGGGTTCCACCGAATCGGCGGAGCAGCTGGTTTGGCGAGCAACCGCCTGGGAACAGGTGCCTCGAAGGTCGAGGGTTGCTTCGTCGCCCAATGACAGCCACTTAATGGCCGGGAAGGTGACGGAGTCGGCTTGTTCCCGGGTCAGAAGAAGCTGTTGCCACATGAGGTCCTCGCATCACGACATAATCCACGCCGGAGCCTCCTCGCCTGAGGAGGAGGATGAGGACAAGCGGCGGTGCCACTTGTCGTGGTGCCGAGACCGAGACCGCCTATGACGGCGGGATCGGCTGGACCGCGAAGAAGTCCGAGACCGCGAACCTCGGTGTTCCCGAGGGGGGTTCAGGAGGAGGGACGGGTGAGACCGGCTCTCCCCTCTGCTCGGAAGGTTCACCCGAGGGCTCCGGAACCGGGAGGCACTGGCAAGCCCATTAGATCCTCAACTCCACCGGGAACCGGGAGAGAGGATTTCGGCTTCACCAGTCGACAACCGTCCAACGGTCGAGAAATATCCCGACTGCGCTTGACGGAGTCTCGATCAACTGATCTGACAGGGATACCGTGAGGCCAGTGGTCAGAGTGGGAGATCGACTAAAGTCGAGGCCGACTACTCGGGAGAGGGACCTTCCGCCTCCCAAGAGCGTCGATGGAGGGACTTCCTTGTCTTTCTTTTGGACCGAGAAGGTCCAGCAGACGTTGGGTCCTCTCCCTTGGTGGAGAGGGACAGACAGAGCTCCTTGAAGGAGGCCGAGTAAGAGGAACCCAGGGAGAGCGGAATAAAAGCCACGGCTGAGGAAGGAGCAGCACGAGCCGCCTCCTCTTCGAGGGCGATCATCTGCTCAAGTTGATCCGCCGAGCCCGCTGCCACGGAAACCGCCAACCGGGCCTCTTTTGACTTCACCGGAGGAAAACGCTTCTCGGGACGCCCAAGTTGTAAACGGGCAGCACGGCCTTCGAGAATGTAGGCCAAGAAAGAAGAGCACAGGTCGCAGGCCTGCGGGTCGTGCTCAAGGCCTAAGCAGTAGACGCACATGGAGTGCAGATCCGTTCGAGACATCTTCTGTTCGCAAGGGCATCTCCAAAACCGGAGTCGATTTGTCCATCGTAGCCGCAAGGGATAGAAGATCAAGTCTAAAGTTGAAAACTTTTAAATTCGCAAAACCGAAGAATTAGGAACCAGTCTTATACGCAGAGGCGTTATGAGGAACCTGAGCTTACGTTGTAGAAGATTCATGTCATCGAGTGGGAGCCATTACCTGGTGGATAGTTGATTCCGGCAGCAGCGGTGATACTCGTTATAAGTGGGATGAACAACATATCCACGCCTTAGAAAGGTTACTCACCTGTAACAGGAGTTCTAGGAATGGTATATGTTGTTCATCCACACTTACTGGCAGGTTCCTGCTTTCAAATCTTGCCGGAAGGTCTTCAAGCTAGCTCCTCCTACCCACCCAGATGGTAAAACTCTCAGCTCCGCCCCATGATGCCAGATCTAGCCCACTGGAAGCCAGGTTGTGTGTCAAAGCCGGGGAGGTCGGGTGGGTTGTATGGATGAACAACATATACACTATGCCTAGAACTCCTGTTACAGGTGAGTAACCTGTATTTCTAGGGACATGGTTATGTTGTTCTATCCACACTTACTGGCAGACTCCTAACAGTTCTCCAGGAGGAGGGAGGCAAGGCGCGCACCCCCTACTTGGGAAATAAGGACTGTAGAACCAAGGTCCCAAAACCAGCATCCTGGCGTGATTCGAGGTCGATGTGGTAGTGGATAATGAAGGTGTGTGCTGACTTCCAGGTAGCAGCCCTGCAGATTTCCTGGATAGGGATGTCCCTGGAAGCAGCCACCAAAGCAGCCATATGGCGGATAAAATGAGCTCTTATCCCTCTGGGAGGCTCCATGCCCACCAACCTATAGCAGAGATCTATGCAGGAGGTGACCCACCTGCCTATCGTCCGGTTGGCTGCAGGTCTGCCAGGTGCAGCTTCAGTGTAGGTGACAAACAGCTGGCGAACCTCTCCCCGAACTTCAGCCGTCCACGCCTTATAATAAGAGAGCGCCCTTCTAGGGTCCAGAGTATGAAGCCTATATTCGGCCTCAGAGGTATGACTGGGGTAAAACACCGGCAGAGTCAGCACCTGGTTAAGGTGAAACTCCGACACCATCTTCGGAAGGAATTTTGGGTGGGGGCACAGGACAACCCTGTCCCTGTGGAAGACCAGATAAGGAGACTCTATGGAAAGCACCTGGAGCTCTCCCATCCTTCCGGCTAACGTGATAGCCACCAAGAAGGTGGTCTTCCATGACAGATGAGAGATATCACACCTGTGCATCGGTTCGAATGGCTTGCCCATGAGCTTAGCCAATACCAGCAGTAGATCCCACAGAGGTGGAGATTCTAGCATCGGAGGGGATATGTGATCAAGGCCTTTGAAAAAGTGCTCGACCACCTTCTCCTGCGCCACCGACTGCTTTCCGGCCCGCACCCGGTAAGCAGAAATGGCTGCCAAGTGCACCTTAAGGGTCGTCGACCAAAGCTCTTGTTGAGAAAGGGACCACAGGTAGTCCAGAATGCTGGCCAAGGAGCAGGAGGAAGAGTCCAACCCCTTATCCTGACACCAAATGGAGACTCTCTTCCATTTGAAGGCATAGCATTTTCTGGTCGACTCCTTACGGGATGCCTCAACAACGTTGAGGACCTCGTCGGAAAGACCCAAGGCCTGGAACTCTAGCTGCTCAGAAACCAGGCCGTCTGGTGCAGGGATTGAAGGTCTGGGTGGAGTACCTTCTCCTGGTTGACTAAGATCAAGTCCGGGCAGGCTGCAAGCAGCCTCGGGAGCCTGGAGCTAAGGCTAAGGAGATCTGGATACCAGAATTGGTGTGGCCAGTCTTGGGCTACCAGAATCACCTGTGCCTTGTTCCTCCTTGCCTTGAGAAGCACCTTGTGGATCAAGAGAAATGGGAGAAGGCGTAGAAGAGGCCCAGGGTCCATGGCCTCAAGAAGGCATCCCCCTGCAGCGAGCCCTGCTGAAGGGGGTGGGCATGAAACAGCCTCAGCTTTGCATTCTCCCTGGAGGCCAACAGGTCAACCTGAGGTGTGCCCCAGTGAGAGAACAGATCATGTACTACCTCAGGAGAGACCACTCGTGAGATGCAGCACCTATCCGGCTTAGGGCATCGGCCAGAATGTTGGAGCCACATGGATGGCTAGGAGATTCGCCTCCAGTCTGCTCACGAGGGACCAAGTGCGGAGAGCTTCCTTGCAAAGGGGCAAGGAGTGCGTCCCACCCTGGCGGTTTAGGCAGTACATGGTCGTGGTATTGTCCGTCTGGACCTGGAACACTTGACCCCGTACAAATGGAGTGAAGGCGGTGAGGGCTAGTCGGACCGCTCGAAGCTCCAGCAGGTTGATGCGGCATCAAGACTCCTGAGGGGACCAGAGGCCATGCGCTCTGTGCTCCCCCAGATGGGCACCCCAACCCATCAGAGAGGCATCAGTCATTAGAATGACCGTCGGCTCGGGGCGGACAAATGGGATGCCCTCCTGCAGATGAACTGGTACGATCCACCACTGGAGAGCGTTCCACATCTCCTGGGTCACTGCCACTGGCTGGTCCAGAGGACCAGAGCGCTGTGACCATTGGCGGGCCAGCCCCCACTGAAGGGGACGCATGTGCCAGCAGGCCCAATGGACTACGCTCGTGCAGGCCACCATGAGGCCCAGGAGGTGCAGGAAGTCCTGGGCAGGGTGAAATTGCCCAATCAGAAATGATTAGGCAAAGGAGGAGAGAACCTCGGCCCTGTCCGCAGGGAGCCGTGCTCTGGCTCGAAGACAGTCGAGCTCTGCCTCGATGAATTGAATCACCTGCGTTGGCACGAATTCCGATTCTGGCCTCATTGATGAGGAGGCCAATCTGAGAGCAGACCTGGAGGGCCAGATCCCTGGACCACTCCACCTCCAGCCTGGAGGGGGCTGCAATCAGCCAGTCATCCAGGTAATGGTACACCAGGACCCTTCGGCGCCACAGGAATGCTGTCACCACTGCCATGCATTTGGTGAAGACCCTGGGAGCTGGAGAGAGGCCGAAGGGCATGGCCCGGAACTCGTAAAGGGACCCCTCCGCTCTGAAGTGAAGGAATCGCTGGTGGGACGGATTGGGACGTGAAAGAACGCGTCCTGGAGGTCCAGAGAACAGAACTACACGCCTCATTCCAAGGATGAATGATCTGTGCCAGAGTGACCATCCTGAAGGTTCAAGACCTTAGGAACTTGTTTAGGTCGTGTAGGTCTAGAATGGGGCGCCAGCCCCCCGTCCGTTTTGGGACCAGGAAATACCTGGACACAAACCCTGGGTCTGGTGGAGGATTCGCTACCTCCCTGATCACCTCCTCCTGGAGGAGCACAGCAATGTCGGCTCAACAAGCCGACAGAGAGGCTGCAGACCCCATAGCCCCCTGTGAGGCGACAGCCCGATAGGGTGGGGCCTGCTCGAATTCCAGTGACAGACCTTTCCCTACCACTTCCAACACCCAGTGGTCTGTGGTGATAGCGGATCAGGCGGAAAGGAAGTGGCGGAGCTGCCCCCCCATGGGGGGGGGACCCGGGTGGGGTGACGAGGCTGGTGGCGACACCCCTCAACCCGTCACTGGGCAGGCTTGGAGGAAGGACAGGCTGAGGGACCTCCTGGGCCTTTTCCTCCCGGCTTCCTGCTGGAGGAAGCTGTAGGCTTGGCTCTGGGGTGCCAAGTGCGTGCCTGCTGCTCCTTATGCTGGTGTTGCTGGGCCGAACGTGCCACAGGGGGAGAAGGCCGAAAGGGCTTATGCTGCTGCTGGCGGCCTTTGTCCTTCTGGGCAAACGTGACCGAGTCCAAGGTGGCACTGGACTTCTCGATCCTCTGCAAGTGACCCTCCACGCCGGGACCAAACAAGTCGGTACCCAGGAAGGGAACATCTGCCAGCTTGTGCTGGGTATTTGCCGTGAAGGTGGAAATCCGCAGCCAAGCTCTGCGGTGCATGGCCACTGCGTCTGCCACTGACCGGGCACAAGAGTCTCCAATGTCGAGAGCAGTTTGGAGCGGTTGCTTTGCCACCGACCTTCCCTGATCCCGCACCTGCTTGACCATAGTCTGGAGGTCATCTGGGAGATGAGGAATCACCTCATCCAGGAAGCCCAAAAGGGCGTGTGAAAAGTGTGCCATCAGTATGGCCAAACTGGCCTGACGAAGGCCTGAGGAGGATGCAGCGTAAACTTTACGCCCGGAGTAGTCCAATTTCATGGACTCTTTATCCGGTGGCTTATCGACGTCCCGAGCATTTCCGGAGCACCGGAAAACACTGTCGGTCACCAACCCTTCCGCAGAGGGGTGCTCAGAGAATCCGGAGAGTGAGCTGGTGGGAACGGCATACTTTCTGGCCATCCTGGCAGAGGGAACTGGACAAGAAGCCGGCCGCTACCATAGCTCCAGGGCCGGGCCAACAATGGCTTCGGCCACAGGAAAGGCCTCTGTAGGAGAATCCCCTCAGTCCAGTATCTCCGTGAGGGGACACTTGGCCCACTTTAACACAGGTTCGAGCTTCATCCCAGTAGATTCTGAGATGAGCCGAAGTAATCCCGTGAACGAGGATGGGCTCTCGTCCACGGACTGTCCCCCAGAGGATTCCAGGTTGAGAGGCCTGGAGAACAGGGAAGAGTCATCGTCAGACTCCAAGGAGTCTGCAAACAGCTGCTGAGGGCCTGAGCCACCCTCCATCTGCTGAGGGCGATCGGGAGTGAGGGTGACTGACAACCAATGGGGCAACCCATGACCCGACCAAGAATCCTTGGTCGGAGACCCAGTTTTTGGTTGTGGAGGTGGGGCTTCCACCACGATGGATGGTGCAGCTGGTTTCAGCAGAAAAACTGGTGCCGGCTTCGGCTCCCCGATGACCACGAGGGGTTGTTTCGGCCACTCAGGTGACAGCCACTTAATGGCCGGGGAAAGTGAGGGGCTCGGCTTGTTTCCGGTCAGAAGGAGCTACTGCCACATCAAGTCCTCGTAGCATCGACGCAATTTGCGCCAAAGCCTTTCCTCCAAGAAGGAAGAAGATGAGGACAAGCAGTGCCGCCGCTTTCCTCTGTGCCGAGACCAAGACCGCCGGTGTCGGCGGGATCGGCTGGACTGAGAAGTGGTCCGAGACCGAGACTGTCTGTGTTTCCCAGGGTGGGTCTGGGAGGGAGTGAGGGAAACCCGTTCCTCCCTTGGCTCGGGAACCTTAACCAGGGACTCCAGCACAGGAGGTGCAGGCAAGTCCTCGGTTTCCACCGGGGGAACCGGTGAAGAAGGGTTGTCTGCTTCTCCAGTCGACAGCCCGTCCGACGGGTCGAGAAAAATCTCGACCGGCTGACCTGATGGGGACACCGTGAAGCCAGCGGCCTAACCGCAACCTCGACCGAAGTCGAGAGTCGACTGTCTGGGGAAAGGGACCTCTTCCGCTCCCACGAACGCCGACAGTGGGACTTACCCTTCGAGTCCTTCTTCTTGGACCGAGAGGAATGTCCCGATGAACCCTCACCTTTTTTAGAGAGGGACTGACAAAGCTCCTTAAAGGAAGCCGTGTAGGAGGAGCCCAAGGAGAGCAGGATAAATGCCTCGAACGAGGAAGATGAAGATGCGGCCTGGGCCGCCTCCTCCTCGAGGGCGATCATCTGCTTAAGTTGCTCAGCCGAGCCTGCCGCCTCGGACACCGCCCAACGGGCCTCCTCTGACTTCAACAGAGGAACACGTCTCTCGGGGCGCCCAAGTTGGAGTCTGGCAGCATGGTCTTCGAGGACATTGACCGAGAAGGACTTGCACAATTCGCAGGCCTGCGGATCGTGATCGAGTCCAAGGCAATAAACGCATGTGGAGTGCGGATCAGTCCAAGACATTGTCTGCCCACATGGGCACCGCCAAAATTCGGGAGTCTACTTATCCATCACAGCCGTAAAGGAAGAAACAGACCGAAGTCTAGAAAATTTAAGAATAAGTTTCAGTTTAACCGAAGAGTTTGGATCCAGGCCTAAAACGCAGAGCGCTAAGGAGAGAACCTGAGCTTCCAAGCGGTAAGGAAGATCTGGCGTCATGGGGTGGAGCCGAGAGTTTTACCACCCAGGTGGGTGGGAGGAGCCAGCTTGAAGACCTTCCGGCAAGATTTAAAGCGGCAAGGAACCTGCCAGTAAGTGTGGATAGAACAACATATCCATGTCCCTAGAAAGGTATATTACTGTGTCATCAGCGAAGAGGTGAAGTTTTGCCTTGCTGATATTATTACCGATGGACTTAATATAGAGCATGAAAAGCAGGGGTCCAAGGATGGAGCCTTGTGGAACTCCTCTCATGAGTGGAAGAAGTGGGGAGAGGGAGTCATCTGATTTCACTTGTTGTAATCTGTTAAGTTAGGTAACTGCGGAACCATATTAAAGCAGAGCCAGAGATGCCATACAAATTCAATGTGTTAAAGGAGCAAGTTGTGGTCGACTGAGTCGAAGGCTTTGCTTAGGTCCAAAAAGATGGCCCTTGTGACTTTCTTCTTGTCCTTTGCAAGGAGCCAGTCATTTGTGAAGGAGGCTAGGGTGGTGGTGTTGCTGTGGGCAGGTCTAAAGACAGACTGTGCAGGGTTTATCAGATTTGAGTTGGTGAGATAATCCCTTATTTGGACATTTACTAGTTTTTTTGAGTAATTTAGAGAGCAGGGACAAGATGGAGATAGGATGATAATTGTTTAGGTCCATAGAGTCACCTGATTTAAACAGAGGTAAAACCTGCGCTATTTGCCAATCGTCAGGTACAGCGCTGGAATTGATGGACAGGTTAAAAAGGTGCAGTAAGGGGGCTGTTAGATATCTGGCACCAGCTTTGAGAAAGTATCGTCCTATCCTATAATATATGCATAAACACGTGGTTTTTGTTTTTCTTGTATAAAAGGGACATGAGAAATGCTTGTGCAACGTACTTTGTTAAAATATTTTACATATACATCCTTGAGTGTTTGTGACCTCTAGGCAGCAGTGTTTTTCTGCCTCAGATCTAAATCTTCTTAATACATATATTTTGTTGTCTCCAGCCTTTCAAAAATATGTAAGCTATAACCCATGACAGGACATGGGAGAATTGGTCATTAATGCAAGTCCCAAGTGCATTGTAAAGCATGAGGCAGAAAGCCGAATGACTTCCAACCACCTACTAAGTGCATTAATGCCCAATACATCCATTCCCTTTCGAGGGTTATTTCACTTATGAAATGAATTAGTTTTCACCTGAAAAAAATATTCAGAAACATTTTAAAATGCTTAATTTTAGTTTTATTTTAACTGTATACTTCCTCCTGATAAAGTATTTCTAATCAAAAGCATTGATCATTTTTTACATATATCTATTCTATATCTTTTTTTTTGTTTGAAATGTGCATTTGCTGTAACTATTAAACGAATTTCACTACAAAATTGTACACTGCAGCATGACTTCAGACGTCATTCAAAAGTAAAATGCAAGCATTTTTTTTATTCTGAACGCTAGCTGCAGCCATAACCGCGAACCGCAAAGTTTTAGACAATGATCTTCTGCATGAAAATTCTTTAATGTCTGTAATCTCAACAGTTTTTAACTGCTAGCCAGAGTTAAAATGTCCTCTGTTTAAAGCATAACTTTTATGGAAACCGTTTTTAACTTTGGTAAACAGTTCTTGTTTTTGTAGCACTGCTGAAACTGCATTACCTATAATAGCTGTTGAAATTAACCAGACCATGAACAGTGAAATTGGTTCTGGGGTAAACTGGGTGCCAATCCACATGTCTGCTGACATACCTTGAAAAATAGTTAACCGTGACAAGGATTCGTCACTATTTTTGATGTTTTATTTCTCTTGCTAAGGTCTGCTTTGAAATATGGCACTGATTTTTGAAACAGTCAAGCTACCGACAGAGTGACATAGCAGAGGAACTAGAAAGAAAGGTCTGCCTCTTTGCAGATGACACTAAGATCTGCAAAAGAGTGGACACTCTGGGGCAGAGATGTAAAGGATGGGTAGAGATATAAAAGACCAGAGGAGTGGTCAAGGGTATAGCAGCTGGGTTTTAATGCAAAAAAGTGCAAAATAATGCACTTCAGACATAGAAACCCAGGAGTGGAGTACAACATGGCAGAATGATACTGGCAAAAATCAAGCAGGAAAGAGAATCAGGAGTAATCGCATCAGATGACCTAAAGGTGGACAAGTAATGTGACAAGGCAGTCGGTAGGGCTAGTGGGATGCTGGGGTGCATAGGAATGGTAATCACCAGCAGGAACAGGGAGGTGGTTCTGCCCCTATACAGACTGCTGATAAGACATCATCCTGAGTACTATGTCCAGTTCTGCAAACCACATCTCAGGAAGGACATAGAGTGGAGACAGTCCACAGGAGGGCTACCAATATGGTGCAGGTTTTAAATGTTTAACACATAACTCCTCTAGTTTCCCAGGCAAACGGGCACACAGAGGCCAGCAGGAGCAAAACAGGGCACCAAAGGACAAGGACTAGCGGGACTGTCCAGACAGCTGCGAGGCAGACCAAAGTAAGCCCCACTCATTTGGGGGGGTTACACTAGTCTTATTACATTCTTTAAGAGACTGCTCTACCTGCTGTTTAAGACAGCAAGAGAACACATGCACATATACACACACACACAAGGAATTGAACTAGGGTGGGTTATAGCAGCGTAATGGTTGTGAAATGAAATACTAAGAGTGGCCTGGACAAAGCAGGGTATGTCGAAAGTATGCTGTTCCTAAGGATTAATTTTTTTTTTTTTTTTTTTTTTTAAGAACCAGCCAGTGAAATTCTTTTCTGGACTGAGAGGATGATACTGTACACAGTCAAATGCAGAATGGAGCTGCCAGTAGTGAAAAGGGATTGAAGGTATAACTTGTTCAGCCTATTTTAATTATTACAAATATAAAAGGAGGACTGCTGTAATATAACTACAAAAAGGTAACGTTCAGATAATTTCGAGTTTCTAATTATCTATTCTAAAAAATTAAAAAAAAAAAATAAAATTTGATTATGGAAGAATTTTCCTTCCTCCAGCTATGAAAAGTTTCCCTTTTAAAACAATCTAATGTTTTCCAGTGAATGGAAAATTACAGTTACGTAGAACTTACCGTAACAATAGATCTTCGAAAGAGGTTCCTTCAGTAAGTCATTACATATAGGACTGGTGCCACCTGGCATTGGGCTGCACAGCAGACTTTTTAGCAATCCCCGACTGGGAACCGCCCACCCGACGTCACATGACCAACGTCATTGTGAGTGTATATAGTGGGTGGTCCCCACGCTCTCCCTCTGGAGCCAGGAAGACACCTGACAGCAGGAGCAAACAGGATTTGGAGTCCCTGCGCAAGAAATAAAATGGGAAGGAGGAAGGGAAAAATATGACCTACTGAAGGAACCTCTCTCGAAGATCTACTGTTCTGTTCTGCTCTTACTACTATCGAGAGGGTTCCTTCAGTAGGTCATTACATATAGGACAGAGTCCCAAGCAGTCCCTCCAAAGAGAGAGACTGAGAGAAAGAAGGGAGGAGGAGGAGGAGGAGAAAATAACTCCAATGGAAACTGGGAACCAGAATGGACCCAGCCTAGGACAGAAGGCCCTGCAAGACGGCTAGGCTGAAGCCAGTCCTCCGCCTAGAAGCAATGTCCAGACTGTAGTGTTTAGTAAAGACGTGGACAGAACTCCAAGTAGCTGGGGTGCAGATATCAGCTGCAGAGACGCTCCTCAAAAAAGCAGCAGAAGCAGCCATGCCCCTAGTAGAATGACCTCTGATGGGACCCGGCAGAGGTTTTTCATACTTTTGGTAACAATACCAAATACAGTTGGCTAACCATTTGGAAAGGCACTGCTTCGAAACCACTTAGTCCTTCGACCTGGAGGCAAAAGAAACAAAAAGCTGATCGCAGCTACAGAAATCCTTGGTTCGGTGTATGTAGCACTGAAGGATCCGATGGATGTCCATGGTGTGCAGGAGTGCCTCGCCTCTGTTCGAAGGGGACAGAAAGTAAACTGGAAGCTCTACTGATTGGTTCAGTGTGGCTTCTGACACCACCTTGGGTAAAAACGTAGGATTTGTCCTGAGGACCACCCGGTCCTTGTGGAAAATAAGATAAGGCTCTTTACAAATCAGAGTGTGAAGCTCCGAAATCCTTCGAGCTGACGTAATGGCAACTAAAAATAATGTCTTCCAGGAAAGGAAGCGCAAGTCACAGCTCATGGCCGGTTCAAACGGGGGAAGAGTGAGCTTCTCCAACACAAAGTTCAAATCCCAAGGTGGGACTGGGCTGCGGATGAGGGGGTTTCAGATGGAGGATCCCTTTCAGAAAGGTCTTTGAGACCTCCAACGGAGCCACGAGTTTACCATCCACCAGCTCGTGGTACGCCGAAATTGCAGAAAGGTGGACCTTCAAGGAAGAATATGACAGACCTGAGTCTGACAAATGAAGGAGGTATTCCATGACTTGTGGGGCAGAACAAGAAAAGAGGTTCCACTTCTTGGAGGTTGCCCAGATGGAAAACTCCACTTCATGGCATAAGAGTGGAGCAGTGGAGGGTTTTCTATCCTCTAAAAGAACCTGAGCTACTCGAGAGGAGATCCCAAAGCGAGAAATCGTTATCTCTGCAGGAGCCACATGTGAAGATGCAGGGTCCTGAGCCCCGGATGAACAAGGCAACCTAGATCCTGAGTCAAGAGGTCGTGGGTCACTGGAGTGGAACCGGTGGTTCCCTCCATAGCTGTTGTAGCAACGGGAATCAAATTTGTCTCAGCCAGAGAAGGGCGATGAGAATCATCCTCGCCTTCTCTGCCTGAAGCTCAAGAAGGACCATCTGGAGAATGGGAAACGGCGGAAAGGCGTAAAAAAAATTTCCCTGTCCAGGTGAGAGACAGCACGTCATGCCAGAAAGCACCATGCCATGGAACAAGCGAGCAAAAACTGGCAAGTTTTGTGTTGTAATGGGAGGGGGAAATGTTGATTTCTGGATGCCCCCATCTTAGGGACAGTGATTCTGCCACTTTCTGATTTAATTTCCATTCGTGAGTTAGGGTCCGAGACCTGCTGAGACTGTCTGCCAGGACATTTTGAATGTCTGGACCATGCACGGCCATTAGGGCCGGATCATGCTGGACCGCCCAGTTCCACACTTTCATCGCCTCCCTGCACGGGGGTACGATCGAATTCCTCCTTGTTTGTTGAGGTACCAAACTACCAACATATTGTCTGTTTGGACCAGAAGTGATCCCTTGGGAAGGATGGTATGGAAGGCCTGTAAGGCATAACAAGACCGCCCTCATCTCCAGAACGTTGATGTGTAATGATGTTTCCAAGCTAGACCACTGTCCTTGAGCTTGGTGCTCCCCATCCCATGTTCGATGCATCTGTAGTTAGGGATGCCACAGGAGCTGGACTCCTGAAGGGAAGACCAAAGAAAGGTTGCAGTGGTCCCTCCACTGCAGCAATTCTTTCTGAACTGCTGATGACACCAGGACCGGAAGGTCCAGGTCATCCAGGAGTTTATTCCCACTGCACCCGCAAGGACCACTGAGTAATTCTCATGTGAAGCCTCACCACGGGAACAGTAGTGATGGAGGATGCCATCAGGCCAAGAAAGCAGGGGATCTCCCGGGCTGTGATGGTCCTGGACGAAGCCACCCGCAAAGCCCGACGGATCAGGGTCTCCACCCCATCTGGAGAAAGAAAGGCTCTCTATTGGACCATATCCAAAACCGCCCCAATGAATTGTAGTCTCTGGGACGGTGTCATGGATGACTTGGCAACACTGACAGTAATCCCCAGTCTGCCAAAGAGGTCCAGGGTAAATGAGAGAGCCTCCAGTAGAGTCCCTGGATGGGACTGAAATCAGCCAATCGTCCAAGTAAGGGAAAACTGAAATACCCTGGCTGCATAAAGAGGCTGCCATCACCGCTAGGCACTTGGTAAACACCTGAGGTGCAGAGGATAGACCAAAAGGGAGTGCCCGAAACTGGAAGTGCTCCCCTTGGAATTGGAACCGCAGGAAACGGTGGTGGCTTGGGAAGATCTGGATGTGCAGGTAAGCATCCTGCATGTCCAGAGCGCACAACCAATGATTCTCCAGAAGGAGTGGAAGATGGCTCTGGAGCGTCAGCATCCTGAACTTTTTGAACTCGACAACGCAATTGAGGCTGCTCAAGTCAAGAATGGGTCTGAAGTCTCCAGTCTTTTTTTGGAACCAAGAAAAAATGGGAGTAGGACCCCCTGCCCCTTTCCTGGAGGGGAATGCATTCTATTACTTCCTTGAGCAAGAGGCTTTAAACTTCTTTTCAAATGAGAAGAGCCTGATCCCTGGAGTAAGAACACCATTTTGGCGGAGATTCTGGAGGAATTTCCAGAAACTCTATAGTGTGTCCAATGGACACCAACTGCAGGGCCCATGTGTCGGAGGTTATCGCCTTCCGATCCTGCGCATGGTGGTCGAACCTCCCCCCCCACTTGCTCCTCAGAGTGAGACTGAGGAGTTAGTGGGGACAGGGGCGTTCAAGGGGAGGACCTCCTGAACATCTCTGGTTCTTGGAGGCCAGAGGAGTGGCGGAACCCGTGGCCTTGCATTTGCCCTGGCACCGAGCCGGGACCTGCTTCCTCTGCCTCCAAGTCCTTTTCCGAAAGCGCTGTTGCTGCTGTTGAGTGCTCGATCGGTACATGGACCTTACTGATCTTAGGGCAAGACTTTTGTCCTGGAGATCAGTAATAATGTCTTTGGTGTCGCCACCAAAAAGCACAGAGCCCCAGAAGGGAGTGTCCTGAATTGCAGACTGTACCTCGTTGGCGATGCAGAGCCAGGAATGCCGCCTTAAGGTGACATCAGTTGCCGAGGTGTGAGCTACAGAATTGACTGAGTCGAATGTGGCTCACAAAGCATGCCTAGAAGAGAAGCGAGAGGTACAAAGGTCCTTTGTAAGCTCCTCCTTGAGGCTCGAGGGTTCCATCGACTGGACTCGGGCCTCTAACCTGGCTAAGGTAGCCTTTTGGTGTGACACCATGTGGGCCACATAGTTGAGGGATCCGAGCGCCACATGTGGCCAAAGCATAAACTTTTCTGCCGAACTGGTCCATCTGCCTCGACTCTTGTCTGGAGAAGAGGTGCTTATGTGCTTGGGTGCAGCAGAGCGTTCATGGGCAGCTGACATGACGACAGAGTCTGCCTTAGGATGAGTCTTAAGAAAAGGAGCTTCCTTCGGCGCCCGGTATATCCTGTCTGCCCTCTTGGGGACAGCCAGGAGAGAATGAGGCATCTGCCAGACTGTAGAGATGAGGTCCTGGTGAGGTTGGATCCAGGGAGGAATGGGAACCAGAGACAGAGACTCTAAGTCCAGATGTTCAGCTAGTCTCTGTCTCATGGGGTCTTGATCCTCTGACTCCCAGTCGAAGAAATCTTTCATGGACCTCAGAAGACCCAAGAAGGTAGGGTCCTCTGGAGGGGACTTGGCGGAAACCTTGCCTTTCGGGCCCTCAGGTTCCTCCAAGGCATCCTCCGCCGACTCGCCATCCTCGTCATCATCATCGTCATCCCCCTCATCAGGAAGAATACAAATGTCCGGAAAGGCAATGTCTTGATGTGCTGTCCCCGAGATGCGTACCGAGGATGAAGAAGAGCTCCTCGGGGACACGGCCCTTGGACAGCGTGGAAGTAGGAGTCTTGTCTCCAGGTCTGACACCAACTCACGCACGCCCCCTGCCACCAAGACTGGATTATGGTCTTAAAGTCCAGCATAGCCAGGGATGGTGAAGGAGGTTGCGGCTGAGGGGGAGGAGAGGAGGAGGAATTACCAGGGGGAGTGGGTAATGGTGCCCCTGGTAACCCTGAAAATGGTGGTAGGGGTTGTAACCAGGGTAGTACTGTCCGGAGGATCTCCACTCAGGAGGAGGACCAGCCGGGAAATGGTCCCCAGGGTACCCAAAGGGGGCAATGAGGGACAGTCCGTGATCTAGTATAAATCTCAGTCATCAGGTCTGACTGAGGGGGAACCCACGTCAGACCCACTGTAGTGTAAATTGGTGGGGGCTCCGGCATCATGATAGCCAACATCAGGGGGACTGACGTCGGGACCGGCACCACCCAATCTGGCACCGGAAAAGGATCCGACGTCGGAGGGGCTGGCATCGGGGCCAGACAAAGCGGGGGACCGGGTCTGGCGCTGGAGCCAGAGGCTGGGGCAGACCACTGGGCCCTGGCTGGGGGAGAGCCATCAGAGTTTCTGGCATTGGAATTGGAAACGCCGGATCTGACGGTGGGATTGGGACAGGGATATTCGTCAGGTCCAAAGGGATCCCACCTGAAGGAGGAGGAGGGGCCTCCACGGTAAGGCCAGACGGCTGAGGAGGAGCCTCCTTCCCCATGACCCCGTCAGGGAAGCGCAGGACTGACCCCGAGGAACGGTCTACGACATCGAGGGGTTCCACACCGTCTTCGCCTGAGATACCTCCCTGAGCAGGGGAGAGTATAGGCGGGGGGAGAGGGGCATTCTCCCACTGGTTCTTGCTGGACATTGGGTGAGGCGCCGTTAGGCCCCGACAGGAGAACCATGCCTAAGCAGCCGTCAGAGATGGACATCTTACCAGACGGAGCCAGTGGGCGGGGCTGGTGCCGGGCAGGTACCCGAAGGCTGGGGAGCCGTCTTACTGACAGCCAACGATCGACTGACCCATGCAAGATTTTTCAGTCTTACCGTTCGAAGTCTTCTTAGGCTGTAGCTCAGAGGTGGCCTTGCTCGTCGAGGGCCACGAGGCCTCAGGTTGGTCCATGGAGCACCCCCACTCTCGAGAGTTCTCCTTGTGGTGTTTCTTGGAGGGAGAAGATTTTTCAGAAAAGGACTCTCTAATGCGGTCTATTTGCTTCTCTAATGAAGCTAGGCAGACTTTTAGAAGGTGGGCCTCAAAAGCCTGCTGTCTCCGCTTTTTGGTGGCCTGATTAAATATTTGGCACTCCGAGCAGGATGGTCTGGGCCCAGACAGATAACGCACTTCAGATGACTATTCTTATGAGGAATCTGCATGCCACAGGACGAACACTTCTTCTTGGGTGAAGACATTCAGCAAATGTAGAATTCGTAGAGAAAATAATTTAGAGAAGGAAAAAATCCGACACAAGAACTAACACGACGATTGCTGATGGAAGTCTGCAATGCGACTGACACAAGGCAACGGCGGGAAAGAACTGGAGGGCGGGTGTGGGGACCACCCACTATATATGGTCACACTGACGTCAGTCACGCGACATCTGGTGGGCAGTCCCCCATCTGGGACTGCTAGAAAAGTCTGCCATGTGGCCCGACACCAGGTGGCGCCAGTCCCATATGTAATGACCTACTGAAGGAGCCCTCTCCAAGTAAGATCTGCATTTACCAAATAAAGACTGCAGGGCCATCAGCATTATTCAATTTAAAATGTAATGTTTTTATATTACATGGACGTTCTAATACCTGCCTGCAGCAAATCTGATTTTTTTCCTCATTATTCCTATGCGCGAGGAAAGTTATATTTGCATACCTGCATTTGGGTAACAGATGATGTAGGATGTCGTACATTTTCCAATTGCTTCAATGAACGGCCTCATTTCAGTTGCCCCTAAGGCACAGTTCAATCCAATGCTGTAAGACAAACACACTGTATTATACACATTTCTTCATTGCAAAATTGTATCACATCTTCCACTTCGGTCAGGTAATTAAACTTAAATAACTCAAGACTTAAAACACAACATAAAAATAAGTGGATAATTATAATTTACTCAAGTATTTAGCAAGCCCCTCCCATACTGAATGATGATTGTTGCCCACTAACCCACTAAGGTTTTACACTTTTTGTTTGTTTACCATGCAATGCTTTTGGAGCTCAACAATTTGTATTTGGTTGACAGACAGAGAGTCCCACTCTGGAGATTAAGCTATTAGAAGTTAAATGCAATAAGGAATAATATATATCCAAATATGACCTACAAGGCAAGCTGCAATTCACTCATCCTGGGGTGGGCTGGGGGCCTGCTAGACCAAGCGCACTGTGGAGGTTATCTACGCGGCTCCCAAGGAGGGAGGGTCAGGCAGCTCCCTGCCAGTTAACTAAGAGGCAGCAGTGACTTTGGCTATGCTGGCAACCACCTGCCTGGTCTCACAAGAAGAGGAAGAGGAAGAGTGCAGGCATGCTAACCCCAAATGTAGGGGTAAAGAACTGGGGTGTGGGAGGAAGTAATACAATTTAAAAAATTACAAGAAAGAAGTGCAAGTGAACCGAAGCCAGAACAACATACAACCTTTCAATACACTGTTTTAGTATATGGTACTGCATTTTGGAATAAATACTTTTAGAATACTTTAGTTATTTGCTTCGTTATTTCAGATTTGATGAACGGGATAGGTACACTGACCTGAAGCTCGCTTCCAGGTGTGACCTAGGTGAGGGGATACAGCAGGGAGTGAAACAGCAGTAATAAAGTGACATTAATAAACATGTAATAAATGTACTGTTCTGCATGTGTCCTGGCTACAAAGAAATGACACCCTTTTGAATTTGAGGATATCAGAGGTCTAAAGTTGATTCCTTGTATACTACATATATTATATCTCAGTCTTGGTGGAGTTTCCCCCCGTAATACTGAAAGTTTCTTCTCATAATGCCCTCTGATGATGCTGTCACGCATTCAACATTTGAGAACAAAAGGAAATGCGGAAGATTCAAAACTCCAGCAAAAGATTTAGTTTCTGTCAGGAAACCAAAAAGCCTAAACAGTATAGGTGGCCAGGCATTTAAAACACTTCACAAGAGAGGAATGCAGTTAAGCACCATAAAGACTATGCCTTTTCATACCCATCTTTTTGTTTTCCAGATTCTTTTCTTACCTTGACTATTATCACTTTTTCTCCTACAGCCTTCCCTGTTTTCCTTCCTTACATATATATTCCTCATTTCTCCTTACCTCTCCACTAACTTTGCTTTTTTTCGCTTTTAAATAATTCTTGAAGACCTATGTTCGAAACGTCGATTCTAACTCTATTTTCAGCATGCATTTCATATTACAATTTTGTTTTGTTTTCAGACCACACGCTGACACAGCACCGTTTTTAGTTGTAGTAAAGTTCTCTCATTCCACATGTAACAAAAAAAATCACTAAATCTAAATTAAAAATTCAGTTACTGTCCATGTACTTTTCTGCATGTGTCTCCCCATATGTGCTACTTGTAAGAAACAGTTCTGTTTAGGTGTGGCTGCTTGGCATGCTGGAGAAAGTACAGGTACGTAAGAACTTACCGTAACAGCAGATCTTCGAGAAGAGCTCTTGCAGCAGGCTACACTGTAAGGACTATGCTGCCAGGCACTAGGACTCCACAGAAAACTTCTAGCCAGCAGTACCCAGCTGGGGCCCACCCCTTATGTCGTTCCACCCACAGACGTCACCCTCTGTATAAAGGGGGCAGTCCCCAGCCCCACCTCAGTTCACCCGCTGGAGACCCGGAGGTTGTTTAGCAGGAAAGATCTAAGGCAGGTGGCGAAACAAATTCCCATAAGGAGAAATATAATAGGGGCATGAAGGGAGAGAAAATAATGCTTGCTGAAGGAGCTCTTCTTGAAGATCTACTGTTACGGTAAGTTTTTAAGTAACTGTACTATCTTACTTCAAGTATGAGCTCCTGCAGCAGGCTACACCATAAGGACCGAGTCCCAAGCAGTGTTCCCGGAGGAAAGAAAAAAGGGAGGCAGGGATAAAACTCCATTTAAAAAAATGATCTAAGAAATTAGGCCTTGTAGCACAGCGAGACCAAATCCTGCTCTTTTCTGGAAGCAATAGCCAGTGTGTGGTGCTTGACAAAAGTATGTACAGAGTACCATGTTGCGGCAGTGCAGATATCTGCCGTTGAAACATTTTTCATGGCTGCAAAGGATGCAGCTATCCCCCTTGTTGAATGTCCCTTGACCGGTCCCGGTAAGGGTTTTTCGTACTTGTTGTAAATGAAGGTAATACAATTTGTAAACCATTTAGACATGGTTTGTCTTGTAACTGGTTTCCCCAGAACCCTGGGGGCAAAGGACACAAACAACTGATCCGATTGCCAGATCACCTTTGTACAATTCAACTAGTAATGGAGGATCCTGTGTACATCTAGAGTGTGAAGAAGGGCCTCCCCCCAAATCAAATACTCAGGATAGTAAACTGGAAGGGAGATGTCTTGATTCAATGTCAACTCAGACACCACCTTAGGGTTAGTGCGCCGAGACACCCTGTCTCAGTGAAAAATTAAATAAGATTCTTTACGCATCAATGCTTGCAGCTCGGAAATCCTCCTAGCTGAAGTGATGGCAACTAAAAAAACAAAACAAAAACAGGTTACTCACCTGTAACAGTAGTTCTAGGAGTGGTATATATTGTTCATCCACACTCTTTGGCATGTCCCCTTCCGTTTTAAATCTCACTGGAAGTCTTCAAGCTGGCTCCTGCCACCCACCCGGGTGGTATATACCTCGGCTCCGCCCCATGATGCCAGATCTTAGCCCGCTGGAAGCAAGGTTGTGTGCTTCCGAGCCAGGGGAGATCGGTAACTGGTAGGATGAACAACATATACCACTCCTAGAACTACTGTTACAGGTGAGTAACCTGTTTTTCTAGGAGCGTGGATATGTTGTTCATCCACACACACCTTACTTGGGGAACAGAGACTGGAGAACTAAGACCCCAAAACCAGCATCCCGGCGTGACTCAAAGTCGATGTGGTAGTGGGTGATGAAGGTGTTTGCTGACTTTCAGGTAGCAGCCTGACAGATTTCCTGGATAGGGATGTCCCTGGAAGCAGCCACCGATGCAGCAATATGGCGGGTAGAATGAGCTCTTATCCCTCTGGGAGGCTCCTTGCCCGCCAGCTCTTAGCACAGACCTATACATGATGTAATCCACCTTGCAATGGTTCGCTTTGCTGCAGGTCTGCCAGAAGCGTCTTCAGTGTAAGTGACAAACAGCTAGAGAACCTCTCCCCAAATTTCTGCCGTCCTCTCCTGATAGGAGAGAGCACGTTTCAGGTCCAGAGTATGGAGCTTGTACTCTGCCTCCGAGGTGTAGTTAGGGTAGTATACTGGCAGAGTTAACACCTGGTTAAGGTGAAACTCTGACACGACCTTTGGAAGGAATTTCGGGTAGGAGCGTAGGACAACCTTGTCCCTGTGGAAGACCAGGTAAGGGGAGTCCACCAAAAGCACCTGGAGCTCCCCTGTCCTTCTGGCAGACGTGATAGCCACCAGGAAGGCTGTCTTCCACAACAAGTGTGACAAGGTACACTTCTGCATTGGTTCGAATAGCTTGCCCATGAGCTTTGCCAGTACCAGCAATAGATCCCACGGAGGTGGAGGTTCACGCACCGGAGGGGATATATGATCCAGGCCTTTGAAAAAGCACCCACCACAGTCTCCTCTGCCAATGTCAGCTGACCGGCTCACGCCCACTGAGCAGAGATGGCTGCCAGGTGCACCCTAGGGGGCTGATGACCGAAGACCCCCTATGAAGAGAGACCAAAGGTAGTCGAGGATGTTAGCCACTGGACAGGAGAGAGGGTCCAGGCCCTTGCCCTGACACCAAATGGAAAACCTTTTCCATTTGAAGGCATAACATTTCCTGGTCGATTCCTTTCTGGATGCCTCCACCACGGTGCAAACATCTTCAGAAAGAAGCAAAGCCTGGAACTCTAGCCGCTCAGGTACCAGGCTGTGAGGTGCAGGGATTGAAGGTTCGGATGGAATACCTTCCCCTGATGGAGTGATATCAGGTCCGGGCATGTGCAAAGCCACTCCGGGGGCCTGCAGCTGAGGCTGAGGAGATCTGGATACCAGAACTGGCGCGGCCAGTCTGGGGCTATCAGGATTACCTTTGCCTTGTCCCTCCTCACCCTGAGGAGCACCTTGTGGATCAAGGGAAATAGAGGAAAGGCGCAGAGGAGGCCTGGGGTCCACGGCCTCAAGAAGGCATCCCCTTGCAGTGATCCCTGCTGTGGGGGACGGGCATGAAGCAGCCTCAGCCTGGTGTTTTCCCCGGAGGCAAACAGGTCTACCATCGGTTTGCCCCAATGGGAGGACACGCTGTAAGCTACCTCTGGATGGAGAGTCCACTTGTGGGATGTCTGGCCCAAGCGACTGAGAGCATCCGCCAGGTGGTTTGAAGCTCCTGCCACATGGATGGCTAGGAGATCTGCCTCCAACTGGCTCACAAGGATCCAGATGCGGAGCGCCTCCATGCTCAGCAAATGGGAGTGTGTGCCGCCCTGTTTGTTGAGGTAGTACATGGTTGTGGTATTGCCCGTCTGGACTTGAACCACTTGACCCCGGAGCTGAGGAGCGAAAGCTGACACTGCCAGTCTGACTGTTCTGAGCTTCAACAGGTAGATGTGGCATCGGGACTCCTCAGGGGTCCAGAGCCCGTGGGCCCTTTTGTTCCCCAAGTGGGCTCCCCAGCCTATGAGAGAGGCACAGGGCGTGAGGACAACCGTCAGCTCGGGGCAGACAAACGGGATCCCTTCCTACAACCGGTCTGGGGCGGTCCACCATTGGAGAGCGTCTCACATCTTCTGGGTTACAGTGACCAGCTGGTCGAATTGACCATGGCGCTCAGTCCACTGAGCGGCCAACTCCCACTGGAGGGGGCGCATGTGCAACCGGGACCAACAGACCGCTGAGGTGCATGCCGCCATGTAACCCAGAAGGCGCAGAAAGTCCCAGGCAGGGCACAATTGCCTAACCAGAAATGATTGGACAAAGGAGGAAAGAACCTCCACCCTGTCCGCCAGGAGCCAAGCTCTGGCTTGACATGAGTCGAGCTCGGGCCCCAATGAAACCCATCACCCGAGAAGGCACGAGTTCCGACTTGGCATCGTTGATCAGGAGGCCAAGTTGAGAGCAGATCTGGAGGGCCAGATCCCTGGACCTCTCCACCTCCTGTTGGGTGGAACCTGCTAGAAGCCAGTCGTCGAGGCAGGGGTAAATCCTGACCCCCCACCGGAGATGGGCGGCCGCCACCACTGCAATGCATTTGGTGAAGACCCATTGGGCCGAAGACAGGCTGAACGGCATGGCTCGAAACTCGTACAGGGTCCGTTCGACCCTGAAGTGGAGGAACCACTGATGGGACAGACTGATTGGGTCGTGAAAGAACACGTCCTGCAGATCCAGTGAACATAACTACATGTTTCGCTCCAAGGACGGTATGATCTGGGACAGAGTGACCATCTGAAAGGTGCGTGACCTGAGATACTGATTCAGGTCACGCAGATCTAGAATGGGGCGCCAGCCCCCCCATCTGCTTGGGCACAAGGAAATACCTGGAGACAAAGCCTGGGTCTGCTGGAGGATCCGCCACTGGAGCTACTGCCTCCTTGAGGAAGAACTGAGTGATGTCATCTCGGACAGCCGACTGGGTCCGAGTGGATACTCTTTCCTCCAGAGGGGCTTGGCTTGGAGGGTACTGCTCAATTTCCAGAGGCAGTCCCTGACTGACCATTTCGAGAACCCACCTGTCCAAAGTGACAACGGACCAGGAGGACAGGAAGTGACAGAGCCGGCCCCCCATGGGAGGACCCAGAGCTGGCATGACTGGAGAGGGGGTGGTAGCCCCCGCCCCGTCACTGAGCAGGTTTGGAAGAGGAGGAGGCTCCAGGACCTGAACCCTGGCCTCCTTTATGGGCCTGCTGGGCTAAGGGCACCAAGCCTGAGCATGCTGCTGATGCTGGTGCTGCTGTCCACCCTAGGAGGAGGACTGCCGAGATGCAGGGGAAGAGAGCCGAAAAGGTTTCTTCTTCTTCTGTTGGTTCTTGCTCAAAGAACCCTTGGCAGAAGTAGCGTCCAAGGTGGCACTGGACTGCTCGATGCTCTGAAGATGACCGGCCACTCCCAGGCCAAACAAGTTGGTCCCAAGGAAGGGCACGTCAGCTAATTTGCGCTGGGTATCCGACGGAAAGGAGGAGAGCCTCAGCCAAGCCCTGCGACGAGAGGCAGCTGCGGCAGCCATCGAACAGGCACAAGAATCCCCGATGTCTAGGGTTGTCTGAAGCTGCTATCTGGTGACAGCTCAGCCCTGATCCTGGACTTGCTTGATCGTGGTCTGCATATCCATGGGGAGATGTGGGAGGACTTCATCTAATGACCCTAGAAGGGCGTGAGAGAAGTATGCCATGATGACGGCTAAACTTGCTTGATGAAGACCCAAGGATGAAGCCGCACAGACCTTCTTGGCTGAACGGTCCAAAAGCTTGGACTCTTTATCAGGAGGTCGGACAGTGTCAGCAGAACTGCCAGTATGCCTGAACACAGAGGCGGTCATCAGGCTCTCAGCTGAAAGGTGCTCCATGAACCCCAAAAGGGACCCCATGGGCACTGCATACTTGCAAGGCATGCAGGCAGACGGTGCTGGGCAAGAGGCAGGATGCTGCCAAAGTTCTAGGGCTGGGCCAACAATGGCCTCAGCCACAGAAAAGCCTCCATCGGGGTATCCCCTCTCTTCAGGATGTCCATAAGAGGGTACTCCACCTTTTTCTGGATTGGCTCCAGGGGCATCCCTGTAGATTCAGAGATGAGGTGAAGGATACCTTGAAAATTACCATCTCTATGCCAATGGATGACTCATCATCCCCTGGATGTGAATGCAGGCCAGTGACGTCCGAATCGGAAAAATCCAGGTATAAGGGCCTGCCACCCAGGTCACTCTCTACCCGCCGAGTGCGGTCCAGGGTGACTGTGACCGACAGTAGCCAGGGATGCGTGGTGTCTGGTCTTTCTCCTTTGGAAGGAGCCCCTCCCACAGGTCGTTTGGGTGGCGGTTCCACCATGATCGATGGAGAGGCCATTTTGGGCTGAACTGGAGGTTTTACAGGCTCCGCAGGCTGGGGAACAGTTTTAATCGGCTCTGATGTAGTCGGCTTTGGCCTAGGAGGCAAAAGCCAAGCAATGGCTGGGGTGCAAGCCCGAGTCGGTTTGTGCCCGGTCAAAATCAGCTGCTGCCACATGAGGTCCTCGTAGCATTGACAGAGTTTCTGCTGGAGCCTCTCCTCATCCGAGGAGGACGAGGACGACCGATGGTATTGCCTCTTTTTAGAGCATTTATGGCTCTTTTTCGGCCTATCGGTCAAGGGGGTCCGAGACCTCGATCAAGATCGGGCGGGCTGACTCGGTCGCTCAGGAGACACCGGCGGGACCGGTGATTTCCCGGGATCAGGGACCACATCTTCGACTGGAGTCCCAGCAGGCTGGGTTTCGTCATCTGGAAAAAAACAGATTAGGTGTTCGATCGAGGGAATCGCCGACCGGAGCTGGCGATATCGGATCGATGGGATTGATCACAATCTCAACCTCAGTGACAGATAACTCGGTCAACTGGCTAGATGGCAAAGCCAAAAAGCCAGCTGCCAAAGAAGCAATCTCGACCGAAGTCGAGACCAGATGTTCTCAGGGCCGAGATCTCTCCTGCTCCCAAGAACGTCTCCATCGAGACGAAGACACACCCTGGTCCTTCTCCCGCTTACGGGATCGAGAGGAGTGTGAGCCCGCAGGTGCCTCTCCCTTGGTCAGGAGAGACTGGCACAACTCCCAGAAGGATGCCTTTTTGCAGATGACACAAAGATCTGCAACAGGGTTGATACACAAGGAGGCGTGGAAAGGATGAAAAGGGACTTGGCAAGGTTGGAGGAATGGTCAGACGCTTGGCAGCTAGGATTCAATGCAAAAAAGTGCAAAATAATGCACCTGGGAAACAAGAACCCAGTGGAAGAATACACAATGGGTGGGGAGGTAGTAACAACAACAAAACAGGAAAGGGACCCGGGGGTAATCATATCAGATGACCTTAAGGTTAGTAAGCAATGTGAGAAGGCAGTAGGGAGGGCCGGGGGTATACTGGGATGTATAGGGAGAGGCATCAGCAGCAGAAAACAGGAAGTTGTTATCCCTCTGTACAGACAGTTGGTGAGACCCCATCTGGAATACTGTGTCCAGTTCTGGGAGACCCCATCTCCATGCGGCGACATAGACAGGATGGAGGCAGTCCAGATAGTGCAGGGTCTGCAAGAGAAGCCATATGAGGAGGAACTAAAGGAGCTTAATATGTATACCCTTGAGGAAAGAAGGAGAGGGGGGACATGATAGAAACGTCAAGTACCTCAAGGGAATCAACAAAGTCCAAGAGGGTAGCATCTTTCAGAAAAAGAGACTTGCAGAACAAAGAGAACACAATTTAAAGATAGAAGGAGGCGGTTCAGGGGCAATGTGAGGAAGTATTATTTCACAGAGAGGGGTAGTGGATGCATGGAACACAGCCTTCCTGAGGAAGTTGTGGAGTCTAAAACTGTGGGAGAATTCAAGAATGCATGGGACAGACATCAGGCAATTCTTGTGGGGGAACTAGAAGATATAGGCTGTTGGTTAAGCCAGGATCTCGGCTGTATCCTGGTAGGGAAATAGGCAGACTAGATGGGCCTAGCGGTCCTTATCTGCCGTCAAAGTCTATGTTTCTATGTTTCTAAGGAACCCGAGAAGGTGGAGCCCAGGTTGAGTGGAACAAAAAAGCTCCAAGAGGAATCCACCGCACAAGCTGCTTCCTCCTCAAACGCCTGCATGCGCTCTAGCTGCTCAGCAGAACCCAGAGCCGCGGAAACCACCCACTGGGACTCTTTGGATTTCACCAGAGGGTTCCTCTTTTCTGGTCTCCCCAGCTTCTGGCGTGCAAGATAGTCATCGAGAACGCTGGGATGGAAAGCCAAACAGACTGCACGAAGAGGTGTCATGGTTGACACCAAGGCAGTAAACGCATGCAGTGTGGGGATAGGTGCGTGACATCTTCTGGCTACAAGGGCACCAACGAAATCTGGGGGAAGACTTGTATTCCATGATCGAAGTGACAAACTTGTGATTGCTAATTCGAGAGATGCAAATTTTCGGTAAAACCGAAGGTTTGAAAGCCAGGGCCTACGAAATGCGTGAGCATAAGGGAGGCAACCTGAATCTTCCAGCAGAAAGGAAGATCTGGCATCGTGGGACAGAGCCAAGGTATATACCACCCGGGTGGGTGGGAGAAGCCAAAGGGACAAGCCAAAGTGTGTGGATGAACAACATATCCATGCTCCTAGAAATGACTTTCCATGAGAGAAAAAGTACAGTTCACGTAAGAACTAACCGTAACAGTAGATCTTGAGAGGCTCTTGCAGTAGGTAATTATATAGGACATTGCTTGACGGGCAGGACCCACCGAAAAAATTCTAGCTAGCAGTCCCTGGCAAGGGACCCCCACGTCAGGTGACCGGCATCAGGAGACATCGGTATAAAGGGGCGGTCCCTGACGCCCGCCTTCCAGTTCTTTCCCGCCATGGGCCAGAAAGGCCAGACAAGAGAGGAGCGGATATTTCCCTCACTGGAAAAGGAGCTGAAAAAGCCTATGGGGATGGAGGGCAGGAAGGTGTTACCTACGGCAAGAGCCTCTCTCGAAGATCTACTGTTACGGTAAGTTCTTGCTAACTGTTCTATCTTACTTCGAGAGGGCTCTTGCAGTAGGTAATTACATATAGGACTGAATCCCAAGCAGTCTGGAAAAAAGAGATGCACCAGGGAGGAGGAAAACTACTCCAAAAAGCAGTTCTAGCTGTGCAAGCCTCAAGATAAGAGGCCTTGCAGAACAGCCAGCCCAAAGCCTGCTCTACGGCGAGAGGCAACATCCAAACTGTAGTGTTTAGTAAAAGTATGGACGGAAGTCCAGGTGGCGGCAGCACAGAGGTCTGCCGCAGACACATTTTTGAAACAAGCCACTGAAGCATCTACTCCTCTGGTGGAGTGGCCTCTTACTTGACCTGGGAGGGTCTTGTTATATTTGTCATAACAGAAAGTGATGCAATGAGCCAATCACTTAGATAGGCATTGCTTGGAAACAGCACTGCCTTCCCTTTTATGAGCAAAAGAGATTAACAATTGATCAGTCTTTCTGAGATCCTTCGTCCTGTTGGTGCAGTATCTCAGAATCCGGTGAACATCCATAGTATGGAGTAAATACTCCCCTTGATTAGAGTACTGCGTAAAAAAGACGGGTAACTCTATGGACTGATTTAGAGTAGACTCAGCTACTACTTTAGGGAGAAACTTAGGATTCGTGCGAAGAGCAACACGTCCCTTGTGAAAAATCAAGTACGGGATTTTACACATCAAGGCCTGGAGCTCGGAAATTCTCCGAGCAGAAGTAATGGCCACCAAAAAGAGAGTCTTCCATGAAAGGAACTTTAAATCTGCAGAAGCTGCAGGTTCGAAGGGAGGGAGAGTAAGTTTCTCGAGAACAAAGTTCAAGTCCCAAGGGGCGGGCAGGAGTATGAATGGGGGGCCTCAGATGGAGGACCCCTCTGAGAAAGGTCTTAGAGACCTCCAATTGAGCGAAAGTTTGGCCCACGAAGGGAACACGATAGGCCGAAATGGCTGCCATGTATACCTTCAGAGAAGAATGACTGAGATCCAGGTCAAACAGATGACGTAGATACTCCAGCAGAAGCTCCACTGAACAGAAGAAGGGTTCTGCGTTCTTGGAAGCAGCCCAGATAGTGAATCTTTTCCACTTCATGGCATAAGTGGATCTGGTAGAGGGTTTTCTGGCCTCCACCAAAATCTCAGCCACTTTGGGAGACACTCCAAAACAGGATTGGTATAAGTCTGCAGGAGCCATGCATGCAGTTTAAGGGATTTGAGACCTGGATGGACCAGGGTCCCCTGATCCTGGGTCAGTAAACCTCGAGATAGAGGAAGAAGAAGAGGAGGGCCCTCTGAGTATTGTTGTAGAAGAGAGAACCAACTTGCTCTGGGCCAGAAATCGATGCGATCAGAATCGTTCTGTCCCTTCTGAGGCTAGTTTCTGCAAGACCTGGGATGAGTGGAATTGGGGAAAGGCAGATCTAAGCTGTCCTTCCAGTCTGTACAGAGCGTCGCTCCAAAGTAGCCTCGCCTGGAACGAGCGAGCAGTAGACAGAAGTTTTATGTTAGAGGATGTAAATGGCCGACCTGTGGTGTTCCCTCAAAGTCGAAGATGTTGTCTATTCCCCTTGGTCCAGTTCCCACTGTGAGTCAGAGCAGAAGAGCGACTTGGCTTTGTCTGCCAGGGTGTTGTCGACCCGGAACGTGAACCGTGGAGGTGAAGGTCGTGGTTGGTGCTGCCTGATCCCAAACCCTCATTGCCTCCCTGCAAAGAGGGTAGGACCGAGTCCTCCCTGCTTGTTGATGTACCACACCATGCACATGTCTGTCTGGACGGCTAGGTGGTCGGGAAGGATGTATTGGTGAAGGGCTTGGAGAGCGTACAACACTGCCCAAAGCTCAAGCACATTGATAGGGAGAGCTTGTTCTAGCTTGTACCAGGAGCCCTGGGTCCAATGAGGGCCTAGTTGGGCTCCCCAACCTTTGCCCGAGGCGTCTGTGGTTAGAGTCTGGGAGGGGAAAGGAAGAAAGAAAGGAACTCCCTGAAACAGGTTCTCTTGAACTATCCACCACTGCAAATCTCTAAGAATCGGCGAGGAGACCAGAACTGGGTGATCTAGGTTGTCCTCTAGCTCATCCCATTGGAAGCGTAGAGTCCACTGAGAAATTCTCATGTGGAGTAGAGTGCAAGGAACCATCGAGATAGCAGCCGCCATGAGCCCAAGAAGGCAAAGGACCGACTGCAGAGATCGTCCCAGCGGGTCGGACAGCAGACTCGTATTTGCCTGGAGTGGTGGACACCCTGTCTGGAGGCAGGAAGGCCTTGCCCGTGGTCATATCAGAATCGCCCAACAAAATGTAGTCTCTGGGATGGGTCCAGATGAGACTGGAATGGTTGATGGTAATGCCCAGGCAGGCAAAACCTGCTGGGTAAGGGAGAGGCAATGCAGGAGTTCCTCCTGGACGAGGCCGCCAGGAACCAATCGCCCAGGTACGGGAAACCTGCACCCTTTGTACACAGGTGGACGTCACCACTGCCAGGCATTTGGTAAACACTGGTGGGGGGCTGAGTAGACCAAACGGGAGCACCTTTGAACTGGTAGTGGTCCTGAAACGCAAAACGGTTGCATTTTATGAAGATGAGATGTATGAATGGGAATGTGCAGATAAGCATCCTGCATATCCAGAGCACAAAGCCATTGGACCAAGCCGGAGGAGGGAGAAGACTCTGCAAAGAGAACTTGAACCCTTTGTATGTCTACGAAAAGATTCAGGGAACTGAGATCCAAAACTGGTCTGAGATCTCCTGTCTTTTTGGGACCAGGGAAGAAATGGAAGTAGTAACCCATCCCGGCAGATAGCCGAAGGCGGACGGTTCTATTGCTTGTTTCAGCTGGAGACAAATTTCCTGGACAAGAGATGATGTTCCCTGAATACGACGACTCGGGGTGGTGAGGTGGTTTCTGAAGAAACCATCGACAGTGTCCTTCTCTGCTATGAGCTGGAGCACCCAAGAATCTGAGGTTATCCTCTCCCAGCCCGGAAGGTGGAGGGAAAACCTCCCTCCTACTGGTTCCTCCGGGAGTCCGGAGGCTGTGGGAGAGTGGGGAGTCAGGTGGCGGGCAGCACCGCAGCTGAAGCATCCGGCTTTTTTTTGGGCGGGGCTTAGCAGCTGGGCCCGCGCTTTGTGGCCCGCCTTCCTGGGGTTTTCACCTTGGGCCGACTTCTAGTTCATGAAGGGATGGCACTGCGTTGATGGGGACGGTACATGGAATCAACTGGACTTCAGTACTGTCCCTCTTTCAAATCGGATGATGTCCTTGACATCACCCCCGAAAGCACCGACCCCAGGAAGGGTGCTTCCTAGATAGCAGATTGCACCTCCGACCAACCCCTGACACACGGTGCCCAGCATGACGCCAGTAGGCCTCACTGGTTAAAGCTGAGCTCTGTCCAGCAGTGTCCACTGCATCGTATGTCACACGAAGCATGTGTCGACTGGCTGAATGAGCAGAGTGGGCAAGATCAGCCAACTCCTGCTTGACTTGGGAGTCAGACAGGAGTCCAATTTGGCTTCCACCTGGTTCAGAATGGCTCTCTGGTAGTCCCCCATATGGCCGACACAGTTCAGGGCCCTGATCCCCAGCGTGGAGGAAGTGTAGATCTTTCTCCCATACTGGTCCAGAAGGCGAGATTCCTTATCAGGTGGTGACGAGCTAAGGTGTTTGCAGTTGGCCGACCAGCTGTGAGCAGCGCTAATCACGACTGAGTCGGCAGGAGGGTGAGAATCCAGGAAGTCAACACCCTCCGGAGCCTGATATAGCCTGTTCCACTTCCTAGGAAGTGGGGCTAAAGCCAAACGGCTGTTTCCATATGGTGGTAACGAGATCGGCGTGAGGCTCTATCCAGGGTGGCACCAAGGTAGGAGCTGTCACGGGCTGATCCAGATGTTCAGCGAGTTTCAGACGCTGAGGATCTGGTTTCAGGGAGTGCCACTAATGAACCTCCTGGATTTTCTTAAGCAACTCCGTAAAAGAAAGATCTTCCAGAGGAGACTTCGGAGGAGTCCTTGGCCTGGGCTTCGACGGAGAGCGTGGCCCGTCGTCTCTCTCGGAGCAACCTACTGAAGAACCGAGGAGTCCAAGGTGAAGAGGAGGAAGAAGAAGAGGAAAAAGACTCCTTTCCTGACCCCTGGGAGGAACGGACCCTTTGGGAAGTAACTCTGCCCTCTGATCCAGACGGAAGAACCCTGGAGTCCTGAGGGTGGTGAGGGGAGTGCTGCCTCAGGACGCATGGGGAAACCTGGGATGGCACCATCAGCTGGAGGCGGCTCAATCTCTTTGGTGAGCTGAGCCTTGGCCTCAGCCCACCAGGAGGCCAGAGTCTCCTGCAGGTCCACCGGCGGTGGAGGAGGAGGAGGAGAAGGAGGAGGGGGAGGGGGATAGGGATACGGGTTATACCCGTATGGAGCTTATCCAAAACCTGGCTGTGGGTAGCGCGGCATCTGGTATTGTGGCGTTGGGTACTGCGGCGTCGGAAAAACCAGCATCGGGTACTGTGGCCCCGGATACTGCGGTCCCAGGTACGCCGGGCGCCAGATAGGACGGAGGGAACCGGCGTGGGGGGCTATGCCGAGCAGACGGGCCGCCAGTGGCCTCCTGGTCGGTGGGTCCGGAGGGCCCGGCGGGGAGCAGGATGCCCCCGGAGTCAGTAGAGCCGGGCGCTTGACGCCCTGGCGCCTGAGGAACCAACGCCAGGGGAGCCGCAGCGGGAGTCAAAGCCCTGGGAGCTTACGCCAGATCCGGCACCAACTGGATGAAGGTCTGACGGAGGTGGAAGATCCTGAATGCCAAGTTCGCCGGCGAGGAAGAAATCCTGAGGTCGGGCTGGGGAGACTCTTGTCCCCAGGACGGAAGCGGTAAGGCCGCGGGGAACCGGGTACGACGTACGGGAGGGCTGGTCCATCGCTGTCTTTTTTGCTACCGGACGCCGGGCGGGCTGGACGGGTGGCTTGAGGGCGAGCCGGCGGGCGCCCAGATAGGAGCCACCACCGGAGGCAGGTCGGTAGAGTGGACTCGCCTGGTCCAGTGGAGTGGAGACCGGCGCTACAAAATCGGGCGGTCAGGCATCTTACCGCCCCTCTCCTCGGGCCGGACGCTGGAGGAGCAGACGCTCACTACCGGAGTCGCCCACAGTAGTAGGCTGCAAGCCTGCGGCTGAAACCAGGGCAGACCTCCAGTTGCCCGGAGTACCCGTAAAGGCCCAAGCGGAGACAGATGGGCAGGCCGACGCCACCTCAAGTCCATCGAGGAGCCGTCCTCCGGAGGGGACGTACTCGACCCAGCCGACTCCCAAGCGGGAGACGTAGTAGAGGAGCCCTTGTCCCGGTGCTCTCCTTCTCCTTCTATGGTCTTCGGGGAAGTGGACACCTGCCTCAGTTTTTTGAGCTCCTTTTCCATTGAACTAATTTTCTTCTTCAGAATATTGGCTTCCAGGGATTGCGGCCTCCTTTTCCGGGTAGCCATGTTGAAGCTGAGGCAGTGCTGGCACTTCTCGACCGGGTGATCGGGGCCTAGGCAGAACAGGCACAGGGAATGGCTGTCCTTGTGCAGCAGTTGGGCGCCGCATGAATCGCACTTATTTTTGTGCTCGGAGGTTGTAGGGGACAACATACACCGACGATGGTACCTGACGTTAGTCGAAAAAAACAAATTATTTTGGTAAAAACTGACGAAGATAGGGCTGACGAAGCATGAACTTTTCCACGAGGCGCTGCATGAGCCAACGGCGGGAAAGAACTGGAATGCGGGCATCAGGGACCGCCCCTTTATACCGACGTCACCTGACGCCAGTCGCCTGATCGTGGGGCGGTCCTCAGGGACTGCTTAGCTAGAAATTTTTCCGTGGGTCCTGCTGCTCGTCGGTGTCAGTCCTATATGTAACTGCCTACTGCAAGAGCCCTCTCGCAGTAAGATCGTAGGTTGCAATCCATGGCCAGTTGAAAAGGAGGTAGTGTCAATTTCTCTAGAACGAAAAGAAGATCCCATGCAGGAACAGGATCCCTAATGGGAGGCTTCATATGAAGCATGCCCTGTAGGAATGTACGAGTAAGGTCCAGTTGAGCAAGATTCCTACCCTCCACAGGTGCATGATAGGTGGAAATGGCACAGAGATGCACCTTTATGTATCTTAGCCCCACATCTGAAAGTGATAGGAGCTATTCCAGGACTGACTTCACCAAGCAGGACAGTGGGTCCAGGGAACATGCAGCTGCCCAGATATAGAAGTGTTTCCACTTTATGGCATATGTGGCCCTCGTAGAAGGTTTTCACATGTCTACTAGAACTTCGGCCACCCTTTGTGAAACTACATGACTGGAAATGGCTAAGTCTGCAGAAGCCATGCATGAAGGTGTAGGGACTGATGGTCCAGGTGGACTAATGTGTCCTGGTCTTAGGATAGCAAGCTGGGCAATACTGGTAGCTGAGACCGAGGTTCCACTGCTAATTGTTGCAAAGCAGGGAACCATATCTGACGTGGCCAGAATGGAGCTACGAAAATCATTGTGGCACGATCCATCTGTAGTTTGAGTTAACACCCTCTGCAGCAGAGGAAAGGGAGGGAAGGCATAAAGGAACCTCCCTGTCCAGCAGATGGACAATGTGTCTCATCAGAAAACACCAGGCCCGGAATCTAGCAACCAGAAAATGGCAGTTTTGCATTGCACGGGGATGTGAAGTGGTCCAGCTCTGGACAACCATATCTTTCAAAGAGGTTATCCACCACTTCTTGAAGCAGTTCCCACTCGTGGTTTCTGGATCGCGAGCAGCTGAGTTCATCTGCCAGGACATTTTGAACTCCTGGAACATGAACCGCTGTCAATGTGAGTCCGTGTTCTAGGGCCCAGTACCACATTCTCATGGCTTCTCTGTACAGAGGGCAGGAGTGCATCCCCCCTTGCTTGTTGATATAAAAGACCACCGACATATTGTCAGTCTGGAGAAGCAGGAGACCCTTGACAAGGAGAGTCTGAAAGGCCTGCATGGCATACAGAATCGCCCTCATCTCGTAGATGTTGATGTGCAGGGACACTTCTATGTCTGACTATGTGCCCTGAGTATGGTGATTCTGAAAATGAGCTCCCCATCCTAGACCCAATGCATCCGTGGTGAGGATCTGGCTTGGTGAGTCTGTTTGGAACAGAACTCCTGAACCCAGTTTGGGCGAAGTCAGCCACCATGACAGCATTTGCTGAACAGCCCTCAATACCCTTATTGGGTGCTTGAGATTGTCGGACTTCTGGTCCCATTGCACCCTTAGGTTCCACTGAAGAACTCTCATAAGCAAGCGTGCCAGTGGTACTGTGGGTGTGGTCGCTGTCATATGCCCTAGGAGCTGTAACATGGTTCTTGCTGAGACTAGACTGACTGTAGCTACTCTGAAGGCCTGGTCTCTTAGTCGAGTGGTCCTGTCGGGTGGGAGAAAAGCTCTTCCCTGCTGTGTATCCAGAATGGCCCCTATGTACTGTAGGCATTGACAGAGCCAAAGACAGGACGTCGGGAGACTGTTTTCCCCAGCTGTTGGGACGTTTGGAATGTGACAGATAGGGTGTGAACTAACTGCGACCTGCTGGGGTCAGTTAGGAGACAATCATCTAGGTAAAAGGTAGATGAAATGACCCTGTCTGCGAAAAGCAGCTGCCACTACTGCAAGGCATTTGGTGAACACCTTTGGAGCCGAGGGCAGACCGAAAGGTAAAGCCCAGAATTGGTAATGGTTCCCTTGAAAAGCAAACCGAACATACCTCTTGCGAGCTGGAAACACCGGTATGTGCAAGTATGCATCCTACATGTCCAGAGAGCATAGCTAGTCCCCTTGGCATAGCATAGGTATCAGCCCTGGCAAGGTTACCATTCTGAACCTTTTGTATTCGATGTACTGGTTTAGGTGACACAGGTCTAGTATGGGTCTTACTGTAAGCCCTTCTTCTTGGGGACCAAGAAGAAATGGGAGTAATACCCAGTTCCTTGTTGGGAGAGGGGGGGGGGAACATGCTTGATGGCTCATTTTGAGAGTAAGGTTTGGATTTCTTCCTTGATGAGGGCTATATGGGTGGGAGAGTATCGACAGGGGGATGGAGGGTTGTCCAGAGGAAGTTTGGTAAACTCCAGCGTATAACCCTTTTCGATAATGTCCTACACCCATATGTCTGTTGAACTGTTGGTCCACCCATCTAGGTAGAGGGAGAACAGACACCCTGTTTCCCATCGACTCGGCCGGGGAAGGTGGCTGGCAGGGAGTCAGCGTGTGCTGGGTGGTAAGCGAAGACTGTGAGGATTCTCGATTCCTAGTCCCTTTGTTCCCTGCTGGTTGGGAGGGAGTCTTTCTCTTGAAAGAGCCTCAGAGCTGTTGGTTTCTCTATCTGTTGGCACCCTGGGGCCGAAAGGGCTTGCGCTTAGGTTGCTGAGGATCCAACCGGTACATGTGGTGAACGGACTGGACCACTTTGCCAGAGTCTTGCAGTTGTTCCATTATGATCTTCTGTATGTCCTCCCAAACAGGACAGACCCATGGAGTGGAGCATTTAGGATAGACTCCTGTAGGTCCTGCCAAAAACCGGATACTCTCAGCCAGGAGTGGCGACAGAGAGAGACACCCCAGTGGCCGCTGCTCTAGCTGCTGTGTCCACTGAATCATAGGATGCCTTCAACATGTGTTTTCCTATATCCAGGCCAGACTGAAGTACGTCCAAAAGCTCAGTGCGTGGTGGGTTATCTGGTTGCTTTTGGGCCAACTCGATGCCTTTCTTTCTCAAAGATTTTTGGTAGAACACCATGCGTGCCAAAAAATTTAGAGACCCTGTGGAGCATGTGGAAGAAGTATAGACTCTCCTCCCAAACTGGTCTAATTCCTTAGATTCCTTGTCAGGGGGCTGTGAGCCCATATGTTTAGGTTGCTTTATCCTGCCGTGGGTTGTGGTCAGGACCATGGAGTCTGCCCTCGGATTTTGTCCCATAAAGGGCTCTGCCTTGGTAGGATTGTACAGTCTGTCTGCCTTCTTTGGGACATCTGAGAAAGATGAAGGGTGGTCCTATGCCAGCCTGGTTAGGTTCTGAAAAGGAGGGACCAGAGGGAGAATGACCAAAGGTCTCAGGTCACTCATTCCCCAAAAGGTATGAAGCTTTTTCCTCTTTGGGTCCAATTCCTCAGTATCCCATTGATTCAGGAATTGAATGTGGCACATCACATCCATAAATGTCAGGTCATCTGGGGGAGACCTGGGTGAACTGCAGGGACCCTCTGGCACAGGAGAGTAACCTCTTATCAGAAGAGTCTGAGGAGTAAGGGTGACTTCTGGAGGAGGCAGAAGAGGCTGACCTCGAGCGTTTACGCCCACACTGGCGTCTGCTCCTGTCGTCTGAGGAAGATGACCTGGAGGAGGAGTGGTGGCGCCTGCCCCTACACCTGGGATACTCAGAGTCAGATCCTTTTGGAGTCAGGCTCATGGGTGTACGCTGAGACTGTGGACGGGAGTCCAGCACTGATGCTTTGTCTGGGACCAATGTAGAGGGTCGTGGAGGTGGGGGAGGAGGGAGGTCATCCTTTTGAGTAAATCTCCCTTTACTGTGTTCCACCATGAGGTAAAGAGTTTTCCAACATCTGCCAGGGGGACCATCGGCACTTGCAATGGTTGCGTACCACTTGGGTCCACGGGAGTACCGGCAGGGCTGCTTGGTCCTGGAGTCTCATCAGGAGGTACATCAGGACTCAGTGGAGTAGTACGGTCTGTAGTCTGGTCGCCTGTCTTTGGGTCCCCTGACATCAGGTCATCGGGTACTGAGGGGGTTTGGTCAGGCTGTTGAATGGTCTGAGCCGACATTGGCTTCTGATGTGGTGGCTCCACAAGCGTGTGACTTGTAGTAATCACTGCGGATGTCTGGGTACTCGATACCTTACCCTGTGGCATCTGCCGCTGGTCCTTCAGTTTGTCGGTTGACCGGTCATCCAGGACATGTGTCAGGGTCTTTGTTTTAGCTGTTGATGACTTGTCCCTGGGAGAGTGTTCCCTACAGTGGGAATGCTCTCGGCGTCTATGTCTGTCATCTGAGGCCGATGACGAGCTGGAAGAAGAAGACACCTGAACCTTATTGGTTGAAATCCCTGTCTTGAGTCCCAAGGAACGCTGGAAGGGCCTAAAGCTGAGGGATGAACCATAGGGACCTTGCCCCAAAGAGCAGCTGACACTGAGAGGGTAAGGGCAGGAGCCTTCATCAATAGCAGGCCAGAGGAAGATGAGACTTGGATCTGGGCTCTGACGTACTGTGCTTCTTGTCCCGTTGTTGGTGCTTTCTTCCTAAGTGTTTCTCCTTGGGAAAGTCAGCAACGGAGAAGGCTGAGATCTGGCAGCCTGGCGGCGGCCGTTGAAGAGGCGTGGTGCTGCTCATGATGTGAGCCTGAAGAGTCTTGCGGGCGAGGCGGGTTTGGGTTAGATTGATTGAATCCATACACTATAGGTGAGCATTAATGTCATGATCAGGCCAGCCCCAAATAGAGGCACTGAGAATGACTGCCTTTTGCGAGGAATCTGCCCCATACGGATACTTGGATTTCATCATTTGCCTAAGAAAACAGAGACAATATAAACTAATCGGTTACATCGAGACTTTATGAAAAAATTAGAAAACGGGTACTTTTGATTGAAGAAAAATGGTGGTCAACAAATGCAGTTAGGCATCCGAAGACCAAAAGCGCACACAGGTCTTATTGAGGAAAAAATGAGGTGAACTGGAGACAGCCCTTTATATACAGAAGAGGTGACGGTGGTGGGCTAGAAGAAAGGGCCGGGCCCCAGCTGGGTACTACTGGCTAAAAGTTTACTGTGGAATCCTAGTGCCTGGCGGCATAGTCCTTATGGTGTAGCCTGCTGCAGGAGCTCATACACAAAGTAAGATCTGTGTTTATGCTCTGAGCCTGGGATGTCAGGAAGAGGTCTGAACACCTACCCAGACACTCGCCTCCTAAGGGGAAAGAAGGCTGCTGATACTGTAACCTGACAGTCCTATGGTGATCCTGGGGAGCGGGAGTCAACGTAAGATGGGACTGTGTACTGGGAAGGGGACATCTTCGAAGCATTCAGATGGTGAGAGTGCCCGCAGTTTCACTTGGTGACCCAAGGAGAGAAATCAGGAGGAAAAATTAGACATCCTTGGGCTGATCACACACACACACACACACACACACACACACACATATATCTGGTCATATAAATGCCCATCACAACTTCACCACCTCTTCTTACATTGGATATGGCCTCAAGGCAGGTTTGATCAATCCACTGGGCCCTGACACAGGGGTAACTGAAGATGACTGGCAGTGACCCAAGGAAAGGGTCACATAGGCTCCTCAGGCTGAAGACAGGATTATGACTGGTCAAAGGAAGTCCCAAGGTGCTCCCTGGATCACACGCTTTGGCTTAGAGTGCCTATCCCCATCACCAAATTTTTAAACAAACAAGTTTTCTCCCTCAGATCCCATGTGTTCCTACTGCTTAGTCATGCAATGAAGTCATATTCCTGGGTAGTATATCAAACAGAGATCATCGTGTCACAGATGCAGGATTATTGTTGCAAAGGCAATATACTGTTTGAGAACGCTCTCATTTAACACTAATCTTGTATTAATTCAATAGTGAAGGGTGGTTATAACAGGAAAAGTAACTAGGTTTGGGCTTAACTTCATACTTCAATAAGGTCACTGAAGTGTGAAAGTACCTTTTATATCATGGCGCTTAGACTTTGGCTATTGTTCTGCACAGCTTTAGGATGGAAATTCATTACACTGTGCTTCAGGCAATTCAGCAAAATGTAATTTTGATATATAATTACATATAAAAGAATGGAACATTTAGGGTATTTAATAAAATTGTTGCTACAAGGAAAACCAACGTAACAATCCTGTTTTGTTTCCAGAAAGAAAAGGCTCGGAAACATTACACATGTATGTCCTTCGCTGATACATGTCGACTAGTGGCTAAAACAATAAATCCCACCAAAGAAAACTGAGACACCAATTGTGGACTGAATGTCACAAGGATCACAAGTGTTTTTTTCCAACTAACTAGGTTTACCTTGCTTTAAAAGGCAGGTTTTGGGTAGGTTTAATGGGCCATAAGGCCTTCATCTGTCAACAGTATCCATTTCTGTATAAAGCACAGAGAAACTTTCACTGCTGAAACTGTGCAGACAGGGGACATATAGTTTGGGCTAATAGTTTTTATCTGCTGGCAAGTCAAGTTATGCCATCTTGGAGACGTTCTTTTTTTAAATTTGCCTGGTCGGGAGACTCACTCAGAAAAAAACCAAATGCCTCCATCATCTGATAGGGAGCTAGCCCCTATAACCAGACCTTAATTAGCCAGCAGCAGTGAGAGTGGAATTAGGGCCAGAATGGGGTACAGGGGGCCCACCTGGAAAGTTTATACATGGGTTCACACTGGGAAATCAACAGGGGAGGGCCCAAGGTGACACTTCAGTTTGATACACTGGCTCTGTGTTTTTAAATCTTTCAAGTTACCTGCACTTCCCAAAATACCCAATTTAAAGAGAAACCAGATAATAAATGCAAAGATGTTCAGAGTTTAGAAGGTGGCCAGGTCTGCCCTCCTGGCAATTTCAAGGTATCCTGGTGATCAGACAAACTCTGATCAAAACTGTGTTATTTATTGTGACAACACTACTAATTGTGAGAAAATGCTACAAAAAGTAAGTACAGATTACGAAGCTTCTGCTTTTGTATTCTTACAATGTAATCTCCAGAACAGACCAGCTGAAACAAAGGTTTTGTTTTCCATGGGGCCTTGCTGCTACTGAAATTTACAGCTGGGTGGAGTACAGAACTGGAAGGTTAAGTGACTGGCTACAGCTAAGTCGTTCTGGTGACATTTCGACCTGGATCCCCGGTTCAGTTCTATGCTTCAACCAAAAAGGTGCATTGCTTTTTTTCTTTTTAACTTGGGGTGTGGAAATGTTTGTACAATGTTTATTTTACATACCATGTGGTAAAATGTCTATACAAAGTTGTTGTGTAATAAATTTCTGGTAACCAGCTATGCTTGCATAAAAGGTTGAACAATCCCCCTTCCACACTAAAAAAAAAAAGCAATTTGTTAAATAAACTTATCCAAGCATCAGGAGTGGATCTGTGATGTGGTTTAGCGTTTACTGTTAGAATGGTTACACATCACTAACACACAGTCGGAGAGATATGGCATTAGATCATACTTGCAAACACCATTCAGTCCCATTTGTGAAAAAGTTGACAGCAACAGCACCACTGATAAATAAAAGAAATAAAGGAAATGCACTTGTTGCCCTTTGAGTGCTCAATGTCTGAAAGGCATTCAGATTCTGGACATAAAAAGAAACCTGCTACATTGCAAGGATTTAAGAAATTAATGAACAATTGCCATTTTGCTCAGATAGAAACATAGACTTTGACGGCAGATAAGGACCGCTAGGCCCATCTAGTCTGCCCATTTCCCTACCTACAGGATAGGCCGCAGATCCTATTTAACCAACAGCCTATATCTTCCTGCCCCCCACAAGAATTGCCTGATGTCTGTCCCATGCATTCTTGGAATTCTCCCACAGTTTTAGATCTAAGAACTTCCTCAGGAAGGCTGTTCCATGCATCCACTACCCTCTCTGTGAAATAATACTTCCTCACATTGCCCCTGAACCGCCCTCCTTCTATCTTTAAATTGTGTCCCTTGTTCTTTGCAAGTCTCTTTTCTGAAAGATGCTACCCTCTTGGACTTTGTTGATTCCTTGAGGTACTTGAAGTTTCTATCATGTCCGCCTCTCCTTCTTTCCTCAAGGGTATACATATTAAGCTCCTTTAGTCTCTCCTCATACGGCTTCTCTTGCAGACCCTGCACCATTTTAGTTGCCTCCTCTGACTGCCTCTATCCTGTCTATGTCCTTGCAGAGATGGGGTCTCCAGAACTGGACACAGTATTCCAGATGGGGTCTCACCAACTGTCTGTACAGAGGGATAACAACCTCCTGTTTTCTGCTGCTGATGCCCTCCCTATACATCCCAGTATACCCTCGCCTCCCTACTGCCTTCTCACATTGCTTACTAACCTTAAGGTCATCTGATATGATTACCCCCAGGTCCCTTTCCTGTTTTGTTGTTGTTACTACCTCCCACCATTGTGTATTCTTCCCTGGGTTCTTGTTTCCCAGGTACATTATTTTGCACTTTTTGCATTGAATCCTAGCTGCCATACGCCTGACCATTCCTCCAACCTTGCCAAGTCCTTTTCATCCTTTCCATGCCTCCTGTGTATCAACCCTGTTGCAGATCTTTGTGTTATCTGCAAAGGCATACTTTTCCTTCAGTCCCTCTGCAATGCCACTGATGAAGACATTAAAAGGACTGGACCCAATACTGAACCCTGCGGTACTCCACTAGTAACCACCTTTTCTTCAGAGTGGACTCCATTTACAATTACCTTCTGTGTCCTGTTGTGCAGCCAATGTTTTACCAGGCTACCACCCTGGGACCCACTCCCAGGCTGGTTAATTTGACTAATAATCTTTGTGTGGGACTGTGTCAAATGCCTTGCTAAAGTCTAGGTAGGCCATGTCCACAGCCCTCCCTGGTCTACTACTTTGGTCACCCAGTCAAAGAAATCTATTAGATCTGCCTGACATGACCTTCCGCTGTGAACCCATGCTGCCTTGGATCCTGTGCCCACTGACCTCTAGGTACTCAACTTTTCTTTCCTTCAGAAGTGACTCCATCACTTTCCTACCACAGAGGTCAGACTGACAGGTCTGTAGTTTCCTGCCTCTGTCTTGGTCCCACTTTTTGTGAAGGGGAATCACATCTGCCTTCCTCCAGTCCTCGGGTACCACACCATCCTCCCATGATTTATTAAAAAGAGTAGTCAGTAGTTTCACTAGTTCCTTCCTTAATTCTTTTAGAATTCTGGGGTGAATTCCATCAGGACCCATTGCTTTGTCCACCTTCAGTTTTAGGAGTTCTTGCAGAACCCTTTCTTCTGTGAAAGGACTGGGATCAACCCCCCTATCAAGAGTGCTTCTGTTAATTGGATTAGGCACTTCCCCCTCCTCTTTTGTGAATACTGAGCAGAAATATTCATTCAGTATTCCTGCTTTTTCACTGTCCCCCTCTGCCCACCCACCATTTATTCTATTCAGCCTCACTATCCCTCCCTTTGTCTTTCTACGCTCGCTGATGTACCTATAAAAGGTTTTATCCCCCTTCTTAACTGAGTTGGCTATCTTTTCCTCAGTTTGGGCCTTTGCTATACTGACTTCCCTCCCTGCTTCTTTCTGCCTTAACTGGTACAGCTGTCTGTCCTGCTCCTTCTGTGTTTCCTTACACTTCTGGAATGCTATCTTTTTCTTCTTGACTTTCACAGCCACCTCTCTTGAGAACCATAGTGGCTTTTTCTTCGCTTTTGATTTGTTTGTTTGCTTCACACAAAGGCTTGTTGCCTCTGTGATGGCAGTTTTGATAATTCCCATTGTTGCTCCACACCTCCTTCTAGCCTGTTTGCTAGTGCTTTTCTGAGGCACTCTCCCATCTTGCCAAAGTCAGCCCTCCTAAAGTCCAGTACCTCACTTTTGTATGGCTTGACTCCTGTAGCTGAGTTTAACGTGAACCACACTGTTTGATGGTCACTTGTCCCAGATGGCAACCCACTTCTAGATCGAGATCCTCTCACTGCCCCGTTTGAGAGTCACGAGTTCTAGATTGCTCCCCTCACAGTGGGTTCCGAACTAGCTGTCTAATGCCTGCCACCTGTAGGGCATCAAGAATGGCCCTGCTCTTGGATGTCGCTGCAGCAAATGTGCTCCAGTTAACATCTGGCATATTCAGGTCTCCCATCAACAGTATCTCCCCTTTCTCTGCCATTCTAAGAATGTCTTCCATCATATCCTTGTCCATTCCTTCCCCCTGACATGGGGGTCTGTACACAACCCCTGTGCGGATTGTGGTGCCCTTTCCAGTCTCCAAGGTGACCCACAGTGCCTCCTCTCCTCCCTGTTTACTCTTTTGTTCAGTTGCTTTTATCCCTTCCTTTCCATAGAGAGCTACTCCTCCCCCTCTTCTCTCCTGCCTGTCTCTCCTGTAGGTTATATACCCTGGTATGTTAACATCCCAGTCATGGTTCTCTGTGTACCTCTGTGATAAGTCAACAGTAATGAAACAGAAGTGTTCAGAGTCCTTTTTGGGGTCCCCACAGTAAATGCTACACAACCTGAGCAGCAGCCAACCTTTTTTTCTTCCTATATACTTTTACTGCCTTTTCACTCCCCCCCCCTCCGAGGCCACAGCGTCAGCGTACACATGCGTGTGCAGGCACATGCACATGCCAGGATCCAGTGGCCCCTTCTGCCCCTCCCCTGACTTGCGTTGCCGCTTCGTGCTGCCTACCGGATCTCCACCCGGTGGGAGCGGGACTATGGATGGGCGGACAGCCACCCCTTTGGAGGGGAGAGCCACACTCAATCCCACTCCAACCCACCCCCACCCCACTCCCTGGCAACCCGAGGTTGTTCCTGAACCTGTCACGAAGATGAGGTAAGGTGTTAGCGCCAGCCCTCTTGCGCCACCATGCTGGCGCAGCAGCCAACTTTTAAAGAGGGGGTCCAGTCAAGAGTGCTACAGAATCAGAATCAACACGCCCCCAACAAGCCTCATTCCAAAAATTAGGTTTCTAAGTTATTTCTTTTAAACGATATGAACCATTTTGTAACCCTGATTTCACTCCACGTCCAGAATAGCCAGTTCCAGTGAAGAGCTACTGATTATATCATTATCACAACTCACAGCCTAGTCCTCACTGTCAGCAACCTTACAGGACTTATTTCTGCAAAGTTTAAGAAAGTGTAATTTACTAATCAATAAAAAAAAAAAAAAAAAACAAGAACACTAGCTAGAGTGCACTGTGTGCATTTCTAGAATGCTCAGATGCATGGTACTGTACTTTTGAATGCAGCAGGAGTTGGTCTTTGAATACAGTGCTGAACAAAGCTATAGAATGTCAAAGCAGTGCACAATCTTAGAATGTTGGGTGGGGACATGCAACCTCTGGGTGGGGCAGGGGTGAGCCATATTGAAATGTGGGGACACTCAAGTTCGAAATGGGAAAGGACATACATCTAGGAATTTGGCAGGGATTTACAAATTTCGGATTATAGTGGGGATGCACATTGTCTGAATGTGACAGGATACACCATTTGATTCTAAAATTGAATTTCACTGCCACACTGCAGAATTGCAGATGCCCACATTTCAAAATTGTGCATCACATCCCCACCACATTCGACACCGTGCATCCCCTCCACATCCCAAAAGTACACGCCCTACACATTCCAAGACTGCATGTCCACATTCTGAAATTGTCACCACCACATTCCAAAAGTGTGCATTACCATCACATACTGAAACTGCATGTCCCTGCAACATTCTGAAATTGTGTCACCCCTACATTACATAATTCATTGTGCACCACTATCATATTCTGAAAATTCTTGTCCTCACCACATTCCAAAATTATGCATTTCCACCACATTCTATATTTGTGTTTCTCAACCACAATCCAAAACTGGGCATCCCTGCCAGATTCTAAAATTGTGTGTTCCAGCCACATTCTGAAATTGTACCTTAACACCACATTCCAAAACTGTGTCACTTTTACTTTCAAAAACTGTCTGTTTTTGTCACATTCTGAAAATGTGCATCCCCTCCATATTCCAAAATTGCACATCCCCACCGCATTCTGAAAATAAGTGTAACTGCCACATTCGGAAATTATACAGCACCACCAAATTCCAAAAACTGTATGTCTCCACCACAATCTGAAACTGCACATCCCTGCCACATTCTTAAACTGTCACCACTACATTCCAAACTGTGCATCCCTGTCACAATCTGAAAATGCCCGCCTTTACAATATTACGAAATTATGCATTTCCAGCACATTCTGAAGCCACATTCCAAAACTGGGCAGCCCCACCACATTCAAAATTGTGTCCCAGCCACATTTTGAAATTATACCTTCCTGCAACATTCCAAAATGGTGAGTCACTGCCGCATTCCAAAACTGCCCATCTTTGTCACATTTTGAAAATGCATATTCAAAACTGTACTTCCCCACCACATTCTGAAAAAATGAGTGTCACTGCTGTATTCCAAAATTGTGCATCCTTGCTACATTCTGAAATTGCATGGCACCACCATATTCTGAAATTGCACATCCCTGTCACATTTCAAAACTGTGCGTGCTCGTCACACTACGGAGATGCATTCCCCCTGCCACACTCAGAAATGATGCATCCCGCCACATTCAAAAATGTGCATCTCTGCCACTTTCTGAAATTGTATGTGACCACCACATTACGAAACTGTGTCCCTGCCACATTCTGAGATTCCATGTCCACACCACATTGTAAAACTGCATGTTGACACCACAATTTGAAATCAAGCAACCCCACCACATTCTGAAGCTGCATCATCATCAACATCAAATGCCGAAATTATGCATCCATAACACATTATGAAACTGCATATCTCTGCCACATTCCACGACTATCAGTCTCCTGCATTTCGAAATTGAATTGCGTATCTCTGTCACATTCTAAACTGATGACACCACAGCATTATGAATTTCAGTGTCCCTTTCACATTCTAAAATTGTGTGTCTCAGCTACTTTCTGAGACAGCATCATTGCTGCATTCCACAGCTGTAGCCTGGTGGCATTTCTAAATCTCAACCTTGCAGTACTTTAAGAATTGCACACAACTTTAACATTCTCAAATTTTGTTTGCTGCTGCATGCCACCACCCCCCACACCCGTCACATTCTTAATTACCTTGCATCTGCACATTATGGAAATGCATGCCCTGTACACACCCAGTGTGAGTTTTCCTTTTTCAAACGTTTACTACAACTGCAATTTTATGTACTGTGGGAGTAAAAAGTTTGCATGGAGGACCACCGTATGCTGTGAGTTCTGGTTATGATACCATCAGTAGCTCTGCATTGAAACTGGCTTTTCTGAACAGTCCCTGAAATTAGGGTTATAAAATTACGTGTATTTTTTAAATTAAGTAACTTAGCGATCTCATGTTCGGCATGAGGCTGACTGGCAATATGCTGATCTAAAATTTTGAATTTATAGATGCTAGACATTTGGCCGGACTCCCACTTTAAAGTTTGCTTTTTAGTTATTCCGCTTTCTGGCATGCAGTAGTTACACTGTGGTGTACTTACACTTTTGGAAATGCTGAAAAGGTTTGCTTTCCTTGGCAAGCATGTCAATTTAATAAGAAAGCTAATTAGAAGCACTTATATGTGAACCAATAGTTGGTAATGAAAAAATAGCACATGCACCTCTACATGCCATTAGGTATACAATACTCAGGTGTAACACAGCTATTCAGAAGGCAGTCTATAAAGTTAGCAAAATCACAACACACACACACACACACACACACACACACACACATTCAAAGGCCATGACAAAAAGTTAAACAGCTTCCTGGAGCCAACAATAGCTGATCCACTCTTGATGCACTGAAGACCAGAGGGTGATGAGTTGGGGTCAGAGAGATGGATGGGGGAACCATTAGACACCAGGGAGTGATCTGTTGGGCCTTGGAGAAGTAGGGGATTCCGATGAACACTGAGGAGCCATCAGTAGAGGAGAGGGACAGGGTACCGCTGGACAACAAGCAGCGACCGGATGGAATGAGGAAAGGGAGGGGGGTAAGGCTAGACAACAAGGAGTACTACAGTGGAATAGGGGAGAGGGATGGGGTACAGCTGGACACCATGGAGTGATCAGTTGGGTCCGGAGAAGAGAGGGAGGGGATTCTGCTTAACATCAGATGGCGATTGATCTGGGCCAGGGAACAGGCATGGGTACCACTGGCTAACATGGAGCGATCAGTTGGGGCCATTGAAAGGAAGAGTTACTGCTGGACAGGGTGTAAACATTTCCATAAAAACACGCTCACCTCTCCTGTCAGTGCTTGCTACCTGGCCATTCACAGATTAGCATCCCTATGGACAGTTTTGGCAGTATGTCTGCTAAGCAGGAACTGTTCATCATCATCACAGATTCATGGTAAACATGTTAAATAACTTAAAAAGAGGTTCAGGAATAGAAGACATTCAGCCTCTTTAGTAGAATACACATAGATAAGAGCCAGAAAGTCGAATTGTGGGATGCTGCTCACACAAAAAATAAACAAATAAATAAATAGAGGGCTCATAACTGGTTAGTTTTATTACAAAATGTAACAGATTAGCACCTAAAGAGGAGGAGATCACCAAAAAACACTGGTATGGTCCCAAAAGTAACCTAGAACTGTTCATACCCTGGGTCCACAAACCACGATCACATACAGCAGAGGCAAAAAAACTCAGGTTACTCACCTGTAACAGTAGTTCTAGAAGTGGTATATGCTGTTCATCCACACTTACTGGCACTGTCCTTTCCTGTTAAGATGTGCCAGAAAGTCTTCAAGCTGGCTCCTCCCACCCATCCGGGTGGTACATCACTCGGATCCGCCCCATGACACCAGATCTTGCCCGCTGGAAGCAGAGGTTGTGTGCCTGAGCCTGTGGAGGTCGGGTGGGTCCATGTGGATGAACAACATATACCACTCCTAGAAAGTGCGGTTACGTAATAACTTACCGTAACAGTGTATCTTCCAGGACATGTCTCTTGCAGTAAGTCATAACTTATGGGAGTCGCCACCAGGTGGAGCTGTCTCACAGCAGCTTCTTCAGCAGTCCTGCATAGGGGCCGCCCCCATGACATCACTTCTGTAGGCGGAGTATAAGAGGGGGCAGCCCCTAGTACCCTTTTTATTCACCGTCGGCTTCGGCACACACGGCGAGGACCGAGGCGAACTGAGGGATGAAAGAGTCTCAACCCAACGTCCGGAGTTGCAAGGACCCTGAGAAAACCCCTAGAAACAACAAAGGCAGGGGGACAGAGGGTGGGCCACTTACTGCAAGAGACACATCCTGGAAGATCTAGTGTTATGGTAAGTTCTTACGTAACCACACTATCTTCCACAGACTGGTCTCCTGCAGTAAGTCATAACTTATGGGAGATTGCCAAGCAATAAGATCCATAAGGGAGGATCAATAAAGCTTGGAGCCGGGCATAAGGGCGCAGCACAAGAAAGCAAAGAGGACCGTTCGGGAAAGAATGGGAAAGAAAAGGCAAGCAGAGTCCATGCGAAAGCCATGGAGGAGCCGCAGACCCAGTGACGGAGCTAGAGGGGGCCTAGGGGGCCGGTAGCCCCTCCTGTATGCCCCAGTGTGAGTAGTGGTGCCACTCCACCATCTTTAAATCACTGTTTGGTGCCCATTGTGGAGCTCGTGATTGACTGAATGGCCCCCCCCGGCTCCCAAACCTGGCTCCGCCACTGCGCAGACCCATGCAATGGATAGCCGTGTAAGCCCGGACAAGGGATGGTGTCACAGAGCCAGAGTCAAGTAAATACATGCCACTCCCGCAGGTGGCGAGTAAAACAGTGATCTCCGAAGGGATAAAATAAATAGGGCTATGCCAATGATACACCCTGCCATGCAGGAGTGCGAAAGGCAATGGCTTGCAGCAAGCGCCCCAGGGCATCCAAAGTGCTGGAGAGACAGGCGAGGAGCCTGACGAGGCAGAACAGAAAGCTGCAGGAGGCCAAGCACAATGATACAGCCTGGCAAGGCAGGGGTCAAAAGGACATGGCATGCAGACAATCCAGTAGAGCTCCCAAAAGGTGCGGAAAGCACAGGAGGCAGTGGATAACTTGAAAGCAACAGGACACCGAAGGGCTCCCAAAGGGAGAGTAGCAGAGGTCCCCAAGAAATCTGCATGGAGCGTTAAGTCCGGCAATAGGAACAGGCCCCCACAATAGGCGGATGGAGTCCCCGATGCCTCCGAGGCCTGCAAGAGGAGGACGGAGAAACCCTATGGAGAGGCTCAGATGCGGGCCCGGGCCCATGAGGGGAACGGGGCAGAGAGGCAGAAGGGGTACAGCCCCGGGAAGCCTGATCACAGCCACGAGACGCCTGCCGGAATGAGGCCTGGGAATGTGGAGGCCTGCCCGCAGGAGCAAGAGACGAGGTCCATGGTGTACCACAATACAGATCCTGGATAGACCGCAGGGCAAGGCCGGAGGCCTGGAGAGAATCCAGGAGTCGGGCACCAAAGAGTCGGGCCCTGCAGAACGGGGTGGCAGCCACTGACAACTGAATGTCAGGGGGCCAAATCCGACACCCGAAGCCAAGCATGGCACCGCAACATGACGCCAGTGGCAGAGAGGCAAACTGCGGTATCAGCCGCATCAGAGCTCGCCTGGAGAAGGTGACAGGCAAGGGAAGGCAGGGCAGCCACTAAGTGGGCAACCTGCGCCGAGGCCGGTGAGGGCGGCAAGGAGGACATCGCATCCACAGCCGAAGCATCCAAGGTGTGCAGACAGCGAGCCACGTGGCCCAAATAATTAAGGATGCGCAGTAGAAGACTACTGGAGGCATGGACCTTCTTGCCAAGAAGATCTAGATGCCAGGATTCACCGTCCGGCAGCACCAGACTAGAATGGCGAGGCTGGGTGGCCCGACTGTGAGCCGCCGCAATGATCACAGAGTCAGCCGCAGGGGTGACAAAACCAAGGGTGTTCCCGGGGGGCACGGTAAAGCCGGTCAGGCCCATGGGGGGGGGGTGCAGCGGAAGCAGGGTGGCACCATGTCTGGGTGATGGCCCTGGCATAAGCCGGGATCATGGGAGGGATAACCTGGACAGGTGCACCTGGCATGCCAAGGTAGTCGTCGAGGTCCCAGCGAAGAGAATCCGGGTCCTTACTGGGAAAGTGGAAGATGTCTCGGATCTGCATCAAAAGATCCATGAAGGAGGCATCCGCAGAAGCGGGGATGTCCGGAGGGGCAGATGGGACATCCACCAGCAGATAAGAGACAGAGAAGGGGTAACCAGGGTCCTCATAGTCCGAATAGCCGGTGTCTGAGCCCGGGACCCCAAAGGGGACCTCCCCTTTTGTGAGGGAGAGCGGCGGGGGACCCACACGGGAGCCCGAGGCCTGGCTGTGATCCACGGAACAGAGGACCTCCATGACGATGCGGGCAATGCCCGGCACCTGCGAAGGTCAACAGAAGGAGGCTGCCCAAGGGCGGCGCTCATAGGAGGGAGAGTTACCATGGGGGCAGTCACTGGTGACCCCCAACAGGTGGCATCCCCACGTCCACGGGGTGGCACGGGAGGAGGGGCAAGGAAATCTGTGTGGGCATCTGGCAGCGGGCACCAAAAAGGGATCGACCGCAAAGCGGGTGAAGGGCGGCAGGGGGCGAACCCCAGCCAACGCCGCAGCAGGGTGCCCATGCCAGGGCTGGAAGGGGGGTGACCCTGAAGTGGACCCATGGTCCAGGACAGGGCCGGGGTACAGCGAACCCTCTGATGAACAGGAAGGATGCCTCATGGAAGGGGGCAGACTGCCAGAAGGTGCCATCGACGGGGAAAGCAGATCCGTTGATGAGTGAAGCAGAGCATGATGTCCCGGTGACGGGAGATGCCACCCCGTTGACGAGGAATGCTCAGTCAATGGAGGAAGCTGTCTCGTCGACGAGAAACTTTCCATCAACAGGAGAGGAGCTCCCATCGATGAGAGAGAGAGTGCCTAGAGCATCCCATCAATGGGGAAGAAGGAGCAACAAGCTCAGTCGACGGAGGGAGGTCCCCCATCAACGAGGGACATGCTGGTGACTGGGGATTAGTGCCCATTGACAAGACATGTCCCGTCGAGTGCTCTGTCGATGGGGAAGGCCCCATCAACAACAGAGGGAGCAAGGAAGCCTTCATCAATGCGGGGGAGCAGCCCCGTCGACACCGAACACCCAGTTACTGGTGAAGGAGCCACCAATGACTGAGAGGATCAGTAACGGTGTGAGGAGTGCGAGTCCTGCGCCCTCCGATGCTGGAAATGAGAGCTCCTAGCAGGGGTACCCTGAAGATGGGTCCCCGAGCCCTGACCCAGGTTCCTGAAGGCTGCCTGATCAGCCATGGAAGAGGTCCCTGACCCAGGCTGGGCCAAGGAGTAGCGAGGGTACTGTGAGTGAACATAGGCCCGCATACAAGGAGAGATGGGGGTGCTGTGAGGAGCACAGGCCCAGCCCTGAATCCAGAAGGGAAAAAAGATCTGGGGCCTGGGGGCAAGCCACAGGCCCAGGAGAGAAGAATAAAATCGGATTCAGGTTCCGTCGAAGACTGCAACTCAGGAGACTGAGTTAGCTGCTGTGTAAGCTAAAGCCAGCGGGAAAATGAACAAAGGGTACTAGGGGCCACCCCCTCTTATACTCCACCTACGGAAGTGCTGTTGTGGGGATGGCCCCTATACAGGACTGCTGAAGAAGCTGCCATGAGACAGTTCCACCTGGTGGCAACTCCCATAAGTTATGACTTACTGCAAGAGACCAGTCTGTGAAAGATCTACTGTTACAGGTGATTAACCTGTGTTTCTAGGGACGTGGATGTGTTCTATCCACACTTACTGGCAGACTCCTAGCAGTTCTCCGGGATGAGGGAGGCAAGGCGCTCAACCCTACTTAGGAAATAAGGATTGGAGAACTGAGGCCCCAAAACCAGCATCCTGGCGTGACTTGAGGTCAATGTGGTAATGGGAAATGTGAAATGAAGGTGTGTACTGACTTCCAGGTAGCAGCCCTGCAGATTTCCTGGATAGGGACGTCCCTAGAAGCAGCCACCAGTGCAGTGCTATGGCAGGTGGAATGAGCCCTTGACCCTCCGAGAGGCTCCGTATCCGCCAACCTATAGCTGAGATCAATGCAGGATGTGATCCACCTGCCAATCGTCCACTTGGCTGCAGGTCTGCCAGGTGTGGCTTCAGCATAAGTGACAAATAGCTGGCGAATCTCTCTCCGAATTCCAGCCATGTGCTCTTTGTAGCAAGCAAGCGCTCGACTCAGGTCCAGAGTATGGAGCACATGCTCGGCCCCCGAGATGTGATTCAGGAAGAACACTGTAAGAATCATCACCTGATTCAAGTGAAACTCCAACACAACCTTCGGGAGGAACTTCGGGCTGGGGTGCAGGACAACCCTATCCCTGTGAAAGACCAGGTAAGAAGATTCCACCAAAAGCACCTGGAGCTCACTCATCCTTCTGGCCTACATAATAGCCACCAAGAAGGTGGCCTTCTACGACAGGTGAGACATCTCTCACCCGTGCATCAGTTTGAATGGTTTGCCCATGAGCTTTGCCAAAACCAGCAACAAGTCTCACGGTGGTGGTGGTTCACACATCGGAGGGGAAATATGATCTAAACCTTTGAAAAAGCGCCAGACCACCTTCTCCTGAGCCACCGACTGCTAACCGGCCTGCGCTCGGTAAGAAGAGATGGCTGCCAGCTGCACCCTAAGGGTCGTCGACCAAAGTCCACCTCTGGAGAGGGACCACAGGTAGTCCAAAATGCTGGCCACCGGACAGGACAAGGAGTCCAGCCCCTTACCCTGACACAACATGGAGAATCTCTTCCATTTAAAGGCACAGCATTTTCTAGTCAATTCCTTTCTAGATGCCTCTGCCACAGTGAGGACATCTTCGGAGAGACCCAAAGCCTGGAACTCTAGCCGCTCAGGAACCAGGCTGTCAGGTGCAGTGATTGAAGGTCCAGGTGGAGTATCTTCCCGATTGATGGAGAGCAGGTCCAGGCGTAGTGGAAGACGCCTCGGGAGCCTGTTGCTGAGACTGAGGAAATCGGGATACCAAAACTGGCATGGTCAGTCCGGAGCCACCAGGATCACCAGCACCTTGTCCCTCCTGACCTTGGGCAGCACCTTGTGGATTAAGGGAAGCAGAAGGAAGGCACAGAAGAGGCCTGGGATCCACGGCCTCGAGAAGGCATCCCCCTGCAGCGAGCCCTGATGAGGGGGGGCGGGCACAGAACAGCTTCACGTTCTCCCTGGAGGCAAACAGGTCCACCTGAGGGGTGCCTCACTGGGAGAACAGACTGTGAATTACCTCCAGATGTAGAGACCACTCGTGAGATGCCTCGCCTAGCCAGCTGAGGGCGTCTGCCAGCTGACAAGAGGCTCCTGCCACATGGATGGCTAGAAGATCCGCCTCCAGGCTGCACAAGAGGGTCCATACATGGAGAGGTTCCTTGCACTGTCGCAGGGAGTGCATCCTGCCCTGCTTGTTGAGGTAGTACATGGTCGTGGTATTGTCTGTCTGGACTTGGACCACTTGACCCAGATCATATGACGCGAATGCAGTCAGCACCAGCCGAACTGCTCAGAGCTCCAGCAGGTTGATATGCCATCGGGACTCCTCGAGGGTCCAGAGCCCATGGACTCTGTGTTCCCCCAGATGGGTACCCCAGCCCGTGAGAGAGGCGTCGATCATCAGTATGACTGTAGGCTCAGGGCAGACAAATGGGATCCCTTCCTGCAGACGTTCTGCGACTAGCCACCACTGGAGGACGCCTCACATCTTCTGGGTCACAATGACCAGCTTGTCAAAGTGCTGAGACCACTGGCTGGCCAGCTCACATTGCAGGGAGTGCATATTCCAATGGGCCCAGTGGACCACGTTGGTGCAGGCCACCATGTAACCCAGAAGGTGCAGGAAGCCAAGGGCAGGGGGCAATTGCACAACCCGAAACAATCGGGCAAAGGAGGAGAGAACCTCCGCCCTGTCCGCCGGGAGCGGGGCTCTGGCTCAGCAAGACTCAAGCTCTGCCCCAATGAAGATGATCACCTGCAAGGGTGCGAGTTCCGACATGGCCTCATTGACCAGGAGGCCAAGGGAGGTGCAGGTCTGGAGGGCCAGATCCCTGGACTGTTCCACCTCCTGCCTGGAGAAACCTGCAATCAGCCAGTCATCCAGGTAGGGGTACACCTGGACCCCCTCTGCACCTCAGGTAGACTGCCACCACTGCTATGCATTTGGTGAAGACCCTGGGGGCCAAAGACAGGCCGAATGGCATGGCCCAGAACTCGTACAGGGTGCCCTCTGCTCGGAAATGGAGGAATCTTTGGTGGGACGGACGGATCGGGACATGAAAGAATGCGTCCTGAAGATCCAGGGAGCAAACCACATGCCTTGCTCTAGAGATGGCATGATCTGGGACAGATTTACCACCCTGAAGGTGCACGACCAGAGGAGTTTATTCGGGTTGTGCAGATCTAGAATGGGGCACCAGCCCCTCGTCCACTTTGGCACCAGGAAGTACCTGGAGACAAACCATGGGTGTACTGGAGGCTCTGCTACTCTGACCATGACCTCCTTTCGGAGGAGCTGGGCTATGTCATCTCAAAGAGCCGACTGAGTGTCTGTGGATACCAAGTCCTCCAGTGGGGTGCAGGCTTGACTTGCAGGGTACTGCTCGAATTCCAGAGGCAGACCCTGACCAACCACTTCTAGAACCCATCTGTCTATGGTGACAGTGGACCAGGCAGAAAGAAGTGGCGGAGCCGCCCCCCCCACAGGAAGACTCAGGGGAGGCGTGATGGGCATGAGGGTGACACCCCCACCAGCTTGTGCCGAGTGTCTGCCGTAAAGGTCAAGATCCGCAGTCAAGCCCTACGGCGCATGGCACCTGCGGCCACCACTGAGCCGGCACAGGAATCCCCCATATCTAGAGCCGTCTGAAGCTGCTGCTTGACCACAGCCCGGCCCCGATCTCGGACTTGCTTGACCGTGGTCTGGAGTTCCACAGATAGGTGAGGAATCACCTCATCCAAAGAGCCCAAGAGGGCATGGGAGAAGTGTGCCATCATGATGGCCGAGCTCGCCTGGCAGAGGCAGAGTGAGGAGGCAGCATAGACTTTTTAAGGCACATGGTCCAATTTCTTGAACTCCTTGTCCAGCAGCTTGTCAATGTCCCCGGTACTGCCCAAGCACTGAAACACGGAGTCTGCCACCAACCCTTCAGCCGAGGGGTGCTCCATGAAACCAGAGAGGGTGCCGGTGGGCACCACATATTTGCAGGCCATTCCAGGCTGAGGGCGCAGGGCAGGATGGCTGGAGGCTAATCGACACCAGATAGAGGCAGAGCACAAATGCCAGGAGCTAATCGGGAAGTCCCACTCAGAAGATGTCGAGAAGAAATCGGTGGAGCAGGATCCATGGGCTCTGAAGGGGGAGAATCCCTTGATGGAGCATTTGCGACCAACTTTTGTGGAGATCCCACTGTTGCCCATTTTTCCAGGCTGCTATTTGGTGGAGGAAGGCACACAAGATGAGGAGATCCCAGGTAAGACTTCGACTGGCAATGTATTACTGGGGCAGAAGACTTCAAGCAACATGGAAGGAGCCATTCTGGCTGAAGGGACCTTTTGCATGTTTTAAATCTCCTCCTATAAAAAAATGATTGTTCTCCTGATGTTAACCGGGAAAAGTTGCAGGTGGGGGATCCTGAAGTTACCCAGTTAAGAGAATATGTAAAATTCATGGATGGGAGACAGGTTAATGGTGGCGTGGGGGACAGGTTATGGTGGTATGAACTTAGGAAGGAAGTTCTATATCATATGAGGCCCAACCCCCGGACGAAGCAAGTGGATGCCCAGGTAGTGGTGCCCGTAGTATACAGTAAAAAGGTGATGGAGGATGCGCACTCCAGTCACTCAGGGCATCTGAGCCATGGGAAGGTTTTGGCTAGACTAACCCCCTATTTCTATTGGCCAGGCATGTATAGGCAGGTAGCAGCATACTATAAGACCTGTTATTGGGGCATACAGATAGCGACCCCTGATAATGATGTGGGAGGAGTAACGCAGAGGGTGAGAAACAAGAGATGGCACCCTTGGAAGAGGGGGAAGACTCCCACATAGAACAGAAAAGACTGGGTGGTAGCCAACACCACACCACTAGTAGCGAGTATAAGGTTTGATACGTAAACCCAGAGGTTAGGGACAGGCTGTTAGGCATGCAGTGTGGTATGTTACTAGCCTACCTTTAAATGTCTAAGTGGGGACAGAGCAAGGTTGCCCCCCCCCCCGAAGGCAGTTCTACTTGGTGTTGGATTGTCCAGCCATTTGAGTGTATCTGGTCAGGGAAAGTCAGTAGATGGCATAAAACTGCCATTAGTGATTCTTTCTCCTAAATGTATGTGATGATATTCCTAGTGCCGCTGCCACTACCTATTCATACTAACATACTATTTGCCAGAAGATTAGGCCTTACAGTCTATCGAGTCTGCTCGAACCTTAGATCCTTAGTTGGGTGCCGAGACCCTCCCATTCCTTGTGCTTCAGAAACCCCTATCAGCCATCCCCACCCCGCTGGGACAGGCCATCATCTGATACATCCACTTTCTGTGTCTGTCCCACCCTCTCTTGAAGCCCTCCACTGTGGATCTCTGAACCAGCTCGCCAGGCAGTGCATTCCAAGGGTCCACCACCCTCTCAGTGAAAAACCTCCTCCTCTTTTCCCCCTCACCCTTCCACCTTCCAACTTCAAACCATGCCCTCTGGTGATACCTCCCTGCTTTAGTCTAAAGATCCCCTCCATGTTTACCCTATTTATTTCTTTGAGGTACTTGAAGACCTCAATCATGTCCCCCGTCTCTCCTCTCCTCCAGTGAAAACAGGCAGAGCTCCTCAAGTCTGTCCTCATACGTCAAATCCCCTAGCCCTCGTATCATCTTAGTTACCCTCCTCTGTACCCTCTCCAGGAGCTGTATGGCCCTCTTCAAGTGTGGTCTCCAGTACTGTACACAGTAGTCAATGTGTGGTCTAACCAGTCCATTGTACAGAGGCAGAATCACTTCCTTGCTCCTAGAGGTGATCCCCCTTACGATGCATCCCAACATCCTGTTTGTCTTGCTAGCCGCTCTCCTGCACTGCTCAGAGTTATTCATACATGCATCCACCATGACCCCTAGGTCTTTTTCCCCTATTGAGGCCTCCAGTGCCTCCCCTCCCAGGGTGTACCCGTGTTTAGGGTTTCCACGACCAAGATGCAACACCTTGCACTTGGTGATATTTAAATTTAATTTCCATGTGTGATCCCAGCTTTCCAGGGTGTCCAGGTCCCCTTGCAGGGCCAACCTCCCCTCTTCTCCCTCAACTACTGCTCCCATCTTGGAGTCATCCGAAGAGACTCATTTCACACCCATACCCTCCTGATGTCCGATATGTATGCATTAAACAGGATCGGACCCAGGACAGAGCCCTGCGGTACCCCACTACCAACACCTCTAGGGTTCGAGAGCTCCCCACAGACCACTACTCTCTGGGTGTGTCCAGCTAGCCAGTTTTCAATCCATCTGACCATCAAAGGGCCTACTCCTAACCCCATCAGTTTCTCCACCAGACCATTGTGGGGGACAGAGTCAAACGCCTTGCTGAAGTCCAAGAATAATACATCCACAAGCTTTCCCCTGTCCAGTTCTGATGTTACCCATTCGTAGAACTCCACAAGGTTGGTTTGACATGACCTACCTGGCACAAACCCATGTTGCCGACTATCCAGACCTCCCACCTCCTCCAAGTACACTCCCAATCGTTCCTTTAGTATACTCTCCATTAATTTTCCACCACCGAGGTCAAACTGATGGGTCTATAGTTACCTGGTACTTCCTCGACCCCTTTTATGGACTGGCACCACATGTGCCTCTCGCCAATCCCTAGGCACCCTCTGTCATGACCCGCTGAAGAGCTCCGCCAGGGTGCAGCCAGTATGTCCGCCAATTCCCATAGTACTCTCGGATGAATGCCATCTGGCCCAGGAGATTTGTCTTTCTTTAGGGCCTTGAGGGCTAACCATACCCTTTTACGGAGATAGCATCATCCCGCACTTCCACCTTACTGGCCTTTTATCCTTATCCGATGTGACACCCTGGGGTACCTCTCCCTCTCTTGCTCCATTTCTGTTGCTCCCTGATCCCACTTACTGCCGCTTCTATCCCCTTCATGCCTTGCTTTGTAGATATCCCATCCCCTCCCTAGTGAACACAGAGGCAAAGTACTCGTTAAATACATCTGCCTGGTCCCTCGCCTTTTCCACCCACCCTCCTTCTGATCTCAATCTGCTGAGATGGCCCTTAGTTTTTCTCCGCTCCCCAATGTACCGGAAGAACCCCTTTTCCCCTCCACGTATCCCCTGCGCCAGCCGCTGCTCTTTACTGGACTTTGCTCCCCTCACCATACCATATCCACTACTGTTCAGTTCATGTACCCTTCTGACTTGGCAATTTTCCTCCTCATCATGGGTAAGATCTCTTATAATCTGGTGTTCCAAACTTTGTGGAACTCTGTAATATTGTTGACATTAGATACATATACATCCATGTCTCTTTTTTTTTTTAATCATGTAATGCTTTCTTCCACCTGCTGTGGCACACTACCGGCTTGGGGCATCCAGCCGCTGGCTCCGCTCACCTGGAGAACTGGATAGCTCAAACTGCACCCAGGAGGATCCGGGACAGCCGTCCTGCTATCCAGCTGGAGGGCTCCCCCTCTGCCTCAGCCAGCCAGGACAGCCCGGACCTTCCCCGATAGGATTCCGCCAAAGTCCTCCAGGCGGCTCGGAGCGCGGCCATCAAGCTCCACGGTCGCGCCCAGCCATTTTCCTCCTGATTGGTCCCCTGGAACGTGGACGTGCAATGATGTCCGGGCACAGCATGCCGACGTTCGCCGTGTCCCCCTCCATATCGCCAGCACTAGTAGTGCCCTAGAGCGTCCCCAGGAGCCACTACAGTGCGGCGTCATTCCCCAACCCACCCCAGGACTGGGAGAGCAGTCTACGGACACTCAATCCCAGTTCTCCCCTGCCAACCCCCGACGGCCCAGGCTCGTTCCCGAACCCAGGTCGCCAGCGTGGCGCGAGGTGTGGCGTCCAGCGCCTCAACCCTCAGCACCACCGGGCCGGCTACTCTGTGTATTTAATAGTTTATTTTGACAATGCCTCACAGCTGCATATGTTCCCACCTGTCTTGTTTCCCCTTCCTTTTTATTGCATGACGAGGATCCTTCGTAAAGGAACTTTTAGCTCAAAGGATGTACTTCCAACTTTCCTAATAAATAAAATAAATAAATAAATGACACTGTAGTCCACGAATAGAGAAACTAATTTCAGAATAATTTAAAACGTCTCAGCGTATTTGTACTGTTATGAATAGGATACTTTAAAAATTTTTTTTTTGAAAGGGACCCGGAGACGGAGTTTCTGGTGAGGGTGGGCCAAAGTTCCACTCCCTTCCAGTGCGTTAGTTGAGATCTGGATAACCATAGGACGGTTGCCCTCTTACGTGGGGGAATGTGTGACAGGGTGACTCCTGTCATAGTGGACACCCCTGAGATAAACAAACCCCTTCCCAAAGCAGTTTATATGTTTTGTATAATGTCCAACATGCTGGCTGCCTGGTTATAATTTAAGTGCTGAACTGCTTATAAAGCTTTCTGTGCATATTAACCTAAAACAAAACTAAGAGTACAAGTTACAAAATGAGAGGGCAGTTTTAATATAAGAATAACAAAAGTTTGTGTCTACTTTTTTCTAGATGTTAGCAGCCCTCTTCTAAGATATATTTTGCAGCAGACAGCATGAGGTAGTATGATCCTGCAGGAGAGTTTAAGAGAGCACAGAATGTTCTGACCTTGGCTCTTAACTTATTGACAACATTGGAAAAGGTATGTAATGTGCTCCAGGTGGCTGCCAAATAACTGTTCTCTATGGAGCAACAGTGGCCCCTAGTGGCTAGTTTTATATTATGTCTGCTGTTAATCAAAAGGCAGGGGAAATTGTTTTTCTAGGGACATGGATATGTTGTTCATCCACACTCATTGGCAGTATCCTTGCCGCTTTAAATCTTGCCGGAAGGTCTTCAAAGCTTTCCTCCACCCACCGGGTGGTATAACTCGGCTCCGCCCGTGACTCCAGATCTTCCTTACGCTTGAGCTCAGGTTCCCTCCTTAACGCTTGCGTTTACGACTGGTTCCTATTTCGCTTATGGATTTAAAAATAATATTTTGCAAAGACTTCAGTCTTCGACCCTCGCGGCCGCGATGGACAAATCGACTCGGATTTCGGAGATGCCCATGCGGCAGAAGATGTCTCGGACGGATCCACACTCCACGTGGTGTCTACTGCTTAGGCCTTGAGCACGCGACCCGCAGGCTTGCGACCTGTGCTCATCTTTTCGGCCACGCCCTCAAGACCGTGCTGCCCGATTGCAACTGGGCCGCCCCGAGAAGCGCTTCCTCCGTGAAGTCCAGGAGGCCGGTTGGCCCGGTGTCCGGCGGTAGTGGGGTTTCAAGATCCTCTCGAGCGGATGGTCGCCCTCGAAGAGGAGGCGGCAGGAGCCGATCTTCTCGGGCCGCGTATTTATCCCGCTTCCTGGGTTCTTCCTACACGGCTTCCTTTAGGAGCTTTGTCTGTCCCTCTCCACTAAAGGAGAAGGGCCTGCGTCTGCTGGACCTTTTCTCGGTCCAAAAGAGGGACAAGGGTAAGTCCCTCCGCCGACGCCCTTGGGAGCGGAAAGGTCCTCTCTCCTGGCCGTCATCGCCGGTCGGTCGGTCATGCTTCGGCCACTGGCCTCACGGGTGTCCCGTCAGGTCAGTTGACCGAGACTCCCACCTGATGAAGTCGAGATTTTCTACCCATTAGACGGACTGTCGCCTTTAGCAGCCGAGATTCCCTCTCCCGGTTCCCGGGAGGATTGAGGATCCGGTGGCTCGCCTGTGCCTCGGTTCCGAGCCCTCGGATGGACCTTCCGAGCGGAAGGGAGTGCCGGTTCTGGCCGACACCTCCTCGCACCGACCCGGAATTCCGGGACTCGGTCTCGGTCTGGACCTCTTGATGGTCCAGCCGTTCCCCACCGTCATGGGCGGTCTCGGTCTCGGCACAGCGATGGCGGCGTCGCCGCCGTCCTCGCCCTCCTCCTCGGATGAGGGAGGCCGCGTAATTCCACGACGGTACGAGGACCTTATGTTGCAACAAGCTCCTCCTGGCCGAATGCCGACTCCGCGCCTTCCCCCGCCATTAAGTGGCTGTCACCGGAACGGCCGACACAACCCCTCGACTTGTCCGAGGAGCCTACACCCAGGCCGGTTGTTCGCCCAAAACCAGCTGCTCCACCGATTCCGGTGGAACCTCCGCCTCCACAGCCACACACTGGGGCCCGACCAAGATTCTCGGTCGCTAAGGGTTTACCCCATCGGTTGTCAGTTACCCTCACTCCCGACCGACCTCGGCAGGTGAAGGTGGCTCAGGCCAGAGGCAGCTTTTGAGGACTCTTCCGAGTCCGGACGATCTCCTTCTTCCAAGCGACTGGACTTGGAGTCTTCATGGAGGTCAGCCAATGGGCGATAGCCTGCCGTCCCTTCCTAGACTGCTTCGCTCATCTCGAGTCTACCGGGATGGAGCTCGAACCCGCTTCCAAACGGGCCAGGTATCCCCAGGAGATTCTGGACCGAGGATTCTCCGACGGAGGCCTTCCGGTGGCCGAGGCCATAGTGGGTCCGCACTGGAACTTTGGCAGCCTGCTTCCTGCCCTGCGCCTTGGCCAGGATGGCAGAAGTATGCGGCTCCCTAATGTTCCTTGTCCGTTTTGGAACACCCTCTGCTGAGGGGTTGCGCACGACAGCGTTTTCGCGCGCCGGGCAACGCCAGGATGTGGACAAACCTCCTGACAAGGAGTCCAAGAAATTGGACTATGTCGGGCGTAAAGTCTACGCTACGCCCTCTCTCGGCCTCGCCAGGCCAGTTCGGCCGCCTCATGGCACATTTTTCTCATGCCCTGTTGGGCTCCCTGGATGAGGTCATCCTCATCTTCCCGCCGATCTGCAGACTCACGGTTAAGCAGTGGGACCAGGGCAGGCAGTGGCCAAACAGCAGCTCCAGACTGCTTTGGATGTAGGGACTCATGTGCCAGATCGGTGGCCGCGAGTGGCTATGCGTCATGGCTTGGCTGAGGATATCCACCTTTACTTGGATACCCAGCACAAGTTGGCGGATGTTCCTTTTGGGACTGACCTCTTCGGCCCTGGGGTGGAAGGTCACCTCAGAGGATCGAGAAGTCCAATGCCACCTTGGACTCGGTCTCTTCGCTCAGAAGGACAAAGGCCGCAAACCACAGCCTAAGCCCTTCGCTCCTTCTGTGCCCTCGCGCCCGCCCAGCAACGCTGCCAGCAGGCTCGCCTGGCATCCCAAACCCAAGCCGCCGGGCTTCCTCTAACAGGAGGCAGGAGGAAAGGGCCCAGGGGTCCCTCGGCCGGTCCCTCCTCCGAGCCTGCCGAGTGACGGGCTGAGGGGTGTCGCCCCATCCCGGCCACCTTCCCTGGGTCCCCGTGAGGGACGGCTCCAGCTTCCGTTCCGCTTGGTCCGCTGTTACCACGGACAGGTGGGTCTTGGAGGTGGTGGGAAGAGGCCTGCCTCTGGAATTGAGCAGGCACCACCCTTCAGAGCCGCCGCCCTCGGGGGGTCTGATCCCCAGCTCACTGGCGGCTCGTCGAGCCGACATCCTCTCCTCCTCCAGAAGGAGGTGGTAAGAGGTGGTGGACCCTCCTTCAGACCCAGGGTTTGTGTCCAGGTACTTCCTGGTTCCGAAGCAGACGGGGCTGGCGCCCCATTCTCACTCTACGACTAAACAAGTTCCTAGGTCTCGAACCTTCAGGATGGTCACTCTGGCTCAGATTATACCATCCTTGGAGCAGGTGTGGTTCTGCTCTCTGGACTTGCAGGGACGCGTTTTCACGTCCCTATCCGTCCGGCCTCACCAGAGATCCTTCGCTTCGAGCGGAAGGATCCCTCTTGAGTTCCAAGCCATACCTTCGGCTTGTCTCCAGCTCCCAGGGTCTTCACCAAATGCATGGCAGTGGTGACAGCATTCCTGCGGCGCCGAGGGGTCCGGGTGTACCCTTACCTGGACGACTGGCTGATAGCAGCTCCCTCCAGGAAGAAGGCGGAGTGGTCCAGAGATCTGGCCCTCCAGGTCTGCTCTCAACTGGGCCTCCTTATCAACGAGGCCAAGTCGGAACTCGAGCCAAGCAGGTGATTTTATTCATCGGGCGCAGGCTCGACTCTCTTCGAGCCAGGCGCCGCTCCGGCGGACAGGGCCGAGTTCTTTCCTCCTTTGCCCGATCATTTCTGGTTGGGCAATGGCGCCTGCCCGGGACTTCCCCTGCCTCCTGGGTCTCATGGCGGCCTGTACCAGCGTGGTCCGTTGGGCCGCTGGAACATGCGTCCCTTCAGTGGGGACTGGCCAGCCAGTGGTCTGCGTTCACGATCCTTGGACCAGCTTGTGTCGGTGACACAGGGGATGTGGAATGCTCTCCAGTGGTGGACCGTTCCAGATCATTTGCAGGAGGGCATCCCGTTCGTCCGCCTGAGCCGACGGTCTCTCTGTCGACCGATGCCTCTCTGATGGGTTGGGGTGCCCATCTGGGGGAACACCGGGCTCATGGCCTCTGGTCCCCACGGGAGTCCCGATGCCACATCAACCTGCTGGAGCTCCGAGCGGTCCGCCTAGCTCTCACCGCCTTTGCTCCGTTCCTCCGGGGTCAAGTGGTCCGAGTCCAGACGGACAATACCACGACCATGTACTATCTAAACCGCCAGGGCGGGGCGCGCTCCATGCTTCTGTAAAGGAAGCTCTCGCATTTGGTCACTCGTGCGCAGCCTGGAGGCGGATCTCCTAGCCATTCACGTGGCAGGAGCCTCCAACACCCTGGCCGATGCCCTGAGCCGGATGGGGCTGCATCCCACGAGTGGTCTCTCCTGCCGGAGTAGTACAGTATCTGTTCTCCTTTGGGGCACACCTCAGGTGGACCTGTTTGCCTCCATGGAGAGCGCTGGCTGAGTCTGTTCCATGCCCGCCCCCTCAGCAGGGCTCGCTGCAGGGGATGCTGCCTCGAGGCAATGGACTCCTGGCCTCTTACGCCTTTCCCCATTTCCTTGATCCACAAGGTGCTTCTCAAGGCGAGGAGGGACAAGGCGCAGGTGATTCTGATAGCCCCAGACTGGCCTCGCCAGTTCTGGTACCAGATCTCCTCAGTCTCAGCTCCAGGACTCGGCGGCAGCTTCCAGCTCGCCGGACCTGCTCTCAGTCAATCAGGGAAGGTGTTCCATCCGGACCTTCAATCCTGCACCTGACGGCCTGGTTCCTGGAGCGGCTAGAGTTCCAGGCTTTGGGTCTTTCCGGACGAGGTCCTCAATGTAGTTGAGGCGCCCCTGATGAGTCCCACCAGAAAATGCTATGCCTTCAAATGAAAAAGGTTTTCCATTTGGTGTCAGGCAAGGGCTTGGACCCTTTCTCCTGTTCCTTGGCAAGCATCTTGGACTATTTATGGTCCCTTTCTAGTCAAGGGCTTAGGTCGGCGACCCTAAGGGTGCACCTGGCAGCCATCTCTGCTTACGGGGCTGGCTGGGAAGCAGTCGGTAAGCATGAGGAGAAGGTGGTCTGGCGCTTTTCAAGGCCTTGATCACATTTCCTCCAGTGCGGGAACCCCCACCTCCGTGGGATCTACTGCTGGTACTGGCAAAGCTCATGGGCAAGCCATTGAACCTATGCTGGGTGTGCTCTCTCTCACCTGCGTGGAAGACCGCCTTCTTGGTGGCTATCCACGTCAGCCAGAAGGATGGGAGAGCTCAAGGCGCTTTCCATCGAGTCTCCTTACCTGGTCTTCCACAGGGACAAGGTTGTCCTGCGCCCCCACCCGAAATTCCTTCCGAAGGTGGTGTCGGAGTTTCACCTTAACCAGGTGTTGACTCTGCCGGTGTTCTACCCCAATCACACCTCGGAGGCCGAATATAGGCTCCATACTCTGGATCCTAGAAGGGCGCTCGCTTATTATAAGGAGCGCACGGCTGAAATTCGGGGAGAGGTTCGCCAGCTGTTTGTCACCTACGCTGAAGCCGCATCTGGCAGACCTGCAGCCAAGCGGACGATAAGCAGGTGGGTAACCTCCTGCATAGATCTCTGCTATAGGTTAGCGGGCATGGAGCCTCCCAGAGGGATAAGAGCTCATTCTACCCGCCATACTGCTGCAACGGTGGCTGCTTCCAGGGACGTCCCTATCCAGGAAATCTGCAGGGCTGCTACCTGGAAGTCAGCAAACACCTTCATTACCCACTACCACATCGACCTTGAGTCACGCCGGGATGCTGGTTTTGGGGCCTCGGTTCTCCAGTCTCTCTTTCCCAAGTAAGTATATGGGGTGTCGTCTTGCCTCCCTCCTCCCGGAGAACTGCTAGAGTCTGCCAATGAGTGTGGATGAACAACATATCCATGTCCCTAGAAATACAGGTTTACTCACCTGTAACAGGGAGTTCTAGGAATGGTATGTCTTGTTCATCCTACGACCTACGACCTCCCCGGCTTGACACAACCTGAGCTTCCAGCGGGCCAGATCTGGCGTCATGGGGCGGAGCCGAGAGTTATACCACCCGGGTGGGTGGGAGGAGCAAGCTTGAAGACCTTCCGGCAAGATTTAAAGCGGCAAGGATACTGCCAATGAGTGTGGATGAACAACATATACCATTCCTAGAACTCCTGTTACAGGTGAGTAACCTGTATTTCCAACTTCTAATGAGCTTATAAAAAGCCCTACCTCAGTGCTGAAAGGATAGATAGGGAGGTCAGTCGAATACTGACTGAGGAAAGTGAAAGAACTCCTTGTAGTGTGTGCTTTCACAGTGTTTGATTCATGTTAGGCTGAAGGAAAGCCTTAGAAACTGTTGAAGCTAAGCAGTTGTCTGACTTACCATTTTGTTTGCTGTATATTTTACTTGATAAAAATAAAATGATAAACGCAACCATGCGTTTTTTATGCACCCGATTTGTGGTCTGCCTGAAATTATGTTATCCTAAACTCATGCACGGGGACAACACCAGTGAGCGATCAGTTGGGGTTGGGGAGAAGGGGGATATTCTGAGCATGGAATGATTGACTGGGGCCAGAGAGAAGGCAGAGGTACCACTGAATGATTGATTGGGGCTGTGAAGAGTGAGGGAGGGGGTACTGCTGGATACCAGAAAGTGAGTGGTACAGGCCAGGAAAGTGTACCACTGGACATCAGGTAGAGATTGGTCTGGACTGGGCAGGAAAGAGGTATTGCTGGACACCAGTGAGAAATCTGCTGGGGCTGCAGAAAGGAAGGGGAACCAACAGACAACAGAGTACAACTGGCTGCAGAGGGGTACCACTGGACACTAGGGAGCAACTGGTGGGGTGCACAGAGAGGGAGGTAATTCTGGTCACCAAGCAGTGATCAGTTTGAGCCTGGGAGAGGGAAGTGTGTAGTGTTAGATGCCAGGAAGTGAGTGGTTCAAGCTGCGGAGAAGGAAGGAGGTGCCACTGGACACTAGGAAGCAATCAGTTGGGGTCAGGCGGGGGGGATATGTGTGACACCAGGTAATGATCAGTAACTTGTTACTACTCTATAATTACTGGCGGGCACTTTTTCCCTCAGGAAAACCCGGTTGATATTTGCCATAATAACCGGCTGATTATTACGGCAAACACGCGCCAGGTTTCCTGGACTTCGCGCATGTGCCAGCTGCTCTCTCCCTTTACTTGCGCTGGATACCCTGCTGCAACTGCCGCTCGGCAGTAAGTAAAACCAACAATCTTTTTTTTTTTTTTTTTAACTTTATGTAACTGCTGTGGCGAAAAAGCACCTACCAGCAATTATATAAAATAAAAGATGGGGTGGTGGGTAAAACTCGATTTTACACATACTCTCGGTGTGGGATGCTTCTCATTTAGGTAGCATCCCACACCTTGGGTGTGTGTAAAATCTCGTAACATACACCACCCCATCCTTTATTCTCTATTTCTCTGCATGAAATACCCAATTCAGTGAATAAATGTGGTTGTGTTAGGTATGCCAAATAACTTTGTCTCAGCTTGGATGATGTGGCCACTCAGCCAAAACACTAAAGGGTTTTGACTCCAGCTGAAACACTGATGCCTCCTTGTGCATCCTGGTTGCCCTAGTGTGACCTTTTTATTTTTTTGCGCAGTTCTCACACTGCAACTTGAAAATGGTGACATGGACAAAATGAGTCATGTAATACGACTTCAGTGTCTCACTCTTGACTACAGTCTCTTATGAACATATCAATGGTCTTGCTGCAATCAGCCCATGTTGGAAGCTTTCTGGTCCTTTGGACTTTACTCTGGACTCTTCAGCAATTCTCACTCAATGTTGTAAGGTGCAAGAATTAAACTATAATTAGTACTGTTACACGGTGTAACAATACTAATTATGGTTTATTTCTTGTTTGTAACATCTCTGAAACTTTGAACCAAGGTAATATTTCAATGTACCTTTTTATCTTGAAATGTTAAAAAAAATAAGAAGTTTTAAAAAAAAAAAAAGGGAAGCTGCAGTTTCTGTTTGCAGTTTGGTTTTGTGACCTGATATCATTTGCACAGCTTACTGTTGTGGTTCTCTGTACTGCACAATCTAACCACTGTACTTTCTTTTGGTGTAGTATTTTCCTAGTGTATCCCACACCCCCACCCTGGGTGCCTCCTGGAAATAAGCCTGATGACAGTATGCTTTTCCCAGTTACCAAATTATTAATAAAATAAAATCAATACTTTGCTTTGGTTTTGCCGAGAGGCACACAACATTTTTATAATTTACAGCCATGAAGTTACTTGACAGCAAAAAACTACCAACCATCAGACAGCTTTCCAACGAAGTCCCAGCACAATTTTGCTATTAGTCCATGTGTTATCCTACAATTGGCACAGCTGTTTGCTGAACAGCTAAACGTGGGTGGCTCAAGCTAGGCAAAAGTTAATAAGTGGGCCAGACGTGGACTACTTACAGGTCCCAAACTGAAGCACTGTGAGTCAGATGTCCTCTTAGAAGATCCCCTCTGCCTCCCTGTCCCTTTCCAAGTATGCCCTGGTTTCTAGTGGTACCCCCTCCCTCTCCTTATTCAAAATGTCCCTGGTACCCAATGGTACTTCATGTCCCCAGAGCACCACAGTCCCGCGATGGCAGCAGGTTCAAATCACTGCTTACATCTTACCTCTTAGGATGGCCAAGGTCTGACTCGCGTAACTATTGTGTCGATACATATATGAACATATGACCATATGAAGAAGTCAGCAGAAGAAGGTCATTTGGTCTATCAAGTCTGCTCGTGTTCCAGGGTTAACAGCTTGAGCTACTGTCCCTGCCCCCTCTCCCCACTCCTCCCATCCTTCCTACCTACCCATGACCCTTACCCTCCCCCTATACCTGTCCCAGCCTCTCTTAAAGCTGCCCACTGTCTTCAACAAGATTACCTCTTCTGGTAGCGCATTCCAAGTGTCCACCACGTTCTCCGTGAAGAAGTGCTTCCTGACCTTTCTCCTAAACCTCCCACCCTCCAGCTTAAAACTATGCCCCCTCATGTTATGGTTGCCACTCAGCTTAAAGAGACTCTCCTTATCAACCTTATTTATCCCTTTAAGGTATTTGAAGATTCCAATCATGTTCTCTCTCTCTCTTCTCTCTCCTGTCTTCCAGGCAGTACATGTTCAGTGCCCTCAACCTCTCCTCATATGCCTTACCCTGCTGACCAGCTATCATTTTTGTAGCCCTCCTCTGGACCTTCTCCAGTAGGTTAATGTCCTTTTTGAGGTTTGGGCACCAGTACTGAACTCCATACTCTAGATGCAGCCTTACCAGTGACCTGTACAAGGGCAGTGTAACCTCCTGTCTCCTACTACTGATCCCCCTAGATATGCATCCCAGCATCTTGTTTGCCTTTGTTACTGCTTTCCTGCACTGCGTGGAGTGCTTCGGGTCTCTAGTGATCATCGCTCCTAGTTCCTTCTCCTCCTCCTCTGATGCAGATACTTGGACTCCACCCAGGTAGTACTCTGTCCTAGGATTCTTGACTCCAGTATGCATAACTCTGCAGTTTCTTGGCATTGAAGCCAAGCTGCCAGATCCTGGACCACCTCCCTAGCTTTGCCAGATCTTCCTGTAGGTCCCGTATGCCTTCAGCTGTGTCCACTCCCCCAGAGAGTTTATATATACCAGGTTAGATATATCTATAGCTATATATAGCTTAGATATACCAGCGGTGTATCGATACAGTGGCTGCAAGATGTCTCTGAAAGTCATGGAACTGCTATATTGATATACCACCATGCTTAGAAAGACCCAAAACATGAGCTGCAGACATTACAAAAGCAGCCAAGTGAGGCATGGAGGTGGGCGGATGCATCCTAGATTTTAATCTGAGATGTTCAGACTTGCCGACTGGATCTATAATGTATTCCAGAACACCAGCTGGGGAAGTTACTAAAATTGTATTTTCTATTAGAAATGTTAGTGTTGTGAATGCTTCACGTGTGTTCGTATGCCTGAAATGGAAAACGCTGTGCAATGCAAAAATGAGCTTTCATTTTTACATACTATTATCCCGTGCGAATATATGTATAGTGCTGTTTTATGTCATGTTTGAGCTTCTGTCCTGGTGAGAACCTGTGAAACAAAGCCTAACCGATACTCAGGTAACGATTTTTAAATGTACTACATTTTATTTTCTGCTGCTTTATAGTTATTCAGTGTTGCAGCTGTTTGTCTACAATGAGATTTTACAGTTAAACTGTGAGCTAGTATCAGATTCTAACCAACTGATCAGCACAGCTTTACACTAGAGATAAAGAAATACAGAACTCAATAAAAGGTGTCTTCAAGATGCTTTGTTTTGTGTGGCTCTGTTAATGAAAAAACAGTCATCTTCTTACCAGAGTGGCTCTGCATGGGATACACTAACAACAAATGCCTCTCCCGTCTGTCCAGAAAGGGTACGTCCACTTTTATCAACAATAGTTCCTGAGATCTACATTAGAAATGGGAAAATACAGACATAATGTAACATCAGAAAAAAAAAATACAAATAGATTAACCAGCAGTTTTGCCACTACCAGCATAACAAACCTTTTGGGTTCAATAACTACAGTAGACTACAAGACATACTGTAGTTCATACTATATGGCTGTCCACATGTAAGCAATATTTATTTAGTATTTATTTACTAAGTAGGTGCACTGGACAAACAGTTGCCTATTTCCAGGCACGACCTGGGAGATTACAGCAAGGAGAACAGTACAGTAATTAACAGCAATATAACCAACAGGGCATGGGTTTCTACACAGTGAGGTTCCAGTCTAGGTGAACTGGAAGCTATGAGGCCAATGGCTGAGTGCCTTTTAATGCACACAGGAAGTGCATTGATTCTGAAGAAATCCATGCTCTGCAACAGGTAGCTACACTTATAAATTGGATAAAGGCCTTTTTTGTGGAATCTTTTTATTATTTTCCTGTAGTTTGGCTGTTGCTAGCTAGAATTATAGAGTTTGGTACCAAAGGCAGAATGCCTTTAAAATGAGTTCAAAAAGTTTGTTTATTTTGAAGAAGCCTGCGCCCTGTTGTGGGTACTGCATTTTAAGAGTGGAAAAAGTGTTTCATTTAACTGAAAAAAAAGGTTTAGTCTCAGTTAGGCTGTTGCCAGGTAGATTAGGGTAGGAAAGCAAGAAACTGAGCAGTTTCTAAGAAATTAAATCGACAGTCAGGTGATGTATTTCAACCAAAGTAGTATTTATTTTTGGTCACTTGCCTAAACCCAATTTTCTGAAGAAAAAAAATGATCTACAGGTAGTCACGAGCTCCTGTCTCAAACAGAGAGGGAAGAGAAAGAAGCACAGTAAACCCCTTCGGTACACAGAGGGGGGGTAGTGAGAGCAGTAAGAGAAAAAAGGTCTGCTTTAAGAAAGTACAGAGTGAATCAGAGGGAAGAGGAGGAGGACAGAGTGGAATACCAGGAAAAATTCAGAACAGCTAGCAGGAAAATGCTGCAAATGCTGAACTGAAAACAGCGGAAGGAGTAAAAGAAGAAAAGGCCTCTTTTCACTGCACGAGGAAAAAAAAGCAAACAAAACAAGGAATTTTAAAAACTGTGGCACGGACAGTGTGGGTAGAAGACAGCAAAGAAAAGGTAGAAGTATTGAATGAATACTTCTGCTCAGTATTTACAAATAGAAAGGACAGAACAATCCCACAAGGGAAGGTGGGCAAGAGGAGGGAGGGAACAAGAGGAATGTGTGAGGAGTCGATTACCATAGATAGGTTCCCAAAACGGCTGCTAGCCCTAAAGGTGAATAAAACTCTTGGGCCGGATGGAATGTACCCCAGGGTACTGAGGGAACTGTCACAAGTACTGGCGACTCCATTAGTCAACTTTAACACAGCTCTGTGAGCTCAGGTGTGGTACCAAGTGAGTGGAGAACCGTGGATGTTGTGCCTCTATATAAAAGTGGGGCCAGGAACAAGTCAGAAAACTATAGAACAGACAGCTTGACATCGATCACTGGCAGGCTGATATAAACCATTCTAAAGGAAAGGTTGTTAGAATTCCTCGAGGCCAGTGGGCTGCAGGATGACGAGACAGCAAGGGTTTGTGGCGTGGACGTCCTTGTCAAACACATTTGACAGAATTCTTTAACTGGGTTAAAGGCTCTGGGTAGGAATCAGGCAATGGACACACTGTACCTGGACTACAGCAAAGTGTTTGACTCAGTCCACCACAGAAGAGTGATACGGAAGGTGGATGACCTGGGGTGGGAGACAAGATGACCGGGTGGGTGGGTAATTGGTTGGGAGGGATAACTCAAAGTGTCATAGTCAGGGGGCATACTCGGGAATGAGGGAGGTCACAATGGGGGTATCGCAGGGGTCGGTGCTCTGACTAGCGCTGTTCAATGTGACATAGGGTGATGGCATTAAAGGCACAATAATGCCTTTCTGCAGACCACACCAAGCTCTGCAGTAAAGATGATACAGATAAGGGGATCAGAGACATGACAGGAGATGTGGAAAGTCTGGAAAGGTGGTCTAGGATCTTCCAGCTAGGCTTCAATGCCAAGAAATGCAGGGTCATGCATGTGGAGAGGAAGAACCCAGGGGTTGAGTACAGGCTGTGGAAGGGGCGACAATCACAGTGACAGAGGAAGAGAAGGATGGAGAACCTGAATATGTACTCTCTACAGATGGAGAGGGGGGACATGACTGAAACCTTTAAATACACAAAGAGGATCAATAGGGTAGACTCTAGTGAATTATTTCAGCCAAGTGATGATAAAACTATGGGAGGGAACAGCTACAAATTGGCACGGGCAAATTCAGGAGGAATGCCAGGTGATACTATTTCACTGAGAGGGTGGTGAAAGGGTGGAAAAAGTTGCTGGAGCAGGTTATTAGAGATAAATCTGTGGGGAGCTTCAAGAAAGGGGTGAGATGCGGGTGTGGCTTAGCTTCTGAAGGGAACAGATGCTCCTAACTTCAGCTCCAGAGAGAGACTGCTATTAAATACTTTTTTTTTTTTTTGAATGATCTATTTATGCTCCCCTACGTGCTCCGGAGCTGCCTCTCCTTCGGGGTGCTATGACCCATAGACATTCCCCCTATCATCTCCCCCATGGCCAGCTACCTCAGATCTGCAACCTTCCATGGGGTGGCCCGGTGTAACCCTTCACCGGGTGGGTCCCCCTCCTCCGAGGGGGAAGGCACCGGTGGGGGAGACCAGCACACTATTCATTTTCAGTCCCGGGTGCTGCTATGGCATTTCACGGCTTCAGGGAGTCTTGGGGAGGTGCCAGGGCGGCAGCCAGCATCCAGCTAGTCTTGAGGCGGTTTCAGGTTTCTAGTTTCCCATCGCTACCGCTCATGTAGTGCCTCCAGTCTCCACCAGGGCGGCTACCAAGCAAGGCCATCCCCAATCCCACCCCAGGATAGGAGAGCAGTCCATCGGACGCTCAATCCTATCCTCCCTGCCGATCCCGTGACCAGAGTCCGTTCGAACCGGGTCACTGGCTGCAGGCTCGAGAGTAAGATGCCAGCACTCAACTCTCTCGCCACTGGGCCGGCCTATTAAAGACTTTAAAACATTTTTTTTTTTTCGCTGGGAGGGATACTCTCTACCAGGACAAAAAGCAAGTTCTACTGATTAAACGTTACTTTTACAAAATGGGCAACCCACGGGACACTACACTTACTGTTAGAAGATATACAAAACATGACAGCTAAAGGGGAGGTTCTGATAATGGGAGACTTCAACATGCCAGATATAGATTGGTCAATACCAGCAGGAACATCTGCCAGAACTAGACTCATAGTGGATTCCCTGCAGGGGAGGGCCTCAAACAACTGGTACAGCAACCCACAAGAGACAGGGCTATCCTAGATCTAGTACTGACTAACAAAGAAGGGATCACAGATCTCCAGGTAGAAGGTCACCTGGGTCCAGTGACCATCACATGGTATGGTTCAATTTGGCTACTACATCTAAATCATCCCATTCCAAGGCAAAATATGGGACTTCAGAGGAGCTGACTTTGATAAGATGGCCAACAGAGTTAAGCTAGCCCTGGCAAAAGAAACACAGGTGAGAGGTACAGGCAAAGTGGGCAAGCATTAAGGATACAATACTTGAAGCAACATCCCATTGTGTTAGACAGAAAAGGAAGTGCAAAAGAAGAAGGAAACCACTTTGGTTCTCAAATACAGTAGCAGAAAAGGTCAGAGCCAAAAGGCTGGCCTTCAGAAAATATAAGGGAACACAGCGGGATGAAGATAGGGAGGCATACCAAACTGCCCTAAGGAAGCAGGTAAGGCAGTAAGGCAGGCAAAGTCCCAAACTGAGGAAACACTAGCCTGACAGTAAAAGAGGTGACAAGACTTTCTATAGATACATTGGTGAGAAAGTCCAGAGAATGTGCTAAAGCAATGGAGAAAGGGAGCATGTGAGGAGGAGGACCCTGTAAAGGCATCTATCCTAAATAGATACTTTTGCTCAGTATTTACTGAAGAGAAGGTAGGGCAGGCCCACAGCCCAGCATCATGGACACAGGGGAGGGAGGTGAGCACTACTCCCTTCACAAAAGAAAGGGTCCTACAAGAGCTTGCTAAGCTCAGGGTGGATAAGGCAATGGGACCTGATGGCATACATCCCAGGGTACTTAAGGAGCTAAAGGAGGAACTAGCAGAGCCATTAGCAGAATTGTTTAGTGAGTCTCTGAGCACAGGAGAGGTCCCAGAAGACTGGAGAAGGGCTCATGTGATCCCGCCCACAAGAGTGGGTAGCAGGAGGAGGGGGAACTACAGACCAGTCAGTCTTACCCTCAGTAGTGGGCAAGATTATGGAGGCACTCCTTAAGGAAAGGATAGTGCAACACCTGGAATCCATAGGGGCACAGGATCCAAGACAGCATGGGTTTACAAAGGAAGGTCCTGTCAAACTAATCTCATAGATTTCTTTGACTGGGTAACCAGAGTGGTGGACCAAGGGGAGCAGTTGATGTCAGCTACCTTGACTTCAGCAAAGCTTTTGACACTGTTCCACATAGAAGATTGATAAATAAGCTAGGTAGGCTGGGTGGGTCAGAAGTTGGTCAACTGGGTGGCAAACTGGTTGACTGGCAGAAAACAGAGAGTGGTGGTAAATGGTATACAGTCAGAAGAGATGCAAGTCACAAGTGGGGTACCTCAGGGATCAGTCCTGGGGCAGTCCTATTCAACATCTTCATTAGTGACCTCACAGATGGACTAGAGGTAAAGGCTTGTCTGTTTGCAGATGACACCAAGATCTGCAACAGAGTAGATGATCCAGATGGGGTGGGCAGAATGAGAAGAGATCTGATAAACTAAAATGGTCAGAAGAGTGGCAACTGGATTTAATGCAAAGAAGTGCAAAATCATGCACATAGGGAAGAGAAACCCTGAAGCCACTTATAGGCTGGGAGGAGTTGCTAGCAGTCACAAAGGAAGAAAGAGACTTGGGCATCATCATCACTGATGACCTAAAATCATCAAGCAGACCTCTAAAGCAGTAGGTAAGGCTAGGGGGTGTTAGGGTGTATTAGTAGGGGTATCACAAGTCGTAGAGGGAGGTAATAATCCCTCTGTACAAGACATTGGTTAGGCCCCATCTGGAGTACTGCGTGCAGTATTGGAGCCACACACCTTCAAGGACATTAACCAAATTGAGGCAGTCCAGAGAAGGGCAACCAAAATGGTGCAGGGACTGCATCAGAAGACATATGAGGACAAATTAACGGAGCTCAATATGTATACCCTTGAGCAAAGGAGGGAGAGAGGTGATATGATCGAGACATTTAAACACCTTAAGGGCATAAACAAGGTGAAAGAGTCTAACATGTTTAAATATAAGAAAATTGCAGGACAAGAGGACACAGCATGAGATTAGAGGGAGGCCGATTAAGGGGAATGAGGAAATTCTTTTTCACAGAAAGGGTGGTAGATGCATGGAATAGCTTACCACAAGAAGTGGTGGCTATGAATACAGTGCAGGGCTTCAAACAGGCATGGGATAGGCATAAGGGAGCAATACAAATGACTATGAATAGATAGGTCACTGACAGAGCAAAGGCCGATGGCACATTTATAAGGTAGAAAAAGAAATGGGCAGACTGGATGGGCCTTGCGGTCCTTATCTGCCGTCAACTTCTATGTTTCTATGTTTCTATGTTACACCTGCAGGAGACTTCTTTAAGCTGAAGCAACAATTGAAAACAACAGGCTCCAACAACAAGAGGCAGTAACGGGCTTGGGTAAGCCACAATGCAGGGATATGACTCTCTCTGTCAATACTACTTTAAGGAAACTTACTAAAACTGTATAAGATATGGATTAGGAGTCACTAAGCTGGAAACCAGACTGGATGCCTTCAAACAGATAGAGCAGTGGGCAGAAAATATGTCTCTTAATTCGCAAGGTGTGACGCCCAAGATGGTGGTGAAAGAAAATAACAAGATCAGATAATGGCTGGAGATGTTCAAAAATCAAGCCCAAGATTGCAACCTGAGAGCAATGGACCTTCCAGAGACTGCTGAACGGGTAGATGCACTGGGATTCACCCAGACATTCCCACGCAGTCTCCTTGGACTGTCCAATTCTAACCAAGGTTTCTTGATCGAAAAAGTATATAGACATACCCCACAAGCTCCAACTAACTCTTCAGCTTACCACACCTTAATCATCATCTGCACGGGGGTAGAGGATTGGGACTGAGCCCTGGCAAGGGAGAGGAGATGGCAAAATTTGCAGTATGGGGAAGTAGAGGTATCCTTATTCCCCAATCTGTCATACAGTACACATCTTAGATGCAAGGCATTTGACCAGGTGTGCAGCTCACTAAAGAATTTAGATGTACAGCACCAGCTTCTTCCGTCAGCCCAGCTTCACGTAGTTTGGAACAGTTTTGTCCATCTATATAATGAGCTGCGTGAAGCAGGAAAATTCCTCCAAAGGATCGAGCAAGAACTAAACCCAACAGCAGAGGTTGAGATGGACATGTCTGAGGGGTCATGAATGGCCCCTGCAGCTAAGAATAGTTAAGTACCATAACAGTAGATCTCTGGCAGAATCACTTCCATTGAGCCACATCATGGAACTGTTAAGCCATCAGCAACAGGTCCACCCATAAAATGCTTCTAGCTGGGGCCACCCAGATTGACATGTCTTGCCGCTGCCTATATAACCTGGGTGTTAGCATGGCTCAGTTGGTAGCACATCTGCTTCTGGGCCAGAAGGTTGTGGGTTCTAGTCCCACACCAGGATTGAGCTCATACCTAAAATGCTAGCACCTGAGTGCAGTATTAGGGGGGTGCTGTACTGTTGGGGTGTGCCATCCTTCAGATGAGATGTTAAACCAAGGTCCCTTCTACCCAAACTGGTGCTGTCCTGGTGGGTGCCCAGGTGGAAGAACCAAAGGCACTTTTCATGAAGAGTAGAGGAATTTCCCCCAGTGTCCTGGCCAATATTCCCCTTCCCATAAAACCAGTTCATGCAACTGTCCAAGGCTGTGTGTGGGTGTTGATGAGCAACATGGCTGCCACGACATGTTCAGTCACTTCATTTAAAGTCTAGCAGTGCCTATAAAGTGCTTTGGCATACAATGTGTATCAAAAGTGCTATATAAATCCTTCTCTCCCCTCCCCCTCCCCCTCCTCCTCCTTGGATGGCCTCATCATGCCTCAGTTCAACACTGGAGACAAGCTTGGAGAATCAATGGACCAGAAGGGACCGAAACAATCAGGACCAAACCAGGCACACAGAAGAAGATAAGAAAACCTGAGTAAATAAGCCGAAGTCAGGTATAAGAGGAGAACCAGCAGGCACCAGCAGTAGGGTACCAACCCATCACATAAGAGGGGGGGAAGTTGTGGCTCAATGAAGGAGATTCTATAGAAGAGCTAATGTTACAGTAAATAATTACTCTAATTTCGCGGAGGATATCTCCCTCCATTGAGCAACATCTTGGAATGATTCCCAAGCAGTACCACAGCACCAAGTCAGAAAGGAAGGATTTAAGAACCATAAGTAAAGGAGGCCTTGCTGGACAGTATGGACAAATCCAGCATGTCTATAAGAGACGGTCTCCAGACTGTGATGTTCAGTAAATGTATGAACAGTACTTCAAGTGGCAGCAGCATGTCACCAGCGGACACACTGTTGAAACAAGCTATGGAAATAGCCACCCCACTGATGGAGTGAGCAAGGACAGGACCAGAAAGCAGCTTACCACACTTCTGATAACAAAGAAATGCAGGAGGCCAACCATTTGGAAAGGCCCTGCTTCAAAATAGGGGAGCCCACCATTCTGGGGGTGAAAGCAAGTAATAGCTGAGGCAATTTTTTTTACACTCTTTAGTACGATCCAGGCATCAACCCAACCTCTGACCGACGTAAAGCGTATGTCGTTGAAGTGTCCCACTATCAGCAGGAGTCAAGAAATAAACCAGAAGGTCAACCTTCTGATTTAGTGTTCGCTCAGATGCGACCTTTAGCAGAAAACGAGGTAACCCTATCCTTGTGGAGAATAAGAACAGAAGGCTCTGCAACCACAGCCTGCAATTTAGAAATGCATGCACCCAACAGATGTCATAGCCACCAGGAACAATGTCTTCTAAGAGAGAAGTGCAGGTCACAAACAGCAGCAAGCTCAAAGGGAGGTGCAGTATGAGTCTACAGAACCAAATTAAAGTCCCACACTGGAAACAGATCATGGACTCGGGGTGAAGAAGTAGGATACCTCTGTGAGAAACCTCAAGCTGAACTACCGTCTTGCAGTCAGTGAGGGCATGAAAAGTCAACACCACAGCCAAGTGCACCTTAATGGAGGAATAACCGAGGCCAGAGTCTGTAATGGACAGGATGCATTCCATCACCAGACTGACTGGTCACATAAAGGTCCAGCCAATGGAAAGCACAGCATACCATAAAATGTTTCCATTTTTTGCAAGTAACTGTACCAAGTAGACACCTTCCGAGACACCAGGAGAACAGCCGCAATCACCGGGGAAATCCCAAAGCAGGAGAGCTCTCTGTCCTCAGCAGCCAGATGTAGAGGAAGATCCAGCTGCACCAGAACATCTCGCTCCTGCGACAGAAGTCATGCTCATACAGAGAGTGAGACAGGGGGTTCCACTGCCAACTGCTGAAGCAGAGCGAACCACATATGCTTGGGCCAGTATGGGGCGACCAGAATCAAAGTGGCCAACTCAGCCCTCAACCTGACCAGCCAGGACCCTCTGTATGAGAGACAAAGGGGAAAATGCTTACATGAACCTCTCCCTGTCTTGCCAAAAAAGGTCCATGTCTGGGCAGCGCCATTTTAGGAAGACATCATCCAAGACAGAGTCTAATAACTCCCATACATGGCAGAGCACCTGGCACCAGTGTAGAGAATCTGCAAGGGCGCTGAGGGTGCCAAGCAGGAAGATGGTCAATAGGAACATGTTGTGTTCCCAGCCCAATGTCAAACTCTCATTGCTTCTCTGCAGAGAACACACAAGGGGACACTGACTTGTTAGTAGACGTAGTATATCATCAATACTTTGCCTGTATGGATCAACAGCTGATGACCTGGAAGGAGAGTGGCAAAGGCCTGTAGGTCAAGCAGAACAGCACTCATTTTCCAAGTGCTGCTGTGCAGAACTGTATCCAAATGAGATCACTGTCCCAGAGTCTAGAGGGGCTCGGATGGGCACCCCACCCTGAACCAGAGGTGTCCATCGTCATCACTGGAAGAGGACATGGATGGAGAAAGATGGTCTCGTCTCGAGGTTTGAGTGGTCCAACCACCAGAGCAGGGACCAATGGAGCAGAGGGGACACTTTTATGAGACACTTCAGCTTGTCGGAATGCTGAGCCTCCTGGGTACAGAGGAACCACTATGGAATCCTCCACTTGTGTAAACAGCAGCATTCCTCGATGGAGCCTTCAAACTCCAGTCGTCGATGTATAGTAAGATGTACGGGCCTTCTTGTCTGAGGGCGGCTGCAACTGCTACAAAGCATTTGGTAAAGATCTGGTAAAGACCCGCAGTGCAGATGACAAACCAAAGGGCAAGATACCACCCTGACAATGGGAGTCCTGGAGCATAAACAGCAGGTCTTGTCTGTGAGACATGCGGATTCCGATATGGAGGTAAGTATCCTTCATATCCAGATCAACTATTCCTTCCCCTTTTAAAAGCGGGTGGGGGGAGGGAGGGACCAGAGAGACCATTCAAAACCATTTGTACTCTACAAACAGGTTGAGGCCTTGGAGATCTAGGACAGGCCTTAAATTATTGATCCAGAAAGAAAGGGAATAATAGCCCAGGTTTATTTCTGCATCCGGGACAGGTTCTATGACCCTTCTGCTGAGGAGGGTTTGAACTAAGAGGGTAACGGCTGGGTAAGGGAGGATGTACCGGAGGAACAGAGAGGAGCACTAGGGTGTGTCCTCACTGAATCACTTCTAACATCCAAGCATCTGTAGTGATCTCCCTCTACTTTAGTAGGAGTAGGGAGAGGTGGTCCTCTACCAGTATGCCCAGTATAAGTGGGGCCTGAGAAAAGGGAGGGTCACAAGACACCAGGCACAGCAAGGGTACTGCCTACACCAGTACCCTTGGTGAGCCTGACATGGGCAACTGGAGGCAAACTGGCTTGCGGGGGACACCTGTGGACGCTGAGAACCACAGCTGGGACCCCTGCAGTAACTCTTGCCAGGACAGGTATAGGGTCTATGAAAGGAACCTCAGCCCCTACACCTCAGGGCTTGGGGTTCACTGTGTGCAGAGACCTCAGGGTCATTTTGGATGTCTGAAGGTCCTTACGGCAGACTTGACATCGGTACCAAAATGCTGCTTTCCTCTAAAGGGAACATTAAGGGCCAACTGCTGGACATCAGATGTAAAACCCGCAACACTAGCCAAGAGTGACAGTGCTGGCAAATGCTGGTGACACCCACAAAAGCAGCCACATCTGAAGCATCACAGACAGATCTTACCAGGTGCTTTCCAGCCTCGTAGCAATTAGCCAGTTTGCTGGACCATCAGATTATCTCAGACATCTGGCAGCTTGTCACTCATTGTAGTCATAGATTTCCACAGCAATTATGATATTTAACCATATGTGCCTGGTAATTCGCAATTCAGAACCCAAGAGATGCAGATGCAAATGTTTCTTTTCCCCATTACAGCAAGCTTCCTCGACTCCTTATCAGAAGGAAGAGAGATCATGCGTTTTGGAGTGTTTGACCTGTCATGGAGAGCCGCCATCACTACTTACTCTGCTTCTGGTTGAGAGAAATAATACAGCTTTCATGAAGGTGCTGGATATTGATTATTCGCCTTCCTCGGGAATGCAATCAGAGCACTAGGACTGTGCCAGGCAGCTAGAGGGGCATACTCCAGAGCTGAATGGATTGAAGAAATAAGCACCGTAGGGGAGGCAAACACGTCCAAAAAACTCTAAGATTTCTCTAAGAGGAGACCTCTTCCTCAGCCACAAATCCTAGTTTGGACTGGACTTGCCTGAAAAAAGCCTGAAAAGAGGCATCCGCGGGAAGGGACCTCTGAGCGTTTTTCACACTCCCTTCAATACAGGAGGACAAAGTGAAGCTGGAACCCACTACATCCAGGGGATCAAGACCTTCCTCTATGTTTTTGTCATATTCTTCCCCCACATATTTGGTTTTGTATTCCAGATCCTCCTCCTCGTTGACAGACACTGGCTACCAGCCAACAAGACGAGGAGGTTGTGAAGAAGGCATCGCTGACTGACTTACCTTCAATGGAGAATGATCCTTGCCATGCACTGCTGATGGCAGAGGGAACTCTTGCGGGATCAAGGGAGACAGCAGCAACCTCAACGATGTCAACAGGGATGGCACCAACGAAGGAGGCAAGGGCATTAGCATTTAAAACAGCTCAGAAATTGTCTGATCAAGCAGCTGTGCATCGACAGGCCCCCAGTGGGGTTAGTGAAAACTGAACTGTCAATGGGACAGTCCTCAATGGCAGAATTGGCTTTGAGTCCCCTGACGGAGGGATTACAGCGTATGCCAAACTCAGACCTTGGAGTCTGAAAGACAGTCGGTGGGAGGAAGCAGAACCCAAGGTCTTGGCCTGCATTCTGTCTTTTTCACTTCACTTACCTCTTTTTAGAGGAAACGGACAGAGATGAAGAGGCATCCTTTTCTTTGTCTGCCTCGCCGTGTTGATCTGCTGACTTATCAGACTTGTCCATCTTTTTCATTGTACCAGCAGCAGACAATGCTGACTGTGGAGAACAGCAAGTCAATAGTGATCCCAGGGGAGAGAGAGCTGCTGATGGTGGTGAACCCACCTTCGATGCGCCTTGTTTATCCTCTGCTGCCTTGATTTTTAAACATAACTCCAAGGCTTTTCTGCAACACCTCCTAGTGGCCTGGTTAATGCCCTGGCAAATGCTGCAGGCCTTCATGTTAAGAGAAAGGCCTAAGCAACAAATGCACACAAAGTGATCGTTGTCCTTTTATATCTTAATGTAGTCGCATCGATAATAATGGAACAACGGTTTCTTTTCTTTTAAGGGCAGCACAGAAGTATTACATATAAATAACAAAGAAGCGGCAGCATGAGCAATACTTGCAAACTTTAATATAGTTTTTCCACAGCGGTGTTGCCGGGAAAGTCTTCAAACTGGCTCCTCCCACTCGCCCTGGTGGTATAACCCTCGGCTCTGCCCCATGACGCCAGATCTTGCCTGCTGGAAGCAGTGTTGGGCACAGAAGCCAGGGGAGGTTGAGTGGGTCCATGTGTATGAACAACATATACCATTCTTAGAACTACTTTTACAGGTGAGTAACCTGTGTTTCTAGGGAATGGATATGTTCTATCCACACGTTCTGGCAGATTCCTAGCACTTCTACTGGAGGAGGGAGGCAAGGCGCACACCCCCTATTTAGGAAACAGAGATTGGAGAACTGAGGCCCCAAAACCAGCATCCCAATTTGACTCTAGGTCAATGTGGTAATGGGAAATAAAGGTGTGTGCTGACTTCCAGGTAGCAGCCCTACAGATTTCCTGGATAGGGACATCCCTAGAAGCAGCCACCGATGCAGCAGTATTGTGGGTGGAATGAGCCCTTATCCCTCCTGGAGGCTCCCTACCCACCAACCTAGTAAGCGAGTGCTCGACTCAGGTCCAAAGTATGGAGTCTGTGATCGGCCTCCGAGGTGTGATTAGGAAAGAACACCGGAACAGTCATCGCGTGGTACAGGTGATCTTGTCACTGTGGAAGACCAGGTAAGGAGACTCCACCGAAAGCACCTGCAGCTTACTGATCCTTCTGGCTAATGTGATAGCCACCAAGAAGGCAGTCTTGCAAGACAGGTGAGACATCTCACACCTGTGCATCAGTTTGAATGATTGCTCATGTGCTTTGCCAAAACCAGCAACAAGTCCCATGCTGGTGGTTTACGCACCGGAGGGGAAATGTGATCCAAGTCTTTGGAAACGCACCAGACCACCTTCTCCTGCATCGACTGCTGGCCGACCCATGCCCGGTAAGCAGAGATGGCTGCCAGGTACACCTTAAGGGTCGTCAACCAAAGTCCCCCTTTGGAGAGATTCCACAGGTAGTCCAAAATGCTAGCCACTGGACAAGTCAAGGGGTCCAGCCCCTTGCCTGGACACCGAATGGGGAATCTCTTCCATTTAAAGGCATAGCATTTTATAGTAGATTCCTTTCTAGATGTCTCCATGACAGTGAGGATATCTTCGGACAGACTCAAAGCCTGGAACTCTAACTGCTCAGGAACCAGGCTATCAGGTGCAGGGACTGAAGGTCCAGGTGGAGTGTCTTCCCCTGATTGATGGAGAGCAGGTCCGGGCATATTGAAAGACACCTCAGAAGCCTGTTGCTGAGGCTGAGGAGACTGGGGTACCAAAACTGGTGTGGCCAGTCCAGACCCACCAGGATCACTGGTGCCTTGTCCTCCTGACCTTAAGCAGCACCTTGTGGATCAAGGGAAATGGAGGGAAGGCACAGAAGAGGTCTGGGGTCCAAGGCCTTGAGAAGGCATCCCCCTGCAGTGAGACCTGCTGAGGAGGGTAGGCACAAAAGAGCCTCAGCTTTGCGTTCTCCCTGGAGTGAACAGGTCCACCTGAGGGGTGCCCCACTGGGAGAACAGACAGTGAACTACCTCCAGATGGAGAGATCACTCATGATACACCTTGCCCACCCGGCTGAAGGCATCTGCCAGCTGACTGGAGGCTCCTGCCACATGGATGTTTAGGGGATCTGCCTCCAGGCTGCACATGAGGGCCATACGTGGAGAGCTTCCTTGCACAAATGCAGGGAGTGCATCCCACCCTGCTTGTTGACGTAGTACATGGTCATGGTGTCGTTCATCTCGACTTCGACCACTTGAACCCGAACAAATGGAGCGAATGCAGTCAGCACCAGCCGAACTGCTCAGAGCTCTAGCAGGCTGATGTGGCATCGGGACTACTCGGAGGTCCAGAGCCCATGGACTCTGTGTTCCCCCAGATGGGCACCTCAGCCTGTGAGAGAGGCACCAGTCATCAGAATAACCATCAGCTCGGGGCGGACAAACAGGATCCCTTTCTGCAGATGCTCTGGGACTAGCCACCACTGGATGGCGTCCCACATCATCTGGGTCACACTGACCAAAGTGGTCAAAGTCCAGATGGACGACACCATGACCATGTACTACCTCAACAAGCAGGGTGGGACGCACTCCCTGCATTTGTGCAAGGAAGCTCTCCACGTATGGCCCTCATGTGCAGCCTGGAGGCGGATCCCCTAACCATCCATGTGGCAGGAGCCTCCAGTCTGACTTTTGATTTGTCTGAAGCCGAGAACCTTGCAACACTGCAAAGAACAAACTATAACTTCATTTAGGAGCTGGAAACTTGGTAAGGCATAATATTGTAAAACAGGGGAGCTACGCTTTCTACAAAGAGTTTCATTTTTTTTTCTTATTGGCATTAAGCAGAGAATTGCAGGATTCCATTAAAAGTGTAGTAATTTTATAACCAGAGGGAGTGAGATACAACTGAATTTGCTTGATTGTTGGGGTTGAGACCTAGGATTTAGAGGGATATTTTTGCAACATTTTAAAAGTGTCCTGCTGGCTGAGTAGTTAAGTTCTGATCCCTGGTTTCACTGAAATATTTTGTGTACTGGAATCAGACAGCAGCCTGCCTACATTGAAAGGCCTGCTTACATCACAGGTGTCACTAGACAATCAGTTGGCTTAATTCTTAAGATTTTCAGTGCAGGAAGAGTGTAAAGCACAGCTGACATATTTTAGGGCTGACCGCTTTCAGAGCACAAACCACCAGGCTGTTTTGGGGCTGGGGAGGGTTACCTGTGTCTGAGTTGGATGTCTGGATTTTCCTCTGTTTGATTAGCAGGGTATTTTCTCTGTCAAATTGTTGTGTAGGGCATCTTGCTGACAGGAAGGCATTCATCGCAGTGCTGGGTCAGGGCTTCTAGCTGATTGTTTTGCGAGGGCACAGTTTAGGCCCAACCCTTCCCACCCCTCACCCCACCCACCCCTGGAAATAGTTCCTTTATACCTGGGGTTCTGACATCATTTCTCAAGAGTGCAAGGTGCATATCACTGTCATATCCTCTCTTAGCACACTGCACTGACAATATAAGCATACACATTGTATAATATATATATATATATATATATATATTTCTATATCACAAACCAATCACACACACACACACACACACACACACACACACACACACACAAAGAAAAAGTAGATAAACATGTGGGGGTAGTACAATGTAATGGCTGTGGGGCAGCAGTCTTCCGGGAGTCTTTCTGGAGGCTGAGATGCTGCCCTATTTGCTGACAACTCTCTGCCCTGAGGGAGGAAGTTGCCCATCTTCAGGCCATGCTGGACAGTAGTAAGGGAACCTTCCCCCAGGCCACACTGGACAGTAGGAAGGGAACCTCCCCCATCCAGGGAGCACCAGAGCCACCACCACTACCTCAGAGGTTGCGAAGAAAACACAGCAGTTGGACCACAGTGGGCTCAGAAAGGGTGAGGATGGTGGAACAGAGGCACACCCAGTCAGTTGTTCCACTCCACAATCCATACACCATTCTGGTGGAGCATAGCTCCCCTATGGATGCACCCACAGAGGAGACTAAGGAGGCTGAGGACCGCTGTCACAAGGGAGGCCCACAGGAAGGAGACAGAGGACACCACAAGGAAAGGAAACAGCTCCGTGGGGGGACCAATTATTAGGGGATAGAACTGGGGAGCAGGGAAACTGAAGTAGGGTGCCTGCCTGGTGCCATGGCTTGGGGGGACAGGAAGCGCATCCTCAGGATCACAGGAACAGCTGCACGGGAGTCTGAGCTGGACATCATTGTCCACCTAGGGACAAATGACTTGGCTCATCATGAGATTAGAGCAGTGCAGAAGGACTTTGTAGAATTGGGGAGGGGCCTAAGACAAGTAACACACACAGTATCCTTCTCAGAGGTGCTGCCCGTCAATGGCATAAGTGAGGCGAGGGTACTTTGCACCATGCAGTTTAATGAATGGTTGAAAAAATGGTGTGGAGCACAGGGTTTGGCTTCATTGGGGACTGGGGTTCCGCCGAAGGGACACCAGCCTATACCTGCGGGATGGTCTGCATCTGTCCAGGAAGGAACAAGCCTTTTGAGCAATCGGTTTAAATGCTTCATTGGCAAGCTTTTAAACTAGTCAAGGGGAGACACTGATAAACAGCAGGAAAATCCGGCCTCCCCTACAAAACAGGGTACTAAATGAGAAAAGACCAAGGTAGAAAGGTCAGTGGGGATGCTGCAACAGAAGGTAAAGCCATCAAAAATGGACAGCAATGAGTACCAATGCCCGTAGTCTGAGTAACAAGCTTCCTGAATTAGTGGCCTTGATGGAGGAGGAACATCTGGATATCGTGGCAGTCACAGAAACATGGTACACACAAAACCATGACTGGGATGTAAACATACCAGGATACACTATCTACAGCAGGGACAGGGTGGGTAAAAGAGGAGGAGTAGCTCTTTACATAAGGGAAGGAATCAAAGCAACAGAACAAAAGGGTTAACAGGGAGGAGAAGAAGCACTGTGGGTAAATTTGGAGACTGGCAATGGCACTACAATCCGCACAGGGGTTGTATACAGACCCCCTTCTCAGGGGGAGGAAATGGACAAGGAAATGATAGAAAGTATACTTAGAATGGCAGAAAAAGGGGAGATATTGCTGATGGGTGATCTGAATATGCCAGATGTTAACTGGAGTGCAGTTGCAGCAGCCACTTCTAAGAGTGGGGTTATTCTAGATGCCCTACAGGGGGCATGCCTTAGGCAACTAGTATTGGAGCCCACTCAAGAGGGAGCAATCTTAGACCTGGTTCTCTCAAATGGAGATGAAGAGAGGATCACAGATGTAGAAGTGGGTAGCCATCTGGGAACTAGCAACCATTGAACAGTATGGTTCACAATAAACACAGCAATAGAGTCAAGCCATACAAAGACAAAGGTACTGGATTTTAGGAAGGCTGACTTTGTCAAAATGGGTGAGTGCCTAAGGAATGCACTAGCAAATGGGCAGGAAGGAGGGGTGGAAGAACAATGGGGAATAATTAAAAATGCCATCACAGAGGTATCAAGCCTTTGTGTAAAGCAAATAAACAAAACGAAATGAGGTAAGAAACCACTATGGTTCTCAAAGGAAGTGGCAGTGAAGGTTCAAGAGAAAAAGAAAGCATTCAGGAAGTACAAGGAATCACAGAAGGAACAGGACAGAGAACTGTATCAGTTAAAGCAAAAGGAAGCTGGGAAGGCAGTCAGAACAGCAAAGGCCCAAACCGAGAAAAAGATAGCTAACTCAGTCAAGAAGGGGGATAAAACCTTTTATAGGTACATCAGGAAGCAAGGAAGACCAAGGGAGGGATAGTGAGGCTTAATAAAGGGGAGGGAGGGTGGGCAGAGGGTGACTGTGAAAAGGCAGAGATACTAAACAAATATTTTTGCTCAGTATTTACAAAGGAAGAGAGGGAGGTACCTAAAACAAACAGTAGACACACTCTGGATACAGAAGTTGATACCAGCCCATTTACAGAAGAAAGGGTTCTGAAAGAACTCTTAAAACTGAAGGTGGACAAAGCAATGGGGCCTGATGGGATTCATCCCAGAATTCTAAAAGAACTAAGGGTAGAACTAGTGACACTACTGACTAAACTCTTTAACAAATCATGGAGGATGGGGTGGTACCCGAGGACTGGAGGAGGGCAGATGTGATTCCCCTTCACAAAAGTGGGAGCAAGGCAGAAGCAGGAAACTACAGACCTGTTAGTTTAACTTCAGTGGTAGGGAAAATGATGGAATCACTTCTGAAGGAAAGAAGTGTTAAATATCTAGAGGCCAGAGGGGCACAGGACCCAAGGCAGCATGGATTCACAGCGGGAAGGTCATGCCAGACAAATCTGATATATTTCTTTGACTGGGTGACCAAAGTAGTTGATCAGGGAGGGGCTGTGGACATGGCCTACCTAGACTTTAGCAAGGCATTTGACACAGTCCCACACAAAAGATTAATATACAAGTTAACCAGCCTGGGAGTGGGTCCCAAGATGACGGCCTGGGTAAAGATTTGGCTGGAGAATAGGACACAGAGAGTAACAGTAAATGGAGTCCACTCTGAAAAAAAGGGGGGTTAGTAGTGGGATACCGCAGGGTTCAGTATTAGGACCAGTCTTCTTCAATGTCTTTATAAGTGACAATGCAGAGGGACTGGAAGGAAAAGTATGTCTCTTTGCAGATGACACAAAGATCTGCAACAGAGTTGATGCACAAGGTGGAGTGGAAAGGATGAGAAGGGACTTGGCAAGGTTAGAGGAATGGTCAAATGTATGGCAGCTTAGATTCAATGCTAAGAAGTGCGGTAATGCACCTGGAAACAAAACCCAGGGAAGAGTACACAATGGGGGGTGAGATACTAACAACAACAAAATGGAAAGGGACCTGGGGGTAGTCATATCAGATGACCTAAAGGTGGGCAAGCAATGTGAGTGGGCAGCAAGGAGGGCTGGGGGATACTGGGATGCATAGGGAGAGGCATCACCAGCAGAAAACAGGAAGTTATTATCCCTCTGTACAGACAGCTAGTGAGACCCCATCTGGAGTACTGCGTGCAGTTCTGGAGACCCAATCTCCATAAAGACATAGACAGGATGAAGTTGTCCAGAGGAGGGCAATTAAAATGGTGCAGTGTCTGCACCGAAGATTATGAAGAGAGACTTAAGGAGCTTAATATGTATAGCCTCAAGGAAAGGAGGGAGGAGGGGACATGATAGAAATTTTCAAGCACCTCAAGGGAATGAACAAAGTCCAAGAGGGTAGCATCTTTCAAAAAAAGAGGTGTGCAAGAACAAGGGGGCACCTCAGAGGTAATTTAAGGAAGTATTTTTTCACAGAGAGGGTGGTGGATATATGGAACGGCCTTCCAGAGGAGGTTGTGAAGTCAGAAACAGTGGTAGAATTCAAGCATGCATGGGACAGTCATAAGGCAATTCTAGGGGGTGGGGGTAGGAAGAAGTAGGCTGCTGGTTAACTAGGATCTGCAGCTTATCCATCAGGTAGGGAAATGGGCAGACTGGGTGGGCCAAGCGGTCCTTATCTGCCATCAAATTCTATGTTTCTATGTTTCTATGGTCGTAGTGACCCTTGCGCTGAGATCACTGGCTTGCCAGCTCCCACTGCAGGGAGTGCATATGCCAACGGGCCCATTGGACCACGATGGTGCAGGACACCATGTAACACAGAAGGTGCAAGAAGTCTTAGGCATGGCACAAGTGCCCAACCAGAAATGGTCGGGCAAAGGAGGAGAGAACCTCTGTGCTGTTTGCCAGGAGACAGGCTCTGGCTCGGCAAGACTCTAGTTCTGCCCCCGATGAAGCGGATCACCTGCGGGGGCACAAGTTCTGACTTGGCCTCGTTGACCAGGAGGCCATGGTCGATGCAGGTCTGGAGGGCCAGGCCCCTGCACTGCTCCACCTCCTGCCTGGAGGGATATGCTATCAGCCAGTTATTCCAGGTAGGGGTACACCCGGATCCCTCTGTGGCTCAGGTAAATTGCCACCACTGCTATGTATTTGATGAAAACCCTGGTGGTCGAGCACAGGCTGAATTGCATGGTCTGGAACTCGTACAGGGTTCCCTTGGCTTGGAAGCAGAGGAACCTTCAGTGGGACAGACAGATTGGGACGTGAAATAATGCGTCCTAGAGATCCAGAGAGCAGAACCACACATGTCTTGCTCTAGAGATGGTACGATCTGGGACAGAGTTACCATCCTGAAGGTGTGGGACCTGAGGAATTTGTTCAGGTCGTGCACATCTAGAATGAGACACCAGCCCCCTGTCCACTTTGGCACCAAGAAGTACCTGGAGACAAACCCTGGGTGCTCTGAAGGATCTGCAGTCCTGACCATGACCTCCTTGCAGAGGAGCTGGGCTATGTTGTCTCGAAGAGCTGAACGAGTATCTGTGGATACCAAGTCCACCCGTGGGGTGCAGGCTCGGCTGGAAGGGTACTGCTTGAATTCTAGAGATAGACCCTGAACGACCACTTCCAGAACCCACCTGTCCGTGGTGACAGCGGACCAGGTGGACAGAAAGTGGCGGAGCCAGCCCCCCACAGGAGGACCCAGGGGAAGCGTGATGGGCAAGAGGGTGGCACCACGCATCCCGTCACTGAGTAGGCTTAGAGGAGGAGGACCCAGCTGAGAAGCCACCAGGTCCCTTCCCTCTTGGCTTCCGAACCACCAAGGCCACGGACTTGGGCCTAGGTTGCCAGGACTGAGCCTACTGGCCAGACTAATGATGGGCTGGTTTTGCCACAGGAGTGGAGGACTGAAAGGGCTTATGCTTGTGCTGCTTGGAGCCCTTGGCATTGGACTCGATACGCTGGAGGTGACTCTCCACACCAGGCCCAAACAGGTCAGTGCCTAAGAACGGAATATCGGCCAGTTTGTGCTGCATGTCTGCCATGAAGGTCGAGATCCGCAGCCAAGCCCTACAGCGCATGGCAACTGCGGCCACTACCGAGCAGGCACAGGAATCCCAGATATCCAGAGCCATCTGATGTTGCTGTTCTGGTCTTGAACCTGCTTGACCGAAGTCTGGAGGTCCGCAGGAAGATAAGGAATCACCTCATCCAAGAGACAAAAAAAGGGCATGGGAGAAGTGTGCCATCAGGATGGCCCAGCTCACCTGGCGGAGGCCGAGCAAGGTGGCAGCATAGACCTTTTAACCAAGTGGTCCAGTTTCTCGGGACTCCTTATCTGGTGGTCTCTCGACATCCAGGTGTTGCCCAGTGCGAAACTGCGAATCGGCCACCAATCCCTTGTGCAGGGGTGCTCCATGAACCCCTGAGAAAGTACCAGCGGCATCGACATTCCCGGGCCATCCCGGGCTGAGGATGCAGGGCAGGGGCAGGGTCGACAACGGCCCCTCGCCACTGGGAAAGCCTCCAAAGAATCCCCTTTGTCCAGAATCTCTGTGAGGGGATAGCGAGTCCGCTTATAGACAGGCTCCAGTTTCATCCCCGTAGACTTGGAGATGAGACAGAGGATGCCCATGAAGGAAGTGGGCCCTTCCTCTGTCTAGAGATCCCCCACCAACTCCATGTCGACCGGACGGGAGTGCAGTGAGGAATCTCAGACTCAACAGTACTCCGCACAGAGCAGCCAACTACCCGAGTTACTCTCGACCCCCTGTGGACGGTCAGGCCTAAGAGTGACCGACAGCCAATGGGGAAGCCCCTGAGCCGGCCAAGATTACTTGGTCGGAGCCCTGTTCGGCAACTGCTTGGGCGGCGGCTCCACCACAAAGTGGCGGAGAGGTCAGCTTCGGCCGAACCAAGATGGGCTGAACCGGCTCCACAGGCGGAGGGACGGTGTTGACCAGCCCTGCCAGGGGCGTTGGTGTCGGCAAGTTGGGCAACAGCCAAGTGATGGCCGGTGTGGGAGCCAGGGTAGGATCTTGACTGGCCAACACCAACTGTTGCCACATGAGGTCTTCGTAGTGTCGACGCAACTTGCACAGAGACCTCTCCTCATCCAGGAGGACAAAGACAATGAATAGTGATTGCGCTACTTTCCCATGGTGTCAACAGTGTGACCGTTGATGTCAGCGGGATCTGCTTGATTCACTGGATGAGGAAGACCTCGACCTCGGCCTCCGGGGGTGTGAACGGGGGATCTTGGAGGGATACAGGGAGAGCCACGGCTCCTCCTGGTCTGGGTCGGTGACCGGAGAGTCCAGCTCCGTGGGCTGACCTATCCCTTCGGTGGTCACCGGCAGGACCGGAGTCCTGAACAAGGAGTTGTCAGCCTCTTCTGATGACAATCGGTCGACAGGGTCGAGAAAAATCTCACCCGCATCATCAGCCAGCGTGTCGACCAACTGGCCTGACGGGGTCTCCGTGAAGCCAGCGGCCAAGGCCGCAGTTTCGACTGTGGTCAAAACCTGTGATTCCTGAGACTGAGCACATTCCTGGTCCCAAGAACATTGACGGTAAGTCTTCTCCTTTTCTTTCTTGGACTCCTCCTTGCGGGAGCAGGAGCTGTACGAACCTGAAGGGCCCTGTCCCTTGGTAGTGAGAGACTGGCACAGCTCCTTGAAGGAGCCCAAATAAGTGGAGCCCAACTTGAGCAGAACAAAGGCTGAGGGTGAAAAGGACTGTGCGGCAGCCCAAGCTGCCTCCTCTTCAAAGGCTGTAAGTTGCTCCAGCTGCTCGGTGGACCCTGCAGCTACGGAGACCACCCAACAGGCATCCTTGGATTTGACCGGCGGATGTCGTTTTTCTGAGCGGCCCAACTTTAGGTGGGGGAGGTGGTCCTCGATGACTAACACATGAAATGACCAGCAAAAATCGCAGGCCTGGGGGTAATGCTCTTGGGCCCAGGCAGTAAATGAATGTGGCATGGTGGTCGGTATATGACATATTCTGCACGCGTGGGCACCGGTGAAATCCGGGCGAGGACTTTTCCTCCATCATGGCTGTGATTGAAGATCGAACTGAAGACAAAACTCTTAAGAGTTTACGTTTTGGAAGTAAATCGCAAGATTTTAGCGCTAGGGCCTACTCAACGCGGGAATGGTAAAGAGGGATCCTGCTTCTTCTAGTGGAGAGGGCGATCTGGCATCATGGGACGGAGCCGAGGGTTATGCTGTCCGGGTGGGTGGGAGGACCCAGCTTGAAAACTTTCCAGCAACATTTAAAGGGGAAAGGACACTGCCAGAATGTGTGGATATGAACATACCAAAATGGCAGGAGAATCAGGTCTTACAGTCTATTTGCTCGATTGTGCAGCTAACCCCTCAACTTGCAGCTGCCCCACCCTCCCATCCCTCTTCATCACAACCCCCACCCTGTCCCAACCCTCTTAAAGCCGTCCACCAATCACAGGACACCACCTCCTCGGGCAGAGCACTCCATCTTTCCACCACCCGCTAAGTAAAAAAAATGTCTCCTGATTTCCCTCTTGAATCTCCCCCCCCTTCCAGTCTCAGCTGATGCCCTCTTGTATCCCTCCCTCTTCTAAGCTGGAAAATCCCTTCTGTATTAGACTTATTTATCCCTTTAAGGTATTTAAAGGTTTCAATCATATCCCCCATCCTCTCCTACAGGGAGTACATGTTCAGCTCGCCCAATCTATCTCCGTAGGACTTTCCCTCCAATCCCTGGATCATCTTGGTCACCCTACGTTGCACCCCCTCCAACAATCTGATGTCCTTCAGGAATGGGCACCAGTACTGCAAGCAGTATTCCAGGTGCAGCCTGACCAGAGATCTGTACAAGGGAAGGATCACCTCCCTATTTCTGGAGGAGATTCCCTTCGCTATACACCCCAGCATCCGGCTGGCTTTTGCTACTGCCTTACTGCACTGAGCTGAGTTGTTCAAGCTGCCTGTTACAACCACCCCCAGATCCTTTTCCTCCTCGGTGCTTTCCAGCTGCACCCCTTACAGTTGATAGCTCCTCCCCTGGTTCCTAGCTCTGAAATGCAGTACCTTGCACTTCTTGGCATTGAACCCCAGCTGTCATGTTTCTGACCACTCCCATGGTCAGGCCCTCCTGCAGCCCCTTCCACCTTTCAATGTCATCTACCACAGCTCCCATCTTCATATCGTCCGCGAACAGACTGATCCTACTCTGGATCCAGTGTGAGATATCAGCTATATACATTCCAAACAGCACTGGTCCCAGTACAAATCCCTGTGGCACCCCGCTCATCACTTCCCTCGGTGATGAGAGTTCCCTCACCACCACCACCCTCTGCTGCCTTCCATTCAGCCAGTTGACAATCCATCTTGACCATCTTCATTCCCACCCCCGTGTATTCCAGCTTTGTCCCCAGCGTCCCATGCTGCACGGAATCAAAGGCCTTGCTGAAGTCCAAATACAGGACATCCACGGCATGGCCCCTGTCCAGCTCCCTAGTCACCCCAGACATAATACTCAATTGGATTTGTCTGGCAGGATCTGCCCAAGACAAACCCATGTTGTTGGCTGTCCTGGAGACCACTGTCCTCCAGAAAGGTCATTAGCCTCTCTTTTAGGATTGTTTCCAAGACCTTCCCCACAATTGATGTGAGGCTCACTGGTCTGTAGTTGCCTACTTCATCCCTAGGGCCACTTTTGTGAATGGACACCACATGGGCCATCCTCCAGTCTTATTGTATGCATCCTATGTCCATGGAGGTATTTAACAGGTCAGCCAGTGGTCCTGCCAGCATCTCCGCCAGCTCCCCGAGTACCCTAGGGTGAATGCCGTCTGGTCCTGGTGCCTTGTCCACCCTCAGTGCCCTTAATCCTTCCAGAACCCTGTCCTCTGTAATCCCTACGTCAGACACCCCTTCCCCGTACCCACTCCTCCTCTCCCCTCCCTTGCAGTATCTGATGCCCTTCCTCCTTCATGGACACAGAACATAAGTATTCATTTAATGCCTCTGCCTGATCCAACCCCTTCTCCACCCATCCTCTGTCCTTCCTAATCCTCATAATCTGGTCCTTGTTCTTCCTTCTTTCTCTAATGTATCTGAAGAAGTCCTTTTCTCCTTCTTTAATACCATGTGCTAGTCTGAGCTCTCTTGAAGACTATGTAGCCTATGCAGAACAACATATCCACATCCCTAAAATATACTGTTTAAGTGCAGTCCAACAGTGCAATGTTTGCCAAGGGGAGGAAGGCTGAGAAGTGCAGGATGTTGAACTTGTATAATACTGGTGTTTAAACATGGGGTTTACCTTGTTTGAACCATGTGCCTTCCTTGAGGAGCAACTGACTAACATCAGACAATATGGCACAGTTTCCCACCACTACACATCGTCTTCATCCTCCAAGTTGGACTATATGGCGCATACTCAGTCCCATGTCTGATCTGTAATGAGGCCTCTGTGCTGAACGCTGTTGTTCTTCTCATCAGCAAACTGCACTGTACAAGTTAAGAACTTTAAAATAATAACCATGCTGTCGTATAGACTTTATGGTTCATTACTAAACCTACCAGTTGTTGGCTATCCTATAGGACCCTAATGCCTGAGCCCACTGTTACTGCAGTTTGCTCATTTAAGTTGATATGATTTTAAGAATCTCCTTCGGGGAAAAATTACACTACTGCAGGAGGTTTTGGTATGTGCAGGAGGGAAAATGGGTGGCTTAGCTCCAAATGGTAAAAAGGCATGAGATGGCAAGCTGGTATGGACTTTTCCCCTGTCAAGTTCCTGGGAAGTATGCTTAGTTGTTAATTCTCCCCATGTGTTCCGGCTGGGAAGATGTCATATCAATCCTTGGTAAGAAACACTGTCCGACATTAAATGTATTTTGGTATGCTTCCATGCATTAATCAACTGTAAGTGATGTTTTTCTTGCCAAACAATAAACAGAAAGTAAAAAAAAGGAAAGGGTGGGATAAGTTAAAGGGGCTAACACATCTTGGGGGGGAGGCGCACCCTCAGAGTGACAGAACACTGAGGTGCACGTAGCTCCATATCAGGCAGACTTGAATGACCGTAAGACCTTCTGCTAGGATAGGGAGGTGGACCAGGAGAAGCACAGGAACACAGGGAAGGTGGTGAGGGGTGCAAAGGCGTAAGCGGAGGAAAGGACAGCTAAAGGGGACAAGACATTTTATAAAAGTAAAGAGGGAGACAAGGGGAGGTATTGTGAGGTTAAGAAGGGTAGGAAGGAGCTGTCCCACTGGTGAAGGGGTAGAGCTACTGCTCACAATGCCGAACAACAGGGTTCAGGAACGAGCCTGGGCCATCGGAGAGCCGGCCAGGGTTGGAGGACCGAGCTTCCCATAGGATTCTCTCCCCCTCCAGGGAGACAGGGTGGCATGTCCCACTGCTCTACCACCACCTGGGTGACCACAGGTGGTGGTGCAGGGCATAAGCGACTGGTAGGAGGGGCTGATGGAGCCCATCCACAGGTTGGCTGTGTCAGGCCTTGCAGGCAGCCAATCTTGACACATCATCCGGGGAGACAGTGGAAAATGGTGCAGGGCGGGAGGATGACACCTCTGCCAGCCCATGTCCCACACTGGACTCAAGCCACCATCCCCCAGGGGACACCATCAGTCTTCACCTGCACTGTGGGTGGCCAGACTGATGAAGGGAAGAAATACAGTGAAGCATTTGGGGGGGGGGTGCAGCATAGCCACAAGGTGCAGCTGAGTGCCACACTGCCCCTAGCGGATGATTAATGGACTGTTAAATCTAACCCCTGGGAAAGTCTTATTGCTAGTATAAAAACATATATTTTTTTTAATTTTGAGTGTCCCTTTTGAAAGTTTTCTTTATTGACAGAGAGGTTTTTAATAAAAGTAGTCCATTTCGCCATCTGCCCTAGAATGCCGATTCAGAATGTCAGCATACATCTTTACAGTCATTCAACAGTGTCAGAAGATGAAAGGCTGCTACTTTTTCATAAGAAATCATGCACAACTTTGATAAGGTGCTACTTGAACAGTTTAAATTCAAGTTTATTGATTCGGAAACAATCTTTGAGCTGGAAGCTCGTTTACAAAGGTTCCACGTCTAGACAGGACATACAATACAGATTATAAAATGGGTCTCAGAAATGCTGCAATCTGATTGGCTGGTAAGATTCTAACAGCCTTATAGTAATCCATGTTACCCTGTCATGTACAGCCTGTTCACCATGACACATGGATTCTTCCTGTCAGCATTCCACCCTCTAGCACTACTGAATGACTGGAATGATGCATTCTGATTTTGAACCAGCATTCTTAAACTGTTGGTGGAATAATTATTTTATTAAATTCTAAATGAGGAAAACATTAAAAAAGTATACTTTTAACACTTTTCTTTTGGGAATATTTTTTATAATAGCAATAAGGCACTCCCAGGAGTTAGATTAACAGTCAGTGAATCACCCCCTAGGGGCAATATGCCACTTGGCTGTACCTCATGCCACATTACACCCCTAGGGGGTGATTAACAGACTGTTAATCCAAGCCCTGGTCATGCCTTATTGCTCAAAAAATAGCAATGTCACAAGAATCAACTACAAGGTCACCTGGCGAGGTGTGACAGGGTAGAATAGACCCGGTCCCATTCGTTTTAGAGAAAGTATTTAAATGCAAGGATCTGTATTCTTCTCTTTTCTCTCTTCTCTGTCTGGTTGCACAACCAAATTTTCCTGTCAGACTTTGGACTTGATCAATCAAAACAGTCTCACAATTCTTTGCCTCTCACTGTCTCTCAGTTTTCTCTTGCTGTCTGTTTTCCTCCCTTGCAGATCTAGATCTGCTAATATAAGAATATGTGCAAATCAATATATGGAAATGAAACTGATGATGGGATCACGTTTGTATAGAAAATATCTCGTGTTACTGTTAAAATGTGTATATATATTTATGATTTGAGATGACTGGAGAAAACTAGAGGTTACTTGAGCACAAACGTCTCAGCCTTTTTCAGCTGCTGTGGGGACTTCAGGAAGCTCACTATTCTAGCAGATCCTGCCCTAAATTGATGAGAAGAAAATGTTTTGCTAGAACAGGATGCTTGCTAAGGATGGGGGTTGAAAAGCCTTATAAAATAGCTAAGCTGCAATTGCAGAGTTTTTTTTGTTTTGGAAGAACAAGAGAGATTTTTTACAAGAAATATTTTTGCTTCTGTACATAGTTACTCTGAACAGGTTTATGGTTTTTATGTTACTGCAACTACAAATAAACAGTTTTATGGAATTTTACAACTGCTCCTGGTTTTCCCTATGCTTCCTGACCTGTGCCTCAATGACACAAGGTTCTAAACAATTTCACTCAGTTACAGACTTTAGAGTTGTTTATACATTCTAGTGTAAAGAGTGGAGACATAATACATATAGAGTTTAGACTACTATATGAGCTTAATTAAAGAAGAATGGGAAAGAATAGAAAGGATTATAGAGAGACTAAAGGAGCTCAATATGCATACCCTCGAGGAAAGGAGGGAGAGGTGGGACATGATAGAAACTTTCGAGTACCTCAAAGTAATCAACAAAGTCCAAGAAGGTAGCATCTTTCAGAAAAAGAGAGGTGCAAGAACAAGCAGGCACAATTTGAAGATAGACAGGAGACAGCTCAGGGGCAACGTGAGGAAGTATTTTTTCACAGAGAGGGTGGTGGACGCATAGAACGGCCTTCCTGAGGAGGTTGTGGGGTCAAAAACAGTGGGGGAATTCAAGAATGCATGGGACGGACTTCCAGTGACGTCATAGCAGAGATGGCAGCCTAGACGAGGTACTCCTCCGATCGATCCCATAATTTTCCTCCAAACCCATTCAATCCAGCGACATCTCGATAGCCCTACAAAAGGAGGACAGCCTACAATGCCAAAGAAGAAAGGGGACAACAAGTTTGCAATCCTGGCGCACCTAAATGAAGAGAAATCCCAGGATGAAGGCTCGGAGAGCGAGGACTCGCGGGCCTCTTCCTCCTCGCATCGTGGCAGGCGTAGCTGGGCAGGCTTCCACATCATTCTACAAAATCAAATGGAACAGATGTTGGCAGAACTAAGATTTTCTTGGAAATGAAATCCATGGCAACAGCTCTCCGCACCGATATTGAAGTTAGAGCAGAGGCAAGAAAATAGCGAGGCCGCATAGTCGCGACGGAGGCAGACTCGATGAAAAGCAGCGGATCGATTATCTCCCAACTACAAGAGAAGGTTAAGGCATTAAAGGCTCGAGCCGAGGATGCAGAAAGCCACAGCAGAAGAAGCAATATTCGGATATCGGGGCTCCCCGAAGGTTCGGAGGGTCCAGACATGATAGGGTATATTCAGAAGCTCCTTAAAGATCTGCTCCCCAAACCCGAAGGTATCTCACTGGAAATAGAACATGCACATCGCACACTAGGTCCAAGACCCCCGCCAGGGTCACGGCCGTGTACTGTCCTTGTGAAATTTTTAAGATTTCAAGATAAAGAAGCAGTACTGAGGGCAGCGTGGAGAAAGGGGAACGTGCTTCTGGGCCTGCAGCGCCTTTACTTTGACAACGACTACGCTCCAGAAATTATGGCGCGAAGGCGCGCCTACTCCGGTATAATGAGAGCACTGAAGAAGGCTGGAATTAAATTTCACATCCCATACCCTGCTAGGATGGTTATCCTCTTCCCTGAAGGATCCAGAACGGTGGAGACGGCAGAGGAAGCTGCTACGGAGCTTAACAAGAGGCACATCGAAATTCCCCAGGCCAGACCTCTTCAAAAAGAACCCTCAGTTGCAACGAAGCTCGCCCAGAAGCTGTGGAGTGCGGAGCAGAGGGACGTGAGGTGGAGACAAGGAGCTGAGGCCATAAGGAGAATTGTTGGGACCCTGCAAGAAAAACAGACTTCTCCAGATTGCTTGCAGACACTGGACATTGCAGCAAAGACTTGAAGACAGCAAGTAACTGTTATTTCTATTCGAGGTGCAAGTTTAGGAGGCCTGGGGGTGGGGTGAGACAGTAGGAGAGGCACACTGAGTAGCCGCCGGGTGGGGAAGATTTCTGTATGAAAGCGGGCTTCGTTGCATGGGGTCCCCAACTGTAATAAGAAGGGGTGGGGGTCAGGAGAACCCAATTGAAGAGCGGTACACACTGGGAGCTAAAGGGCTGAGACGGGACGGAATAGCTTAGTTCAGTAGGGTCCGAATATGCCTGGGTAAAGATTGGCTACAGTAAGGAGCGCAGGAAACATCAGGAGAGTGCCGTAACTTGATACTGAAGCCACAAAGGTGGTATGTAACCCAGCCTCCCAGCGCCACAAATATGCCACAGAACGGGGGTTGGGAGATAGGGGAGGAAACGTGGGAATGTCTAGGGAAGAGATAAGGAATTAGTACAGAATGGGGAAGGGAGGGAATAGGCAGCTAAGGCCCGGTTCAGAAATGGAACTGTGAGTAGGCCCAAAATCATACATAATATAAGACCTCCACGTTGACAGTGTGAACTGAGTTTGGTCAATTTACTGTAATGCAATTGAACTGTCAGAATAGATTAGGTCTGGTATGAAGAGCATAATAACAGAACCGGAAGGGAAGCATGAGATAAGACGGGGTCTTGGGTACCACCGAAGGAAGGGTCCAGGCTGCCCTTTTTGGGGGTCTATCCCGGGTGGCGTGCAATTGGGCCTTCACCCTACTCCTGAGGCCACGATGACGGGGTTACCGGATGGGCCGGCTGGAAGGAGAGGACCAGTGCGAGGACGCAACAGGTGGAGGCCATCGGGTAGTCGCTCTTATCTCTCTGGCACCTCCGCAGTTGGTAAAGGTACTGACCCTGAGACACATGGTTTGGGCCTGGAGGGAGGAGAGGGGAGGTTTAACCTCCTGAAGTTTTTTTGGGGGGGGGGCGGCTTGACAGAACAATTTGCACCGACTGTCTCATGGAGATCGCCGTGGGGCCTTCGTCTTGCTGGATCGGGTTGCCCCCCATCCCTTCGAGTGCTGAGGGAATGAGTGAGTGAGGCTGACTGGGGAGATTAATAATCCCAGTTTGTATCTCGGAACCGCAGAGGAGTGGTGGAGCTGGTTCTGGGGGGGGGGGTGGCAGATGTCCCTCGTAGCCCGAGGTGCCGAGTGGTGTTCGGCTTGCGGGGGTGGTCTGCTCCGCTCGCCCCCCCTCCCCCCAGAGCTCTGGGTAATGCACATTGGACCAGGCCAAACGCTGTCCGAACAAAGCCTGGATTCTGGGAGGCGGGTGATGAAGGTGGGCCCCCTGCCAGTCGCCCCCACACGCTGTGCTTGGCAGTGTTGCCACACTGAGGCCTGAGTGGGTACTCCAACACACAGAGTTCTCTCTAACCCAGTTCATTCCCCTGTAAAACATTCCAGGGATCGCAAGGGGACAAGTGGCTGCATATAATTGTCACCCAATCCACTTTCCTATTCCCAATAGCACGGTGTGCTAAAGCTCAGTGTTCTGGGCTCACGGCAAGCGTTCCCTTGCCATAGGGTCAGGTTTCTGTTCAGTGGAAGTACCAGTTTCTTAATGTTTAGTGTTAAGGCATAAATGTTATGTAATGTTGGTTATTGTTAGACTAGTTCATTGTTGTATTGTTATCTGTCTTATGTCAGTCACCAGCCACAGTCAACTTAGCTCGGTGGGGGTGCCCCCTGGCGGAGGCGGGCCTAGGGCCCCGTTGATGCCGCAGGGACGTAAACCCAAATGCAGTTATTAAACACAAATGGATACTGCTAATGTAAAATTACTTTCCCTAAATATAAATGGCCTTGCTTCTCCCATCAAAAGATCAAAGACCCTGGTTTTTATCAGACGCTCAAAAGTTGACTTAACATTCTTGCAGGAAACCCACATGAACACCGTGGAACACACAAAATTAGCCAAACTCACCAGGGGGCAGGTATTTCATTCTTCGGCCAGGTCTGGCAGACGCAGGGGAGTGGCTATTATCATCTCCCCAGGCACTCCCTTTGTGGTCAATGATACATGGGCTGACCCGGAAGGTTGCATGGTTCTGGTGCAGGGTGTTATACACGATAAGCAGGTGACACTGGTAAATCTATATTTCCCCCCGGGAATGCTGGTGACGCAACTTAGGCCATTATTGGATAAAATTATACAAAAAACGGAGGGAGTGCTCATGATGGCGGGTGACCTTAACTTTGTTATGGATCCCTGTCTAGACTCCACTAGTACGAAACCTCCCAGGTTGTCAGCTACCCAATGGCTCTTTAAAAGATTTGCGACTGAGGCAGGTTGGGTCGATGCCTGGAGAAGGCTCCATCCCCACTCGAGGAATTATACCTTTTATTCTGCTGTTCATCACACGTACACCGCATTGACCAGGTATACACATGTGGAGAATCTGGGGATGCTGATGAAATTACAAATCGGAGACATTACTGTCTCGGATCACGCACCTCAGATCTCCATATGGGACTTCGACCTCCAACCTAAACGGACGGCTTGGAGGCTGAATCCATTTCATTTGCGCTCTAAAAAGTTCTGTGATTTTCTCGTAGAGAAGATTCAGCAGATGAAGGAAGATAATCCGATTTCAGATTCTACCCCTGCCATTTACTGGGACACGATCAAAACAGTACTTAGGGGGCACTTAATAAAATTCACAGCAGAACAAGAAAAACAGCGAAGGGTGCGGAGACGGGAGTTGGAGGACTCCCTCCACTTTTTACAAATGGCACACAAACAAGGGGACACAACAGTGCTCCCTCAGCTACAGCAAACCAAGTTTGAATCAGACCGGCTGGTGCAGCAGCAGACGGAGATGGCCCTCACCTTCTTACGTCAGAAATTCTATGAGGTCGGGCCGAGGGCTACTCGGATGCTGGCGTACCAAGTCTGAAAACAAAAGAAGGTGGCTACGGTCACCTCAATTCTTCATCCCTCGGGGGGGACCGCAGTTAACCAAGTCTCAGGATATTGCAGCAGCTTTCACTGCATATTATCAGTCCCTATATACTCCAGAAAAGCAGGTTCCCACACACCATGTGGTGGAGTTCCTACAAATGGTCACTCTTCCACGACTCACAGAAGCCCAAAGCCAGGCCTTGGTTGCACCGATCTCAGATGCGGAATTGCTGACTGCCATAAAGAATGCCAAGTCTCAGAAGTCTCCCGGTCCAGACGGATACGGCGCGGAATTTTACAAGGTAACTAAGACCCAAGTCCTTCCAAACCTTCGCAATGTCTTTAACTGGGTCTTGAAGGGGGAGTCCCTTCCCCCGTCCTGGGCTTACGCCACGATATCGGTCATTCCCAAGCCGGATAAGAACCCACAGCTGTGCGCCTCCTACAGGCCAATATCAGTACTTAACCAAGACTATAAATTCTTTATGGCAATTTTAACTCATAGAGTGGATCAGATCCTCCCCTTGCTGATTCATAAGGATCAGACCGGGTTTGTCCGAACGCGTACAACCACAGATAACATAAGGCGAACCCCACACGTGATGCACCACATGCACTCTGAGGAAGTCCGTCCTTGCTGGTCAGCCTGGATGCCAAAAGGCATTTGACAGAGTGTCATGGCAGTTTCTTTATGAAACACTACATAAATTAGGCTTTCCCTCCGCTCTTATAACGGTCCTGCAAAACATATACTCAGCCCCACAGGCCTGCGTAAAGGTTAGGTCACCATTCCAGATATTTCCACTATATAGGGGAACAAGGCAGGCTGCCTCTTTGCCCCCTTTTGTTTGCGGCCTTCATAGAACCCCTGGCCCAGAGGATCAGGGAGGCACAGGATATCACGGGGGTGGAATTGGATGGAGTGGAGCACCGTATAGCCCTCTACGTTGATGATATATTGCTGTACCTGGGTAATCCAGAACAATCTCTCCCTGCAGTCAAATCGATACTAGAGGACTTTGGTGCAGTATCAGGGTACAAATTAAACCTCAATAAAACTGAGATGCTCCCTTTTCACTGTTCTCCCACACAGAGGCCAAAAACCACTGTCCCCGGGAAGTGGGATTTAAAAAAACTTAAATACCTCGGTGTACACATACCGAAATCCCCCCGGGAATTCTGTAAGTACAACTATATCCCATTGGTGATGCAACTCAAAACAGACCTGGCTGCGTGGGCGGCCCTCCCCTTTGGGCTGGCATGCAAGATTGACCTAATTAAAATGATCTCCCTTCCTAGAGCATTGTTTCTGTTCCAGAACATTCCGATCCAGATTCCTATGCAAACCTTTAAGGAAATAAACAGACACATCACCAAATTTATATGGTCCAATAAAAGACCTCAGGTACGGCTCAAAACTCTTGTCCTTCCTAGGGACGAAGGAGGCTTGGGTCTCCCAGATTTCAGGCTATATTACCAGGCAGTAAATATAACGTATATGATGTCCAGACAAACCAGAACAAACACCCCACACTGGCTAGATATAGAAGCGGGTGCTGATGGGCGTCTCGTTTCATAGCACCCTGTACAAACCCAGGTACAGTGGGAAGAAATTCCCACAAGGAACCCTTGGCTTGAAGCTTGATGAGGGCTGGCACAGCATTCAAAACAGCCATCAACTATCTACATTTCTGCCACTCTTATGTCCAATCCCCAGTCTGAGTGACTTCCCCCCAGGAACCCTTAATGGTGGTTTCCGGCAGTGGGAGAGGAAGGGCCTGAAATACTTAAGTCAAATAGTCAGACAAGGTACAATGTGGGCTTTCAACGAGGTTCAAAAGGAATTCAGTATTCCAAAGGAAGACTTCTTCCGTTATCTATAGCTCAGGCACTATATGGAGTGTCTTCCCCGGGAAATCTGGGACCAGTGCGGATCCCATCACTAATACAAACCCTAACAATACATCCAGGACTCACAAGCAAAACAACCTGATATCAATATATTATCGGTCCTTGAGGACCCAGAGTTCCACCTGCACAGACAGCATTGAGACTGCTGGAGCCAAGAAGCGGGCTACCTGATAGCCCCAGAGGATTGGCAAGAGCATGGAAGTATTCAGCTAGGTATCCAGCTTGCATGTCTGGAAGAGTTTTCTTGAAATGCTTAATCCGTTTTTAGAACCCTGCAATTTGGTCACTATCGCCGGGCAGGGGGCGGGTACTGGCGCCTTTGTGGTGCTACAAGGGCTGATCACACCCATGTGATGTGGAGCTGTCCCTCCCTGAAGCCTTTTTTTGCCTGCCTGCAACACCATTTTCAGCAGATATTTGACCCCCAGTTTCAGCTAACAATGGAGGTGGTACTGTTTCTGGTTCTCCCCCGTGACATGCGTGGCCCAACAACTAGACATCTCCTGCTTATACTCCTCACAGCAGTCAAAAAGGCCATTACAAAACACTGGCTGACGCCTAAAGTGCCCACCATACAAGACTGGTGGACTATTACTAAACAAATCTATGTCATGGAAAAGTAACACATAGCCTAAATAACCAAGAAGGAAATTTGAGACTAGGTGGGCCGATGTGAATGTATTATCTGTTAAGGGACCCAACCTTTGTCCCATGAGGGTAGGGGATGGTTGTAGGCCTCCTGGGCTCCCCCCTTCTCACTCCTCCCGTTGGTTCCCGGGTGTCCTGGTTGTGGGGGGGGTGGATCCATTGCTGGGGGGTGTGTGGCCCGCCCTCTGGGGGGGCACCCTCATCGAGCCCCCTGCTGGGGGATGTATGGAGATTAATCCCCGAGACTTGTACTACGGTTACATTGTGTTTTGTGACCTTATAAGTAGCAGATTATGGATTACCCTGCATAGACTAAGATAGGCTGATACCTCAGACTGAAGGGTCTGGGCACTAACATGCTGAATGTGGAGCCAAAATGCCTAAAAGTAAGAACTACTCTATCTGGGATCTGGTATGTATTATTATGTTATGGGCACTATATTCTCACTGAGTCTGCTTCTGAAATTTATGTATTTTTTAACCATGATTGATGGTCTGGCTGACTTATGTGTAAATAAGTTAAAATATCAATAAAAATGATATTTACAAAAAAAAAAGAATGCATGGGACAAACATAAGGCAGTTCTGGTGAGGGGTAGGAAGAAGTAGGCTGTTTGTCAACTAGGATCTGCAGCTTATCAAATAGGTAGGGAAATGAGCAGACTGCGTGGGCCAAACAGTCCTTATCTGCCATCAAAGTCTATATTTCTACGTAGATGGAAAGAGAAACACTGTGCTGCCAGAGAAAGGCTTTGTCAGAGCTTAGTTAAGTGACATAGCTAAGCGGGGGTCAGCAGTGTGATGGGACGGAAAGTGTCCAGGAAAAGTGGGGTGAATTGGAAGGAGAGAGTAGTGGAGGAGCACCCTCACAGGCATAGATGTCGAGGCCCTAGGCTGGACTGCGGGGGTCCTTAGATACACGAAGGGACTGGAGTGGAAGGGGGTTAGAGACTCACAAGGCAAGTGCTGTAAGTAAGGGTTGCTACTAAATGTAGGGGTGGCTGATGTGAGAGGCTAAGCGCTAAGTGATGGGATGGATCTCCTATAGGGAAATAGGTATTACCTGAAGTAGTTGCAAGTGGATAAGATGGCAAGATGCTGTTTAAGTTATGTTTTAAAGAATCTCAGGCTGTGTAAGCCAGTTGTGCGGACTGGGAGATCATTCAACCATTACGGAGCCTTGTTGGATAAGGAGCATTGCCCCAGCAATGTTCCTCTGTAAGGTATCTTGAATGTGCAACGTGAAGTCCCACAGGTATTGTGCTGGGAACTAGTTGTCCAGAACACTTGTTGGATGCAAGGTGGTACAAGAGCTAGCAGTGCTTTTTTGCCTAGGATGTAGGTCTGGAATTTTATCCTGTCTCTAAGGTTGAGCCAGTTTGTGTGATTATATAGCAGGCATGTGTGCAGTTGGTTGTCAGACCCTAGGACAAGCCTGGAAACTTGGATTCCTCTAACACTTATAAACTAGCAAATAAATCAATATGCTTAAAAATATTCTGAATGAACTGGCAAAATGTAGCAGAATACCTAACAATTAAAAATTTTTATTGCCAAACCACCAGCAGCAGCAATGCTGATGCGTATGATGCGAGACCCAGGTTTGTGCCATTAACCTGGTTCACTAAGGGACTGGCGGGTTGTGCAGCTAGCTGCAATATAGCCACCTGGGTGACCTCAGATGGTGGTGCAGTGCAGTTTCTCATTATGTCTGGGTAGAGCATGGACGTTGGGTGGGCCTGGTATGCTAGCTCCCAATGCTCTAAGCAGGGATGGGAGAGAATGGGTAAAACAGGAAGTGCCCACCACTTGGAAAAATGATGCACTGCTGGCCCCCACAACCAATGCAGGTCCTGAGTCCTGAAGGGGGGGGTTCATCTCAGAGGGGGGAGCTCACTGTATGGCATACTTAGGTCAGTGACTCCAAGGCTGGGACATGGGCCTCATGGCAATAGCAGAAGATATTCAGACTGGAATGGACCTAGGAGTATAAGATGTGCAAAATAATGACTACTTCCTAATGCTCCAATAGTGGTGACAGTGCTGCTTTATTACTGCTAAGACCAATGTTTTACTTACAAATATTGGCGTTGGCTCATACTGATCTTCAAACAACTTCTGAATGGCAAAAATGGCAGCCTGTTTGCAGAATAAAAAGCCAGTCATTAACAGAAAAGTTAAATGAAGCTTCTCATCTAAACAACCTGCACACTGGTATCTTTACATAAGCTTTGCAAGATACAGGACACTTTTAGCTCTTCAAAATGAAATAAATTGGTCATTACTCTGTTTCTTTTAGAGGTTGCCGGACAAAATTACACACACACACACACACACACACACACACACACACACACACACACCACAGGAGTCTAGAGCAGCTGTTGATAGCCATCCGAGGAGTTTCAAGACAGACCAGCCCAGTGATGTGGTGGCATCATTTGCCACCTGAGATTGGAATTTAGTTGTGAGCCCCAAAATTCTGCCCTGGGGCCAGGGCCATCACAGAGGTGAGGTACTGTTTTGCAGCAGGGTAGGTGTGGGTCACCTGGTATTAACACCAGACAGCTGACCAACAAGCAGCATTTTTTTGTGAAGGCAACCACTTGCTTGTCCTTCCGGCCAAAAGAGCACAGACTGGAAGTGCAGGGGACAAAAGCATATTAAAACTGAGGGAGTCTGGGAAGGGGTGTACCCCAAGATTTCTTTCAGACTATTTAAATCTGTCCCAGCAAGCAGGGGAGGACATAGCCCATATTTGGCACAGACATAAACCAGGTTTTTAAAAATGCCCAACAATACATTAAGTTTCAGGTTTGGGTACAAATATTTTTCTAACCTTTGCATTGGCAGTATCGAAAATAGTCTCTACAAGTAAGATGTCAACTCCACCATCCAGCAGACCTCTGGCCTGTTCTCCATAGGCTTCAACCAACTCATCGAAGGCTGTAAATGAATACAATGATTTGTGTAGATTAATGCTTTTACTGCAGCAAAATGAACTGGTCTGAAACGCAATAAACATTCAAAGGATGAAGTACAGTAGTGGCTCTGCCTGGTTCCAACACAACTTCTCAGGGTCCTGAGGGCTGGCTGAGGTACTGGCAGCTATGGAATGCCAGCACAAAGTCTCTTAGACAAAAGCCAATTACTTTGCCTCGAACCTTCATAACAACCTTCAGAACTTTCCTACTCCAGTCTTCTGATATCAGAGGACTGGATGAGGGCAGATATAGTCCCCCTTGATAAAAGTGACAGCAGGCAGGAGGCTGGCAAGTATAGGTCAGTCAGTCTAACGTCAGTGGTGGGAAAATTAATAGAGTCCCTTTTAAGAGAAAGGCAGATGGAGTATCTTGAATCCAGTGGGTTACAAGACCCAAAGCAGCATGCATTTACAGGGAGGGGTAGTGAAATCATGTCACATTGATTTCTTCGACTGGGTGACTACAAAAACAGATCAGGGTGGGATGGGAAATGTGGCCTACTTAGATTTCAGCAAGGCCTTTGACACTGTGCCACATAGGACGCTTATAATGAAACAACATTTTGGAGGTGGGACCCAAGGTGGTTAACTGGGTATGGAATTGGTTGATGGATAGGAGCCAGAGGGCAGTGATAAATGCCACTCTAATGAGAGGAGAGTGACCAACGGGGTACCTCAGGGATCAGTACTGGGGCCAGACCTCTTTAATGTCTTTATAAGTGACACTGCAGAAGAAATGGAAGGGAAGGTATGCATCTTTGCAGATGATGCCAAAATCGGAAATACGGTAGATACTCCGGAGGCGGTGGAGAGAATGAGTAGAGACCTGAGAAAACTCAAGGAATAGTCCAAAGTATGGCAGCTGGTTTTCAATAAGAAAAAGTGCAAAATCATGCATCTAGGGGCACAGAAACCCAGAGGCAGTGTACAGAATGGGGGAAGAGATACTGACAGTCACTGAACAGGAAAGAGACCTTAGAATAATCGTACCCAGTGAACTTAAGGTGGCAAGGCAGTGCAACAAGGCAGAGCCAATAGGATGCTGGGGTGCACAGGGGTGTGTATCACCAGCTAGGAAGAGGTGGTGTTATCACTGTATCTACCATTGGTGAGACTCCAACTGAAGTACTGTGTCCAGTTCTGGAGATTACATCTCAGGAAGGACATAGACGGGGTACATGCTGTCCAAAGGAGGGCAACTAAAATCGTGCAGAGGCTGCATCATGGGCCCTATGAGGAAAGATTGAGGGATCTCAATATGTACTGTACACCCTGGAAGACAGGAGGGAGAGCAGGGACATGATAAGAGACCTATAAATACCTCATGGGAGTAAATAAGGTACAGGAGGGGAATATTTTTCAGAAGAGAAAGTCCACGCAACAAGGGGGGGGGGGTTATTAAATTAAGCTAGATGGGGGAAATGTAGGAGGGATGCAAGAAAGTATTTCTTCACTGAAAAAGTGGTGGATGCCTGGAACAGTCTTCCAGCTGAGGTGGTGATGGTTGAACATGGTGGTAGGCTTCAAGCATGCATGGGACAGGCACAAAGGAATCTTGGTAGGAAAGCAGGTATGGGGAAGTTGCCGGAATTCAGGTAGGGTCTGCGGAGACAGCACAGGCAAGGAAGAATGGGCAGACTGGGTGGGCCAAGTGGTCCTTATACGTTGACAGATTCTGTTTCTATGTTTCTAACTCTCCAAATGTCACTTATGATGGACAGTAGCAGATAAGATAGCTCCTCTAAGTCAAGAGTAGTATAACAGCTTATCACAACTTGCCATGTATTTATCTAGTCTGCTTCAAACCCCCTTTGTCTCGCTAGTGATAATGTTTTCTGGCAGGCTGTTCCAAAGGTAGATGACCCTTTGCATATAAAAGTATTTTGTTTGTTCTGAACCTGGTGGACTGTACGTGTAACAGGTGACAACGTGTATTATGATTGGTGTTCTTCATTTTAATGTTTAACTGTTGCATGAGGTACTTATATAAAATATCATAAAACATAAATGGGTCACCCCTTTTTCTTCGCTCTTCCAATGCACAGAGTTTTAATTTATTTAGTCTCTGTGTATAAGAGTAATCCTTAAGTTCAGCCAATATTTTGGTTGTACAGAGCTGCACCTTCTCTATCATGTTTATACTGGATTTCTTGCAAGGACAGCATAGCTGACTACAGTAATCCAGATGCGGAATAATGTACGATTTGTATAATGGCATTATTACCTCTGTTACAACTCTTGATGTTTCTTTTTATAGTGCTCATCACCTCGTTTGCCTTGGATACTGCGCTTATACATTGCTCATTAAAATTCAAGGAATTAATAATGATGCCCAAGTCTCTATCAGAAAAGGTAGATTTTAGGTTAGTGTTATTTAAAACATATTTAAACTGTGAATTACGTCTGCTTTGATCTGGGTGGACTAGCATTTCTCTTTGTACAATGCTTCTCTCTGCACCTGTTTCACTGTACCTCACCTGAAAGAGCCTATCAGGTTTCAATAACTTATGTAATAGTTTTCTGCGGGTTAAATAAAAACTATTACAGTACCATGTTTTCTGTTGCATCACTGATAAAGCAACATAACATAGTAGCCAAAAAAAGACACATGAAAGATAAAACTATTTCCAGTGTTATGACTGGTTTTACCGCACTACATTCACTCTGCTTTTGAAGCCATGCCACACCTTGAAATCAATAAAATGCTTACTGATATTTCTGTAGTCTGGTCTCTCCACGGATGGGGATACCGACAACGTCCGATTGGTCGGGCCCATGGCCCCCGCAACATACCTCTTGATACCTGAAAGAAGGTTCCATCAGTAGCACTTCACAGAACATATTTCACTTGGTCTACAGTTAATTACAGATACAGTCTATCTGAATACACACGCAAAAGCATGCATCATTAACAAAGTACACATATCACATAAAAAAACTTTAAGAGATTTAATTTGTTAAAAAAAAAAATTACATTACTGTTGATGAAATATGATTACCTCAGAAAAATTTATTTAAGCCTTATGCAACTCTTCTACACTGATATTATGTACGGAATAATCCACAGTTGGTAGTGAAGCAATATTGTAATACAGTAACCAAACAAACTGGGTGGGTTGTGAAGCCCGAGGTACAGCTGAGGGCCTTCAACTACCCCAAGAAGAGAGTTTATTACAGCACTGACGCACACCCAGAGTGGATCAGTACACTCATTCGTAAAATAGTCAAAAGTGTTATTAAAAAGAAGCTTAAAAAAACGACCCTGTACAAATAGAATAATAGATACATTCTGGTGTATTACAAGGCAGTAATTCATCGAGAGGATCTGGGGGCACAGTAAACCTCAAGAGTGAAGCTCGAGAGGTTTCTAGTGCCCCAGATCCTCAGGATGAACTGTATATACCTAAGAATGTATTGTTATTTTTATATATATATATGGATGTGAGGAAATTGTAAGTGTGTAACTTTGCCATAGAATGAAGAATCTTGGTTGGGGTGCTGAGGTGATTTTCATGTGAGTAGGAGTCAATGATTGCGGCATCATCGAAAGTGTTTCCAAAATTCAAATAGCAAAACTGTGCATTGTTAAAGAAACTGCAAAACGAAACAGCAGTAACAACTTTTTTTTTCTTGAGCGCGCGACTGTTGCTGTGGAGACTTAGACTCCGAGTTGGAGTACATGACGTACCGTCTTTTTTTTTGCTGGTTGAGGGAATTTTTGAATATTGATAGCTAAATCCCAAAAAAAGTTGCAGTGGGATCCAAATATCAGACTGTAGGCACGACGCAAACATTTTGTCGGTTTTTACTGTATGTGACAGTTACAGTAAAAGCCAGCTCGCTGTCAGAGTGAGCTGTCCGGTGGCGCATGCACTCTAGTCAGTTTGCAATAGTACTGTTGTTGAGATCTTCCATCGATAGTATTACGGGATCTCAACGATAGTATTACGGGATTCCAACGATGCTATTATTGAGTTTGCACCAGTGTATTACAAGGGATTTTTTGTATGCTTTTTAGGGGTATTATTCTGAAAATACATATATTACAAAGCAATTTTCTTTGCATAAATGTGAAATAAGGTTATGACTGGAAAACTGAATACATTACCCTTACATACAGTTCAGCAATGCCTTACTTAGTTTTAAAAACAAGAAAAGAAATAAACCATACTGCACTAAATACTTCAAAAACCAAAGAAACCAATGAAACACTTTACCAGTATTAAAAAGTTTACCCACCTGTCTGAGAGGAAACATCACTGGCTGCTTTCCTTGCAAGTTCTGCTGAGACTTTATTCAGTCGGTATGCCTAAAAAGGTCAAGCAAAAACCTTAACTAGTTTTGACAAAGTGTTACACATTCTACTAAATAAATTCTCCCAAGTAAGTTATTTACTATAAACCTATTCCTTCAACTATCCATACAATTCAGTACAGTAGCTTGCTCAAGGTCCTTCTTTTACCAAAAAAAGTTCAATATCCCTAACAAGTCGAGTTGGGCAACCGATAAAGTACTTAAAAATGCTGAAGAGGGGGTTGCAGTAGTAGTACTGTAACAGCATTTATTTATTGAGATATTCAGAAAGACCTTTGAGTCAAAAACTCATTTACAAAGGTTCCACGTCATACACAGAGCGTTACAGGGATGACATTACATACAGATTGAACAGCATTACAACACGTCACAGGATAGGATACTCAACTTTGTACAGAAAGTGACTGAAATAGACACGGATCACATGAATGCAATGTTGCAGCACAGCCAATAAAGAAGCAGAAAGGCTGTTTGTCAGCTTAGCAATTCGAGGAATTAGGTCAGAAGACTGGCAGGGTACTAGTAGTACTGCAGTAGTAGTAGTAGAGACCTTTATTTTTATACAAGATACAACTGTTAGGGCTACAAGCCATGTTTACAAAGTTGTCATGTTACAGTGGCATTGTTGCATAAATCTTGTAAGAGGTACAGAGTTAGAATTTACATAAGTCTAAGCAAGATCCAGACAGTATATTAAAAGTAGCAGCAAAGCCGGCATCCTTCCCTATGGACATAAAAGCACCTAGCAGAAGCATTAAACCTACTGAGTTTAACATTTTAGGACAGCAAGAAAAATCGCTTGATTGCCATTTCCCCCCAAAATAAATACATTTTTCTACTACAGTACTACTTCTTTACAATTTTATAGAACATAACTTCCTAAATCAAACTAGATAATTGCATTGCATGTCAGTCTCAGAGCTAGATGAGAAGGTGGACACATTCAATAGAGTCACTCTTCTAAAGTTCAGTTCATGAAGCAGCAACGCAGGCCATGGGAACTACATATCAGGCGCACACCACTGCCACCACTCCAGTAAGGGAGAACGTGGTACTAAAACTATGTTGGGAGCATCTGGAGACCCAGTTTCGGGCTGCACATGTTCAGCCTGTCAGGCTCCCAGAGGGAACACAGGGTCAAGACTTACTGGACTTTGTGCAGATGGGGTGCACCCCAGGGTCCTAAAAGAACTAAGAGAGGTGGTGGCTGAACCTCTGGCAATCCCGTTTAGCCGATCACTGGAAACAGGGGAGGTACCCAAAGACTGGAGGACAGCAGATGTAGTTCCCTTATACAAAAGCAGGAACAAAGAGGAAGCGGGGAACTACAGACCAGTCAGCCTCACCTCAGTAGTGGGGAAGATCACAGAAGCATTACTGAATGAGAGACTAGTGGAACATCTGGTTGCCAACAGACTACAGGACCCAAGGCAGCATGGTTTCACCAGGGGGTGGTCATGTCAGACCAACCGCACTGAATTTTTCGACTGGGTCACAAGGGAGGTGGATCAGGGGAGGGCAGTGGACGTGGCCTATCTGGACTTCAGCAAGGTCTCTGACACTGTGCCACACAGAAGGCTATTAAACAAACTGGCGAATATGGGAATGGGCAGGACAGTAGTGTGGTGGGTAGGTAACTGGCTGGGTGGCAGGACACAGAGGGTGGTGGTAAATGGATGTCACTCCACAGAGGGAAGAGTGACCAGTGGGGTACCACAGGGATCAGTGCTGGGACTGGTCCTATTCAACGTCTTCATCAGTGACACTGCGCAGGACCTAGAAGGCAGAATTTCCCTGTTCGCTGATGACACAAAGCTGTGTAACAGAGTGGACAAGCCAGAGGGTGTAGACAGAATGAGGAGGGACCTGCAGAGACTTGAAGAATGGTCAGGGATTTGGCAGTTGAAATTCAGTGCAAAGAAATGCAAGATAATGCATATGGAACACAAAAACCCTGGAACAACATATCAGGTGGGGGGGGTGAGAGTATATATTTTTTTTTTTTAATTTTAGTTGTTTAACCAGGCTGAAAGCTTCTTTACAGGAGCGACCTGGGAGCACAAGGAGGTTAAGTGACTTGCTCAGGGTCACACAGTATGCAAGTGGAAGCTGTGGGATTCAAACCCAGGTCTGGTCTGCCGGATGTCACCAGATTTGCAGCTCAGAGCCTTAGACCACTGCGCTATACTGCCTCCTATAGCATGCACCAAGCAGGAAAGGGATCTTGGAGTTATCATCAAAGGTAGGGAAACAGTGCAACAAGGCAGCAGGTAAAACAAACAGGATGCTGGGATGCATAGGCAGGGGCATCACCAGCAGGAAAAGGGAGGTCATGATTCCACTCTACAAGACACTAGTGAGGCCCCACCTGGAATACAGTGTACAGTTCTGGAGACCTTCCCTACATAAGAACATAGACAGGGTAGAGAAGGTTCAGAGGAGGGCAACAAAGATGGTACATGGATTGCATCACAAGTCTTATGAGAACAGGTTGAAGGACCTGAATATGTACTCCCTGGAGGAGAGGAGGGAGAGAGGAGATATGACAGAGACATACAAGTATCTTACAAGGAGGAACAGAGTGCAGGAATACACTATTTTTGAGCAAAAAAGATGTTCCAGGACTTGAGGGCATGGGATAAGGTTGGAGGGAGGGTGATTCTGAGGAAGAATTTTTTTTCACAGAACATGTGGTGGATAAGTGGAACACCCTGCCACAGGAAGTAGTGGGGGCTGAAGCAATCACAGGATTTAAGAACGCATGAGATGGACACAAGGGAATTCTGGAGGTCAGGGATAAGGGGCAACAGACTTCTAGGAAAACTTAAAGTGAACTTACAAGCTCAAATGGATACAATGGATGGGCCATAAGCCCATATCTGCCGACAGTGTCTATGTATCTATGTAGGACTGGCCTTCCTTAAACACAGCAGTCTTGGGCCTAGAAAAGGCCTATAGAATTATCCTGCACCATACAAAGGCTTCCGACTCACCTAAAGAACAAGGCCAGCTCCTGCAGTCAAAATAAGTGGGCTGTTGTGTTGGGAGGACTCAAGGGTCTGTTCATCCCTGGACATATACTGTGCCCACAAGACAATGTCAGCAGGCCTTAAACAGTGTTAGTAGGCATTTACATGTATAGTTAGAGGCCTCCTGTGCCCTACTTTTCCCAGCAAAATTACATACATGTTATGGAGGGAGAACATATCTTTCTACTGATATATTTGCCAGGAAATTGGTAGAAAATGAGCACGAGAGGGAGGAACAGCAAACTGACGTAGACTCAACTGAGACAGAACAAACTATCTGCTTTCCCCGTGTAGTTTTGCTGCATGCCAGTGTCTCTCAGCGAGTTCCAGTACGTAGCTGTTACTATGCAGTACGTACTACTGAAATAGTAGTTTATCCCTTTAAAAATAATATATTCATGTTATAAATATTTACTGGATTGGACTATGCAACTCCGGGGGTGGGTAGGCACTGGGGACAAAGATCTGGTCTCAGGGGCATCTCAGGACTCGGCCAGGCTTCCAGCAATTCTGCTTGCATATACAGGACTTTGAATGAATTAACTGCTGCTCTGTAATTTGAGTCCTTCATGAAGGCTCCTAGAAACTTGGGTGTGCTGTTACACGTGGACTGAACGTCCTGACATACATTTGCTTATGTCTCCAACTGTCCCTCTCACCACAGATTGACTCAGGAGTAGTCAGCCTATTAATGCCCAAATGCATACTGATGTTGCTCAGTGTTTGGTTCAAATCTCTGTAATTTGTGGAGTTTCCAAATGTTACGTGATTACTTCTGATGTTTTACTGTTTCATCCAAATTTATAATGCCAGAATGCAGTCCAAGTGATGGCCCATTAAGATGTCCTGCTGCACTTCAGTAAATAAAATCTCTTCAGGCAGAGATTGGGTAAAACAAGGTTCCATAACTGAATGTGTACAATTAAATTCTTATGATGAGGTCCCCAAATAATGTAGCAATTTAAGGGGTAATGGAGAATACTTGTATATACATTTCATTCTGTACATCCAGAATTCTCCCTTACGAGTTTATATGTTTGTAACACTTTTCACAAAATTGAATAAACAAGACTTAAAAAAAAAAAAAAAAAATGCTTGTGTGGCAGCGGGCACTGCTTCCCATTGTGGACATTTGGGTTCCTGTCAGACGCTATGCTGGGGCAGCAGGAGGCAGCGTGAGCGTCCTTGGGACACTCACTCAACAGTGTCGCCAGGCAAACAGAGGCAGCAGTGCAGCCTGATGAGTGTAAAGGATGGAGACACATGCCAGTGCTGTTAGGCATCCCTGCATCGGGGTGGGGGGCGCTGGGAAGAAAATGGAAGGATGTCACTAGGCTTCATCTCCCACCCCTAGGTAAGGCCTTAAATGCCTCCTTCCCTCAATTCTCAAGTTTAGATCTGTGGGCAGCATCTGCTAAGGAGCACAGATCAGGTTAAACCAGGGTTTCCATGGAAGTAAACCACAAATGGCAGTCACACTGGAGAAAGTGGAATAGATGCAGTTCATTATGGTTATACCCCCTCATACAGTAAAAACAGAACCAGAGCACTCAAACTGCCACAACTATACAAAACAACAATGTCTGAAGCAAACTGAAGTCAAATGAAAATCTGAAGGCATTTATTCAAATAAATCAGAGATATCAGAGAGTGGAGCTGTGATATCCCAGCACATCACCTCAAAACTGAGGCTTCATCAGCTTTTCATTTGACTTCAGGTTTCTTCGGACTTTATTTTCAGTGGTGCTCAGATACTACCATAATAAGTAAAGTGCCAGACAGCACCCCAAAAGTCAGATTTCGGATGTCAACAAATATCTGACATCCTACAATGGATCTGCGTTGGTTAGATACCATCTATGGATCCGACCACAATGGCCGTATCCAACAGATATGACAGATCTAGCAGTCCAATCCCAGTATCCAACAGATGGATTCACTGAATCTGTGGCTGCAAGTGTCTCTGTGAGACATAAAATGACTGTCTGCATATACAGTTTCCCCGGACGGTTCATAGTTGCAGTTAAGAGACTCCTGGTATACTCTGTAGACATACCTACCGTATATACCCACATACTAGTCGGTCCATGTATAAGTCGGGGGTGGTTTTCAGCAGGTGCGAAACAGTATTTGCGATTGACCCGCGTATAAGTCGCCCCCCCCAAAGTGCTCCCAAATCCCCAAACTCTGTTCCCTAAGCAGTAGTCTCACAGTAGCCCCCCAAATTGCTGAAACGAGCACCACGTAGAAGAAGTTGACAAGCGACATGCAGTAGACTTACTCTACTTCGACTTCGGCAAGGCCTTCAACTCAGTGCCAAACAGAAGACTGCTGAAGAATATGTGGAATCTGGAACAGCTAAGCAAATGGTAAGGTAGGTAGGTAGTTGGTTGGGGAGAGGCAGCATACAGTTGTGGTAAATGGGGTCACAGCAGTGGAAAGAGCAGTGACCAGCAGAGTACCACAAGGATCTGCCCTGGGCCCATGTTCATCAGTGACACAGGAGAGGGAATCCAGGGCAGGCTGTGTGTATTTGTGAATGACACTAAATTCTGCAGTAGAGCTGACAATGTGTAGGGGCTAAGGGAACTGCGGAGAGACCTGCAAAGACTGGAAAATTGGTTCAAAGTATGGCAACTGAAATTCAATGCCAAGAAGTGCAAACTGATGCACTTAGGGAACAAAGCCCCCAGAACAGACTATGTGATGGGAAGGGTCATCTGGACACATCAGAGGAAAGGGACCTAGGAATCATCATTAGTGATTCCCTTTAAACAAATCAGCCAATGTAACAAAGCCTTCAGCAAGGCTAACAGGATGCTAGGATGCACTGAGAGGGGGTTCGCCAGTAGGAAACAGGAGGTACCGTTACTTCTGCACAGGTCACTGGTAAGGCCAAACCTAGAATACTGTGCCCGATTCTAAGAGTTCCCACCTGAAAAAGGACAGGGGCAGTCTAGACCAGACGGTACAGTACTGGGTGACCAAGATGATTCAGGGCCTGAATGGGCAGATTGGGTGGGCCAAGCAGTCCTCATCTTCCGTTAAAGTCTACGTTCCTGTGTTTCTGAAGCACAGATCCTATGAGGATCAGCTAAAGGTGCTGCACATGTATTCACTCAAAACCAGACAGGAAAGTGGGACATGATAGAGACCTTCAAGTTCCTGAAAGGAATAAGTAAGGTGAACAGTGAAGAGCTATTTACCAGAAACAGAGAAACGAAGATGGGGGCACAAGGGGAGGTTAATGGTGGGAGGTTTAAAAAGGATGTAAGGAAGTAGTATTTTATAGAAAGAGCAGCTGAGCCATGGAATGGTCTGCTGTCAGAGGCAGTGGAAGCCAAAATCATAAACAGATTCAAACATGACTGGGACACAACTAAGGGTATAGTAGCTACTCAGAGAGACAAGGGAGGCAGAAACATGGAGCACAATAGCGGGAACAGGGTAAGCAAAGACCCCACAGGGACAACAGGTCCCAGAGTATGATAGGACAACATAGGCAGACTAGATGAACCATCTGTCTTTTTCTGCCATCATCATCTGATTGACTATGCACCATGTATCCGAAGCACGAAAGCAACCCTAAGTGTGAAAGCTGCACAGCAGATGCCAGCAGCATTCACGATCTGAGCGAATGCCAGCTGCGCACTGGATCCCCGGACCACGCTGGCACCTACGCACCACAGGCAGTACTGGGGGAGGGGTGTCAGGGACAGGCCAACACTACGCACCATTCACTAAAGAGCGTAGTGCCAGGCACAGAAGGGCACAGGTTACAGCAGCCGGGACCAGGCTGTTTCACCCCCGCAGATGACACCCGCCAGATGCGGTGGGGCTGGGAGCCGAGCCTCCATGTTTCCCCAGCCCACTAGGTAGGTGGGGAGGGATGGGGCAGCTGTGCAGGCATGTACCAACCTGTGATACAAATTCAGATCTGCACCTTCCCACACTCCCCTCCTCTTGCAGTGCAAGGAATCTACTCTGTGACCCAGGATGGGCATCCGATTGGATGCCTACCCGGGTCCACAGCTCCGCATCCATTCGCCCTCAAGCACCGGGGTGGGGTGGGGGCGCAGACAGGTGGCCGGCAGTAAATACCGGCTGGTGTGCACCTGTCCATGGATGCGGAGCTGCACGGGTAAGGTACGTGCCTTAGATGTGTACCTTACGCCATTTGATGCATAGAGCCCATAATGCTATAGCGTAGCAAGATCTGCTATCAAAAATCTAAACTCAACAAATAATTGCTATTGACTAATTTAACAGTTAAGTATTTGTTTTCAAACAGTATCTAAAAAACTGGTTTTTGTTCAGATTAAGATGTTCAAAATATACAGAGACTACTCATCTTTATGAAATGCAAATCAGCATGGTTTCTGTGTATGTGCCTGACGTGATGCAAATGCAGTTTTTCTGGTCAGATAACTGGTCCATTGCGATACTGGAAATGTTCTCTAGTAATAATCCTTACCAAATGCTCAAGACCATAGTCAGCCTGTGCAATTCGGGTGCTGCTGAAAGTGTTTGTTTCGATGATATCTGCCCCAGCCAACAGGTATTCCTGAAACCAACATTGTAAGAAAAATGGAGGCGTTATTTGTTGTTCTCACAGGACTTCACATCACAGATCAGAAACAGGTTATATTATAGCTGATATGCCTACAGAACTGACTTATGTTATCGGATATAGTATTTGCCATTTTTGTACAGTCTCTGCAGCTAAGAGAAAAGCACCGAGTTTAAAACAGGAATTGGCCCTAGTTGCTGCTTGGGTGCATAAAATCATAGCATTTATAGGAATATTGTGACGGACATGTGACCAGCTTGATCTATTAATTTCTTTTTTTTTGTAATTTCCTTTGTAATGTAATCGTGCTTCTAAGTTCTGCCATTTACAAAGTGGACACAAAACATGCCTTCCAAGGTCACATGTCCAAGCAGGCCTCATGGGAAATTAGCCAACTCAGCTGCGGGGGAATGTACCCTTGCGAAAATTTAGCCACATATCCTGAAAGGAAGATGAGAGAGTACCATTTTGAACACCTCAGTCATCCTGAAAGGCAGAGGCGTGGGGATGCACACCTCAGGCATCCTGGAAAACAGAATCGTAAAATTGGACTAAGGATGTCTGGGTGTGACGTAAGCCAGCTGGCCCAGATGTTGTCATCACTCCATACACACACCCATCTGGGGTGGAGGGTAGGGGTAAACTGTCACTCAAAGGAGCGAAAGCACCTCCCATGGTCAAAGAGAATAAATCAGCGAGCCGAGGTTCAGTTCTTTCTCTTGGACTTGGAACATCTGAAGACCAAGGCCCTGCCATACAAAGACTAGCTGACTAGTAAGATAGCACAGTGAGAAACAGTGCTTTCTGTAGTTAGGGCAGGTTAAGGATTTTAGGCAAGGACAGCTCAGAATTTTGCTGTACACCAACTGTCTGATCATACGAACATACGAATTTGCCAGCAGAAACAGGCCATAATGGTCTATCAAGTCTGCTTGAGTGTGCAGCTCTATTTAGTCCCCTGGAGAGGCCTCCCCTACTCCCTCTGGAGTCAATTATCCCTCCACTAGTACCCTCCCCTTCCCAGGAACACCCACCCTAATTTTCTTCTTCACTTTGTCCCCCACCCCACCCCCGAGACCAGCCACTGTAGTTACCGCAACCACCTCCTCTGGCAACTCATTCCACCGCGACACCACCCTTTCAGTGAAAAAGTGACTCCATTTCCTTCTTAAAATCTACATCCCCCCAGCTTTAGGTTGTGCCCCTTTGTTGTATCCTCCATTTTCCTCAAGGAAGGACACCAGTCTTTCCTTTAGAATGGTCTCCACTATCTTTCCCACTATGGAGCTCAGGCTAATCGGCCTGTAGTTAACTGGCTCGTCCCTGGGACCGCTCTTGTGGAGCTGTTCCCCAGTCCTGTAGCACACACCCCTCCTCCAGCAAGGTTTTAAGCAGGTCCATCAGCAGGATTGCTAGTACCCACGCCAACTCCCTCAGAACCATCGGGCGTAACCATCCGGTCCTGGTGCTTTATCCACCCGTAGTTCACTTAGCCCCTTTATGACCCTGTCCACCCCAATAATCCACCCCCGGCTCCCCATTCCTCCCTGTGGTATCGGACTTCCACTTCCTTAGTGAAGACAAAGCAAAAGTATCCATTTAAAGTCTCTGCTTGATCTTTCCCCTTTTCTGCCCATTATCATAATCCCATCCCTTCTGCTCCTTTACACGCTAATGTATCAGAAGAAATTATTCTTTCCTTCCTTAATCCCGTGTGCTAGTTTTAGCTTTTTTTCTGCCTTGGCTGTCCGGACAACTCTCCCTGCCTCCTGAAATTTCTCTGCATAAGCCTCCTCTTTCAGGGTATGCTTGTACTTCAGGAAGGCCTCCCGCTTTGCTGTCACCTTCTTAGGCACTCTCCTGCTATACCAGCTGGGTCTCTGACACCTGGGGTTCTTTTTACGAATTTTTGTGCAGGTGTTGGTGGCCTCTATTAACCCCTTCTTGATGACGGCCCATTTCTGCTCCGCATCCATCCGTGGCCTGAGCTTTGCCAAGTGCTCCTTCAGTATGATACCCATTCTAGTGAAGTCTGCCTTCCTGAAATCCACCACTCTCGTTTTTATCTTGACTGCATCCTGCCCCATGTGAATGTAAAACCACACTGTGTGGTGGTCACTGCCTGCAAGGGGACCCCTCACTTCCACTCCCTGGACATGCTCCCCATCTGACAGCACCAGGTCTAGTAGGGCCCCCTCTCTTGTTGGCTCTGAGACTCCCTGTGTCAGAAAACACTCCTGGGCGGCATCCAGGAGGACCTGCTCCCTGCAACAGGAGGTAGCTGGGGTGCCCCAGTCAACACCTGGCAGACTGAAGTCGCCTAGGATTACAGTGTTCCTTACATAGAAACAGAGAAGTTGATAGCAGATAAGGACCGCAAGGCCCAGTCTGACCATTTTTTCTACCTTATGAATGTGCCATAGGCCTGTACTCTGTCAATGACCTCTCTATTCATATTCATCTGTATAGCTCCCTTATGCCTATCCCATGCCTGTTTGAAGCCCTGCACTGTATTCATATCCGCCACTTCCTGAGGTAAGCCATTCCATGCATCCACCACCCTTTCTGTGAAAAAAAATAATTCTTCACATTACCCCTTAAAATCTGCCTCCCTCTAATCTCATGCTGTGTCCTCTTGTCCTGCTATTTTCCTTATACTGAAACATGTTAGACTCTTTCACCTTGTTAATGCCCTTATGATGTTTGAATGTTTCGATCATATCACCTCTCTCTCCCTCCTTTGCTCTAGGGTATACATATTGAGCTCCATTAATCTGTCCTCATATGTTTTCTGATGCAGTCCCTGCACCATTTTGGTGGCCCTTCTCTGGACTGCCTCCATTTTGTTAATGTCCTTGTGCAGGTGCGGCCTCCAGTACCGCACGCAGTACTCCAGATGGGGCTTAACCAGTGTCTTGTAAATAGGGATTACCTCGCTCTTACGACTTGCGATACCCCTACTAATACACCCCAACATCTCTCTAGCCTTACCTATTGCTTCAGTGGTCTGCTTGGATGATTTCAGGTCATCTGAGATGATGATGCCCAAGTCTCTTTCTTCCCTTGTGATTGCCAGCAACTCCCCTCCAAACCTATACGTGGCTTCAGGGTTTCTCTTCCCTATGTGCATGATCTTGCACTTCTTCGCGTTAAACCCCTCTTGCCATTCTTCCACCCATTTTGCCAGTTTATCCAGATCTCTTCTCATTCTGCCCACCCCATCTGGATCATCTACTCTGTTGCAGATCTTGGTGTCATCTGCAAACAGACAAACCTTACCCTCCAGTCCATCTGCAATGTCACTGATGAAGATACTGAAGAGGACTGGCCCCAGGACTGATCCCTGTGGTACCCAACTTGTGACTTGCATCTCTTCCGACTGTATACCGTTTGCCACCACACTCTGTTTTCTGCCCGCCAACCAGCTTGCCACCCCTGACCAACTTCTGACCCACCCTGCGTTTACCCAACTTATTAATCACGCTTCTATGTGAAACAGCATTGAAAGCTTTGCTGAAGTCAAGGTAGGCGACATCAACTGCCCCCCTTTGGTTAACCACTCTGGTTACCCAGTCAAATAAATCTATGATATTAAATTGACAGGACCTTCCTGTTGTAAACCCATGCTGTCTTGGATCCTGTGCTCCTATGGACTCCAGGTGTTACACTAACCTTTCCTTAAGGAGTGCCTTCATAATCTTGCCCACTACTGAGATAACACTGATTGGTCTGTAGTTCCCTCCCTCCTCCCTGCTGCCACTCTTGTAGAGCGGGATCACATGAGCCCTTCTCCAGTCTTCTGGGACCTCTCCTGTGCTCAGACTCACTAAACAGTTCTGATAATGGCTCTGCTAGTTCCACCCTTAGCTCCTTTAGTACCCTGGGATGTATACCATCAGGTCCCATTGCTTTGTCCACCCTGAGCTTAGCGAGCTCTTGTAGGACCCTTTCTTTTGTGAAGGGACTACTGCACACCTCCCTCTCCCATGTCCATGGTGCTGAGCTGAGGGCCCTGCCCTACCTTCTGCTTAGTAAATACTGAACAGAGGTATCTATTTAGGATAGATGCTTTTCCTTGGTCCTCCTCCACACACTCCCCCTTCTCCCCTTTGATATTAGTTAATACCCCCTCTGGACTTTCTCCTTTCACTAATGTATCTATAGAAAGTCTTGTCCCCTTCTTTTACTGTTCATGCTATTGTTTCCTCGGTTTGGGCCTTTGCCTACCTTACTGCCTTCCCTGTTTCCCTTAGGGAAGTTTGGTATGCCTTCCTATCTTCGTCCTGCTGTGTTCCCTTATATTTCATGAAGGCCAGCCTTTTGGCTCTGACCATTTCTGCTACTGTTTTTGAGAACCAAAGTAGTTTCCTCCTTCTTTTGCTCTTGTTTTTCTCTCTAACACAATGAGATGTTGCTTCAAGTATTGCATCCTTAATGCTTGCCCACTTTGCCTGTACCCCCTCACCTGTATTTCTTCTTGCCAGGGCTAGCTTAACTCTGTTGGCCATCTTAATAAAGGTAGCTCCTCTGAAGTTCCATAGTTTTCCCTTGGAATGGGATGATTTAGTTTTAGTGGCCAAACTGAACCATATCATGTGATGGTCACTGGCCCCCAGGTGACCTATCTGGAGATCTGCGATTCTTTCCCCGTTAGTCAGTACTAGATCTAGGATGGCCCTGTCTCTTGTGGGCTGTTGTACCAGTTGTTTGAGGTCCTCCCCCTGCAAGGAATCCATTATGTGTCTAGTTCTGGCAGATGTTCCTGCTGGTATTGACCAATCTATATCTGGCATGTTGAAGTCTCCCATTATCAGAACCTCCTCTTTAGCTGTCATGTTTTGTATATCTTCTAACAGTAGTGTGTCTATCTCCTCCCCTTGGTCTGGAGGCCTGTAGACAACCCAGTTCATATGGCTGTCCCATTTCCTGTTTCCAGGATGACCCACAGTTCTTCAGGATCCTTATGTGTATTCTGAATTTCTGTAGCTTTGATAATTTCATTGACATAAAGGGCCACCCCCCCCCCCTTTTTGTACCTTGGTCTCTTCTAGAACAGTACATAGCCGGGTACGGAAGTCTCCCAAATGTGGTTACTGGTGAACCATGTCTTGCTAATGGCTACTATGTCCAGTTTAGCCTTTGTCATTGTTGCCTGCAGGTCTGGGATCTTGTTTCCCAGACTTTGGGTATTTGCGTACATGATTTTCCACTGGCCAGATTTCAGTGTGTTAGTTGCTGGGTGAGGTCCGGCATTTCCCCTCCGTGTCCTTCCCCCTTCTGCCCTCCTAATCTGTTCCCCCAGCTCCCTATCCAACTCTATGCCCAGTGATGGTGGTCTATGCACCACCCCCACCCAAATCTTTTTCCCCAGTTGTGTTCTGTAGCACTACACATAGGGCTTTGGTTGCTCCCTCCTCCCTGGTACACATTATCCCATCCCTTATGTACAGTGCTACTCCTCCCCCTTTCATTATCCTCTCTATTCAATTGGTACCCTGGGATCTCGACGTCCCAGTCATGGTACTGGGTTGCCCATGTCTCTGTGATGGCAGCTATGTCTACCTCCCCTTCTGCCATCAGTATCTGTAGGTCTGTTGTCTTGTTTGCCAGACTCCTGGCGTTCGAGGAGACCACTTTCCATCTCGAACCCTGCCCCAGGTTTCCCCTATTCCCTTTCCGCCTCCCTAACCCCCTTATCTCTGCTATCCCTTCCCCTTGCCTTTTCCCCTCCTTTAGGTTCCCTCCTGGGGGGGGGCCAGCACCTCCCCTCGCCTGGTGCTGAGTGCTGTGCCCTCTACCGCCCCACCCATCACTTTAAATGTAGTTCATCAATCAAGTACCTTTCCAAGTTGTCTTTCAGGACCCTTATGCCCTTCCCTCCCTACTCAGATGCAACCTGTCCTGTGCATATAGGTAATTGTGTTCCCATGTCCTACCCCAGTCTCCCACCAGCCCATACTCATTTGCCTTACACCAACCTCCCAGCCATGTACCAAATTCCGCAATCCTCAGTTTTCTTGCAGTACTGGCTCTTGGGACAGGCAGCATCTCCGAGAACGTTACTGTTTTCCCTACTCCACTGCAGATTTTTCCCAGTTCCCTGAACCTTTCCTGCAACACATACACCTCACACTCTGCCAGGCCATTGGTTCCCAAATGAATGACTTTGTGAGGCTTCCCCTGCTCCTGTTTCACACATTTTGGTACAACTGTTCCCACCCTCCCTGTGGTAATGCCAGGCATGCACTCCACCATCCTGTTGTTCCTCCTTGTATGTTTGTTACCCCATCCTACTCCCTCAAGTATTGAGTCTCCAAGCATTAAAACCCTCTAACCCCCTTCCTGTCCCTCTCTGCCATGGTTCCCCATCTGCTTCCCTTCTCTTACACATTCCTTCCCCCAGAGCAACTCCTATTCTCTGTAACTCAGTTTCCCTTTTCCCCATGCTTGCCACCAGCTCTGCCTCCCCCCATGGGCTGGCCTTTTCTCCTCCTTTGTACTCCCCACCTGGAGAGTCCCTCACATTGCCCATGCCTCCCTCCTTCCTATCCCCTCTTCCTATGCTTACCTCACCCGCCATCCCTCTTGTCTCTCCTACCTTCCTGTCCCCATTACCTTTCCCTAACTCTGCCCCCCCACTCCCCTGTCCCCCCCTTACTGGGCTCTGCCTCAGCCTCCACTTGCTTCCTGCTCATCCAAACCCTGTAATAATGTATACCTGTTAGAGGTCTTATTTTCCCTGCCCTCAATACCTTGTGCTACCCTTCCCTGCTCCTCCCTCCTTGCTCTGTCTCTTTCCCTTCCTCACCACCTTCCATTTCCTTCCCCCCCCCAGTCCCCGTGGTGAGGGTGTTCCTTGACTCTGTCAGACCCTCATAGTTTCCTGCCCTGGTCCCATCTCCACGCCAGCCAGCTGTGATTTGCCCATACCCCCCCCTCCTACCCAACTATCCCCCTCCTCGTTCCCAGTTCCCATCTCAACCTCCCTAAGCTGCCTACAGACTAGACAAATCCCAGCCCTCTACACTGCTCCCAAGAAGATGGCTGATCCACACCCGTTGCATATGACCATCCTCCCATAACCCCCCTGTATGCTCCATCTACTACCCCTGCCCCACCAGCCTTCCTCCATGCTGCTTCACCGCTCCCCCAGCTGACAGCATAAATACAGGGGAGGATGTGGCAATCAAATGCCTCTAAACTTCCCCTCAGCAGTTTAATCTCCAATTTATCCTGCCCCATCGTTGCCTGCGGTCCTCTCTGCAGATGCCAAACTCCTGCTTCGTGGCACTCACGCTTCAATTTGCTTTATTTTCTGTTTCTTTGTAAATGTGCAAACCTTTTCTTTTCCTGTAAATACATACTGTTTATAAATACTTGTAGTCACTAGAAAATAATCTTTTTTTTTTTTTTTTTTTAATAGAACCAGTGACTGCTTGTTTTATTTAGAAAGGTAATTCTACTGGACTCTGTTTGCAGTCTGTCTCTGAAGGGCTCTCTACCCACAGGTACTGTGTTGACCTTGTGCAAGAAGGAGGTAATAAAATAGGTTTCCTGGTTCCTGTTCTGGTAAAAATCTGGTGGTGGCGGTGAACTAGAAGTCCCTGGCGAAGGTTTTTTTTGTCACAAACACATTGAAGGCAATGGGGTAGATCTGAACTACTATTCTCTTAACATTAGGCGATTTCTAGTCACATCTCTATGGAAAAAAACTGGTAAGCAGGCCACTGCTTTTGATGGCAAAACCTGTAAAGATGACAAGCGTTCCAAATAATCCACCACAATACCAGCCGACACTGTGCATTTCCTGGATCCTGGAACAAAACTATCTGTGATTTTTATCTAGCAGAACTGCTAACATTTCTAGATTCACTGGTCATGAGATAGATGGTACATTTGTAAATACGTACTTTAGAAAAACATGAAATAGTTTACTGCTGTAAATGCACGAACTAGAAAAAATATTGTCTTTGGCTAATAAACCAAATAAGCTCTCTTCTGAATACAAACCACAACGGGAGATGATTTGGATTCTCTTACTTTAATTGTCATTGCTTACTCAAATCCCACTGATCTTTAATTGTCTAATATTGATATACTATCTCAAAGTAGTCTTGTGTAACAGGTCCAAATGAAGTACCGCGATTTTCCACACACCTGTAGCAAGCAGTGGGTGCAGTCAGGAAGGGCAGCCAGCCCAGTTATGAGCAGTAAACAAGAAACTGACTGCATTCCTCGAAAATTGGGATGACCCAACAAAGCACAAACACCGGGATAGATTTTAAAGCTTTAATGCTTTATTTCAAGACAGTGTTGTGGCTAATTCAGCCACCCTACCACTTGCCCTGGCGCTTCAGAAACAAACCCTTCGTCAGAGGGCGTCAAAGAGAGACAGTATACACAGTACAGACCGTTTGGTCCAAGTCACTGGAGCACAGGCTAGGGAACCAAGAGACACAGGAGAGCCAGGTTTGAATCCCACCAAAACCAGTTCCAAGCTGTGTGACCTAGAGCCAAGTTCTCAGTGTTTCATCCCACCCCCAGTTGTAACATGGGTAAAAGCAGGACCCCACGGAAAGTGAGAGATTACATCTCAACTGGGCTACCCTGGATAAATAAACTGCAAAAGAAAAAAGAATCATGGCATACAGTATGCTCGTCAGCAACACGACATCAGTTTGATATTGCTATGCACCACAGGAGGACAAATGAATTCGCTGCTGCATTTGCAGCAGAAAGCTGTCAAATACCATACTATAGTGGATATATATCGCTGTCAATACATTTCTATACAGTGCCATGGCACACATTGATTCCAAAGATGATGTACAACATATGACAGTGATTTAAATCTGTCCTTATACCTGTTTAAAGAGGTCTGGTGCAGCATACAGAGATTTAAAATGCTTATCAATTTAGTAATGGGTTACTGACTTTATGTCATCAATACACAAATAATTAAGTGTAATTAAAAGACAGGCAAGATCAGGAACCACCAGGACTTAACAGGCACAGGGAAAATTTCTTTATACGATTTTAATAGCAGCGCAGGCCAAAACATGTCCGTTGCTTACTGATCGTTCCTCCTCGTCTTCACATATGGATGGGGCAGTGTAAGAAACTCCAGGCTATGGAATTCATTACATATAAACCAAGACTGGAGACTGCAATGGGAGTCGTACAACAGTAGCAGAAAAAAGTTGAAATTTTTCTCATAAGGTGGAAGGTATATCTGCAATAAAATATCTTGTGGTATAGGAAACTACTCAGTGTTGGAAATTAAGCTTTATGAGCTTTGGGAGCTGGGGACCCATAAAGGTGATATCCTTATATTGAGCCCTCCTTCCCATAATAAGTCTGTGGCAGTGATTCATGAGCTACCGGGGCTCTCTTCAGAACTAAGGAGGCTGAGCCCTGGCAAGCCCCCCTGTAATTCCAACACTGGAAGGTCTCATGGAGGTGTTCTCTCTCATTTCAATGCTGGGTTCATACTAAAGAACAATCTATTAATGAACTATGTTTCTTTGAACTGTTGGAACTGTATCATTCAAAGGGTTATTTTATTTTTATTTATGTATTTGATAACCCAGTAAGTACACTGCTCCCAGGGACTATTTTCAGGCACAACTCAGGCCATCTAGATGGCACGTATAGCACAAAAATAATCAACCTAGAGTTACAAGAACAGTTGACGATAAGATTGTTGACATTAGAATTATTACAAGCTCACAATATATAGAATTATATATTGGGGGGTGCATAACGAGAATTCAATGCACACCCAAAGGGTGGGATGCTACATAAACCCTGAGGGCGAAGCCCGAAGGTTTATCAACTCATCCCACCTCGAGGGTATGCATTAAATTTGAGTTTTGCACCCCCACCATATATTGTTTTATATAATTGTTGGGTAGTGTTTTCTCATCTAGAAAACACTTCACAGCAATTATAAAAGTCGGTACTGGCAGTAGATGGTGCTGCTGTTGAAATCATTTAAGCAGCATTCCTGGTGGTGGTGGTGTTTAGAGCCCCCCACCCAAATTTAATTCCGTGCTCTTTTAAGAGCATTGCAGGTCCCCCTCTCTAACCTCTCCTGTTGCATTTTGCGCTTGTGGTACGGTGGTGGTAACGGGTTGGGAAATGTCACTTTATGCCTCTCTACGCGTGACACAAAAGAAGTACTGAGTGGAGCTTCTGGTGCTGTCACATTTTTAAATGGCAAAAGGTCAACTGACCTGTCCCCAGGTAGGTTCCGGTGACGCTGCACAGATGGGAAGAAGAGACTGTGTGTGCACTCCGTTACCGAGAAAACGCATGCGCAGAGTGAGGGAAACCTGGCGCGTGTTGGTTATAACGGCGAATTATAACCTGGTTTCCCTATGGGAGAAAACGCTCCCCAGTTATGATATTAACATTAAGATTCTTTCACTTTACAAGGCCTGAAGTACAGAAAGATAACTGACACAGTGGGATAACAATTTGTTCACAGGATGACTGTGCACAGATATCACTTTACGCAAGTCAAGAACGGGGGGAACATTTAGTAATGAAGCAAGTAAACAATCTTAATAAAATGCCATTTAAAAAAAAAAAGTGCCAATCACAATGTACTGCCCTGCAGGGCTGCAGTCCTTAGTGAGTAGATGAGGCAAATAAGAGTACTGATGCAGCCAGCTCCGTGGTAGCTCACTAGAGGAGCACACTCTAGTATGCCAGCAACCAGGGGTCACACTATGATCCCGGGACATCAGGAGCACAGGCTAGCAAGGAGGGCTCCTCCAGGGGAGGGTGGCAGCGCACAACACTGCAACTGAGTGACCCCTGTTGTATGTGTGGTGGTGGTGTTATTGATTGCATGGATGATCGCGCTCCGCCTGACACTTCCCCAGGATAGTAGCAAGAGTACACAAAACGATAAGGGAGGTGAGATGGACTTACAGGGGACAAAAGCACTATGTTGGCTGCAACATGATGTACCACCGCACATGTACACCAGGCATGCCAACTGTATGGCGCTCCACACCAGCACACTGCAAAAATGTAGCAACCCTGGTCTCCAGAAACGACAAGGCCAGGCTGGAAAAGGGGCCACAACCTGGGGGATAAGCTGGGTGGTGAGACACAGCAGAGTGTTGGTCCAGAAGGTGTCCATAACCAATAAGCGGAATTCCTTGATACGATCAGGTAGAGCTCAGCAGTTGGGTACCTGCTGCTGGTGAAGATTCAGAGATCAGGCAGAAGTATGGAGGGTACAGGCAGTGTGGTTTTGCACCCCGACTGTTGTCTGCTTAGAGATCGAGAAGGGGGTACCAGCACCGGGGCTGAGCTCCCACCTCTGAAAGCTATAGACAGGAAGGAACAATTAGGAATCATGACTACAGCTCATATAAACATACTGCAAGTCATGAGAACAGAAGCCGTTAAATAAATAAATAAACTCTTGTGAAGAGAATGTTGAAAAACGTTATATGTATGCACACTATCATTAGTGACTTGAAGCACTTCTCACACTGCAGTACAGCATCGTCGAAATCCATTAAAATGCTGGGCTGCATTGCCGGGGGAATCACTAGTAGGCAGGAAGAAGTAATTTCACTGCAGTACAGATCACTGGTGTGACAGCATCTGTGTAGAGTGTGCAGTATTGACATGCCAACCTGAAAAAGGACATTAACCTGCTAAACGCGGTCCAGAGGAGGGTGAAAAAATATATATATATTTGGTCGCAGGTCATATGAGGAGAGGTTGGAGTGCCTAAACATGTACTCCCTGCAGGAGGGGAGAGAAAGAGGGGACATGCCGAAGACCTTTAAGTACAAGAAGGGCATCAACAGGGTGATTAAAGAGGGCCTCTTCTATTTATTTGAAAAGTTCCACCAGGAAAGGCATACTGAGCTAATGATAGCTCGCTTCCAGATGTGTCCCGGGGGAAGGGGACAGCGGAGGTACAATTTGATTTTACAGACAGCATAAAGTACAACAACGAGCCATAGCAAATAATGATAAAAAGGGCAATTTAAATTTAAAGAGACTCACCAGGATAACTCAGTGAGCCCCTGCACCACAGCCATCCATGCCTTGCCGCCACAGGATCACAATAAAGTGCAGATTTTTCGTTGAAGTTTTAAATAACTAAATAGATCCAGCGCTCGTAAAAAGGCGAAAACCAGGTCCCAAGGACTTCCTGTTTTTTCTGCTCCACGCTCGTTATCGCTGCCACTCAGGCAGTGATGAGCGTTAGTGAGAGTACGGGGCACGCCTAATATATGTAATGAGCAGCAGCTTTTCTATCTTTTTTTACTGATATAGTGGCCATTTGGCAGTGAATGTGGGCACGGTCAACTAACAAGGGCCTTGTTGGTTGACCGTGCCCACGTTTCACTGCCAAGTGGCCACTATATCATTTAAAATTGATAGAAAAGCTGCTGCCCACTGAAGATAGTGGGGCGCGCCCCCATGCTCTCACTGGCATCTCGTCAGCACGCTAGTGAGCGTGGGGGTGGAGCTGGGGCGGCAGCAAACAACCGGGAAGTCCATGGGACCTGGTTTTGACAATTTACGAGTGATGGATCTAATTAATTATTTAAAACTTTGAGGAAATCTTCACTTTATTGTGATTCTGTGGCGGCAAGGCACCAATGGCTATGGTGCAGTTGTATATCTTGGTGAGTCTCTTTAAATAACATTGGAATGAAAGCAACAACTATATACAGTTAGTCAGAGGGAGAAAGACTGTGCAGGCAGGATATACAGAACCACAGGGGGCACTCCTGAGGGCCGGTAGCAACTGAGGCGAGGAAGGCGGAGGAGGCGGGGTAGACCATTAACAAGGGGGGAGGGAGGTGGGGGGGTCATGTGCAAATTTTCTTTTCAAGCACAGCAGATCCAACCATACAACCTCCTGCCTCACATTTCTGTGCCATGGCTGCTGCCTGGTTTAAATTTACGACTGATTTAAACATGAATATCTTTGTACTGCTTACACCTAGAGCCACAGGTAGGCTCCATAACCTGGTTTGAAATAGCTTCTATGGGCTCTCAGATTTTGAGGTGCTCCAAACCTCACGTCCTCTTTAAGTAAGAATCCTAAATAACACTTTGTTTTGCAGATAAAGTGTTATAAAAAAGATCAAAGAACACTCACTGAAATGAATGGCGACTGTTGGATCGCATATTGTACAGTGATCTACAGCAAACATGAATGCTGGCAGTAATAAACAATCAGGCTCTTCATCTCAGAAGTTAAATATGATCATTTTCTAGAAATGCAGTGCTTTCAGTGTTTTTTGAATACCAACTCACATGCTAAACAGAATCAGGGAGCTTCCTTACCTCAATGGGAGCTCCTCCCATGATGTTTTTTTAATTGGGGTTTGGTACCAATCGATGCGAGGGTTTAACAAACAAAAGCCTTGTTAGTTGAATCCCGGCATCGTTCGGTACCATAGTCAACTTTAAAAACTGTGACATCTTCTGGTTCAGTGGAAGCAACATTTTAAGGGGGCATTGTCTTAAGCTGGAGGGGGGAAGGTTCAGCAGAGAGTTCAAGCGGCATTTCGTCACGCAGAGGGTGGTCACAGGGTGTAATGAATTTCCAGATGAGGCGGTGTCACAGGAGACAGTGGAAGGATTCAAAAGAGGGTGGAACAAAGTAGGGGGAAGGTCAGATTAAAGGGGTTGGGCAAAAAGGGGGAGTAGAAGTTGTGGGGGGCAGACTCTTTAGTGCCACTAAGGACTCTGCAACACTAGCACACTAGAGGGACCTCTGGGGTCTTCTTCTGCTCATATATTCATAAAAACTGGATTTTCTTTTCATATTAATTTATGAACTGTACTTCTTCCATTCAAACCACCTATCAAAGAATCATCCTTGGGCCAAACTACTATAAATAACCTGGAGATCTAAGGGTTAAACTGTCAGACGTTTTTAGGTAATAAGTAAGCAAAAAAAGTCTTGAACTATTTCTAAATAATGTCAATGTTCTAAAACTGAACCTCCAAACTGCTGAACCAAATGCTATCACATTTTCAGAATCCAGAGAGCCTGGTACCAAGAACGTGCCTGCCAAATTCCAGGCTATTCTGTCCAGGGATGGCCACACTGTTACGGTGTAAATACAGGTTTAACATAGAACAGCATTTGTAACCCAAGCTACAGGAGCATTACTGTGTCCCTATAATATGGTTCTATAGGCTTGTACTTATGCCAATTGTGGTCTTTCAGAGTCACAACATTCTGAATATGTCATGTCAGCTGCTAATCTGCAAGTATTTCAACCCAGTCTTTTATCAAAAGTAATTTAAAAAAGTCATAAAATATTAGTTTTATCAGATTATGTTTCTTGATACCAAAGGGTTCACCATGCCTCTTTTTAACAAGTGAAAATTACACACTATTGTACCAAAGATCATTAATGCAATAACCATACCGTGTGAATCTTGTAGATGATGTCAGATTGTGTTAAGCTCAAAAGGTCATTGTTCCCTTTTAAACTTTTGGAATGGCTCTTAAATTCTTTTCCTCGAAAATCATCTTCGTCAAGCCTGTGCTCCTGGATCATAGTCCCCATTCCTCCATCCAAAATCATTATCCGTTCCCGCAGAATCGAAGCAATTTCATCTGTCAAGGTTTTCTTTGAGTCCCCTGTTGGGAAGAAAAAAAAGATAAATCTTGCAACCCACAAATATTCCCATACTAACAATAAATTCAATTTGTGTTATTTATTTATTTTTATTAAGCCTTAGTAACAGCTGTCATTTCACTTGGTTCAAATCATATTCCTTCAAAAAAAGTTCCAACAGTTATCCAGGGTGGTGTTTCATCCCGTCATTTCCTGGTCTGCAGCTGAGCTCTCAAAAGGTTCACACCAGAGGCCTGTCACCTCCTCTTTTGTCAGTTTACCATCCAACATAATGATACATACCAATATAGCAGTTTAAGGTCAGAAGGGGGGGACTTCCGGTGACGTCAAGGTTGCGATAGCAGCTCAGAGACAGAGATCTTTACCCAAATGAGATAGAAACCTTACTCCTCCTAGCTGGAATCTGTCAAACAAGCATTTGTCAATGCCGAACATTTGCTTGCACGTATGTGCTGTGCAGGTGTCTGGTACTGATAGTGCACAAATGCAAATGCACTGCGCCAAAGGAAGACTCTGTCCAAGGGCTCTGCACTTCAGTGCAGCAACAGATGTGAAGAATTTGTGGGGCAGTCTGGTGGGCTACAGAAACACAGGACCCTGTGGTCCCTGCGCTTCCATGTGGCCACAGATACAGATACAAAGGGCAAAGAGTGCATCTGTCAGCCAATGTACAAGGCACTCTGCCACTCACAGATGGAGAGGTGCAGGGCGCTATGCCAAGAGGACAGCTGTCTTCACTATATGGTATCCAGGCCCACGCAGACAACCCTGCATCTTTCATTCCCTGGCTGGGGGTGGTTGCATAAAAGTGCCATTTCCCCCACCCTCCTCCCATCCAGCTGGGTCACTGAGCGCACAAACTCAGCTCACAGGGACAGGACTGCAAAGTATGCCTGCTGGGGTGAAGACTGGCACTACACGCAAAGGTTGTTAATTTTTTTTTTTTTTTACCCCAGGTTTTCAAGATACTTGTTTTATGATTCACCTTATAAATCATGACATGTACCATTTATAGTATACTGGCTGAAATGTCATTTTGCACCAGAGGTGTGAAAACACATCTCATCTAGGATTTAAAAAATGACAATGTCACGTTTGAGGTGGAAAAATGGCTATGTTGAAAGTCTGGAGTCAAAATATTGAAAATTAGTAAAGTTATGAGTGAACGTTAAAATAGTGTAACGTTCAGTCATAACCTTGGCATTTTACCATATTTGTACACCAAATTTTCAGCACAGCCTTCTTATTACCCTACCTCATGAACCCAGTAGGTGAAAATATTCAAATCCCCACCAAAATGCCATTCCTTGCCACCAAAATGTCATTCCACGCCACAGGTACGAAAACACGTTTTGGCCAGGATTTGAAAAATGACAGCTGTCATGTTCATGAGATGGTGTGAAAAAACGGCTATGTTAAAAATTTTGGGTCAAAATATTTAAAATTACTAAAGTTACGAGTGTGCACAAAAAAATGTCAACATATATGCATAACTTTGCCATTTTTACATATTTTGACCCTAATTTTTCATCATAGCCTTCTAATAACCCCATCTCATGAACAAGGGTGGTGTAACTGTTCAAATCCTGCCTGAAGGGTGATTTTGTAATGCGACCAAGAAATCACCTTTCAGGCCTGATTTGCATAATTCCATCACCATTGGTCATTAGGAGGAGTCCCAAAAAGGCCATGTTGAAAATTTGGGGCCAAAATATGCAAAAATGTCAAAGTTATGCATTAAAGTTCAAAATCCTATTGAAACACATTGAACTGCATTTACCTTAGTTTCTCATATTGTAGTCGGTTCCAGCAGCGAGACGTACCTTTGATCAGAGAGTGGATCTTCGCCTGGGAGATGTTCAGGTGAGTGAGGGTGTGGTGGGGACTACTGAATGGGAGTTCAGGGTGGTGGGTGGGAAGTGTGTATGAGGGGCAGATCAGCGAGGGATGTTTTTCTGTTTTATAGGGTAAAAAAAAAAACACATTGAGGGACAGGTTTCTTTCTTTTAGGGATATTTCGACACTGGGAGTAGGCACCCCAGTATCGAGCTCATTGGGAATAGAGCAGGCAACCTGGTGGGCACCCCAGTCGGCTTATATTTCAAAAACATTTACAAAGATTGGGAAGGGCGGGCAGGAGCAAGTGACTTGAAGGGGACAGAGAGAGAAAAAAGCAGTAGCGGGGGTAGGCACCCCGCTCCACTTTATATAGTATATAGATATTGCACTATCATTCAGGCTCCTGATGCTGAAGGCCAAATCAGCTGCTTGCAGACTGACTTCATGCAAATTAAAGGGCCGAAGCCCTCTCTGATTGGAGCTGCTTTGGTCCTTTCAACTACATGAAGTTTCAGCCCAGCAAGCAGCAAGTGGCATCACGACCACAGTGTGTGGTCATTAGTCTGGACTGCCGAGCCCCTTCCAGTTTGAACTGCAACGGGCTCGGCAGTGACACATCTCTGAAATGATGTTAAATGTAACAAACCATTTCTTGCACATGCACAAGCAAACGTAAAAACAGCAAAAATGTCAGAAAAGGATGAAGGAAAATGCAGGAGCACAAGACTGTGTTCAGGAAAAGCCAAAAAGAGCGAATGACACTAGATATAGGGACAGAAGCTCTGATGTTAGCTACAGCGTGTCTCCATGACAGCACTCGGGACCACTTATGATGCAGGCAGGAACAGGAGCGTTTAACACATATCCGGTTTAAACTCTCATTCAGAGAAATTAAAGCCTCTCGGCATGAAAACGGCGGAATTCAAAAAACTAAATGAACGGATGACTGCAGTGGAGCAGAGACTCAAAGCTTTAGAATGTGTGGCAGTTGTGAAAAATTGGGCCATGCAACTGGGGTCTGCCCTGAAAAACTCCTTGCTGCACTACACAGAAGCGCTTCAGGAAAAGTGCCTAGATCTGGAGGCCCACTCCCGGAGAGATAATCTGCAGCTAACAGGACTCCCGGAGGGTGCAGAGAACGGGCATATGTGCGACTTTCTCCATGAGCTAGTAAAAGATGTCCTTGCTCTGCCCGACACCTTACAGTTTTGGACTGAGTGCACCCATAAAGCTCTTCTTCCCAAGTCCATGGACCTCCACACCAGGCCAAGACCCATACTGATTACATTTTCCAGTTATAGAACAAAAAAAAGATATTCTAAGAGTTGCCTGGCAGAAGGGAGATATCCATTACAATGGAGCGCATTTGTACATCGACCAAGATTACCCCCTCGGACAACTTACGCAAACGACTCCAATATCTGAACGAGATTAATGCCCTGAAGCCCAAAAAGAGTCAAATTCCAAACCCACATCCTGCACAGATCTGTATTTTCGGGGCAGATGGCACCTGTCTCTATAACACCCCCCAGGAAGCTGTTGCAGCATTAAAGGACTATGGTATCCCACTACAGCAATGGAACCCTACCCAGCAGCAAGCCTAACAGATGCCTGGAGGAGGGGACGACTCTTAATCGACACAATAACATTCAAGTTCAGTGACATAAATCAGCATAGCACACCATTTTCAATCAGGAGTTAATGCCCATGAATATTTGTCCTAATAAGTCTCAAGCTACCAAATCAATGCCTATTAAGTTAATCGCTCCAGAGTGTGCTAAACAATCACCTGTTTCTGATTCTTGTACCCCTACTGTCTCAAAACAAGTGTTAGTCCTGGGAGATTCAATCACTGAGCACACTGACAGGGCGGTATGCAATAGTGACAAGAGCAACCGCACTTGTTCTAGCTTCCGTGGGGCCAGGGTATCTGACATTATCTATCTTCACATATGAACCATGCACAAGGCGATAGTGGTGCTTTCAGCACAGCAAAGATAATGTCAATAAGCCAAAGCACACACTTACCCCAATAATAACCGGACCCAGAGCTTCTTAATTAACTTTTATTGCACCAAAATAACGCCTGACGCATTTCGGACAAATAGTCCTTTATTAAAGGCTAAAAACACAATGAGAGCAACTTACTTATATATCAAAACAGTTATTACATCATAGTGATGAAATACAAAACTATTGGTTACTCACAAATGACCACCATCACCTTTAAAACCATCCTCAAAATTTAAAGATAAAGACACAGAATAAAACATTAGTTATATAAAACCCATTAGTTGAACAAAATTAAATACATAAATACTAAGATATTAATAATACCACATAATATTATCTATATTCCAAATACGGTTTTAATTCTAAATGTGCATTGATGCCTGGTGTTTTGTATGCATTCAAATGTAAAATCCATTCATTCTCCTTTCTTAGAATTTTATTGCGGTAATTACCGCCTCTCGAATCATGGAAGACTTTTTCAATGCCTAAAAACTTAAATTGATGTAACTCTAATGTTTCTCTATTTTCAAAAATATGTACTGCTGTGGCATAGGTCAAATCATTTTTACTGACTGCACGAACATGTTCTAAAACTCTAATTTTAAATGCTCGTTCTGTTTTGCCAACATAAAATGCACCGCAATTACATATCGCCAAGTAAATAACCCCCTGAGTGTTACACGAAATCAATTGTCTAATATCAAAAACTTTTTTCTGTCGATTGTTGACACTAAAATTCTTATTCAAAATATGAATGCAAGCGCAACAATTTTTACACTGTACACAACCAGTATAACCACCTAGCCAGCTATTGGTGTGAATCATTGTGTGTGTAAAATGACTTCTCACTAAGGAGTCTTTCAATGTAGGTGCATACCGATAAGTAAAAATGGGTTTTATATAACTAATGTTTTATTCTGTGTCTTTATCTTTAAATTTTGAGGATGGTTTTAAAAGGTGATGGTGGTCATTTGTGAGTAACCAATAGTTTTGTATTTCATCACTATGATGTAATAACTGTTTTGATATATAAGTAAGTTGTTCTCATTGTGTTTTTAGCCTTTGATAAAGGACTATTTGTCCGAAACGTGTCAGGCATTATTTTGGTGCAATAAAATTTAATTAAGAAGCTCTGGGTCCAGTTATTATTGGGGTAAGTGTGTGCTTCAGCTTATTGACATTATCTGACATTACCTCCATGATGCCTAAAATGTTACAAAATGCGGGGGAAAATCCACTGGTTATCATACATGCAGGTGTTAATGATATAAACAACACCCCATTTAATCAGTTACAACAGGACTATGTGGCGTTATGTAACCTGTTACTTGATAGGGGATGCTGTGTATGTATATCTGAAATTCCACCTGTCCCGAGAGCAACATCTACCATGACGCAGAAAATCAAAGCCCTAAATGAATGGCTGCGAAAGTGGTGTTTAAGCAGGATATACCCTGTATTACCCACCGGGAATCATTTTCATATTGTTCTTCCTTGTTTTGCTGGGACGGTTTACATCTCAGTTGTAGGGGTAGTACACTTATGGGGAAAAGCATCACTAAAATCATAAATCATTGTTTAAACTAAAAACAATGGGGGAGAATGGGTCTATTCCCAAGTCTCTGAATACTTACCAAAATATTATTACAACTAAATGTAAATTCCTAGCTTTGAATGCAAGATCTTTAAACCAACTCAAATTAGCAGAACTCGAAGCCAAATGTAAAACTTTAAATACAAGTGGGGTGGGAGTAACCGAAACTTGGTGGAACGCATCCTCAATTTGGTCCAGAGAGATTCCAGGTTATAAATTATATCATAAAAACAGATTAGATAAGCAAGGCGGTGGAGTTTGTATGTACATACGAAATGATATTCCTTCTTTTGAAGCGTGTTCTCCCTTTCCTTTGGAAAGTACTGTATATGGGTTAAAATCTTACTGAAGGAGCAGTCCTATATAACTATTGGTAACATCTATCAACCTCCATCTGCAAATTCAGATTACACAATTGATATGTTTAAAGAAATTACACATTTTTCAGAATCTCAAGATACTGTAATATTTGGTGACTTTAACCTCCCTCAGATTAACTGGGACTCATTCTCAGGACAGTCCTATGCCGAGAAAGGACTAATAGATGTGGTAGTTAGTACTGGATTACAACAACTTGTTACTGAACCCACTCGAGGTCCTAATATTTTGGATCTTTTATTTACTAACATAGAGCAAGAAATTAGCAATTTACAAATTTGGGATCCACTTGGGACCAGTGATCATTCATCTATTCTTTTTGAAATTCAACAGTTTAAAACTACACAAAGAAAGTTATACTGTGCAAAAAATTATAATAAAGCAAATTTTCTGAAATCAATGAATACTTACAAAACACAAACTGGGAATCTAATCTTCTTAATTGTACAACACTACAAGCTTGGGACTTTTTTAAAAACATTGTACATTATTTGGAAAATACCTTTATTCCATCTAAGAGGAAATTTAATAATAAAGGAAAAATTCCCCCTTGGTTCAACAAGACAATTAAAAATCAGATTAAAATAAAAATTAAACTTTTTAGGAAACTTAAGAATAGTTCTGTTCCATTTAAAACTACTCTATTACATAAATACAGACTATCTGTGAAAAACTTAAAAAATTCTATTAAATTGGAAAAAAATAAGCTAGAATTTAAACTAGCTCACACAAGACTGTCACAAATCTCTTTTCTCCTATATAAAAAGTAAAAAAGGTGTATCAAGGACCATTGGTCCCATTATAACTAATGGCTCTTCTCTATCTGATATAGAAACTTCGAATCTCTTTAATAAGTACTTTTGTTCTGTCTTCTCTCAAAAATCACCTATTAGTACATTTAAAGTTCACCACGTAGATTATCATAGGTTCTATCCAACTGACATTATACAGACTATCAAAAAACAAAACAAAAAAAATACTAGTCCGGGCCCAGATGGTATTCATCCATGGTTTCTGATTGAAACCTCTATAAATATTTCTATACCTTTGTCAATTATCTTCAACAAATCCTTACAAGAAGGCATTGTAACAAATGATTGGCGTTCAGCAATAGTTACTCCCATATTTAAAAAAGGCAATAGAGGTTCTGTGCAAAATTATCATCCAATTAGCCTGAGCTCTGTGGCTGGTAAATTAATGGAACAAGTAATGAAGTCTCTAATAGATCAAGATTGTAAAAAATTAGGAATTTATGATTCAAATCAGCATGGGTTTACTCCCAAGTATTCCTGCACTACCAATCTGATATCTTTTTACAATAACATAAGTACTTTACTAGATGTGGGTATCCCTACTGATGTAATTCTTTTGGACTTTAGTAGAGCTTTTGATAAAGTCTCACATGAAAAACTCATTACTAAAATGCACAGTCTAGGTTTGTCACCTGATATTGTCAACTGGACTAAACTCTTTGACAAATTATTCTCAGAGTCAGAATTAATGATATCTTGTCTGATTCGGGTAGTGTGACAAGTGGTGTACCACAGGGGATGGTCCTGGGACCAACATTGTTTAATCTCTTTATCAGTGATTTACAAACAGGGCCAAATAACTTCATGGTTAAATCTGCAGACGATACTAAATTGGGTGGCAAGGTTAATAATCAAAAAAATATTTCTGCATTAAAGAAGGATCTGGAAAAATTAATACTTTGGGCAAATGAAAATCATATGCAGTTTAATCAAGACAAATGTTTAGTAGTGCATTTCGGTGTAAATAATCCAAAAACGATATATTATATAAACGGCCTACCACTTCACTCATCAAATTGTGAAAAAGATTTAGGGATATACGTTAATAAACTTACATCAAATGATCACGGTGTTAGAACTGCTTGCATGACCAACAGACTTTTGAGGCAAATAAAATGCACTTTTGTTAATAGCACTGAACAATGCCTTATTCCATTGTATAGGGCATACATTAGACCGTATCTAGACTATGACTCCCCTTTCTGGAATCCAAACCAAAAAAAGACATAGCAACAGGTTTAAAGGAGAGTAACTAGAATGATTCCAAGATTAACAAACTTGGATTATCAGAACAGATTAAAAACTACTGGTCTCTTCTCTCTTCAAACTAGAAGATTAAGAGGTGATATGCTTATGGTTTTTAATTTAATGAATTCACCAGATCTAATGGAAAAATGTGGTCTAGCACTCTCCAAAAGGAGACATGTTCCGAGACTGCATAATAAACAGCTTGAAGTAAAAACTTTTAAAACCAGCAAAAGGGGAAACTTTTTTCCAATAAGAGCATCCATTGTATGGAACACCTTGCCACAAGAACTGGTAGAGGCAACTAGTGCCACTGTCTTTAAAAACAAATTACATGTTTGGTTGAGGAATAATAGATAAATAATGTCCCACATAGTGTGGGGAACAGTCTCGATGGGCTCTGGCCTTCTTCTGTTCTTTCATACCAAGTAAGTAATGGGGGAGATCAGGGCTCTTCTTCAGCAAGTGCAAAATAACATCCTCCCCTGCCCCCAGCCACCCAGATTCCATCAGCCTAACTGATCACAGAAATAGCTTTTAAAGTTGTAAACAGCCAGCCCAGTGGTGCAGAGGGCTGAGGCGCTGGATGCCGCACCTCGCGCCATGCTGGCAACCCGTGTTCAGAAACACGCCTGGGTTGTCAGGGGTCGGCAGGGAAGGGATAGGATTGAGCGTCTGGAGGACTGCTCTGCTTTCCTGGGGAGGATTGAGGGTTCCCACTGCTCTGCATCACTGGGGGCACTACCAGAGCTGGTGCCATTGGGTTGTAGTGCGGCGGACGTCGGCACATCATGCCTCAAACACCATTGCACATCCGCACTCTAGGGGGTCTAAGGAGGAAAATGGCTGGGTGCAACCATGCAGCTTGATGGCCTCACTCTGCCCTGTCCAGAGGACTGTCATGGAATCGTGCTGGGGGGGGGGTCCGGGCCCTCAGAGTGACATGGGGAGGCCCTTCTGCAGGTTGGTATTCGGCTGCATTGGATCGCCATCATGCGAGTGAGCCTGCCGCTCTCCAGGCAAGCAGAGCCGGTGGCTGGATGCCCCTGCCGGTTACGTCACAGTAGGGCGTAAAAGTTTAAATAAGATTTAAAAAAAAAACTGTAAACAGACAGCAGCGTATAACAACTGTTTAGCACTTTAAAACTAATCATACAGTTTCATTCATTTTATTAGCCAGCCACAAAAAGTCTAGTAAAATTGCTACTTTGTCTTTCTCCCTCCCACTGCACTCTAGCAGCCTTCCTACCCCCCACCCCGCATTACAGTCTGCCCGTCCGATTCCTTGTTCTGCCTACTTACCGGCTTTCTTTTTCCATTCCCAGCTCGCAAAAACCCTCATTTGTAGGGTCAAGAGGGCAGACGCCTCAGGAGCCCTCCCCAGCATCTCTCAGCGTCTCCCCAGGTAGGAAAAGAAAGGACAGCAGCCATCTAGTGTCTTACCTGACCGCATGGTACTTACTATCAAGCCTCAGGTAGCAGTAGTCGGTGCAGCTCCCACCCAAAGGTTGTCTCTATTATATAGCACCTGTGAGGTACAAAAAACAATCAGAGAACTTCCACCCCCTCCACCAAAAACTACTTGATTCAATGTGTCTCCCCACCCTCTGATCAGTTAGGTCAGTCAAACTTTATCCAGCTGGGGTCCCATTTCCCATTAGTGCTGCTCTACAGCCAAACTGCACGCAGAAGGAGGAAGCAAGGATTCTATCTACTGATTATTCCATTTCACAAACTGTGTTTCATTCTTAGTCCCTCCCCTCACCCCCAAAACCATCCCATCTACCTCTAACCACTGTCTTCTAGTTCATTACCCAAAAGCTCTAAAATCAGCCCCCTCACCACCTAGGACCTACACACTGGGGACCCACTCTACCTGCTCGCAGCCCCATACAAGAACCTCATTACTGCATACATATAGCATGTATATTTCTTAGGTGCCCGTCAACTGAACTGGTCAACCTTTGATACATATATTATTGGTGTCATTTCCTAAATCAGAAACCCACTTTCTTTAATAAATCCAGATCAACCAGTCTCCTCCACAAGCTCCCAATGGAAATGTTCCTGTCTACTCAACATCTGATGCTGACTCGGCCCTAGCCGAGTTCCAATCCACACTCACTCTGGTGTGGGACTCTCATGCCCCTCTGGTCAATGTACCTCATAATATTCTTTTACCTTTCATACCTCTTCTTCTCTCCCCCACTTCCCCACACAAGCTGCATATACCAATCTCCCTCCCCTGCTCTTGACGCTCCTCTCATCTCCCCTCTCTCCTTCTGCTCTGAACCCCCACTATCCCACCCCCACTATCCCACTCCCCGCCATACACCCCTTTCCCTCAAATTCACGCCAGTGTCTTACCCCCACAAATGTCAGTAACCAAAGTATTTCTCTGGATCTCCCACTCTTCTCATAACTCCACTATAAACCCTCAGGGGCACAAGCTACCTGCCACCTTCTCCTTCTTCCTGCTGATCCTACTCATCGCCGGGGACACTGAACTGAACCTGGGCCCCCCCAACCCCCAACCAAACAACTGCCCTAAGGGTCTACATATTTTTCACATGAACATCAGAAGCCTGCTACCAAAGCTGGACCTTGTTAAATGCTGTATGGCTCAACACTCCCCTGATGTACTCTGCATCACAGAAACATGGCTCTCAGTAAAGACCCTCCCCCCGACTCCTCCTTAATGATCCCCGACTACTTGCTTTTTCACCAAGATCGTGGCAAATGGAGTGGAGGGGTAGCACTTTATGTACGGCAATCACTATCTTGCTCTGTCACCAAACAAGAAACCTGCTCTGCCTCCCACAAACTCATCCTTGCCCTCATTTTTATTTTAGTTTTTGTTGACCGGGTAAGTGCACTAGGCAAATTCTGCCTATTTTCAGGCACGTCCCAGGGGAAGGGGATACAGATGAATGCCAACTGATCTTGAACCAGAGTAACATGTTGGTGGTATTTTTAGTGAATGGGGGAAATTTGGCCAGGGCACTGAGGAAATTCCCCTACTCTCCTGCAGGAGGACTTGCTGCTGTGTATGCAGGCTACAGTCAGTCTAGGGCTGGCGACTGAGGAGAATGGCTGTCAGTTGGGGCCGGAGCCCAGGCCTGAAGCTCCATTTGTGATTATGGAGAACCTTTGTGTGCCGCCTATGGAAGCTATAGGAGATGCCAGAATTGAGACACAGGACGTTCCTACTGGTGACTTTATTATTTCTGGTGTTTCTGCACAAGCAAACCTACCCGTGACTTTACAGCTTGTCTTGGAAACTTCACTTGAGTTCAGGGCGCGAGGCATCGAACGGAAGTTTGCACCCAGCTTAGTTACTGAAAAAGTTGCTGTTGAGTCGTCCCTGTCAGTTGTTGCCTCCGATACTGTCAAACCGCGGGTCGCGCCTCAGCTGTCTCGGGCTGACGTCGGCATTACCACAGTAGAAAGAATGCAGAAGTCTTTTCTGCTTCCTACTGCAGACGCTCCCTTTGAGCCCGACAGCTGGTCGGAGGACGAATCTGTACTTCATTCAGGCTGGATGCAAACGGATGATGGGAAATGGGTGCCCGATCCAGTCTGGACATCTTTTTAGCAAAGTGAGCAGAGTGATCATGTTTCTTCTGAACTGCTGTCCTCTGTCCCAGATCGTTTGCCTGCTAAAACTATGATTTCGGCTCCCCCTAAGATTCCTCGTGGTGATGCGACTGGGAATCCTGAGGCTCTGTTGCACAATTCCACAAGAGCTGAGGATACTCCTCCTTCTCCTAGGCAGGAGAGGAGACGGACAGGCCCTACCTTTTCAGATCTATTTAAACATAATAAAGTGAACCAGGTGCCTAGAAGAAACGTTGTCCGCCTTCCCTACTGGGGAGGGCTACAAGACCATCCAGATAAAAAATATGTGGCTAAAATACTTTTAAAAGATTCTATGGGGTTTTCTGCCTCTGATATTTATGCCTTGATTAACAGCAGAGGCGAGGACACTTTTGATGTTAGTTTTAAAAACTTTACTGGACTTGATGCTTTTTGGAGAAAGTACGAGACTTTGAAGCCTTTGCCTTTATGGGTTCCTTTTTGGGCCAATGCCCTGACTAAACCCATCTATAAAACTGTTAACATGTTTAGGAATGAGGGGGTTAATGCTGGAGATATCTATTTCCGGTTGGGAAAAAAGTGCCAAGTTTTAGGTCCTCCTTCTGCAATCATTGATTCAGAGGGTATCTGGACAGGCAGTTGGCGTTTTAACGTTAAACTGTTGATGCTAGGGGATGAAATCCAGCATATTCCAAATCAGTTTCTTTCTAGGGAAAGATACAGGAGTGGTGTTTTAACCGGGGCAACCTAAGGCCTGCTACAAGTGTGGCAGTAGCAGACATTTAAGTAGCACTTGCGACAGGGTCATTTGTACTTTATGTGAAGATTATGATCATACCAGTACTGTTTGCAGGAATGTGTATAAATGCAATTTGTGTGAGGAACACGGCCATGCCTATCATCAGTGTCCCTGGGCAAGTCAGAACAGACAGGGAGGCTAGAATAAAGATGACTTGGTATCTGAGGCACAGGAAGGATATAGGCCTGACCCTCCTAGTCCGCCCCCACCCCTATCCCCACCCCAGCACCCCCGACTTCAGGGGGAGATGACTGTGAAATGGGTCAGGGGGATGCTGTTTTTGAGTCTACTACAGGTGCTCACCCTGATACCCCTAGCACGTCTGGTGAAGGGAGTGCTGGGTTCATTATGCCTCCCCCTCTGCTGGTTTTGGTGTCCCTTCTAAACGTGTCACTAGATCCTCTAGTAAAGCTCCTGTTTCTGCTGTCCCTGTGCCTACTAAACATTATTTTAAAATCTTACAGAGGTTGATGGAGGTTTGGATTCAGATACTTCTTCCATTTCAGGCGCTGTATCCGAAATTAATGTGAGGAGGAGTTGGTTGGGTCTAAAGACATGAAAAAGAAGAAAGGTAAAAAAAAAAGATAAAGAACTTGGCCAATTTTCCTTTAATTTTTTACCTGCTGGCATCCTTATACTTGGTCTCGTGCAACACTTGCAGCATTAAAAATGCTAAAAGGTGGCAGGCTTGGTTTAGTTTTTTTTTTTCAACCTTAAGATCTGATATTTTTTTGCAAGAGAACAGGTTTACTTCTGTCCATGATATTGTACAATTGCAACGTTTATGGCCCTGGGGCCCTTCTTTTTGTTAATTTGGGGCAGATGGGTTGGCCATTCTCTTTCGCACATCTGAACTTTGGGTACATCGTTTTATAGATTTGGTGCCAGGTAGAGACATGATACTCAATTGTACTTTTCATGTTTTTTTTCTTCATTTTATTAATACTTATACTCCTCAAAGTAAAAGCTCCAGAACTGATTTTATTTTTTAGTTTTTGTTGACCGGGTAAGTGCACTAGACAAATCCTGCCTATTTTCAGGCACGACCCGGGGGGAGCGGGATACAGATGAATGCCAACTGATCTTGAACCAGATTAAGTTGTTGGTGGTATTTTTTAGTGAATGAGGGAAATTTGGCCAAGACACCGGGGAAATTCCCCTACTCTTTTTGATAAGTGCCATGGGATCTTTAACATCCACCTGAACTACCACCGATCCAGGCAGATGGGACCTCGGTTTAACGTCTCATCCGAAAGACGGCACCTCAGAAGTGCAGCACCCCTCTCATGCTGCACTACAGTGTCAGTACTGGGATATTAACCCAAGTGCCAGATGTGGGAACTGAACCCACAGCCCTCTGATCTCCCGGCCTCAGAGGTGAGTGTGCTACCTACTGAGCCACTGACACTGCATTTATTTAATTAAATTAAGCCCTTCCTGTTTACTACTAAATCTGTCGTCTGGGGGGGGGGGGTGATATGAACTGTACTCTGGATGTTAAAGTTAAGGATAACTTGCAAAAAAAAAAAAAAATATATATATATATTGTGATTCCCACGTTTTAAAGGGTATCTCAGACATAGCTATGTTGCAGGATGCCTATAGGTCATTGCAAAAAGTGGGTGGTACTACGTATCAGAGAAGTGCTTTCTCCACTAGAATTGATTTTTTTTCCCCCAGACTTTTACATACTTTAAAGATGACAGTGTCCCTTGGCAAATTCACAGATCATAATATGTTACAGTGCACCCTTGGTATGTGTAATGTTTCACCCAGTTTTCCTTCAGTCCCCAGGCGATGGAAGTTAAATTCCTCTGTACTGTTACATACAGCTGTTAAGCTACAGGTTGAAAGATGTTTCCTTTTTAGAAAATCGATTGCTGGTATGTATGAGGATTGGGGTAGTTGGTGGATGGACACCAAATCTGATATTAAGGCCCCTTTTTTTTTTTTTTTAAACTGGGAAAAAACTTACCCATAATGAGAATTATATTTTGTATTTAGGTTATAAAGATCAATTGTATAAATTAATGTCTCTTCCGAATGTTTGTGACTGTAGAATTAAGTCGCAAATTGATATTATTATAGGGAAAATGAGGGCATATCATTTTTCTAGGGCAGCATCTTTGACTGCGGAGTTTAAATTTGGGACTTCGTCTCAACCTTTTTCTGATCTCTTTGAGGCTTGCAAATTTAAAACTGGGCATAAGGTGATAGGTTTATTTGATGCTGCTGGGGTTTTCAAATATATGGGGGTTGAATTGTTGGATATTCTGAAGGCGGCTTTGCATGACTATTTGGGGTCGACTTTTGTTCCAGGGTTCAGGTGGGATCAGGTGGTGACCTGTCCTACCCCGCTGCTTTCGATACAGACTTTTTCTGTTATAGATGGCCCTGTTACACTTTCTGAAGTCCCTGAGGCCATCTCTAGTTTACGGGAGGATGGCCTGACTAATGAATTTTTAAAATGTTTAAAGATGTCCTTGGAGGGATTCTGGTGGATACATATAATGATATGACGACTTCTGGGAGGGTTCCTCAGGGTTTTATGAATGCTATTATGATCTATTTAATTAAAGGGGGTGACAGGAAACACCTCACCAACTGGAGGCCAATTAGTCTCTTGAATACCGATTATAAGATCTTGTTATATGTTTTAAGTAAAAGACTGCAGAAGGCGGCTATGGAGCTTATACATCCAGTTCAAACTTGTTCCGTCCCTGGGAGGAATATACAGTTAAATTTAAGATTACGGGATGTTTTTGAGTATGGGACACAGGGTAAATTGAGAGGGTTTGTGCTGGCTCTTGATCAAGCTAAAGCCTTCGATAACGTCCCCCATAGTTTCCTGTTTGTGGTCCTAAGTACGGGATCCCTTCTATTTTGCAAAATTGGATTAAACTGTTGTATCATCAGGCTTTTACTTTTCTTTTTGTTAAGAACACTTTGGGAGAACCTGTGTTGTTACGGAGCGAGGTCAGACAGGGGTGTCCACTCAGCCCCTTGTTGTATATTTTTTGCCTCGACCCCCTTTTGAGAGTAATTTTGAGTGATATTGATATTGTGGGATTATCTCCTCATGCAGCCATACCTGCGCAGAAACTTTCTGCTTATGTGGACAATGTTTGTCTTCTGGTCTCGGATGTTCGGTCTGGTCTTAAGGCTTTGCAGCACTTTAATGATTTTGCTCAACTTTCGGGAGCTGGGTTGCATTATGGGAAAAGTAAGGCATTACAAGTTGGTGCTGGGGTTAAAATAGGTACTATTGCTGTTATAGGGGTGGTGGAGGGGCACCTTAAAATTTTTGGAGTTTTTTTGGGGGAAGGAGACATGGCATTTCTTAATTGGGAAGATAAGCTGATTTTGGGTGAGCAGAAGGTGTCTAGATGGAAATCTTGGGCCTTTGGGAAATTAAAGAGAGTTCAGATTGTTAAGAAGTTTTTACTTCCACTCTTTTTATATATAGCTCATGTTTTTCCTGTTCCCTGTGCATTAGAAACAAGACTTTACAGTGTTTTTTTTCCAAATGATCTGGGGAAGCAAGTTGAATCCAGTGAAAAGGGATTTCACATACCTTCCGGTTAAACAGGGTGGTCTCGGTATGATTAATCCTGTTGTGTTTTTTCACTCCTTTTTTATTTTTTCAACCTTCGATCACACAACAAGGGCCCTAAATCTGTGGGATCCATGGACTAGGGGTCTTTTTCAAGTCTTTTTGGACAACCAGGTTACATTGGTCCCTAAAATCCGTGGGTCTGTTTCCGTTCCAGGTTTTGCAGCTGCATCTACTAGGAAATTAAGACTAGGGGGTTTTAGTAAATCTGAATATACTAGTGTGCAAAGGAAGGTTTTGTATGTCAACATTATGAATAAGGCTCATGCCCCTATTGTAGACTTCCCTAGATGTCTCCCTACCAAGCTGGAATCAGCCTTACAACGTTTACAAGATCAAAGAATTCCACAGCATATGTGGGATGTACAGTGGTTGAGCTGTCATGGGAGACTGGGAGTTAAGGGTAACTGGAAGCATAAGCCAGTAACAGAACGACTGTGTTTAAGACCTGAATGTAGAGTACAGGAGGAAACTTTGGAACATTTTTATATTCTCTGTACTTACGCACAGCAATTCTGGGGGGATTGTTCACTCAGATGGAATTGGGGTCCTGTAAAACATATTCAGTAAGAGCGTTTGATTCTACGAGAATATACAGGGTTTTACAGAAGATATCATCCAAGCACTTTAAATATCATTTTTGCTTGTCTTAAATACCATCTGTGGCAGGCCAGGTGTAAATTTTCATTACAACACATTAATACTCCACCTTCTGTATTGTTAGCGAGTGCTGAAGCATCTCTGAATCTACTTAAACAGAAGGAACGTGCGATGTTTGATAGAGGAAAATTTGCTGATTTATGGAGACGTGTGTTGGTTGGGTAATTTCTAGTGATTTACGGGGTATGATGTTAGGATTTCTTTCTGTTTATAAAATTGTATGCATTGTTTTGTTTTTCATTTTTGTTTGCTTTATTGTGTTTATGGGGAACTTTATTATTGTATAGATGGATTCCTGTATGATTTTTTTAGTATTATTACAATAACTTTTGTTTTTGTGTTTTTCACCTGATGTTATGTATTCTATTACAAATAAAAAATTCCCCTATTCTTTTTGAGAAGTGCCATGGGATCTTTAACATCCACCTGAACCACCACCGGAACAGGTAGATGGGACCTCTGTTTAACATGCCATCCGAAAGATGGCACCTCATAAGTGCAGCACCCCCATCATGCCACACTACAGTGTCAGTATTGAGATTTAACCCAAGTGCCTGGTGTGGGGATAGAACCCACAGCCTTCTGATCTCCAGGTCTCAGAGGCGAGTGTGCTACATGCTGAGCCACTGACACTGCCCCCTCCCCTCTATGCTCCCCATCTTCATAGGAGTGATTTATGCCTCACCACGGCTTGCCCCTGACTCACTTATCTCATGCTTACCCACCCTACAACCCTTTACCACAAATGATGAGTATATACTAATGGGAGACTTCAGCTTAGACTGGCTCTCCCCCTCCTCCTACACCAAAATTGAAGCTCTTAACCTCACACGGTTGATCACAGAACCAACCCATTACAATCCCCGCTCCCCAAACCACTCACTAATTGACTGGAGTCTTTCCTCCCACCCACACAGAATCACCTCAGCCAGTGTACTGTCTGATGCCCTAAGTGACAATTACATCACTTACTGCATCAGAGAGACTCGGCTCCTAAATACATAAAAATCCATCCACTAAGCTCATGTGACACTGGCACCCTCCTGCATGACTTTAGGCACACTGACTGGTCCCTGGTCTACTCAGCACCTGACACTGACTCGGCCCTTGTGGAGTTCCAATCCAGACTCACTCTGGTATGGGACTCTCATGCCCCTCTGGTCAATACAAGAGTTAGAAAACAACACCATCCCTGGATCTCTGCCTTACTCTTCGCCTAGTGCAAAGCCAGTGACAAGGCCTGGTCACAGTATAAATCCGCATTGTCCCCTCAAACTCGGCAAGTATACAAACACCCTTTGGAATGCTTGTACCAAGGCCATCCATCACGTAAAAGCAGACTACTTTAAAACATACTTGCAATATGCACAGTCCACCTCCTTCTGGAAGGTGGTTCGCTCTCTAATTGATCCCCCTGCACAGACAGACATACCAGTCCTAAAACAAAATGGTCTACCTATCGCTGACCCTTTCAGTGTAGCTGACATCCTGAATAAGTTCTTTACAACAACATGTGCCCTTCCTGACCATCTTTGGCCCCGACCCATGCCAGGCCCCTCACACAAAACTTTCCTTTTCTCGCTCATCTCCACACAGGAAGTTTTGCAGGCTCTTGGCTCCCTCAACTTCACTAAATCTAGCCCTGACAGGTTTCACCCCAATCTACTTCGCATATCTGCCCCTAAAAATCGTTGCACCACTAATCCATCTACTAAGCCTCTCTTTCTCCTCTGGAACAGTACCTCAGGCTTGGAAATCAGCTAGTGTAATCTCCCTCCACAAAGGCGGCAACCCCTCACTACTGGGAAACTACTGTCTAATCTCCACCCTCCCAGCCCTTGCCAAAGTACAAGAATCCCTTGTACAATCCAGACTGACTGAGTTCCTTACTGCATCCAGTTTCCTTTCCCAATTCCAGTCCAGCTTCTGGAAACAACATTCTATAGTCTCTTCCCTATTATACGTCATGGAAAATATTCACTCAACCATGGAACAAGGCCACTTGACTGCAGCAGTTTTTGTGGACCTAGCCAAGGCTTTTGACTCAGTCTCCCAGCCCTATCTCATTACTAAACTTGAAGCTACCAGCTTAGCCCCCCCACACCATTAGGTGGTTCAAATCGTACCTTGAAAAACAGACTGCAGTCTTTCAGGGTGGGTAACTCCTCCTCCCCACTTCCCAAACTTACAGGATTACCACAAGGATCAACCCTTGGCCCCATACTGTTCTCGATATTCATCAACGACCTTCCCTCTGTATGCTCCAACTCCCGCATACACATGTATGCAGACAACACCATCCTGTTTGCCTCCATTCATACCCTAACCATTGTCCACACCCTTTTACAACAAGACTATAATTAGATGCAGTCCTGGTTCCATGCAAACCAACTGAAAATCAATACCACCAAACCGGCCTGGTGGCGCAGAGGGTTGAGGTGCTGGATGCCTTACCTCACGCCATGATGGCGATCCGGGTTGGGGAATGACTTCTGGTTATCAGAGAGCCGGTATGGGGGGAGCAGGATTGAGCCGCCCAACAGCAGCTCTCCTCTCCTCTCCCAGGGAGGTGGTCACAACTCAGTAGTTCCACCATCGCAGGGTGGAGGTCTGGTGACAGCGCAGGTGTGAGGGGGCAACACGAAGGAAGGGTGTCTCATAGTACAACGTGCGTGTGCCTCCACACGCATATGTTAGCGCCAAGACAAGGGGATGGGAACAAGGAGAAAAAAAAATAAAAAATAGAAAAACCCTACAAACTAAGTACGTAAAAAAAATCAATACCACCAAAATTGTGACCGTGTGGAATCTTTCAAATCCAGTGACTTACAAGATCCGAGGCAACATGGACTCACAAGGGGGAGGTCATGTCAAACAAATCTGATAAGATTCCATTGACTGGGTGACCAGGGAATTGGATCAGGTGGAGCAGTGGATGTGGCCTACCTAAATTTCAGTAAGGTCTTCGACACCATTGCACGTGAGACTCGTAAACAAGCTGAGCAGCCTAGAAGTGGGACCAAAAGTTGCGAACTGGGTAAGAAATTGGTTAAGGGATAGGCAGCAGAGGGTGGTGGTAAACAGAGTTCACTCTGAGGAAGGGAGGGTGACTAGCGGGGTGCCTCAGGGATCAGTACTGGGACCGGTCCTCTTTAATGTCTTTATTAGCAACACTGCAGAGGAACTGGATAGTAAGGTCTGCCTTCTTGCAGACATTAAAATCTGCAATAGGAAAGACATTCCAGGAGGGGTGGAAAAAATGAGAAAGTTAGAGGAGTGGTCAAGAGGATGGCAGCTAAGTTTCAATGTGAAAAAGTGCAAAATCATGCACTTAGGGCATAGAAACCGAGGGACAACCAATCAGGAAAGAGAACTGGGGGTAATCATATCTAAAGGTGGCCAGGCAGTGTGACAAGGCAGTTGGGAGAGCTACTGGGATGCTGGGGTGCATAGGGAGAGACATCACCAGCAGAAAGAGGGTGGTGGTGTTGCCTCTGTATAGATCACTGGTGAGACATCACCTGGAGTACTGTGTCCAGTTCTGGAGACCTCATCTCCAGAAGAACACAGACAGGGTGGAGGCAGTCAAGAGGAGGGCAACTAAAATTATACAGAGTCTGCATAAAAAAAAAAAAAAAAAAAACCCTATGAGGAGAGACAGAAGGTCCTCAATATGTACACCCCAGAGGAAAGGAGGGCGGGGAGGGGGGATATGATAGAAAACTTTCAAATACCTCACAGATACAAATATGGTACAAGAGGGAAGCAATTTTCAGAGAAAAAGATTTTCTAGAACAAAATGATGCTCCAGAACAAGGGGTCATGCTATGAAGCCGGGGGAGGGGGCATACTCAGGAGAAATGTGAGCAAGTACTTCTACACAGAAAAAGTGGTGGATGTCTGAACAGCCTCCCAGCGGAGGTGGTGGGGGCAAAGCCTGTAACGGGATTCAAAAATGCATGCAACAGGCATAAGGGAACCTTAGTGGTAAGGTGGGGGGGTAGAGCTGGAGATCAAGTAGGGTATACGGTAATAAAGCAGGTAGGAAAAAAATGGGCAGACTAGGTAGGCCAAGCGGTCCTTATATGCTGTCAATGTCTATGTTTATTTATTTATGAGTTTTACCAGGAAGGTATACTGAGCAACAATTGCTCGATTCCAGATGCGACCTGGGGGCCAGGACCCAATACAAAGCAAAACACAGTGTCAGACTGAGACATTACAACAGCGAGATATATGTTTCATTCTGCTATATAACTGCGAAGTGCCCCTTCCAAAACAAGGAGATCAACTGATCTGCCCACTAAAGCAATCTAATCTCTTAACGTAAATGCTAATTGGAATACTGTTCTCTGAGATAGCGGGGGAGAAGAGTTGCATGCAGGCAGGGGCAATCAGACCATCTGGGGGCGGGGACAGGCTGGAATGCCGTTCGTCTCCCACTTGCCATGGAGGTGACCTGTTCCTGGCCACATGAGTGCCTGAATCACTGGATACCCTATCCAGGAAGTTCCTTGTGACTGGACTCTGTTTCACTGTGATACTTTATTAAGGGTGGACGTGTTTAATTAAGTGCCACCCTGGTGGAAGTAAAATACCTTCCCTAAGCAGGGAAACGGGATGCAGCTTTTTAAAGGTTGAGGGGAAGGCCAACCCACCGCAGATCCCACTCATAGACGAGCGGAGGGCCACCTCCTTACCATGTCATGCAAGCACAGTAGTATTCAGAACCTTCAAGACAGAACCAAGTTAATATGGCGATGGGCTCAAATAATCACCCCCACCTCACCAAGGCAGCAGTGCCATACCAGGCTGGGGATAATGTCAACCGAAATAGTAAACAACGCTACCATCCTTATGCCTGAGCAAATTTATATGTAATGCTCTCATACAACACTACCAAGGCAGATTTTATTGTTAAATGCTGTTTCGCACTACATCTTGGCTGAGGGGGACGAGATAATGATGCCTTTGTCATGACTTCCTTTTTTAGCTCTTATGGGTGTCTGTAATTTTGTGGGCTCTCATGAAATGCGGGAACTCCAAGTAGTGGCCCCTGTATGCAGGGAAGTACTTTCCACTACTACCCCCACGGTAGTGATCATTCTGTGCCTTGCACTGGAGCACACCGGGGAAAGAGTCTGTTACCTAACAATCCCCAACCTTAGAAGTGTTAAAGGTTCTCCTTCAGTTATTTTGTTAGCCCTATTGTCAGTCTAGTGGTTTAGATTCCCAGTATCTGTTGAGGCAGTATAATGAGGAAAACAACAGGTCTCTGGGGTGGAGAAGCGGTGGGGGGGTATCCATTTGGACCCCCTCGATGAGGTCAGTCCTACCACAAAACCCACATCATGGTGTCCCTACAAATTAAGACAACATTTAATGTAAACGGCTGTCACATCCTATTAAAAGAAAGAAGTAGAAATCATATTCCTTTAGGAAACGCAGTGCATAAAAAACTTAACCCAGTTCAGATACCGGGAAGTCCACGCCTCCATATATAACTCTGGGTGGAGGAGGGGCGCAGCGATCCTAGTGCCTAGCTGGGTCTTCCTTGAGACTACTGAAGTGATTACAGATAGTGAGGGCAGATATGTCATACTCAAGGGGTTGTATCAAGGGCAAAAGACTACCCTGGTCTCCATTTATGCCCCCCGCGGGGCAGATTACCCATTTTTTTCAAAAGCTGTTTACAGTGATAGCAAAGAAGGCAGAGGGAGTGGTGGTATGTGTGCGAAACCTTACCCTCACATTCAGTCCTCAACTAGATAGTACCTCCAAAATTCTCATGCCATAGCAAAGCAAGTTAAAGCACTGCTTAATAAGTTAGAGATAAAAGATGCATGGCGTTTCCTATATGGGCCCAATAGGGGATTCACATACTTCTTGCAGGTCCATAAAATGTACTCATGCCTAGATATATTCCTCCTGCAAAAAGATTCCCTACCCCGTGTGTGAAAAAGTGTGTGGTGCGACCTACAGCCTTGCTGGACCATGCCCCACTCACCCTAATACTCGACCTGCAGATACAACAGAGGTCTCCCTTTTGCAGAATAAGGAGGTTAGAGAGGCAGCCCTGAAGAAATTTCCTGGCAGTCCACGACAATACTGAACCAGAGACCAACCCAGGTATACTATGGGATACTACTGAGCCAATAGTGAGAAGTACACTTATTTCCATAGCAGCTGCAAGGTAAAATAAATGCTGGGAGAGACAAAAATAACTACAGACAGAGATATAACAGCTAAAAACTCAGCAACAGCTGAAGCTCAATAAACAGAGGGGGAAGGAACTACTGAAGCTTAAAAAGGAACTCGACTCTCTCTTGGACTGTAGGTAGAATTAAACCTCAGACATTGCTATTATGAAGGGGCACCGGGGCATTAAAATTGTTAGCCTGCAGATTAAGCTTGAGGAAGGCTAGGACACATATAACCAAGGTAACTCATGTGGGTGTGGGGATACGCATGACTACGAGAGAGGACATTATGTTATGAAGGTTTGTATGGGGCAAAAGGAGGGATTTCGCAGACTCACCTAGATGAATACTTACAGCACTTCAATCATCCACGAGTCACACTGGAGAAAAATGAGGCCCTTTGTGCACCAATCACGGGAGAGGAAATTACATTAGCCATAGCTAACAGTAAAACAGGAAAGCGTCCAAGTTCCAACGGGTTCCTGGCAGAATTATATCAACAATTCTCAAAAGAAATGGGTACTGTTGCTAAACACGGTATATACAGCAGCTTTCACAGAGGGTGGTCACCTACTGCCCTTATGGAACCAGGCTGTGATTTCAGTAATTCCCAAGCCCAGCTAGGGCCCTACTTTATATCCATCCTACAGACCCATTTTCATTCTAAATGTGGACTGTAAGTTTCTGGCCTCTATACTTATTAAGTGTCTAGAGAGTGCTGCCTGATATCAAATTTAATTAGTCTAGACCAAGACAGTTTTGTAATAGGTTGCCAGGCTGCAGATAATGTCAGACATATCATGAACATTGCTGACCACCTGAATCATATCAAATTACCAGCACTAATTATGAATATGGATGCTGAAAAGACTTCTAATCAGGAAAATTGGTCTTATCTATATACATAAGGTCCTTGCCAGGTTTGTTTTTTCACCACAATTTACAGAACACATACAGACCCTGTACAGTAAACCCAGAGCCTTTGTACATGCCAGTGAACACCTAACCCAGAGCTTCGCCTTAGGCCACATATCTCTCAGTTGTCACCGATTTTCAGGGATGTCCCTGATTTTGCCTCAAAATTTTACTATGTCCCACCTAAAATTTTAATTGTTGTGACTAAACAATAGAGACTGCAAGCACAAAATAATGTCAAGCATTAAAGTTAGACTTTTTCTTTTTCTTTAGAAGATGCATTTTACACTAAACTCTTTATTCTACCAGCTTTCTGAGCGTACATCGCCAATTTTGAAGATGTGTCCCCGATTTTGGTCCTTTGTCCCTGATTTTTTTTTTTTTTTTAAAGCCTTGTCTCCGATTAATGAGGCAGGAGGTTGAGAGGTATGTTAGGCAGGGCACTACAAAGGTGTGTCCCCTCTCCCCAGTCCTATTCGCACTGTATATAGAACCCTTAGCCCAAATGATCCATATGAACCTAAACATACATGGAGTAAGGATAGGGCAGCAGGAACATAAAATGGACCTACATGCTGATGATGTGTTACTGTACCTCATGTAGTCAGAATCCTCTTTACCCCAAGTGATGTCCTGTGTAGAGGAATTCTCCGCCATATCAGGGTACATGTTAAATTCCGCAAAAAACAAAGTCCTCACCTTTAACTATTTCCCCTCCGGGACACTGCAAGCCCAGTTCCCTATGAGACTGGCCCTCCCGAAATTAAAAGATCTGGGCATTATTCTGCACAATACAAATGCACACTTGTACCAAGATTATTACGTCCCCCTCATCTCCCAGGTAACCAAACAGAGCTTGAATTTAATGGTATAGAAACACAGAAATATAGAATTTGAAGGCAGATAAGGACCACTTGGCCCACCTATCTGCCCATTTCCCTACCCAACGGAAAAGTTGTAGATCCTAGTTAACCAACAGCCTACTTCCTCCTACCCCCCCCACTAGAATTGTCTTATGCCTGTCCCATGCATTCTTGAATTCCCCCACTGTTTTTGACTCTATGACCACCTCAGGAAGGCTGTTCCATGCATCTACAACCCTCTCTGTGAAGAAATACTTCCTTGCATTACCTCTGAGCCATCTCCCCTCCATCTTCAAACTGTGCCCCCTTGTTCTTGCACATTTCTTTTTCTGAAAGATGCTACCCTCTTGAATTTTGTTGATTCCCTTGAGATATTTGAAAGTTTCTATCATGCCCCCCTCTCCCTCCTTTCCTTGAGGCTATACATCTTAAGCTACTTTAGTCTTTCTTCATATGTCTTTTGGTGCAGACTCTGCACCATTTTGGTTGCCCTCCTCCAGACAGCCTCCACCCTGTCTATGTCTTTGCAGAGATGGGGTCTCCAGAACTGTACACAGTACTCCAGATGTGGTCTTACCAACTGTCTGTACAGAGGGCCAACAACTTCCTGTTTTCTACTGGTGATCATAGGTGCCAACTTCAGGGGTGCTGAGGTACTCAGGCACCCACAAAGTTGACTTAAACACCCTCAATATTTTGAGGGGAGAACACAAAAAAGCATTACTAGAGAACCTGCCCATCACAAAAATACTACCTACTACCAGTGAGCACCCACAAAAATTTATAAAAGTTGGCACTCCTGCTGGTGATGCCTCTCCCTATGCATCCCAGTATCCCCCCAGCCCTCCTTACAGCCTTCTCACATTGCTGGCCCACCTTTAGGTCATCTAATATGACTACCCCCAGATCCCTTTCCATTTTTGTTGCTGTCAGTATCTCACCCCCATCGTGTACTCTTGCCCTGGGTTTTTGTTTCCCAGGTGCATTACTTTGCACTTTTTTGCGCTGAATCTAAACTGCCATACATTTGACCATTCCTCCAACCTTGCCAAGTCCCTTCTCATCCTTTCCACTCCACCTTGTGTATCAACCCTGTTGCAGATCTTTGTGTCGTCTGCAAAGAGACATACTTTTCCTTCCAATCCCTCTGCAATGTCACTTCTAAAGACATTAAAGAGGACCGGACCCAGTACTGAACCCTGCGGTACCCCAGTAGTAACCCCCCTTTCTTCAGTGTGGACTCAGTTTACTATTACCCTCTGTGTCCTGTAGTCCAGCCAATGTTTTACCCAGGCTACCACCCTGGGACCCACTCCCAGGCTAGCTAATTTGTTTATTAATCTTTTGTGTGGGACTGCGTCAAATGCTTTGCTAAAGTCTAGGTAGGCCATGTCCTCAGACCCTCCCTGGTCTACTACTTTGGTCATCCAGTCAAAGAAATTGATTAGATTCGTCTGACATGACCGTCCGGCTGTGAATCATGCTGCCTTGGGTCCTGTGCCCCACTGGCATCTAGGCACTCAACAATTCTTTCCTTCAGAAGTGATTCCATCACTTTCCTTACCACTGAGGTCAAACTGACAGGTCTGTAGTTTCCTGTCTGCCTTGCTCCCACTTTTGTGAAGGGGACTCACATCCACCCTCCTCCAGTCCACATGTACCACACCATCCTCCCATGATCTGTTAAAAAGGGTAGTCAATGGTGTTACTAGTTCTCCCCTTAGTTCTTTTAGAATTCTGGGGTGAATCCCATCAGGCCCCATTGCTTTGTCCACCTTCAGTTTTAGGAGTTCTTTCAGAATCCTTTCTTCTGTGAAAGGACTGATATCGACCCCCCCTTATCCAGAGTGCTTCTACTGACTGGATTAGGTACCTCCTGTCACAAATGCACTCAGCAGATCAGGCCCTCTGCTCCCACAGTGCCAACCTCAGAGTGAAAGAGTGTGAACAGGTAACAGACAGGGTAACCCTCCTGTCTACTTGTGGGTCCGAATCACCTTCAGTCTCAAATTCTTGACGGATTCAAACTGTGAACCCTATGCTAGTGTACCCAATGTACAGGCGCAAAGTTGTACCATCTTCGGAGACTGCGGTACAATCTTACACCAGGGCACCCAGCCAGGCTTCCAAAATGAACCCTTAAAACTCTATAAAAGACCTTAGGTATATTCTTACCTTTTCCCAGTTTAGTAACACCATCAAGCTTTTGAACAGTTTTGTCAGTCTTAACCCTCTATACGTCACATGCAAAAAAAAAAAAAAAAAAAGGAACTTGGAAGACCCAAGCAGTATCTTTCAAATATAGACTTTACCAAAAATGGATACAAATATGAAAAATGTAAACACAGAACACTATCACAAAACATACAATCACAAGAAAACAAAAAAAACTACAGACAAACTCCTACCAACATACAGTTAGATACTTTTCTATCTAATGTATTACCTCTAAGTGCTTATCAGAGAGTTGTGTGTTTCTCTACCCACGATGGAATATCAAACAGCTCAGATACAGTATAGTTTAAACTGTGTCTCCCCACACCCCTTTCGATGAGTCATCTAGCTCTTCCTTTTAGAATATCAAAAAATGCAAACATGATGTCCATTCAGGAGGCATTTTAAATAATGTGACTTCAGCAAAACCTAATTCTCCAAATTAGGACAATCCTTAATCAAGCCTTTCCTCTTTGATCTTGAGCAGCTCCTGTTTTCCCAAGGAACACCAAAGTTTTTTTTACAACTTTAGCACCATGGTGGTATAAAAATGTTCTTCTTATAGGAATCATAAAACTTTACGAGCCCTATATCCTGGCAGCTGGGTCAGTTCTAATTAAGACAGAAAAACAGGAGACCCTTAATTATGTCTCTCTGGTCTTTTAATTACCTCCTGGTTTCAGGTCACTTGACAGTAACTGAAACCTGGGGAGGGGCACCCATGGCACAGATGCCCTATGTGAGACAATCACACACTACATTTTTATATTACAAATATCATAGAACAATCATAACCAGCTGGCTAAGCATCACACTTCCCCCTCCTCTTCCTCTGTGAATACTGAGCAAAAGTATTTGTTCAGTATCCCTGCTTTTTCACTATCCCTCTCTCCCAACCCACCCTCTTTATTCAGCCTCAGTATCCCTTTCTTTGTCTTTCTTCGCTCCCTAATGTACCTATAAAAAGGTTTTATCCCCCTTCTTAACCAAGTTGGTTATCTTTTCCTTAGTTTGGGCCTTTGCTATTCTGCCTTCCCCGCTTCCTTCTACTTTAACTGGTACAGATCTCTGTCCTGCTCCTTCTGTGTTTCCTTATACTTCCTGAATGCTATCTTTTTCTCCTTAACCGTCCCCGCCACCTCTTTTAAGAACCATAGTGTTTTTGTTTTTTCTTTCGTTTTGGTTTATTTGCCTCACACATAGGCTTGTTGCCTCTGTAATGGCAGTTTTGATGATTCCCCATTGTTGCTCCACCACTCCTTCTTGCCTGTTTGCTAGTGCTTTTCTAAGGCACTCTCCAATTTTGACAAACTCAGCCCTCCTTAAGTCCAGTACCTTCACTTTTGTATGGCTTGACTCTACAGCCGAGTTTATAGTGAACCACACTGTTTGGTGGTCATTTGTTCCCAGATGGCTACCCACTTCTAGACCCGAGATCCTCTCTCCGTCCCCATTTGAGAGTACCAGGTCTAAGATTGCTCCCTCCTGAGTGGGTTGCAACACTAGCTGTCTAGAGGCATGCCCCTTGTAGGGCATTGAGGACTGCCCTGCTCTTGGATGTGGCTGCAGCAAAGGTGCTCCAGTTAACATCTGGCATATTGAGGTCCCCCATCAGCAATATATCCCCTTTCTCTGCCATCCTAAGGATGCCTTCTCTCATTTCCTTGGCCATATCCTCCCCCTGAGATGGGGGTCTGTCTACAACCCCTATGCGGATTGTGGTGCCATTTCCTGTCTCCAGGGTGACCCAAAGTGCTTCCTCTCCACACTGCTCTAAAATCTAGTTAAATATCCACGGTATCTGGTATGCAGCAACAAACACAGGATACTCGCACACTCTGTGATTCAGACTTATCACAGTGCAGTGCACCTCAGATCACATGGCATCTAATCAACATTAGTGACACAGCAGAGGAACTGGAAGGAAAAGTCTGCCTATTTGCAGATGACACCATCTGCAACAGGGTGGACACTCAGGGGAGGGGAGTGTGTGTGGAAAGGATGGACAGAGATCTGAAAAAACTGAAGGAGTGTTCAAGAGTATGGCAGCTGGGTTTTAATGCAAAAAAAGTGCAGAATAATGCATTTAGGCCACAGACCCTAAATGCATTATTTAGAGCAGTGTTTGTAATAATTTCATTAATGATTCAGTGCTCAAATTGCTACTTCCAGTACTCCACCTCTTCCTACCCATTCCACTCTTCCACTTCCACTGCAGCATCTCCACTATGCTGTTTTTATTCCTTGTTTAGCTCTTAGATTGACAAAATCTACTATATCTGGTCTGCATTTCCTGTCTGTTTGTTCCGCATTATTATGTTTGAAATGCTGTTTTACCAATTGTAGTATTTCTGTAACACTTGTTCTTCCAGTTGTAACACTGCTGTACCACCACACTGCGGAACCTTACTCTGTATTTACCTCACTCTTGTTTTTTCACCTATGTATACTTTGTCTTTTTGATGCATAACCTTTGTAAAAGAACCTCTGATTCAAAGATATTTGTAATCCTAGTAATGAATAAATAAAATAAAAGAACCTGGGGGCAGAGTACAAAAAGGTGGAGAGATACTGACAACAACCAAGCAGGAAATAGATCTGGGTGGGGGTAATCATATCGGATGACCTAAAGATGGCCAGGCAGTGTGACAAGGCAGCCAGCAAGGCTAGTGGGATGCTGAAGTGCACAGGAAGGGGTATTACCCAGCAGAAAAGGGAAGTAGCATTGCCCCTGTATAGAGCACTAGTAAGACCCCATCTTGAGTACTGTGTGCAGTTCTAAAGACTGCATCTCTGTGTAACCCCTCACACCTGCCTTTTTACCAAAATGACAGGTGGCATGCTGTTGAAGCTGACAGCAGTACCTGGTGGGGACCTGGGTTCGGGGAGGATGAGGTTACTCGGCACAAGGGGACCTAGGTTTGGCTACTCTGCACAGGGGCACCCAAGTAAATCCGAACACAGGAAGCAATAACTGTAATGTCCAGAACCAGGAATGGGATCTTACAGCGTGGCTTTTATTCACAGCTAGCTGAACACAACCAAGCATAGATGGACCCCCATGGGGCTACATTTACTGGTAATGCAGATTAGAGACAACAAAGCGGTCCACTTGAAGAATGAACCAATTATACTGTTTTCAGGCTCTGGACCCACCAGACACACAGCCCGGACTTGCACGCACTTTGGGTACACAGCCCGACTGGCCCGGCTCCCCTGCCGGCCACTTGATCGGCGGTCCATTTAAAGAATGAACCCCTTATCCTGTCGTGGCTCCCCACACCACTTAGAGTCTGCGACTCCTAGTGAGATTTCCTCCTTACTCCTTATGACTCCCATCTCACGAAGAGAATTCTTCTTTACACTTGTTGTGGCTCCCCACACCACCTAGAGAGATTTTCCCATTTGCAACCCACGTCTGGGTACTTCCCTCATCACTGGCCAAGTGCATGAGGCAAAGTAGCAACCACAGCAGAAATCCGTAGAGGTTGACCTGGTTACTAAAGATGGGGGGTGTTCCCAAATCCAGCTCCCACAGCCCATACCCGGCCATTTCTCTGGAAAACTGAAACTTCTGAATGTAGACTAAATGGTAGATGAACTGTCGCATCCCCTCTACAATTTACTTGAAATCACACAGCACTCTAGCATTTGACACTACTCCATTTGTTTGGCCTAGTCCTATAGGTTTCTCAAATTGTAGCTCAATTCCTAGATTTCCTCACATGTCCCAGGCTGAAGAAACACATTTTTTGCCCTCTCATGTTAGAGCAAACACTCACCCTTTAGTTGCAGATGCCCCACAGGAGAATCACAAATCTTCCAACTTTCAAACAAAGGCTGAACTGAAATGGCAGCTGTCTTTCTTCTGGCAGAATTAAGGGGATTGCCCCAGGAATCTGCATGGGGATCTTTACACCCCCCCCCCGGAGGGAGGGGCACTGAGACCTGAACAGTGGTCTCCACCACTTGACACACCTTCACTCTTCAAAACCAAACTGCAGACTGACTACTAACCTTTGAAAACTCCCAACGTTCTATCTAACTCCCTCTGCTGCAGATTCCAATGTGGCTTATGCAGCTGCGAAAGTTCTATTAGTGATGTCGTCCCTCAGTCTCAGCTGAGACCGAGAACAGAGTGAGACAGTGTGAAACCCATTTAACTGGAGCTTCACAAGCTGCCTTCCCTGCCTACCACTAGATCTTACTGGGATTCTAGTAACCCCGGGTAACAAGGGGTTACATCTGGATGGACAGAGTAGAGGCGGTCCAGAGGACGGGTACCAAAATGGTGCAAGGTCTGCATCAAAAGACCTAGGGAAGAGGCTAAAGGAGCTCAATATGCACATCCTGGAAGACAGGAGGGAGAAAGGGGATATAAGAGACCTTTAAATACCTCACAGGGGTTAACAAGGTACGGAAGCGGAGTATTTTTCAGAAACAAGGTACTCTAGAACAAGGGGACATACTAAGAAGCTGGATGGGGGAGGTGCAGCAGAGATGTGAGAAAATATTTTTTTCGCAGAATGAGTGGTGGATTCCTGGAAAAGTCTTCCAGCTGAGGTCGTGGGGGCAAAAACAGTGGAGGGTATCAAAACTGCCTGGGACAGGCAAAAGGGAATCACAGGGGTAAGGAGGGGGAGAGACAGCACTGTAGACCAAGTAGGCCTACAGCAGACATAACATAAAACTGGGTGAGCCAGGCAGACCTTATCTGCCATCAGATTCTATGTTTCTATCATCAGGTCAGACTCCTGGTGCCTTGAGGACAATATCCCAGCCAACGTTAAAGGGCATTCGTCATTATATTCCTTGGAAATGTCAGTTCAGAGCCTGACAGCTAAAGTGACAGAATGCAATGCCTCTACCCAGAGAAAGAACAGTGGGTCTGGTAACGAGTAAGCTACCTTCCCCTAGGACGTAGTACTAACCCACCTCCCCACGACAGAACACCTCCCCATGATCACGCATACTACTGCGCCCTCTTTTCCACATTACAGTTCCCAGTGCCCAGCTAATGACAGTTATTGACAAAAACAGTACAAATAATAACCAAGCTATTATTTATAATAATGTGTCCCTAGTGGAGTTAACACCAACAACTGTCAGCATGCACAATGCTAGGATTATACCCCCCTTACCAAACCCAATGATGTGGGCCTGTCTGTACCGTCAGGTCACCCAAGTAATACCCACAGCCCTAGGCAGTGTGCCCCAAGTTGTTATATAGAGGTACTTCCCCTGCTACAGCACTGTATGGGTACTCAGATCACAGTAGGCCCGATGCAGCAATACCTGTGCTACCTGGGATCTTGCGCACTATTATATGACAAATATAATCCCCCCCCAAAATTCAGGGCTTACCTGAACTGTGTCTGCATGTCCCCTGCCCTGACTCTTCACCCTCCGGCCCCAGGACTGCAACAACAAGACGGGCAGGGCAGCAGGAACATCTCATCGGGAGCCCTGGTGGGATTCAAGCCAGGGCTACACTGTGAAAAAGTTGCGGCCGCTGCCACCTGGCACCCTCTGGCCTTAAGCCCTCCCCAATGTTCTGGAGGGCTGAGGCAGAGGGAAGGGAGAAGGATGCAACTGTTTAGTTTCCCCAGCCCCAGGAGCTGAAGATGGGCTAAGGAACAGACTAGTGGAAGCACAGCAGCAAAACTGGCTACCGTGCATGCACAGTAAGCAGCCAAATGGAGCCAGAGCTCTGTAGCCGAAACTGAGCAGTGTGCCCAAATCAAGGCACTGTCCAAGCTCCTGGATGGCAAGCGGAGCCGGGACCAAGCAAGAACAGCGCCATCAGGCACAGAAAAAATGGTTTCTCAGCCCTCGAATAGTAGGTGGGGCCGAGAGCAGAGAAGACCGCAGTGTGCATGCACACAACAGCAGGAGAGTGGCTCAGAAGGCCACCTTCCACAAAACAAGCTCCTGGCTGCAGAATGGGCTATGTGCCCAAGGAACTACATATTTCTGGACCCAGGATGACAAGCAGGGCCAGAACAGCAATAAATGAACATTCTGGGACTTAAAGGCAGCAGCCTGCTAGTGATTCGAGGGGAATGTAAACAAACATGGCAGCCCCCATGGAAAACAGAGCTGCAGAAACTTCTGGGAAGGGGTCATGTGTCAGACCCTCCGAGTAAACAGAATGTTGAGCCATATATGAGACTGCATGAGACAGGGAGTTCTCAATTGCCTCCTTAGGGCAAGAGAGCGAGGGGATGGGATAGTTCTTGTTCTCCTTGATCTCTCCTCAGCATTTAATCTCTCCTCAGCATTTAACATGGTGAACCACTGTGTGTTGCTCGACCGCCTGAGGGAATTCTGTGGGCTTGCCGGCACTGCTATCTGCTGATCTGAGTCTTCTCACCAACAGGACGCAAAGGGTAGTGAGGGGGAATTTCCCTCCTCCTCCTCCTCTAGCCTCCTGTCATGCGGAATATCTCAGGGTTCGGTCTTCTCACTGATGTTGTTCACCATGTTCATGCTACCCCAGGAGAGCTCATTAGGAAGTACAGCTTGGGTTTTCATTGCTATGCCAATGACACCCAGCTGTATCTTTCCTTTGCCCTTTGGACATCCAACACTGTGGATGTGATAAACACCGTGCCTTGCTCAGATCAATGATTGGATGGCTTCCAGCTGGTTGCAACTCAATCCCGATAAGATGGAGGTGCTGGAGTCGAACAGAGGGCGTGATAGGATGGCCTCTGCTGCAGAGACGGGACTTTTCCTTGGCTCTGTACCATAGAAGGCCTCCTCTAGGGTGTGGAATCTTTGTGTTATTCTTGACAGCGGATTGACGCTTGAATCTCAGGTGTCGTCCGTTGTCCATATCAGTTCTTACCATCTGAGGAATATTGCCAGGATTAAGCCCCTAGTTCCGCCCCTGAACTTCCCCACATTGGTGCATGCCTTTGTGACATCTAGGCTTGACTGCTGTAATGCACTCTATCTTGGGGTCTCTGGAGATACCCTCTTCCAGCTGCAGCTGGTGCAGAACGCAGCTGCCAGGTTGTTAACTGGGCAGTCTTGGTACTGCCATACCACCCCAGTGCTGCGTGAACTGCACTGGTTGCTGGTCAGGTGGAGAGACCTCCATAAGGTGGGTTTACTCAACTTTAAGGCCCTACATGGCCTGGGCCCTGGCTACCTAAAAGACCTTCAAACACCCGCGGTCTCGGTCCGCCTCTCTGCTCCTACTCTAGGGGCCTCCTTGCAATTCCCAGGACGAGGTTGGAAACTGCCAACGACACAGCATTTAGTACTGCTGGCCCCGTCCTGTGAACGCGCTACCTCCAGCTGTGAGAGGCCCCATCAGTAGAGGTATTTAAAGCCCGCCTTGAGACCTTTCTGTAATCATGCCTTCCCAGACTTTGTTTTATGAGCTTTCTTGGCCTGACTTCTGAGATTATTTTTGTCCCTGGCCTTTTTAGCGGTTTATTTATTAGTTATTCTAGTCATCGATTTGTTTGTGTCGATTTAATGCGTAGTATTCATTATGTCATTGTACTGTGTGTTTTGTTTGTTATTGCTTTATTTATTGTACGGTGCCCAGAGCCTTTGGGATGGGCGTCTTCTAAATAAAATTTGCCTTGCCTTTGCCTAAGTGTCAGTGTCCAGTCAGGTTCTGTGTTCTGCCTGTGGAAAAACAGAATTGGTTTGAAAAGTTGGCAGTTGAGAGAGACTTTCAACAGAGTGACAGTCCACAAGAGAGTGAGCCGCTCACTGCTGCCTGACCAAAACTGCAATCTGGCAGGCAAGCGTATGTGGGATCCTGAATAAAGAGAAAGTAAGAAAAAAAAAAGATAAAAAAAAAAAAAAGTAGTAGTTTTCTAGTTTTTCCACAAACTGCAGATCTGATGGCAGTTTCAGAGCTGGGTACCTGACCCCCACTGATTTTACTCCTCCCTGAAGAGTAGCTCCAATTTAGTCTCAGATCCTAGAAGCAACACCCGCCTGTGTCAAGGTCCCGAACTTCAGAGAGGCAAGATTCAGACAGACCAGTATCCAGCTAACCCACCTGCCACCCTGAGAGAGCAATGGCTGGCTGAGAGCACTGCATCTAGACATACTGCATCTCCAGAGGTAGTGTGTGAGGCATCCAACCATAAGTAAACCCCATGATTTGCCCCGCAACTGTCACAAAAGAAAAAACAGAACGGTACTGTGCCAAGTATGAAGGAGGGGTCCTGGGCAGGACTGTGCCTCTGCTGGGAGCCCAGGCAGAAGATCCTTTAAGGACTCTGTGCCAAACAAATCCCTTTCAGATTACAAACACAGGCCCTTTTCTTCCAAGTGCGTTCCAGTTAAAGTTGTGTTTGCTGCTGTGTTTTAAAATGTATTTTCTGCCACAGTTTAAACACACCACCATAGAAACAGACTTTGACGGCAGATAAGGACCGCTTGGCCCACCTAGTCTGCCCATTTCCCTACCCAGAGGATAAGCTGCAGATCCTATTTAACCAACAGCCTATTTCTTCCTACCCCCTTCAAAAATTGCCTTATGTCTGTCCCATGCATTCTTGAATTCTCCCACAGTTTTAGACCCCACAACCTCCTCAGGAAGGCTGTTCCATGCGTCCACCACCCTCTCTGTGAAAAAATATTTCCTCATATTGCCCCTGAGCCGTCCCACCTCTATCTTCAAATTGTGTCCCCTTGTTCTTGCACAGCTCTTTTTCTGAAAGATGCTACCCTCTTGGACTTTGTTGATTCCACTAAGGTACTTAAAAGTTTCTATCATGTCCCCCTCTCCCCTCCTTTCCTCAAGGGTATACATATTAAGCTCCTTTAGTCTCTCCTCATATGGCTTCTCTTGCAGACCCTGCACAATTTTAGTTGCCCTCCTCTGAACTGCCTCCATCCTGTCTATGTCCTTTCGGAGATGGGGTCTCCAGAACTGGATGCAGTACTCCAGATGGGGTCTCACCAACTGTCTGTACAGGGGGACAACAACTTCCTGTTTTCTGCTGGTGATGCCTCTCCCTAAACATCCCAGTATCCCCCCAGCCCTCCCTACCTCTGGCACCAAGCTCCACCCTGCTGGCAGCAACTGCGTCCCCAGTGCGGTACCCGCTGCAACAGCTGAGAGCTCTCACCCATGGCCTGTGTGATCACCCCAGCTTATCAATGTTATAATTAGTAAAGACTCAGCTGTTTTCTTGCAGAATAATCCAGTCAATCAGCCCTCAAGTATTTGCTAAACTGTAAATGTAGCCATTAGTGCCCACCGGATAAGGAAAGTTACTTAATATCACAGCTCTGCTGTTGTAAAATTGTCTTTAAACCACTGCTTTCTGAATCCGTGGCCCAGAATACATCAGTGTCACATGGGACAGGAGGCACTGTAGGAACAAGAAGAGCAATAAACCATGCTGAGATGGAGATCCTCAAGGGCCATACAACTACTGAAAAACTAGCAGATTAGTTTAGAAAATAAATCCTAACAGCAGACACAGGAAAGGACATACTAGGACTACACACAAATCAAAATAATTTGCACAACGCATGTTTCTGCAAATTCTGAGTGTTGTACGTCTCCCATAGTTTCACACCAATATTTTCCCAACTCTTTATGTGTAACCGTTGTGTGCCTCCTCCAGTTGCCAGCAGTCCTACTGCTGTCCAAATCTAGATTATAAATAAAAATATACAGCCCCCAGAAGTTATCAATGTGTTTGTCCTCCATGTTACCATCAATGCTGCTAGAGGATGATGTAATCAGAGCAACAGATAATGGTGCTGCACTAAATGCAGTTCCATCACTAAACCAAACCCACAATGTTTGGTTCCCCACTTGAGTAATGTAGGAACCCTTTAAGTGTTGCGCGCATCCTAAAGTGCAGGTCTAATAGGAACTAAGACTATGAGTGTGATGCAGCACTGGTCTGACATGTATATACAGCACTCATATAAGGAAGTGCTTGTATGTGTTGTGTTACTGTTTCTGTTAGCAAAAACAGTTTACCCAATGAATGACTCTGGGTACAACAAGTGTTTTAAGTGTTATTATATAGTTGTTGTATTATGTTATGTGTGTTATCAGTCTGTTTTGATTGACAACAGCAGTGAGACACAATCTTGCAAAAATGCCCCTTTCCCTTTGTAACCAGGCAGTCAGTGATTGGATGGCTGCTGTAAGGCAATACAGAGTTCAGCTATAACAAGGAATAGGTTACCAGGACAACATCAGCTGCAGTATATGGAAGACGGGTAATCTAGTGGTTAAAGCTCAGGTACCAAAACTGGAAAACTCTGGTTCAAATCCTACTGAAGTCCCTTACTCTCTAACCCTTAACAAGTTCCCCTAACCTCCTTGGGAACAGTGATGGTCCATGATTTTAAAAGTGCCCCATTCTCATTATAAATCATTAGCAGTGATGCGACAGCTACAGCACTTCACTTTGATTTTACTGAAGACAAGCTGTGGTGCCCCCCCCCCTTGTAATGGCAGCATTTTCAGTAGGATGTCCCTCACAAATCAAATGCTTACACTTCAGCTGTTGTAGGTAAAGAAACTAATCAGTCTCAGTGTTTGTATTGCTCTGTCTTTGCTTAGCTCATTCCTCCCATGTCATATGCATTCTGTGTCTTGCTATTTCCAGTCGGAAAATCAGATTTAAGGAGCATTTGAAATGTAAAACAATACACTTTATAAAGTAAGTGATCTAGCTCTCCACTTTCAGGCTGTTGAAAGGGGGGGGGCATCATTTGTACAAAGGAGGAATTCAGTCTTGTGTGATCCTTTGGGAAACTGCTCAGGCCTACCTTGTAAATGAATCTTCTCAAGGGTGTTCACATGGTTCAATACTGATTGACTCACTGACTGCTAGATTGTCTGATTGAGTGATTCTTTCTACTGCTCTCTACATGTTGCAACTGTCTCACAGAGAGATACGAGTGGTACAAATAAACAGATTCTGTTTTCTGTGAATGAAATACTATTAGCTGTATTATTTGCTCTACACATACAGTATTAAGGCTACAAGTACTACTCTCTGTGCGAGTTGCATGACAGAACTGTCTTAAGCCATTGCAAACAAACTAAAATCAGCATAGACAGCACTGATACCCTTATGTGTACTTCTGCACTGCTGCAGTGACATCAGGGAATGGGAGGGGCTGTGTTACAGTGACCCACTTGCATGTAAATGGAGGCTTGCTTGACACTTTACTACCTTGTGTCAGAGCCTCAGACTCTAGATATGTGTTGCAACAGCAAAAATGACTAATCTCTTATTGATGTATGTACAGTAATTGATATCATGTATAATAAACATCACACATAGCCAAATCATAAATGTACAGGAGTCTTAAGATAGAATTAGTAGTGCACTGCTTCAGGACTTTAAATACGTGTCACCTTATGTGTGAGTTTTTGACTAAGGAGACATGGGTGAGGAGGGTGGTGGGGCAGGGGTGGGAAGAGGTATCAATTCACATGTTTTTTTCCAGTATTGCAGTTGGGTGAATTACACAGCAACCAGATGAGGTGAGCGAAAGGTTTGTGCTGGTCATGACTGGGAACCAGAGTCATGTGGATGGGGTGCCCTGTGGGGTACAACCAGACACCAGGGAGAACATGACAGGAAGAGACAGAAGGGGTACCACTGGACACCAGAGAGAATTTATGGGGAAGGGGAGAGGGTAGGGTTCCACTGTACACTAGGGAGGGCTTATGGGGAAAGGGAGAGGGAGTCTTGACCCTAAAACCACATTCATAACAGTAACCTTAACTCTGCTACCTAGTAAAAACCATACATTCTCGCTCTACCACACTGGTTTACAGCACACTGCTGCAGCTGCCCCCCCATACTGTGACCAAGGGGAAGTAGCTAAGCATTACTGGGGAAACGGAAGATCGGGGCACACTCAGCTGTGACACAGATTGGTGTGGCTATTTTCTTTTCTTTTTTTTTTAATATACTATTAATAATAATAATAATGATGATGATGATGATGCCAGCAGATCTGGAACCGGCAGCTGTAGCCAGCAATGATGGAAGGCTATCAACTGAGTGACTTGACATCTACTGCAAAAGAAATGCCCATTGGGGAACCTAAAGGATGGGGCACACATAGCTATGTAGTAAAGACTTTGAATATCCGATAAGGGACAGGCAAGGGGGTTTACTTTTAGCCATGACTGGGAACATGGCCATACCACGCTGCACTCAGTTCGGGAAGGGTACGGAGGGGAAGAAGGGTGGAGGGGTCATGTTGTACGCAAGGTAGAGTATCAAAGTGACAGAAATGCAGGGAACACAGGGAGGAGTGGTTGGAGTTGCTGAGAGTCACCCTGCAGACTGGAGCCAGAGCCACTGTCTGCACTTAGGTGATATACAGACCTCCAACACAGGGTGAAGAACTGGGTAAGGCACTGGGGGAAAGCCACCAGCACAATGGCAGAAAAAAGGAGAGAGGCTGCCGGTGGGGGACTTTACTTTGCTAGATGTAGACTGAAGCCTCCCAGACAGGGCCTTGGCTAAAAGCAGGGCCATCCAAGGCTCCCCTGCTGTTAGTGTTTCTTAAGCAACTTGTCAGACAGCCCACTTGAAACTGGGCAATACTGAACTAGGTACTCAAAAACAGGGACAGTATTGCAGACATCAATGTGGGATGCCACCTGGGGACCAGCAGCCACAGTACAGTGTAGTTTAAAATAAGGATGACAGAAGAGACAAACTAGACAGGGACGAGGGTCCTGGACTCCAGAAGGGCAGATTGAAAAAAACAAACAAAAAAAAAAAAAACATGGTGTATGTCTCAGAAACAACCTAGCGGGGGGTGGAGGTTACCTTGGTGGGATGGAGAAACAGTGAGCCAAAATAAGAGATAGCATGGTGAAGGCAACAAACCTCTGCACAAAGGAAGTGAGTAAAACCAGGAGGAAAAAGAGACCAATATGGCTCTTGAGGGAAGTGGCTGAGAAGGTAAAGACTAAAATGGTGGCATTCAGGAGGTACACAGAGATGCAGAGGGAAGAGAAAAGTTTATCAGGAAAAACAAAGGGAAGCAGGGAAGGCAGTAAGGGGTGCAAAGATGCAAACAAAGGAAGATATAGCCAAAGGTGTAACTAAAAGAGATGAGACACTTTTTAGACAAGTAAGCACAAAGATGATAATAAGGGGAGGGATTGTGAGGTTAAGAAGGGCAAGGGGAGACTGTGCAGAGAAAGATCAGGAAAAACAGATATCCTGAACAGGTACTGCTGCTAAGCCTTCACAGTGGGATAAGGGGGGGACCACACAGAAGAAGCAGGAACACGGAGTGGGGGCAGGTAGACAAGTCCATCTGCAGAAGAAAGAGTCCTGGGAGGACTTGCAAATCTGCTATGACAGCTCAAGGAAGTACTGGCTGCACTTCTAACAGCCCTGTCCAGCAACTCACTGGAAACAGGAGCAGTTCCAGAGAACTGGAGGAGAGCAGATATAGCCCTGCTTCATAAAAGAGGCAAGAGGGGGAAGCTGGCAAATATATGCTGGTCAGTCTAATGTCAGTAGTGGGGAAGTTAACAGAGACTCTTAGGCCATGTACACATCAGGCTAGTTAAAACATTTTAAGGTGCTTAAAACATTTTAACTAGCGCAAACACAGTGCCCATCCACATTTAAGCACGGTTTCAAAGACTGATAGGGAACCGTGCTTATACCCTGCTGAGAGCTAGTCTCAAGTCTGTTTTTAAACACGGTTTGACGAGGGAAAGTGTGTTACCCTGTAGTTTGGACGGGCGTCTGCATATTGCTCCTCTAGGAAATGTGTTAGCAGTCATGGAGAACCCGTTTTTATAGACGTTACTGGAGGCAGATGCAGACGAGAGTCTACCGTGTTACAACCGAGTTCAAACTCTGTGAAAAATAATGTGGATGGGCTACTGTGGCGAGTTTAAAACGTTATTTAAAATGTTTTTTAAAATGGTGCAAATCTTCACCTCTAATGTATACAGGGCCTTAGAAAAGCAATTGGAGCAACTTGAATCCAACAGGCTACAAGACCTGAGGCAGCACAGAATTAGGATGGGGTGGGGGGAAATCATGTCAGACAAACTTCAACCTGATCGATTTCTTTGACTTAAGGTGACCAGGGAAATAGATAAGGGTGGGGCAGTGAATGTGACCTATGTAATACTTCAAAGCCTTCAACACCATACCTCACAGGAGGCTAATAAGAAAACTGGCCAGTTCACGGGTGGGACCCAAAGTGGTACACTGGGTGTACGGAACTGGTTGCTGGATAGCCGACAGAGGGTGATGGCAAATGGCACTTACTCAAATGAGGTGAAAGTGTCTGGCAGGGTACGTCAAGGCTCGGTAGTGGGACAAGTACTCTTCAATGTCTTTATATGCGACACTGCAGAAGAGCTGGAAGGTAAGGTATGCATCTTTGCAGAGGACACCAAAAATCTGCAACAGGGTAGATACTCTGGAGGGGGTGGAGATAATGAACAGAGACCTGAGGAAACTCTAGGAACGGTCAAGGGTATGGCAGTTGGGTTTCAATGCGAAAAGGAGCAGAATCATGCACCTAAGGGCACAGCAACCAAGGGCAGTATATACTGTAATCTGGGAGGAGAGGTACCGACGGTCACTGAACAGGAAAGGGGATCTTGGGATTATCATGGCAAGGTGGTGCAACAAGGCTGTGGGCAGGGCCAACAGGATGATGGGGTGCTTTGGGAAGGGAATCACCAGCAGGAGAGAGGTAGTGATACCACTGTAACAGTCGTTGGCGAAACCCCACCTGGAGTACTGTGTCCAGTTCTGAAGACCAGATCTCAGGAAGGACATAAACAGGGTGGAGGCTGTCCAGAGGAGGGCAACTAAAATGGTGAAAAGGCTGCATCATAGACCCTACAAGGAGAGACTGAGGGATCTCAATAAGTCTACCATGGAAGACAGGACGAGGGAGGGCATAAGAGACCTATAGGTACCTCACAGGGGTGAATGAGATGAAGGAAGTATTTTACAGAAGGGAAGGGGTACACTAACACGGGTGGCATACTATAAAGCTGAAAGGGAGAGTTTAAAAGGGATGTAAGGAAGTACTTCTTCACTGAAAGAGTGGCAGACACCCGGAACAATCTTCCAGCAAAAGCAGTGGGGGTGAAAACAATGGTGGGCTTCAAGCATGTATAGGACAGGCACAAAGGACTCTTGGTAGGAAAGCGGGGGGAGGCGCGGAGATCAGGGTCTGCAGTAACAGTACAGGCAGGAACAAAATGGGCAGACTCGGTGGGCCATTAGGTCCTTATCCGCCAATAAATTATATGTTTCTATGTTTTAAATGACTGTACGTTTTCTTTTATACATTGTGGGTGCAGTTTTGATCTGTCTGGTCCAATCCAAATCAACAGAGCCAGAAAAGCCTGCCCACACACTTTAAAAGGACACCAGCAACCCACTTAGGCCTCAAAGTGTCCCTAGCTTAAAAGCACATGGTACCATAGTTCACATTCTGTAGAGACTGCTGATGTACAGTAGCTGGTGTTTGATTCTAATTTTTTTCTTTTAAAAAGTGAAAACTCACACTCCCTGCCATACTGGGCTTGCCACACAACGTGTTTGTTTATATGCCTTGATCACGCCTCCCACTGCATTTTTCTTGGACTCATGAACACACCCAACACAGTCTATCCACGCCTTATGCAGTAGAAATAGACTATTGCATCATGAGTGGCAGCACTGTTAGTGGGTGTTTCTAATGTTCAGGAAGTATAGGATAAGAATATATCCAGGATTTGGCACAAAACGAGGTTGGTTTTAACATCAGCATGCATTTCACTTCTAATAAGCCGGAGAAGGAGTAGAATATTGCATCATGAGTGGCAGCACTGTTAGTGGGTGTTTCTAATGTTCAGGAAGTATAGGATAAGAATAGATCCAGGATTTGGCACAAAACGAGGTTGGTAGTAACATTAGCATGCATTTCACTTCTAAGCCGGAGAAGGAGTAGAATATTGCATCATGAGTGGCAGCACTGTTAGTCTGTGTTTCTAACGTTCAGGAAGAATGCAGTCATCAGTGCTGACTCCAGGGGTGCTCAAGCACCCACAAAGCAGACTTAAGCACCCTCAATATTTTGAGGGTAGCTTGCAAAAATTACATGAGAACCTGGAAAATTAAAAAATACTACCTACTGGGCATGAGCACCCAAAAAGGTTCACAGGAGGTGGCACTCCTTTATGCAATAAGAACAGATCCGGGATTTAAAACAAAACGAGGTTTGTGTTAACTATACATTAGCATGTATATTTCACCCTTACTAAGCTTGGAGGCATAGAAAACAGCCCGCAACATCGATGAATTTCAGAGAATAAAATGTGGGGTTTTGAAACTGAATGCACAAAAAGTTGACAGTGCGGTCACCCCGAGTGATAACTCCACATTCCATCCAAGTCTCCTACTAAAAAGGAAATGGATTCTGGGGGTATTATTCCTATGACCAAGGCAACTTAATTCGAAGATCAGGCAGTACATCCCAGAGGTTTGAGTACCCAGCGCTGGACCGGAATATTCTGCACAGATGGATTTGTATCCCGCTACCCCCACACGCATATTATGTAACTCTAACACGATTTAATCTTCTTGTGCTCCTGGAACGCAGTGGCTCAATGTGCTTAAAAAACTCTAGTCAGTCACGAACTTTGACCTTTTTGTATACCAGTAACAAAAACATCACTGTGATGGAAAGCCCAGGTTTTGCAACTTTAACCCTGTGGGACATCACTACACAGTAACGGTCTCGCACCAGCCGTGAACTCAAAAGAAACTATCTACCGAAACACTGCTTGCAGGCGAGCCAACTGACAAAGTACATGCTGTGCTCCAAATGAAGAAGCCGTAACAAACAAAACTACATGAGGACCGAGTGACGATTGTACGTACACACACTAACAGCTGGTTATGGCCACACACGCGGCGCAGCAGTGCCGTGGTCAGTGACTGACTTGCAAACCCAGCCTCAGCCCACACTCCCGCTATAACAACATCTAGAGGGTCAGAACCACTGACTCGCGCTTCGCCTTTACCTGAGCTCCCGGGCTCATCAACCACTGTGGGCGGCATAGTGCAACTTCTTCTCTGACACCACACTGGGGCCCAGCTTTGATGGGTAAAGCAGCTATAGCACGTTATACGAGCAAGACGATAGAATCGGGGCAGGCGTGCCGTGGTGATTCTCCTCCTCTCTTGTCGGTCACCACTTTTCTAGCTCACTGTCCCCGTGGGGCTGGGATCCGCCCCCTGAGAGGTGGAGATCAGCAAGCGCCAGCGTGACCCTGCTGTCGCTGGCGTTGTATACACATGGCTGAAATAGCATTCTAGAAACTGTGGGGCGGGGCGGCCCCTTGGATCTTTGCCCCTCGGGATTCAGTCAGTCACTGGACCTGCACAAGGGGTAACACTGTTGCTTAAGTTTTGTGGGCCAGACACCGAATCACAGTTGTAACTCCCTTCCCTGGCGTCTTGGTCTACAACTAGCCCCACCGGCCTCTGGGGGGGGGGAGGGGGGTAGATTGCCGACGGCCCCCAAGAGGGTGGGGCAAGGAGGGCCGCCCCCAGCAAAAGAACCCAACTGGAGGATATCCTTGGAGAGGGCTGGACCAGAGGGGCACAGCAGGTCCTTTTAAGGAGCTGTCCCAGGGGATCTCGCCCTTCTGGAACAGTTCCTCAGCAAGAAATTGTGTACTCTTCGGTTTGCCTTTTTTTAAAATCCGGGTTTTCAGTCTGTCCTTTGTTCTACCTCGTGGTCCAGCAGTTTGCTCGCCTATTTTCGTTTTTTTTTTTTCTGTTTTAGTCTTTTGCTGTGTGTTCCTGAACTGAGGTAAGTGTTTTTCATTAAACTTTCTGGAAATTTGCCATTTTTTTTGGAGCTTGCAATCCCATTTTAGTGGCCTGCAATTTTAAGGGCTAGCTCTTAACATGCTTGTGTGTTATTTTCTCTGTCTTTAAAGTCTGTTTTTAAGAAGTTGCCATAAAATGGGTCTGTCTTAAAAAGCTGTAGTTTCTGGTTTGCTTGGTAATTCCCTTAGTATATATAAAAAAAAAAGTTTTGTTGGCTTGGCTTGGTTATTTCCCAGTGCTTCCTTGGTAGTTTCATGCTTCATTCTTTGGGCTGTTCCTTTGTTCCTAGCACCCACATGGCTTTTCCTATGTTTGTCCCAGGTGTCCTTCTCCCCCCCCCCCCCAATATTTATTTATTTATTTTTTGCTTGTTGGGGCATTTACTTTCTGCCTTCCCAGCCTCCTTCTGGCAGCAGTGTGTGTGTTTTTCTTATTTTCAGAAGTTGTTCCAAATTTGGTAGGGTAATGCAGGTGTCTTTTTTCGGTTCCCTGGTGCCACTGGCTCCAGGCATCCGTGGTCCCTCTGGTCTTGGCCTTCTAGGTGGCCATGCTTTCGCCCTCCTTGGATGTCCCCCCAGCTCCACCCTTCCTCTTGGTTTTCCTTGGTCCCCCTTTGGCCCAGTTTGCCCCCTCCATTCCTCTTTCTTGTTCGCTGGGGCATGTGCATCCTCTCTCTCCTTTGGCGGCAACACAATTTTGTGTGTTAGAGGTTGAGTTGGTAATTTTTGTTGTAGTAGTGCAGTTGTTCTGTGTCTCCTGGTGCTGACCAGGTCCCTGGCTGGATCCCTCCTGATTTCTGCCTTCTTTAGTCTGCCATGCTCCCTAGCTCCATTTGGTGTCTGGGAGCCTGTTCCTGTTGGAGGGGGTGGGTGGCCTTCTCGGGTCTAGCTGTGCTCCACATGTTGAGCTGCTTGGTTAGGGTGTTTTTTTTTTTTTTTTTTCCCCTCAATTAATTCTCTGCCCTTCCTTTTCCAGTAGCATCTAGGGGTATTTTCTGAGGATCTAGGAGCTCTTGCGCAATGAGCATAAATTCTTCGGGGTAATGGAGTATTGTGCAGAGCGAGTATATAGGTGTAACCATAGCAAGTTGAGTTCATTGCTGTTCGTTTGGGGGGGGTGGTGGGAGTATTTATAATGCACTATTGGGAACGGCCTGTGTTTTTGTGTTTCGTTGAGCTATTGGAGGCCGTGGCTCACTGGGCTCTGCCTTCTCAGCCTGCTATGCTTTCTCTCTCCCCCCCCTTGGGTGTGCGGGGTGGCCTTGCCTTGCGGGGGGGGTGGGGGTGGCTGTTTTTCAGGGCAGAGCCCTGCCCCTCCCGGCTCAAATAATCCCCCCCCTTCCCTCTTTGTCTTTCTCTGAACTCTGTATGAGCCTATGTGGATTAAGCAAAGCTCCTGGGGGCAATACAGTATTGTGCAGTGAGTATAAGATTGTGGGAGCAATAAAATGTACTGTTGGGAATTTTAGTTATTAGGGGGCCTGTGATATGGCAATTTTAAGTTATCTGAGGAGCAAAGGGGGGAAGAGGGAGGATGGGGAGAAAAGAAAGGAAAGGGATAGGGAGAGAAAGGAGAGGAGGAAGGGTAAGGGGGGGAAACATTCTTCCTCCTCTGTCTCCATTAGGATAATTCAGTATTTGCTTTAATAAAAAAGCACTTTGTGAGGGAGAACGTTAGGAGGGGTAGTAGGAATTTTAAGGCATAAGCAGGGAATTGGGCTGATGTGTGGGCCTCTAAATTTTAAGAGAGATATAGAGAATAGACAGCCAGATGAGTACACTGCATACAAAAAAGAGGGGGGAAGTATAGGGGAAGAGGGGGACGGGAAAAGAAGAGAAAAAGAAAATAATGAATGTTTTTTGTCTCTTAGGTATCGCTGCGCTAATCACTGCTTTGCCCCTTACGACAATAACAAAAATGGCCGAACCTCAGAATACTCGGGTTCTGGACATCCAGGCCCCCCAATTTTCTGAAAGGGCACAGGGTACAGGTCAAGACCTTTCTGAGCTGGGAAGCCAGACACAATATGTGGCACAGGCTATCCATGCACAAGGGCAAGACCAAGCGCTCCGCGCGGTCCTGCAACGCCTAAAGGACATTGGGGGGTCAGATTGACTGACAGCCATGTCTAGATTGGAACCCGAACTGCTAGTTGCCAATCCAGGCAGGCAGCAGCAAACTGTGGCAGACCCTCCCACTCCCACCATATTGGAGTATAGGCCGCAAGAACCGGCACAGGATGAGGGTCGACAGCCCAGGTGTAGCGAGCCATCGGCCCGATTGTTGGAATCCGTGGCTCAGAAAAAAATCCATTGTAAAAAAGGGGCAGGCAAGCAAAGTAAACGGAAGTCCCAACTGTTGACAGAGGCTGGAAAAAAGCAGATGGGGATAAAACGGAGTAGAGCAGACAAGAGCACATCCGTGGCCCAACCCAGGACAGAGAACGAAGGAAGGGAGAAAACCCCAGTGGTACCAGTTACATAGCCACAGATTGGTGAGCATGAGGGAGATCAGGACAGTGATGCATCGGTAGATTTAGTGTGGTCCGATTCAGACAGCGAGGAGGACCAATCCAGTGATGGCCGCGAGACCAAAAAGGTAAGAGAACGGGAATGGAAGAGGGCAAGGCACATGGGAGATAGGACAGGGGGCCGTGATCAAACTGTCGTGAAGAAATCGCATGAGTGCCAAAGGGTAAACAGCCATTTGGGGCACCAGGGGGCTTCAGGGTTCAATCCCGGACCGGTGATGCCAGAGCATCAAACATGGCAACACAACCCCTTCATGTGGCCATTTATGTATGGGGGACCGAGTAACATGCCCACCGCTTGGCCAGCAATGAATCCTTGGGCCTCCTTTGCTCCCAGTTTCCTAGCAACCCATCAGGGTGGAATGACCAACCCCATTGTGGGGCCCTGGACAATTCCAGCCAATGAGCCTGCTGAGGGTACCTCTATGGGTACAGCAGGGGCCACTGGGTCAGGGGATAACTACGGATGCAGGGTGCACCAGGGGACTGAATCGGCTTGGACAGGGCAGGATGAATCCCTTTTAAGTCACAGGGGAGGTGGACAGCAGTTCGCCACAGGGGCCAGGCTCGCCTGATCCAGCCTCCTCACTCCAGTGTCTCCCAAGGGGCTTCAGTAGGGGGTAATGCACAAGGGGCAGCTGTTCAGGTATGGACAGATGTAGGGCCTTCAATTCAAGCCCCCCCCCCAATTAACAAGGAAAGCATGACACCGAGCCTACAAGAGCGTGAGATGGTAGCCTCTACAACGGATACCATTACCAATATGGTAACGGAAAAAATCAAACACAGTATCAGCATCTCCGGAGCGTTGGGCATACTCCGGGGTGGAAGACCTGTTGGGGGACCACTTATCTGACACTGTCCGGGAAAAAGTCTGGAAAGGGGAATTTATAGATATGATTTCATTACTGCATAGAGAAATTCCAGAAATGAGCGAGGAAAAAATGATGAAACAAGAGAGGCCACGGCGGCTGAAGGTACCTTTCACATTTGAGAATTGGGCAGCAGCCTTCGACATTTTTATGTCAGTTTATGGGATGAAACACCCTGATAAGCTACTTGCTCTTCTAAAATACAGGGACACCATAAAATTTGCACATCTGTCATTTGATGGATATGCGTGGTTAAAATATGACGAGCAGTTTCATCTGAAACTATCTAGGCAACCCAATCGCAAATGAGAAAACACACACATAGACCTTTGGGTCCGCTGTATGATGCGGGGCTGGCCCAATGTGGTAACTTACACTGACAGTGGTCATGTTATTGCCAGACAAACGGGGAGAGTACAGGAAGGAGTAGGTAGGAAGGCATGCTACGATTACAATAAAGGAAAAATGTTTTGGTTCCTTTTGTAAGTACGGCCACATATGCAAGTTGTACGGGGGAGAACACAGGTTATCAGAATGCACACAACAGTCCTATAAAAAATCAAACATTGAGGGAGCAGGCAATGAAAAAGGAAAGGGGGCTGGGAAGTTTAGCTAACTCACCAGTACGGTTAGACCGAATGGACACCTGGCTCGACCGCTATCCGGAAAAAACAGCCAAGTATATTCATGACGGTTTCAAGTATGGTTTTAGGATACCATACAAGGGGCCAACGGAAAAAAACCACAGCTCGCAATCTCAGGTCAGCAAACTTACCTCCCAACATCCTAAAAATGAAAATTGCAAAAGAAATACAGGCGGCAGGGTGGCGGGACCATTCAACTACCCCCCTGTGCACAACCTCAGGGTATCCCCATTAGGGCTGATCCCCAAGAAGGAAGTGGGGGAATACAGGCTCATTCATCACCTGTCTTACCCGAGGGGCAATTCAGTAAATGACTTCATCAACCCAGAGGATTGCACAGTGCAATACTTAACGCTCGATGTGGCACTGCGCCACATACAAGAACTAGGCCGTGGGGCAATGATGGCAAAAAGTGACATCAAATCCGCTTTCTGTCTGCTGCCAGTACATCCGAATGACCAAGATTTACTGGGCTTCAAAGTGGGAGGCCAATGGTATATGGATAAGGCTATGCCCATGGGATGCTCTGTAAGCTGCTCAGCCTTCGAAGCTTTCTCAACCTTCTTGGAGTGGGCCACCAGAGAACACACACACAACGTACATATAGTTCACTATCGTGACGATTTTTTATTTGTGGGTCCCAGGGGGGCAACCACGTGTGCCGATACGCTGCAAGATTTCACCTCATTAATGGGGTGTTTTGGTGTCCCGCTAGCGCAGGAAAAAACGGAAGGCCCGGCTACATGCCTCTCATACTTAGGCATAGAAATAGACTCCAAGGCTATGGTTTCCCGACTACCGCAAGACAAGGTGGCACTTTTGAGCACAATGTTGGGGGAAATGGGAAGGACAAAGAAGGTGACCCTACAACAGCTGCACTCTGTTATAGGCCACTTGAATTTTGTATGCCAGGCACTTCGCTCGGGCAGGCCATTCCTCCGGCGGATGGCGTAAGCCACTGTGGGGGGGTGCCCAAAAACCTTACCATCACATCAGAGTAACATAGGGCATAAAAGCAGACCTACAGGTTTGGGAACTTTTCTTACGAGATTTCAATGGTATCACCATCTGGCAAACGCCGGCAGACCATTTGTTGGGATTTGCACATGGTAACCGATGCTTCAGGTGGCACTGGTTTTGGGGCATTCTGGCAAGGTGCATGGTTTGCAGGACGCTGGCCACAGGAGTGGGTATCAAGGGGGCTCACAAAAAACATCACCCTTCTTGAATTGTTCCCTGTCATGGTAGCCGTAAGGGTATGGGGACACAAAATTCAGAATAAGGTGCTTTTTCACACGGACAACAGGGCGGTAGCAGACATATTGAACTCGCAGACATCTCGTTCTGAAGAGGTGATGAAGGTCTTGCGGGTCTTTATGTTATGCTGCCTACGATACAACATCTCTTTTAAGGCACGTCATTTGCCAGGAAAAGAAAATGTTATAGCAGATGCCCTGTCTCAAGTTCAGCTCGAGCACTTCAGACGGTTAGCCCCGTGGGCAGACCAGTTCCCCACGCAAATACCGGAAGCGGTCTGGAGACCTGGGAACCAAGATTGCAGCAACTGGTACAACTCGCTATGGCCCCCTCGACATGGAGGAAGTATGTAGGTAGCTATGGGTCTTTCCAGCAATTTTGTGGTCACGAGGTAAGCGTGGTACTACACAATACCCAAAGACAGGTTCAAAACTACATCCTTCACTTAGAAAGCATAGGAAGATCCCCAGCAGCGATCTGCCTTCAACTAGCGGCATCGCCTTCTTCGTAAGTACGAGGGTTTCCTGATCCAACCAGTAGTTTTATTACAAAGAAAATGATACAAGGGCTGTCTAGACTAGCAGGAAAAAGGGCGGACACGAGAAAGCCCATAGGACTACCTGAGTTGTCCAGCCTCCTGAAAGCACTGTCAGTCACTTGCAGCTTGGGCTATGAAACCAAGCTTTTCAGGGCCCTATACGTATGTGCATTTTTTGGGGCTTTCCGGGTTTCAGAGTTGGTACCACAGTCTAACTCACTGTGTAGCCAGAACACCAATCTTCAGTTTAGTGATTTCGTCATCTGGCAAAACAGACTGTGTTTTCCGCTGCGAAAATCAAAAACAAACCAGTGTGGCCCCCCTGCCATTATAACACTGTTCAGGGCTCCACCAGGGAACATTTGCCCATGGTCGGCAATGAGTGAGTATGTGTCGGGTCGTCCAATAGGACCAGGGCATTTGTTTGTGCATGGGGACGGAAAAGCTGTTACAAGGCGACAGTTCATGGCTGTCCTAAGAAAAGGTTTATGGATGGCGGGGGAAAAACCCCAACCTCATACAACACCCATTTGTTCAGAATTGGAGCAGCCACTGAGGCAGCCAGGTGTGGGTTAAAAGAGGAGCAGATAAAAGGGGTCGGCAGGTGGGCTTCAAAAGCATACATGGGGTACATTAGGCCTCAGCAGAACCCAACAGGAAGTGACATTGCAGAACCCAGCACAAGTGGCAATTGAAGTGCAGACTGGGAGATTACTCACATGTTTCTATCTTTGTATTGCAGGCACGTCTACAGCAACCCCTCAGATATGGATTGTGGGTCATTCACACGTA